>CM057453.1:144385000-145847500 GCA_016271365.2 Neoceratodus forsteri
CATGTACTCACTGGAGGAGAGGAGAGACAGGGGTGACATGATTGAAACCATTAAATACATGAAAGGAATAAACAAGACAGGTACAGAGGGGCTGTTCAAAGTAAGGGAGGGGAGGGACACCAGGGGCCATGATATGAGACTGGAGCGAGGAAGGTTCAGGAAGGAGATGAGGAGACACTTTTTTACAGAGAGGGTGGTGGCTGGGTGGAATGTGTTACCTGCTGAAGTGGTATGCAGTAGAACAGTGGACTGCTTCAAACGAGGATGGGACAGGACAAGGGGGAGGGTTAATGAAGGGGAAGGGTGGAAGGAAGGGGCAGCTGCAGAATAAGGGGTGCTAGCTGCACATTCGAGCAGACTTGATAGACCTCTAGGCCTTTATCTGCTGGCAAATTTCCTATGTTCGTATTTGGGGTACTGTCCTGTAGAAAACAAACTTACCATCAATAACACTTAGGATGGTCAGCTACATTAGATCTGTGGGGTAAGAACGACATTAGGTATTAACTTAAGGCATTTAATATCCATAGCCATCTAGCCACTGTCCCCACTTACTTGTACGTCTATGTTTAAGGGATCATACAACCTCCTACCTCTGCTACAGCTGTACAAGACAAAACATCTATGTCTTGGTGCACATTTGAACGTATGCAACTACAAACCTATGAAACATACACTCAGCAGAGATCATCTTAATAGCTGTTCTCTCTTTGTGCTGGGGCATCCCTCGATCCTTAACTGAGCCAATTCAACCCCCTGTTTTGGATTATGCATGCACTGCAAGCTATCTACCACTTTATCATTATTAAACTTTCTTTTCTGCCAGTGCCTGACTAGTTAAACACCTCGTGGCTGACACCATTTTTAATCGCAACATTAACATCAAACTTTTTAAGAACGAAGTTACATGCACAAAGTCAATTTGAGATCAGGAACCTGCAACTAGTAGCTTTATGTCAGCTCATTTTGATGCAGTGCCTAAGCAGTATAGTGCAGTGGTTTAAGGCGATGAGCTGCAAACCTGGAGACCTGGGTTTGAATCCCACAGCCCACACTTGCATACTGTGTGACCCTGAGCAAGTCATTTAACCTCCTTGTGCTCCCAGGTCAGACCTGTAAACAAGCTTCAGCTTAGTGCTTCTCTCCTGGTAAAAAAAAAAAAAAGCCTGGATCTCCAAATGTATGGCAAATAAAATTAGTGAGAGTGGGCATCCCTGTCTTATGTTACAGAATAATTGAAATGCATTAGAGATGTGGCTGTTCACCTTAACGTGGGCCTGGAGGCTATCATAAATGCTTCTAATAATATTCTCAAATTGTGGTGGGAAACCCATTTTACCTAGTGTATCTAGCAGAAATGGCCATACTTACCAGCCAAAGGCCTTCTTCACATCCAAACTAAGGAGAAGAAAAGGGAATTTCAACCGGGTGGCATGTGCTCCAGTTTTAAACAGAAATGTAATCTAGACAAAGCAGTGAGATATGTTTTTGATTGTTTCTTCGGTTTTTGTTTTGCAATGTCGAGAGGTTTGTTTTTCTTCCATGTGGCAAACCTTTTTTTATTTTAATTTTTTATTGAATGTTTTATCACATAAACACACATTACAGTATCAACATGAATCATTATATGACCATACATGTTCAAGACATATAAACTTCATTACTTCATGCAATTTACCTAAACCTGTTATAAGACTAAGGCCTGTAAATCAAGTCTGTGGAGCCTACAATCTTACTGTTGCATATACCAACATTAATCACTAATGCGGCCACTACACAGACTAAACTAGCGTTTTTTGGCCACAGCAGTTATATAAAATAAATAGAGAGCACCACAGACTGTGGTCAGATGTTAGGGCGGGCCACGGTTCCGCTGCAACAGGCCAAAAACACTTTTTTCCTTTTTCTTTCTAATGTTTAAGGATTAGTGGAGAAAGGGACATATTTTTTTTTTTTGAAGTAACTTGCTGCCAACTATGAGGGGTGGTGAAGTCTGCAGCAATAAGGAATGGCCTCTGGGAATGGCGCAAGATGGAGGAAGCCCGGTGACCAGCGCATGCGTGGTCTGAAGGAAACCCAGCGCATGTTTGAGGTTATAGTCATCTGGTTATAATGGCAAATTATAACCAGGTTTCTCTTAGGGAAAAAATGCTAACTGGTAATTATACCAACATTGGTCACTAATGCTGCCATTAAACAGACTAAACTAGTTTCACACTTCCCCCCCTCCCCTTCCCATAGGCATCCCATCCCTTCATCTTAGTGTTACGACAGCAATATTTCACCAGTATTTAACTGTGTTGCACTGACTGTTTATTTTGATTGTTGTTAATCCTTGAGCTGTTTTGTGCTCTTTCCACAATCCATCTTGCAGGAGTCGGCTCAGCTAATTGGGGACTATATCAGGCGTCTCCCACCAGGAGTTCTAAAGTGGTACGCCTTCTCTGTTACTCTAAAATTCATTAAAAGGCAGCTAGCTCGCTCTGAATTTCTCTTTCTGCAGACGCAGGTGTGCTATTATCCATTCCATTTCGTTGATCTGTAAATGGCAGGCTAGTCATTGTGACTCGTCTGGAAGTTTGTCAGAGAGCCAATTTCTGGTAAGAGTTTTAGCCACAGCTGCTACTAGTACAGTATATTGAACAAATACTTCCTCCCGGACTATGAAGCCCCATAGAAAATCTCCCTAACATCAAAGTTCAACAACTATCAGGGATTTGGGTGCATAATATAGTTGTTGTTATCTGGTGGATGGCTTTCCAAAAGGGCTTAATTTTTGGGCAGCTCCAAAGTGTGACTTACTTTGAAGTTTTATTTTGTCTTAGTTTGGACATCACATGCAAAGGAAAGCTTTAGCTGTTTCTTTTTCTTTAGTCGTAGGGTCAGGTTGGGGGTGATTTGTCATGTGGTTGTGTTATCTGCAGCTTGACTTTTCAGTCTGAAAATAATGTGCCTGTGTTCTGGTGGGCTATGTATCCAGCACAAAAACAGCTCAACTGCTGATAGAGGGTGCACAAAATTAAAATGGTGGGCTAGCAGAGTATTTTACTGCTCGGGCAGGTTTTACATATAGGTTAATTCAGCCTTATGTGACCGGTTCTCGACCAGCCAGGAGTCAGAATTGGTCAGACCTCATTCTTTTTATCATGTCACAATTTTTCTCCCCTGCTGGTTGGCCTCCATCTGACCGACCCCCCAGCCCGTCCCCAAATTACTGGCTCTTACCTGCCTGGCCTGGGAACGCGCCTGCATGGGTCTTCACCCTGCCGACCAGCATTTTTCCTCCAATTTTTTCTTCCGGAGGTGCAAGGAGTCAGCGCGCATGCGCCAAACAGCCCCAGCCACGGCCTCCGTCCCCCACCCCCTGGCCTACTGCCTAGGACCCCTCTGGCCCGAGCTTCCTCCAGCCTCCACTGGGGGTCGTCCATCAGCTGAGGGATGCCGCGCTTCCTCCCTGGAGAGGAGAGTTTGCCTGTCGGCAGCTCAATCCCACTCTGCCCATGCCGACCTCCAATGCCCCGAGCTCATTCCCGAAACTGGGTCGCCAACATCAGTCGAGGTAAGGCACCAGCGCCTTAGCCCTCTACGCCACCAGGCCAGCGACTGGTCAGACCTCATTCTGTTCATTCATTTCAAATGTTTTACCAGGAAAGACATACTGAGCTGGTAGCGGCTCATTTCCAGATGGGGAAGGGAGAAGAGAACAAACAGTGCAAATCAGCAGGACATTAATGAGGTGTGCACAAACCTAAAACAGCATAGTAACTGTACCGGGGTACAAGGGTATAAGTAGTAAATAATTGGATAAGTACAGTCACATCACGATAGGTACAGTTTCAATAATGCTAGTGAATCAGTACAGTCACAATAACCAGGAAAATGGATATGACTGAAAGAAAAAAAAAAAAAATATATTATGCCTGTACTGGTTTGACACACAACCATATATAATTGCATTAACATGTGTTTTATTGAGACAGAAAAATGTTGCAGGCCATGTCCTACTCTTTAAAAATTGTTATAAAATGGCAAGAATAAATCTAGAAATCTCATTGGCCAAGAGAGATCAGCTGACCATACATTAAGTCTCTATTTATGCACAGTCATCCTGGTCCTAAACCACATCACACAATGAGCAAATCAGTCCTCCTACAACCAGAACTATCTTCCATCAAGCTCCCTACAACCAGAACTGATCTTCCACCACAAACATGGCTGCTACCTTTACACTGTGAAAACCTTCAACTGGGCCCTAAAAATAAAATTACCTTAAATATAAAATAAAACAAATTCATTAAATGTTGTTTACCAGATCATCACACTCTCCTTACACACATAAATTAGAAACATTAAGTATTGTTTATAGTTTTCATTACAACTGTTTCTTTGCTAACAGTGAAAAATCCCCCTTCTATCTTTACCTGCTCATCAGGGAAATCTCTTCTGCTTTCCCTGACAGTGAGATAATTGAGTCTCTGTCTCTAAAACAGGCCTTTGTTGTCTGTGTGTGAAGTATGTTCGTAGAAGAACATTCTGCTAGTAGAACTGAGCAGAATTTTGAATCCCTGCATTCCATGGTAAACATTCCATTTCTTGAATGGGGGGAAACACCGGGAAAAAAAAACAGAATGAAGAAAGTAAACAATAATACTATATAAACAAAGAGAAAAGGTGGTAAATGACTCACCCTGCTGTTTATCTTTTTTTATATTTTTTATCATGTCACTATTTACACCTGCTGCGGCCTAACTGGCAGGGTGCCCACCGAGAGCAACAGGCTCACTGCATGATGGGGGTACGTGCCGCTAACCTGCTAGAGGGCTCCCATTACCCTACCATGTCAGGCCGCCTCAACCCCCCAGCGCTTATTCCACGACAGTCCTCCTGGCACCACTGGGCACAGACATCAGGCTGCTCAGTCGTGCCCAGCCATTTTCCTCCATGTTTTTCTCCCCATTAGGAGCGCGGACATGCAATGACGTCCATGCACATACGTGCAGGCATCCGCTGCGCTCCCCCCCTCAGTAACACCAGCACATGCAGTGCCTCCGGGCGTCCCCAGGGGCGGCTGCCGTGTGGTGTAGTTTCCTCAGCCCACCTGGACTAGAGAGCTGTCTCCGGTGCTCAATCCTAGCCTCCCTGCTGACCTCGATGACCCGAGCTTGTTCCCAAAACCCGGGTCGCCGGCGATGCTCGAGGTGTGGTGTCCAGCGCCTCAATCCTCAGCGTCACTGGGCCGGTTGCTGTTTATCTTTTAGGACAGAGTGAGCAGTTCATGTTTCTGTCAGTGAGTGTGGCAGTTTTGAGCCATGATCATGCTTGCAGCACCAGGGAACTGAGAAGCCTCTGTTATGGCTTCCTTTTAGTTTTATCTACAGAGTGAGAAGAATGAAATACAGTAAGGGGGCTATGTGTCATACTTAGAATGAGGAAAACAGCATTTGTGAAGTGTCGTGGCTGGAAGGGGAATATGAAGCTTAAGTGGGCAGGGAGGCATACACTATATAACACTACTTTAATCTAGCACCAATAGGTGGAAGGACTATTTTCTGTTAAAAGCACAGATTCACTTACATTTTTACTTATTTAAAAATGTGTTTCAAAATAATAATAAAAAAAAAGCTTCTAAAAATAAAGGGCCATTTTATAAGTGCAGTAAGACACTCCAGAGTTGCGCATTACAGTGTGTTAACTGCACTCCTAGGGATGACCGGCACTCGGCCTTCGGCCTCGTGCCTAACTATGCCCCTAAGAGTGCAGTTATCACACCATAATGCTCACCCTGTCGTGTCTTATTGCTTACCTATGGAACCTTTATTGTCAACCTAGGTTATCACTGGAGAAGGACAGACTTTGGTTTAACATGTCTTCTGCAAAATGGCATCTGCAACAGTGACACCGACCCTCCCCCCACACACACACACACACACACTCAGTACAGTCACCCCTCCCCCACACACACACTCAGTACTGTAGTATATTGGGTAAGTATACAAATTCTAAATTAATAAATTCCAAGCTTTGGATATGAGCCCAGAATCTCTGGTGTGAAACTTGAACTCATGATCTTGGGACCCAGAGGCAAAAGTGGCACCAGCTGAGCCTCACTAACACTTTGCAGGCAGAAACTGCTCTTCTATGCACAATTTTGTGTAAATTCTGTCAAGTGTTGTACCTCACACACAGTGTTAAGTACCAATGTCTGGGTGCACAACTCAAATAAATAACAGGCAGGAGATGGTTAAATATATCTTACAAATATACCCATACTTTACTTCATTGAGTCATCACTCAATTACAGTGTAGCGTGGCCCGTTATGAAAAAAATACTTATTATGAGTCCAAAAACAGTCAGTGCTTCGTGGCCCACTTGCCTAAATCTTGGATGGACATACTGTATTTGTTCCCAACTGTCTGCTTCTCAACAAAGTGATAAATTACATAAGTGCCCATAGTAAATTCATGCGGTCATCCTGTTACTATGGATACTTTCTGCTGGCACCCATGGAGTTTCCCAGAGAGCACTTGCGTGTGCACATGTCACATGACTGCTGACGTTTCGGCGTGATGACACCTTCTTCAGATTCACGTGTGCTCACAATGAAACTCCTGGGTGCCAGCAGAAAGTATCCGTAGTAACAGGATCACTGCGTTGAGTTGCTGTTGGCATTTAAGTAATTTATCAAGAGAACTCTGTACTCCATAATGTTTTGTTGAGAATCGGAAAGTTGGGAACAAATATGTCCATCCAGGATTTAGGCAATTGAGCCCTAAAGCAATGACTGTTTTGGATTCGTACTACGTTTTTTTCATTACTGGCTACACTGTACACTCTGCATTGTAATTGAATGATGACTGAACAAAGTAAGGTATGCATATGGTAAGATATAACACTTGACAGTCTGAATTTCCCTGCTATTTGTGCACCTCATATCTCTTTCCCAAGGGACCACATGGGGTCCATTAGAGCACAAATGATTTTTGTTCTTGTATTGCTGCTTTATGGTTTAGTTGTAACTGTATAATTCTTTCTTCTTATAGCGTTAGTCTGTCAGATGCATGTACTAGTATGCTACTAAGAAAATATCTTACATGTACCAGATTTAAAGAAAGTCTGTGTTAGTACTCATTTCCTGCAAATTAAGAGTCCTTTCTCTCAACTTGTGAAGGTCCGTGACCTTCATCTTGTTCATCCAAGCTGTTGTTGAGAAAGGCCCTCAGTGTGGAACCTTAAATTGCTAGACCTTGCTAGAAAACCCTAATGTATTTTGTCTGGTGAAACATTTTAAATAATTGTTGCCCCCCCCACACACACTCCCCATCAACTTCTCTCCCTTTGTTTTCATCTCAGCAACCCCTTATAGCAGACCAATGCCCTCTTGAAACCTGTAATCTCACATTAGACTGTTCCATGTGTTCACCACTCTTTCCATTTTGAAGTACTTATTCACATCCTTCCTGAATGAACATCCTATCAGTTTATGCTTATGCCCCCAGGTTGTTGTTCCCACACTAAGCTTGAACAGGTCATGACATTCTACCCTGTTTATTTCCCTCATGTATTTAAAGGTTTCTACAATTCATCCCCCCCCCCGGCCTCTAGCAAGTGTGCATTCAGACTGGCTTGGCACTCCTCCTCATATGATTTCTCTTTTGACCCAGTATCAACTTTGTAGTCCTCCTTTGGACAGACTCTGTATGGTTCTTACCCTTTTTCAGGTGTGGGCTTCCAAACTAGACTAAGTACTCAAGGTGTGGTCACACCCAAGACTCATAGAGTGGAAGTAGTACCTCCTTTCCCCTACTGGAGTACCCTCTCCCTATACATCTGTGCATCCTATTTGCCTTCCTGTGTACACTGGTGCACTAGGTCATTCACCAAGGCCCTAAGTTGACTGTCACAAAAAGAAGGAAGCTGATTGCAAAAAAATATGTTAATGTTGATAGTATTGTGTATGTGTCTATATATATATATATATATATATATATATATATATATATATATATATATTCTACAAAAAACTTTGTTAATGCACATTAGGGTTCCTATGATTATACTTTCTCAAAAAGTATGGAAATTCTTTACAAAACACTGCGTTAATGCACCATTAGGGTTTCAGCACCAAAAGTAGGAAATTAAATTTTGGGTTCTCAACTCTAAGACTCACCTGCATGTAGGAACAGGGTGGGTGCTTTTGGGTTAGAATGACTAATGCTCACCCCATTCCAAGAGTAAGTAAGCTAACATGGGTACAGCATAACAGAATGGGGTGAGCATTAAGGTTCGCAACCCCAAGGCACACTCCTCACACCTGTTCCTGCATGCATTATGGGAGTGAGGTCTTGGGATTAGAAGCCAAGGGTGGGGGATGGGGTCTTAGGGTTGGGAACCCTAACATTTTATTTCCCTACTTTTGTCGCTGGAATGCTAATGGTGCATTAACACAGTTTTTTGCAACGAATTTCCCTACTTTTTAAGAAAGAATAAGTCGACGAGGCACAGGTCAGGAAGCACAGGAAGACTGTGAGCAGGTATAAAATTCGTAAGTAGTGTTTTATTTTCTGTAGTGGGTAACAGTAGCAAGACCATTTCACCTGGCTCAAAAACTTTTTCTTTTACCCCATGGTCATAATATACCTTTGGTTGGCTTTAGGCCTCTTCCTGATTGCTATGGGTGATTTCAACATATTTTGCCAGTTTCTTTCTCTGGGCACACATATAAGAAGTAATAGATTGTTTCTGATGGGGGTTATCTTCCCATGTTTCTTTTATTACATCTAGTGGCCCTCTAAGTTGTTTACCATACAGCATTTCAAATCGTGAAAAACCTGTTGATGCCTGTGGTACTTCTCTGTAAGCAAAATGCAGGTAAGGTAAGTATTGGTGCCAGTCTTTCCCTTCCTCTTTTACAAACCTTTTTAACATGCGTTTTAGGGTTTGATTAAAATGCTCAACAAGACCGTCTATCTGAGGGTGATAAGGGAAGGTTCTTATGGTAGTGATACCTAGTAGTCGGTACAGCGCCTTCAGTAATACAGCACCAGAATTACTAATCTGATCAGTAATAATCTCTTTAGGTATGCCCACCCTGCTGATAATTTTGACGAGCTCTGCTGACACTTTTGGGGCTGTGACAATACACATTGGAATTGCCTCTGGGTATTGAGTAACATAGTCACATACTACCAAAATGAACCGATTACCCTTTTTACTTTTGTCTAAGGGGCCAACCACATCCACTGCAATTCTCTCAAAAGGCATATCTATCAAGGGTAGAGGCACCTTGTCTTTTTTTGTCACTGGGGCTACTTTCTGACACTCAGCACAAGAACTGCAATAGGTAGCAACATCTGTATGAATTCCAGTCCAGTAAAATCAGTACAACAATCTGGCAAGGGTGCGATCCCTCCCTGAGTGACCAGCTGTAGGACTATCATGTTCTATCTATAACAACTCAGATGTATACTTTTGTGGTATAACCAGTTGTTCTATCTGGTCCTGTGTCTGAGATTTAACCCAAACTCTGTAAAGTAGCCCATTACATTTTTAAACATAGGTTCACCCAGTTTGGTTTCACCCCCAGCTGCTTTAAATAACCCGTGGGGGGGGGCACTGTGGAACCCGACTAAGACGGCCGCTTTACTGTAGAGCTCAGCACATTGGGAGCTACATAATTTATTATTTCATAAGAATTTATTAGCCAGTAAGCCAAGTTTGTTGAAGGATTTAGATGACCCAATTTGCAGGTCCAACATGAGCAAAACTCTTGAGAAATCAACCCAGAGGGAAAGAGCCTAGTACCTCCAGTCCAAAATAAGCTGGTGGTAAGACCGACCATGCGGTTGTACCACAACAGGAGGAAATACTACAAATTTTGCGCACTGAAATGCACCAGCTCTCGCAGTCAGTCTCAGCTATTAACACAAAACTTGGATACCTTGGCTGGACGCATGAGCACCATAGAAACAGTGGTCGCCAATCTTCAGACTGAATTGCAAAATTCGCGGCGACTTGCGGAAGGTGCACAATGTGTTACAGCAGCTGCCGCTAAGGAGACCCAGTACCACCCATCTCACCTAGAAATTCTTAAAAATCAGGTCCAGAGCTCTCATGTACGTCTTCTGGGGATACCAGAGAAAGAAGAGGGATCACTTCCTTCTATTTTTGTTGGAATGGCTTCCAGAAGCCATGGGTCTAGGGTGGAATTCAAAGCACTCCACCTGCAAAAAGCATATAGAAACATAGACTTTGACAGCAGATAAGGACCACTTGGCCCACCTAGTCTGCCTATTTCCCTACCTAGAGGATAAGCTGCAGATCCTATTTAACCAATAGCCTATTTCTTCCTACCCCCCACAAAAATTGCCTTATGTCTGTTCCATGCATTCTTGAATTCTCCCGCAGTTTTAGACCCCACAACCTCCTCAGGAAGGCTGTTCCATGCGTCCACCACCCTCTCTGTGAAAAAATACTTTCTCACATTGCTCCTGACCCGTCCCCCCTCTATCTTCAAATTGTGTCCCCTTGTTCTTGCACATCTCTTTTTCTGAAAGATGCTACCCTCTTGGACTTTGTTGATTCCACTGAGGTACTTAAACGTTTCCATCATGTTCCCTCTCTCCCTTCTTTCCTCAAGGGTATACATATTAAGCTCCTTTAGTCTCTCCTCATATGGCTTCTCTTGCAGACCCTGCACCATTTTAGTTGCCCTCCTCTGAACTGCCTCCATCCTGTCTATGTCCTTGCGGAGATGGGTCTCCAGAACTGGACGCAGTACTCCAGATGGGGTCTCACCAACTGTCTGTACAGGGGGATAACAACTTCCTGTTTTCTGCTGGTGATACCTCCCCGTATACATCCCAGTATCCCCCAGCCCTCCCTACCGCCTTCTCACATTGCTTGCCAACCTTGAGGTCATCTGATATGATTACCCCCAGGTCCCTTTCCATTTTTGTTGTTGTTACTGCCTCCCCCCATTGTGTAATCTTTCCTTGGGTTTTTGTTTCCCATGTGCATTACTTTGCACTTCTTTGCCTTGAATCCAAGCTGCCATACTTCTGACCATTCCTCCAACCTTGCAAAGTCCCTTCTCATCCTTTCCATGCCTCCTTGTGTATCAACCCTGTTGTAGATCTTTGTGTTATCTGCAACGAGGCATACTTTTCCTTCCAGTCCATCTGCAATGTCACTTATAAAGACATTAAAAAGGACTGGACCCAGTACTGAACCATGCGGTACCCCACTAGTAACCCCTCTTTCTTCAGAGTGGACTCCATTTACAATTACCTTCTGTGTCCTATTGTTCAGCCAATGTTTTACCCAGGCTGCCACCCTGGGACCCACTCCCAGGCTGGTTAATTTGACTACTAATCTTTTGTATGGGACTGTGTCAAATGCCTTGCTAAAGTTTAGGTAGGCCATGTTCACAGCCCCTCCCTGGTCTACTACTTTGGTCACCCAGTCAAAGAAATCAATTAGATTCGTCTGAGATGACGTTCCCGCTGTGAACCCATGCTGCCTTGGGTCCTGTGCCCCACTGGCCTCTAGGTACTCAAAAATTCTTTCCTTCAGAAGTGATTCCATCAGTTTCCCTACTACAGAGGTCAAACTGACAGGTCTGTAGTTTCCTGCCTCTGTCTTGCTCCCACTTTTGTGAAGGGGAATCACCTCCGCCTTCTTCCAGTCCTCAGGTACCACACCATCCTCCCATGATTTGTTAAAAAGGGTAGTCAGTGGTGTCACTAGTTCTTTGCTTAATTCTTTTAGAATTCTGGGGTGGATTCCATCTGGCCCCATTGCTTTGTCCACCTTCAGTTTTAGGAGTTCTTTCAGAACCCTTTCTTTTGTGAAAGGACTGGGATCGACCCCCCTCTCCAGAGTGCTTCTGTTAATTGGATTAAAACTCCCCCACTTCCTTTGTGAATATTAATAGAAGTATTCATTCAGTATCCCTGCTTTTTCACTGTCACTCTCGCCCACCCACCATCCATTCTATTCAGCCTCACTATCCCTCCCTTTGTCTTTCTACTCTCCCTGATATACCTATAAAAGGTTTTATCCCCCTTCTTAACCGAGTTAGCTGTCTTTTCCTCAGGTTGTGCCTTTGCTATTCTGACTACCCTCCCTGCTTCCTTCTGCCTTAACTGGTACAATTCTCTGTCCTGCTCCTTCTGTGTTTCCTTATACTTTCTAAATGCTATCTTTTTCTCCCTAACCTTCACCGCCACCTCTTTTGAGAACCGTAGTGGCTTTTTCTTTCGTTTTGATTTGTTTATTTTATATAAAATGTTTATTTTACCCCACGAGGCCGGCAACCAGAACTAGATATACTTCACAACATCCTGCTTGTGACAGCAGGTATCTGAGAATGGGATCAGATCCTGGCCTTGAGTAGACAGCGGAGGCCGGTGCTGCTGGATGGTAAACCTATCTCCTTTTTTCCGGACATCGGCTATGCCACTAGACAAAGGCAGAAAAAGTTTGAATCGGTCCATACAACACTTTGGACAATAGGGATCCCCACTACTATAGTGTTCCCTGCAAAGCTATGAATTGTACATGAAGAGAAAATATACATTTTCACAGACCCCACTGATGCAGGGCACTGGGCTCGCAAATTCCAGAAGGGGCAAGTAAACCAAGCAGAGTCAGCAGATGAAGAGGGGGACACTGAGACTTGATTTTGAGAACTCTCATTCCACCGATGAGGTGGGAGGGAGAGTAAATACTCCTGGTTATAAGCACCCTATCTAATCTGTAGAGCTGTGTACAACACAGTCATTTGTTTAGACAGTGCTGGCCCTTGTTTTTTCTTTACTGTGCAAGCAGTCTTAAAAAAGTTTTAAAAGTCTTAAGTGCTTTTCCTTTTGTTGTGGATCTTTCATTCTGAGCCAGATGATATACCTTTTTATTGTCAATTTCTGGACATTTCATGAGGGGGACCTCGGTGTGTGTGATCTGGAGGGGAAGCCGGGCCAACGCCATTTGATGTGAACTAATCTTGGACAGACAACACCAAGTCCTTACTGGGTTGAGGACAGGGCTGTTATTTTATTATGTGGGATTATTATATTTTGTTATTTGTCATGTGTCTTGGGCTGGTCACCCCTGTGGGATATTTGTTCTTTAATCTACAATAATTGTTCCTCCTCCCCCCCCAAGACGTATAACATTACAGGGGATACTAGCGACTCTAGATATCATATGATTACTATGTACCACCTGTGTTTATGTTCCTTGTAAGGAAGTAACATTCTGTAATGTCTTTTACTACAAAGGAACAAACATAAAGTTAAAAAAATAACCCTGGAGAGAAACATTGTTGGCTTGTACTGAAAGAAAATAACAATATGTGATCAGTTTAGTTTCAGCATTTTCATATGTTAACCCCTTATGTCCATCAGTCTTTGCTTGCCGCTGTTTCTTCAGGCGGCGTCTTTCTTTCCTGGACTTCTGGATCTTGGAGATGTGCTCAAACACGGTCAGAATCAAAATCAGTGAAATTAAGAGTCCCCTCCATCTGAGATTTTCTTTGCCTGAGCTCTTGTCACCACAGCTGCTGATACATCAGGATTTACTCCCTCTTTGATTAACTCAGTAAATCCTGGAAACTCATTTCCAATAATCGCAAGTGCAGATAACTTAGGTACTACTCCAACTTTCATTTGGTGTAACACACCCTTAATAGTCAGAGTCACTTGGCTTTTGGGATAGTATCGAGTGTCCCCGTGGATGCAGATGACACCAGTAACTGGTTCTTTTGGACATTGTTTTCCCAGCACTTCAGTATGCACTAGGGTCTGTCTGCTTCCCAAATCTGTAAGTCCCTTCACAGTCTTATCTCCCAACTTCACATCTGTTAAGTACCTGCCCCAAGTTGCTAAGGATAAATCTGCTCCAGAGTCACTCACTACGGCAATTTCTTGCAATAAGTAGCTCTCTATGTACACAAGGGAAGGGAACAGAGTGATGGAACTAAAGGGTAAATGGGGAGGAGAGGAGCCACTGTGGGTCAATGTGGAGACAGGCAATGGCACCACAATCCGCACGGGGGTTGTATACAGACCCCTGTCTCAGGGGAAGGAAATGGACAAGGAAATGATAGAAGGCATCCTTAGAGTGGCAGAAAAAGGGGTGATATTGTTGATGGGGGACCTGAATATGCCAGATGCTAACTGGGGCACATTTGCTGCAGCCACATCCAAGAGCGGGGTCATTCTTGATGCCTTGCAGGGGGCATACCTCCAACAGCTAGTGTTGGAACCCACTCGGGAGGGAGCAGTCTTAGACCTGGTACTCTCAAATGGAGATGGAGAGAGGATCACAGATTTAGAAGTGGTAGCCATCTGGGAACTAGTGACCACCGAACAGTGTGGTTCATGATAAACATAGCCATACAGTCAAGGCATATAAAGGCAAAGGTACTGGACTTTAGGAGGGTTGACTTTGGCAAAATGGGTGCATGCCTAAGGAATGCACTGGCAAATGGGCAGGAAGGAGGGGTGGAAGAAAGTGGGGAAACATCAAAACCGCCATCACAGAGGCAACGAGCCTTTGTGTGAAGCAAATAAACAAATCAAAATGAAAGAAAAAACACTATGGTTCTCAAAAGAAGTGCCGGGGAAGGTAAGGGAGAAAAAGATTGTATTCAGGAAGTATAAGGCATCGCAGAAGGAGCAGGACAGAGAACTGTATCAGTTAAAGCAGCAAAGGCAGTCAGAATAGCACAGGCCCAAACCGAGGAAAAGATAGCCAACTCAGTTAAGAAGGGGGATAAAACCTTTTATAGGTACATCAGGGAGCGAAGGAAGACCAAGGGAGGGATAGTGAGGCTTAATAAAGGGAAGGGGAGGTGGGCAGAGGGTGTCAGTGAAAAGACAGAGATACTGATAGAATATTTTTGCTCAGTATTCACACAAGAAGAAGAGGGGGAGGTACCTAAATTGAACAATAGAAGCACTCTGGACAGGGGGGTCGATACCAGTCCATTCACAGAAGAGAGTGTCCTGAAAGAACTCCTAAAACTCAAGGTGGACAAAGCAATGGGGCCTGATGAGATTCACCCCAGAATTCTAAAAGAACTAAGGAGTGACCTAGTGACACCACTGACTACCCTTTTTAACAAATCATGGGAGGATGGTGTGGTAACTGAAGACAGGAGGAGGGTGGATGTGATTCCTCTTCACAAAAGTGGGAGCAAGGCAGAGACAGGAAACTACCGACATGTTAGCTTGACCTCAGTGGTAGGGAAAATGATGGAATCACTTCTGAAAGAAAGAATTGTTGAGTACCTAGAGGCCAGCGGGGCACAGGACCCAAGGCAGCATGGATTCACAGTGGGAAGGTCATGTCAGATGAATCTAATAGATTTTTTTTGACTGGGTGACCAAAGTAGTAGACCAAGGAGGGGCTGTGGATATGCCCTACCTAGACTTTAGCAAGGCATTTGACACAGTCCCACACAAAAGATTAATAAACAAGTTAGCCAGCCTGGGAGTGGGTGCCAGGGTGGTAGCCTGAGAAACAAATTG
Source organism: Neoceratodus forsteri (assembly GCA_016271365.2). Classification (NCBI taxonomy): domain Eukaryota; kingdom Metazoa; phylum Chordata; order Ceratodontiformes; family Ceratodontidae; genus Neoceratodus; species Neoceratodus forsteri. Next base: position 144,400,532 of record CM057453.1, read on the forward strand.
GCTGGACAACAGGACACAGAGTGTAATAGTAAACGGAGTACACTTTGAAGAAAGGGGGTTACTAGTGGGGTACTGCAGGGTTTAGCACTGAGACGGGTCCTCTTTAATATCTTTATAGGAGACATTGCAGAGGGTCTGGAAGGAAAAGTATGCCTCTTTGCAGATGACACAAAGATCTGCAACAGGGTTGATACACAAGGGGGGGGTGGAGAGGATGAGAAGGACTTGGCAAGGTTAGAGGAATGGTCAAAAATGTGGCAGCTTGGATTAAGTGCAAAAAAGTGCAAAATAATGCACCTGGGAAAGAAAAACCCAGGGAAAGAGTACAGGGTTGGGGAGGGGTACTAACAACAGAAATGGAAAGGGACTTAGGGGTAGTCATATCAGATGACCTTAAGGTAGGCAAGCAATATGAGAAGGCAGTAAGTAGAGCTGGGGGGGATGCTGGGATGCACAGGGAGAGGCATTACCAGTAGAAAACAGTAAGCTGTTATCCCTCTGTACAGACAGTTGGTGAGACCCCATCTGGAGTATTGATTGCAGTTCTCGAGACCCCATCTCCGCAAAGACATAGACAGGATGGAGGCAGTCTAGAGGAGGGCGACTAAAATGGTGCAGGGTCTGCACCAGAAGCCATAAGAAGAGAGAGAAGAAGCAGCATTTATATAGTGCTTTTCATACACAGTATCCCAAAGCGCTTTACAAGCAATGCTAGACTGGTAGTGAAGTGACTGAATGTGTGGTGGCGGCCATATCGCACATCATCACCCACACACAGCCTGGATAATTGCATGAACCGGTTTATGGGAAGGGGAATGTTGGCCAGCACACTGGGAATGCTCCCTGCGAAGAGTGCCCTGGGTTCTTTTACTTCCACCTGGATACTCACCAGACCAAAACCAGGATGGGCAGAAGGGACCTCGGTTTAACGTCTCATCCGAAGGACGGCACACCACTCCCAATACTGCACTCGGATGCCAGCGATTTTTAGGTGTAAGTCCAATCCTGGTGTGGGACGAGAACCCACAACCTTCTGGTCCAGAGGTGGATGTGCTACCAACTGAGCCACGCTGACACGCTGAGAGACTAAAGCCACTTAATATGTATACCTCGAGGACAGGAGGGAGAGGGGGGACATGATAGAAACTTTCAAGTGTCTTAAGGGAATCAACAGAGTCCAAGAGGGGAGCATCTTGAAAAAGAAATGTGTAAGAGCAAGGGGGCATAATTTGAAGATGGGGGGGCAACTCAAGAGCAATGTGAGGAAGTACTTTTTCACGGAGAGGGTGGTGGATGTATGGAACTGCCTTCCTGAAGAGGTTGTGGGGTCAAAAACAGTGAGGTAATTCAAGAATGCATGGGACAGACATTAGGAAATTATTCTCAGGGGAGGATGTAGGCTGTTGGTTAACTAGAATCTGCATCTTATCCAATAGGTAAGGAAATGGGCAGACTAGGTGGGCCAAGCAGTCCTTATCTGCCGTCAAAATATATGTTTCTGTGTTTCTATGGCTTATTACAATTATAGAAAATAAATTCTTTGGGTGCAGATTTGTTACCCCCACCAGAGTTCTTATCAGAGTTGGAGTTTAAATGGGAGAAAGAGTGTCTTACCGGTGCTTGTCTGTTATCTCGCTACTGTGGCATTTGTCTGGCCGTTTGGTAGTCTTCAGCCAAAGAAACAGCCTTTTCCCCACTCTCTGGTCGGTGTTCTTTTACCCGAAGCTGCAAGTCTGTAGTAGGATGTTGATGAACTGCTCCATTACAAATGTTTCAGTGATCTGTGGGAGTGTTTTGCCTCTGGTTGAAGCCATTTCTTAAGGAGTTCTCTGAGTCGGGTGAAGGCTTCTCAAGGATTGTCAACTGAGTTGTATTTCAAAGACCAAAATCTCTGCCTGTAGGTCTCTCCTGAGATGTCATATGTTTTTAGGACCTTTCTTTTCACCAGGTCACAGTTTTCTGACTGTGCAGTGCCGCTATTGCTGTAGGCTAGTTGGGCTTTCCTTGTCAGGTAAGGTACCAGTCTGATTGCCCATTGTTGTTTTGGCCACTAGCAGGCTGCGGCAACCCTTTCAAAAGTTGTCGAGTATGCTGCGATATCATCCAAGGGACACAACTTTGTAAGTTTAAGGTCTTTTAAATTGTTGGTGTTTTGTTGCTCTGCTGGACCTGTACCAGAACCTCTATGTTTGATGGCTTGCAAGGAATTCAGCCATTGCTGCTCCAGTCGCTGCATCTCTTCTTTTTTCTGCTGCTTGTGTTGCTGCATCTCTTCTTTTCTCCTCTGCTCCTCTTCTTTTCTCTGCTGCTGCTGTCACTGTATCTCTTCTTTTCTCTGCTGCTCCTGTCGCTGTATCTCTTCTTTTCTCGCTGTTGTGCAAGTTCCTACTTTTGTACAGAATAGGATGTTCTTTCCCATCTATATGCTGACTCAAGACTACACCTAGGCCTACCTCTGATGCATCTGTCTGTAATAAAAACTATTTCTCAAACTCTGGGCTTCTTTAAACAGGGGCCGAATATAATGCAGCCTTAATGGCCCGAAAACCTCGTCACATTCTAGGGCCCATTTCACATTATTTGGGAACTGTTTATTTCTGAGTTCAGTGAGGGGAGCAGCTAACTCAGCAAAGCTGGGCACAAATCTCTGATAATAACCAGCCGGCCCTAAAAATGACCTGACATGTTTCTTGGTTTTGGGGACAGGGCTGTTAGCAACAGCTTCTATCTTGGAAACCTCTGGCTTGACTTCTGTATTTCCCAAAACATAGCCCAAATATTTGGTTTTCTGCATGCCCAGTGCACACTTGGTAGGATTAATTGTCAGACCTGCCTTTTTGATCGATTAGATAACTGCTTGTAGGTGGTCCAGGTGGCTTTTCCAGTCTGGACTATACAGCACAACATCATCCAGGTATGCAGCACAATAACCAGTGTAAGGGGATAAAATTACATCCATGTAGCACTGGAATGTAGCGGGTGTGCCATGCAAACCAAACGGCATGGTGGTGAACTGATAGAATCCTATAGAGGTGGCAAATGCAGTTTTATTTCTGGATTCTGTAGCGAGGGGGATTTGCCAGTAACCCTTGGTGAGATTGAGGGTACTGATGTACTTGGCACTCCCCAGTCTGTCCGCCAAATCATCTATTCTGGGCATAGGATAACTGTCAAATTCTGACACTTGATTAAATTTCCTAAAATCAAGGCAGATTCTTACACCCCCTTCTTTTGTGTTTACAGTCACCATTGGTGATGACCACACTTCTCGACTCTTCTATGATACCCAATTCTTTCGTTTTTTATATTTCCTTAACCACGTCTACTCTTAACTACTCTGGTAATCTGTAAATCTTCTGTCTGTATTCCTTGTCACTATTATGTGCTCGACCCCCTTTGCTCGGCCTAATACCATGGTAAAAGTACTGTTAAATGTCTTTAACAAGTTACAAGTTTCTGCGGTTTGTACAGAGGTTATAGTAACATTACCCTTTACAGCATCAGCAGTTATGGTTTGTTCCAGCCTGTCATAAGCCAGATCAACATCTTCTTTATCAGTTTCTGGTACAATCAGCAAAACAGCTTTTGGTGTTTTTTCAACCCATTTCTTGAGGAGGTTAGCATGGTATATCTTAGTAGGAATTTTCCTATTAGGGGTCTCAATCTCATAGTTAACTGTGTCAGTATGTCTAAGCACTTTTATAAGGCCCTTGCCACTTCATTAACAGTTTAGGGCATATGTAGCATATCAAACAGAAAGGTTTCAACTCACAATTTTTTAACCTTTGGAATTCTCAATTCGTGATCCATATCTTGACGGTAAATCAGCATTGATATTCTCTTTCCCAGATTTGTGCATCACTTTAAATTTAAATTGCTGAAGTGCCAGGTACCACCATGTGACACTAGAATTTTTATCCTTCATTTGGTTAAACCAACAGAGAGGATTGTGATCTTTTACAAGTACAAAGTCAGCAGAAGGTGTATTATGATCAGTGGGTAGAAGAAAACGTTTTTGAGCCAGGTGAAAAGGTATTGCTACTGTTACCCACAACAAAAAATAAAACGCTACATGCAAATTTTATACCTGCTCCTGGTGTTCATATGCTTCCTGACCTGTGCCTCGACGACAGATGGTGTGAGAAGAGGGATTTATGCCATGCATACTCTAAGCCAGGAGTTTTGTACGTGGGTGCTAGACCAGGTACCAGGGAAGCATAGAAGAAAGGTATGGATTCTGCAGCAGCAAGTCTAGGAGTGACTTCCAGAAGAATGGCAGCCAAACTAGAAGCAGAAACAAAAGTCCAAACTGAGACTGTACAGCCAGCACCAGTCATAGGAAAAAAAGAGCAGGCAGTGACAGAACCATCAACTCTCTTTTATTTCCCCAGCTGGCTTCTGGGGATCTACCCCATCAGCCCCTTGTGAAGACACCCCAGCACTATAACCCCGCCTTCCCTAAGGATTAACTTGCTGTCCATTAGACTATGGCTTACCCCCCACAGTACCTCGCTCGAGACTGGATGCTTATCCCAAGGGGGGGAGGTGCTAGTCTGGATGGCCTGCTCTAGCCTGGTACTTGTGCAGCCTGTCGGTGTCAAGGAATGTCATGCTATGCAGTCATGGATGAAGGGTCCCTCTTGGGTTTCTCCCTGTCCCCGTGGTTGGTGCCCTGACAGTCTTATGGCAGCTACAAACATAGACCATGCACTTGTGCTGCAACGACCAGCTCCAGCCTCTCCCTCCCACTCCGCAGACTCCTCTGACTGCTCTGCCACCTATAGTCACCCAGGTGTTGATAATGTCGTGAAGTATTCTGGCCTCCCTTCCTGGAAGAGGAGTGCATCCCCAGGGCTGTTGAATTCCCCCCCCCCCAAAGCCAGCTCCCAAAGCCCAAGGCTAGTTTCTGAACCCAGTTGCTGGTGTCGTCAGCGGTGGGGCCACTGTTGTGCCGACAGGCCAGCCACAACAACAGGAAATGCTGTGAACAACAATAACATTTAGTGTCCTGAGTTTCTTTTTCCCCTGATAGGATGCCAATATTTGTCCCACATTGTAAAACTGAAAAGCATGCATAGGGGCTATGGCATTGTCTTTCTTTGCAAACCGACCTCTTAAGCTCCATGTTTTCCAAAAAGTGAATCAGGCATACAGCACTTTGATGTGCAGAAACAGTATTTCAGATTAAATTAAAATGTTATATTGCATATTACAAATCACGTGATGTCAGCCAGTCAGCGAGCAGAGCCCCTCTACCACTTACGCTGCATACACTAGTCTTCTGTGCAGGAATATTAGGAGTGGCACATTCCACTTGACAGCCAGGCAGAGAACAGTTTATTTAACTTTTGAAATAAAAATAAACTTAAAACTCAAAATAAATCTTTCTTGCCAACTTGAATGATTTATAATATGTTAAGAAGGCCTCTGTGGGTTGTCTCTTATGGTATAACTGACTCCACTCGTGAGGTTTGAGCAGCCAGTCACTCATCTTTGCTTCACAGTCCTGTAGCTCAGACCTTACACTCAGACTCTCCTATAAGAGACATCCTGCAGAGGCCCTATTAACTTAAAAATATTTTGCAACAAAGTGATCCTTTTAAGTAAAACTAGAGCACTTTTCCACAGCTGAGATGTAGCAATCAATACCGACTTCAGGGCCCTTGTAATGTTGACTTGTTTCCTGTTATGTTGCTGTTTTCAAGAACCTAGCAAGATCAGTAGTTTGGATGTATGCCCCTGTTTTGTACAAAAGAAGAATGCTGATAAGGGAGAAAGGTGATAAAACATGTTGCTGTATGTTTCAGCTGTCAAATATAATGTTTTATTTACTTCTGTCTGCTGAAACATTCCCTGTACAACAGGAAGTGCCATATGCTGTTGTCCCTGTTAGTAAGCAAAGGTTTCCCAGTTTGTGCTTGTTCCTGCTCCTGTGTTGGGGCCACAGAGGAGCTGCAGTCCAGTGTCATCATTTATTGATAGGCCTAGGAAAGGAAGAATCTAATGAAATTATCAAAGTTCTTGAATTAATTATGAACATGAATAAAAAGCTAAGCTCTCTGGAGCCAGGGATCTCATTACCTATTCAGCTTCATTGTATTCTCCTTTGGAGCAGTAGGCAGGTTCAGCTACAGCTCTAAGCTCTGCCTTTGGACTTCATTCAAACTTACTGAACTCGCTGGCGTCTGCTACCATTTTGTGGGGCTGAAAGCCTATGGTGATTAATTTGCTTTTGCCTTACAACTGGCTTTAAGGGACAAAGCTGGATCTAGCTGTACATGGTATTTTCTTCTCCTCACCGGGACATACCACTGGAATGGACCACCTTCAAGATGTACTGTTCTTGTTAGTAACTTGGGCATCAGTTCAACATTTCATTGATGGTCTTTGTGGAATTGAATATTAGGGTATATGCGCTGTAGTGTCAGCTGCTGTTTGTTATTGGTATTTAGGTAAGCAAAGGTCACTGGCATTAAGTTTGTTGTCTGCACGTTATTTTGCTGCCACATTACTCAGGCTTGTTTTAATGTGGTGTTATAACCCCAAGTCTGATACTAATGATATTGTATTGTGCTATTCCTGCCTGAAAGTACTGTTTCCTAAGGATATGTATTTCGAATGGGTCCCCATACTTACAAATGTAAATATTTTAAGACGCAATTTTTTTTATGATTACTGACTCCTAAGAAATATTTTGTCAGCTATTTAAATTGTGCGTGTAGTGATTAGCCTTGGAAAGTAAATAAAAAAAATACATCTGTGTTGGGGTTTCCAGAGATGCAATAACAGAAACTTTGTGTTCTCCTCCGTTTTATTAATACTTTTAAATTCATGAGCAGGGTTGGAAATATTTATATAACACAATATTCTGTGTTTTGCAGGCTGCTGCTATCTTTAATTCAGCGTTTGGGAGTTTTTTGGTGAGTAAGATTACATTAACATGTATTCTACACTGCGCATTATTTTGCTATGCGGATGACTGGTTGCAAAAGTTTAAAAGCAAGGACCACTGTATTCTGCCACCAAATGCAGCGGCTCTGGGAGACCTGCTGACTGGCTAAAGAATTGTTTATTGTCCTACGGCAAACAGTAGCAGCTACTTTCCACCATCAAAATGACTGATTTTTGCTTGTTTCTTATTGGACAATATAGTGGGTAATCTTGGTAAACATCAAAGTAGTCACTAAAATGGTAATGTTAAGTGACAAGACTCATTTTGTTTTCACACACACACAAAATTCAAAGGAGTATAGGTAAAGTATTTCCCACTTTTTTACCTAAGGATGCTGTATTTTATTAATATTAGGGAACAGCAGTACTGTTCATAGAATGCTAGAAAAACAAAGTGTGTTTGATATACTTGGCTTACACAACATTATATGCTGCTACACACAATAAGACTTTAATTTGATTATTAGTAATAAACTTTATTTTCTTAAGGTTTTTGGTTATTTTACTTTGCCTTGTGCATTTATAAAACAAAGTCCTCTCCAGATCAGATGAGCCTAAATAACAGCATCTGTCAAATATATTGTTCTTTTTAATGTGGTTCATCAGATAACCATTGTTTCGTATCAAGGGGCTTGGAATTTCAGAATGGAAAGCACTACCCAACTGCTCAGGCAGGAAGTATGCATTTAGTTTTGGGTATGACTTTGCAAATTCAGTTGCATACTGTAGTTGAAAGCTATACTGCTGCTGCTCCAGAACTACTTACTGGAAACAAGAGTGAGGGGGGAGGGGGATGATTTTGCACTGGGGTGAAATATGAAAAAACAAATTAAGCACAAAGTTTATAAAAGCATTGTAAATGCACTGGATCCTTCACCAACTAAGGCCATAACTGACATATTGTCAAAAATCAAAACAACAAATGTAATGACCCATTATACAAGACATGGATGAAATGTGGTTGGGTATTCTCTTCAAACATTTTCACTGATGATAATTTAAAATGTAAACTGTTTTAGGACCGAACATCATAATTGCAGTAATGACATTAAACTGAGGTCCTGTCTGCCTGTTGTGGTTGTTCGGGTGGACGTTAAAGATCCCATGGCACTTCTCAAAGTGCTATAATACCAGCAACAGCTTAATCTACAGTAGTTCAGTTTCTGTTGGTTTTCATCTGTACCTGGCTGAAAATAGGAGAATTGCCTAGTCCTCCTTTCCAGGTCAGCAAAAACTAACTAACTAACTCAATCAGTCAGTCAGTCAATAAAGTACCAGTTGAATTAAACCCTCTAATGTAGAGTGAGAGTGAATGTGTGTGTGTGTGTGTGTGTGTGTGTGTGTGTGTGTGTATGTGTGTACGCGTTGTGTTATTTAAAAAAAAAAAAGTCTCTGAAAAGTTGCAGAAAATGATGCCATATGCAAAAATGAACAGCAACAAAAGTCTCTGAAAATGTGATCTGCAGTGCAAACAGTGTAAATGACTTGTGATTAAAGGTTCCCTTGTGGGGCTCAGGGGATAGTCACAGTAGTGACATGGTCCTGTGGGTGGCTATTTTTCTCACAATATTGTAGGAATGTTAACCAGATTGGGATCTACAGAAATCCTGTTCTTCACAAATGGCATGGATTGTTCCAGTAGACTTTTGTCAAATCTACTTTAAAATAGAAGTACAGTCAGAGCAAATAAAATGACTCATTGTGTGAGTATGTTGGCATCAGCAAAGTGAAACCTAAGCTTATATGAGGCAGTAGTATTTTCTTTATTGACATGTTTACCAAATTGACTGATGTTGATTCAGCAGACTATGTCTCTGTTTCTGTCTGTATGGCACATCTGTGGCTTATAATTAAAGAGCACCAGTTTCGGTGCTTTAATTAAGCCCCCACATGTTAGCAGGCCTAAATATGACTCGAAGAGTCTACTTGATAAATTTTTTAATGCTTACTTACTTCAGGGGAAGGGACGCAAATTCATCTGAGCCTCCTGATCCCCCTGATACCGCTAATAGCAAGTGTCACCCCCCGTGCTGCCCCCACGCTCCTATGTTTTGTGATGTAGGAGTTTGTAGAGAATGAGAATGCGCTGCATTGGTTACAATGGAAGCGGGGTTTAAAAGTAATTTTTTTAAATATTTCAGAGGGCCAGTGGTGTCAAATCAAAGCCAAAGTCCAACTAACGAGCTACGTTGGTGAGCCATTGCTTTGATTCGACCCCAGTGGTCCTCTGAAATATTAAAAATGATTTTTAAACCTCACTCCCATTGTAATCAGTAGAGCACACCCCCACACTCGACAGGATCCTACATCACGAAACATACTGGAGTGGGGATGGCATGGGGCGGAGCTTGCTATTAGTGGTATCAGGAAGGGGGGGATTGGGCAGCCGAGCTGAAATATCCCTTCCCCTAAAGTAACTAAGCATTAAGAAAAGGTGTAAAGTAGACTGTTTGAGTCCTGCTTAGGTCTGCTAACATGTGGGGATTAAGGGGTTGCCAGCAACTGAGCACGATTGTTATTCTTTAAACCTACATGGATCCTATGTTCAAATGGGCTCTCTTGATGTGAATACATAATTACAAGCATTTCAAGTTCACAGTTTCTGCAGGTTCACTGTCTAGGTACCAGGAATCAAAGACTGTACATAATCATAACTAGCTTAATAATGTCCCAGATCTCATTAACACACAGTGTTTTTAAGAACTAATTGTTACCGAAAACTGTGTTTTTATGTAGAGGGTTTGATAATAACTAATGAAGGATGAATTAAATTTACATAAATTTCAGTCCAAGAGAATAGCTTAGCATTGTGCCACAGAGGATTGCTTTAAGTTAGAAACTTAATGTCATTATCTCCTCCCCTCATTTAAACTCAGTGCTTTACAATAATTGCAGAGCAGAACAAATGATTTGATTTTTCTCCTTGATGGGTTTTAATAATATGTGATGGTATTTCTGTAGTTCTGAATGGCTAGCTATCAAACAGAGGTAGTGGTGTTGTAAAGCATACAAATGTGCTCAAGTTTTATGAACGATATATAAAAGTCCACCAGCATCTCCCAACAGTTTCTCAGTTCTTAGGAGTTATGTGCATATGTTCTTATTGGAAGCAGAATTGAAGTAAGAAGCCAGGCATCCTCATATAGAATATAGAGAAAATATATATATATATATTTTGTTTTATGAACCCTTTTTAGTTTATATCCGAAAATAAATCCACCTTACAGTATACTGTGCAAAATCTCAAAAAAAGGGCCTTTCATATTTATTTCTTTTTATGATGGGGGGTGTTTGAGAATTTTAGCCAAAGGTTGGGGTTGAAGCTACTGTGGTAAATACAGAGCAGAGCTCCTATATTTTGTTGTATGGAACTTATAATCTAGTTGTGCTGCATATTTACATCATGATCAGTAAAACTGAAAATAAATTGATTTTTATGTGTGACACCTCAGCTGTCAGTGATAAATTTATTATTTTCCCTCTATAGAGCACTGTTTCATACTGTAATCAAGTTAGTGTAAAAATTCCTGAGCAACTTTAAATTTAGGAGTGAATCATTAAAATAAAGCAAATACTTTTACGAGTTAATAAAAACATATGCAATCCATACATACCCAATTTTAGAAAGAAAAATGTTTTGCAGAGCTTGACAGAGCTGTGTAGGAAGTAAATGCATTAGCTGCAGTGTCCATTTTTCTTGCAAATTTGTGACACAGATTTAATTATGGGAATGACCAGCAACCTACAAATCTAATTTTGGTAGACTGAGCCAACTTTTTTTTCTTAAGAATGATGGATTTCTTTTTCCACAGTTCGGGCATTATAAATAAAATTTCCAGCAGTGCGGTATTAACCAGTGGTTTTGGTTCTATTATTCAACGATAATGTTATATTCTGTTGGGTAGTAATTTACTACACATATTTTAGGATGTCAGCTGATAAGCTGTTCCTGATGATGTGGGACAGGACAGAAAAGCATATGTGCTTTGGATACTTTAGCTTTTGTCGCTGCAGCTGCAGTCTTTTTCAAATGTGTTATTTATAGTAACTTAATTTACTCGTGTAACATGCTACCAGTTATGTGATGCTGGATCGTTGCCATTCCCTTACTATGGAACACTTTATATATTTCCTTATATAGTTAGTTATTTAGAGTGTGCTTCCAAGATGATTACAGGATAGTCCATGAGATGCAAAATCTAATTTCCCCCCGTTTCCAGAATCTTGCTTTCAATCTGCTAGTTTCCCGAACTGAAAAGCAGGATTACATCTACTGTTATCTTTTGCTACACATGTCTGTAGGGCTCTATAAGCCAGCCCATTGTCTATGTCAACAAAAATAAATTTCTCCCATTATGTTCAACATGGTGAGTAAATGACTCTTAGTTAAATTGTATCTGGAGATGGGTTAACTATAAGTACGCCATCACTCACACACCTTTGCATATTAGAAGATGTTGAGCGATATGGCGGGCAGTCATTAGGTTGCTGTCTTTCTAGCAGACAAGACAGACCATTTAGCCTATTCTGCTGGCTTTTTAGTATGTTGGTACGGTATGGATCTACGGTAGACTAGAGCTGGTTGAAGGGACTTGACATAATGGACACTGCTGTTGTTAAGTACACTTTTAAGATATGGTGTTTTATAGAGTATTGGTGAGAAACAAAAACAACAACGTCTACCACCATGTAAATATCCTCTCATGGAAGATCGATGGGGTGGTGCTGGAGGAACCAATCCATGAGTAGGATGGTGTGGAGGTTAGACACTTGCACACTATGCAGTGAAGCTCGACTTGAAGTCTTAGTTTTGCTTATTGTTTTTTTCACGTGGCTTGACATTCTATTATTTGAGTCTAAGCTGAATCATTTAACCGGGATCCAGGATTGGGGGGAAGGGGGATGGGGATCAACTGCTTCTTCCCAGTGAGCCGGCCATCCTCCCCAGCTCACTGTTAATTGTAGGTCATCTCTTGGCCAAATTGTGTTGAGGCTATCCACTACCTCCCTTCCAAATGTCGTGGATGCTCATAATTTGTCCTTGTAGCAGCACTTCAAGCTCATATGCTTGGTTCTGTTAAGTGACAGTGCAAGACCAGTTGATGGGAGGAGCTCAGAGGATGGAGCCATGCTATGTGGTTAGAGCAGAAATGGCCAGGAGTTGGCCCAAGAGCCATGGTCTTATGTTTATATGATGCCTCAGGGGAGCGGGGTGAAGCAGGAAGGGGGGTGAAAGCAAAAGAGCAGGAGCCTGGATGTATCATATGAGAGCTTATACCACAACACCACATGTAACATCTTATATAAGTTCACTTTATACTGATCAGTAATATTCTGGAGACACGGCTGCTACTAGACTTTTCATGCTTTGTACTGTGAATTATTAGTTTTGAGGTTTGACTTTGGACACTGCCTCTTTCAGAAATACTTACTAGTGTTAATCCATTGAGTGGACCCTCATTCCAGCCAGATCTGACATTTTATATTGCTTTTAAAGAAAAATGTTAATAAAAAAAAAGAGAAGGAGCATGAGAATGTTTGGGGGAGCTGGGAGGGTGTCAGCAAATAGAGGGGTTGGGGGTTATTTTTTAGGTTTGGGAGAAGGATCGCCATATAGTGTGGTTTAACATAAAGTCAGGAACCGAGGCAAACCACACGAGGACAAGGGTCCTGGACTTTAGCAGAGCGGATTTTAAAGAAATAGGAGACTGCCTCAGAAACTGCCTTGTGGGGGTGATTGCCGGGGAGTGATAGAGGCACAGTGGGGAACAAAACAGGAGGCCATAATTAAGGCAACCAACCTCTGCGTGAAGAAAGTGAGTAAAATGTAGAAGGAAAAAAGAGTTGGTTATGGAATTTTGAAGCTGTTATTATCAGTTTATAAAGGTTGTCTCAGCACTGTCCATCTTATGTTTAACTTTACCTAGGGGTATCCACCAGCTCACTGTACGAAGATACCCACCAGGAAGCAAAGATCCCAGAAGAAATACCTGAAAATCAGTGAGCTGTTTGGTGCCCGCAGGGACAAAAGTATGAACACGCCATCTGCATGAAGGAAGTGAATAAAGGCGGAAGGAAAAAGAGACCATTATGGTTTTCTAGGGAAGTGACCAAGGCGATGAAGGAAAGAATGGTGACAGGAGATATAAGGAAACACTGAAGAAGGAGGACAGGGAGGTATACCAAGTAAAACAGAGGGAAGCAGGAAAGGCAGTGAGGGGAGAAAAGGTGCAGACAGACGAAAGGCTAGCCAAAAGGCTAGCTAAAGGGGGTAAAACTTTCTTCAGATACATAAGTGAGAAGAGGAAAGCAAGGGGAGGGATAGTCGGGATTAGGAGGGATGCAGGGGGAAGACTACACTGAAGAGGACCAAGAAAAAGCTGCCATCCTGAACAGGTACTTCTGCTCAGTCTTCACAGTGGAAGGGTGGGGGAGAGATGGATCACCAAGGAGTAACAGAACAAAGGGAGGGGGGTGTGAGGTGGACACAAGTCCATTTTCAGAGGAAAAGAGTCCTGAAGGGGCTTTCAGTTCTGATGATGGACAAGGCTATGGGACCAGATGGAATACACTCAAGGGTACTAAAGGAACTCAGGGAGGTGCTAGTTGCCCCACTGACAGCCTTACTCAACAGTTCACTGGAAACAGGCATGGTTCTCAAGGACTGGAGAATAGCAGACGTGGTCCCTCTACACAAGAGCGGCAGCAGGGAGAAGGCTAGCAACTGTAGACTGGTCAATCTCACTTAAGTGGTGGGGAAATTAATGGAAACCCTGCTTAAGGAAAGGATGGTAGGGTATCTTGAATGCAATGGGGAGGTCATGTCAGACCCAGGGAACTAGATCAGGGGAGGGCAGTGTACACGGCCTGTCTGGACTTTAGCAAGGTCTACAAAACTGTGCCACACAGGAGATGTACAAAAAAATTGAGCAGCCTAGAGGTGGGATCCAAAGTGGTGAACTAGATTAGAAATTGGTTAACGGATAGGCAACAGAGGGTGGTGGTTAACAGAACTCACTCTAATAACTGGAGAGTGAGCAGCAGGGTGCCACAGGGCTCAGTGCTTGGACTAGTCCTCTTCAGTGTCTTCATAAGTGACACTGCAGAAGAACTGGAAGGGAAGGTATGCCTTTTTGCAGATGACACCAAAATCTGTATTAGGTTGGACACTCAGGAGGGGGTAGAGAGAATGCATAGGGATCTTTGGAAATTCAAGAAGTAGTCAGTTGTACGGCAGTTGGGATTCAGTGCCAAAAAATTCAAAATCATGCACCTAAGGAACAGGAACCCAGGAGAGGAGTATAGGATGGGAGGAGATACTGACAGTTACTAAGCAGGAAAGAGAGCTTTTGTCTATTGTTACTGATGACCTCAGAGTGGCAGGGTAGTGTGACAAAGCAGTGGGTAGGGAAGTGGGATGCTGGGGTGCCTAGGGAGGAGCATCTCCAGCAGGAGAAGGAGGTGGTGTTACCACTATATCACTTGCTGGTGAGACCTCACCTGGAATACTGCCTCCAGTTTTGGAGGCTGCACCTCAGCGTGGAGGCATTCCAGGAGAGGGCCACTAAAATGGTGCAGGGGTTACACAAGAGGCCCTATGAGGAGAGACCAAAGGATTTCAATCTGTTCACTCTGGTGGAGAGTAGAGCGAGAGGGGACATGATCGAGACCTACCAGTGTCTCACAGGGGTGAAAAGGGTGCAGGAGGGGAGTCTTTTTCAAGTGAGAATGAACAGAAGGTCCGCAGAACATCCATGAAGCTTGGGGGGGGTGGGATTTCACTTACTGGAGCAGAGTTATAATTCTAAACTGCCCCACAATCCGGGGGATGGCCCTTTATTTTGCCCCTCAGAAACCTTCTGCCCCACAGAGAGGGTGCAATCTGACATTCTACTCTGTAAGATTTTAAGGAAAAAATTTGCAGCAATTGGTGTTGTTCAATGAACAGAAAACTTTCTGAAATGACAAAATCTTCCGAAGTGTTCTAACCTCGTATCTTAAAGATTTGATACATCCAACATTTTGCCTTTTTTTGTCCTGTTTCAAGGAACAGTGTCCCACATGTAGGTGCTGAAAGGTTAAGAAATACAGGGCAAGGTGGGTGATGGCAGGAGATGGAAGCAGGGCTGAATATTTTTTGTTTGTTTGTTTTGTTTGTCGGGGAGATATCACAAAAGTAAGAAATGTTGGCACTGTGTATATACAGGGGGGGGGGGGTTGCTGGCGAAATTAAATTGCATAAGGGGGGAAAAACAGTAGGGGAAGCTTACCAAATTTTGGTTTGCTTGGATTCTTTGGTTTAAACTTGTCTGGTGGGTTTACAGTCTATAGTCCTGTTTACACAGCCGTTATTCTCTGCATCGTGGTCCGTGTTGGCACTCCTTCTGACTTCCTGAGCTGGTTGCTGCTGTGTTTACACAGCCCTTCTCCATGCTTACGCAAGACACGCTGACGAGGGGCCCTGGGTCCAGGGAGGAGGCCACTGAGCGGTCACTTGTACATCGGAGCAAGCGGTGCCACCTGTCCACATGGCTGCTTACCACTCGCTCAATAACATGTCCCTAGGTTTGTTGCAGCTTGGTGAGAGGATCCAGGACCTACTTACCATGGTCAGGTATGTGTCCACACAGCCGCATTTGCATTGCAGCAACCTGAGCATGTGAGTTGTTGCGGGTGTAAATGCAGCTACATAAATTTGCCTTAGAAGAGAGATGGGACAAAATGTTGTTGTTGATCTTACTTTCAGAGGGTTCCTACAGTAGGTCATAACATGTAGGACTGCGTCCCCTGGCGTCAGGACCACACAGCAAAGTTTTTCTAGCAATGTCTGGTGGGGGACCTCCCACCCGACATCATGTGACAGACATCGGCGTGACCCTATATAGTGGGTGGTCCCCGTGCCTACCTTCCAGTTCTTTCCCGCCGTCAACCACGCAAGGACTTTGTGGTAAATGTTGCTCAGTCGATTGCCATTTTGTACCTTATTTTACCGAGTTTGTAGTCCGTTCTTCAATTCTTTTATGTCTTCTCCACCTCCGACTTTGAAGACCAAGAAGAAGTGCGAGAAGTGCGGTGCACAGATCCCCTCACAAGGACGGCCATCGTCGCTGCCTCTTCTGCCTAGGCCTGAACCATGACACCGTGGCTGGTCCTGATTGCAAGCCCTTCAGTCAGGCCACATGCAAACGCAGACAGCAGGCTTTGGAAGCCCATTTACTGAAGTCCAGAATGGCCACTCTTGAAAAGGAGATGCCGAAATTGAAGGATACTGCTTCTTCCCCTTCTTTGGAGTCCAAACAGAAGAAAATGAAGGACAAAGAGAAGCACGGGGGAACGGGAACGCATAGAGGATCAGGACTGAGTTACCTCTAGCAAGCTTCAACCAGCAAGGCCGTTCTTCCGCTGCCTGCCCTTGTGGTTGTCCAGGCCATGTCCAGGACTTCTCCAGGTCCTCTGCTTCTTTCCAGCCTATTTCCACCAGTAAGTCGCTCCACTGGCTCCTCTGGTGAACACCCAGTATCTACCGTTAAGTCGAACCCGGCTCCACGGGCCCGCCCGTAGTCAGTAAGCCGGATCCCAAAAACCAGGCAGGGATCTGCATGACAGACCGATAAGTCAGTCAAGGGTCCTCCTCCTCGCCGGTCCCTGTATCACCGATAAGTCGGTCGCTCAAGTTTCGGATGACCGCCTGGATGTAGCTCACCGTTGGGGCTGACACCACCTTCCCGATGCTCGGTCAAGCCCGCTGACCTCCTTTGGTCAGCCCTCCTCCCAAATTCCCTCCTGGGCAGGAGCCTTCCTTTCCACCTCCCCTGGTGGAACCTCCTACCCCAGACGTCACATTTGGGATGGAGGAGGATGTGGGCCCCCTGGATGTGGTCTTCTCCTCTCCCACTCCAGTGGCTGTGCCCCAGGTCCCTCCCAGGGATATCAACACTAGACCTGATTCTCACGAGGGTTCCTGGCCTCCCTTCTCCTCCATCAGGCCTACCTACGGCTCTGCCATCAGGGTCTCCTCTGCTGGGCGCCCCCTCTCTGACGCATGGGGCACCTCCGGACACTCTATCCAACTTCCCTCCATCAGGGCCCTTATGTTTTCCCCAGACGCAGGCTATCGCTACTCCAGACCTGACACCAGATCCCCGGACGTCGACCATCCCGACGTCAGCCCCTCTGATATCAGCCAACCTGACATCGGATACCTTTCCAGGTCCTTCAAGACCCCTGACAGAACAGGGTTATCCGCCAGGGTATTTTCCCTATTCAAGGTTCCAGACGCTGACTTATCCACCATCTGGTCAGAAGATGGGTTCTTTTCCCCAGGCTTTCTACCCTTGGTATCAGACCCCTTGCTACCCCTATTTTCAGGGGTATCCTCTTCCTCATTATTCAGGCTTGGGTGCACCTTTTTACCACCCTCCGCCCACCCCTAGTCATCCGCCTCCTCTGCAACAGGACTTTCAAACCCTTATACAGTCCTAATGGAAGGACGCCAGATCCTAGCTGGTCTCTGACTTGGAACAACGACTGCCGGGCCCAGTAGTCTCTCCCCCTCCCTGTTCCATGTCACCAGTCAGCTCTATTCTCTATACCACAGTGCACATTTCTGGTGCAATCCCCCAGGAGGTCACCTTGCTGGGGATTGGATCCCTAGAGGGAGAAGATTCATCAGACTCTGAGGAGGACCCTTCAGAAGTCTCATCAGGTGAGCAGTCCTCTGTGGCCATGGCAAAGAATCGCCCAAATCCCCTCTGGAGGATCCCTCTTTTACTGAGCTCCTCTGCATTATCCAACAAACTAACAGCTGGAATGCGGAGGAGCAGGACATAAAAAGGAAACATTTGTTTAGCGGAGCACCTAGACTTGGAGGCTGTTTCCCCTATCCCTGTCCCCCATGAACAGCCCCCCACGAGAACCTCACCACTACTATTTGGCAGCTGCCACACTTTAGTCCTGCTGTCCCAAAGAAGGCAGACCAGATATACCATGCGCCTGAGGACATTTCCTTTCTGGACTCTCATCACAAGGCGAGCTCTATAGTTATAGTGGCTGATCACAATCGTTCGGCCATGCCGAAATATATGAGTTCCTCTCCTCCAGATAAGGAATCTCAGCAGCTCGACCAATTTAGAAAGAAACTTTATTCATCCTCTACTTGCGCCCTCCGTTACCTCAACTATGTGGCTCACATGATTTCTTTTCAAAAGGCTACTATGGCCAGGCTTGAGGCCCGTATCCAATCTGTGGAGGCCTCGGACCTCAAGGAGGAACTAACCAAAGACTTGCGCCTGTCCAAAATCTCGTGCAGACATGCTCAGAGCCACTTTCGATTCGGTGGACACAGTGGATTGTTCCTCCGCCACAGCTGTCTCCCTCAGAAGACATGCTTGGCTACGCATTTCTGGACTCTCTGCAGATGTCCAGTCAGCTATCCAGGATGCTCCCTTCAGAGGTTTAGTCCTCTTTGGGGGAGACACCAAGGACATAATTACGGGTCTCCAGGACAGTGGTTGGGCCCTGAGATCCGTCAAGTCAATGTACTGAACGGGCTTTCAGAAGAAACAGCCCTTTTAGCGCCAAAACAAGAGGCAGGGTAAACAGCCCTTTAACAGGTGCCAAAATAAAAGAAAAGCTACAATGTCCTCTTTCTCCTCTCCCCCTGCCTCAAAAACCCAGAGAGCGACCGGGGGAGGGGGTCTCCCCCCTGTCCCTCAGCTTCCTGACTCATCCAGTCCTCACTCTCCTCAACCCTCTAATGTGGAGCCAGTGGGAGGAAGGTTCACCCTCCACGTTCAGGAGTGGAAGGGCATCACCTCAGATGCATGGGTCCTGCAACTCGTTTCAAGAGGGCACACCATAGAGTTTCTGGAGTTCTCCCCAAACTCCCCTCCAGGTCATTCCTGGTACTCTCCAAACCAGGCACTGCTGGTCGAGGAGGAAATCGTGGCCCTCAGACAGAAATCAGCTGTAGAGCTGGGCCCTTCATCCCAGAGAGGAAAAGGATTCTGCTCCCATTTCTTCCTGGTCCCGAAAAAGACGGGTGACCTCAGACCCATCCTGGACCTCAGCAGGCTGAACCTTTTCATGGAGTACAAAAGATTCCACATGCTGACTGTACAGGGTCTTTTGCCCCTTCTGCAGAAGGACCACTGACTTTGCGCACTGAACATGCAGGATGCCTACCTCCATATTCCAGTGTTCCCGGATCACCACCATTTCCTGCGTTTCCTTAACCAGGGGAGGCACTTCCAGTTTACAGCTCTCTCCTTTGGCCATTCCTTGGCACCCAGGGTCTTCACCAAGTGCCTAGCGGTGATGGCAGCGGCTTTACGCCATCGGGGGTTTCTCAGTGTTCCCTTACCTGGACGACTAGCTCTTAGTGGCCCCATCCAGGACCACTCTAGAGGAATCTGTTTCCTTCACACTGGACCTTTTCTCCCTGACTGGGGATTACTGTCAACTTCCCCAAGTCATCCCTGATCCCCTCCCAGAGGCTTCAATTCATCGGAGCAGTCTAGGACACTGTTCAGTGCAGAGGCTTCCTGCCCCCGGACGGAGCAGACACTTTACGGGAGCAGGTCATTCTAGTCCTCTCTTCCAGGCATATTCCCGCCAGAGCGTTCTTACGCCTTCTTGGCCTCATGACGGTGACCATATTCATGGTTCCCTTGGCCAGATTACACATGAGGATCACCCAATGGACACGGCACGTCCAATGCGATCAGCGCTCGGATGACCTTGATCATCCTGTCCTAGTGTCCAGCACACTCAGGGAAGACCTTGTATGGTGGCAGGATCCTCAAAATTTGTCTCAGGGGTTATCTTTCAGGACACCCCCTCCCTCATGGACTCTCACCACAGACGCTTCTGGTCTGGGTTGGGAAGCCGACCTGGGGAATCACAGAACACAGGGATTGTGGCCTCAGCTGGAGATGTCTTTCCACATAAATATATTGGAGATGAGGGCTGTGCTGTATGCCCTGCAGGTGTTCTAGCCCATCCTGTCGACGGGAACACTGCTAGTCCAGATGGAAAATATGTCCGTGGTCTGGTACATCAGCAAGCAGAGGCGCACCTGATCGTACCCCCTGTGCAGGGAGGTGATGCTGGTTTGGTTCTGGGCAGTCCAGCTTGGTCTGTTTCTCATGGCTGTGCACGTCCCAGGCATCCACAACGTCCTGGCGGACAGCCTCAGTCAGGCGTCGTCTCAAGCTCACGAATGGGAATTGAGTCAAGAAGTGGCCGATCTATTATTCCACTGATGGGGATGACCAGAAGTAGATCTCTTTGCCTCCCTCTGCAACACAAAACTTCCCAGTTTTTGCTTGCTCGTTCCAGAGCCTGGTGCTTTCTGGCACAATGCGTTGTCACTCTGCTGGACAGGGAAGTACTTGTATGCCTTCCCACTCTTTCCCATTCTACAGCATGTTCTTCTAAAACTCCAAGCAGAGGGGGCTCGAATGATCCTCATATCCCCCCTCTGGCTGAGGCAGATCTGGTTCCCACTCATGCAGCAGCTGGCAGTGGAACCCCCAGTTCCCCTCCCTCTTCAACATGACCTGTTGGCGCAAGATCAGGGCAGACTAGTGCATCCGGGACTCAGGTCCCTGCATCTTCATGCGTGGCTCCTTCAGACATAATTGTGTCACGTTTTGGAGTTTCCCAGAGGGTCGCTCAGGTCCTGGTGGAAGCTAGGAAACCCTCCACCAGGTCCACCTATGCGATGAATGAAAGCGTTTCTCCATCTGGGCCACATCCAAGGGCTGGGACCCCTTCAATTGCTCAGTTTCTCAGGTCACGGAGTACCTGTTGCACCTGTCTGACTCTGGTCTAAGCTATTCTTCCCTTAAGGTCCATCTGTCAGCTGTTTCAGCCTACCACTCCTTTGTGGACGGGAAACCTGTTACTCAATTGGAGGTCTTGAAAACCTTTCTGAAAGGGATCCTCCATTGGAAAACCCCCATCCGTAACCCCACCCCACCTTGGGATCTAAATTTTATTTTAGAAAAGCTTACACTCCCTCCTTTTCAGCTGGCGGTAAGCTGTGATTTGCGCAACCTGTCCTGGAAGACACTCTTTTTGGTTGCTATTACTTCTGCTTGAAGAATTTCTGAGCTTCAGACCCTGATGCATAAGGGGGCCTTATTTGATTTTTCACAAGGACTGGGTGGTCCTGCGTACAAATCCCAAGTTTCTTCCCAAGGTGGTTTCTGAGTTCACTTTAAATCAAATGGTTGAACTCCCAGTATACTATCCAGTTCATTCAGATAGGGGCGAGACTCTGCTTCACACATTGGATGTGCATAGAATCTTGCATTATTATGTCTACAGGACAAAAGACACATGCAAGTCAGATCAGCTTTTTGTTTTCTTTGTCCCCAAATCTTTGGGGTTGGCATTTTCTAAACAGTGTCTATCCAAATGGTTGGCCAGCTGAATCCTCTTCTGCTACCAGAAGTACAATAAATCTCTTCTGGGAGAGGTCAGTGGTCACTCTACAAGAGGCATGGCTGCTTCTACAGCATTTCTCAGAAATGTTTCTGCAGCAGAGATTTGTCCGGCAGCATCCTGGAGTTCAGTCTATAACTTCCCGAAGCATTGCAGTCTGGACATTGCGTCTAGGCGTAGGGCCGGGTTTGGCCTCACCATCTTAGGCCAGTCCTGGTCTGTTTCAGTTGTTCCTCCTTCCCTGATTCTCTCGGTCTCTCTCTGAGTGACTGCTTGGGATTCAGTCCTACATGTTATGACCTACTGCAGGAACCCTCTCAAAGTAAGATAGTACA
Source organism: Neoceratodus forsteri (assembly GCA_016271365.2). Classification (NCBI taxonomy): domain Eukaryota; kingdom Metazoa; phylum Chordata; order Ceratodontiformes; family Ceratodontidae; genus Neoceratodus; species Neoceratodus forsteri. The sequence continues at coordinate 144,422,266 of CM057453.1, forward strand.
GTTACGTAAGAACTTACCGTAACAGTAGAGCTTCGAGAGAGGTTCCTGCAGTAGGTCACACTTTCCCTCCTTCCCCATTTTCTGCATTTCTTACAGATCATTCTGAACTGGGCTCCAGGATTTTCATCCTTTTCTCCTATCTCATCCTCCTTGGATCTCCGGCAGGAGAACTGGAAGGCGGGCGCAGGTACCACCCACTATATAGGATCACGTTGATGTCCATCATGTGATGTCGGGTGGGCAGTCCCCAGCCAGACATTGCTAGCAAAAGTTTGCCGTGTGGTCCTGACACCAGGGGGTGCAGTCCTACATGTTATGACCTACTGCAGGAACCTTTCTCGAAGATCTGCTGTTACGGTAAGTTCTTACGTAACTGTACTTTTTTAGTGTGCAGGAAAGGTCAAAGCACAGAGCCAGATAAGGGAGAGAGAGATTACAAAGAGGTTTAGCAATGAGAGGTTAAGTGACTTGCTCAGGGTCGTGCAGTTGTGGCGTTAACACCTGGATTTCCAGGTATGGATCCCTGCCCCCTAACCACTAGCCCAAACTGCCTTCCTTGAGGGTAGGTATCTGTTCTCTCTTGAGTCATAAGGTAGGTTAGATCAGTGATTGGGGGGGGGGAGTTATCATGCCAGTCACAATTTTTTTTGTTTGTTTTTATGTGAAACCTCATCACATTTCACCATTTTGTGTACTTAGAAAAATAATTTCCTGAAGGAGAATGCCACAAGTCTCCCCTAAGAAGGTATTGTGCATTGAGTCTGTTTGACCCTCCCCACTCTTTATTTTGCTCATTGAAAAACATTGATTATTATAAATTTTTGCAAACAAGCAAAGCTCGTCTCATTTTGGAATAGCCAACCTCCAGATTTAAGGAATTTAATAAGTATGTCGTTGTTAAAAACAACATTTGTAACTACGATAAAAACAAACTGTGCCTGTTTTCGTAATTGAATAAAGTTTGTCTTTTCGTGTATTTGTTATAATAATTTGTTGTACTAATCTGTATAAATTCTTATTGCTATTTATTGTTCCTAGTTTCTCTGTACAGGTTATCCTTGAAAACAAGTTTTTCAAGTTAATTGATATATTTTCTTGCATTTGAGATATTTTCCTGTATAAATAAATGATCTTGTATTTATACCTTTTATTGATTTTGCAAGTAAAAACTTGCAAGTTGTATATCCACAGGGGGATAGCATCATATATGATAAGACGATAATATCACTTACAAAGGATTCATGCAAGATATCCCCTCTATAGGTACATCATAGGGGGAAGTGTACATTTAATATTGCACAGTGTATAAGATTGCATGCAGACCGGAAGCCCCAAGGGGTTTCATAAAAGAAAAAGTGAAAAAGACTTTACCTTATTATCATGGTGACTGTAACAGTCTAAGTGAATCCCCCAATACATCCATAAGGAATATATAATAAAAAGATCTTGTAACACAACCTCCCAGGAGTAAGCTACTCAAAGTTACATCCCTTACTTGTAAAATTGTGAACAGGCTCTTTGGCATGAGTACAATAATTCTACAAACAGGCATATCAAGCCCATCATCTATTGAACTAACAGAGCCATGGACTCAAAAGTTCACAGTCCTGATGTTAATGCTGCAAATCTGTAGCAGAATCCATCTGTCCCTAGAAGGAGACTACAGCATGGTTGCCAAAATGTATTATTACAGTCTCTTATCTATTTGTCCCCCAAGTCTTTTGGCCTAAGCCACATAGCCATCACTTAGTATACTGGACCTGCCCTGCAGTTCAGTCTGCATCCGAGGAATCGACTTCTGTGTTTTCTGTCGGCTCCAATTCAAGTTTGGCAACCATTTTCTCAGCTTCTCTTACTTCATTAAAGAGATATTGTTTCCCCTGCCAGGCGATACAGAGTTTAGCTGGTAAGAGTAGCTGGTGTGCGATTTTGAAGCTCCGTAGATGGCCCCGTACTCCATCAAAGGCTTTTTGCCATTGCCGGGTGCTATAGGAAAGGTCTGGGAATATCTGGAAGGCGTCCTCTCCATACTTAAGGAATCTACGACGTCTCACTGCATTTAGGACACGATCTCTGTCACCGATGCCAGTGCATACTGTCAGGAGAGTTTGTGGCGCTGCATGATCTGCTGTTGCACAGCGGGGGATAATCCGATAGACTTTTTCAAAGTGAAACGAGGGGTCTGATTCCTCAAAACCCAAGATATTCAGCAGCATAGATCTGGTAAAAGATAGAGGGTCTTCACCCTCAGCACCGTCCGACAGTCCTAGGATCCGTAAATTCTTTTCCCTCACTTGGTTTTCAACCGTCTCCAGGCGTTGGCATAAAAGCAAGTTTTCCTTTATTAATTTTGTAACATCAACTATTTTCAAGACAGAAGCCTCCGATCGTTGTGTAGTGGCCTCACATTGGTCTATTCAGGTTTCTAGAGCTGACACCCAGGGCGTAAGAAAATCAAACTTTTTGTCGAGCACTGATTTAACCAACTGGTTCAGGGTAACAAGAATGTTCATCAGGGATGCCTCCTCCGTAGACTCTGGCACTGACTTCGCTGCTGCTCCACATTGCATAGGCCTCTCCTCCCGACTGTGTCTTTTCGGGTTGAAGAAATCACCTGCTGCAGTCACCGCTATCTTATTTTTGCCCATTGCAGCTCTCATCAAGGACAGTTGGCTAGAAATTAGTACTCCGATCGCGTTTAAGCCATAATCTTCGGAGTTTAAAAGAGTTAGTTTGATTTAAAGCAATTATCTCCTGGGAACTCGGTTTAGTTGCTGCTTCCTGCTAGGCTGCTCAGCAGCACCCCCGTATAAATAAATGATTTGATTGGTTGAACAGTCCTGAAATGGTGCTCCGTCTTGTGACAGCTTTGCCACTTGTGAGTAACTCATTCAGTATGACTTTCCAGGTAGAACGTTTGAAATAAAAAAATAACAGTGAGTTGAAGTATTGTGCTCTCCTCTCCGTTATCAATACAGCCCTACTTGAAACCTGACTGTTAGACTACAGAAAACATGGTTTAACTTCACGTCGCAAGTGTCGCAAGAATGATGCACTCCAAAAATGACACATGCATCACAATTACGGCATGTGTGTCATTTTTTTGCTGTAAAGTGTGGCAAATGCTTCAAAATATTTGAAAGTAGCATGCTAACATTTTGGAGCATGTGCAGTGAGTGATGCAGCTGTGGCAGAACCCCAAGTCCTGAATCCAGACCTTTGAAAATCCAGGCAGATAAGTTTAACCCAGGCTTACTCACAAGTTTTAAATAAAGTTGATAGTAATAATATTTTTAAGAGATGCTGCTGGTTTGTGGTCATGCATACGTCTAAATCAAAATCTAGTGCCCCCACCCCTGCACCCACATGAGCTGCTCAGAAAAGCCCTGAGTATTTAAACTGTCTTTTCCTATTTTTCTAGTTCGTAGGTTAATTAGAAAGAGGTAGTTAGCTGCACTTAGCTGAAAAATGAGTACTCATGAAACCACTTACAAGGTTTAATAAGGTTTGTCAGAAAGGATTGCCAAAGGGCTCGCTACAGGGTATAAGACTTTCTTCAGGTATATATGAGAGGAGAGGAAAATGAGGGTAGGGGTAGTAAGAATCAGAAGAGCAAAAGGGGAGATTGTGCAGAAGGAGAACAAGAAAAAGCTGACATTTTAAACAGACACTTCTGCTCAGTCTTCACAGCGGAGGGTGAAAGGGATGGATCACCAGGGAGAAGTAGGGAGAAGGTGGGGAGGGGATGGACACAGGTCCATTTTCAGAGGGAAGAGTGCTGAAAGGACTTGCAGCCCTGAAGGTGGACAAGAATATGGGATTGGATGATATTTACCCGCCGGGGTACTAAAAGAGCTTAGGGAGATTCTGGCTGTCCCATTGACAGCCTTGTTCAACAGATCACTAAAAACAGGACTGGAGATGGGCAGATGTCGTTCCTCTGCATAAGAGCAGCAACAGAGAGGAGGCTTGCAAGTATGGGCCAGTCTGTCTCACTTCAGTGGTGGGGAAATTAAGGGAAATGCTACTGAAAAAAAAAAGATAGTGTCTTGAATCCAGTGGGCTGCAAGACCACAAACAACCCAGATTCATTGGGGGGGGGGGGGCCTTGTAATAAATTATTGAATGAATAAAATAAAAAAAGAAGTTGACCAACCTAGGTGGGATCGATAGTGGTAAATTGGATTAAAAACTGGTTACAGGTTAGGAGACCGAGGGCGGTGGGTAACGATATTCATTCTAAAGAGGAGAGTGTGACGAGTATGGTGCCACAAGGCTCAGTACTGGGACCTCCCCTCTTCAGTGTCTTTGTAAGGAACAATGCAAAAGAGCTGGAAGGGAAGGTATACCTTTTTGCAGATGATTCCAAAATCTGCATTGGGGTGGACACTCAGAAAAAGGTGGAAAAAATGTGCGGGGATCTTGGAAAACTCAGGGAATGATCCAAAACATGGCAGTTGGGGTTCAGTGCTAAAAAGTGGAAAATCATGCACCTAGGACATAGAAACCCCAGCACTGAGTGTATAATGGGATGGGGGGTACTGACAGTCACTAGAAAGGGAAGGGATGTGGGGGTTATCATATCTGAGGACCGCAAGGTGACGGAACAGGGTGACAAGGCAGTGGGTAAGATGTGGAATGCTGGGTTGCATAGGGAGGGGTATCTCTAGCAGGAGGAGGGAGGTTGTGTTGGCATTATGCCACTTGCTAGTGAGGCTGTGGTACACCTAGAGTACTGTGTATAGTTTTGGAGCCCGCACCTCAGAAAGGACATAGACAGAGTAGAGGGGGCCCAGAGGAGGGCAACTAAAATGGTGCATGGCTTGCACAAGCAGCCCTACAAAGAAAGATTGCGGGATCTCAACATATACACCCTGGAAGAAAGGAGAGAGGGCAGGGGATATGATAGAGACCTACAAATACCTCAAAGGGGTGAATAGCATACAGGTGGGGAGTATCTTTCAAACGAGAATAAGCACCAGGGACTGGGGCATGCAGTGAAGCTAGGTAGGAGGGAATTCAAGGGTGATGTGAGGAAATATTTCTTCACTGGAAGGCTAGTGGATGCCTGGAATAGATTTCCTGTGGAAGTGGTGGATGTTAGAACAGTGGGGGCTTCAAGCATGCATGGGATAGGCATAGGGGTATCTTAGATAGGATGCAGGGAGGTTGGGGGCTCAACAGAGATCTGATAGGGTCTGCAGAGACAGACTAGGTAGGGAACATCTGGACAGACTAGGCAGGCCAAGTAGTCCTTTCAGCCGTCAAATTCTGTGTTTCTAAGGTCACCAGTTCGCCTTGCCAAACTGTTCTAAATTCTCAAATACTCATAGTAAATTGCAGTATTAAGCTCTCTCTCTCTGTCATCAGTACAGCTGTGTTTTTTTTTCTTTTTAGCCCAGATTTTCTTAAAGGCTCCTAGTTAGTTGAAGTAGTGTGCTTTTCTCGTTGTCATCAATACAGTCCTCTGAGCCTCTGTGATGACAAAACTGCTTTCTCGTTGTATTGCATGAATTATTTCCTGTTTAATTATGAATTTACTGTCTATTCGTGTGGGGTGGCAGAGTTTTTCTGTTTTTTGTTAACCCTGTGTTTATCTCCCTGTTGGCCCTCTTCTGCTATCGACACCAGACCCATCACCCACCTCTGGGACTTACCCCACTAATTACCTACCATGTTGGGTGAATGGGTACCATTGGTAGGCGGTGCAGAGCCTTTGGTGTCCCCAGCGTCATCCTGCCAACGGAGGATCCTCCAAGAATCAATCTTTTCCACAGATTTCCAGTAATGGATCTGTCCTTGAGGTGCAAGGACTCCGTGGGAGCCAGAACTCTTCTGGGGGTCTACCGGCACGAGTAGGCCCAGCGTGCGTCACCACATGCTTCTGCTGGTATACAGTAATGCCAGCCCCCATTCACCTCGGTTCATTTTTTTCCTGCTATTGAGTGTGCATTAGTGTCGCTGCTCTCCACTTCGGGGCCAGAACTTCACCATGTATGCAATGACAGCATTCAGTTCTTTGGTTTTAGTTTAAAATACACTAGAGTTTGTTATTTTTGTGTCAGTTTAGTTAGTTTAACACACAAATGTCTACAGTTTTCTTTCAGCCCTACCTCGTTCTAATAGTCAATGACCATGGAAGAAGATAAGGAACCTGAACATGCAAGTTGCTTTAGCAACGGGGCTGTGTCTGGCTACCACCTCTCTCTCGGTGGGTGCTCTGGCAGTGGGCAGTCTGGCAGCCAAGAAGCTAGACAGTCCTCTCAAAAGGAAACAGTCCAGATCCTGCTCACAGTCTGCATCAATGTCTTTGAACTGTTCGGACTTGACCTCGACCCACAAAAAAACATAAGGAGAAGAAACTGTCTGGTTGAGGTCATCCCCTGGTTATTCTGCAGTGAGTCACTTGACTTCTACAGACCTGGGTACCCCACTGTCTTTACCAACGATACCGGGCATGCCTGGGCCTGCGAGGTCATGGTCTCTGTCCTGAAGCCCCTCTCTGTGCAATACAGGGTATTCCAGTTGACAGTTTAGCAAATTGGCAGCTCTTATGGAGCGTTGGGTGCAGCATATAAGTGAAGTGGCACCATTTTTAGTGCTGGCTGCTGACCTAGTGAGGTCGACTGAGCTGGTGCCATCCTCTGTGCCGCTTGACTTAGGCCTGCGGCTGACTCCAACTACAGTCGCTGGGATAGGGCCGCTGTTGGTGCTGCTGATGCCTGCCCCACTTATGGTGTTGTTTCTGACCCCACTGGGGATGGGGACAGCTATGGTGCCATTGCCAGTTCCTTCAGTACTGTCGGGGTCGTCAACACTGTTAGCAGTGCTGTGTCTGGCGTCAGGGTTTGTCCCTTCAGGGCCTCCTCCGGTGCTTGCACCAGCACTGCTGATTGTGTGCCGCACAGGCCTTCAGTGCTGGGATCATTCCCTTTGGGGACGGTTACAGGGCCATCCTTGGTATTGTCGATGGTGCCATCCCCAAGGCTCCACTTAGATCCAGGTCCGGTGTTGCTGAGGCTGTGGTCTGCACTGTCGCTTATTTGACCCCCTCCTCTTTACTACCCTTAAGATGCCAAAGGAGTGGAGTGAGATAAGTCAGACTCTGTCCTCATCATCTCCGATGGTGATGATAATGACATGCTACAGTCCTGAGAACCTGGAACCAGTTCCTGTCACTGTACCTCTAGAGGATTTCTCCTTTCAGGCTGTGCTCAGAAATATGCACACTGCACTGCACATCGCATCTAACCCCAAAGGTGTGTGTAAACTTTGAATTTACACACCTTGATCCATATTTTATTTTATATAATTGCTGGTTCTTCCTTTTTTGGCTGCAGCAATTATATGAAATAAGAATAGAACAGACGTCCTTGACTCCTGTGCGGCCGTGATCAGCTTTGATTCGAGTGCACGGTCCATGGCCGTTTTTTGTTTATTTAAACGTTTTCTGTTTTTTTTTATTTTTTTCTGCTGGCATGCGAACGTTTTTGGGATTTTGTTTGTGTGACTCACTGCTGAGTCCCAGTGGCAGTTTGTCTCTTCACAGGATGCGGTCAGCAGTCTGGGAGGAAGAGCTGTGGTGGGCACATGCGCAGACAGAGGGAAACTGTGGGCGTGTTTGCCGTAATAAACACTCCTCTTCCGGTGCTATCCCTATCTGGGTCTGGGCAGATCGCCACAATAGATACTTGATTTTATGAGTCTTTTTACCTACAATTCCTTGATTGCTCTGAGTGATGATTCCTGTGTCGTGAATGTCAGGCTCTTGATCACACCCCCCACCTCCACTGATCGATGACAAAGGAAACCCTCCTTTTTATAGCCAGACCAGGCCAGACTGCATCAGCCAATCAGGCTGCACTCCTGGTCATGGGCAGTTCTTCCTTCCCTCAAAAGGAGCATTCCCACGGATGGACGGGAGTGCTGCATGCCGCAGTGTAAGGACAGGAGCATAAGGTAGTCACACTGTGGGTGGCAGCTGTAGAGTCAGTTGTCAGCCAACCACTCTGCCCACAGTGTGCCTCTTAACTACAGGAAACATTGTTTTTATAAGTACAAGTACTGTTGTTCTATTTGCCATGAATTTCCATGGGTGGCCCCTCAGTTTGTGTAAATTCTTGTGCTAGTTACATACTGTTATTACTCATTAGTTCTGCCACCAAACCTGTGCATTCCTTTGGCCACTATCCTTGTGTTTTTACTTCAGTGCCTTCCCCCACCCACCACCACCTAGTTGCACTGCAACCAGACTATACCTTGTTTGGATGACCCTGACATCATGTTTATTTATTAGTAGTCCTGACACTGCTTGTACCTCAGCAGCACCCTATCTGGGTGGCCCTAATGTTGTGGTGGTTTATTTTATTAGTAGTCCTGGTACTGTTTGTACTCTAGCTACACCCTATGTGGGTGGCCCTGACATTGTGGGTATTCTTAACAGTCCTGTTACTGCCTATTCCCTAGCTACACCCTTTAGGGTTCTCCTGACATTGTGGTCATTGTTAGCAATCAGTCCTGTTTACTGCTAGCTCTAGCTGCTCCTTATCTGGGTAGTCCTGACATGAGATTATTCACTTCCAGTCTTGGTCAATCCCATCCTTTTCACATAATGTGGGTAATCTTCTCCCTTTGTTTTCTCCCACATCCCAGCCCCATCACCCCGATGTCCTCTGGGACTTAGTGCGGCCAGTACCCCCAGGGTTTACTCCCCCCCTCCCCGCACGGGCTCGGTGGGGTCCCCCAGTCCACTACCATGAACCGGATCCAGTAGATGGACTGGTGAGCTCAGCTAGTTGGGTGCAGGGCCTGCAAGGGTCCAAGCGCCATCCTGCTGCCGAGGATTTTCAATTTTTCATCCCCGAGGGGCGTGGCTTGCATGAACATCATGATGCATGACCTGTGCACTTATGTGCCATGCGTTGGCATTTGCTTGCCCCTCCTGCTTGTTGTGTGGCATTCCTGGGTGTCTTTCTCCTATCTTACCACTAGGGCCCAGCCGGACATTTGATCCTTCTCCCCCGGCCAGCCCTCTGACACCCTGAGCTCACTACTGAACTCTGGTCACCAGCTTCACAAGTGGTAGCACTACTGCTGTGCCGACAGACTGGCAGTCTTCCCCTTTTTCCTGTCCTCTCTGTATCAAATACTTCTCTTCCCTGTATTTCTACTCACACACCTATGGCACATGAGCCTCAATTATCCTTCTCCACTATCCATGCTGGTATGCTTAGCCAGGAATACCCTGCTCTTATTTTACCCTTGGATGCCCACTCCCCCTACTGCAGATGTCACCCATACCCCCTACTGCAGATGTCACCCATACCTCTCTGGCTGTTAGAGCACTCTACAGAGAGGCTGCTTGTCTTACTCTAGTTGCCGAGCAGTGACATTAAGCGGAACTCAGGCCAGTGCAGCTTAACTTAGTCTCTATACCCCCAGTCCCTTACCAAGCCTCCACCATGATCAAATTAATTTTCACAGCCTTCTCCCAGAAATTGACCTTCTTTATTATTTATTTGAAAACTGGTAACTGGGAAAGGCACACTGAGCCAAGGCTTGTTTCCAGGTGCGTCTAAGGGGGAAGGGAACAGGAAATACAGTAATAAAAGCACATGCAGTACTAATGATTGGTACAAAGTAAAGTGCAAACGGGGTACAGTCTAACAAGGTACGAGTTCACATCAAAAGTAAACAAGGCTAAGCAAAGATACAATAAGTGGCTTTGAAGTGCAGATAAAGAGACCAAAGCAGGTGGAGCTAAAGGCAGTGCAGATGTAGAAAAGGAAGGAGTCTGATACAGGCTGAAGTAGAACCCAGGAGAAGACCCAAAAGTGGATGGTGGGGGCTCCAGCGGGGAGGATTATGGAGAGGGATGACAGGAATGGGTTGGTGGCAGGAAGGATTTTTAGCTGGTGCCTAAGGTAGATGGAAAGAAGAGGGGAGCGGGTTCCAGAGGGAGGGATCGCAATGGGAGAAGGCTGACTGCCCAGCAGAAGAGTGAGGGTGAGGAAGAGAGAAGGTGCAAGGATGCGTGGAGTGGCGGGGGTATGAGGCAGAGGGAATGGGAGAGTGGAGTGAGAAGAGGTAAGAGGGCAGGCCCCAAACCAGAATTTGGAGATTAAGAAGGCACAATGGGACTGGTGGCATGAGGGTAAGGAAAGGATGGATAGGGAGGAGTAGAAGGTGTAATGGTGAATACAAGGGAAGAGTTGGTAACAGAGCAACATAAGGCGTTACAGAGAGTGTCCAGTCTATCAAGGGAAGGGGAGGGGGGATGGTGCAATAGACCACATTCGCATAGTCAAAGACTGGAAGCAACATTTTGGTAACAAGCTCCCATCAGACCTGAGGAGACAAGCAGTCTTTGTTACAGTACAAGGCACTTAGTTTGGGGCGAAGCTTGGAGTTGATGGCATCAATGTGGGCAGAGAAGTCAAGCTTATTATCTAGCCACACACTGAGATACTTGAAAGAAGAAACCATTTTGAGGGGGTGCCATCCAGGGTGGAGAAGACAGGGAGGGGGGAGAGCCTGGCCAATTTCTGGTTAATGCCAAAGGTCATGACACTGTGATTTTAGTGTTGACCCAGAGTTTGTTGCAGTGGAACAAGCACAGGATGTTGTGGAAATCTTGCTGCAGCATGCCTTCCACCGATGTGGTTGAAGGGCCAGAGAGGGGTAGATAACCGTATCATCTGCATACATGTGAGTATGTGAGTTGGCATAGGCTGAGTGGAGGTCGTTCAGAAAAATGAAGAAGACGATGGGACCCAGGATGGAGCCTTGTGGGACCCCAGGTTTGATGGGTAGGGGAGGTGAGATGAAGCCTCCTACCTGTATGACTGTTGACAGCCCATGAGGTAGGAGCTGAACCATTGATCAGTGGGAGCTGAGAGGCCGGCAGAGCTCAGCTTGTCCAGGAGGAGTGAACTGGCTACTAAGTCAGTGGGTTTGGCCAGATCGATGAAAATGGCCACTGTTGTGTGTCACTGATCCATCCCAATGAGGATGGAGTCAAAGACACAGAGCAGGGAGCAGACAGTAGAGTAGTTCTTCCAGAAACCAGACTGGAAAGGGGAGAGGAAGTTGGATGAGTAGAGAAGGTTTGCAAGCCTGACGTAGACAAGTTTCTCGTGCAGTTTGCAAGAGGGGGGAGGAGAGCGATAGATCAGAAGTTGCCTGGGGAGGAGGGGGGGTCACCCTTTTTATGAAGGGAGAGAACTCTGGCAGTCTTCCATGACTGAGGAACATTGCAGAGGGAGAGGGAGAAGGAGAGGTAGAGGAGGTGAGTAAGGGGTGAGGTGATGGTAGGAGCTGAAAGATGGAGAAGTTTTTTCCCTTATTCCTAAATCTGGTAAGGACCCACAGTGCTGTTCATCCTACCGCCCAATATCAGTTCTAAATGTAGACTATAAATACCTGATGTCTATTCTGGCCAAACATCTGGATGTTGTCCTCCCTGCAATAATTAATCAGGACCAGACCGGATTTGTCGTCGGTAGATCCACCACAGATAATACAAGAAGGGCCCTCCATTTAGTACAGGAAATGCAAACTGCAGTAACACCCTCTGTCCTTCTCAGCCTAGGTGCTGAGAAGGCATTTGATAGAGTCACGTTGCCCTTCCTGCTCGCTGTTATGTCAAAAATGGGCTTTCCCCACCCTTTTATCTCCCTGATATAACTCTGTATTCTCCACCCCAGGCCTGCGTGAAAGTTGCTGGACACCACTTCCCTTATTTTCCCTTATTTAGGGGCACCAGTCAGGGATGCCCCCTGTCCCCTGGTTTATTTGCCATCTTTATAGAACCTCTGGCGCAGGCCATTACAGATTCGCCCCAGTTAAAGGGAATACAGATGGAAGGGATGGAACATCTCATAGCACTTTATGCAGATGATGTTCTGCTCTTTTTAACAAATCCGACCCAATCAGTTCCAGCAGTTTTCAAGATACTGAACCATTTCAGTAAGTGTTCAGGGTATAAACGCAATACTACCAAAACTGAAGTATTGGCTTTCCATTTCACTCCCACCTTAGCATTCAAACAAAGGTTCCCATTCCGATGGGATTTAGACAGATTAAAATATTTAGATATTTACCTCTCCCACCAGGCGGCTGATACAGTGAAAAATAACTATGACACATTTTCTGCCCAAATGCAGGTGGACCTGGCGCGATGGGACATCCTCCCACTGCATTTACTTCAGAGGGTAGATGTTATCAGGATGGTGGTTCTGCCGCAAGCCCTCTACCTTTTTCGGAATGTCCCAGTTCACGTCTCGAATAAAATTTTCTGCTCCTGGAACAAACTCAGCAGTAGGTTTATATGGTCCGGTAGAAGACCTAGAATAAAGTTATCCATTCTGCATCTCCCCAGGAAAATGGGTGGGTTAGTTCTCCCTAATTTCAAACTTTATAATTGGTCTACTCACCTATCTTTTTTTGGTTTGTCGACTTACCAGAACCAACCCTACCCTGTGGAGGGAGACTGAGGAGGGCCTTATGCCTTTTAAGAGGTTAATTAAAAATATGATGTACCGAACACCCTCTTTTCATCCTCATGATTCGATGCCGACGAACCCCTGGATTATACACCAGTTGAAAGTTTGGAATGTCATTCGTAAACATTTATCTCTTTCCTTATTCCTCCCACTCCTTTGCCCCATTGCTCTCCTAGAGGATTTTCACCCAGCAATATATGATCGCATATTTTCCACTTAGAACACCTGGGGCTTATATATCTCACCCAATTCCAAAAGGAAGGAGAATTTAAACCCTTCCTGGATTTATGTCGTCATACAGGTCTGAGACGCCAAGACTTCTTTCGATATCTGCAATTAAAGCATTTTTATTATTCCTTCCCAACCCGGGTACGGAACCCTGAACATTCCCCCCTACTGATCTCCTGTCTTCAACAACTCATTAAAATTGATAGTACTCCTCATATTGTATCTGTTCTCTGCAAGGCTTTGGGGGACACCCTGGGAGTGAATACTGACAACATATGTGCTAAATGGATTGAGGAACTCGGTTTGGACATTCCCACACAAAACTGGTACGGGGCTCCCTCTCGACAGCTAAACTTACTTATTCCTAAAGCTGGAGACTTTTTTCTTGGCAGATACTGCTTAGGTTCTTCCATACACCTGCAGTGACAGCACATTTTTTGCCAACACGGTCGGGGGCTTGCTGGCATCGGTGTGGTGAGCCAAGGGCACATCATACCCACATATTCTGAACATGTTCCCAATTAGGGCCCTTCTTAGACTCACTACAAGCAGAACTCAATTCCCTCCTTGGCCACCCACTCACTCTTACTGGGGATTTCTTTATTCTTCATAATTTCCCTCCAGAACTCAAAGACACACACACAAGATATCTCCTAGGGGTTCTGCTTTTGATGGCTAAGAAGGCTCTGACCCGACATTGGCTCACGTCTAAAGCCCCTGCAATGTTAGAAAAAAGGGAGATTGTGAACCGGATCTATAGATCAGAAAGAATCTCCTACCATCTAAATGACAAAATTAATTTATGTTTCCTGAAATGGTCTAGATGGATACTATACATTATGTCAAAGGATCCCGCCTTTGTCCCCTAGGGGAGTGTCTCGGATGAGGGGGACAACCAGGGGTGGGAGAGTATCTATATGCGGCCATGTATGAACCAACCAGGGGTTTTGAGGTCCCCAGAAAGCTGGATACGGGTCTTTCATAAATCAGAATTCAGATTCATATTACAGATGTAATTTGCAGTTAAAAACTGCAATTTGTAATTTATAAGTTAACCCTGCTTCTGTCCAATGTCAATTTCTGACACTGAATGAAGTATAAATGTAATACTATAATGTTTGATTTTCCTTTCAACTGTATGTAATCAACGAGTTTAATGAAATGTGACTGTCTTTGTTACCCCTCCCCTTTTTTTTTGTCTTTTGTACCCCCCCAATTTATTGAAAATGAATAAAAATTATAATAACTAAAAAAAAAAAAAAAGAAAGTTGGAGAAGTTTAAGATCCAGTCTGTCAGGGCTAGATTTAAAAAGGTTAAGAGAGTAAAGGGCTAGCAAGGTTTCTTATAATAATAATAATAATATAATAAAATAATAATAATCTTTATTTAATTGAGCGCCTTTCAAATATCAAGGTGCTTCACAACAGTCTCCGATAATTCATAAAACATAATTAAAATCACAAAACATCAGGAAATGCTTTAAACCATAAGAACGTTTTCAGTGCCTGCTTAAAGCTCCCAGTCCTGCACTGGGTAGTAATGGGATAAATGAAAACGGGGGAGGTGAAGCAGGGCAGAGGAGAGAGAGCACAAGTAGCGAAAAACTCATTGAAGTGAGTAGCTACAGAGGGAAGGTCAGAGACAGGTGAGCCACTGAGGACTGGGGAGTGAACTGGGTAGGGGTGAAAAAGGGAGTGAATCACTTTCCAGAATTTGGCTGAGGAGTTAAGATTGATCTTCGAGGATATCACTTTCATCAGGCTTCACCTATGGAACTATAAGCCAGCAGGCACTAGGACTACATGGAAACTTTGCAAGCGGTCAGCCAGGGGCCACCCACGACGATGTCAGATGTCGGCAGCTACATAAACATGGGCGGACCCTCCTCTCCTCAGTTCTTTTCCACCGTTGACCATACTCGTCGGACTACTACAGGAAACGTCATTGCATTGCTGCCATTTTATTTATTTTTTTCTTAGTGGGATCTGGCAGCCCGGACAGCCTTCGTACATGAATTACTAAGTGTTCTGTAAAGAGGAGGTCAGGCAGGCAGCAGCATAATTTATAATGGGCCCATGCATGATCACAGGATTTACTCACTGATCAGTGAGTTTGGGAGTATTTTATTTTAGTTACTTATTTTTTTACCAGGTGGTTGCACTAGACAAGACATTTGCCTATTTTCAGGCATGACCTGAGAGAGTCATAAAATAGGAGGTAAACAGAAACATTATATAGGATACAGGGTGAACATACAGAGTTGCATATCTGTAAGCATAGAAATACCCAAAGAAACAAAATATAATAACTTGGAGACAAAGTACAGGGTATAGGGGAGTAAAAACAACAGTACAACACAGTAACAATCTCAATAGGGGTTATAAACAAAATAAACTCAGAAGGTTATAAAGTTGGAGTTTATGATCAGTAGTTCGAACAAGTACAACAGCTCAGAGATGTATTGATTTTCCAAGGTAGGCTGCGGACGTAGTACAGACATAGGCCTTTGAAAGGAAGGAGTGATGCCTGCACTTGAAGACAAGACAGCGGAACTCGGTCACCCTGAAGCTGGGATGGAATTCCACAGTTTCGGGGCAGAGTAGGAGAAGGACAATTTGCCAAGTTTGGATTTGATCTTGGGGATAAGAACCCAGGGTGCTGGACCTTAATGGTTAGGGAATACTGCCAGGAATTAGAAGCGAATGAAGGTACCTGTTTGGTCACCACATTGAAAACCACACCACCAAAAATTGCTTTATGCAAGGCAGGCAGGGAAAGGTAGCCGAGTTTGGAGTAAAGGGTGCAATGATGCATGTACCTGTTGGAAGCCAGGGAAACCTGCATATATTATTATTATGGGCTACTAGTATGTCTCACTTTTGGAGGACAGTCTTAGAGGCAGAGAAATATACAGCCATGCCATATGTCAGTTTGAGTAGTAAAATGCCACGGACAATGGCAGTACAGGCTTTTGGGGTAAGGATGTCTCTGATTTTGAAGGAAAGCCTCAACCTTGTATTCACTGCCCTATAGGCTGTAGAGATGTGTGCTGAAAAGTCCAGCGGTGCATCTAGCATGACCCCCCAGACAGTTAAAGGAGGAAACATTGGTAAGGCAGTCCAGGGGCGGTGGGAAGATTTAACCCTGGACTTTCTGAGGGGGGAATGCTTGTCCCATACAAAGGAGAATTTTGAATGGAACGGAGAGAGAGCCACATCAATGTCAGTTGGAGAGGATGGCTGACCAGTTAGTAGCAGCAAGGTCTCCCAGGAGAGCACTGGTATATATTGATTGGATGGACCTATACCAGATGTACTTGGGGAGGAGTGAGGGCACAGAACTTTCCTAACACAGAATGTCATGCAATGGTTGCTAAAGGCGTCCAGCAGAATACCTGCTGCAAAAGTGCAGTGGGGGGTGGGAGGAGAGAGAGCCCAGTCCAGTAGCGTGTGATTAGAGGAGTGGGGATTGAGTTGGGTAGGGTCAGTAATGAGCTGGGAGAGATTAAGGGACTCAAAGTGGGCCTGGAAGCCGGGCAGAGCCAATTAATGTTGAGGTCCCCAAAGATTGCAGAGAGAAAGTGAACTAGAGAGGAGGGTGAGATTTTAGGTAAAGCATAAAAAAAACAATGAAGATGGGTACACTGGAGGGAAAGGAAAGACTGGCAAGGAGACACTCATGGGAGGATGGTACAGACTCCCTGAGAACGATGGTGTTGGAGAGGTTCTGGCAGACGTAGAGGGCCACATCACCGCCATGTTTGCCATGGTCCTGCATGAAGAGGTGGATATCAGGATCTGACAAGGTAGAGTCGGGCGTCCTGGAGGAGAGCCAAGATTCAGAAATGCAAAACATGTCAGGAGAGTGTTGTGAAACCCAGACATTAAGGAGGTCTATTTTGAGGTGAAGACTCCTGACATTGAGCTGGAAAATGCTTAGGTCTTTGGGAATACGTTACCAGAGTATAGAGGTCTCCGACTTCCCCAAATGTATTATTAATTTCAGAAACCTACCTATTGGCCAAGATCTCTCTTCTGACTTTGTCCTACCTCTGTAGACATGATAGAGGTAAAAGAGGTAGGGGTTAGGGGTTGCCCTATACATATCCTCTTCCTTCAAATTCACACTGGATTTTGCAGACACTGTACCAAGGTTCCACAAACTAATGTGCGGTACACTAAATTTCCCCATTCCATTCCACTGATCATTATGGGCATCTACTACTCTGCTAGAAAGGGTAGTGATGTAGTAACTGATATTTTTTCAAGTCACCTTGCTTGACTTAACCTACCTAAACATGAACACATTTTACTCTGCAACATTAATTATAATTGGCTTGAGTCAAATCCACCTCATTGCATTTCAGAATCAAAGCCTTAAACCTCCATCACGTGTTATGTGACCCAGCAAGATTCAGTAGCAAAATCCTCTAACTGCTTCCTTATTGATTGGATCTTGTCCTCACTTCCTCGCTGTATTGTATCTACAGATACCCTCCCTGACCTCTTTAGTGATCACTTCATCATATATTGTATCCATAAAACCAGATTTCCCAAGGTCCCCACCCAGTATTATTACTGGTCGCTCACTGTGGAATTTTTAATTACGCAATTTGTGTTAGACCTCTTTAACACTAACTGGAGTTAAGTGCATGGCTCCTCTGATCCTAAACAGGTTGTAAAGCATTTCTGTTCTATTGTTCAGTCAATCTGTGTTACCCATACTCCCATCAAAAAAATTCAGAGTACAGGGTATGCACCTCCCCTGGCGGGTCTCCTGATATTATTGACATTTAAACTGAGAGATATTGCTTGGTCTGCCAAGGCTTCTTATATTCACTCCAAATGTGTCCGTGAGTCTCCATCTCATTCCAAAAGTCTGGAATACTGTAAACCACCTACTCCAGCTCTGTCGTGCCTCCTCTGGTATCAGGAATCTCAGATGCATTTCTGGTAAAGTCACTGACCCACTTGCTAAAGAGAATATCTTAAATGATCGGTTTGTGGAATGAGCTACAGCTCTGGTCTTCTGTGTGGTAACCACAGATCTGGCACACCTAGCTTCGCCCATATCACTACTTATCAGGTCCTCTGTGAGCAAATGTGTTCTAACACTAGTTCATGTTCTGGATCTGATGGCATTCCCCCTAGATTTCTGAAACTGGCTGCCCTTGAAATTGCTGCCGCACTAGCCCTATCTTTAACTGCTCCTTCTCTACTGGGGTTTTCCCCTCCTCTGGAAGCACACTATAGTTATTCTCCTTCTCAAAAGTGGTGCCACACACGCTTCCACAAATTATCCACCAAACTCCCTACTCCCAGTTCTCTCCAAAATCCTTGAGAGATTGATTGCAAGGCAACTATCAAAATTATACTTATTGCACTTTTTCTTTTCTGACTACCAGTCTGAATTTAGAGCATCCCACTCTACATCTACCTCCCTCCTCAGACTTACTGACACTTTTTTCTCATTAACATGGACAATAGCCTGCCTACTGGTGTAATATTCTTTGACCTGGCTAAAGCGTTTGACATGGTGAATCACACCCTTCTCCTGGCTAAACTCGTTGCCTTTGTTCTCGTCTGTTCCTCTCTCACCCCTCTGGTCACACCCAATCCATCTCTACAGGCTTAGCCTCTCTGATCCCAGGCAAGTCAGTATGGGAGTCCCATAGGCTCTGTCCTAGATCCACTCCTTTTCAATATTTTAGTTAATGACCTCTCACAGGCTGTAAATTCCAGCAATATCCAGATGTTTGCAGATGACACCATTCTGTTTACTACTGGCAACAGCTCCACAGATACAGGTATCTTGGTTACCCAGTGATCTGATTTCAGCATCATCTTTGGTTTAAATCAAATTGTTTAGCTCTTAACCAGTCCAAAACTTTGCCTTTTGGCTATAAAAAGTCTGTTGTGCTGCCCTAACCTAGACATAAATACCCCGGAAGGTACCACCCTGAAATCTATGTCAGAGTTTAAGTACCTTGGCATCCCATCCTACTTGATTAGTCCCTGGATTTTTCTCCTCATATCCACACACTGGCACATAAGTCCTATAGGAAGCTTGGAGCCCTCCATGGGGTGGGTGACTGGTTCTCTCAAGGTTTGAGAAAGTACTTGGTTGAAAGTATGATCTTACTGGTAGTTGATTTTGGTAATGCGGTCTATGGCAGTGCCTTTAAATGCCAGTTCTCTAAACTGCATTCCTTACTGAATGCTCCTTTTAGGTTAATTCTCCACTGTCTTATCCAGACCCATCACTGCACACTTTATGATCCTCTAAACTGGCCCTTACTGAAGTATAGGCATGTGCAGCACCTAGCTCTTTATGGGTTCAGGTGCTGGTTAAACAAACTTCCCAACTACCTGTGCACGCTGCTCACTCCTGCTTCTCCCTCTAGCCACCATCTTTGCTCCCACTCAGGAAATAGATTTCTAGTTCCTAGGCATAAGCAGAACTATGGCCAACTTGCTGTCAGTCATAAACTCCCTCTAGTTTGGAACATCCTAGCCCTGTGAAGCAGCTCACCCACCAGCACTGCCATAGCCAAGTAGTACCTCAAAAGTTTGTGTGGCTGCCGTGATAGACCAGCTGCTGCTGATGACTCAAGTTGAGAAGGGAGCTCAGGAAGCTGTGTCTGGAGGCAGAACGAAGCTGAGACAGCTGACGTTCAGCAGTGCGTCTTGGCTGGGGAAGGTTAGCAGCAGGATTCACCACCACAGTGATTCCTGAGGCTGGGCCAGGGAGCTTGCTCCTGCTGCAGGGTGAGCTATGACGGAGTGAGGCCGACAGGCATTGCCCACATCAGAGGAGTAGGGAAGAGAAAAAATGAGGAAGAAAAACACGATAGCCATCTAAATGACGTCCGGATTCGGCCTGATCAGGGTATATCCTTTTGACCGGGGTTCATCCCTGAGATGAGCTACCAGCCAGGGAATAAAAAATATAGAAAAAGAAAATTTAATTGTATCTCACTGTGACTTTACCCGACATTGCACTGTGCTTTCATTCTGTACCAACTACCCTCGATTCTTTCTCTCACTCGATTGTATATGCCATGTAAATTTGTGTATACTGTTACTGTATTACATATTGTTTTTATTCTTATTTCTCTGCCTCCCTCCCTCTCCAGGTTGCATCTATAAATTAGATTTTTTTTTTTTATCCCAGTATTTTTACCTGGTAAAACAGTTTCAAATAAATAAAGTAAATACAGGAAATTAGGGGGCCTAGGAGTGATCCAGCTGTTCAGCAACCCTTGGACAACCTCAGTGGTGCGGGTTCCAAATAAAGATGGAACAACCAGGTTCTGTGTAGAGTACAGGTGGTTAAACAAGTTACAGTACCTGACATGTACCCCATGCGGAGGACGGATGAGGTACTGGACGGGTTAAGAGGGGCTAGGTACCGGATAACAGTAGATTAGATGAAGGGATACTAGCAGGTGTGGCAGTTTGTGGATGCTCATTGAAAGCCAGCTTGTGTCACCCCATTCATTTTTTTTAATTCACTGTTATGCCTTTCAGGATGAGGAATTCACCTGCCACTTTACAGAGTCTAGTTGAGAGGGTCTTGAATGGGACTGAGCAATTTGTTTTAGCCTGTACAGATGATAATAGGCATATTTAACAGGACATGGGACAAGCATCTGTCCCACATGAGGGAAGTCCTGACCAGACACAGGATCCGGACACAGGATTATCAAGCCAGAGAAGTACCAGATATTGATGGCAGAAATGCCATAACTTAGGATGTCATGGGGGACGGTGACACATCCGGTCTGAATGAGCTAGGGCTGACATAGTTTGGGACTGGCCCACCCCCAAAACAAGGAAGCAACTGACTGTATTTTGGGGAATTGTGGGGTGCTGTTGCAAGTTTGTTAAAAAGTATAGCAATTATAGTATTTGTTAAAAATTATAGCACCATTGCAACTCCTTTAGCAGAAAGCACAGTTAAGAAGCTGCCTTGGGAGAGGATCCTGTGAAACAGCCTGCCAGCAACTGAAACTGGTCACGTGCCACTGCTAGCGAGCCTGAATTATAATTTGGTGTTTATTTTACAAACTTATGCAAGTAACAGGAGCCTGGGAGCAGTTCTCTTCCAAGTATCCAAGGACTGGATAGAAAGACCAGTTGTTTAGACAGAAGTTGCTAGCAATGGAAAATAACTCTGGAGAGGGGGGTTGATCCCAGTCCTTTCACAGAAGAAAGGGTTCTGAAAGAACTCCTAAAACTGAAGGTGGACAAAGCAATGGGGCCAGATAGAATTTACCCCAGAATTCTAAAAGAATTAAGCAGAAAACTAGTGACACCACTGACTACCCTTTATAACAAATCATGGGAGGATGGTGTGATACCTGAGGACTGGAAGAAGGCTAATGTGAGTCCCCTTCACAAAAGTGGGAGCAAAACAGAGGCAGGAAACTACAGACCTGTCATTTTGAGCTCTGTGGTAGGAAAAGTGATGGAATCACTTTTGAAGGAAAGAATTGTTGAGTACCTAGAGGCCAGTGGGGCATAGGACCCAAGGCAGCATGGGTTCACAGCGGGAAGGTCATGTCAGACGAACCTAATTGATTTCTTTGACTGGTGACCAAAGTAGTAGACCGGGAGGGGCTGTGGACATGGCCTACCTAGACTTTAGCAAGGCATTTGACACAGTCCCACACAAAAGATTAGTAGTCAAATTAACCAGCCTTGGAGTGGGTCCCAGGGTGGTAGCCTGGGTAAAACATTGGCTGAACAACAGGACACAGAAGGTAATTGTAAATGGAGTCCACTCTGAAGAAAGAGGGTTACTAGTGGCTACCGCAGGTTCAGACTAGGTCCAGTCCTTTTAATGTCTTTATAAGTGACATTGCAGAGGGACTGAAGGAAAAGTATGCCTCTTGCAGTTGACACAAAGATCTGCAACAGGGTTGATACACAAAGGAGGCATGGAAAGATGAGAAGGGACTTGGCAAGGTTGGAGGAATGGTCAGAAGTATGGCAGCTTGGATTCAGTGCAAAGAAGTGCAAAGTAATGCACCTGGGAAACAAAAACCCAGGGGAAGATTACACAGTGGGGGGGGGGAGGTAGTAACAACAACAAAACTGGAAAGGGACCTGGGGGTAATCATATCAGATGACCTTAAGGTTGGCAAGCAATATGAGAAGGTGGTATGGAGGGCTGGGAGGATACTGGGATGTATAGGGAGAGGCATCACCAGCAGAAAACAGGAAGTTGTTATCCCCCTGTACAGACAGTTGGTTAGACCCCATCTGGAGTACTGCATCCAGTTCTGGAGACCCCATCTCCACAAGGACATAGACAGGATGGAGGCAGTTCAGAGGAGGGCAACTAAAATGGTGCAGGGTCTGCAAGAGAAGCCATCCGAGGAGAGGCTAAAGGAGCTTAATATGTATACCCTTGAGGAAAGGAGGGAGAGGGAGGACATGATAGAAATGTTTAAGTACCTCAGTGAAACCAACAAAGTCCAAGAGGGTGGCATCTTTCAGAAAAAGAGATGTGCGAGAACAAGGGGCACAATTTGAAGATAGTGGGGGATGGCTCAGGGGCAATGTGAGGAAGTATTTTTTCACAGAGAGGGTGGTGGACACATGGAACAGCCTTCCTGAGGAGGTTGTGGGGTCTAAAACTGTGGGAGAATTCAAGAATGCGTGGGACAGACATAAGGCAATTTTTGTGGGGGGTAGGAAGAAATAGGCTGTTGGTTAAATAGGATCTGCAGCTTATCCTCTAGGTAGGGAAATGGGCAGACTAGGTGGGCCAAGTGGTCCTTATTTGCCATCAAAGTCTATGTTTCTATGTTTCTGAGTTTACTATTGAGAAGGAGTGTCTGACCATTGTCTGAGCAGTCAAAAAATTGCAGCCATGTTTGTATGAAAGGTCACTCACAGTGGTCATAGACCACAGTCCATTTCAGCGTTTTGTACAGAGTGAGTGGGCACAATGCCAAATTATTGCGCTGGAGCCTCCAGGACTCCGATTTCGCCCTATGGTAACACAGTGGAGCACAGAATGCTAACACAGATGGGCTGTCACGCCAGTATGACTAAGTATGTAGCCATATAGCCTGAATGAAGTAGCTATATGTGGACCTCGCGAATATGCAACTTCTTAAAAACAGGGGTGGGCGTGGTATGTGCTGACCAAAACTACTTTTCATTGTATTTCCTGAATGACTTGTTTCCTTTCTGATCTGCTCTTTGAATAAAAGTGGGAGCCAGAGTTTTGATATTATGATTCTGTATTATAAACTGTGACAAGAGCGTGTCCTATTTCTGGAAAGTTTTAGCAGTCCAGCAAAATCTTAACAGGTGCTTAAACTTTCTTTGTGAGAGAGACTCCTGAAAAGGGGGTGGCATTAGTCATAAATAGGTCGGACACCTTCTCTCAGAGCATGGCCCTGCCATGGTATTTTGCTATACTAATCTTCAAGAAGAAGTAGCCTACTGGGACACAGGTTTGTTAGATAACATTGCAAGGTAAGCATCACCCAGATTCCGGATTTAAGTGAGCTTCAGCCAATCTGATGAATTTGGGTACAAGGAAATGTTGTCACAGCCTCATTTAAGCAAGGCACTGAGTGGAGTGGGAGAGAAAGAGGGGGAGAGAGAAGCAGAGAGAGCATTAATTCTTCAACACAGCTTCTCTTGTTCTCTTTCACTTGGAGGGTGCTGAGTAGACATCCAGTGAGGGAGCCAGGTCCATGATGGTTGGAGTCTTCTCCACCCTCAGCAGAAAAACGCTAGGGCTGGCATGAATTGGGCCATTCTTCATCAGTGATTCGACAGCGCTGCACTATTGGGTCAGCAATCCAGCTCCCCACTGTCAAGAAGGGATGGCAAGTCTAAAGATTTGTCCAATATGCTGGTAAAACAGGTGAATTCAGCCTCTGCTAGTCCAGAATTACACCCTGCTACAGGCTCTGATGAAGGCAAGCACTTTCTAAGATCAGTCTGCAGTATGATGTCTCAGAAGCTGCTGCCAGGGCTGGGGTCTCTGGAATTTAAGAATTCACTCCAGGCTGCGTTTTACATGTTTTGTCCAAGATGTGCAGCATTTGGCCTTGAATACTCTTCAGGCCAAATTTTGAGAACATTCTTAATGACCTGGAGACCTCCAAAAGTCTATTAGGACTGTTTGGTCTCTGATGCCAAATTATTCCCTACATGGTCATGGCTGCTCTTGCAGGAGCTCTCGCATGAACCCTTCCTGTGGTGAGGGATGAGGGTTTGCTACCTAGCAGAAGGTCATGAGGAGTCCTACAAAATCACCAAGGAGCATGAGAAAAGGGTCTGTCAGTAGCTCCCCACCTCCTGACTCCCCAGCCCCTCCACTGCATCCCTCCTGGGGACACTGAGTGTGTGGGGGTGCAAAATCTCTCTGTTCTGCCCCACTGGTTTACTGACCAGAGGCAGATGGGTCCTGGACATCTTCCAGCACAACACACTTTGAAATTACTGTCATAATTCCCAGTGACCCTCCAAGGCAGTGCTGTCTCTGGGCTCACTCCTCCCTTTCCTGTCAAGAGGTGGATTGGCTGTGCAGTCTGAATATGCAGAACACCTGTCTGCACATAACTCCTGCACATTCAACTCACCCCCCACCTCAGTCGTACCTGGAAACAAGCTGTAACAGTTTAGTGTGCCTTTTTCGATCAAAAATTGCAAGTAAACTAAATGATAAAAATAAACATAAAAATCATAGACAGTTTCTCAGATTTTTCCAATTCCAGGTCTTGCCTTTTGGGTTGTCATCAGCATTGCATGTCATTAGCAAATGCTTTGCTGTGGTATTTGTGGCACTACGCTGAGAGGAGCCCTATGTTTCTGATCAGCAAAACATAGTATGTTAAAAACGCTGCAGCATGCATCTGTGCTCAGAAATGCAGATGGGACCATATTACACATGCACTTTGTGTGGCCTCTGCTGGATCCCTATTCCACAGTGCCCACAGCACAGTTTCTATTTCCAGCTTTAACTTCCTCTATGGCACTGCCCTCACCTATTTAATATTCAAATACTCTCCCTTACATTCTCTACTGTAATTCTAGTCTCCTTTCTATTCCTGCCACCAACTTTGCCATACCCAGCAAACAAGTTTTCTTTAGTAATGCTCCAGCTCTCTGGAATAGCATGCCCACTGAGAAGGCTACCAGGTTTTTCCTCCCTTCGTTTTCTGTTCTATCCACCTCCCTTGGTGGGAACTAGTGCCTATATCGGCCACGGACAGCCACAGTTTCCCCATGCGGCAGGAGCAAGCTCCTGTGCCCAGTCACAGGGATTGCTGTGTTGGCAGAGTCTGCCGCCAAGCCTCCCTGACTGAGATGCACTGCCAAGTGGCAGCTGTATCGGTCATGGCCTGCCTCCCAACATGAATTCCTGGGCTTGCTTCTGAGCCCAGGTCATCAGCACAGCAGCACAATGCACTGCCATCTGCTACCGGGGTGGCCTACCCTTCATGTCAAGTAGTAATACTGAAGACTGTTCCGAGCTGGAGTTTTGGGATGCAGTGTATCTGAACACACCCCCACCATAGTTGTGTGGACTCACCTGGCTCCTCAGAGCCTCCAGCCACCAGCCTGTTGCTAATGCTCCCCGGTCCCCAGGACTGCTGACAGGTACCGGGAGAGTGAAGACGAGTGCTGCCTTCTTCATTGCAGTGAGGGCTCTTGAATTTATGACTCCACACCCCACAGAGAAGACTGCCTGCTGCCAAGGGAACAGAGCACAGTTGGTGCTCTTGACTGAACTGGCACTTCTGTGTCAACCGCCCTGATCAAACTGGACACTAGAGCGTGACATGGTTGTGCATGGTTGCCCGTCCAGTATTCTCTATGCTATTCAAGTGCGCCAACGCTAGCCAACCATGTGCAACATCATTGGGCCTGCATGCAACATAAGACACAGATGTTTGAGGATAGAAGCCCTGTGAAGTAAATATGTTGTGTCTGAGTGCCTCTTGCACTACAAAAATGCAGCCATCTTGAGACATCTCTGACTCTCAATATGTCTGTTTGTCTCAGTATGACAGCAGGGTCATAGGATGGCAGAACAGTCAGTCAGGCTGCAGAGTCTGCCTGGGATCCACAGAGGACTCATGACACAGAAGGACTTTGTTAATTCACTGGGGAGTGAGTGGACCAATCAATCGTCAAAGATCAGCCAGACAGACCCTTCCCTGACCAAAAGAGGATCTCAGCCACTGAGAGGGCTGGATCCACTAGTGAACAGCAGGAGCTGTTCTAGAACATTTTTTTTTTAATTGTTTATTTATGATTTTTTTCAAATAAAAATCTGTAATGAGGTACATCTGGAAATATACAGAGCATTCACATAGCTTAATTAAAAAAGCATCTCTAAACAGTTCACAAAGGGTTACAGCCAGTAAATACAGGTGAAAGTGCTATTCGATATCGGGAGAAATCATACACAGTGCAAATACATAAAGTGTCAATTCAGAGGCATGTCCATTGTTCCTATATAGATAAGTGCTAAATGTCAGATTTTCTGGTTGAGTCCGTATAATAAGTGAATGTTTCTTAAGTACTCTCTTGTCGAAACTGAAATAAATTTTCATGGGACAAAGGAAGTATCCAAGGGAGTTATATGAAATACCCATTTTCTCCATCTCACTTCAAACAGATCCACTTTGTCTCCAGCCCTGGCAATCAACTGTTCTAAAGTATAAATCTCTTTAAGCATCCCATGCCATTCCTGTAATGTGGTGGTGGGGGATCTCTGCCCCATCTCCTGGTAATAACTTTCTTTGCCACCAGAATATAAGTTATCAATAAGAAGCCTTTTTGAATATGTAAACCCACCGGAAGGATTGTCAGAAGAACCAATTCTGGGGTTAAAACTGCTTCTTCTCCAACTAATTCAGTCAGGGCCTGTGAAATCAGGGGCCAGAACTCTCTTAGGACTGGGCATGACCAGAATATATGGGTGTGACCAGCTTGTTGTTCCCCACATTTCCTCCAGCATTCCCAGGTAACGGTAGTTGTGAATTTAGACAATTTGGCAGGGGGATAAAAAAACCTGTTTCTGGTTTTCCATGCAAATTCCCTCCAATAGGGTGCATTTAGAAGGCCAAAAGTAAGCTTAGTATATTTTTCCCATTCATCTATTTGGACTGGCATGGAAAGCTCTCTATTCCAGGCATCCAGTATACCTCTAGTGGATTCTCTAGACACTTCCTGAAGACTCTTATAAAGTAATCCTATAAAATGTGGCCAAATTTGGCCTCCTCTAGTACTTCTGTTCTAGAACATTTTGAGTCTGTGTCAGAGATATCTTGGAGGTTGAGCTCCTGTCTGAGCATGGCAGTGCTTGGAGGCCTGTCTGAGGCTTTCACGTTTGTAAGTGAGGAAGTGTTTACTGGATTTCCACAGCCTTTTAAAAAGGAGCCTAATACACACAGAAGAGAAGAGGAGAGAGACTTTGTCTCCAGTGGCCAAAAGGGACACTTTACAGTGGAGTTGCCCTGTAGCTGAGGTGTGTCAGAGAGACCTTCCAGAAATCAACCTAAATGGTTTGAACTGTGACAGGGCCAGCAAAACCTCTAAGCACCCATGCTAGCCAGCACAGCCATGTGACAGCCTGCAGTAGGAGTTGCCTCGGGTAGTGGAGACGGTGAGCTCGCCAGCCCAGCATTTATCAGACCACCCTGAGACAAAGAGTGTGTGACCAAAAGAAAAAGCCCAGCTGAGTTGTGAGGTACCAGAGGGAGATCAGCAGAGGAGAGCTCAGTGAGTCATTGAAGGTGTGATTTGAGTCTGTGAGTGAGAGCCAGTGAATCTCCTGAGCTGCATAGACTAGTGGAAGCTGCTGTCATTGGTTGTTAAACTGTGAATAACCCTTCAGAGATTTTGGGTCCTGCACAACATGGCCTTGGAGAATAGTTCTATATAGTGCCACAGAGGTGGTCTAAAGTAGTTGGACTAGGCCACCTAGCCAAGACTGCAACTGGGTTTGCTGCCAGTAACTTCTTATAGTGTACAGTAGAGCATTGTTGTGTATGGCTTTCCATCCCTTTTCAGAATGCTGTTGTACCTGGAGCACCGCACCATAGGGAGTCGCCAGTGGTGTCTGCCCAACTTCCTGTACCTACGGGGAACCCCATGGAGCTGTGGTTATAAACCCCCAGGCAGGTACGAGGTGGGGCCCTTCACTCCAAAGTCTTTCTTGTCTCATCAGCCCCCCAATGACAGGACAGGCAGGCGGGAGTTACTGGGTCTGCACCGGTGCTCCATCTCAAAGAGAGACCATTTTCCCATTTTCTGGAGAGCGTGATATGCGCCCGTACGTCAAGGCGCAACCACTGATGTCCATCATGCCCCAATCCCTCGTTCTTGGCTCCAGTGCATACTACTCCTCTGGCCTCTGCCAGAGGTCAGCCATGCACTAGGCCTCAGCCCCCTTCCTCCCCGGAGAAGGCGATCAGTCCGTCGGACGCTCAAGCCTGCCCGGCCAGCCCTCCTTCCTCCTGGGCTCATTCCCAAACCCAGGTCGACATCACAAGTAGTAGTGCTACCACCGGCTGGCTGCTCGCTCCTAATAAACTTCTTGTTTGTTTGCATATCTGTGTCATGAGAATATTATTTGTAATTTGACAGAGTATTGAATTTTGGGTAAACTGGTAATCACACTTAGTGGGAGTTGGGTGGGGTTGGCCAGTGGGTTAACACAGTGCATTGGTGCTGTTTCCTAGGGGGATAATACTAGCAAATGGCTTGCTCAGTCAGTTTCCCTAGGTGGAAGCTCTTCACAACCTGTTCAAACTTAACATCTTTGTGTAATGAATCCCCACAGGAGTTAACAACACAGACCCACAACCTTATTTGAGTCCATATGACAGGAGTAGTGCGCTGACATCTATAGCGACCTGGTGTGTGCACATATGAAAGATGCTATATAAATTAAAATGGAACTGAAATATACCATGAAATAAATACAGTATACTTTAATGGCAGTCATTTTGCAGAAAGTGACACATGTTTAAATTTTATTTGTAACTTTTAAAGAAGAGCCGCAGACCATAAATAATGTATACTGCTCCATTATATGAAGTCTTCCCTTTAACAAACCACCCGATAGGTTAGGGTTTGTTTCATATCTCCTTTTTGTTGTTGGAACATGTGATTTTTTTTCCCCCTTGATAATTGTCCCCTGAGTGTTGCAGTTTTTGTATGAGATGGGCAGGATAGAGATGAAAGAAGCTTTTTGTGGCTCGCGCTGTACTTCACAGCTGACTGAAGCAGGTGTTAGAAATGTAGATGAAGCGCCTTGACTAAAGACAATACAAATTTGAAGTGAAAATGCCACTGGTCTGCTTGCACTGCTCTGCACTTGTAAGGTTTCATGCAGTTTAATTATTCATTTTATTGTGTGAGCTGGTTCAGTCGTTACAGAAAAAAAAGTATTTTACACTTAAAGAGTGTTTTCCTTTTCTTTTATCTGCATTTGTCAGCAAGCAAGTGTTCCTCACTTTGTTTTGTTAGTCATGTCCCAGTAACTGAATCAAAAAATATACATTCTTCAGCAGTTTTCCTGTGGGCTGGCCTTCCTGGAAGCAGACACTAGGGCTGGATTTTCACAGGTTGACGCCTGGCACGACTCAAACCCTTGTGTCACTGTGGCTATGCCAAGGCCAAACGCTGCAAGTGCAGGCAGTTTCATAATCTCAGGCATAGTTGTAACATTTGGACCCCATGACGGCAGTTTGCAACAAAGTTTATCTGTAAGCTGCTTGCAGGAGGCCTCAGCAAAGAATTCTGGTCTAGTGGGCATCAGTATGACTCCTGGAATGGGGAGTTTCAGCTGCAAGCCTGGTGCATTATATACAGTATTTGACACAGTTGGGGCTTGCAGCAGAAACAGACGTTTGAAAATCCAGCCCTAGGTTAACACAATTTGTACTGTACACGTCACTGTTTTTACTGAAGCCAAAACTTGCATCTTTTTGAAGAGGAGACGTTTTGATGAACTTTGAATTATCAGTACTTCCGATATGAATGAAGTCACAGTTTTAATGAACAGTTACAAACTGTGACTAAGGGCTCGATTCACAAAGACAATCTAGATGATATGCACCAAGGGTGTGTAGCCGGCCTGTGCAACTTTGCACCCTCGAATGTCTGAACTATTGGAGGCATCCACAGCCCCTAGACATTTCACTACATGCTTGGTGTGGAATGCAGTGTCCTGGGAATGTCAGGTGGGAAGGGGAGTGGTGCCTGACACTGGCATCCAGTGATGTCCAGCCTGGCGCTGGAGTGAATCCCCTGTTCCACATGAAGCAGTGGATAGTGGGACATAGCAGTCATCCAAGGACTGCTACATTCCTTAAGGCGAAGAGGTGTGCAAGCCCTGGAAAATGTCTACAGAGTACGGTGGGGGTGGCGGTGGCGGTGGGGGGTACAAACATGGAGTGTGTACAAGTGTTACTGCTGCCCCCTCTGTAACATAATGCTGCTACCTTCCATGTCCCATCTCCAACATGAATTCTATTTCATGAATTGCACGGAAGAACATCCAGGCCTGCTTCTGATCTGGTCACTAGCATAGTGTCAGAGATTGGGTTGTGGCGGAGATGGGGGCTTTGGGGTTGAGGATGCACTGAGGACTCAGAATGCGTATAATGTGTCTTCTGTACACCCACACCCTCCCTATGCTCCTCTACATAGATGCTGAAATCCTCTATGGACTTCCATGGATTGAGTCCTAAGTACTTATACAGCTTCACCCTCTTCATCCTCGATGCCCCCCAGCATGTTCATCATTGGTATATGTCCTGTAAATTGGGATGGCTTAGATTGCATGGAAGAAGAGAACTCCATATGAGCAGACATATGCCAGTGTTTTAAAGACAGGACTCCAGACTACATTACAAATAGCTTGAGATTAAGAAGAATTAAGAAGGGTCTAAGAACAGCAGCTAGGATTGAATATATACTGCTCTAAAAAAGGACAAATGTAGGGAGATTGTTCTTTTTTATTCTGGACCAGAAATATAGAACTCAGTTCCTTATTCATCTGAGGCCATCAAATGCTCTGATAATATTTACTAAGATTAAAAAATTGGTTGATGGTGGTCTCTTTGAAACCATTGCAATGTTGCCACAATCATATTGGGGCTTAAAGAGAAAAAAAGGTGTTGGTTGTTGGCACAAGATTGAGACCTGTTTAGGTACTTAGGACCGAATGAAGATATTTTTTTATCTAAGATTTAGATCTGTTTAACCTTATGGTTGCTTGGATTGAGATGTATTGCAGATGTGATTTTCCTTTGCACTTTGATTGTACCTAATGTCTATCACGTTCGTGACTCTATGCCTAAATTCTGACTAATTTTGCACTTAAAAGTGATGATATATAGCTTGCTTAATTGATATGTACCTGTATTGTAAATATTATATTGATTGTTTGGCATTTCTGTTTTTCTGTAACATTAGTTGTGAAGCAAATATTTTGTACTATCCCTGTATTTCATTTGGGTCCTTCTGAAAATAAGCAGTTAGCACAACTGGGTAATCCATGGTCATAATTTGAATTTTTTTTTTTGGAACTCAGCTTCATTTCATCAATATCATAGCAGTAAAGCACATTTACTTACAAAATAATTTGCATGCTGTATAATGCATTCGAGAAATCTGGTCCAGTATATTCTGAATCGCCACCATCCTGTAAGTAGAAAAGCCCACCCATGCATGCACCGTGTATAATAATTGTGCTCTACAGTTTTGTGTGTTACTCTTTGGTGCCTCCCTGAAACATGGAAGGCAATTTAAGCCAAAGGGTCTTTAAAAAGAGAGTAAACAACTTAGTTTGTTAAATCTAAAATATAACATGGGCCTAACCAACGTGGCCCTTCGCTGGGCTGCACACAAAATCCCCTATCCCCCCCTTGTAAGTTTGTCTTTACCTAGATAACTGCGGACTTCGGAACTGCAATCTGTTGCAATGACCCCACCATAACATCAAGTAGGGGAAGTCACCTCATAATATGTTCCCTTTCTCCAATTCATCTGAGACTCCCGAACCTCTTTTTTTTATTGTTTTAGCCCTGTCCTTGCATCCAAACTTCCCAACCCAGGCATCTTTCTTCATGTTTCTCAAAATTAAGACGAAGCTTGGCAGTCATAGACTCCATCAACAACACATCTTTAACTCGCCGGGCCCAGTCTCTCAAGGTGGGCGGCTCACGCTATAGCTATTTTCCTGTAATGTACTTCAATGCTACAACTATCAAAGTTAACAAAACCTTACGAGTCTCCCCTCTCTGGTGTGTTACTGTGGGTATCCCCAAAATCCAATCCTCAAAGGTTATCCCCCCAAAATATGCCAGTAATTACCTCTTTGGCCACATGCCCTCCAGCAGTTTACTCCAGACGAGGAGCTATAATGTTGTGTCACCGTAGGAGTATGGAAGAATCGAATAAGGACCTTCCCAAAAGATTCCCCCCAGATTGGAGCTGAGGTTGCTTCCATCCCCATTTTAACCTGCGAGTCCAGTCTGTTTCAGTCATTGTAATGTTTGCATCTCCTTCCCAGGCCCTCCAGTGTGCCCGCAAGAGGACACCCGTCTGTTGAAGCAGTATCCTGTATATAGCAGAAATGTGTCTTCCTGGCCCAGTTTCTGTTACTGTACCATACAGGAAGTCCTCTTAACTTGTGTATGGATGTGTCAACCTAAAGACGTGATCCTCACAGTGGATACAATGTTTCACGTGCATGTATTGTAGGAATTCAGCATTTCAGCATTTATCCAGTTAAACTTCTCTTTAGCCCTCTGAAACGTGATACACCTATCATTGTCCAGAAATTGTGTAAACGTAGTAATTCCCCGTACTGCCCAGTTTGCTTACCCTGGATCCAAAGTTGGAGGTGAAAATTCTGGTTCACGGCAGATAAGAGAGGGGACCCAACCCACCTGGAGTGCCCAAAAGCCTCTGCGTTTTCCTATCGATTTTGTATGCCCCGTTCATACTCCAATTTGGCATTCATTAATGCTAAAGTGAACAAAGGTCTGTCCCTCAGATCAGCATCTTCAAGTAGATATCACCGGGAGGAGACTCTCTGCTTGGCCCATGTCATAAGGCCCGCCACCTTGGCCGCCAAGTAATAGTGTAACAAATTAGGTTGGGAGGGGCCCCCCCCCCCCGCTTTGGAAGCTGTAGTACACGTCTAGCTACTCTAAATTTTTTGTTATTCAAAACAAACTGAGAGACACCCTTATTTAACTTGTTCCAAAAGGGTAATGGAATCCGAATGGATAGACACTGAAACAGGAATAGCAGGCAAAGTAAAATGTTCTTTTTCACCACGTCCACCCTCTCCACTAAGGAGAGGGGGAGGAGGCACCACCTAGTCATGTCCTCCTCCACCACTCTCCAAAGCTTCTCATAGTTCATTGCAAAAAGCTTGGAGAGGTCTATTGTTACTTGTATCCTCAAGTATCTGATTTGATTGCCAGGAGCCCATTTAAAAGAAAAAGTCTCTTTAAAAGTTCTGGGGACAAGACCACTTATCACCAGCACTTTAGATTTTGAAAAATTAATTTTATATCCTGAAATATGGCCAAAAGATTGTAATGTCTGTAAAAGGGGAGGTAAGGATGTCTCCAGGGAGGAAAGGTAAAAAAATGGAGTCATCAGCGTATATGGAGAATGTTTGTTACAGGCCACCCACCATTATACCTTTAACATTTAGTGTGTTCCCCCGATTCTTTTCCTTCGGTCACCAGAGAGGTGGTCTCTCTCTCAGCGTTGTTCTGGTTGTCTCCCGCCCAATGACCCCCCCTCCCCACTCTGAGTCCCCTCCCGGGGCTCTACTAATGCCTACCCCTGCCTGGTGAGAGACCTCCCTGGCTTACTTCCCAGGGCAGGGCCGCCACTCCTACAAGCACCCTAAACATTCAGTATCATCCAGGCAGTTGAGGCATGTGGAGGATCGGGACCCAGGTGGGCGGGTTCCGGCCGTGGGCATGGGGCCAGGGCGCGCTGTCGCCTACCACCAGTCCGGGGCATTTCCTTGTTCTGGTGGTTCCTCTCTCCCCTTGGTGCGCACAAAGGTGCAGTGACCCCTGGGGGGAACGCACTTGCTCCCGCCGACGCCGTCGGTGTCACCACCTTCCCACTTGCATGCAGATGCAGATATGCTGTTTCCCACCCGGGAGGCACTCAAGTGCCGTGTCCTGCAACTCTTCCTCCCCAGGAGAAGGTGAGCAGTTGGCGGACACTCAAGCCTTCTTCTCCCTGGCCAACCCCCGGTGGCCCGTGCTTATTTCCAAACATGGGTCACCGGTGTGGAATGAGGTGTGGCGTCCAGCGCCTCAACTCTCAACTCCACCGGGCCGGCTAACATTTAATGTTTGCCGGACTTTGGCTGCTAAAAGCTCCAAACTATCATTTGAATTTTATTAATAGAAATATTTACAGGTACTACTACTATGTATAAATACTTCATGTGCAGTAAATAACTTGTGGTGCACAGCAGCTAGCTACATCTGTGTACCTTGCTACATAACTTTCAGTATTTCTTCTGAAGTGGATCCAGAATCATTTGAAATGGTAGCACTTTCTCCAGACACATGAAAGATGTTCCGTTTTAATACTCGGAGGCAGTGCCATTTTTATCATTAGGCTAAGTAGGCTGCAGCCTAGGGGCACCAACTGTTAGGGGCGCCTGAGAAATCAAAAATGAAAATGAGACAAAAAAAAATTGACCGAGTTAGAGTTGACTCATGGCGTCCCCCCCCAGAAGTCAGTGTCATCTGCCCCCCACTATCTGACTCCCCAGGCCCCCCAGACAGAACAGAGCACAGACTAGTTCAATCAGTGGACAGCGACGTGGCATGCACGCATTATTTTTGATTTTTAAATCCTCCCTTCCAGAAGACCACTACACATGTGTGCACACAAATGGGCAGTGGGGCATGTAAAAAAAGGTATGGTGCATGCCGACGCCGCAGCACTAGTCTGCAGCAGAAGTTGGACTCCCGACTCAGGAGTCACACTGATGCAGATGGACGTTGTTGTTGTCGACTCGATGAGGAGGTGACCCGTGATGGTCAGCCGCCGCCACTGATGTCCCTCTGACTAGTACTAACTTGAAGAGAGGCACTGGACTAGTAGAGGCCGTGCCGGGCAGTATAGAAAGGTAGAGTGTGTCATCACTCACTCTCTCTTTCTCATCAATCTCTCGTCCGTCTGCCGCCGCAGACTCCAGCATTCGGATCATGTCTTCAGGCGACTTGTCTGAGGCCTGCTGCTCTCCCTTCCCCTCCCCTGCCCTGTCCAGCCAGTGCCTGCCGTGCCCCCCCCCGCTAGTCTGCTTGTCTTCAATCTTGTCCTCAGACCAGATGGATGGATAGACAGACGGACAGACGGTCGGTCGGTCGTATCACTCAGTGTGTGGTGACGGACGGTGAGTCAGTCAAGGAAAAACAACTAAAATCGTCATTGAGTTGTGTACAACAATGTTGCTTGTGTGAGATAAGAGATTTTGTTGATGTGATTGTTTCTTTGTTGATCTATCATTCATGTCTGTGATCATTTTTATTTATTTATGTTTTTGGTAACCAGGTAGGTGCACTGATCCAGAGGACCATTTTCAGTCACGACCTGGGCCGCAACGTGATGACATGAGACATAGAAGTATGCACAGTATAAGCATATGGTTACACTTTACAAACATTTGAAATTATACTACACAAAACACCAAGATGGATGTTGAGACATCTGTTGATTACCTGTGGTATACAATCGTGGTAAATTAAGGTTCCATGAGACATACAGGCAGCAGTACAAAGGAGAGGTAGATTCAAAGGATGGACAACTAACATTAGTCTAAGGTGCCATGCCAGATGACCTAGGAGAGAGGGTTGAAGCCGGAAACTAGAGGAAAATAGAAAAGGGAGGGGTAGCAGTCGTCTGAGGGTGGGTAGGTGGGGAAAAAAGTGCTGAGCCTAGCCAGTCCAGTGACGATGGGTAAATCAAGGGGCAGTGCGAGGCATTGTGGTGGTCACCATGTGGATTTTGGCTCTAGGGAGGAAGGGGCAGGGGTGGGGAGAAGTGGAGGGTGTCTGTGCTGACCTAGTTCATGGTAGAAAATTATGGTGGCTTTTGGGTGTCTGCTGTACTCGGTAGGCATTTGCAGGAGGATGCTTCCAGTAGCCAGGCCTTCAGGTTAGATTTGAAAGACTCGTGGGATGATGATGTACGAACAGGTGCCGGAAAAGTGTTCCAGAGGGAAGGGGCAGAGACAGAAAAAGCATTACTGCCCATGACTGTGGAGACACTTGGAACCTCAAGGGTTGGAAAGGAAGATACCCTAGTAGGTCTGTTTGCTGTTTTATATATAAGAAGGGAAGCATAGGGGAAAGTTTATAATTTCTGAGGGAGCTGTCTGTCAGACAGCCTGTGGTGTAGTCAGTGTGCCTGGAGGGGGAGCCACCCAAGGGGTTGGTAGAGTGAGCAGTGATGGATTAATGAAGGGGCTTTAAGAATGAAATGACCGATGGAATTATAAGTCGTGGTGAGACAGGAAAGTTCCTTTTTGGACAGGTGTGAGTAGATAGGGGAGCAATAATCCAGGAGGGGGAGAAGGTTGCCTTGTGCAATGGTAAGGCGGGCTTCAGGGGATAGCAAGGGGAAAGCCTGGTAGGCCGCACCTAGCTTCTAATGGATCTTAGTTATAGTCTGGGTTGTGTGATCACAGAAAGTGAGCTATGGGTCGAGAGTGACACCGAGATATTTGAAAGAGGTGACCTGATCTAATTGGGGGAGCTGCAGGGGTATATACTGTGAGTGTGGAATTTATTTTTGCAGCTTTATTTAGGAAAAGTTTGGATCCAAAGAGCATGGCTTTTGTCTTTTTCCCATTTACGAGGAGTTTTCTGGATGTGAACCAGCCTTCAGCTGCTGCAAAGTTGCCAATAAGTGCGGAGGAGGTGGACTCTAGGGACTTTTGGTTGTGGTACATGACTAGGTCATCTGCATAGAGGAGTGCATTGCAGTTTAGGCATTCCCCTGGTAGATTATTGATAAACATGGAGAAGAAAAGGGGGTCAAGGATAGATCCCTGAGGAACTCCAGTGCAGGTGTGAAGGCAGGCTGAGGCAACTTTGCCTATGAGCACGGATTGTGACCTGTTTGTAAGGTAGCTGTGAAACCAGGCTGTAGGTCCAGGGGCACAGCCAAATTTGTCAAGAGTGGTGAGGAGGAGATGATGATCAACTAGGTCAAACGCGTTTGACAGATCAACAAAAACTGCACCCGTGACATTTCCCATGTCTATCTGTCTGAGGACATGGTTCGAGAAGATTGCCAGGGCAGAGGAGGTGCTGTGGTGCTTGCGGAAACCATGCTGAAGGGGACTTAGGAGGTTATGTTTGTTGAGGTGTTTGGATAGTTGGGAATGGACTATCTTCTCAAGGAGTTTACCAAGATGTGGTAGCAAGGAGATGGGTATGATCCAATCAAGGATAGAGTGGTTAGGTGAGTGCTGATTGAATCTTGTAGTGGTAGACATTACTTGCTCCAGGTTTTGTGATTTCAGTAGGGCTGCATAATCAGGATTTGGGCGTGCTACCCAGTTTAGGTTAAAGTCCCTAAGTAGGAAAGCATCCCTAGTTGGGGTGGTGGAGGCCAGGCTTGAGAGAAAGCTAGACAGTCCCTGGGTACTAGCTAGAGGGGGGTTGTAGCAACAGCCAACATGAAGTGTTTTTGTTGCGCTGATAGTAAGCTCAGAAATCATCCATTCACTCATGGAGAAGGCAGTGGAGTGAGAAACAATGACAGCTGTTATATGGTCTTGGACATACAGTGCAAGGCCACCTCCTCTCTTTCTACCTGGTCTGTCCTGCCGGAGTAAGGAATAGCCTTGGAGTTGATAAGAGGCATTGTCGTGGTATGGCTTCAGCCAGGTCTCTGAGAGACCCAGTACTTGGGGCTTATATAAAGTCACCCAGGCCTCTATCTCAGCGAATTTAGAAGGGAAGCTGCATACATTTAGGTGGGCAATTTTTATCCCATTTCGTCCTGCCCAAGTGGCATTGGTGTGGTCAGTGTGTGTGTTTGCAGGTCCAGGGTTTATTTCAAGATCCCCTGCTAGCAGGGTGAGGAGAAGGAGGGACAGAAGGGGGCAGGTCGGGGAATGCCAGTGTTGTTTTCGGATAGTGATGGAGTGAATTAGGAAACCTAGCTGCCTTTGTTCATATTTTGATAAGGATGTTAGAGGTGCAGACTCTAGGAGTGTGACCCAAGTTACAGCCATGGGGGCATGCTAAGGGGAGGAGGAGGTGGTGGGTGCATAGGGATGCATTGATGGGAACATCTTTGTTCAGTGGCTAGTATCCCTGCGGCCAGCAACCACCCGGTCAGGGTGGAAGTAACCAACAGTACAAGCCTTACGTTCCATTTTGGCAGCGATGAGGAGACGCCGTTATCGTTTGTTGGTAATCTGAGTATAGGTGCAGACCAAAAAGTCATGTTTCTTAGGTGCGGTACGTAGTGTTTTAGGAGGAAGCATGAAGAGACTTAGGAGGGAAAAGCACAGCGGCCAGTGGTGGTGGTTTAGTATAGCCTGCAGATGGGAAAGTGAGTTGATTGGGTTTTTTATGCATGTTACACACACTATAAAAACAGATGTCGGCCGGCGGGGTTAAAAAGCAGCAGAGTCAGCCATTGGAGCTGTTT
Source organism: Neoceratodus forsteri (assembly GCA_016271365.2). Classification (NCBI taxonomy): domain Eukaryota; kingdom Metazoa; phylum Chordata; order Ceratodontiformes; family Ceratodontidae; genus Neoceratodus; species Neoceratodus forsteri. Next base: position 144,460,710 of record CM057453.1, read on the forward strand.
GTAGCTCTGTGGGGATGCGTACCTGCATGCTGTTCGGCTGGGGAGGGTTCCGAACGGACTGGGGAGGGCTCCTGTATCCTGCCTTGCCCTCACGACCACTGGACAGCTGAGGAAGAAGAAAGGGAAGATATATAAGGAGGTAGGTGGAAGAGTGGCTTGAAAAAGGGGAGAGGGTCACAAGATGGAAGCTACAATTGTGCCCTAAACATCTCTGCAGTTCAACTGACTTACAGGCTGCCTAGAGTGCAGACTTTAAAAATAAATGCTGACTTTTAAACTGTGGCTCCGGTTTTTTTATACATGAATGCAGACTTTAAAATTAAATGCTGACTACAGCTGCTGACTTTAAACTGTGGCTCCCACGTTAGGCTTTAAGTTGTATTTAGACACTTATGGTGGCGTGCACCCGAGACGAGGTTTTAGTCATAATATTCCTTAATGTCCTTTTAATTTGTGTAAAAAGCCCCACAGGCAGTACGCTAGCTGTGGAATTTGTAGTCCAGAAACTATCAGTAGTGCTCTGCAGACAAAAAAAGGGGTCGGTGGTTGGTTTGGCACCAGAAAGTTCAAAAAGCAGCAGAGTCAGCCGTTGGAGCTGTTTGTAGCTCTGTGGGGATGCGTACCTGCATGCTGTTCGTCTGCTTGGCTGGGGGGGGTTCCGACTAGGAAGGGCTCCAAATGGACTGGGGAGGGCTCCTGTATCCCGCCTTGCCCTCACGACCACTGGATAGCTGCGTGCTGTCCATCTGCTCGGCTGTGGAGGGTTCCAACTGGGGAGGGCTCCGAATGGACTGGGGAGGGCTCCTGTATTCCGCCTTGCCCTCAGGACCACTGGGCAGCTGCATGCTGTCCGTCTGCTCGGCCGGGGAGGGTTCTGACTGGGGAGGGCTCTGAATGGACTGGGGAAGGCTCCTGTATCCCGCCTTGCCCTCACGACCACTGGACAGCTGCATGCTGTCCATCTGCTCAGCTGCAGAGGGGTTCCGACTGGGGAGGGGTCCGAACGGACTGGGGAAGGCTCCTGCACAGTGGTCACACAGACTGTTAAGAGTACAGACATGAATGATCATGAATCATGATCATTCATGTCTGAACGCTAACGGTCTGAGTATTCTAATGTAAACTCAGTTTTCAGTCAGTAAGCTTTGTGGTATTCTGTATAATGAGAGCACCAGAGAGGGCCAGTACTAATTTCAACTTGTTTTTAATTAAACCTTCAGTTTCCCAAAGCTGTTCTATCTTTTTATACATTTATTCTCCTTTTTTTAATTTAAAGCTTCATTACAGTAATTTCAAATAATGGGTCCTGTAGTTCTGCAGTTGATATTGGACTAGAGTCTCTCACAGGCTGAAAAACATCCAGTAGTCAGGTGGCCAGCAGGCATGTCTAATCATCAGAGGCAACTAAACATTATCAGGGTTTTTGTGCCTAGTGTGACCAGTGTCCCAGACACAGACACATTATTGTGTACAGTGTGTCCCACTGCCCAAGTCCCCCACAGTCAAATGAAACTGTGAAAGTGAGTCCACTCAGAAATTAACATCGCCTGCCAGCCTGCCTAAAGAGGAATGTGTACATTATTATCTTGTCTGAATTTACTACTGTTTTCTGATTGGTGGTGGGGGGGGGGCTGGGGAAATGTGGAAAAATAATATACCAAAAAAAACAGAGCTTTCCATCTTGACTCTTCTCCAAAGTTTGGTGAAAAAAGGGGTATGGGTAATGTAATGTCTTGGTCTGCCATGTGACATGTGATCAGTGGGCAATTTGTTGGTATTGTGAGGCAGTTCATATGCTGGCTTGTCCCCTTCCCGGCCGTGGTGCATGGGGGGGGGGTCAGTTCACATGCCCAGGGCCCTCCTTGACATTCAGTGGGACTGTGGGACATGTTATGGTTCACTGAAGCAGTCCATGTCCTGGTCCCTCACTGACATTAGATGGTGATCTGCTGTGGCCCACACAGGGGCAGTTCATGCTCAGGCCCTCCCTGACAATTGGTGGGAACTGGTATGGACAGATTCGCTAATGGGGCAGCCATGTCCTGGTCCTTACATGATGTTTCATGTGGGATTGATATGGTCCACAGGGGACGGCAGTGGGGCATTCATGCCCTGTCCCCTTCCTGAGCCTGACATTCTCTGGGAATTGGTATGGTCCACTTGGGCAGTCGTTGTCTGATCCCCTCCTGACATTTGATGAGAACTGGTACAATCTACAGGAGGGCAGTTCATTCTATGGATTCTGCCTCTGTCTAAAATTCTGTGTGAATTGCAATGGTCCACTTGGGTAGTTCATTTCCTTGTCTTTTCTTGACATGTGGTGGAAAACTGGTATGGTTCATGGGGGAGTGGCAGTTTGACATGCTCTACTCTGGCCCCGCCACTTTGACATTCGGTGGAGAATTGGTTTGGTATGATATGGTTCAGTTGGGTCATCCATGTCACACCCCATCCCCTCTAGCACTGACCTCAGATTAGCTCTTCTCATTGAACTCAGAAATAGGCTGTTGGTTAACTAGGATCTGCGGCCTATCCTGTAGGCAGGGAAATGGGCAGACTAGATGGGCCAAGCGGTCCTTATCTGCCGTCAAAGTCTATGTTTCTATGTTTCTGTGTAGTACCTCTGGGAGAGGCCCCTTGACTGGAGGATTCCTATGGTGTGGTGAATAGAGAGTAACTGTGATCAACGCGGACTGTAGAAGGTACAGGGGCTAGGAATGGTGGGCAGCAGTAAGGGTGGGACTGGATTGAGAGGGACCCAGAGAACGAAACAAAGAAAACAGAACAATTATTTTAAATACTATTGTAATTAATTGAACTTAGTTATCAGTTTGGGCCCTGTCTGGGCTGGCAGTAAGGGAACCATTTATATTTTTGACTGCAGAATTTTATAGGTATCCACCATTTCCTCTTGTATCAGACTGCAGGATAGGAAAGTGATTTTTTTTCCATTAATTGTCTTTAAGGTGACTGGCAGCAGTGTTCTGTCGGCTTTAAATATGTGGTTCCTGCATAAGAGTTTGTCTATTGTTGTTTTTTGTTAAAATGACAATAAACAGAAAGTACAACAAAAGTTAGTATACTAATCGTTTTATTGTTCTTTTGTGAATGTGTTGTTGCCATGCCCTCAACTGAGCCGTGTTTGGGGTGCTTGAAGTTTCCAGCCTGTGGGTGCCATTTCAGTTAATACGGCACTGCTCAGGTGCTAAATTAACAAGTACTTGCTGGGAATAGGAATGGAGTGAATGCTTCTTCACTACATATGGTAGCTGATTTGGCTAACGTCTTCGCTACACTTAAAGTACAACTCTGCACACAGCTAACTGGTTGAAAGTAATTGAGCACTACTGATTTTGTGTAGACTTGACATTTGTACTTGTTAAATTACTGTACTTTTTTGTTTCTGAATTTCACATGAAAAGGATTTTTAAAAGAACTCCCTGTAAAACTGGCATACAGTCTGCTTCCTTTTTGAAAATTTGCAGCCCTGCCTGTGGCACAGCAAGATTATTTATTCATTGTGGCCATAGTGCTTTGCAATAATATAATTCTTACGTACATGTTTCTCCTGTAGATACGTTGATTATAAATTCAGTCACGGACTAGTGCAGAGCAGTCTTGGAACTCCACATGTGCAGTTTAAGATGTTAATGCCAATAATCACAGGCCCATTTGAAAATCTCCTGACTTTTGAAAACATCCTCTGCTGTTGATTTAAAAAAAAAATTGGGTTAGTGAATACAATACACTATAATTCTTTTACAAACACATCCATATGCAGTAAATTAAGGCTGATGCCAGCAGTGTTCTCACTTTTTATTCTAATAAATAAAAAAAAAAACTTTTCCTGTAAAGTCTGCTGCATGACTATGTCTGAATTTTGTTAAACATTTTTATGGATAGTAAAGAGCAGTGGGTGGCATGATCCGTATTTTGGGACACCTGACTTTGTTTTATCCTCAGGTACAAGGGAAAATCTGAGGAACCCCTTTTTTCAATTAAAACTGTGCAGTCTGTGGGTCTGAACAATTAATTTCACTGTTGAAATTGCATCCTTCAGATTTCTTCTGGATTTAAAGTTAAAGAAATTCCATTCTGTCCAGTGAAAACATGTTTGGCTTAGTACAGAGGGTATTACCCTACTGTTGCAGTGCATCATGGGACTTTGTGATGTTTAATGCTCAAGATACTGTAGTTCTGCATCCTCTCTGAGTGTCTTTGTTTTATACTTGTCTCATTTTAGCTAGCAAACATCATGGAAAGGCTCCTAGCACTCTGGATAGGGGGCGTTGATACCAGTCAACTTACAGAAGAAAGGGTTCTGAAAGAACTCCTAAAATTGAAGGTGAACAAAGCAATGGGCCCTGATGGGGATCACTCCAGAATTCTAAAAGAACTAAGGGGAGAACTAATGACATCACTGACTACCCTTTTTAACAAATCATGGGAGGATGGTGTGGTATCTAAGGACTGGAGGAGGGCGGATATGATTCCCCTTCACAAAAGTGGGAGCAAAGCAGAGGCAGGAAACTACAGAACTGTTAGTTTGACCTCAGTGGTAGGGAAAATGATGGAATAACTTCTGAAAGAAAGAATTGTTGAGTACCTAGAGGCCAGCAGGGCATAGGACCCAAGGCTGCATGGATTCACAGTGGGAAGGTCATGTCAGTCACATCTAATAGATTTTTCTGACTGGGTGACCAAAGTAGTAGACCAGGGAGGGGCTGTGGACATGGCCTACTTAGACTTTAGCAAGGCATTTGACACAGTCCCACACAAAAGATTAATAAACAAATTAGCAGGCCTGGGAGTGGGTCCCTGGGTGGTAGCCTGGGTAAAGAATTGGCTGGACAACAGGACACAGAGGGTAATAGTAAACAGAGTCCACTCTGAAGAAAGGGGGGTTACTAGCGGGGTACCACATGGTTCAGTACTGAGTCCGGTCCTTTTTAATGTCTTTATAAGTGACTTTGCAGAGGGACTGGAAGGAAAAGTATGCTTCTTTGCACATGACACAAAGATCTGTAGCAGGGTTGATACACAAGAGGGGGTAGGAAAGGATGAGAAGGGACTTGGCAAGGTTGGAGGAATGGTCAAAAGTATGGCAGCTTAGATTCAGTGCAAAGATGTGCAAAGTAATGTACCTGGGAAACAAAAACCCAGGGGAAGAGTAGACAATGTGGGGGAAGTACTAACCACAACAAACATGGAAAGAGACCTGGGGGTAATCATATCAGATGACCTAAAGGTGGGCAAGCAATGTGAGAAGGCAGTAAGGAGGGCTGGGGGGATACTTGGATGTATAGGAAGAGGCATCACCAGTAGAAAACAGGAAGTTGTTATCCCTCTGTACAGACAGTTGGTGAGACCCCATCTGGAGTACTGCTTGCAGTTCTGGATACCCCATCTCCGCAAGGACATAGACAGGATGGAGGTAGTCCAGAGGAGGGCAACTAAGACGATGCAGGGTCTGCACTAGAAGCCATACGAAGAGAGACTAAAGGAGATGTATACCCTTGAGGAAAGGAGGGAGAGGGGGACATGATAGAAACTTTCAAGTACCTCAAGGGAATCAACAAAGTTCAAGAGGGTAGCATCTTTCAGACAAAGAGATGTACAAGAACAAGAGGGCACAATTTGAAGATAAAGAGGGGTCGGCTCAGGGGCAACATGAGGAAGAATTTTTTCATGGAGAGGGTGGTGGACGCATGGAACGGCCTTCCTGAGGAGGTTGTGGAGTCAAAAACAGTGGGGGAATTCAAGAATACGTGGGACAGACATAAGGCAATTCTGGTGGGGGGGTAAGAAGAAGTAGGCTGTTGGTTAGGGTTGAGTAGAGAGTTCAGTGTTAAACCCCTAACTTTGCACATTAATATCTTTCACACCATTTGACAAAATGAGCTGAGACTTTGCATGTGTTTTCTAAGAAGCAAGGTCTTAATCTGCAGGAAGTTTTTTGTTGGCAGTTTGTGCAGTTTCTGAGATCTGCATGCATAATTTTTCGTAAATGTCTAACTTTTTTCCCCTTTCTTTACATGTTTTTTTGTTCATGCCTACAGCCTACATGGAATGCAATTTTTATCTGAAATTTGCAGGGGACATGTGTCATGTCCTAAGGTAGTGACTTTGATAGGTCTGGTAAAAAAAATATTAAAGTGTTCCAGAGTTATAAGGCTTTAAAATTGTGTTTTCCAACTTGCGTATGTGCATTAGGTTTTTTGAGATAACGTTCTAGTGTGAAATAAAAAATGGGATGTCGCAAATGATCATTTTTGATTTTGCACCACTTGATTGGTACGGCACCAAACTTTTATTGTGCCATGCCAGTCGCCATCTTGTTGACTTTTTTTCCATGAACCAAGTGTGGAAAATACAAAAAAAAGTGGCATTTTAAGAAATAACAACAGAACCTAACTAAACCGGTCCCGTTTTGCTAGATTCTGTTTGTTTTTAAGAACGGAAATACCTTTTCTGGACACCCAATTCTCCGGGTGCCCAGCTTAGCGAAAGGAGTGCTTCACTCATGTTCCCTGTATGAGAACAGCAGGATCTTCTTGACTTTGGCAGCTGCAGCTGTAACTCTTGCTGTGGGCTGCATTGAGAGCAGTGAGCTACCGTTTCCCTTGTGTCTAGTGGCACTGCCCCCCTCCATAGTTATCCCTTTATGTATGTAATGATGCTCTGGGGTCTAGTGGTACCCAGCACCTTCCGATCGCCATCACCATATTTATGTACTGTTTCCCTGGTGTCTAGTGGCACCCCTGTCTTCTGATTGCTGTCTCTGCCAACCCTCAATGTTTTTGTTTTTTTAACCTGCAAAAAAGAAAACAGTCCCTTACCATTCCCCCCCACCCCCACCAAAGGATCTAATCCCACCGCATCTCTAACCTTTCACCCCCGACTTCCTTAGGCTCCTCCGCTGTCTGGTGGCTTCTGCCTGGCTGCTCACCTGGGAAAGTGAACACTTTTGGCAGCACATTATAGAGCTCCCTCTCGCCTTCCTGCTTGCATCCTCCAAGCTGTTCTTTGGCATTTTCTCTATGGGTGACTTTTGTCTTTTATTTTCTGACCCCCCCCCATGCATGGATCTAATCCCACTCCATCTCCAACTGTTCATTCCCCCGACTACCTTACAACTCCCCTGCCATCTAGTGACTTCTGCCCGGCCGCTCACCTGGGAAACTGTGAACACTTTCGGCAGCACATTATAGAGCTCTCCCTTGCCTTCCTGTTTGCATCCTCCAAGCTCTTCTTTGCCATTTTCCCTGTGGTTGACTTTTGTCTATTCTTTTTGAAGTTTCCTTTCAGACCATTGTCGATGTCTCTTTGTCTCAGACCTCACTCATTGTTTTTGTAATGTTTGTCAGAAATTCTGAAAAGTGTTCCTTCAGTGATCTGGCCAGCAAGCCCATTGACTGGGGCTCAAGGCATCTCCTTCCATATCCAGATCAGGCTAAGCCAAGAACCTGTGCTGCTGGTGGCTTGAATGACTTCACACTGGCATATTTCTGAGAGATGGCGTGCTCTGACCAAAAGGTAATAAATGCTGAGTGCATACAGACATTTATTTATTTATTTAGCTTTTGTTGACCAGGTAGGTACACTAGACAAATTACATGCCTATTTTCAGGAATGACCCGGAAGAGTACAATGAAGTTACAGGTACAAGCAGAGTACATAACAATGAGTAGTGCTAAGTACATTGAATCGAAAAAACAGGTTAACATAGATAGTCTACTGTAAGCAGTAATAGATTATATACATATATACAAAGACTAAATAGTCTAGGTCATTCAATAGTAGGGACAGAAACCACAGTATACATGAGACTGGTAGCAGATCCATAGAAACCGTTAGTTCCTGAGTATGTTATTAAGCAGATCACATGCAACCAAGCGAGAGTCCAGTACAGAGTCTGTATTAAGGAGGCTTGGGACACTTGCACGCGGAGGTCAGCTTCAGATGCTCACACAGGGAATACCGGAGGCACTGGTGGGAGTGAGAGGAGCAATAATGGGCAGGAAGGGAGTTCCAAAGCATAGGACCACTTGCAGCGAAGTCCCTATGAAGCTTGAGCACCCTGAGACCTGAGGGAGTGGGAGGAGGGGTCCGCAGGCATGAGAAGCTGTGCCAACCCCGGAGGGGCACCAGTTCTGATCACTTTACCCACGAAGCAGCCCAGCCCAGATTTCAAGTGATTTGCCGGGGAAAGCCAGCCAAGTTTATCATATAACTCGTAGTGGTGAGTGAGGCAAGGAGCAGCCAGGGCAAAGCGACAAATACTATTGCAGGTCATGTGCCACTGAGTATGAAGTACCTTGGAGGTGCGGGCAAATTGGAGTAGGCCATAGCTAAGCAAAGGGAGCAGTACACCCCTGGCAAGTGCCAGCCAAGCAGCAGACGTCAGCTTTTCTTTGCCCTGTAAACAAGACCCAGTTTGCAGTTTACAGTTCTGCAGACATTTAGGATGTGACTCCCTAGGTCCAGTTGGGGGCTCAAGTGTCACCCCTAGGTATTTGATGGAAGCTGTGGTTTGGAGGGGAGCACCATCCTCACCCCTGACACACACAGGGGGACGGGGGAGGCCTTAGAATAAACATCACAGTCTGATATGGGCTGTCGCAGTTTTCACCATACTTTTTAATGATCTTGGTGCAAACTACAATGTTAATAACATCCTATTTTTTAACAAATGATTTCCCCATCTGGGGGTCATGGAAATAAGTTGCAAACATTTTCTTTGAAATTTGGTCCATGATAGCAGCCACGAAGAAACACACGTATCAATCTTGGTTTAGGAAACAAACGAGCAAATTGATGCTAGTCTACAGAGTCTGAAAACTACAGTGAAACCTGCTTAAACGCATAGTCTCGGGCCAAGCCCAGATTATGCATTTAAGCGGGTTATTCGTAGAAGCGATCTTCAGTGTATTTTGTTGTTTTCCTACGTTTGGATGTCCGTTTTATTTGCGGTTGTATCTGTAGTTATTTGTGCTTGGTGACTGTGACTGCTTTCAGTAGCCTGGGCAACTGTAGTGATTTGTGCTTGGTGACTGTAACTGCTGAAAAGGCAGTTTTTTTTTAACCTTTATCTATTGCCTATTTTAAAATCCACTTGAGTACTGTGTTATGCTGTGCTGATCTCTTACTGAACAGTTGATAAGTGCTCAGTTAATTTAGACTGCCTTTGCTTCTCCTTAGATGCTTTGCTGCATACATTGTCCAAGGCATAGAACGTCTGGTACATAGATACATAGACAGTGTCGGCAGATAAGGGCCTATGGCCCGCCCAGTCTGCCCATTTGAGCTTGTAAGTTCAGTTTTATGTTTTTCTAGAAGTCTGTTGCCCCTTACTCCCAGAATTCCTTTATGTCTATCCCATGCATTCTTAAATCCCGTGATTGTTTCAGCCCCCACCACTTCCTCTGGCAGGGTGTTCCACTTGTCCACCACCCGTTCTGTGAAGAAATTCTTCCTCATGTTTCCTCTGAATCGTCCTCCCTCCAACTTTATCCCATGTCCTCTAGTCCTGGAACATCTTTTTCGCTTAAAAATAGTGTATTCCTGCACCCTGTTCCTCTCTGTGAGATACTTGTATGTCTCTATCATATCCCTCTCTCCTCCTCTCCTCCAGGAGTACATGTTCAGTTCCTTCAACCTGTCTTCATAGGACTTGTGATGCAATCCATGCACCATCTTTGTTGCCCTCCTCTGAACCTTCTCTACCCTGTCTATGTCCTTACGTAGGTATGGTCTCCAGAACTGTACACTGTACTCCAGGTGGGGCCTCACTAGGTGTCTTGTATAGCGAATTATGACCTCCCTTTTCCTGCTGGTGATGCCCTGCCTATACATCCCAGCATCCTATTTGCTTTACCTGCTGCCTTGTCACACTGTTTCCCTACCTTGAGGTCATCAGAGATGATAACCCCAAGATCCCTTTCCTGCTTGGTGCATGCTATATCCTCACCCCCAACTGATATATTGTGCCAGGGTTTTTGTGCCCCATATGCATTATCTTGCACTTCTTTGCATTGAATTTCAATTGCCAAACCCCTGACCATTCTTCAAGTTTCTGCAGGCCCCTTCTCATTCTGTCTACACCCACTGGTGTGTCTACTCTGTTACAGAGCTTTGTGTCATCAGCGAACAGTGAAATTCTGCCTTCTAGTTTCTGTGCAATGTCACTGATGAAGATGTTGAATAGGACCGGTCCCAGCACTGATCCCTGTGGTTCACTGGTCACTCTTCCTCTGTGGAGTGACAGCCATTTTACTCCACCCGCTGTGTCCTGCCACCCAGCCAAGTTACCTACCCACCACACTACTGTCCTGCCCACACCCATATTCCCCAGTTTGTGTAATAGTCTTCTATGTGGCACAGTGTCAAAGGCCTTGCTGAAATCCTGATAGGCCATGTCCACTGCCCTCCCCTGATCCACCTCCCTAGTCACCCAGTCAAAAAATTCAACGAGGTTGGTCTGACATGACCTCCCCCTGGTGAAACCATGCTGCCTTCGGTCCTGTAGTCCATTGACAACCAGATGTTCCATCAATCTCTCCTTCAGTAGTGCTTCCATGATCTTCCCCACTACCGAGGTGAGGCTGACTGGTCTGTAGTTCCCTGCTTCCTCTTTGTTCCCGCTTTTGTATAGGGGACTACATCTGCTGTCCTCCAGTCTTTGGTACCTCCCTGTTTCCAGTGATCGGCTAAACAGGATAGCCAGAGGTTCAGCCACCACCTCTTAGTTCTTAAGGACCCTGGGTGCACCCCATCTGGCCCCATTGCTTTATCAACTCTTATTACTTCCAGTTCTTTCAGGACCCTTTCTCGTGTAAAGGGACTTGTGTCCATTTCTGCACCATTCTCACCCTTGTACTCCCTTCGGACCCATTACCCTCCTCTTCCTCAGTAAAGACTGAAAAGAAATACCTGTTCAATATGTCAAGCTTTACTGTTGTCATCCTCCACATGCCCCATCCTCCCCTTCAGTCTCACTATCTCTCCTTTGTCTTTCTTTTCACTTATGTACCTGTAAAGGTTTGTCCCTCTACCCACTGATTTTGCAATGTGTTCTTCTGTCTGAGCTTTGGCTTCCCTTACAACCTCCTTTGCTTCTCCTGGTACTTCTCCCTATCCCTTCTGCCTGTGTCTTTTTGTATTGCCTGAATGCAATCTTTTTGGCTTTCACTTTCTTTGCTACCTCTTTGGAAAACCATAATGGTCTCCTCTTCCTTTTCCTCTTGCTAACCTGCTTAATGCATAATTCTGTTGTTCTTGTAATCCCCATTTTAAATACTGCTCACTGTTCCTTAACCCCTGATTCCTGTCCCATTCCCCTTAATGCCTCTTTCAAGTATCTCCCCATTTTCCCAAAGTCTGCCCCCCTAAAATCCAGGATACGTGTTTTTGTGTGGTTTGGTTCTGCTCTTTCTGTGATTTCAAACCACAATGACTGGTGGTCACTGTTCCCCAGGTGCTCCCCCACTGTTACCCCCATCACACTGTCCCTGTTTGTGAGCAGAAGGTCCAGCATTGCCTTCTGCCGAGTTGGTTCCATGACCAGTTGCTTGAGGAAGGCACCCTGAAGGGAGTCCAGGATAAATCTGCTCCTAGTTGATGGTAATCATCTTTGCTGCTAGAGTTTTGTTCAATAAAATGCCTGATCTGCATGAGATAGTGGGACACCTCCTTTGCCATTGGAGCTGTCAGTGTTCCATCTTCCTCCCCCTCCTCCTCCTTCTGGCCATCTGGCACCAGTGCTGCTACGAGTTCTTCGTCAGTCAGCATCATGGTGCACTGGAGGTTGTCTGGAGCAGTGACTTTGTCATTTTCTGTCTCCTCATTCTCTCCTGAGCTCTCAGAGCTCTCCTTTAGGAAATTGGCTTTTCGGTAACAATTTTGAATTGTTAAGGTCTTTACCTCTGCCAGTGCTTGACTGAGCATGTGAATCACATCAAAAACAGTAAACTTGTGGGCCTGGTCTGTAGCGGACACCGCACTGCCATCGTCGAATGCACTAATGACAACTGAGAGCATTCGGCAATGGTAAAGGCACTTAAGGTTCCGTATGATTCCTTGATCCATGGGCTGGATCAAGGAAGTAGTGCTGGGAGGCAAAAAGATAATCTTGACATGTGAAAGATTCTCGATGTTCGGATGGGCAGTGCAGTTGTCAACAAGGAGAAGTGTGTGATTCCTTCTCCCGTGCATATCCTTATTAAAATCCTTCACCCACTCCACGAAAAGTTCGCTAGTCATCCAGGCATTCGGATTCGCCCTATAAGTTACAGGCAGTCTCTGAACATTTACTCCCTTGAAGCAAAGGGGGTTACAGCTCTTACCAATAACCAACAATTTTCCCTTATGCGAGCTGTCCATGTTAGCGCAGGTAAGCACGGTAAGGCGATCTTTTGCCCTTTTACTGCCATAGATGTTATTGGATTTAAAGGTTAAAGTTCCATCCGGGGTGGCACGGTAGAATATCCCCATCTCATGTGCATTATAAACGCAGTCCTGGGGGTAATCTGCCAACAGAGTCTGCAGCACAGTTTTTACCCAGTGCTCAGCTGACCCTATGTCAGCTTCTTTTTTTTGTTTTCTCCATGCACTTTCTTGAAAATGATGTTGTGCCTGGTTTTGAATCAGCACAGCCAACCATTACTGGACTCAAAGTCCAGTCCTCATTCTGCCCGCCAAATTTAGAGCTTTCTCCTGAAGCAACGGTCCTGGCACTAGTATGTGTCAGGCTCTGACATGTTTCGCTACCATGAGGAGAGCCTCCTCTGCTGTGTCTTTCCCGTCCCTCTTGCGCTTTCTCTCCATTCCCATTTGTGTTTAACTCTCTCAACACACTGTCCTTGTTCTTCACAAGTCTGCAGATTTGACTGTGCGAAACACCCAGCTGTCTCACCACATCACACTTCGAGCTGCCTGGGCTAGAGAGTAAATTAAGCTCCGTGACCTTGTCTGTGAGGGTTAGCTCTTTTCTCTTCTTCGGTGTGTCTGCCATTGTTGTTGAGCCAAGGATCTGAACTGGTTGGTGCTGACACTTGTTAAATGGAGTGGGGTCGAGTGAGAACAGATGGTCATTGTTAGCACCATTAGCGTTAATGACTTAATTGCACTTAATCGGCCGCACCTGGGAGGTGATGGGGGAAGTGTGAAAGCCAGACAATGGCTGACAGGTTGAAGGAGCGGACTTTTAATATGCGATTAAAAGGGCTATAGTAATGCGTTTAAGCAATCTCAGTACAATGGGGGAGATGGCAAATGAATCGGGATTTCAGATTTTTATGTGATTAAGCGGATTATGCGACTAAGTGGTATGCGTTTAAGTGGGCTTGACTCTACCTCACCTGAATGTGATTTGGAAAATGCATTAGTGATGATTTGAATTCATTGACGCAGTCTAAATGTTTTGTTTTGTCAAGTGAGGTGTTTCAGCTACTGTAGATTTATCAATATATGAAAATGCATATGACCCTTGTTTTGGTTTGGGGCCAGTGGGATGGCATAATTATTTACCTGAGATAGCCAGGCTTGGTAAATGGGTCCAGGTTGCTGAAAGTAAATACATAGTATTGAAGAGGTACAGCTCTTGACACATTTAAAGAGAAAACAACCATACCTATTGTGTTCTATTATTTTTTTTTCATAAATAAATGCTGTTTACTTTAGAATAATGCCGCAGTGGTGCTTTTCCCAGCCTTCATATTAAATGAACCCGCAACAACTGCTAAAAAGTACATCAAGCTTGGCCAGCAGTGTTGTTGAGCAATTTTGCTAAACCAGGAGTCCGTGCTTTATAGCAAACAATACAGACTGAAAAATAACAGTTCATACAGTTTCACAGTTTTTGCTCTGTATATGCTCCCAGTATTTGATGAGTAGAGATGATTTGTCTTTTCTAGCAAATGAGGATTCGATTATACTATCTAAAAAGCAAGGAAATAATTTGCAAAAAAACTGCATTAATACACCGGTTAGGGTAACTTAGTACCACAAAAGTAGGGAAATGTACTAACATACTAAAAAGCCAGTAGAATAGGCCAAATGGTCTGTCTTGTCTGCTCGAAAGCCAGCAACCTAATGGCTGCCCACCTCACCACCCCCCCAGCCCCCAGGAGAGTCTTCTCTAGATTCAGTTTCCCCTTGTACCTGTCCCACCCCTTCTTGAAGCCCTCCACTGTTTCCTCCTCCACCAGCCTCCTGGGACATGCATTCCATGGCTCTACCACCCTCTTCAGTGAAAAAATGCTTCATACATTCCCCCCTGTAGTTTCCCCCCTCCAACTTCCACTCATGGCCCCTGGTCACTCCCCCCTTCTTCAGCCTAAACAACTCCATGGTTCCACTCCTAATTATTCCCTTTACATACTTGAAAACCTCTATCATGTCTCCTCATCCCTCCTCTCCTCCAGTGAGTAAAGCCCAAGGTCTTCCAGCCTCTTCTCATAAGGCCTCCCCTCCATGCCCTGAATCATCCTGGTTACTCTCCTCTGGACCCTTTCCAACAGCGCTATGTCCTTCTTCAGGTGAGGTCCCCAGAACTGCACACAGTACTCAAGCTGTGGTCTGACCAAGGCATTATATAGAGGGAGGATCACCTTCCTGCTTCTGGACCTAATTCCCCTGGCTATGCAACCCAATATCCTGTTTGCCATGGCTGTAATTCTTCTACAATTTTCAGAGTTATTCATTTTGACATCTACCACCACCCCTAAATCCCTTTCTCCCAATGTGGCAGTGTGACCCCTTCCCCCCAGGGTGTATACATGGCCCTGGTTTTTGACCCCCAATTGAAGTACCTTACATTCCCAGCCTTAAATTTCAGTCCCCACCTCCTTGACCACCCCTCCAGGGCATCCAGATCCCCCTGGACTGTCTCCCTCACTTCCTCACTATCCACCAGTGCTCACAATTCTGAGTCATCCATAATAAGACTCAATCTATGCGTGGGATTCCCTGCCCTAATGCCCCAGCCAAATCAAGCAGCAAAGGAAAAAAATTAGGAGTTTGGGTCTCCAGAGTCTTGGCGAATTAGTGATGGGGTCTTCCATGGGGGTTGTCAACCCTAATGCTCCCCGTTCCCCCTGTGGGCCCTGCATGAAGAAGGGAGATCATGTGTGATGGTGCTTGCTTATGGAATGGGGTGGGCATTAGGGTTGACAATCCCAAGGAAGACCCCACCATTGATTTGCCAAGTCTCCAGAGACCCAAAACCCTATTTTTTTTTCTTTTTGCTGCTTGTGGGTGGGTAGGTGGGGGGGTGTTAGGGTGAGAAACCCTAACACCACATTTCCCTACTTTTGTGGTGTTCAGTTACCCTAACTGGTGCTTTAACACAGTTGTTTGCAAATTATAGATATATAGATATATTCTCTGCAAAAAACTACATTAATGCACCAATAGGGTTAAAGCATCAAAAGTAGGGAAATGCGATCTTAGGGTTCCCAAGCCTAAGAACTCACCCTCATCCTGCATGCAGGAACAGACGTAAGGAATGTGCCTTGTGGTTGTGAACCCTAATGCTCAGCCCATTCCATGAGTAAGTAAGGTAAGATGGATACAGTATAGGAGAATGGGGTGAGCAGTAGGGTTCACAACCCCAAGGCACACCCCTCACGCTTGTTCCTACATGCAGTGTGGGGGTTGGGTCGTAGGCTTGGTTACCCTAAGGTTGCATTTCTTTACTTGTGATGCTTTAACCCTGATGTTGAATTAACATAGTTTTTTGCAGAGAATTTCATTACTTTTTTAGAAAGTATAATTTCCCTCCTTTTATCACATTAACCCTAATGGTGCATTTTTGCAGAGAATTTCCATACTTTTTGAAAAAGTATAATCATAGGCTTATTTCCGTGTGAAAGGGACCTGTGCTCCAACCATCGATAATTTTTCAGAGATTGTAGTAGACTTTGACGGCACATAAGGACTGCTTGGCCCACCTAGTCTGCCCATTAAATTGTATCTTTATTTTCCTGTGGGAGCGCAGGGCCCTCTGGGCCCTATGCTGCCATCACTCCATAGTCCTCTACATATTTGCATGTGAGAGCACTGGGCCCTATGGACCCTGCGCTCCCATCAGTCCTTAATGGTACCTGTATTTGCACGTGGGAGCACAGGGCCCCATCCATGCATAATTTTTGAGATAGTGTACTGTTAAAGTTGTTTGCTTGTGAGAGCATAGGGCCCTGTGCTCCCATCCCATAGTGTGCAGAGCCAAACAAACACCCGACATTGACATGTTATCCTATAGAAAACACAGGGAAAATCTCAAACCTGTGTAACTCAACACCAAATTAATATATTTTCACGAAAGTAGCAAAAGGCATGTTGGTGGGCAAAGCCCTTTGTACATTTCAGAAAAGGTTGCAAACCATTTCTTCACAGCGGAGTGACAAAGAAACAACTGGGTAAACCTGTCATTACTGTGTTATCCTATGGTAAATGAAGCGCAATGTAACCCTCTAGAACTGCGCAGCCAAGTAATATATTTTCACCAAACCAGTAAAAAGCACATATGTGGAGCAAGGCCTTTGTACCCTGAAAATTTCAGCCCAAAATTCCAAACTGTTTCTTTGCTATGAAGTGACAAAGAAACAGCTATATAAAAAAATCCTTTTTCGCAAATTGCAAAAAAGAATCCTTTATTGAGCTTCCTTTTCCACAATTTGCGTTTAAAGAAAATCCTTTTTCGCAAATTGTGGAAAAGGATCCTGTTTTGCTGTAAAAGAAAATCCTTTTTTGCAAATTGTGGAAAAAGGATCCTGTTTTGTAGTAAAAGATTTTCCGCGAATTAAAATACACTCATTTCTGAACATTTTTATGAAAAAACTGACCCCAGAATCTGATTCCTCGGCCCACAATTAGGTAAATATAACCATTGGTGTTTACTAAAGCCCTCTATTATTTTCAAAATTTAAGGGTGTTTGCGTCACTAACTGAAAACAAGATGGCAGCAGCACGAACTAGGATTCCACATTTTCAGTACAGAATTCCACATTTGCGAACTAGGATTCATCATTTTTGTGATCAAGAATCCTATTTCGAGCCTCACATCTAACTTTTCCCATAGGAAATACTGGAAAACTTTAAATTTTAATAACTTTGGAATGCATTAATATTTTTTCACCAAACTTTCAAAAGGCACCACTGTGATCCAAGACCTGTATACCCTGAAGATTTCAGACCAAAATTCCACGCAGTTTTTGTGCAATGCGGTGACGAAGAATTTGACAAAAAGTGATAATTTTCACGTTTTTTTATACTCCATATCTCCGCACTCACACATCTGACTGGAATGAAACTTGCCACATCAATAGACATTTGGTCCCTGATGCGGCATGCCAAATTTCATACAAATCACTTGAACGGTTGTGAAGTTATTGAAGTCCCAAATTTTCACTTTAACGTAGAAGTGAAGATTCAACCCTAATATAGGGATATGACTGATATCTATCTATCTATCTATCTATCTATCTATCTATTTATCTATCTATATATATATTTTTTTTTTCATGGCAAAAAATTCAGTTTATTGCATCAGTTAGGGTTGTTCCACAGTGACAAAAGCAAGGAAACTCGATGTTAGGGTTGCCACCCCTTGCACCCCATGCCCACACCGTCCCCACCAACAGGCATCGCTGTGTACGTTGGGGTCGTCGGTCCTAACTCTCACCCCATTCTCCTATACTGCACCACCTCAGCTTATTTACACATGGAATGGGGTGAGAGTTAGGCCGATGACACCAAAACACACCCCGATGCCTGTTGGTGTGGGCGGGGTAGGCATGGGGTGCAAGGGGTGGCAACCCTAACACCACATTTCCTTGCTTTTGTCACCGTGGAACAACCCTAACTGATGCATTGAAAGGATTTTTTTGCCATGAATTTCCCTTCTTTTTGAGAATGTGCACAATAAATAGTGAACGGTATGTGGTGGTGGGAGCTTGGGGCCCATGTGAATTTTTGTCACTTTGCTGCGCAAAAACTGTATGACCGACTGACATGAAAATTGGTAAATGAAGATATGTACCATACCACAGCATGTATTACGAATGTTATCTGAATCTGTTCAACAGTTGCACAGCGTCACACCGGGAAAACTGAGCAGGACTGCCAAAAAGAACTTTTTGCCACTTCACTACACAAGAACCATATATCCAACAGAACCAAAAATTGGTAAAGGAAGACATGTACCATAGCACACCGTGTATCCAGAACTGTGTGAACATCCGTGTAACGGTCGCACAGCGCCATGAGCAAACAACTTTACAGGCACAATTCAGCAACTGTAACTGTCAGTGACCCAAAATTGTCACACTCAAAGATGTATTTGAAATCTTTCTACAGTCCAAATGCCGGGTAAATCGGGACACACTGTTCAAAAGTTATTGAAGTGGATTGAACCAAATTTTCATTCGTCGGAGTGGCATAAATCTGCACCTGTTAATGTTTTACACACCAAACCACTGCAAGACACCTCCATACCAGTAGGGCTACCTACGCTATAAATTTAAAGCCAGCAGTACCATGCAGAACGCTATGCACAAAACGGTAACTGCGTCATGCAGTATGTCCGCAGTGAATTATTTTCCCAACATGTAGATTGCATAATTCTCATCTCCAGGACATCCATTCAGCACCCTCTAAATTTCATGTGAAAAGACCAAACCATTCCAGAGATATTCAGCTTTTATGTTTCTGCACCTTTAAGAAGTCTTCCACCACAAAATGGCGGAAATCGTGGCTGAAAATGCGCTAAAATGGCAGACCTGGTGGCCAACAGAGCTTTAACTGAGAGGGGGGCCAACTTCAAATGGCAGTAACTTTGGAACAGAACATATTTTTTTCACCAAACAAAAACCAGCATGTTCCTTGAATAAAGGTATTTCTACGTGCCAAGTTTCAGACCAATAAACCACACACTGGCAGCGCTATGCATCAAGCAAGGTAGTGCAGAAAAACAGGAAAAACTGTATTTTTGCACTTCACTGTGCAAAAGCGGTATGTACCAGTGAAATAGGAATTGGTAAATCAATAGATGTACCACTCCACTCCATGTATACAAATCTTATCCAAATCTCTTCAATGGTTGCAGAGCAGCACGAGCGTAAAACAGCATATGAGTGCTAAAAATAAATTTTTGGTGCTTCATTGTCCAAAACACGTATGCAGATGTCAAATGAAAATTGGTAAATGCACAGAAATACCATAGTAGATCAAGTATTGCAAATGTCACACAAATCCGTTCAACAGGTGTAAAGTTATTATCACACAAAAAATGTGACATTTAAGTGCAAATGCAAACAGGAACGCCAACAGTGACACAAACAAAAACAATAACGCAAATGGTAACATAAACGCAAGTAGAAACGTAAACACAAACGGTAATAAAAAGCAAACTTTGATGATAACGGAAGTGCAAACAGTAACGCAAGCAGAAACTCAAACGCTAACAGTGATGGTGACACAAGCGCAAACAGTAAGAAACGTTAATGGTAACATAAATGCAAGTGCAAAAGCAGACCCTAATGGTAACGAAAACAGTGATGAAAACGCAAACACAAATGGTTACGTAAACACAAACGCAAACGTAAATGGTAATGGTAAAGTAAACAGAAACACTAACGATAACAGTAATGGTGACACAACCGGAAACGCAAACAGAAATGACAACGGAAACAGAAGTACAAATGCAAACAATAACGGTAATGCTAATGGTAAATGTGACGCAAATGGAAACGCAAGTGCAAACACAAACGCTAACGGTAACAGTGACAGAAATGCAAATGGTAACATAAACACAGACGCTAGTGGTAATGCTAACAATGATGCAAATGGAAACACAAACATAAACCGGTTACGTTAACAGATGCACAAATGAAAACGGTAATGATTTATTTTTATTTATTTATTTAGCTTTTGTTGACCGGGTAAGTGCACTAGACAAATCCTGCCTATTTTTAGGCACGACCCGGGGGAGAGGGGGATACAGATGAATTCCAACTGACCTTGAACCAGACCAAGCTGTTGGTGGTATTTTTAGTGAATGAGGGAAATTTGGCCAGGACACCGGGGAAATTCCCCTACTCTTTTCGATAAGTGCCATGGGATCTTTAACATCCACCTGAACTACCACCAGTCCAGGCAGATGAGACCTCGGTTTAACGTCTCATCCGAAAGACGGCACCTCAGAAGTGCAGCACCCCTCTCATGCTGCACTACAGTGTCGGTACTGGGATATTAACCCAAGTGCCAGATATGGGAACTGAACCCACAGCCCTCTGATCTCCCGGCCTCAGAGGCGAGTGTGCTACCTACTGAGCCACTGACACTGCAACGTAATGATAACGTAAACAGATGCGCTAATGATAACGGTGACGCAAATGTAAATGCAAACAGCAATGGAAATGCAAGTACAAACACAAACTGTAACGGGAACGCTAGCGGTAATGGTGACGCAAAAGAAAACAGTAATGGAAATGGAAACGCAAATGCTAACTGTGACATTAACAGAAACGCAAACGGTTATGCAAACGCAAATAGTTACATTCTCCAAACGTTACACATCGCGGATCTGGTAATGTTGATGGAAACACAAACGGTAACGAAAAGGGTGACGCAAAAAAAAAACAGTAATGCAAATGGTAACGCAAACTCAAATGCAAATGGTAACACACACGTTGACGCAAATGTTAACGGTAACGCAAATGGTAACAGAAGCGCAAGCGGAAACATAAATGCAAACGATAACAGTACCGGAAACGCACATGCTTTTTGTCCCAATAAGGTGCATTCAAAAGCACAGTGAATAGAAAGAATGTAGCCATAATAATGGCGCTCGTACCAGAAAATGAGCACTTGGATCACTAAATTCCTTATATCTCAGGAACCGTACGACATAGAAAAAAAATTAAAATCTCATATTATTAATGACTTCCCAGGCTAGGTTTGCACTTAGCCCCCTAGTGCGGGACTAAGCATTTTTCCGATAAAAAGGCTGTATCTCGAACCGTTTTTGAGATACAGGCCCCTAAAAGCGCGGCGGACGCCGTAATGTTATCCTATGGGAAAAATCATCAACTTCGGAGTGCCGTAACTTTGCAGCCCTCTAATATTTTGTCACCGAACCACCAAAAGGCACATCTGTGGGATCTTGGCTTTCTTCCCTGCAAATTTTGGCTCAAAAGACAAAACCGTTCTTTTGCAGCGGGGTGGCAAAGATTCCCTATTGTTATGAGCATAGTGTGTCAAAGTACTTTCACAAATCACGACACTAAATCATGAAAGTGCAAAAATACTTTGCGACACTACTTTTTACAAACATTTAAAAAACATATTTCTGGGGTGTTTTACCCCCCAAGAAAGACATGGCTAGCATCCTCAGGGCTTGACTAGGTGACCACAAGAATTGTGTCTCTAGAGGGTCCCAATTTTAAATGCCAAGCATTTCTCTGACCAACAGCTGAAAACAAAAATGGCTGAGTCACAAAAGTAAAGGGGTCATTTGCAGCAGTAAAATTGCATTTGCAACACTTTTGAATAATTTGTTAACTTTTCCTATAGACTATAATGGGATTCAGTGTATTTTGAATAACTTTTGAACTGTTTAATATTTTTTAGCACAATCTTTGAAAGGCACATCGGGGACCCTGGCTGTATGTTCCCTGAAGTTTTTGGACTGAGCAGCATAGAAAGCGTCCGGGCTGTAGGTGCGAAGCAAAGAAAGCATTATAAAACCCACTACTTATGCATTGTTATGCAATTGTAGTTCAAGAACTGTACAACCGACTCATAACGAACCTTGGCAGATCCAGAGATCTATGGTACCAGACCGTGCATTCCAAATTTCAGGAAACCGTCATACGGTGCCAAAGTTATTAAGGTGCAAAATTTCAAATTTAACCTTAAATGGGTACTTAACCCTAACTATAGTAGCACTACCATGCCAATAATATATATATATATATATATATATATATATATATATATACAGTAGGTGGACAAAATATCTATTACATAAATCCTGATATTTGAGCTACTGTGTACATAAAGTTCATTTATTTACATAGTTACTATGTCATCACTTATTTATGTACACAGTTGCTATGTCATCCCTAACCCATGCTCTGGTGGAGCACCCCCTGGGGGAGACCTTCTTCCTTGGGGATTTCAATCTAAACTGGCTTGCCCTGGGGACCTCCACTACCAAGAATCCAATACTGGACTCCTCACTTACCCAAGTCATCGATCTGCCTACTAGGCATAATGCCAAGTCTGGCAATCATTCCCTACTCGACTGGGCACTAGTCTCCTGCCCTGACTGCATATTGACAGCTGGGATCATGGCAGACACTCTGAGCGATCACTCACCAATTTTCTGTACCTGGTCCAACACAAGCCCCCTAAAATTGCTGCTAGGGTTATAGAAGCCAGGAACTTTAGCAGGCTTGTACCAGCAGACCTCTGCTCTGACTTGCGGACCATTGACTGGGATCCCATTGTCTCCTTCCCCTCACTCGATGAGGCGCTTGATTACTTCACCAATTCATTCCTGTCAGTGGCCAATCTGCATGCCCTGCGAAAGAAGTTCAGGGTATAGGGAAAGTGCCACAAATGGCTGAGCCCTAGCCTTAAGCAAATGATGCTACTCCACGACAGGGCCTGGGGACTCTACAAGTCCTCAGGCAGTACATCTGACTGGGAAAAGTACAGGGAATTGAGGAATCAATGCAAAAAAACCTCCAAACAGGCCAAGTCCAAGTACCTAAATGATCTCCAAACTAGTCACCTACGTGACCTAAGAAATTCTGGGGTCACATTAACACCCTTCTTAAGGGTACCACAAATGCACAAGAAGGTGCACTCCTGGTTGGGGATACCTTGACCAATGACCCCTCCGCAGTTGCTGGAACCTTCTGTGCCTCCTTCTCCAATCCTAATGGACCCTCTCCCCCTGCCCTCTCTGGGATTCCCTACATCACCAGTACGGACTGGGCGCTTCCTCGGTCCCAATTCCACCTGAAACTGATCAAACCATCTGCTGTACTTCCTCTCTTACTCAAAATAAACCCTAACTTCTCCCCGGGACATGACCTGCTTGAACCTCGGCTGCTGAGGGCCGCTGCCTTGGCTATCGCCTACCCTGTCACCCTGCTGATTAACAGGTCCCTCCCCGAAGGAACAGTCCCAAGTAAGTGGAAGGTATCAACTATTGTCCCTGTCCACAAAAAAGGACCCAGGGACAAAGTGGGGAACTATAGACCTATCTCCCTACTCAGCCCTCTCGGGAAAGTGTAGAAGAGACTGGTATACAATCAACTGCTGGATTACCTCGAACAGCACCTACTCCTTGCCGATGTACAATATGGCTTTAGGAAAGGCCATGGCACTGACACTGCCCTTATCTGGCTCACATCCAACATCCTCAAGGCCATGGACCAAGGCTCCCTGACGGGGGCTCTATTCATTGACCTGTCCAAGGCCTTTGACCTGGTCAGCCAAAACTTCTCCTTTCCAAACTCCACCGACTCGGACTGGATGCACACTCACTCTCTTGGTTCGAGAGCTACCTATCAATAGAACCCAAAAAGTCTGTTGGAGGGGAACACAATCCAGCACTAGACCCATGGTCTCCGGGGTACCTCAGGGCTCGATCGTGGGCCCCCTGTTATTCTCACTTTTTCCCAACAACATTGAGGGGCACTGCAGGCTGAGCAACCTCATTCTATATGCGGATGACACTGTCGTCTACTGCAGTGACCCGCAACCCAGTGTCATCTCCGCCAAACTGCAGGCCTGTCTCTCAGCTCTCGAGGTCTGGTTTACCTCTAATTCTCTTGTGCTGAATGAAGAAAAAACTAAGGCTGTTCTGTTTGGGACTAGACGCCTGGGCACTGACAGAAGCGAGCTACTCCAGCTCAACACAGCCCAAGGGAGGAGAGTGGAGGTCATAGACAGGATCAAATACCTTGGGATCCTCCTTGACCAGGAGCTGACCTATAAACCCCCCATCAACTCCTTAACATGATCCATCCACCAGAGGCTTGGTCTCCTCTACTGGCTGGGCAACTCCCTCTCTGGCGAGGCGCGATGAGCCATAGCCAACTGCAGCCTTCTCCCTTCCATCCTATATGGTGCCCCCCCGCTACAGTTCCTCCGAGAGATGGAGCTCAGCAAACTCTCTGTGCTCTACCACAGAGTGGTTCCCTTTGCAACAAACTCCTCCCCCAAGAGGCATCACTGCGAGGCCCTCACGGACCTAAATTGGCCCACTTTACGGCACAAGTTGGCCTACTTCTCTGCCTGCCTGGCCTTTAAATTCACCTCCTTCGGCCCTCCTCCACATCTGCATGGGCTGCTCACTTCAAAAGTCCAATGCCGTACTTTGCGATCCTCGGCAAGTCGTCCCTTTGACATCCCCCATTTTCGCACCAACCAAGGCAAGCGCTCCTTCCAGTATGCTGCTCCCTATGTATGGAATGCCCTTCCAGCAAGTCTGGTTGACAAGCCTTCTTTCCTGGGGTTTAAGTCAGGCCTCAAAGTGTATCTTCTGAAACTTAGTCTCTGTGGTTGTAATCGCTAGCCCCCTGCCCAGGCCTACTGTCATACTATCACCAACTTAGCCATGCCTACTTACCCCTTGAATCTCTTATATATAAAAAAAAAAATTTAAATGTACTGTGCACCTGTCTTAATACTTGTGAGCCTTGTGATACCTGATACCAACTCCCCAATATGTATCAGCTGAAATTACAGTATATTGATACCTATGTATGTATTTACTGTAACTAACTCCGGGTCGCCCCGAGAAAGGGATCTCTGGTCTCAGTGGGCTTGCCCAGTTACTAAAATCTAAATAATAAATAAATAATCAGCCGATTCAGAATGTTCGGTTTCAATAGCAGTACCAATCATATTCAAATACGAATAACTTTAAAATGAAAAATGATTGCATGGTACAGTGAGCATGAAAGTTGTTCAGTACAAAAATATCTACAAAATGAGTGGTATTTCATGTATAGATACCTTTTAGTTTTTTTATAATTAGCAAGAAAAAGCAGAAAATTCAAATTTATTTAATTTTTTCGACAAACAAATGCGAATAACTTTAAAACAAAAAATGATAGCATGGTACTGTGAGTACTAAAGTTGTCCAGCACAAAAACATTTACACAGTGAGTGGTGTTTCCTTTATAGATCTCTCTTATTTTTTTTTTTAATTGTTAGCAAAAGAAGAGCAGAAAATTAGGGTTTTTTTTTAGCACTTTTTCGACAAAAAATACAAATAACGTTAAAATGAAAATTGATAGCATTGTACTTTGAGCACAAAGGTTGTTCAGCACAAAAATATCTATAAAATGACAGGTTTTTCATTTATAGATACCTTTTAGATTTTTATAATCAACATAAAATGGCAGAAAATTCTATTTTAATTCACTTTTTTGATGAACAAATGCCCCCCAATGCAAAAACAAAAGAATTGTGCATCAGACTTTTTCATTATGTACTGTCCATAATGTAAAGTTGGAGCATCCATAACAACTGCTTAGCAACCACTATGTTAAGCGGAGCTACCCTGGGAAACCACAAAATGTCCATGTAAGTTTACCTTAAAAATTAAATAAACAATTTAAAACTAAACTCCCTGCACGATCCTAAAGCATTCCGACTGCATAAATGGAATGTGTAACAGGGACCTTGTGGAATACATGATTTATTTTCACTCGAGCTGTTTGACCTTGGGCACATCACTCGTGGCTTACGCCACTTGTGAGGTTACTCAAGGTCAAACAGCTCTTGTGAAAATCATGTATTGCACAGGTCCCTGTTACGTATCCCATATCTATTATATGGGAGAGAGAGAGAGGGAGGATATGCAATGGACTGACTCCAAATATGCAATTTATCTTCAAGTGTGAGGGGCCAGGAACATAACTCATGAGGGGAAGAGCCACAAGTGAGTTATGAAAATCCTGACCACTCAAAAGTGATGATAAATTGCCTATTTTGAATCCTGCTATTATATATTTGAAATATACAACAGTAGTTTACAAGTTATAGCTTTTAAATTGGCAATTTAGGCAGTATAGCGCAGTGGTCTAAGGCTCTGAGCTGCAAATCTGGTGACATCCAGCAGACCAGACCTGGGTTTGAATCCCACAGCTTCCACCTGCATACTGTGTGACCCTGAGCAAGTCACTTAACCTCCTTGTGCTCCCAGGTCGCTCCTGTAAAAAAGCTTCCAGCTTAGTGTGCTATACCTGGTTAAACAACTAAATAAAAAAAATAAAAAAATTTGTCTGAAGAGTTCGCTGTTTTTCTTCTATTTTAACAGCTGGTTTCAGTGCTGCACTAGGCATTGTGATGTCATCAGCATTGTGACAGCTTCTCTCTGATTGGTTCAGTTTTCCACTGTGATGACAGTAATCTTAAACATATCCACCTGATCGTGGGTGTAAACAATTGTGCCGTTGCTCATTCCCCTCAACACAAGAAGAAGCCCCGCTTGGCCCACGTTCTCCAACTGCCACAGACTAAAGTTTTTAAATAAAATATGACGCTACCCACCAATGCCGAATATCTGGACTGTGTCATTTCATCATTGCTGCTGTCTTCGTTTTAAAAAAATCTCACTGCTGCGGCCTTTTCCCTATGATCGCACTAGATCTGTCCTCCACGTGGCTGAGTGCTGCCTAATGCACGTGCGCAGGGACGTTCCATGTTGTTGTACCATCGATGTGACATACTCATGATGGTACAACAGCAATATTATGTCACATTGACGGTATAACAACTCTGTCTTTTGATGGAATTCAGTGAACAACAAAGCTCTCCCATACACTGTAATAATAATTTTTATATATTGTTACTGATGTCAGTAGCTATCTTTTTGATCTTGTCATATTTACTCCCGCTCCTGTTTATGTAAACGATAATCCACTGCAGGGCATGCAGTCGTGCTCTGATATACACACGCCTTGGTGCATGGCATGAGGCCACATGCTGAGTGCATTCAGTGCCACATGCCCTGTAGTGGATTATCTGCCTTATAATAAAATGGCAAAATTGTATTTTTTTTGGGGGGGGGGGTGAAAAACAGAAGGACGTGTAGGCATGTGGTCGTTGTAGAATAATGACGGCCATAGAAACATAGACTTTGATGGCAGATGAGGACCGCTTGGCCAACCTAGTTTGCCACTTTCCCTACCTATTGGATCATATGGTGTGTTTCATCCAGTCAGAAGGCAGCATTTTTATTGTTTTTTCCTCACCCATTTTACCAATTGATAAGTAAGTAAGCAATAAGGCATGACAGGGTGTGGATTATGGTGAAATAATCGCACGACTCAGGTGCATTATTAGGCATGTTTTTTTTTTCTTGTAAAAATGTGCACCACACACAGTTTTCATTATGTTTTATGTTTTTAGCTAACCCCACAGTTACCAGAATGGGGACTATTTTTTGAATTCAGAGTTAAAATGGAAGCATATTTTAATAAAAGGTCCAATTGTTATCTTTTTAAAATACTTTTTTCTTTCTTCCATTCATTTTAAGTCATATATTTAAATGCCATTTTATAAGAGCAATAAGACACTCCAGGGATGTGCCGCATATTGTTATGCAAAAATGGGCAGCTGGAAGGGAGCGCAGGGCCCAGAGGGCTCACGCTCCCATCAACACATACCAGTTACATTACACTTTCTCAGAAAGTAAGGAAATTCATTGCAAAAAACTTTGTTAATGCATCAGGGTTGAAGTGACAAAAAGTATGGAAATGAGATGTTGGGGTTGAGCCCTAACCCCACCCTACCCCCATCTGTCCCACACCAACAGGCATCGGGTGTGTCATGTGATCATTAGGTCTAACTCCTCACCCCATTCTCCTATGCTGTACCATGTCAGCCTGTTTACACATGGAATGGGGTGAGAATTGGAGCCAACGACTGCATGACATATGCCGATGCCTGTTGGTGTGTGGATGATGGGGAGGTGGGGTGGTAGGATTGGGGGGTTAGGGCCTAACCCTAATGCCTCATTTCCCTACTTTTGTCGCTTCAACCCTAACCGATGCATTAACAAAGTTTTTTGCAGCGTGTGTGTGTATATATATATATATATATATATATATATATATATATATATATTTATCATGCATATGTCTTACATCCTTGACGTTTATGGCAAATGATTTCGCATTTTTTCTGTATCTTCTGTGGGATCGTTTTTAGTCTTCTGGCTTCAGCCAGTGTGACCCTAGGCTGATGGTTGTCCTTTCAGAGAAGATACTGTAGAATTTATTTGTTGGAATCCAGGCCAGCCCACTAGTGTGGTGACCTGAGGCACCATGTACCTCACCTTCTTCCACACTGGTGACCTGGGTTCGGAAATGGCATGGGTTGCTTGTGCTGGGCAGATGAGGGAGGACTGAGCA
This sequence comes from Neoceratodus forsteri, assembly GCA_016271365.2. NCBI lineage: Eukaryota > Metazoa > Chordata > Ceratodontiformes > Ceratodontidae > Neoceratodus > Neoceratodus forsteri. The sequence continues at coordinate 144,489,152 of CM057453.1, forward strand.
TCCATAGGACTGTTCTCTTCCCCCAGGGAGGGGGCTTACTGTGGCTCACTGTCTGACTGCCACCTAGCAGCAGCTGGGGGGCAGCACACACAACATCACCAGGAGAGAACAGGGAACGTATGTTCAGGGCACTGGAGGCATCTCCAGGGAGGTGGAGCTTGCAAATTGTGCCCATTGCACATCCTATGGTCCCAGGGAGAAAATCTGGAAAAACAACCACAGCTGCAGGATGACAGCCAACCCCTCGCAGGCCCCGCACCGGCAGCAGAGCACTCCCCACATAAGTCGGCCCGATGGCACTGGAGGTTGAGGTGCTGGTCGTTATACCTCATGCCACGCCAGCAACCTGGGTTCGGAAACAAGCCCGGGCCACGGGGTTGTTGACAGGGGCGAGAGAGGATTGAGTGTCTGGAGGATTGCTGTCCTGTCTTGGGAAGGGATGGATTGTTGTCCCGCTCGCTGACTGCTCTCTGGCAGTGGCCGGAGGGCAGTACGGGTTGGGAGGGCACGTGCCAGTGTCCTCACGTCGGTGGGGAGGGGGGGACAGGAGAAAAAGGAAAAGGAGCTGGCAGGCTCCATGATGGCCACACCAGTGTCCCAACCAGCCCCTGATGTCTGGATTTTGCTCTAGGGGTGGGGGTATAGCCGGAGCCCCTTCACTCCGGCCCTGCCATGGGGTAGGGGAGAACCCATGGGGGAATTAGGGGGGTGTTGGGTCGGGAGGTGTCAGGTCAGGAAACGGTGCAGCTGGGGACCAAGTCCCTCCAAGGGAGGGACTGGAGCCGTCTTCCGGGCTCAGAGGCCATAAAAGCTATATGGGGAGAACAGTTCCCACAGTTCTGTGGTAGAGGACAACAGTGGGAGGGTAAGTCCTGGAGAAGCTGGGTAATGGGGCGGGTGGGTTTGGTAGGAAGGGAACAGCTGGGGCAGCTCAGGAGATAAATGATGGGGGGAAAAAATGTTGGAATCCTCTCTACAGTTCACTTGGAGGGAACTCTGGTTCCAGATTTCTATTTTTGTATTAAGAGGTTCTGTAGAACCTCTTGCAACTTTCATACCTTTTCAGAGTTGGCTGTTTTCCCATTAGGAAATCCTTTCTGGGTTATCCTCATCTTGATTCTTCCCTTAAGTTCTTCCACCTCCCCCTGAGCAGTGCTGTAAGGGCCTTGCATGCCCAGCAAACCCCTATGGGAAGAGTTAGCTCCTTGGCTCACCCCCTGGGGTCACTAGTGCACCTGAACCCCCTGCCAGCTCTCCCCAGCTGAGCCATGCTGCCTTTTGGCAGCTCACTGTAGCCCAGTCCACTTCCGATGTGGCGAGCGATGTATGCTTTCAAACACCGGTTGCTTGCATGGTTTCGCAGTGCACTGCCGCCAGGTCACCAGAACTGCCCTGTTTCTACTTTGCTAAACATTTTTTATTAAACAAATCATTTTCGAATATTTTTTCATTCAGTTGGTATTTTTGTCTCTCCTTGTAAGAAAATAAAGTGAGGAGGTGTGGGCCGGCGACACTGTTGATGCTGTGGGTGCACATGATACCATACTTTGTGCCGTATGCATGAGCATGGTGCATGCTGACCCCAAAAGTTCTAACTCCACAGAGTCCTAGTTCTCCCAGCCCCAGTACCACAGAGTATAGCTTTGTGGAGAAAATATTCTTAAAAATGTTGCGTTATTGTAAATAACTTTCCTTTATAGCGACACATCTCAGAGAAATACTGATCCAAGTAGTCACGTATCTGCTCAGTAAAATAATAGTAAACCCACCCAGAACTCTTAATCGAGGGAGCAGTTCATGTAGTTCACTTTTTCTTGAAAACCAAGAGTTTACTTCTGTGTCTGTTAATCATCCGATATTCTCAGATCAAAGACTGAAGTTCTGGAGTGTCTCAGAGAAACTTACTGTTTCCTTTTGTGAGGTTTCACAGAAGGACTCCTGCTGGATGCTCAGTGATAACCACTCATAAGCATTATAGTTACTGGATCATCTTGTATGAGTGGCAGCCTGTTGCTGTTGTGAAAACAGCATCTTCAAAGAATCAGTGTTCTCCATAGAGTCCTTTTGGTCTTAAGGCCAGAGGTGCTAGGACCCCATGAGAACCAGAACATTTCGGGTCAGCAGCGTCTCGCTGTGCTTGTACCAATGTATGTGCACCATGTGGGCACCAACTGCTGTTGCTAGGCAAGATAGCTTAATTCTTAGGCACCGTTTCTGAATGGCTCGGGGCACCATACAGGGAGAGGCAAATTACCGTAAATAAAAAAATGAAAAACAGTTGACCAAAGTCATTATCTCCAGGTGGCCATTTTGTGTCAGGTAGCAGTGGCTAGTATGGACTTCCTGTGAAGCTACTGGAAGTAATAAGTTAAAGAAATAGGTTTTCAGTGCCTCCTAATAAGTCTTCATTGAGCTGGCTGAGCAGACACTTAAAGAAAGATGGTTCCTTAAAACAGGCGTAGCAACCCCAAACATTCTGTCTCCTGAGAGTTTTAGCTGGGAGTGGGGAACTGCTAAAAGACACACTTCATTGGAGTGGAGAGAGCAGACAGGGCTGTGGGGAAGCAGGAGCTTGTTCTGGTAGTCAGGACACAGGTCCTATAGGGCCTTGTATGTTATCAAGCAGATTTTGAAGTTGTTGCACCACTGAACTGGCAACCACTGCAGAGTGCGCAGAACCAGTGTGATCTGCTCAGTTTGATATGTTCCAGCCAGCAGCCAGACAGCTGCATTCTGAACCAAATGCAGGTGGCACATTCAATATCCAGATAACCTTAAGGACAGAGTGTTGCAGTGGTCCAGTCCCGAGGTCACAAAGGCATGTACTCTTGTCACCAGATCCCCAGGTGCAAGATGCAGTTTGATCCTAGTAATGCTGCGCAGAGGGAAAACGCCACTTCAGACTACAGCTTACACCTGATGTTCACGTGTCAGCTTGAAGTTCAGAGTGACGTCCGGATTCTGTACTGCATCCACAGCTCGAGGTGACTAGCATACAAAGATGATAATGTGGTGTCTTCTCTTCTCTTCTCATTGCTGACCCACAGAGATCTGTGGTCTCTGGTACACAGGGGTATCAGTCCCAGCTGCCTCTACTCCTTTTTTCTGCCATTGAAGCACAGTCTCTCTTGCTTTCCTTGTCAGGGACAAGAAATTTCACTTTTGTGTGCAATGTTGTGGTCTAGTTTGACATGTTAATACTTATAGTACTAAGATAGTGTTTATTTTTTAACAGTCATCGGTGTTTTTATAAAATGTGGTCAGAAGTTTCTACACAAACCTGCTACATTCAACAATGCTTGATGACTGTTATGGCAAGTAGTGTGCCTGAACAGGCAAGGTACACCAGCAACAAGGTTGTATCAGACTACCACTTTTCTCTGAGTGAGTGTTCTGGTAATGGGCAGTCTCCATCTGGGAGGAATAGCAGTCCTCACGGAGTCACAAAAAAGAACTGGTCCTGGTCCCACTTACACTGTGCATCAGGTTCTAGGGACCAATGGCTTTATCCTCTTCTTTGCACAAAGAGAAGACATAGGTGGAGGTCAGGCTTTCACCACTTTGCACCAAGGCACTTCTATCCAGTGGGCACAGGATCTTTGGTTTCTCCACTGTCTCCCTTGATGACAGTGATTTTCTGAGACCATTGAAGCTAATGCCTCTGTCTCCAGTTCTTTTCCTGCCTTCTGGAGAGTCATTCATTGATCAGTTTGGTCCTTGGGCTGCTCTTAAGGAACAGTGGATTCACCACACCCTGACTATTGCAGTGGCAGTGCCGACTTTGGTTCTGGTGACACTCTTGTTGTCGGGATTGTTGTCGGTGCCTCCATCAGTGGCATTCTCATTGACAGTGCCAACACCTCTATTAGTGCTGAGGCCTATAACAGTGCCATCCTCAGTGATGTTGCCAGTCTCAGTGCTGGTGCCACACTCATTGCTGACTCTGTATTGGTGCCCCCTGCTGTCTCAGCCTTGTTGCTGACCCTTGTGGTGATCTCATTGCTAGAGCCGGTGCAGAGGTTGGTGCCAACATCACTGCTGACAACCTAGACACTGCCTTGAACCACTGTCTCTTGCTCATCCTCGAGAAGATTAAGAATATAATTCAGATCTTATTGCTGCTGTATGTGATACAGATGAGCACTGTCACCTGGAGCTGGTTGAGTCTGTTTCTGTGCCACACACCAGGGCCCCCTGGAAGAACTTTCTTTTCAAGCACTCCTCAAGAATTTGCATAAGGCACTGAATTTGGAGACTATAGTTATCGATGAGGCTACGGGTCTGCCATTGGAATATTTGAATGTGCGTACTATACCTGTGCCTTTGGTACCTCCAATCTAGCTTGATCAAAAGACCATTACAGAGGCTCCTTGGAGCAAGCTGGCTTCTATTCTGGCAGTGCTTTGGCTGCAGGATAAGAAGTACTTGCCACCCAGGACTAAACAGGTGTATTATACCCAACCTATAGAGCATGCTGTTGTAATTATGGCTAACAATGATAAGCCAGTTGCCCCTAAAGAGTTTACTGCACAGCCTTCTGATAAGGAGTCTTGAAAGGTTTACATTGGTGAGGGAATCCGGGGCAGGTTGTGTTTCATCATAGATGACACTAAGCTCTGTGGGAGGCTGGATAGCGATGAGGGGATCGGGGAAATGCAAAGTGACTTACAAAAGCTAGAGGGGTGGTCTAAATTTTGGCAGCCGAAATTCAATGGAGAAGCGTAGGAATTCTGCCATCTCTGAAAAAATGTATTGAAGTACTCTTTATTTCATCGAAGGTTTGCATATAAATCACCACGTCGTGTGCCAGGACCCCTGATGCTTTGCCCTTTATAGGGGCTTCTTCAGCGATGACATGGTGTGCCTATTACAATAATCAAACAACATACATGAGTACTTACAGTCTAGTATAGTTAGCAAGTCAGTAAGTAAATCTTTATTTATAAAGCACCTTTCCACAACCAAGGCACTTCACATTCAAAATACAATATACAGGCATGCAATTCACTCTAAAACAAATATAGCAATGAATTAAAATTCATCTGGGAAGGCTAAGTTAAAAAGATATGTCTTCAACTCAGTTTTAAATCTGTCGACAGTCAGGCATTGTCTTATCCGACGAGGTAGAGAATTCCACAGGGTAGGTGCCCAAAAAAAGAAAAAGCACGGGCACCAGATGTTTTTAAGCGACCCCTGGGAATCTCTAACAATCCCTCATCGGCGGATCGGAGAGGACAGATGTGGCAGTAGGGAGTCAGGAGATCTTGCAGGTAGCCGGGTCCCTGTTCGTGTAGGGCTTTAAAGGTTAGCAAGCCAACCTTAAAGGTGATTTGTCACTGAACAGGCCTTCAGTGCAGTCCGCGCAGCACAGGCGTAATATGACTGGCCCTCGATGTACCCATCAAAAGCCTGGCCACAGCAGTCTGCACCAGCTGGAGGTGGCTGATATTAACCCCAGGAAGCCCTAGGTAAAAGGCATTACAGTAGTCAAGGCAGGCAGTGATGAAGGCATGAACCAATGTTAGAAGGTCATCTGTGGGAACCAGGTGTTTCACCCGGGTGATATTCCTCAGATGGTAAAATGAGGATTTAACCACGGCCGACACCTGAGGTTTCAGGGTCAGGCCATCATCAAAAATAACGCCCAGGTTATGCACCCGGTCTGAGGTGGTGAGCTAAACACCATCAAGCCATAAGCCTGATGCCTGTCCAGCCCCAAATGACCTTGGTCCACTACCAACACTTCGGTCTTGTCCGGATTCAGTTTCAGCCAGCTGGTGCTCATCCAATCCTTGATCTTGGTGAGACAGTTGTTTAGCACAGAGACTGCATCGACCTGTCCGGGTAGAGAGGACATATACAGTTGAGTATGATCTGCATAGCAGTATTGCCTGATGATATCTCTTAATGGCAGCATATTCACTGCAAACAGCATGGGTGCCAGTATGCAGCCCTGCAGCACCCCACAGGACAGGGAGAAAGCGTCAGAGGAATAAACTCTGGTGACTACCCTCTGAGACCTGTCCACGAGGAAAGATTGAAACCATTCGAGGACTGTACTCGATAGCCCACAAAGAAGCAGCAAGCACTCCAAAAGCACACCATGGTTTGCAGTGTCAAACGCTGCAGAGAGATCAAGAAGGACCAAGATGGTAAAAGCCTTTCGATCTCTCGCTATTAGGGGGTCATTCAGTACTCGGACAAGTGCAGTCTCTGTGCTGTGTCTCTTCCTAAATCCAGATTGGAGAGCTTCATAGACATTGTGGATCACAAGGTGATCGTCCAATTGCAGTGCAACCACCTTCTCAATAACCTTACCCACAAAAGGCAGGTTAGAGTCAGGCCAGTAATTAGCTGGGGAGTCTGAATCCAAGGAGGGTTTTTTAAGGAGTGGTCATACAACTGCCTCCTTGAGGGGATCAGGAAAAAAAACCTCTCCAAGGAACTTCAGACGATTTTAGCTAGGATCGGGCAGATAACATCTACACAACCCACTAAATAGGGCTGTAGGGCCCGGATCCAAACTACTACTGGTTGGGCGCAACTTCTGAACGATCTTCACAATGTCTGTGAATTCTGGCCCGCTAAAGTCCATCCAGATAGACCTAGTGCTCACCACCTCCCGTCGATCTCCACAGTCCCTTGTGGGAGAGCCGGGTCAATGCCGAACCTGATGATGACAATCTTAACTGCGAAGAATCGAGCAAACTCTTCACATTTAAGCTGAGAAAAAGCTCCCCAGGCATTGGATTGCACAATTTGTCAACAGCCCAGAAGAGCTGAGCCAGTCGATTCTGCACAACAGAAATCTCCCTGGACAGGAATTCTGCCTTCTTATGGGTGATTTCTGATTAATAGCCCCTTATAATGTTCCATCAATCTAAGCCTGTCAGCATCCAGGCTGGACCTCCGCCATGCTGTCTCCATCCAAGGGTTGTTAGGTGCTGTAACACCTTAAGCCCTGCTGAAGGAGGCCTGTAGCAGCTGACAATAGTAAGGGAGGTTGAAGGAGGAAGAAGAACTTTAGACCCTGTCCACACTACACCTGAAAACACCCTCTGTAATGTTTCAGAGTACCTATAACGTTACCGTAATGGCTAGCGTTTACACTGGTAATGTTACAGAAGGTGTTTTCGAAATCGTTGTGGAAACCTGTCAGTAGGTGGTTTCAACAATGGTTTCTATAATGGTTGCAGTGCTGTAACATTACACAGCAGCCGTGTAAACAGACGGCCGTGTAGCCTCCAGTCTGACAGCATCCCATAATGCTGTGCAGTGGCTTCATGCTGCCAGCACCCGGCCCCCAGTATGGGAGGGATATACAGAAGTGAATGGATGTGTGGAGCAGTGCAGATCGCGACACATTGCAGGGCATGTGGCGGTGAGGCAGCAGCGGCAGAACTGTGCAGATGGGCCCCACACCACGTAAGGGCACCAGACTGTTCCATGCCTGCACATAGTGATAGCACCTTATGTGCATGACGTCCCATGGCAGCATGTTGTGGTGCCTGGTGCAGTGGGGGTGGGGGGGGGGCTGTGACAGAGCAGCCCACGGGACAGCAGTGCTGGATGTTCTGCTGCCAGGGATCGTAACTGCAGCAGCTGCACCCTCGGTATGGACATCATGCTGGGGAGGGTATCCTGAGGACGGGAATGGTGCACTACCCAGTACTGCATCATGGGATGTGTCCAGCTCTAAACAGGTTGGGCATGGTTTCTGACCCATGTGCAGTGTAGACTGGCTGTACCGTTGTGCACACGTTTGAACGCATTGTGTGGACACACCGTAGCGGTTTAGGTCTGTAATGTTTTCATAACTTTACAGTGTTTTCCGGTGTAGTGTGGACAGGGCCTAAGTGTTAGACACTCAAACTCCTTTGGTTCAGAGGTGCCATTAACAACAGAGGCAGAGTATTTATCGTGAATACAGATTGCACCCCCTCCCCCTCTAGTCTGTCTGTCAGTTCTAAAAACATTATATGACAGAATACTGATTTCATGGCCTAAGGTAGAGGGCCTAAGCCAGGTCTCAGATATCACTAAAACATCTGGCAAAGTATGACAGATCCACGCCTGCACAGAATCAAACTTTCTTAATAAGCTGCACTCATTTAGATGGAGTAGCTTCAACCCCTTCAATTGTGCCAACTCGGAGAGGGTGCGGATATGGAGGAGATAGGCCCTGGATTCAACTCGACGTTACCAGAGCAGAGAAGCAGCAAGAGCAGGATTTTCATAAGGGCATTTAATAATAGTTTGAAGAGCCTAGCTCTACCCGTTCTATGACAATGGGAGAGAGGAACAGTGATGGACACAGAATGCCAGCTAATAGGGCCCAGAGATGAGTAGAGTAATAACCTGGCCGAATGGATAATGTGGTGCACAGTAGGGGAGAAAGTCATAAGATGTGTATGAATCCTGTAGTCAAGAATAGGCAAGCCGAGTCGATCGTATGGGTGAACAGGTAACACAAAACCAGATAAAATAGCCGGTTCAGGAGGAAGTGGACAGACTTCATAGTGGTCAGTGATTATAAAAGTGACTGGCTGTGTGTGCACAGTGTGGGGGCATAGAGTGACAAGAAGCAAATCAGACAGACAGCAGAAGAAAAACATCACGGGCTGCATTTGGCTTAATGCTATCTCTGGTGTAAGGGAAGAATAAATACTCTTGGTCAGTTTATATGTCTCTCTTCTCTAGTATATTGGAGGCAAGAATACCCTACAAAGGTTCTTTCTGATGTGGAGGAGGCAAGCTCACAGAGAAAAAAGGCACCAAGATTTAAAAGTCCTGGACCCAGTATTTTCTGGATGCGCTGTGGGCAAACCCGTACCTTCTGGGGAGGGCAGGGATGGGCTGCTTGATGGGCGTTGGTGCTCTGTGGGAGCCTCTGGGGCGTGAGTTCCAGGGAGGCTGGAGCCCAGTAAGGGGCTGGTGAGAGCCTGCGGGACAGAAAAGGAGACAGGAATTTAAGCACAAAGTACACAAAGCTTGGCTGTGCAAGATGAATCGAGGGGGGGGGGGAATTACAGGAGGGGGATGGACTGGGTGGGAGTATCAGTGAAGAGAAAAGACTGGGGAGGGTTAAAGAATATAAAAGCAAAGAGAGTCAAAAGAATGTAAATGCAGAGAGAGTCAGGGTAAAAGACTGGGGAGGATATACTTAATTTAAAAATATAAAAAGATTCAGCAGAAGTTAGAAACTTGAATTAAATGTATTGTAAAGCTAGTTTAAATGCAGTCTAATGAATTGCCTACCATACAAATAGATTCAGTAGTTGTTGTAAAGTAGGGTTAAATAAGGTCTAAAACTGAATTAAAAGCAAACCTTAAAATAGGTTTAAAATTGCAGACATTTGACTGTTGAAATGCTATCCTAGAAAAGACTGAAATAACATGCAGCACGTACAGTTTAACTGTGAAATCTGCTCAGCAGAGCAGGAAACAAAAAATAAAAGCTCTGACCAAATAATAAGCTCTGAACCAGTCTTTTGGAGGCAGCAGTGATAGCAGGAAGCAGTGAAAGCTCACGGAGAAAATAGACACCAAGATTTACAAGTCCTGGTCCCAGTATTTTCTGGACGCACTGTGGGCAAACCCGTACCTTCTGGGGAGGGCAGGGATGGGCTGCTCGATGGGTGGACGGTGCTCTACGGGAGCCGCCAGGGCGTGAGTTCCAGGGAGGCTGCAGCCCAGTAAGGGGCTGGTGAGAGCCTTCTGGGGAGTGCAGGGATGGGCTGCTCGATGGGCGAATGGTGTTCTGCGGGAGCTGCAGGGACATGACTTCCAGGGAGGCTGGAGCCCAGTTAGGGGCTGGTGTGAGCCTTCTGGGGAGTGCAGGGATGGGCTGCTCGATGGGCGGATGGCGCTCTGTGGGAGCTGCTGGGGCATGAGTTCCAGGGAGGCTGGAGTCTGGTAAGGGGCTGGTGAGAGCCTTCTGGGGAGTGCAGGGATGGGCTGCTTGATGGGCGGATGGCGCTCTGCGGAAGCTGCCAGGGCGTGAGTTCAAGGGAGGCTGGAGCCCGGTAAGGGGCTGGTGAGAGCCTTCTGGGGAATGCAGGGATGGGCTGCTCGATGGGCGAATGGCGTTCTGCGGGAGCTGCAGGGACATGACTTCCAGGGAGGCTGTAGCCCAGTTAGGGGCTGGTGTGAGCCTTCTGGGGAGTGCAGGGATGGGCTGCTCGATGGGCGGATGGCGCTCTGTGGGAGCTGCTGGGGCATGAGTTCCAGGGAGGCTGGAGTCTGGTAAGGGGCTGGTGAGAGCCTTCTGGGGAGTGCAGGGATGGGCTGCTTGATGGGCGGATGGCGCTCTGCAGAAGCTGCCAGGGCGTGAGTTCAAGGGAGGCTGGAGCCCGGTAAGGGGCTGGTGAGAGCCTTCTGGGAAGTGCAGGGATGGGCTGCTTGACGGGCAGATGGCGCTCTGCATGAGCCACTGCTGCATGAGTTCCAGGAAGGCTGGAGCTCGCTAAGGGGCTGGTGAGAGCCTTCTGGGGAGTGCAGGGATGGGCTGCTCAACCGGTGGACGGTGCTCTGCGGGAGCCACCGGGGCATGAGTTCCAGGGAGACTGGAGCCCGGTAATGTAAGCTGTGATCCATTTTGTTTCCAAAACATACATATTAGAATGCTCCTAAATAGTGCTACCAAAAATTCAGTCTCATGTCTCAGCTCTCACGAACAATTTGATACCAAGCAACAGAAAATAGGAATGCACATTTGCAATAATTCAACATTGGATTTGTCACTAACCAGATACACCCCCCCAAGATACCCCCTCCCCGAAAACAACCCAAACAGAACTGAGAGCTGCTCAAAAAACTTCCCATAGCTCCATATCATGTGTAACTGTGCCTAAAGTAAAATAAAGTCCGCAGGCATAAAATTCATATCAGTGCTAATATCCACTCATGTGCAAAAACAATTTTAAACAACACTATTACTTACAAATGTCATGGATTACTCAAGGGAATCCTATTTTTCTCTCTTTATAAGAGTCATTACCTTATTCTTTTACTGACAGTCATGGAACATAAACGAATATAAAGAAGCAAGTTTCTTATATGCATATCACACATACAGTCTGTAGTAAATAACTTCTTCAAATTCATATTGTTTCTTGCAGCTGAAGCTCAGTAATATCATTGGACAGCATTGAGTATAACTAGACAGACATGTAATCTGATACTTTTTACTACTGTATCACAGCATCCTGGCTTTCAAAGACCAGTGATACTGCTTTAAATCTGTAGGTGTTTCTACACATCTTATTTATTTATTTTTCAAGTTCGTTCATACCGCAGTGCACTGGTCTGGTCCTCCTTCCACCCTCAGCCAGTCCTGGTTACCACTCTACCAAGATCCAGACACTCACCTAGTTGCCCCAACAGGCCCACCCATGACACACTGCTGTGAAGTCCCCCTGGCTTGCCCCCCTCAGGGCCCGGATTGCCTTCTGCTGCTTCAGCTGCTTTCCCTGCTGTCTATCTGGCCACCCATAGTGGAGATAAAGACATGGAGGGTCCCCAGTCATTGGTGGTGTGGATTCATTGGTGAGCGTGGTGGGTGACAGGCAGGGGTTTTGTCTGCCCTTCCAACCTCGAGTTTTTCCTTATAGTCCTGCCCTCCCCCCTGGAGCATGCTGCGTCACTGGTTGCCGGCAAGCGGGTGCATCCCCTATGACCCCGACGCTTGCTCCAAGCCCCACACTGATTCTTCTCCTTGCATCTCCACCTGTGGACATTCAGGTGGCAGTAGAGCAGTGGAGCGGTGAATCCCCTGGGAAGCTTGATCCCCTTTCCCCTGCCAGCCCTTCGACAGCCCTGACTTGTTCCTGAACCCGGGTTGTCGGTGTTGCATGTGGTAGCTCTACTGATGTGCCGCTGTTTCTACACATTTTAAAAGCTACTTGTTCTTGTAATCTAGCTTATTCTAAAGACCCTCACAGAGGCTTCTTGGAGCAAGCTGGCTTCTATTCTGGCAGTACCTTGGCTGTGGTCTAAGAAGTACTTGGCACTCAGGACTAAACAGGTGTATTATAGCCAACCTATGGCTAACAATGATAAGCCAATCACTCCTAAAGAGGTTACTGCACAGCTGTCTAATAAGAAACTTTGCAAGATTCACATTGGTGATGGAATCCGGGGCAGGTCATGTCTCTTCACAGATGACACTATGCTCTGTAGGAGGGTAGATAGTGATGAGGGAGTCAGGGGAAATGCTGAGTGATGTACTAAAGCTAGAGGGATGGTGTAAGTTTTGATAGTTGAAATTCAGTGCCAAATAGTGCGACGTAATACACCTAAGGAACAAGAACCTCAGGACAGAATACTGGATGAGTGGGGTGAAACTTAACACTGCAGCTGAGGAACGGGACCTTGGAGAGCTTCGGGGGTATCTCAGTCATCAGGTTACATGATAGGAACTTTACCGTTGGTGAAGCAGAATCCACACTGAAGATGAAATTTCAACAGTACAACTAGGGCCACCCAAGCCGATGTCATCAACCCTATAAAGGCATGAGCGGCCCCACTCCCTCTTCAGTTCTTTCTTGCCGTTGACTTGTTCGCATGGGTCTCCATGGAAGCTCTGATGCAGTTTCACGCCAATTTTCAACTATGGCTTTTTCATACCTACTATTTTTAAATCTCCTTCTATAAAGAGATTCCTTTATTTTGTTTATGATGAAAGTTAATCCTTCTACTTCTCTCTTCCGTTGTTGCCCCTACGGAAAGAAGATTGCATCTACAGATGAGCACTCTGTCTGTCTGCTGTCTTGTGCCTGATCATGAAGTCTCTGACTGTGAGCTCTGCCAGAAGTTTAATTAAACAATCCTTAGGTGATGCAAAAGGGCTCTTAAAAATGTCCTCATGGAACAACAGGTAGCCAGTTTTGGCCAAGTGTCTTCCAGGGTCCCTGCTTCCCAGTACCTGGCAGGGTTGTTGAGCTTCTAAGGCGCTAAGGCCTGAGACAAGTCCTTGGGGGGGGAAAAGTCATAAAAAGGGATGAGATCAGGACCGCTCCTTGACGGCCTCTCTTTCCTCGTCCGGGGGTTCATCGACTGCAGCTACGCTGACACACACATCTGCTGTCCAAGTCCCTGTGCCTACCAGATCCATACCGACAGTGCCTCTGCCTGATATTCAGGGCAGCTGGTTGTCAATCACCTGGTCATCTGCCCCTTCCTCGTTGATGCTGGGATCGTCTTCTATGGCTCTCCTGTCGAGGCCTGATGCTTCCCCAGACCCTTGGGCTATGGGCTCTCAGGGCCCATCTGGTGGGTCATTGCTCCCTGTGCTGTTGACCTCTCCTCTGTTGATGCAGTCTTCAACGACCATCAACCTCAATGGAATTTTGACTACATTCACTTTGGTGATAGTCCACCAGTTAGGCGCATACAGGCCTACATCGCTTGCGCAGTCAACAGCACCATCGTTGCCAACCCCACCTTGGCGGTTGCGGACCAACCCCTGTGGGCTGTTGTCAGTGCTTCAAATGTCAGACCTTGATCTGGAAGAGGTTGAAGTCAAAGGAGGAGTACCACCCTGACCTTATTCTTCCTGATGTGGAAGAAGAGGAAGAAGAACCCCTCACCTCAGACAGATCCACAGCTTCCTCAGTCAGCAAGGATTCTGTCAAACACACTCCTAGGTCTCCTCCGGAGGACCCTACCTTCTTCAGTATCATGAAGCAGTTGTCCTCAGTCATGGGCTTCCATACTGAGGAGGAGGATGCCACCAGGAAGGATTTGGTGGATTTCCTGGAGATCCCAGAGTCTCCTCCCAAGATAATTTCTCCTATTTTGCTTGCTTTGAGGAATGCTACTACTGCAGCCTGTCATAGACCTGACATGGTGTCAGCTATGCCCTGCAGGGCAGATAAACTTTACCATGCCCCTCGGGGCTTTCCATATTGTGCTGCCCAGCCTGATACATATTCATTGGTCAAAAAGGCAGCTCATGACAGGTCTAAGGTGCCCAAGTACCTTAGCTCCCTCCCCTAGACAAAGAGTTATGCAGAATTGATCTTTGGGGAAAGAGGGTTCATGCCTCCTCCACCCTTAGGCTGAGGATTGCCAACTACCTGTCCCATATGGTAAAGTACCAGAATGCCAACTGGGACAAGGGTAGGGCTGCTGCCCAGGACCTTTCAGAAGGTACCCAGAAGCAGGAAGTTCTCAAATGTTTGCAGACTGCTGAGGATGTTAGCAAGCACCTCCTGTGGGCCCTCTATGATCTCTTGGACAGTATTGCCAGGGCTGCTGCCACTGGTATTTGCCTCTGTAGGCACTACTGGCTGAGAGTCTCTGGCTTTGCTGCTGATGTCCTACAGAAGTTGTTTAATACTCCCTTCAGTGGCTATAAGCTCTTTGGGCCAGATGTCCAGGATATCATTAATGACGTGCAGGTATCTGGCAGGGCTATCAAATCTTTCCACTCGCTCTGTCACATGCAGCCTAAGAGCAAACAGTGCCCTCCCTTTTGCAAGGCATCCAATAGGCCAGGAGCAGCCTCTCAGCACAGGGCAAACGTAGAGCCTCCGCTGCCTTGCCCGCCCCTCCACTGCTGAAGCAGTGGCCAAGCATTCTAGAGGTGATCTACCAGACCCAGCAGCTATTTCTGCCTCTGCTTGACTCCTTGCGAGATCCCCCTCTTCCGGGTGGTGGTTGGAGGTCGGTTCTCTCTCCATCTCAATCAGTGGAGAACTGTCACGTCAGATATCTGGATTCTTCAAATCATAGAAAGGGATTACACTCTGGATCTCACCGAGACACCCCCAGAGACTCCGCCACTGTCCTCCAGCTCCTCCCTCCACCCCGGACCACCTGTCTGTTCTCCAAGAGGAGGTACAGTCCCTTCTGTGAAAACAGACCACCAAACTAGTGCCCAGGAGCCAGAGAAACCAGGGTTTTTATTCCAGGTTCTTCCTGGTCCTCAAAAAGACCAGAGATCTGAGGTCCATCTTAGACCTATTGAACCTCGGTCTGTATGTCCAATACAAAAAGTTCCAAATGGAATCGTTGTCAGGTCTGTTGCCTCTTCTCAAGAAAGGCAATTGGCTGTGTTCTCTGGACATGCAAGATGCTTACCTGCACATCTTTGTGTTTCCTCCCCAAAGGAGGTTCCTCCGGTTTCTTTTCCAGGGTGAGCATTACCAGTTCAGAGTGCTGCCCTTTGGCTTGTCCTCTGTGTTGCAGGTCTTTACCAAGTGCTGTATGTTTTCCCGTATCTCAACGAATGGCTCCTAAAGGCCCTATTCAGGGAACAGCTCCTAGGGACTTTGGAGAGAACTCTTCAGTTATTTCTCTCCCTGGGCATTACGAACAGCCTGCCCAAGTCGGTCCTGGTTCCATCCCAAAGGCTGCAATATATAGAGGCAGTTCTAGATTCAGCGCAGGGGGAAAACTTTTATGCCTGAAAACAGGGTGGAGTGCCTTATTGCCCAGGCTCAGGAGGTGGCCCAGAGCCATTATATCCCTGCCAGAGTGTACCAGAAATTGTTGGGACTGATGGCAGTTGCCATTCCCACTGTTCCACTGGCCAGGTTCCACATGCGCAACCTTCAGTGGACTCTCCAAGTACAGTGGGACCAGTGAACGGATGAATTCAATCAGTTAGTGTTGGTCTTCTCCCCAGTCCACAAAGTGCTCCAGTGGTGGATGAATCCGCTGAACCTTTTGCAAGGGGATCCATTCCAGATCTCCTCTCCACAACAAATCCTTACCACAGATACCTCTGGCTTCAGCTGAGGGGCTCATCTGGGTCCCTTTCAAACTCATGGCGCTTGGTTCCAGATCGAAACTTCCCTGCATATCAATGTCTGGGAGATGCGGGTGGTTCTGTCTGCCATGCAGGCCTTTCAGAACCATCTCCTTCCATGTCAGCTGCTGACTCAGTCAGACAATCTCAGCGTAGTGTTCTGCATCAACAAGCAGGGGGGATGGATTTGTACCCCTTATGGAGGGAGGTCATGAGAGTGTGGTATTGGGTGTTAGACTACAGCCTAACCCTCACATCGGTCCATGTCCCGGGAGTGCTAAATACTCTAGCCTCAGCTGGACTCAGTCCAGCATGCACAAGTGGGAACTTCTCTCATCCATCGCAGAAGATGTGTTCGACAGATGGTGTCTTCCAGAGTTGGACCTTTTTGCATCCCCAACTCAGCGCAAAACTGCCCAATTTTTGCTTGCTAGATCCAGGGCCTGGAGTTTTCAGGTGAGACGTTGTCCCTGTCCTGGACCAGGAGGTTCCTTTACACCTTCTCTCCATTTCCTCTGATTCAGAGGGTGCTATTCAAATTGCAGATGGAGGGGGACAGCATGATTCTGGTGGCTCCACTCTGGCTTCATCAGATGTGGTTTCCATTACTACAGCAGTTGGTGGAGGAACCTCTGATGCCTCTTCCCCTCTGCAGGAACCTGCTGACCCTGGCTCAGGGACCCTGGTCCATGCCACACTCAGGTCCCTTCATCTGCATGCTTGGCATCTGAAAATGAAGCCATTGCCAGATCTGGGGCTTTTAATAAAGTAGTGGATGTTCTAGTAGCCACTTGGAAGCCTTCCACTCGAGCACTTATGCCATGAAGTGGAAGAGGTTTGCCATATGGGCTGCCAAGCATAACTTGGACTCTTTCAACTATCCAGTGAACCAGATCCTGGACTACCTGATATCTTTGTCTGACTCAGGTCTCCAGTACTCCTCCCTCAAGGTGCACCTTTTGGATGTCTTGGCTTTCCATGAGCCCATGGGTGACCGTACCATATGTCAGCTGGACGTTTCTCATACCTTTTTGAGGAGCATCCTTCATCCGAAACCCCCAATGTGTTCTCCTGTCCTGGCTTGGGATTTGAATTTTGTTTTGGAGAACTTGATCATGTCTCCTTTTGAACCAGCCACAACTTGCGAACATGGCTTTCTTTCCTGGAAAGTGTTATTTTTAGTTGCTATTACTTCTGCTTGAAGAATTTCAGAGCTTCAGGCCCTCTGGTGCAAGGAGCCTTATTTGATTTTTCTCAAAGACAGGATGTCTTTGCACACTAATCCTCAGTTTCTCCCCAAGGTGGTGTCTGAGTTTACACTGAACCATCTATCCATCTTTCTGTTTTTTTTCCCCTGAGTGTGCCAATCCAGAGGAAGTACTGCTCCACACGTTAGATGTGCAAAGAACTCTGAAGTTTTACCTGCTCCGAACCAAGGAATGCAAGAAGTCAAAGCAGTTGTTTCTTTCACCCTAGGCAGAGAGGGCATTCAGGTTTCTAAACAATGTTTATCTAAATGGTTGGCTAATTGCATTGTGTTCTGCTATAACAAGTACAGCAAAGAGTTGCCTGGGCTTGTTAAAGCTCATTCCACATGGGGCATGGCTACCTCTGTGGTTTGTTTTCATGGAGTCTTAGCCACTGACATTTGCGCAGCTGCCACCTGGAGTACCGTCCATACTTTCACCAAGCACTACAGTCTGGACATTGCCTCAAGAGCCCATGTGGGATTTTGCAGGGCTGTGCTGCAGGGCCTCTTGTCTTAAGTTTATGGTTGGCCTTCCTCCCAGACTTGTCTGTCTGCACCTGTAACTGCTTGTGACTCATTCCTATGGTGTGAGCTGATGACTGAGATACCCCCAAAGAAGATAGAACAGTTACATAAGAACTTACTGTAGCAGTAGATCTTTGAGGGGATCTTAGTCATCAGGTCTGTCTTCCCTCCCACATCCCCCTTTTTGGGGCTCTTTACTGGAACTGGCTATCTGGTGTATCCAGCCTTTCTTGTAGGCCTGGGTACCTCTCTCTCCTTAGTCCCCCATGGTTAGAGTTATGCTCCCTTTGTCTCTGGAGGAAAGAACTGAAGAGGTTGTGGGGCCGCTCACGCCTTTATAGGGTTGATGATGTGGACGTGGGAGGTCCCAGTTGTACTGCTGAAAATCTTCTGTGTGGATCCTGCTTCACTGGAAGTGAAGTTCCTACGGTGTTACCTGATGACTGAGATCTTCTCAAAGATCTATTGTTACAGTAAGTTCTTTCGTAACTGTTCTTTATCATTAGTGACTCCCTTAAACAGTTCAGTCTGTTCAACAAGGCATACAGCAAAGTGAGTAGGATGCTGTGATGTATCAGGAAGGGTACTGATAGCAGGAGGGAAGAGGTAATGCTTCCCCTATGTAGATTTATATCCTTAGTAAGGCAACACCTGGAGTACTGCACCCAGTTCTGGAGTCCTTACCTCAAGAAAGATAGGGATAGGCAGGAGAAAGTGCAGTGCATGGTAATAAAAATGATTCGGAGCCAACAGGACAGGTGCTATGAGGAGTGCCTTGAGGCAATGAAAATGTTCTTGCAGGAGGCCAGGAGGAAAAGGGGGAAATATGATACAGAGCTTCAAGTTCCTAAAAGGAATTAACAGGGTGAACTGTGGGGAACATTTTAGGTTGAATACTGGCTCGCAGTCACATGGACATGAGTGGAAACAGACAGTAGGTTGGTTCAGGAAGGATATAAGGACGTATTATTTTACAGAAAGCGTGGCAGAGCCGTGAAACAGTCTGCCAGCCAAGGTAGTGGGTGCTAAAATCGTTGGTGGTTTCAAGCACGGTTGGGACAGAATGAAGGGTATAGTGGTTGCTTGAGGTGGTAGAACCTGAGAGGTGAATGGGGAGGGAGGATGGGGAGGGCTAAGACCATGGAGGGACAGTAGATCCCAGGGCTAAATAAGGAACTTGGGAAGACTGGATGGATCATTGGTCTTTTTCTGCCTTTACTGTCTGCGTTCTTTGACATTATGGGTAAGCAGATGTTTGCTTCAGCTACATTAGGCTTACATATTGTAAGCTACTAGGCCCATATTTCAATATGAGTTCTCCTTGTGGAACAAGTTGTGGGATCTTGAGAGCTTACCAGAGTTGTCTTCGATGCAAGATTTCATGGTGGTTATTGCTCAAGGGTTTGAATCTAATAACCACCCACTGAGAGCAGCAGTCGATGCCTCCAATGCAACAGCACATTCTGCAGCTGCAGGGATTTGTATCCGGAAGCATTCCTGACTGCGTATTGCTGGTTTCACTTCCGATGTCCATCAGGAGATTAAGAACGTTACCATTAATGGAACATATCTTTTTGGTCAGCATGTTGAGGAGATAGGGAGTTGTGTGAGGCAGTGGCGATCTTTAAGAGTATGAAATCTACCCATACCGCCCCTCAGGGAGGTAATGGCTGCGGCTATTGTAAACTGTATCCATTTCATAACAAGTCAGACCAACAAAAATACCAGCAGCAGTATAAGTCGAAGCCCTTCCAGCAGCAGTAACGCAAAAAAAAAAAGAAAACTGTAACAGATGGCTCAAGTTAAGAAAGACCCCAGTGCAACCTTCTGACAAGACTCTGGGCCAGGGTCCACTTCAGTGTCCCAAGGTTGAGCACCCCTTTCTGGTGAGATGGTATTTAGCCCTGTTCTGTAGGCCATGGAGAATGTTGCCATGGACAAGTAGGTTTTGTAAATCATTCAAGTTACTCTTTGGAGCTGGTAGAGTACCTTCCTGATCTCCCATTAGGGAAGCTATATTGAGGAAATCATGTAGAAGTGCAAGGTACGTTTCTTTTTCATCAAACCTGCTAATAAGTGCAGGGGAACTGTGGTATAGGGGTACGAAGACTGTAGAAAAAAATGAAGAGAGTAGTAAGCGACAAAGATAGCTACAAGAAATTTCATTCCAACCCCTTCAAAACTGTCCAAGCAGAGATCACAGAAATCCTGGAGATTACAGAGGATAGAAAATGGACTGATGAATAAGAAAAAAAGCCCTAGCAGCTAAATATCCAAGAACCGTGCTGTTCTGCTAGTTGCCTAAAATTCATAGATTCCTAGAGACACCACCTGGATGGCTGATTGTATCTGCCATAGGGTCAGTACTGGAGCCCCTTACTCCTTAATGAACTGTCTCAACCTGAAGTGCTTTGTCCAGGGTTTTGAGCAGGAACTGGAATGTGAGAACTTTCTGGAGTGTGTAAATCAGCAAAGCTGCTCCTTGGACAGGGGCTGGTTCCTCATACAAGAAACCCTCATCTTTCTCACTTGCCTCCACATCAGTAATGTCAGGATTATATTAGAATGAATCATTTACCATTGCAGAGGATGTAATAAGAACCTGCAGAACTGGTGGTGCTGAAGACAGTACTAGCAGTGGCAGTGATGATGACACCAGCTGCTGCAGTGGCATTGTGTGTAGAAGCCATTGTTGCATGAGGGTTGTCCACCTCCCACACTGTTCATCTGACATCTTACTAGGAAGGGGAGGAGTGAGGCACGTAGGTGCCAGTCAAGACAAAGTAGTGGGCACTGAGGTTAGCACTGTCTCCCTCATAGAGGTTGACAGGGGCGGTGTTAACAGTGACAACACCACCTCTGCACCCACATCAATGTCTAGAGGTCTAGAAATAGAATGACAGTGACTAGAACAGGACCTGCTGTATGATGTCTTCTTTTTCTTATGTGAAGACAGTGAGGTTGAAGAGTCCCTTCAAGAGGTTGCCACAGAGTATGACTGGAATCGAGATCAGTTTATCTTCTTAAGACTTTGTTTAAGCGACCCCCATATAAATGAGTCTGTCATTATGGGTCTGCCCAGTCTGAGAGTGGCAGCCTAAACAATGTCTGACATCGTCCTTGACACTCTTGGCAAGAGGAGTGGGGATCCCGAGTGGAAATCTTGTTGCCACAGCAACAAGAGTTAAATGAAGCCTTACCTGATATAATGGTTGTTTAGTGAATGAGGACAGGCTGCTACGGCACCAGTTTCAAAAACACAGCACTGACAGAACATTTGCGAATTTGGTGCAAAATAATGTTGAATTGGGAGAAAAATAATATAGATAAATTAGAACTATATGACAAACTAGGCAGAACGCTATTTGAAGGAGCAATGAAGTTCTGGTCCCCAACAAGGAAAGCTGTGCATTAACGCTGTTTGAAGGTGCAGTGAAGTTCTGGTCCTGACAAGGAAGCTCTGTGATACAGTGGTGGGAACAAAAGGAACAGATGTGGTTAGGGCTGGTGCCACTTTGTATGTTGTGGACATATGCATAATGCCATATGTCAGTGCTGTGCAGTGGCATTGCCAGGCTCAAAGGTTCTGGTTCCCTTCTAGTTCTAGTGCCGCCATTCCTAAGACAACAGAATGTGGCTCTTCCTTTTCCATCCTATTCTGTTGCTATGGTAACAATCAGAAAGGAAGCTAATGGTACCTTACTTGTGACACCACTGGAGCTGAACTGAAGGTGGAACATAGGAACATGCAAATTTGCCAGCAGATAAAGGCCTTATGGTCTATCGAGTCTGCTCGAGTGTGCAGCTAGCAACCCTTATAATTCAGCTGCCCCTCCTCCCCCTTCCCTGACCCTCCCTCTTACCCTAGCCCATCCCTTTTTGAAGCAGTCCACTTCCAGAGGCAATGCGTTCCACCTTCTTTGTGACAAAAGTCCTAAGTTTTACATTTTTCAGTTCAACCTAATTCAACAACACATCTTTCATGGTTGATTGGGAATCAAAAAATTAGAATAGATTAACTTTGATTCCTGATACAGATAGTGCCTGGTCGTATTTTTGTTCCGAATTTATGTCTGTATGTGACACTTTTGCACTTATTCAAAGTAAGAAAGTTAAAAAGAAAAATTCCCCTTGGTATACTGCAAAGTTAAGAATTTGTCGTAAGAAAAGGGATGTTGCATGGAGGTTAGCAAAGAAAAAACATGAGAGATTGTTTTGGGAAAAATATTAAGCTGCACGTAATCTGTATATTACGCAACTAAGGAAAGCAAAATCAGATTTTTATTTAGCTGGACTGGGAGTTGAACAGTTTAAAAAACCTAGGGATTTTTGGAATATGGTTAAAAAGTTACAAGGAAATAAGATCTCAAGAGTTATCCAATGTTTTTATGGTAGAAAGTGGTCCATTGAAACTTTCAGATGGGGTAGCTACTGTACTAAATAAAATGTTTATTGATGTAGGGCTTTCCCAGATTAATGCGTGTCCTTTTCTTGGTACAATACAGCAAAAAAAAAAAACAAGAAAAGAGGGCTGAAAATGGACCACTGTTTTGCTTTCAAAATATTACCCCGTGTCAAGTTTTTCGGGAATTACTGAAACTGAATATAAATAAGGCTCAAGGTCCAGATGGGATTCCATCTTTTCTGCTTAAAATTGCTGCCCCAGTGATAGCCCCAATATTGGCTGACCTCTTTAATTTTTCATTAAAAACTGGTACCTATCCATTTAGCCTGGAAACAGGCAGAAGTGATACCAGTATTTAAGGGAGGCCAGAAAAATGATATGCGGAATTATAGACCAATATCACTGCTTTCGGTCACTTCTAAAGTGTTTGAAAATATTATGGTCTCTCAATTAAATAGCTACCTTGAAAAAAATAAAAAGTATAGTAAATATCAATCGAGTTTTAGGATGCAACATAGTACTACTACTGCACTTGTTAAAGTTGTGTCGGACATCCAGGTGGCCATGGACAAGGGCCTCCTGGTTAGAGCCATATTTATTGATTTGTTGAAGGCTTTTGACACTTTGGGCCATCAGGTGTTGATGGACGGATTAAGATCTGCTGGCCTCAGTCAGGGGGTCCTGGATTGGTTCCATGGCTACCTGGATGACAGACAGCAAAGGGTCAGGTTGGGCAGTAATTTTGTATCCAGTTACTTAAATATTAAATCTGGTGTACCTCAGGGGTCAGTGTTAGGACCCATTCTATTCAATATATGTACAAATGATGTTGGACATCTGATGAATGATGTCCGGCATCATGCGCATGCAGATGATACAGTATTGTATCTTGAAGGAAAATCTGTGGGACATATACAGGAAAAATTACAAAAATATTTTAATATATTACAAACATATTTTTCAGAACATGGATTGGTCCTAAACCCTCTAAAGTCACAGGTAATGCTGTTTTCAAATAAAAAAGTATCTGTGGATCTGGATATAAAAACATTGGATGGGTGTAGTCTGGCCCTTGTGGATTGTAACAAGTACTTGAGAGTCTGGTTGGACTCCCATTGTAATTGGGACTTCCATATTGGTAACTTGATACAAAAATTGAACAAAAAGTTGGGGTATTGTACAAACATAGAAATTGCCTTTCATTTGATGCTAGGTTAAAGACTGTAAATTTGATGATAATTCCTCATATTGATTATGGTGATGTTGGATACAATGGAGCAGCTAGTGGCATTTTGGGAAGGCTTGATGTTATTTATAACAGATTTGCGTGTTTCATTTTGGACGCACCCCGGAAAACTCACCACTGCACTCTCTACAGGAACTTAAATTGGATATCCTTGATAGAATGGCAAAATATACATGTGCAGTGGTTGATCCATCGCTGTTATTTTAAAAAAACACCAGGATATCTAGTGGAGTTCCTGGAGGAGTGGAATGTTAAGGAAGGACTGCGATCTGCAGAGGAAATAAAATTTAGAGTACCATTTATGAGAACAGCGAGGGGCCAACATTGTTATGTATATGAGGGCCCGAAATTGTGGCATTTGAGGTTATGTACTAACAAAACATCTTGGAATGTATTAAGATCCTGGTTTGTAAAGGAGGCAGTGTCTCTAAAAAGTTGCTGTGCCTGAGAGATTTGCACATATGGTAAATTGTTGTATTTTTTTCTTTTTCTTTATGTATGTATGTATAGTATTTTTAGAATGAAACTGATATTTTGTACAGTAGGACCCCTTTGTAAATTAGCTGATGCTAAATTGGGTTTTATCCTGTTCTGATATCAGAAATAAACTTTTTACTACTACTACTACTACTACTGCAATTTATTGAACTGATTGTGTGCTATGTTGTACCTCTATAGAGAAGGTATTTACATTTACTAATACAAATGTATGCTTGGGTATATCAGTATGTTTTTATGTACATCATGTATATATGTATGTATAAAGTACAGATGTTTAAAATCTTCAAGTTGAAAAAAAAAATTGTGTTTTCTGAACATCATGATAAATGCAGCAATTGTACCAGAGTACTGAAATAGATCATATCGAACATCCCCTGAGCTGCCTTTGCAGACAAGTCGTATCTCCACTATGACAAAATTCCCATAAGAGTTTGAATTATTAATGTTCTGGAATCTGCGGGCTTCAGCAGATATGTTCAGTGTTATTGATGGCAAACTTCATCCCTTTTATTTCCAATACAGATAATGAAATAGGGAGTCCCTCAAATAACTGCACTTAGTGTTTAGGCTAATTTTACAGTGGCCAGTGAGCTTTTGCCGTAATATGTGTAAATACAATTATTTTCTTTCACAGTAGATTGCTGGAGTGATAGAAGTACACTGATTTGTCACTAATTTATGGACCCTTCCAGCATTTGCTGGCTGTTACACTCAGCCAGGCCAAGCACCTCTAATTATGCACATTCTGCATAATGAGATCTTTTAATGACAATTACTGATTGTAGTTAGGTATGTTTAGGGACCTTGTTTGTTTGTTTGAAGATGCATTGATTTTAGTTTTTAACAGGAACCAAATGACTCTATACCCCTGCCAAAAATTATTTTTTTAATTCTACTGAAGCAGTTGAAGAGGTCAGGTTTTTTTTTTTTTGCATTTTAATTATGTCAATCTAAACACAGAAAATTTTCTGGAATTATTATTTGCAGGAGTAATTAATGATAAAATGCGTAAGATGAAATGAAAAAGAAAAATAATTACATGAAGGCAGTCTGTGCCTTTTGGTTTCAGCTGTTTATATTTATTTATTTATTTTTGTTGACCAGGTAAGTGCACTAGACAAATCCTGCCTATTTTCAGGCACGGCCCGGGGAGGGGGATACAGATGAATGCCAGCTGACCTTGAACCAGATTAAGCTGTTGGTGGTTTTTTTAGTGAATGAGGGAAATTTGGCCAGGACACCGGGAAATTCCCTACTTCTTTCGATAAGTGCCATGGGATCTTTAACATCCACCTGAACTACCACCAATCCAGGCAGATGGGACCTCGGTTTAACGTCTCATCGGAAAGACGGCACCTCAGAAGTGCAGCACCCCTCTCATGCTGCACTACAGTGTCAGTAATGGGATATTAACCCAAGTGTCAGATGTGGGAACTGAACCCACAGCCCTCTGATCTCCCGGCCTCAGAGGCGAGTGTGCTACCTACTGAGCCACTGACACTGACATATGTAATTTGTGCAGAATTTGTTTAAGGAATGACGACTGAGAAGCTGGTCATTTCCAAGGGATAAATAACCGGTTAGGGGAATGGGTTGCTCGAGGCACAGCTGAGTGCCAGCTCTCTCCAGTTGGTCGTTAATCCAAGGAAATGACCAGCTTCAAGGTTGTTAATGCAATTATAAGTCTCATCACAATGACGACTTTCATTTTTGCCTTTTTTGTTGTTAGTTTTAGGTGTATGGCACAAGTTATGCGTGCCACAGAGCGTCAGTGGCAGCTGGATCAGTCATTTCTCAGACGTTAATGACTGATCCAGTAGCTAATCAGGAGCCTCGCTAGGCTCATGAATAATTAATTAGACTTATAATTTTTAGACTGATTGTCTGCTCCTTATATTTTTCTTTTTGTTTGTTCTGTGTTGCTATAGATTTAAGTCATTACTGTGAGTACATTAGAATCCATTGTCTACAAAAGACAGGAAGTAAAATCTTTAGATAACATGGGCCAGATTCACAACTTTGCTCGGGTTCAAACCCAGTTTGCCTGATGCAAACTGGGTTTTGCCTGGAATTAGTGTTCACAAAGCCCAGTTTGCCCCTCGGCAAAAGTTGTGAGGTGGGCCGCAATGCAAATGAGGGGAAGGGGATCTGTATATCACTGCAGTCCGATTCACAAAGGTTGTGCTCCATGCGAGGACCTATTACGAAAGCCCTTACATGGAGAAATTACCGCCAACCAAAACCTGGCAGTAATCCATGCAACCCTAGTGGCTGGCGGAGGTACTGCGCCCCCCACCCGGTGCTCCAATTGTCGTTCTCAAAGCAATAAATAGATTCCCTGGTAGTCTAGGGTCACTCCCCGATTGCCTACTCATATGAAAAATAAAGATTCCATAGTGCAATTGTCCCTCACTGTTCTCCGATCGCCATACCTAAATAAATTAAAATTATTCCCTGGTAGTTCAGAGTCCCTCCCCTCCCCGATTGCCAACCCACATGAATAATCAGTTTCTGTAGTGTAGTGATCCCCCGGTCACCAATCACCGTCCCCAAATAAAGTAAACTTCGGCCCTTGTAATTCTAGGGTCCCTCCTTCCACCCCCCACCTCCAGTGATCGCCGGTCCCGTAAGATACTGCCCCCTGGCAGTCTAATGGATCCCCCACCCCTCCACCCATCCAGTGTACCCCACCATACCTCTCCCCCCATCCCAAGCACAACCCTTCTCTCTCCATCACAGCTGGCCGCAGACTGGGCCCTCCTGGAGTGCGTACTGTATACAGTATGGCTCATTGACTGTGATTGACAGTTTTCATACGAGTCAGGGAGGGGAGGGGAACCTAGACTACCCATTGGGGATGGCGATCGGAAATTACTACATCTCCGGGGAATCACGGCTGCCTGGGGCGTGGGCTGGTGGGGGGGGCACACTAATCCAAACAAAGGCCATGCAAATAGCCCATAATGAGCATGCTAATAGCCAGTTGTACCCTGCATGCCCAGTGGGCTCATTTGCATGGCCGCTTTTTGAATAGGGACTTAGTGCGTGTGCGCTATTGGTGACGGGCCATTCTCCTGGCTGGCTGTGGGGGCAGCACTACTGAGGTTCCTGGTGCTTTTCCTGGGTTAGCACTGCCCCCACCTGCCCCTATGCACAGTCAGATAGCACACTGCGCTGTCCGACTGAGTAGCTCGATTGCCCACCAGCGCAACTGTGGTGTGCAACGCAAACATTTGTGCTGCACTTTGCGTTTTTTTGTGAATCCTGGCCCAAGTGTAATTTCGCAGCACGTTTTCACTAACTACTGCCTGACACTGTTACTGGGCAGATTTATACTTGAATAAAGAATGTGGTTCAAATCTATTTGTTTCTTATTCATTTGGCTAATCTCCAGTAACATTTTGTGTTTATTTTCACTGTATTTGTGCTGTAACCTTCACAACCTCTGCAAGTGACTTTTATCCTCGCTGTTGACTAATAGTCATTTTTGATGCAGAATAAGCTTTGCATCAGTGTAGTTCCAATTAGTTTTTTTTTTTTTTACTTTACTGCAAAACACACACACACACACACACACACACACACACACACACACTGTTTTTTCAGGTGCTAAGCAGAGGTTGTGTGTTATATTTTGTACTGCAGAATCTTTGTACCCAAGTCTAAAGTCTGATTTCTGTAGCAGAATTGTGCAGCTTTTAGGCACTTGATCTGAAAAAAAATCCCCCGAAGTACTTATTTTTTTATAAAATCGAAATACAGTACTTGTCTTACAAATTGACGTCTTGCAACAAAGTCCGTGTTTTTTGCAGGAGACTGTTTGTTTCTGTTTTGTCCTTTACGGCCCTATAGATTGCAGATCTAGACTGGGGGTAATAATAGCCCATCCGTACAGGGAAGGGAAATAAGTGGGAATGTTTGGGATTATATCATCACAGGTCAACCTTGACAGCAGCTTCAGGTTGACATCTTGTTGGAAGAGGAATGTTGTTTGCATCTGTTTTTGTGATTCCACAGTTATATCACTGAATATTTTCAGTATTTAGTACAGCGTCATAATTTAGAAATATTGCCTGACACAGATCGAGTTTACTTCATCAACCTAGATAGGCTATTACAATAAATGTATACATAAATACTTCGATCAGAGATCAATGATGCAAACAATTGCACTGTTACTAACTAATGCAGACAGAGTAACTAACTGTAATGTAATGTACATCTGGGTGTCAGCGTGGCTCAGTTGGTAGCACATCCACCTCTGGACCAGAAGGTCGTGGGTTCTCGTCCGACACCGGGATTGAACTTGCACCTAAAAATCACTGGCAGTATTGGGGGGTGCTGTACTGCTGGGGTGTGCCGTCCTTCGGATGAGATGTTAAACCGAGGTCCCTTCTGCCCATCCTGGTGTTGTCCTGGTGGTGTCCAGGTAGAAGTAAAAGAACCCAGGGCACTCTTCGCAAAGAGCAGGAAACATTCCAGGTGTCCTGGCCAACATTCCCCTTCCCATAAACCGGTTCATGCAATTATCTAGGCTGTGTGTGGGTGATGATATGCGATATGGCCGCCACCACACATTCAGTCACTTCACTACCAGTCTAGCATTGCTTGTAAAGCGCTTTGGGATACTGTGTATGAAAAGCACTATATAAATGCTGATTCTTCTTCTTCTTCTGAACATAAAACATAAACCACAAAGCCGCTGGGTAAAATAAAAGCAAAACAGAAACACTTCATGCTGTGTGGCATTGTCTGAGTCAGTGGCACTGTGTTGGTATCTCAAGGTAAGGTTATATTTTCGATTAAAGAGCAGGTTCCTACTTTCGGCGCTGCTACTCTCCCCCAGCATGTTCGATCCCTTACCGTATCAGTAGCAAGCTGCTGAAGTTTGGCATAAAAATTACATCTATACAAGAAGTTACATCCCTCGTAATTTAGTAAATGTGTATAGTGGCCAAAAAAAGATCGACTTCCTGGTCCGAAACACATGCCTCCACGTCGGCCCATGCAGCCCTGTTTTGTGATGTCACAAAACAAAGGCTGTGTGAGCGCGCCCCATTCAGTTCTATGGGGTTGGTATTTTCAAACATATTTATCCCCTATAGTGCTGGGAATTTAGTATATCATAGTGATCAAGCCACTAATTAGGTCCCTATTAGTTGATCGATCTCTTTGATATACTAAAATCCCAGCATTAAAGTATAAATATGTTGCTCTATTATAAAATGATAAGTCTTATAACCTCACGCAACTGCCAGTTGTGAAACATCTCAAAACAGGCCATCCGGCGGGCATAGGCGTGTTTTTCGAACTGGGGAAATCGTCTTTTTTTGGGCCACTATACATTACAAAATGTAAAAAGGCTCAACAGCTTCTTGTATAGATGGAATTTTATGCTAAACTTGAGCTTCGCTCACTGATATGGTAAGGATCAACAAACTAGGGCAGGCAGCTACTAGGAAGCTGCTGTTTAAGGGCCTTTCGGAGACCAGCTTTTATACCCATTCTGTTATAAAAATGCTGTAGTTAAAAACAAAACCAAAGCCTAATTCCTCCACCCTATGCTGGTGGGGCCTAGAGCTGTGCTGCCAAAACAGTTTATTCAGGAAGGAAGGAGGGGCACTCCCTGGTGTGCTTCTCTCTTTGAGCACTTTCAAGGGGACAACAGGGGTGACCCCCCCCCCCCCGGGTTGACACAAGCAGTTGATAGTGTACATGATGCAGGGAAGGGGGAAGTCCTTAGCCAGGACAAAAATGCCCAGCTCTGCTGTGAATGAATTGTCTTGAGGCATGTTACTGCACTCCAGCTCTGCCCAAGGCCACAGCAGGAAAACTGTTTGTAGTCCCTGGCTACAGTTTGCGCCCCACTGATCTGTTGTCCCTTAGTGTTGCTGAGTTGTGGCACAGATGTGTGGGAAGCGGACCAGAGTTTTGGATGAGCAAAGACCCTAGTGAAGGAGAGGATCTGAAGAAGGAAGGTGTAGGAGGAGGCAGCAGGTAGGGGGAAGAATAAAAAAATGTAAAACTTTAAGTGACTCTTCAGAGCAACAAATCCAGAACTTTCTGTATGAACAACAGCGTGGGGGTATTTAATATAAAACAATATTATACTAGTATACTATGTGTTGCAAATGATCTTTGTAAAGGTACAAGGACAAGAAGCCTACACACTTGTCAGTATTACTCCTTATTAACTTGTTTTCATCAAGTGAACCTGGTAAATGAAAGTCAGGGCAAGCATAAAAAGGCAAACACTCAATGCAAACGAAACATGGGAAACACAACCACTCCTCAGCCAAGGGCTCAGCCTTCAGCGTGGAAGATGAAGATCCTGCTGATCCTGTTTGGATCCAGATGTCCTGGCAAACAAAGATCTGTTACCCTAGAATACACCATCTGTCATGGGACTGAACCCATTCCAGATCTAAATATGGAGAAGGCTGAGCTCCCTGATCCAGTAGGGTAGTCCTCACGGCATTGTCTTAGTTTACTCGGACAACGTCCTGATTTTTATTTCAGATTTCTGTAGCATACTCCATTGACAGGACGTGAGAATCCATTACATATGGAATTCAGCCCCTTTATGTAAATAAATTCTTCTGGGTACAGAAGTTTTCCACATCATAGCCACCCAGTGGCTGTAGTTCAGAATGAACAAACCATTTGGAGAAGATCCTTTAGGTTCAGGTCGCATAACAAAATGTGTACATTTCCTTGCTAAAGTTAAACATTTCTGCAATTGACCTAGTAAAAGGTACAATTACATAATCTGAAACATTTATTTAATATATCAGAATTACAGGTGCATTTAATATGGGGGGGGTACTCAGGAAGATGGTGATAGAGTAGTTGAGCTAGGCAGAAAATTGTCAGGTGCAGTTAAACTTGGGGATTGGTAAAGTAATACACTAAGGGACAAGGAATGAGTGAGAATATTTTTTTCTGTTCGTACTTTTTCCTCCGGTACAGGCTAGACCTAGACTTCGCTCCATCCCAGAGTCTTTCTCTGTGTCTTACCTCCCTCCATGTTGGGGTTCCATAGGACTCCCGTACCACTGATAGGTGGATCTAGTTTTGCTGGGAGAAAGCCCTGTCACCAGTGCGGGACCTACAAGGGTCAGACCCCTCATGCTGCTCTGCTTGGTCTTTCACCTGGATGTTTTCTCCCCCTTGAGGTGGAGCAGACATGCAGTATTGCACAAGATGCACTTGGGCACCCTCACAAACACAGGATGTCAGTGACTACCGTTCCTCCTCTCCCCTGCATTGTGTGGTCTCAAACTGCCCTGTCCTCAGCAACCACAAGGCCAGGCTTATGCTGGTCTCCACTTCCCTCCCTCCCTGGAGGAGAGCAGTCCTACGGGCACTAAGTCCTCCTCCCCCACTGAACCCTCCAATGCCGTGTTTGCGCATGGGACTGGTTATTGGCACAGCAAAAGCAGTAGTGCTACCTTTACCTCTGCGCCGGGTGCTGGCCCCATAGAATTACAAGTTTAATGGGATAACTCTGACCAAAACATCCTAAATGACAAGGCTTTGTCTTAAACCTGGAATTTCTGAGTAACATACTGTATGCCTTCTCTTCAGTTTTACTTCTTTCTCTGACCCTACAGAAGGGAAAGCAGTTGGAAAGCCTACTAACAGCTCCAGACTGGCCATGCAGGAGGTACTATTCTGACCCAATCTGCTTCACAGTACTTCCACCATTTACATTCGACATCTATAACTGGAATTCACCAGGGTGGAATTGGATTCCAGAGCGGCTCGTGGGAGGCTACCCCTTCAGTGGGTTCAGGATTTGCTGGAGTGTATCCTCTCCATTTGGGTTTGTGACAGTTGACAGTCCAGAAATGTTCCCAAGCTTCATGGCCTCAAGGCATCAATGACATTTACGATCCCCTAGGCCTGATTTCCCACATGATAACCTGACGGCAAATGGTAGCAGAAGTTTGCACCTTAGACCCTGCTAGGGGTGTTTCTAGAGTCTTAAAGATTAGAGGACTTGAGACCCTGCCTCTTCCTGTCAGTGTAAAAACAAACAGCTAGGTCAGTGGTCAGTTTTAGGAATTGAGAATTTTTATGTTTGCTTGCACGCATGTGCAAGAAACATAATGCCATCATCCGAGTTTTCCAGAGGTGTGTCAGCCTCTTCCAATTCAGTCAGTGTGTTTGCAGGCGCGGTCGCAGTGTGCCAATCACTGCTCCAGTTGTCTATGACAGCTGAAAATGCAGTGGCATACAGTTGAAAGGAGAGCTCCGCTTCAGTGAGCAGAGCTCCCCCTCCACACACACACACACGCGCACACTCTCGTGCTCATGCCTTCCCCTCCCCACACTGTGGCCGGCCAGGGGTGCCCAATCCCCGTCGGCTCCATCCCAAGCATCCAGGTGCCTCGCTGGGGCCCACCCAAGCGTGGCAAGGAATTTATGGCCGACGGGGTGCCCAATCCCGTCGGCTGCACGCCCCAAAGCATCCAGGTGCCACGCTGTGGAGCCCACCACAGTGTGGCAAAATGATGTTATGGCGACGGGGTGCCCAATCCCCATCGGCTCCTGCTCCCCACCAGCATCCTTCTAGCTGCCAGCTGAGAGCCCACCCCAGCGTGGCAAATCCCTCGTCGTCTTGGGGAATAAAAAAACCTGTAAATACAAAACTGTCCCTGGCACTCTCCCTGCCCCTCCCACAACCGCACCCACCCTGTGCACCTGCCTCCCCACCTCCCCTCACCCCATACTTACCTCCGGAGCTCAGCGCGATGATCTTCTCGGACGGGAACACGTCTGCACTCTTCAAAGCCAACCGCAAAACTGTGGAAATGCCGGTAAGCTGTATAATGGGATAGATAGGGTTTTTCAACTTTATTGCATATCTCAGGCATTTTTGGAATTTTGAGCCCAAATTTTCAACATGGGGCTTTGGGACCCCTTCTCATGAATGCTGTCACTGTCATGGCGTTACCGGGCGAAGGGTGATTTGCCAGCCACTCGCGAAATCACCTTTCCGAATTGATTAACAAAGCGACACTGCCAGTGTTCATAAGGTGAGCTCTCAAAAAGCCTATTTTGAAAATGTGGTGGAAAAATGATAAAAATGACTATTTCCTAGCGTCGTTGCACAGTTCCTCTTGCGGCGTAAGTTAAGCAATTTCAATATTTTCACTCAGATTTTCAACATTGCCCTTTTACCACACCTTCTTATAAGCAGTACAGCTGTCATTTTCACATCTCACCCAAATGTGTTTCCGCCCATGTAGCGCACAGTGGCGCAGTCGGTGTCTTGAAATCAATGTATGGGGCACATTAAGAAAATCACAGTGACACTGTTCATGAGCAGAGGTGTTAAAATGGCTATGTTGAAAATTGGTGAAAAATTCCCC
This sequence comes from Neoceratodus forsteri, assembly GCA_016271365.2. Lineage (NCBI taxonomy): Eukaryota > Metazoa > Chordata > Ceratodontiformes > Ceratodontidae > Neoceratodus > Neoceratodus forsteri. The sequence goes on from CM057453.1 coordinate 144,522,209, forward strand.
AAAATTACTGTTTTAGGGCGCTGTTCTGCATGATTTCCCTCTATGCGCTAGCAGGTTGCGAATTTGTAATATTGCACCAGATTTTCAACAGTGCCATTTTACCACACTTCCTTATGAGCAGTACAGCTACCACTTTTCACATCTCGCACAAAATGTGTTTCCGCACATGTAGCGCACAATGGTACAGTCGGTGTGCGAAAACAACGTTTGGGACAGATTAAGAAAATCACAGTGACACTGGTCATGAGCAGAGGTCTTAAAATGGCTATGTTGAAAATTTGGTGACAAAGCTCCATAAAATGACTGTGTTATGAGTGAGCATTGCGCAGTTTCCACGCACCCTCTTAAGTTCATGAATTTGTAATATTTTCAGTCCAGATTTTCACCAGTGGCATTTTTCCACACCTCCTTATGAACAGTACAGCTGTCATTTTCCACAACATGGCCGAAATGTGTTTTCACACTTTCAACACAGAAATGCGTGGTCGTTGTGGGAAATCATTGTTTGGGACAGATAAAGAAAATCACACTGACACTGTTCATGATCAGAGGTCCCAAAATGCCTGTGTTAACAATCTGCTGTAAAAAAATCCCCAAACTAGTTACATTACAGTTATGGGTGCACAGTTTCTCTATGCCTTTCGTGACTTCACCAGTTTTTTAAAGATTTTCACAGCAGATTTTCAACATTGCCATTTTACACCTCCCTATGAACAGTACCGCTGTCATTTTTCACATCCTGTTCAGAATGTGTTTTGCACCTGTGGTGCAAATGTCATAGTCGCTGTGCAAAAGCAGTTTTAGGCTAACAAACTGATGATTGCCACTGTTCATGAGTGGGGGTCACAAAAACCATGTTGAAAATTTGGAGTAAAATACCAAAAAATGCCTGAGGCGTTAGGGTTTCCACCATAACGCCCTCAGAGAATGACAGGCATCAGGGGTGTGACTTGGATTCTTGCCTGTCATGCTCATACTATTCCACCCACCCACACCCCTGCAGCCAGTGAAAGGCATCAAGGTGTGCCTCGGACTCTTGGCCCAAACTTCACCCCATTCTCCTATACCTCACCCATCTCACGTATTTCCTGATGGAATGGGGTGCGCATAAGAGCCAGAGATCCCAAGGTACACCGTGACACTTGTCAGTGTCTGCAGGGTAGGGTGTGGTGAAATGGCGTGGTCGTTATGTCTGACGACCCAAAGGCACACCGAAGTGCCTGTCACTCTCTGCAGGTGGTGGTGGGGTTGGCTTCAGTTCAATACTTCGCTGCCATTCCTATTATGCAGCTCTGTAACTTCTACACTACCAATGCCAATGCCAGCAAGCAAACATTCAGCATTGACAAATGCTTGTTTATTCAGGACTGAGGAATAAAGATTCAGAACTCCAGACTCTAATGCCCACCTCTGTTGATACCCCTGGTCCTTGGCTATTGTAGTAATGTCAACCATGATGGACTGGATTTTTTGGTGACTGGATTTAAATCACCTGAGAAAAGGGGCTCCATTCATCCATCCATCTCCAGTGTTTGTTCCTACCACTGAAGTCTCTTTTCTGGGCTGGGGAGCAAACCTGATGGACCTGCAAGCACAGGGGCTGTAGATTCTGCAAAATCAGTGTGCATACTGGTGTACTCAATTTGAGGGTAATACTCTGGGTTGGTGACCTGACTCCTCAGTTCTGTTTGCATCCTCTTGAGAATCACAAACTGTCAATTTTCTGTGTTGGCCCCCAGCTTAGGGCATGATTCAGGATTATCGCCGTATCCCAAAATGGGCTGGCAAGTTTGTCTATGCATTCCCCCTTTCCCCGGTGCCAGTGGCTGTGCTGAATGCTTGTGTCCAAACTCAGCTGCTACTGATAACACCAATGTTGCTAAACCAAGATATGCATCAGAACTTGCTTTGCCTCAGTACCAAGCCACCTATTAAGATACTGGTTATGCCAGACTTTCTTACACAGCCTAAGAAGACAGTTTAGCACCTGGGCCTTACACCCTTGCATCTGGTGGCATGGTTCCTCAGAGGCAAAAGCGTATGTCCATTGGCTCTCAGAGGAGATTCTTTCTGTGTTGGAGGATTCCTATAAGTGCAGCACTCGGTGGATCTATGCTTTTAAGGCCCTACCAGCCATCTGTGCACCCGTTATTAGGGCACCAAACTTTGAAATTCGCTACCCCTCCCCAAGGTCCGCCCCCAGAGTTGGAATATTTAGTTGGGGCATAGCCCCAGCATATAGGGCGATCGGTGAAATTAAATCTTGGTGCCCTAATGATGGGTGCACTCTGACGGGCACATTGCAAGGGTGGAACCCTTTTAAGCTGAAGAGATTCTAGAGTTGATGCAAGCTTCACCAAACATTCAGACCCTTCTGCCAGTGACCTCTCAGCTCCGTTAGCCACTCCCCCACTGTTCTAGCAGTGGGGATCTACACAGAGCGGGGCCTGAGAGCAGTGGCAGACGATGGACATGGATTTTGGTGTTTCCTCCACATCCCTTTTAAGTTCTGCCCACTTCCCTCTGATGCTGTGCAGTGCCCTGTGCAGTCTCACACACACACACACACACTGAACCCCTGTCTAGGAGGCAAGCTCCCTGGCCCAGCGTCATCCCTCCCCAGCTGGGAGTGGTGCCAAGCAGCAGCGCTACCCCAGCCCCTTCAGCCGACTGTCCCAGCTCTCATGTCTCCTCCAAAGCTCAGGCTGCTGTCATGGGAGTGTGATGCGGTACTTGTTGGGCCATTGGGTGGTCCTATAAGTTACCTTTTTTATTGCAGTCCCAGCCTACAGTCTTGCAGGGATGCTGCTTTTAGGTCTTCCATCTGGTCTTTGGGGGACATGATAAAAACTTTCAAGTACCTCAAGGGAATCCACAAAGTCCAAGAGGGTAGCATCTTTTAGAAAAAGAGATGTGTAAGAAAAAGGGGCCACAATTTGAAGATGGGGGGGTGGCTCAGAGGTAACGTGAGGAAGTATTTCTTCACAGAGAGGGTTGTAGATGCATGGAACAGCCTTCCTGTGGAGGTTGTGAAGTCAAAAACAGTGGGGGAATTTAAGAATGCATGGGAAAGACATAAGGCAATTCTAGCGGGGGGTAGGAGGAAGTAGGCAGTTGGTTAACTAGGCTCAACAGCTTATCCGTTAGGTAGGGAAAAGGGCAGACTAGGTGGGCCAAGCGGTCCTTATCTGCCATCAAATTCTGTGTTTCTGTGTTTCATAATGAAGTCCCTCTTGAATAGAGCTATGGGCTTTTACCTTTTCCGGTCCATGCACTGCTAGTAGTGCTCATTAGTGTGATTAAGTGGGTGGAATTCCCAGAGTTGTGAAACAGTTATTCACCTGTAATTATTGTATCACTGCTGGTATTACTTCAGCAGTTACAGGTGCTGCCCTACCTTCCCTCACTAACAGAACTCAGATGTTTGCACTGATGAGGAGGCTCCTCACTTTTCCTAAAGTTTGATCGAAGATCTGTAGCATAAAAGGGTATGTTTGTGAGATGAATGGGAGAAGCTGAAACTCTACGCAGTGGGCTTTTCAGGAACTTTCTGTATGCTCAGTGAACTGTTATTGCATAATAAGGCTGAGAAAGGACTACCAGTAGTAAAATAATAGATACAAATGAGTAACTTTGTCATTTTTCATGCCAGCTTTTCAGTTAGAATCCGATATCCATCATTTCTGTACAAATGAGAGATTTCACCATGATAGGTCTCCTTAAAGCTTGTGTAGGACTGCTGATAATTTGCAAACTGTGTCCCAGCTCATCTAAAAATATTTGCCAGAAGCTCTGTACTACATGAAATGTAAGACGGAACTGTATTTACTTATTAGGCTTTTGCAACAAAAGAATTGGTTTCTAAGTATCAAGTGTCTGTTATTCTGGTTATAACACCTAAACACTCAAATCCCTTTCCCAGACTTAGAGCATGCCTTTTATAATACAGCCTTTCATTAAACTGTGATTTTCCTGACGGCTCCATGGCACCAGGCAGTAGGGGATCGCCTGGCACACTGGCAGCCCAGGTTCGCACCCGAGCCTGGGATGTCAGGAGTGGAGGCAGGCAGGGAGGGTTCAGGAGTGTCCTTTGGATGCGCTCCTCCCGGGAGGGTGGGTCGTGGAGGCATCGCCCTTTGGTGGCCCCTTGTGGCCAGACTTGGCCCTTGCGCTTTGTGTGGTGGGTGACCGCATGCGCAAGTTACAAGGGCACTGCGGCGAGCCTCCCTCGGGACAGGAATTCCCAGAACAAGGAAACAGCCACCTGTGCCGCTGGATGACGGCGGCCCGTCTTCCCCCCGCCGGGAAGCCCCCGTGTCGGTCACGCCACCCACCCAAGATGTGAGGAGGTGCCACAGGCACCTCAGTCTCCCCTCCCTGGTTGCCTTCCACGGGGTAGTGGGGCCCCCCAGGCAAAGGGATACACCGGGGCAGTGGGCAGCCGGATGGCAGATCGGTGGAGTGGTAGGGGAACAAGAAGACTTGGCTGCCCGAAGTTGTGACGGCCGGGTGAGATGGAAGAAGAAAAAAGAAAAAAATAACAACTGTGATTTTACTTTTGTTAGATGGTATTAATATCTACAGTATAGCTCATCTGATCTTTATTTAAAGAGAGAGAGAGGTTTCTTATCTGATGCCTTGTTGACTGCTTCTCTGAACAACGAGTCTATGCCAAGACCTTCTAAGGAGGCTCTTTTGGCTAGCATATCTGACATGATAGCATTAACACTGTTTTGGTAGCCTTGGACTTTTATATACCTTTGCCCTGGTCTAGATTAGTACAATTAACAATAATATTAAACAAGGTAATGTTTTGACACGATGCACTCAAAGCGCAAGGGCCAAGTCTGGCCACAAGGGGCCACCAAAGGGCGATGCCTCCACGACCCACCCTCCCGGGAGGAGCGCATCCAAAGGACACTCCTGAGGTAGAAGATTTGGTTTGCTGGCCAAGGCACCTAGCTTCACCTGAGCTCTTTCCTTCTAAGACTGCTTGAAAGGCAGAGTAGAGAAACTTACCAGAGCAAGGGAGAAGGATTAAGACTTAGATTGGCTAAGCAGATTTACTGTGTGGTGGTGTTTTTATTTTTTACTCACAGGGATTGCTACTGTTTGTTGCTAACATTTCATTGCTTTATTTTTTCTCTGATTCAAATTGTTGTTGCTGGTATACCTTCTTCTGCATTATTACAAGGTGTGCCTACAGGTGTGTGTGCTAACAGATTACTGCTGTAATCTTCTGATTCAAATTGTCTTTTGCAAGGTATATCTTCTGTTACTGCTTTATTTTTCTCTGGAGCAAAGTGTTTCTTACAGGGTATATCTTCTCTGAAATTATTACAGGTGGTGCTTTACAGGTTTTACAGTTTTATCTAACATTAGGATAAGCTTTCAGGGTTACTGCATTTGTTGTTGACTGATTGTTTCTGCTCTTACCTCCTTGTTCTTTCGTCCGTGGTTCTTCTTTTTAGGCAGGAAGGGCCCAGCCACCCACCCCATCCCCAACCACCCCACTACACTCCTTTTATAGGGTACCACAGTTGTGACATTTCCTGTGGCAGAGCAGGAAGGGCGGATCAGTGGGGCCTCCACAAAGTGATCTCATTTACAGGGCACTAGTAATTTAACTTGTTATAACAAGTTAAACAAAACACAATTAAACCATTACTTGCATTTTTTTCCTTCTAATTACTCTGACTAGGTTACAAACCCAGCAACTTATTTGGAATGGATTTCATTAACTGCAGGTACTGTGGAACAATTTTCAGAAGGACAGTCTTACAGGATTTAGGACACTGTCCTACATGCTGGGCCTTTGGAGATCTTAGGTCTCAGCTCCGGGCAGCATGGGCAGAGATTGACGCCTCAGATTTCATATTGAAGAGGAAATACATTATAAGAACCACCCACCATTTCCCCAGCATCCAACAGAAAAACCTCGACCGCAGAGGGTAGTTGGTCCAGGAGGTTGGCAGGTGGTTAGGAGGAGCAAATCAGGTGCCCCATCACTCTCTGCTCTCCAACACATTACCTCCAAAAACCATATAAACACTACAAACAGGTATCTGCCTCTATCTCTGAAATCAAATAAAGAGGCAGAAGACACTGCAAGCAGGACAATGCAGCACAGGAGCTAGCACAACAATACTCACCCAAATCAGGAACCAAAACTAAACAAGCACAAAGGAAATCCAAAAACTTCTGATCATAGAGACTCCATGATTCGGGAGTTGATACCCATCTCCAGCCAGGGTGATGGTCAGATGTCTCCCAGGTACATCAGCATGGAGAGACACTGACTGCATTGCTAAAATTGTTCACAAAGCAGGAGAAAACATTGATGTCCTAGTACACATAGGGACTAATGATCTTGCCAGCCGGTCAGTTATGGAGACCAAGGAACACCTGACTAGGCTGGGTGACAAACTATCATCTATTTCATCCGGCATCTCCTTCTCTGAGATCCTGCCAGTCTGGGAGAAGGAGCAGATGGACGGAAGGTCAGAGAAGGGGAGATAGGGGAGCTAAACACGTGGCTCAAGGACTGGTGCCAGGAAAAGGACACAGATTTGTAGGAACTGGCAACAGTTCTGGGAGCGAAAGTTCTTTAAATTTGATGGACTGCATCTGACTAAAGAGGGAGTCAGTGCATTGGGGCAGAAGTTTGACGTCTTTGCAGAATATTTAAACTAGCAAACGGGGAGAGGGGTGCAGCACCCCATACGTCGAATGGGAAGAACACCCTTCCCCCCTCAGATAGTGGTCAAATAGGAATTCAGCGTGTTTGCCGTTCATTTGCAACACCAGGTAAGAAAAAAGGTTTGTCTCCCCATACGATGCACAGGGGTAATGCCAAACTTCACCCAACAACTAACACACCAAAATCTGGCCAATGGAAAATCATGTACACAAATGCTCACAGCCTGGGAAATAAGATCCCAGACCTGCAGGCAATAATGTCAGAGGCTAAACTGGACATAGTAGCAATTAGTGAGGCGTGGTTTACCAGTAACCACACTTAGGAGACTTCAGTACCTGGCTGTATTGTTCAGAAGAGACCGAGGTGCAAAGGGGGAGGAGTGGCCCTGTATGTTAATGAAAATATCAAAGCTACAGAAATTCAGAATACACATAAGGAGCCAGAAGAACTGTGGGTCACCCTGAAAACAGGAAATGGGACAGCCATAAGAACTGGGGTTATCTACAGGCCCCCAGACCAGAGGAGGACATAGACACATTACTGTTAGAAGATATACAAAACATGACAGCTAAAGGGAGGTTCTGATAATGGGAGACTTCAACATGCCAGATACAGATTGGTCAATACCAGCAGGAACATCTGCCAGAACTAGACTCATAGTGGATTCCTGCAGGGAGGGCCTCAAACAACTGGTACAGCAACCCACAAGAGACAGGGCTATCCTAGATCTAGTACTGACTAACAAAGAAGGGATCACAGATCTCCAGGTAGAAGGTCACCTGGGGGCCAGTGACCATCACATGGTATGGTTCAATTTGGCTACTACATCTAAATCATCCCATTCCAAGGCAAAAATATGGGACTTCAGAGGAGCTGACTTTGATAAGATGGCCAACAGAGTTAAGCTAGCGCTGGCAAAAAGAAACACAGGTGAGGAGGTACAGGCAAAGTGGGCAAGCATTAAGGATGCAATACTTGAAGCAACATCCCATTGTGTTAGACAGAAAAGGAAGTGCAAAAGAAGAAGGAAACCACTTTGGTTCTCAAATACAGTAGCAGAAAAGGTCAGAGCCAAAAGGCTGGCCTTCAGAAAATATAAGGGAACACAGCGGGATGAAGATAGGGAGGCATACCAAACTGCCCTAAGGGAAGCAGGTAAGGCAGTAAGGCAGGCAAAGTCCCAAACTGAGGAAACACTAGCACGAACAGTAAAGAAGGTGACAAGACTTTCTATAGATACATTAGTGAAAGGAGAAAGTCCAGAGGGGTATTGCTAAGCTTAATGGAGAAAAGGGAGCATGTGAGGAGGAGGACCCTGTAAAGGCATCTATCCTAAATAGATACTTTTGCTCAGTATTTACTGAAGAGAAGGTAGGGCAGGGCCCACAGCTCAGCATCATGGACACAGGGGAGGGAGGTGAGCACTACTCCTTTCACAAAAGAAAGGGTCCTCACAAGAGCTTGCTAAGCTCAGGGTGGATAAGGCAATGGGACCTGATGGCATACATCCCAGGGTACTTAAGGAGCTAAAGGAGGAACTAGCAGAGCCATTAGCAGAATTGTTTAGTGAATCTCTGAGCACAGGAGAGGTCCCAGAAGACTGGAGAAGGGCTCATGTGATCCCACTCCACAAGAGTGGCAGCAGGGAGGAGGCGGGAACTACAGACGGTCAGTCTTACCTCCAGTAGTGGGCAAGTATGGAGGCACTCCTTAAGGAAAGGATAGTGCAACACCTGGAATCCATAGGGCACAGGATCCAAGACAGCATGGATTTACAAAAGGAAGGTCCTGTCAAACTAATCTCATAGATTTCTTTGACTGGGTAACCAGAGTGGTGGACCAAGGGGAGCAGTTGATGTCGCCTACTTGACTTCAGCAAAGCTTTGACACTGTTCCACATAGAAGATTGATAAATAAGCTAGGTAGGCTCTGGGTGGGTCAGAAGTTGGTCAACTGGGTGGCAAACTGGTTGACTGGCAGAAACAGAGTGGTGGTAAATGGTATACAGTCAGAAGAGATGCAAGTCACAAGTGGGGTACCTCAGGGATCAGTCCTGGGGCCAGTCCTATTCAACATCTTCATTAGTGACCTGAGATGGACTAGAGGGTAAGGCTTGTCTGTTTGCAGATGACACCAAGATCTGCAACAGAGTAGATGATCCAGATGGGGTGGGCAGAATGAGAAGAGATCTGGATAAACTAGCAGAATGGTCAGAAGAGTGGCAACTGGGATTTAATGCAAAGAAGTGCAAAATCATGCACATAGGGAAGAGAAACCCTGAAGCCACTTATAGGCTGGAAGGGGAGTTGCTAGCAGTCACAAAGGAAGAAAGACCTAAAATCATCCAAGCAGACCTCTAAAGCAGTAGGTAAGGCTAGGGGGGTGTTAGGGTGTATTAGTAGAGGTATCACAAGTCGTAAGAGGGAGGTAATAATCCCTCTGTACAAGACATTGGTTAGGCCCCATCTGGAGTACTGCGTGCAGTATTGGAGGCCACACCTTCACAAGGACATTAACCAAATTGAGGCAGTCCAGAGAAGGGCAACCAAAATGGTGCAGGGACTGCATCAGAAGACATATGAGGACAGATTAACGAGCTCAATATGTATACCCTTGAGCAAAGGAGGAGAGAGGTGATATGATCGAGACATTTAAACACCTTAAGGGCATAAACAAGGTGAAAGAGTCTAACATGTTTAAATATAAGAAAATAGCAGGACAAGAGGACACAGCATGAGATTAGAGAGGCCGATTAAGGGGAATGTGAGGAAATTCTTTTTCACAGAAAAGTTGGTAGATGCATGGAATGGCTTACCACAAGAAGTGTGGCTATGAATACAGTGCAGGGCTTCAAACAGGTATGGGATAGGCATAAGGGAGCAATACAAATGACTATGAATAGATAGGTCACTGACAGAGCAAAGGCCGATGGCACATTTATAAGGTAGAAAAAGAAATGGGCAGACTGGATGGGCCTTGCGGTCCTTATCTGCCGTCAACTTCTATGTTTCTATGTTTCTATCTTCTCTTTTATGTTTTCTGCATTTCTATTGCTTTCATTCTTTATTTCTAGAAACAATTTTTCCATTAGCTATCATCAGCTTTGGTTGCTTGTCTACACGTGACTCATAATCCTTTGTTTATGACACCACAGTCAGTTGTTGTGGAATTGATTAGGGCATCACAAGCAGAGGATTATGATGTCACATGTAGACAAGCAGTAGTAACAGATAATATTCAAGGGACAACAGTCCTGTTTTCAGGCGCATTTCCATACTGATAATGAATCGGAGGGATATAGATATCGTAATGATTTAAGTGAGACTATGACAGTGTCATCAGTATAGAAGGCAATATCTGATTGATAAGTGGATAAAGTACAAGGCCAATACTGTACAAGCTGAATTGTATCTCAGTATAAAAGTTTTCTGTGATGCGTCTGGCTCTATAAGACTGAAAATTTGTTTCACTCCTGCTGTAGTAGCACATATTCTCAAAGACAAGCATGACCTTTTAGGTGACATAGTGGTTAAAAATGCCTCAGGATTTATTTCCATCTTTGTTTGCTGAGATATACTCTTCCGTTATGATTTTTTTTCTATAAGAATAACTAGAACAAAAATGCTATAAAATGCAGCAGCACTCAAAAGTGTGAAGTACTGCACAGAATGTCTCATATTTCAAGATTCTGCAAACAAGCGTAGTCCAGCTGGATAATGGGTATTAGCTCTAATTACACACCATGGTAATATAAGTCAATCTGTAATATCATTTGCAGGTATTAACCAGATTGTTCCATTGATGATTCTTAAGCACCAGGCGTCTGTGATACTGGTTTCCTGGTTGCAACAGCTAAAACACTTGGACTTCCTTCCAAAATGAGACCATAACCTTTGTAATGAAGCCTCTTACAGGGCTATAATTTGTCTTGCTCCCGTGAGCTTTATGATAGATTAAGCAGGTTATGCTTTTTGTCTTCATCTGAAATGGACTGCTGTTTCATTCTTGTGGTAGCTCACTGGTTCCCATTTAATGTGCTGTGCTCAGTTGTGTAACAGTAAGTGTACACCAAGATGAGGGACAACAGTACATATTTTTAATTTATTTATTTAGCATGCACCAGAAGGTGACAAGTAGCACAGTATGTTGGTCAAGTTCATGCTTTCACTAAGAAATTTGACTTTATGGTACCATACAGGTAGTTTAAAAATGCCAGAGGAACTGCCTGCCTCTCCTTGTCTGCTGCCCAGCTTAAGACGAACATGCAGTTATATACACTGATCCTGTGTAATGTTTTATGCAAACACATTCTACCATAATTGTCATACATTGACTCTTACAGTGAGATGCACATTTTAGTGAAAGTGTTCTCAGGGCTGGAAATCTGAGATAATGCACTAGCTTTCTCCGAAGACCTGGGTTTTACTGAGGTAATATGTGAAATGAGTTTAGTGGTCTCAGTTCCCATTGGACAATAGTCTGCATCCTAACAACCATCCTGCAGAATTTTCCACTATATGGCACAGTTGCCAGCCCTTGCTTAAAGAGGACTCAAGATGAAAAGAAGAGAAAGTGAATTAACCTGCCAACCTGCATAGGTGTTGCTTCCCAGCCAGGAGTTGAGCTGCATTGGTGAGAGGGGGTCCCTGGACTGTCGCTGAACTATGGATAAATAGTGGGTTTCAATTCCCAGTGCCATCTGTTAGTCACCATTAATACTATAGAAACAATGACTGAATTACTCACGCTTATGGATGTTAAATAATACTCAACACCTGGCCAGGCGTTTTAATAGCTAGTGTATTTTATTTTTACTTGTATGTAATGTTATTTGATAGCTATACACGTGTTCAAATTCTTCTTTATATAATGTATTTCTAATTTTTTCACAATGGCATCACTGTTGGAAGGAGTTACAAGGTCAAACAGGTGATTTTGACTGCTTGCCTAAATCCTAAACTTAATCCAGTTCTTTTGGAGAATGTACCAGTTCAGATACATAGAGGGGCTAGATCACCCCCTTTTTTCATGCTGGAGAAGGCCCTGCCTATATTTCCCAACATCCTATTGGCTTTCCCGTATGCTTTGCTGCATCGAGCAATGGTCTTGAGGTTGTCAGTTATGACAATTCCCCCAAGTCCCTTTCCTCTGAGGTCTAGCCTACCCTCCCCCTTCCAGGAATGCATTTTTGGATTCCTCTTGCCATGTGCATGGCCTTTCACTTTGGGGGATTGAATTTGAGCTGCCAGATTTTTGACTACTTTTCCAATTTCCCTGGCACACCTTCATATCCCTGATCCTATCCTTGCTGTCCACCCTGCAGCATAATTTAGTGGCATCTGAAAAGACACTTTTTTTGTGCCCTGGATCCCTACTCCAGTGTCACAGATAAACTTGACAGTACTGGTCCCAGGACCAACCACTTTGGGACCCTGCTGGTCACTCTTTCTGCAGCAGCTTTTCTTTTGGAGGGAGCACTGTTTGACTCCGATGTTATGATTGAGCTTGCTAAACTCTTAACATTGTGTCAAAGAAGTGGACCGTGTGACCCTCTCCTAATTAGTAAGTTCTCTGCTAGCCACCTGTGAGCCCCTTATGGGCAAGAACACACTATGTAAAAGGTGCAGTCAGAGAGTAGTTTCCACCACAAGAAAACAAGAACTAGCAGGGGGTCCCCGGCTCATAGTGGCATGATAAATTGAAAGTGTAGGTAAGTGGCTGATGAGGGAGGTCACCTTGTTATCGGTGGTCGGGCTAATCATAATTCAGTGAAATGATGAAACCAAGAACTCTTTTAAAATGATGAAATGATGGAATGAAGACAGAAAGTAAGAAATTTGAATAACTTAAATGAACTGCAGGCTTTTAAGCAGCTTTTCTTTTAGGGGCGGGGCTGGGACTGGTACTGTAACTGTTTGGTCACACTCTAGTCTTGACCCCTGAGTATTTACTGTTTAGTACTACCTTCTGAGTCATTCCCCATAACAAGTTTCCTATCCACCTAGTTAAGCCTTCTCCCACTCGTGAGTCGCCAAACTCCTTAACTAGCCATCTGTGTGGCACTGACTCAAATGACTTGCTGAAGTCCAGTTACAGGACATCTACTGCCTGGTCCTGTTCACCACCTGATTCACTGAGACAGAGACTTATATGAGGTTCTTCTGGCAGGACCGCTCCATCATGAAACCATGCTGTCTGCTGTCTTGGAGACCGTTTAACTCCAGAAAGTTTGCTAACTGCTCCTTGATGATAGTTTCAAGCAGTTTCCTCACAACTGTGGGAGACTAATCAGTCTGTAATTGCCCAGAGTAATGTAATAAGGCACTTGTTCTCTTACAGTGTGGTGAATCTCTGCAGCAACCTACAAGTGTAGACAGCTGATGAGAAGACAGTACAAGTGTGTATCGGTTTCTGTTTACTAAGGGAATCCCAGGTTACCCTGGGTGCCATTGTAGAATGGGTCAGAAAACCTGTAAATGAATACATTTGTACAGTAAACCTGTTCACCCCTACTTATGTAGCTGAAGGCCGCGGGGGGGGGCATGGGCATAATGGACCCAGAGTTTCTTCAGAATTTAAAATACTTTTACTATGCTCTGCTATGATGGGGGTTTTAACAGAGATCTGTGCCAAATAGGCCCCAAGTTTAGCGCTGGGTGGCGACATTGAGGCAGTGGTTGCTCAGTTTGGTAGTCTGAATTTTCCAGTTTTGTGCCTTTGTTCCAAATGCCAACATGTTCACATTCAGTCACTGGTGTGCATGTATCTAGAGTGCACCCTCCCCCCCCATGTCCACCATTGTAGCTCCCGCTCACTGGAGACGCTGTCCAGTAATGTTCCAGACAACTACTGGTCCTTCGCAGGAGTTGCTGCGAGTCTGGGACAGCATACTTCCCCTTTCTGTGATGAATGTTGCTGGGGCAGCTCTTCTTCTCATGGCTGCCCATGCATTCAGTGATCTGGGCTCATGGTGACAACCAGGTTCACCTGCATAGAAGCAGGATTAACATTCTTGAATGTTGTTGCTTTTCCATATGTTGTCCTGCCATGGCAGTGTTTGGTCTCTTCTTAAGTCGGACAGCTCTTTGTGCTGTTGCCAAATATGTTTACTGTACCTTTGAGGAAAACAGAAAGACATTACAAAACCAGAGAGTTACTGATCAATTCAAGTTATAAAATGGAAAGAGACATCCTGGAAGATGATTGACTGAAGGAGTCTTTGACCCAAGACAACATCTCATTATATAGTGTATGGTGGAACGTCGTTCTCCACCGAAATCCATCGCTGTCGAAATGTTGTTCTCCTACATTAGTGACGTACGCAGTGCAGCAGAATGATTTTTTGTTCTACTGCACTGCGCACGTCACACACTGTGTCCTCGAGCAGCATTTGACAGTTAGGGCTCACTCCATAGACAGGACACATAGCGAAAGCAGCAATGTCAGCAGCAGTACTATCAAAGCCACTATCGGAATGGGATAGATTCATCCTCGATCAGGAAAACAAAAAAATGGCAAAAAAAAAAAACGAAAAATGACATGCGGCAATTACATAGTTTCCTGAGAGACAACGACGAGCACAGGGCAATACATGATATTCCCACTACAGAGTTAGACTCACTGTTAGCTGATTTTATCTATAAAATAACAAGGTTAGATGGCAGTGAATAAACAGTTAAAATGTCAAGCGTGAAAACGTTCAAAATGTAAAGTTCTTTTTTCCTTCTAGTTACCCAGTAAAAATGTTTTGAAGCAGAAACATGCTGTAGTGATTTTCTTTTTCACCAAAAAAATGACGTTCCACCGTATACTATAAAGAAAAGTGCATGGGGAACAGTTGACAACAGGGCTAATCTTTCACCTCGTTGGCACTATGACGACGGATTACCTCTCGAGCTGCGCTCTCGAGGTAATCTGTCGTCATAGTGCCAACTCGGTGAAAGAGTAGCCCTGTTGTCAACTGTTCCCCATGCACTATCCTATATATCATTATGGTTCGAAACTGACTATGGAGAGCAGCCATTTCCTAACACTTTAGGGTAATTTTATAATCGCAGTAATACACTCTAGTGTGTGACGTATCTTGTAGTCATCACTTTTTGGGTAGCAGAAGGCACTTGTCGCTTCTTGCCTCGCTGTACACTCAAGTCATGACAATATCTCATGATACAGCACACCATGTCATGTATAATTGCTTAAATACATGCTTGCAAAATCAGTCCAAAGTTGTAGAACAGGCCCGCCATAGAGGCAAACTTGCTGCTTATTCTCTGCCCCCTGAGTGATCGAGGTTTGCACATGTTCTCTGGTATCCACACTAGTGTCGACTGAAGGTGGGGCACATCACATAGATAAAGCACCCCAGAGAAGGAGGGATGATGCAGACCACTTAGCATTCTTACACCGCTGCCTGCTGATCATGAAGTGGCGTCGGTTGAGATGGCAGATCACTCACACACTCTCCCAGGTGGAAGGTAGGTGCAACCATGACAAGGATCGGGAGAATCATGGTAAGAAACTGGGAAACAAAAGTGTAGAACATGGACACAGGTAAAATGGAAACTTTTAAGGGGTAGCAAAAGAAGGAGCAGGACTCCTTCCAGATTTTCAAAGTTTTCAGGGTCCCTTTGCTGTGAATCCTTATAATGTGGTTAGCTAGCAATAGAAAACCCCACAGATGGGAAGGACACCGTTTTTGAACTTCACAAAATGCCCTTATCTGCAGTCATTTTCTGTAAAGTAGCAGTAATACAGAAGGTAAATTACTTCCTAGGATTCAAGTGGTGGTAAAGGTTTGTAGAGAAATTGTAAACTATTTTTAACTGGAATCTGAACAGTTTGTCTCTAGTCTCTTGATGGGATCCAAATTTTGGTCCTAATTTGGCACATTTTTCCCAAAAGTGGAAAAAGGCAAACAATTGTTTAGCTTTTTTAGCTGGACAAGGCAAGAAACATAGATGATCTCTGGTAAAAAACATTATTTAGACTGGAGAGCCAGGTATAGATATGTCTGGATACAAGGCAGTTTGTTAAGATATCAGCAATGGACTGAAAAAGAAATCAATCATTCTTTTGTGAACTAGGTCATAGAGAGTTGAACTTCAGGATGTGTGCACCAGAGGGCACTTTCAAAAGCCGAGACATGGTATGTTTGAAGCACCAGAAAAAAACACTAAACTGAAGGTGGATATGCTAATCTGAAGGTGGGCAAAGCAATGGGGCCAGATGGGATGCATCCAAGAGTACTGATTGAGTTTAGGGAAGTACTGGCTACACCTCTGACAGTCCTGTTTAACAGCTCACTGGAAGCAGGAGTGGCTCCGGAGGCCTGGATGAGGGCAGATGTAGTCCCACTTCACAAACGTGGTAGCAGGGAGGAGGCTGGCAACTATAGGCCAGCCAGCCTGACATTGGTAGAGGTAAAGTTAATGGAAACATTGCTGAAGGAAAGGATTGTGGAATCTTGAATCTAACGGGTTACAGGACCCAGAGGCAGCATGAGTTCATGAGGGGAAGGGGTGTCATGTCTAATGGATCTAATAGATTTCTTTGACTGGGTGACAAGGGAATTAGATTTAGGTAGAGTGGTGGATATGGCCTGTAAGGATAGGCTATAAATGTATGACGCAATGTTGGATTGGGTATGTGTGCCATGCCCTATGTATGTATGCATGTTGGCAGGTAAAAGCCCACGTATTAGCGTACTAAGTCCACTTACTGTGTCTGCGAGCATAATTACATGGTGTCAGAATAGAATGCCTTTAACCACCCACTGCCCTCAATCTCCGGGGGAACTTGGCTGAAAACTGGTGCAGCTTCAAACAGCAATTTGAAATCTTTCTTGTGGTCAGTGGAGCTGCAGAAAAATTGCAAACAGTACAGGCTATGACTTTTCTACATGTGGCTGGCCCTGTAGCGCTTGAAGCTTATAATACGTTTGAATGGGGAAGGGAGGGCGATAAAGAAAAATCGGCCCAGATATTGGACAAATTTGAGAGGTATTGTAACCCACGAAAAAACGTGACATATGAGAGACAATTGTTTAACATCAGAAATCAGAACCCTGATTAGTCAATTGTTGCGTATGTGATTGATTGAAGGCTAAAAGCTAGATCATGTAAATTCGGAGAGTTGAGTGACTCCCTAATTACAGACAGGATTGTCTGTGGGATCCAAAGTGAGCTTATTCTGTTGGCACCCTTTGCAAACTGTGTGAGAGGCCTTTCGGCACCATGCATTTCTGCTTAAAGTTGAACCAGCGTAATATTCTGTGGTGATTTGCATATGCAGCCCATGATGTTTTGCGTTGTGGGGGCATATGTGATTTTGTATTTCTTATGAGTTGTAGACTGCTAAGGAAAGTGGATCTAACACTAGCTAGAGTGATAGACATTTTTAGAGCAGCTGAAATTTGTGAAACCCAGATTAAAAGTTTAAGTGAGACAATTCAAGAAGAGCAATATGAGCATTCAGCATCTTTTAAAGAGGAGAGAGCCAGAAATGGGGTGAACTAAAACAGAGGGAGCCCACATGAACAAGCTTAAGTGTGGGTGCAAGCCTGAGCCAAACAAATGCCTTGCGTGTGGACAAATTTGCAGGCCATGTAATAGAAAAAAACAGTTTGCTAAAATGCGCTGCATAGCTAAAGGCAGTGAAATCCACATAGTCAAGGAAGAATCTGATAGTGAGAGTGAGAGTACTTTTAGTGTTGAGGCATTGTCTGCCTATAAGACTGAGACTGACTGGAAAGTAGATCTGAACATAAATGGCAAATTTGCAAATTTTAAGCTGGATACAGGAGCACACTGTCATGTAATGTCTTTGCAAATGCACAAAACATTGTCTAGAGAGGCTGTGCAGAAATCTAAAGCCAGATTGGTCTTGTATTCTGGACGTAAATTAAATTTGAGAGATAAAGCTGTTTTACTAGCATGTTTCAAGACCCAGTGTCACCTTCTTCCGTTCTAAGTGGTAGATGCAAATATGATCCCCGTTTTGGGCCTGCCCACTTGCCTAGAAATGAAACTAATAAAGAAATTTTCGATGACTACTGAAAGTGAGAGGCCAGGGGACACCACAGAAGAAATATTGTCTTGAGTTTGCAGACATCTTTGAGGAATTAGGCTGTTTGGATGGAGAACATCATAATCAGATAGATAAATTAGTGAACCCTGCGATCCATCCTCCTCAGAAAATACCTTTTTGTTTTAAGAGATAAAGTGAAAGCTGAACTGGAGAAAATGGAAATATTGGGAGTCACTGAGAAAGAGGAGAAGCCCACGAGTTGGGCTAATTCAGTGGTTGTCATAGAATAACCCAGTAAAGTGAGAATTTATATAGACCCTAGAGACTTAAACATGACTATTAAAAGAGAGCACTATCCAATGAAAACAGTTGAGGAAGTTGCCACTAAGCTTGCTGGTGCTGACATTTTCTCAGTGCTTAATGCAGGACATGCCTTTTGGCAAATTAAGTTAGATGAGTCAAGCTCAGACTTGGTGACTTTTAATACCCCATCTGGGCGCTATAAATTCAGATGCCTTCCATTTGGTATTTGTTCTGCACCAGAGGTTTTTCAAAGAAAGATCTCACAGATCTTTGAGGGGCTACAAGGCACTGAAGTCGCTATGGAGGACATTCTAATTTGGGGGTCCAACATACAAGATCACAATGAGAGACCAAGAAAGGTTTTACAGGGAGCTTTGGCCAGACATCTATCCTTTAACCAGAAAAAGTCCAAACTCAAACTGAGTGAAATCCAATATATAGGTCACAAACTAAGTAAAGAAGGACTCTTGGCAGACCCAGGAAAGATTAAGGCAGTTGTGCAGATGCCCACTCTTCAATGTAAAACTGATCTACAAAGATTTATGGGAATGGTAAATTACCTAGCAAAGTTTATTCCAAATTTGTCTACCATCAGTAAACCACTGAGCTGCAGCTGTGAGGTAAGATCATGGAAAGAGAAGCCAGATGCAAAGAGTACTGTATCATCAGTGTACATAGGAATGGATGCAGAAGAACAGACAAAAGGGGAGGTCATTTAAGAAAAGGGAATAGGACACAGGACAGACCCTTGAGGGGCATCTAAGCAGATAGGTAGTAGTGATAAAGCTGAGCTACCTAGCCGGAGAGTTTGAGAGCTTCGCTCAAGGTAAGAACAAAACCAGCTGACTGTAGAGTCAGAAAGACCCACTGCTTTAAGCTTGTTCAGAAGAAGGGGATGTGCCACTGTGTCAAAAGCTTTGGTAAGAGTAACAGAAATGGCATAGGTGAGCAGACCCTGATTCATACCTGAGAGTATCGAATCAGTGTGCTGATGGAGGGCAGTGGAAGTGTAATGGGATTTCCTGAAACCAAACTGGAAGGGGGTAAATGAGGAGAAGAAGTCAAGGAAGGAAGAGAGTTGAGATAAACAAGGTGTTCCTGTAACTTAGCTAGAGTAGGAAGGAGAGAGATAGGACGGAAGTTACCTGGAGAAGAGAGATCACCACCTTTAGGGATAGGAGTGACAGTAGCCTGCTTCCAGGCTTCAGGGACAGTAGAAGAGGAAAAGGAAAGGTTGAGGAAAAGGGTATTAGGAAGTGTGCTAGCAGGAGCTGAGAGAAGTGGAAGTTTGGGAATAAGACCATCAGGGCTACCACCTTTGTGAGGATTAAGGGCGAGCAAAGACTGAAGAGAAGCAGAGGTGGTGGTAGAAGAGAAGGAAAAAGAAAGGTTTAAAGGGGGAGGAGGTAGGGAGAGGAAGGATGGAGAGGATGGGATAAGCAAGAGGGCACAGGTAGTAAAATAGGGAGTTAAAGGAAGAGGCAGCAGTAGAAGGGGCAGAGATGAGGCAGTCATCAGCCTTAAAGAACAGGGAAGGGAGACTGGGTTGGAGAGGAGAAAAGGGAATGGATAACCTTCCAAAACTTCGAGGGATGATTAATGTTGATCTTACTTCGAAGGGGCTCTTGCAGCAGGTAACACCATTAAGCACCATTAAAACTGAAGCCAGCAGGCACTAGGACCCCACAGAAACCTTCTAGCTAGCAATCATTAGTGGGGGACTGCCCCCCCCCCATGTCGGCCCACCCCAACATCCTCTATGGTATAAAAGGGGCAGTCCCCCAGCCCGACCTCAGTTCTTTTCCTGCTGTCAACCCATGCAAGTCGGACCTCCACGGACACCTTCTGCTCTAGTCAACCGCCATTTTCTTTGTGAGTTTACCCGCGCTTTATTATTTTATACTTTAATATTTGTAGTTTTTTCTTGTGTGTCTTCTTCTCCTTCCTCCTCTTCGGAGTGGCAGCAGACAAAGTGTGCTTGTGGCAAACAGCTTCCCTACAAGGATGGAACTCATCATGCCTGCTCTGCTTAGGCCTGAACCATAACACTGAGGCTTGCCAGCATTGCAAGGATTTCAACCAGCACACCAGAATTCACCGCCAGAGGACCCTGGAAGCCTTCCTGCTACAGCAGAAACTCTCAGCGATGGAGAAGGAGCTCCAGGGCAAAACCACTTCTTCCCCAGCTTCTGGGCCCTTGATGACTTCTTCATCCCACAGAGAGAAGAAGTTCACGGGAAAGCACAAACACTAGGAAAAGCATAAGGACAGGGCCCGATCTGCTTCCCGATCTCAGTCCTTGCGTCTTCCGGCAATCGAGTCAGGGTCCTCCTCCCATGGGAGAGCGACCTCTTCCAGCCAGGCAGCACTCACTTCCTCCAGGCTTCCGGTGGTCAAACCACCTGCTCTCATCATGATCTTGGGTGATGGTTCTTCGGGACTTCTTCCCCATCCTCTCAGCCCCTGAAGCTCAGGCACCTCCACCCCTCAGGGCCTCAGCCAGGTGGCTCAGCTGGGTCTTTGGGAGGTGTGCCTTTGCCCGTCACCTTCCTGGTTAAGGCATCAGCCAAATCAGCCCTTACTTCAAGGTCCGACATCTCTGGGCAACGTTCGGGGCATGCGCTCACCTCCCCTGCAAGAGTGACGCACCCGCCCAACTCGGGGGTTAGCTCCCCTGCACAGGCCTCTCCTTCTCAGCTGACGACGGCTGCTTCACCAGACCGGCCTCAGTCTACGCCTGTGCGGTTGACGCCAGGCACCCCGATATCAACCATGCCGACACCTCAGCCATCGCCGATCTGACTCCCCTTGGGCACTGGCTGGCCCTGTAGTCACCTCTCAGCCAACGCCGGGGGGGGGCTGACACCTGGTCTTCTGACTCCAGCCAGTCCAATGCAGGATAACACTGTGCCCATGGGGCTGATGCCGGCTAACCCAGCTCTTCAAGATCCAAAGTGCAGAAGTCCGGCGGTGGGAGGCACCAAAAAGATGTAAATAAAAAAAAAAAAAAAAAAGATCCAACACCTGAGTCATCTCAGCCTTCAGGACCAATGCCAGGGCCTTCTGCTCCCCTGACTCTGGCCTCTCCCCCTGCCATGCCTCAGAATCCACCTGTGGATTTGAACGCCCTTTTTGCAGCCTGGTGGGTGTACTTTAAGGATATGGAACCCCTGAGGAGACCCCCTACTCCTCCTCCTCCTCCTAGGGACCCTCCCCTAAACCTAGACAAGACAAAGAACTCCCCTAGGAGCCACCAACGCCACCTTCTAGAGGAGTCTACCCCTGAGGAAGTCCCGACGTAAGCACAGTCACTCGTCTTCTCCACCCCCAGACTCTGGTGAGTCGGGCAGGCATTCTTCCTCCTTAAGAAGGCTCTGATTTACCTTCAGAACTGGAAGATCCCAGAGATACCCCCAGGTATCCTCCAGATGATCCTTCTTTCATGGATGGATGTAATGAGACATATCCAAACCATTATGGGTTGGAACATGGAGGAATTGGACCCAGAGAGACATCAGTTTGCCATCTTTCTCCGTAAAAGGAGTCACTACCCTTGGTCGCCCCATTTGACTCTTTTAAGGACATCAATAAGGTGGCCTGGAAGCATCCGTCCTCTACTCTGGCAATGTCCAAGAAGGCAGATGGCTTGTATAATTCCCCAAGGAAGAACCCTTTTATGGGGAGCATCCTGAGGCCGACTCCATAGTTATTAATGCTGCCCATGACCGCTCCAAGCATCCTAGGCACCTTAGCACTCAGCCTTCAGACAGAGATTCTAAACAGGTGAACCAGTTTGGCAAAAAACTCTATGCCTCAGCCACCTGCACGATCCGTTCCCTAAATTTTTTAGCCCACTTGGTCCAATACCAGAACACCTTGTGGGGAAAAGCTATGGAGATGTTGCAAGGCTCAGCCTGAATATCCTGGTAAGGCCGAGCTTCTGCATATCTGAAAATCTGGCTCAGATGTCGGTACTCGCTTCTCCGAGCCTCTTATGACTCAGCAGATTCAGCAGGCAGAGCTGCAGCTACAGGAGTTTGCCTTCGTCACTACTCCTGGCTCAGAGTCTCAGGCTCTGCCCCTGATGTGCAATCTAAGATTCTGGATACCCCCTTCCAGGGTCCGGTCCTGTTCGGTGAGGATTCTCAAAACATAGTCACTCACCTCCAGGGGTCGGGCAAGGCTCTGCACTCGGTACAAACCTTATATTGATCGCAGACGAAATCCACCCAGTGTCAATCCTTTCAAAGGTCCTCCAAACAGCAATCCAGGGAACAATCCCAGGACTGCTTTCAAGCGTAAAGTCGCTTTTCAAGCCACTGGAGGTTTGTCCCCAAGGGTCCCCAGAACCTCCCAGGCTGCCCTGCCTGTTCCCGGCTCCTCAGCCTGACTCCTTATCCAAACCCCTTCCCCTGGCCGAAACCCTGGGGGAGGTAGTGGGAGGGTGCATCTTTCTTTACCTAGAGGGATGGCACATCTCAGACCAATGGGTTCTTCAGTTAGTGGAAAAGGGGCACACTCTAGAGTTCTTGGAGATGGCCCCAAACAATCCCCCATTGCCCTCATCCAAAAGGAGATCCAGGCACTCCTAAGGAAGCAGGCCATAGAACCCATCCCACCAGCACAAAGAGGGAAGGGATTCTATTCTCATTTCTTTCTGGTCTCAAAGAGAACCAGAGACCTGTGTCCAATTTAAGACCTCAGCCGCCTGAACCAGTACATAGAATCCAAGCGCTTCAGGATGGTCACCCTTCCTGGTCTTCTCCCCCTTCTTCATTGGGGAGATTGGCTTTTCTCACTGTATATGCAAGATGCACATCTTCACATCCTGATCATTCAATCCCACAGGAGGTTCCTTCGCTTCAACTTCCAAGGAAACCATTACCAGTTTTGGGCTCTGCCACTTGGCCTGTCCTCGGCCCCTCTGAGTCTTTACAAAGTGCCTAGCAGTAGTTGCTGCGGCCCTAAGAAGGAAAGGCCATTTTGTTTTCCCTTACCTGGACGACTGGCTTCTGACAGCTCCTACCAGGAATCAATTGATTAGAACCATGGAGGCCACCTTCGCCTTGTTTCAGAACTTAGGGATCACTCTCAACCTCCCCAAGTCCTCCAGAGGCTTCAGTACATAGGAGCAATACTGGACACTGCCCAAGGCAAAGCCTTTCTGCCCCCCGTCAGGGCAGAACGCCTGCAGGTGCTAGCTCAACTGGTATCCTCCTCGTGCAAAGTTTTTGTCAGGTTCTTTCTCAGACTGCTAGGGCACATGGCGTCGGTCATTGCGACAGTCCCCCTGGCTCGTCTGCACATGAGGGTGTCCCAGTGGAACCTTCAGGTCCAGTGGGACCAATGCACAGACGACTTGCAGCAGCTGGTGTTAGTCTCCAACCCTGTCCGACAGACTCTGGCATGGTGGCAGGACCCCTTCAACCTCTCCAATGGGGTCCACTTTCGGACAGAGTCGCCTCATCTGATCCTGACTACGAATGCATCAGGCCAGGGCTGGATTGCCCTCCTGGCTGACTGTCAGACTCAAGGGCTTGGTCACCGCAAGAGTAGCATCTCCACATCAATGTTTTGGAAATGAGGGTGATTCTGTATGCCCTGCAGGCCTTCCTGACTAACCTTCTCTCGGGCCCACTTTTGATTCAGACGGACAACATGTCAGTGGTCTTCTACATAAACAAGCGGGGGGGGGGGGGCACTCACTCTTACTCCCTCTGCAGAGAGGCCATGAGAGTCTGGTATTGGGCCATAGAGCCTCATCTGGAACTGACGGCTGTACACATTCCAGGTGTACTAAACACCTTGGCAGACAGTTTATCTCCAAGGCACATGAATGGGAACTTCTTCCCTCAGTGGTCGAAGGTCTCTTAGACAGGTGGGGTCATCCCGAGCTGGACCTTTTTGCATCCCCACTCAACGCAAAACTGCACAGTCTGCTTGCTAGATCCAGGGCCTGGTGTTTTCTGGCGAGATGCATTGTCCTTTTCTGGACAGGGAGGGTTCCGTACACTTTCCTGCCCTTTCTATTACTGCAGAGAGTTCTTATCAAGTTGAAGTCAGAGGGAGCAGATATGATCTTAATAGTTGCTTATTGGCCATACCAGATGTGGTTGCCACTGTGGGGGCTTGACCCTTGTATGGCGGTTGGATTTCTGCTTGACGCGGTGACCGGGTTCGGGGAGCGGACCGGGACACAGGAAGGGCGGCCGGGGAAAGGATCGAGCATCTTTGGACGCTCTCCTTCTCCGGGGGAGAACAGGGCAGCACTCGGCGTCGGCGGCACCTAAGCGGAGGCTGGGTTGCCGCGTCACGTTGATACTCAACAGTACGTCAGGATGGGGCAGACACAGGTCGTCATTGCACGTCCCCATCCTGCTTAAATGGGGGGGGGGATAAAAATCCCGAACCTCGCCGTCTATATGGCGCTCTGCCCCATAAGGCCTCAATTAGCCTCTAAGAGCCAGTCCCCCGACCAGATATTAGTACCACGGCTCCGATAATGGGAGGGTCGATGCCACGGCCCCGCTCTCTGGGGGGAAAGCCAGGGATAACTGTGGGGACGCAGGCATTTCTGGAGGTGGAGGAATAAGGGGGTCCGTGACCAGAGCTGAAAATAACGACGGGAGCAGTAGGGGGCAAAAAGAATAAATAAAAAAAAAAAAGATGTGGTTGCCACTCCTTCAGCAACTAGTAGTGGAACCCCCGATTCCCCTGCCCCTGTGCTCAGACTTGCTCTTTCAGGAGAAGGGCACTCTGGTCCATCTGGACCACAGGTCGCTGCACTTTCATGCATGGCTCCTGCAGGCTTAGCAGTCACCTGCTTTGGGGTTTCCTCCAGGGTGACTAACGTTCTAGTGGCAGCCAGGAAGCCTTCCACTAGAGCCACTTATGCTCTGAAGTGGAAGCTGTTCTGAATCTGGGCCACCGCTCATCACCTGGATCCCTGCCTGCTGAATCTTGTTCTAGAGTACCTCCTTTCCCTCTCGGACTCTGGCCTGAACTACTCTTCCATTAAGGTGCAGCTATCCACCATCTCTGCATACCATGTACCTTTTGAGGGCAAGACTCTTGCCCAGCTGGATCTTTTCTGCACCTTTTTGTGGGGTATGCAGTATCTGAAACCTCCCATTAGGGACCCCGTTCCTCCATGGGACCTTTTGTTTGTTTTAGAGAAGCTTACGTTGCCTCCCTTTGAGCCTGCCGCAACTTACGAGCTATGCTTTTTGTTGTGGAAAGCACTGTTTTTAGTTGCTGTCACTTCTGCTTGAAGGATTTCCAAGCTTCAGGCTCTGATATGTAAAGAGCCTTATTTAGTTTTCCACAAGGACAGGGTGTCCTTGAGGACTAATCCTAAGTTTCTGCCTAAGGTGGTGTCTGAATTTACACCGAATCAAGACATCCACCTGCCTGTTTATTTCCTAGAGTATTCAGATAAAGGGGAGGCCTTACTTCATACTCTGGATGTCCACCAGGTGCTTCGCTATTACTTGGACCGCACCTGGCCCATTAGAATGTCTGATCAGTTGTTTGTTTCCTTCGCTCCTAAAGAGAAGGGACTCCTGTTTCAAAAAAGTGCCTGTCTAAATGGTTAGCCAATTGCATTGTTTATTGTTACAACAAGTATGACAAGCTTTTATCGGGCCCGGTCAAAGGCCATTCTACCAGGGGTATGGCTGCTTCCTTCACTTCCCTCAGGAATGTGTTTACTGCTGATATCGTTGTAGTTGCCACTTGGAGTTCAGTCCATACTTTCATTAGACAGAACAGTCTAGACATTGCCTCTAGGTGTAAGGCAGGCTTTGGACTTGCAGTCCTGCAAGCAAGGCCTTCTCTCTTGAGAGTTTTATGCTGCTCTGTGCCTTCTCCCAGCTGACTGGAGTCAGTCCTTGTACTGCTTAGGGACTCAGTCCTAATGGTGTTGCCTACAGTTATGTAATAACTTACCGTAACAGTAGATCTTACTTCGAGAGTCAGCTCTTGCAGCAGGTATAATAGTTAGGACTGTAGCCGTCAGGCGACAGGACCAAACGGCAAACTTCTAGCCAGCAGTCTATGGCAGGGACTGCCCTCCGACATCGGCCCACCCCCAACGTCACGCACGGTATAATGGGTGGGCAGTCCCCAACATGCCCCAATTCTTTTCCTGCCTTCAACTCGTATTCATCGGCTCCATGGCTTGCCTCTTAGTAGTCTGACCGCCATTTTCTACCAACTGAAAGTTTCTTATTTTTTCATCAGAAGTTCCGCTTCTAGCGATCCCTTCATCTGTATGTCTTCTTCCCCGACGCCCTCTTCTAGGCACACTAACAAGTGTGCCTGTGGGAAGCAGATCCATTCCAAAGACTGCCATTTGGCCTGTCTGCTGTGCCTAGGCCCAGATCATGACACCCAGAATTGCCCACACTGTCAAAAATTCAACAGCCGGACGCGGGTCCATCACCAGAAGACCCTGCAGGCCTTCCTCACACAACAACAGTTGGCCACTATGCAGCAGGACTCCTCTTCTGAGAAGGAATCTTCTTACCATTCTTACAAAAAGTCATCGGGGAAACATAAAGATAAGAGGAGAGAGAAGCAGAGATCCCATTCACATTCCAGATCCTCTGGCTCCCACTCTACCTGCAGGGGTAGCTCTGACTCTGCCACCCAAGACACCAGACTCACCATGGTCAAAGCCCCATCCGTGGTCTGGGCTACGGTCAACAAGGACAGAGGCTCCAGGTCTTGGGGCCCTCTCTCCAGCTAATAAAAATCAGGCCTTCGACACCCCAACAGGCCGCTTTTCTGACACAGGTAAGCGACACCAGTCAGGTCTTTCCTGGTCAGTCTCTGTATGCAGTGCTGACCCTTGGGGCAGGCAGAAGGCCTCGGGTCACTTGTGTGGAAGATCTTCCTTCCTCCCATCCAGGCACTCTAAAAAACTGGCGGAGAAGCCTTCCAAGCCGCCGTCTGACAAATGTCCACACTCTAAGCCTTCATCGGACCAGCACTGATGTTGGACTGACAGTGTTCCAAAAATGACTCACATGCAGGTCCCATTCCTCTTCCTCCTCAGACTCATATCAGCCCTTGGTCTCATCCTATTCAGACTCGTCCATTGGCAGCCTATCTCCTCTGGACCCAGAAGATACACCAAAATCCCCTCCTGATGACCCCTCTTTTTCCTTGAGGCACATCCAAGATAATATGGGTTGGGATACAGAGGACCTAGACCCAGAGAGAATGCGCCTGGCAAAATACCTCTGCCAGAAGGCTCCAAAGCTGGTGGTGATCCCACCCCTGGTAGACACCTTCGTCGATGTCATGCAGGCAGCTTGGAAGCACCCACATACCGCCACTGCTGTCTCTAAGAAGGCTAATCACCTTTATAGGACCCCCAAAGAGCAACCTTTTCTGGCGGAGCATCACGTAGCTAATTCAGTGGTGATTTGGGCAGCCCATGATCATTCCCAGAGGCCGAAACACTTCAGCACACAACCCCCAGATAAGGAGTTCAAACAGTTAGACTCCATGGGTTGTAAGGTTTATTCCTCCACCACCTGTAGCATTAGGAGCTTGAACTTTTTAACACACATGGTTCAGTTCCAGAATGCCCTTTGGGAACAAGGGATGGATGCAAGAAATCCCAGACTGTCTGCAAAAGGCTGAACTACTCAAACTTTTGCAGATCAGATCAGACGTGGGCACTCGTGTCTTCCGTTCTGCTCAAGATTCCTCGGACACAGCAGCAAAAGCAACAGTGATGGGAGTATGCCTGTATTGCCACTCTTGGCTCTGGGTTTGCGCAGGATGTTAAATCTGACCTCCGTGACACACCCTTCCAAGGCTTAGTCCTCTTTGGTGAGGATACGAAAAGATTAATACTAAATTACAAGATTCTGGAAAGGCAGTTCGAACTGTGCAGTCCATGTACCACCTGAAACAGAGACAATTTTGTAGGTCTTGTTTTCATGGCTGAGGGGGACAACAGCCACAGCAACCTCGCTTTCAGCCCCAACAGCCTCAAACGGGAGGCTATAGCCAGAGAGGTGCCCATAGAGGCTCTGCAGGACCCAACTCTCACCCAGCCAAACCTACCCAAGCTGCCTCCCCCCACTCCTACCACTGCCTGACTCCCAGTCAGGCCCGCTTCCTCCTGTGAACCCAACGGGGAGGCAGTCAGAGGTCGCTTTTCGCTCTAGGCAGAAAATTGGCAAAAGGTGATCTACGATCAGTAGGTCCACCAACTAATAGGCAGCAGACACTCCATAGAGTTTGTCCAGCTCCCATTGGACAGGCCTTCCCATCCCGTTACTCAACGAAACATGCAGGTCTGATTCACTCAGAGATTCAAGCCCTGCTATCCAAGAATGCCATAGAACCTGTTCCCCCAGCCCAGAGAGGGAATTGTTCTACTCGCACTTCTTCCTTGTGCTGAACAAGTTAAGTGACCTGAAACCCATTCTGGACCTCTGCGAACTCAACCAATTTGTAGAGTACAAGAGGTTTCGGATGGTGACTCTTCAGGGCCTGCTCCCCATGATCCATCACGGAGACTGGCTAGCATCACTAGACATGCAAGAAGCCTACTTACACATCATTGTGGCAAAGCCTCACAGGAGGTTCCTCAGGTTCACCTTCCAGGGCAGACATTTTAAATTCAGGGTGCTACCCTTCTGCCTTTCATGGGCACCGAGGGTTTTCTCAAAGTGCCTTGCCGTGGTAGCAGCAGCACTTTGAAGGATGGGTCATTATGTTTTCCCATACTTGGATGACTGACTACTGACAGCACCGTCCAAAGTACAACTGCTGTGAGCCATTTGGGACACCTGTTCTCTCTTCGAGGAACTAGGTATCATGATCAACACCCAGAAATCCATCCTCAGTCCATCCCAGAACCTGAACTTCATTGGGGCGCACCGCGATACTGTTCGAGGGAGAGCCTGTCTGCCACAAGACAGGGCTACCTGACTTCAGGCAATAACTCGCCACGTTTTTTCTGCCTTGGTAGTACCAGCCAGAACCCTGATACGGTAGTTAGGTCACATGGAAGCATCCATCATTACAGTCTCCCTTGCGAGACTGCATGTAAGGACAATCCAGTGGACCCTATGCATCCAGTGGGACCAAAGATGGGATGACTTGGATCAACCAGTCTCCATCACCAAGCCAGCCCGTCAGGAACTCCAGTGGTGGATGTCATCCCCTTCGTTGCTCGAAGGGATGCCCTTTCAAAGAGAGGTGCCAAACCAGGTGTTAATGTCCGATGCCTTAGGCCCAGCATGGGGAGCACATCTTGGCATTCACAGGACTCAGGGCTCCTGGTCCATGAATGAGAAATCTTGCCACATAAACATCTTAGAGATGAGAGCCGTTCTCTACGCCCTGCAGCACCTTGAGCTGGGCTCGGTAAGGAGTCACTCCATGAGGGCCGTAGCGGCCTCCTTTGCTGTGGTCAAAAACATATCTGCATCTGACATTTGTGCAGCTGCTATGTGACACACAGTCCATACCTTCATAAGGCAGTATAGTTTGGACATTGTCTCTCGACGTAGAGCGGGATTTGGCCTTGCAGTTTTGCAAGATCTCCTCTCTTAAGAGAGAACTCCCTTCCACTCTCTTCTTACCTTCCTGCAGGGTTTGGTAGGTTTCTGTAGTGCTTCGGAATCAGTCCTAACTGTGTTACGTACTGCAAGAGCTGACTCTCGCAGTAAGATAGTTCATTTACATAAGAACTTACCATAACAGTAGATCTTCAAGAGAAGCTCTTGCAGCAGGTATATTTCCTGCACTCCTTCCCCCTAAGAGGTTTCCTATTGCATATGACCTACATCGACTGATACTTGTTTTGCTGCATGAGGTATTGACCTTGGTTCCCTGGTTCGAATCTCTTTACATCTGGATGCCGGGGTCTCCCGTGGAAGAACTGGGGCATGTCAGGGACTGCCTATCCTTTATACTGTGCATGACATCAGGGGTGGATTGACATCGGGGGGGGGGGCAGTCCCCACCATAGACTGCTGGCTAGAAGTCGTTTGCCATGGGGTCCTGTCACCTGCTGGCGATAGTCCTAATTGTGTTACCTGCTACAAGAGCTTCTCTTGAAGATCTACTGTTATGGTAAGTTCTTTCGTAACTGTACTATCTTCCAGAGGAGCTCTTGCAGCAGGCTTTGCCTTCCTTCCCTCCATCCCCCTGGTGACTAATTCTTCATCACTGCTACTATGTTTCCTCGGTTCAGAGGAACCACCTTGGTTCTCCTTTTATTACCTACCTCGGGTCTCCACTAGGAGAACTGAGGTTGGGTTGGGGGACCACCCCTTCATACCATATGGGATGTCAGGCCAGACTGACGTCAGGGGCTGCTCCCCACCTAATTACTGCTAGCTAGAAGTTTTTCGTGGGGCCTGCCGGCTTCAGTCCTAACGGTGTTGCCTGCTGCAAGAGCCCCTCTTGAAGATCTACTGTTATGGTAAGTTCTTATGTAACTGCATTTTCTGAAGTGTGGACTCAGAATACTTGGACGTTGTAAGTTTTATGGGCTTGGTATAGGCATTACAAAGGTGACAGTAGTTTACAAAAGCAGCTGAGGAGCCAGTGATCTTAAAAGCACACTAGGCAAGGTCTCCAGAATGGAGGCAAGTCGTCACTTCACCTGTTATCCAAGGAAGATGAGAGCCGCGTACTCTAGTTCTTCTCTGGGGAACATGACAATCCCTTACAGCCATAAATTTGGAATGAAAGCATTGCAGGGCAAAATTGGTAGTATTGGCTGTTGAGATCGGAATCCAAACAGTAGCCACAAGGTCAGCTAGGAGAGAGGACAAGTCAAGGGACTTAAAGGACCTGAGATGGATACATTTTTTTTGGTGGAGGGGGCCTTAGAATGATGTATCTAGAACACACAGTAAACCATGTGATGGTTGCTGAAGGCATCAGGAAGGATTCCTACATCCACTATGGTGAGGATCAGATGAGAGAACCCAGTCTAACAGACAGTGATTTAAAGATTTAAAATTTAGGTGAGTGGAGTCGGAGACCGATTGAGTCAGTTGTAGTGACTTTACATTACGATCAATTTTACTAATATTGGGGGAGAGCCAATTTGTATTAAAGTTACACTATCCACTAACACTGTCCAGTCTAACTCCACTTGTCAGTTGCACTGTCTGAGAGAGAGAGTGCTGTGCACCAGATTGTATCAAGTACACTAGCTCTAATACAGTGTACATCCCTGTTGTTGCAAGAGAAGCAGGTCCCTTTCTCTGATTTTTTTTCTTGTTGGTATGCCAGACTTCCCTTTGGCTTGTATGCCCTTCTTTTCTTCTGCTGTAAGGAGTGTCTGGGGAGATGGAACACATCTCGACTCCTTTGGGCTGCTTGACCTTATAGCTCTACATGCACCTGAGATTATTTTTTACCCTGATGCTATTCAGTCAGTCCTTCATCAGATAACATGGGGATTGGTTTTTCCAGGAGTCTGTGTAATTCATTCCTGTTTTTGTACATTGTGCCATCTCGGCTGCAAGGGGATCCTAATGCTGGGCCACTTGCTTTTCCACCAGAACCACATGCTTCAGGGTGGCTGCCTTTTATGATCACTATCCATCTTCTGTCTGGCTAGTGGTGTGAGGCTTTGGTTCCATACCCAACTACCTCTTTAGGCCACCTAGTGTGCCCCTTTTTTCAGAGGTTGGTAATCAGGTTTTATTTTGTTATTTATTTGTATTTCCTAAATCTTATCCCTAGTCCTTGGGCTAGGAAAATTCTTAGCCCCCTCCTCCCCCATTTTGTGTCTCTCCTTTCGAACAGAACTGAGGTTAGTGAGGGAGCTGGCAGTGGTTATTTCTTGGCACACGGCACTTCATTGGGGGGGAGGGGGTGCATGTGCCCGGTAGTCATGGTCAGCTCCCTGGCAAAAACGTTGTTCTCTCAGTGTCCTTGTGCCTCTCACCCTGATCCATAAGTGGTAATCAGTGGTGTTGATACTCCACAAGATCAACAGTTACAGTAAGTATGTAACTTTCATATCTCACTCACACTGCAAAAGTGAACGTCACTCCTTGTTTTGCTTTTTGAACCCATATTTTCAAAATAGTCATTTTTTTACCCTGTCTTATGTACATGGCAGGTGTCATTTTCAAATCCCCTTCCAAAACCTGTTTTCACAGTTCTTCTGCAAAAATCACATTTCCAGTGGCATTTGATAAATGGCAACTGTCATGTTCACGTACTGGGGTAATTAAAATACTGTCTGGATAATTCAGGGTCACAATCTAAGAAAACAGCAGTGTTATGTGTGAACCTCTTTATTTCCCAATCATGACAAGTTCATTATTATAACTCATGTTACTAATTTTGTTTAATGGCGTGAGTGGAGTTCACAACTCTTAGAAACTATACAAACTGAAAAGCTAGCTCTTTACAGGAATGATACTGGGCACAAGTTTGGGGCTAGGTGGGGTGCTATAGAGAAATTGTAATTGTAATTTATAGAGATATTACTCATGGCTCAACATCTTCCTCTTCTTATTTGTAATTTATTTAACCATCACCTTAGCTCAAATTATTGTAATAAAAATCAGTATGGCTTATGCTGTGTAGATCATAGTAGTACACGTGGGTCATATTAGACAAGTACTTTGCTACTATGCCACTTCTACACTGGTGATGCTGTTTCGTTTAGTGCACTTCATCCTCTTACTCTTCTACTCTCTGACTTTTCTCTTTCTTTTGCTTTATTAATATTAAGTCTGGAGAAAATGCTAAGATCATTAATTATATTGCTTGAGCATTTTTCCCTTTTGGCTTTTAGTTCAATTTGCCTTTATGGTACAGTATGTTTTATCTTATTGATATATTTACTACTTTATATTGTGCTACTATTAAAGTTTTCTATTTTTTTTTGAATATGATGTATTTTTCAACTCTTAATAAAAAATGTTATTGCTAAAAATGTTTTTGTTAATTTTAACTGCTGACTTATCTATGCCAACTACTACACAGCATATACAAGCAAGCGAACATTTGGCATTGGCCAGTGCTTGTTTTTACTGGGTATTTCTTTTCTGGCTAAATACATAACACATCTTTTCAACTTTTCAATACTAACCTCTAAATCACCCCAAGACTGGAAAATAACTTATTTAATGGTAGTTCAGCAGTGGGATCCTAACTGGTATACATCAATTTCTGTATTATCGATTTTTTAATTAAAATATTTGAGAAACTAATACATGGACAACTTCGTCATTTTCTTTGAATTCACAACCTAAATATCTCCTTTTCAATCTGGCTTCAGGCCTGGCCACAACATCCTTCATGTAGTCTCCCAAGTGGTAAGTGACTTTTATACTTCCTTTGATAATAAATGTGTTTCTCCAGCAGTTTTCTGGACCCATCAAAGGCTTTCCGTATGGTCAATCATAATATTTTGCCTAACAAACTCTCTTCCATTGATATTAGTTACTATATATTTTCTCCAAAATCAGTCTTCTTCATGGAATCCCACTTATGGGCCTAAGCGGGAGGGGCTAATACCCTATGGAAGACAGTCTTTATTTGGCAAAAAGGTCAACAACAGTTACTGGCTTATAGCATGTACGTGTCACTGTGTGATGCCGCACAGCTGCCAATAACCATTGCGACTCCTCACCTTCCTCATTCCGTTTTTCATGTCATCGAGTGCACACTGTGGAAGTGAATCATCCTCAGATCAGCATTCATTTGTCACCAAGTCTCTGACACTGTCTTAGTTTATTGTTTTCCACATTATCTGGACTATCAAAGAAGAAAACAACCAAAGAAGGCATGTGTCTTGAATGAAGCCAGTGTTGCTCCACACACCTGGGTTTTTCAGAAGGTCATGGGAGCTAGGTGCCTGGCCTGGAGCCACTGGGGTTCAGTTGAGTAGTGACACGACCCTTTGGGACATATGGTCGAGGTCCATGCTAACCATGTTGGGCAAGATAGCTCACTTTTAGTTTGCCTGTACTTCCACATTTTTCAGTGGCAAACATCCCTAGGAAAAATCCTGTCTTGGAATGTAAATGGGTGGAACTACCCAGTTAAGAGGAACAAAGTATTTCAACTCTTAAAAAAGGAGAGAATGGACGTTACGTATCTCCAAGAAATGCTTTAAATGACTTGGAGCACTCACTGCAAGCTCACTTGAGGGAGCACCTATGAGGTATTTGCCTTTTCATATAAATCTGGGAAAGGCATAAAGGTGGCCATAATGATTTCAACTGCTACTGCCTTCACATGTTCTACTTCTTATCTTGACCCCTCCAGCCTCTGTGTTATCCTCACTGGCTGCCTCTTTGATTCGGAAGTCACACTAGCTAATGTTTACTTTCCACCTAACACAGATAAGGCAGTTATCCAGACCTTTGTTAAAAAATTGATGGGAATGCTCACAGGACAGCTCATACTGGGGCTTAAATTTTACCTTATCGCCAGACTTGGACTTGTCCAGGCTTGGAAGCCACAGAGTGACCCTAGCTCAGAAATTTCTCCAGCGTACCTTACAGTACCTCAGTTTAATTGATGTTTGACATAGGCTGTTTTCTTCTGATAAAACCTATACTCATTTTTCTGCAAGTCATAATACTTCTACCAGACTTGATTACTTCTTTGTGACCTGTGAGCATTTCCTTATGGTGCAAGATATGTCCTATGGCCCTAGGGTTCTATCAGACCGTAATTTGTTCTTCTCAAAGTTAATTTAGGACAACGATCAAAGAAACCTTTTTGACATCTAAATACTGTGCTTTTGAGTGATGAGGAGCTCCAGGCCAGCCTTAGGGATCTTTTGCAGCAGTCCCTGGTTGATAATGATACGGGGGACACTAGTGACTCTATTTTATGGGACACACTTAAAGCTGTTATGCTTCTTGGGGAATAAAAAAAGAAAGGGGGGAAGATAATGGCTCTCACAGATAAAATTTGCACCCTACAACTTCTCAATACCCAGGCCGAGCCCCATATTAGTGTACAAATTACTGAAATGCGTGAGATCTTAAAGGAACCAGTGGTACACTCCTTCTTCTATACAAAACAGTCTTATTATGAAGGTGGTATGAAGGGAGCCTGGCTTCCAGCCCAACGTCTCTGTGCCCAGAAGAAAAGAGTCTGTATTTTGTAGCTGTGCTGCCTAGGATTTGGCAGAATGCTGATAAGATTATGCAGATTATGACATGTTATTATCAAGATTTGTATACTGAGGAACACACAATTATCCCCAGAAATGGCTCAGGAGTATCTATCCGGGTAGACATTCCCTACCCTAACAGAGATTCAAAGACAAAAGCTACTACACTTGGTCACTGCAGAAGAAATCAATCTTGTCTTGGGATTTGCTAAAGCCATGAGATGTCTGGTCCCCCGATGGGTCCCTGGTGGAATTTTTAAAAACATTTTCTACAGTGGTTCTCCCCCTTATTCTGAGTACATTAAAGGCTGTGCAGGATGGGCAGCTACCCCCCCCCCCAAGCTGGTATAATGCCACCTTTTCAGCCGTTTTGAAACCCGCTAAAGATCCCAGTATTAAACTGGCTAAAGATGCAAATAATCCTTCCTCCTACTGCTCTACATCCATAATTAGCATGTATTATAAGCTTTGTATGGGCATTTGGGCTCATGGACTACATAAATCACTCCCATCCTTGCTCCATCCTGACCAGTACTTAAATGCTAAACTATGGACAATATTCACAAACGTTTTTATCTTCTGGCTTACATACAGAGACTCCTGATCTGATTAGCCCTTCTCAGCCTAGATGCTGAGAAGGCTTTTGTTAGGTCTCCTGGACCTTCTTGACGGAAGCCCTATGACATTTTGGCTTCCCCTTTCCTTTATAGACTGGCTCAGTAGCTTGTATGCCACCCATCGAGCATATATAAAGATAAATGGCTCTTGCAGTGCCCCATTTAGCTAAGTCAGGGAACCTGGCAGGGGTTCCCCATTTCTCTCCACTACTTTTTGTACTGTACGTAGAACCTTTGTCAAATGCCATCAGGCAGGATGCAGGGATAGAGGGAGTTCTCATTGGAGGCAAAATATTTAAAAATCAATCTATATGCAGACAGTATACTTTTGACACTGCTCTCTCCAGACACATCTATATCAGAGGCCTGGAGGGAACTCCAGGCTTTCAGTGTGGTTTCAGGATTTAAACTTAATTTGCAGAAGACTGAACCACTTCTCTTTAATTACTCTCTCCCTCGAGCACTGCAACGATTCTCTTCCAATGGAATTGGACAGTAATTAAGTATCTTGGTATTTACATACCCAAAGATTTAACTACTTTAGAATTACTTAATTATGAGCCTCTCACGCAACAGTTCTCCTCCAACCTCACTAAATGGAATCTTCCTATTGGCTTTTTTTTCACTGTGGTTGAATCTGTTTGAATGATGGTACTTCCTAAACTGCTACATCTGATGCAAACTCTCACCATATTTCCTTCTCAGTACTATTTTACCTCTTGGGATAAATTTTTTTTTGTTTCTTTTAGAATGGGCAATGCCCCAGAATCAGGCTTTCAACATTGCAATTACTGTACCTTGGGACAGGGAAGCAGTCTCCCACACTTATGCTGTAGCGGCACAATGTATTATTTGTCTGTGGCTTACTCCATCCTGTGACTCCCCCTGGAAGCACATAGATTTGACACCTCAGACTTGCTATTCTCACACCCTCTAGGACAGTTCTCCCTGCAAGACCACCACTTTTACATGTACTACTCTGACTCAATGGCTTAAATTTATTAGAATGCGTGCCCATGCTAAGCAACTCTGGTACTGTAGATTTGGGCAACCGATGGAGATTTTACACACCTAGTGAGTTAGATTTGGCCTTTGCTCGATGGTGGAGCCTTGGGCTGCATTATTTATTTCAGTTTTTGAACTAGCAGGGTGAATTTATTGAGTTTCCTGTTAATGTACAACAGACAAACACTAGAACAATCAACAACGTATTCAGTACATTACAGTTAGCCTCATCTGAAGCCAATAAACTATATATTGCAGGGTTTGATTTAACTCCAAAAATTGATTAGCGGTTTGCTCATAAAAGAGCTAAAACATTATGAAAATGCACAGCACTTGCTTCACTGTGTTTAACAAACATAACACTTCTAGAAAACCTATATAAATACTTTCTGTACAGTTAGCATTGTCCGAAGAAAAAAACTGCTAATTAATTATTTAAAACCCTGTATTTAGGACAGAAAGCAGTGGGAAATCACATTATAAAGTCTTAACTTATTTATTTATTATTTATTTGTTGAATTTTGATGACCGGGTAGGCCCACTAGGCCCCAAAGGTCCCTTTTTCATGGGCGACCCGGGAATAACAGTACATGAGATTATAGACAGTTGAACATATACATATAAAGGTCATGGGTACACAGTATTCGGCTGTTTACACGTAGCAGTTATTATATGGGTTTCATATATCTAATTAGTAAGTTGTTCATATAATCCTACATTAGTCATACATATTAGAGAGACAGTACTGTGGATTCATTAGATAACATAGTTCTAAGAGCCTTAGGATGGTTCTGAGAGGGGGAGGAAAGAGTTAGTGCTACACTGTTCAGGGGTTAGAGATTTTAGTTTGGTAAGTGGGCTATCATTACTGCCATAGATTAGGGAAATTCTCCTTTCATCCAACCTCCCTTTCAGCATTTTCAAGACACTTATGGCCTTATGGGACAAGAAAACTTTCATTATATACAGATTCAGACACATCTCCTACATATACAGTACCTTCATGGGCACTCTTGAGTATACCAGACCCAATTCCATTACTACTTCACATATTTATGGACACCCTCAAAGGCGTCTCTTGGCACTCCTTAATTGGCCACTTATACAGAGAGCTCCAGGCAAGCCAGATACACACCTCAGAATATGTCTTAGCCAAATGGAATCAGGAACTGATTCTTGCAAAATTCTGGAAAGTAATCCACTCCATTTTTATCCCCCATTCCCCCGTCCTCTTAGTAAATGGCTCCTCAGTCTCAGACCTCACAGCAGCTGCTAGCTATCCCAATACTTTCTTCACCACCTGCGCCCTACCTGCCCCCTCTAACCCCACCTACTCCAGTCCCCTTCCCCTTGGTCATCGCCAAATGGATATCACTTCCCTCCTATCTCCCCTCACAAAATTTTCCCTCACCTTCCTTAACCCCTCCAAGTAAAGCCCCCATGGGCTGGAGTGGACCCTAACTTTCTATGGATTTCAGTCCCAGCCATTACCTACCCCCTAGCTCACATCACTAACCTCTCTTTCTCCCACTGTATTGTCCTCCAGGCCTGGAAAATTGCTATGGTTCTCCTCCTCCATAAGGGGGAGACCCCTCCTCCTGTGGCAACTACTGGTCTATCTCCCTCCTCCCCTCCCTTACTAAGCTCCAGGAGTCCCTCATCTACTCCAGACTTGTCAGCTTGTTACACTCCTCGGACTTCCTCTCAACTTTCCAGTCTGGCTTTAGAAAGCACCACTCTACTGTATCTTCCCTATTGCAGATTACTGAATCCATATTTACGGGATAGACCAGGGCCATATCACCTCAGCTATCTTCATTGATCTGGCCAAGGCGTTCAACTTGGCGTCTCACACCCTCCTCTTTACCAAACTGTGTTCTGCTGGCCTCTCAACTGAAGCTGTCAATTAGTTCTGATCGTATCTCTTTGGCTGTCAACAGTCTGTTCAGGTGGGGGGAGGGTGTCCAGTCCCCCTCATATTTGCTGGAGTCCCACTGGGCTCCATACTAGGGCCAATTCTTTTCTCCATCTTCCTTGATGACCTCCCCTCTGCGTGTGTCTCCTCAAACATCCATATGTATGTGGATGATAAAGTTATCTATGCGTATCGCCCTATGCCTTTTGCTGTGTCCGGTCCACTCCAGTGGGACTTCCACAACGTCCTACAGTGGTTCCAGGTTAACCAGCTTAAGGTCAGTATGAAAAAGACAGTGACTATGAACTTCGGCCCCTCCCAGAACCTGTCCAGGCTGTATACCCCCCCATTTTCACCACTCTTGATGGTGCCCCATTAAAGTGGTCCCCACATTTAAATACCTAGGAGTCTGGTTGGAGAGCAAGCTTGACTTTTCTGTCCATATAGACGCCATCCTCTCCAAATTCCACCCCAAATGAGGTGCCTTATTCAGAAAAAAACAATGCCTCCCTCTACCAGTCTGTGGAGAGCAGGTAACCAAAATGGTGCTCCCAGTTTTCGATTATGATGATACAGTCTACGGTGTCGCCCTCTCCTCCTCCCTTGCCAGACTGGATAGCCTATGCAATGCCTTCTGACACTTCGCAACTCATCCTTCCCCCCATACCCACTACACTTCCCACTCCATCCCCCCCCCTCACGTTGTCAGGTGCACTGCGCTGCCTTCATAACTAAATATTGGTTCAGGTCTGTACCCTCCTATCTTTCCTCCCTGCTATCCCCTGCTCCCAGCTGCTCCTGCTCGATTTGGTCCAGGGATTCCTGCACCTTTTCCATCCCCCACCTCCACTCTTCTGCTGACCAAGCAACCTTCTCCTATCACCGCACCTCCTTCTGGAACCTGCTCCCTTCTCATCTCCACCTGTCCTTCTCTCTTCCTGCCTTTAGACTTCACTTGAGACAACTACCAATGCTTACTGCTCCTGCTTTCCACCCTAATCTCTATACCCCTTTTTCTGTTAGCCAGAACCTAAGCTAGCACTGTTTTAGAACTGCCTCTTTCCCCACTTTCACCTAGAATCCAGCTCAGCAAGTTCTTTCAGTATAGTGAGTAATTGGAATGTTCTAGGGGCATGAATATAGTTCACTATCTGCGATATTGGCAGTTCCACTGAAAGTGCTGATTCATCTGAGCATCTACTAGCTAAGCTTCTCCCACCACCTGGGTGGTATATCCTCTGGCTCTGCCCCATGACGTCAGATCTCACTTCCGCTGGATGATTTTGGTCTCCTCCCCTGCAGCTCTGTGCATTGTAGGGTACCAAGCATGCCATTGATGATTTCTAAATTGTTTCTAAGTTTTTTGATACATTAGAATTCCTCGGTTCACCTCCAGCCTTGTTAACAGAAGATGGAACATGAGGAAGCGAAACATGCTCCCACCTTCAAATTATGCATCATGTGCTGCAAGAAATGGTCATGGAAGGACCAACATGTGTCTTACCTCTACTGTTTGTGAGCTGCACACAACGTTTTGAGACGCGGCCTGTGCCAGACAGTGCTCCGTTCTTCTCTGGAGGATTGCATGGCCCAGCTTCTTCTTGGCTGATTGAGGCATGAAATTTCAGCCAGAAGGCTGCAAGAAGGCCCCCTCTGTGGCAAGGTCTGCGGCTCTGCTTGCTGCCATGGAAGAGGTGGCGGCTGCTGCAGTGGGCACCTTGTTGGCCTTGGCCTTGTTCCCAGTTGGGGCCAGTGTTGGAGCATCCTTCACTGGTTAATTCTGAGAAATTCACAAGGCCTTCCAGGCCTTCAGGGAGAGCCCTACCCACCATGGTAAGAAACACAGGCATGCCAGCATCAGTCGTGGGACCAGGAGAGATTGAGGTCCTCTTGCTCTCTCTCGACTTACCTGACCACTTGACATGGATTGAGCACTGGACTTTGGCTGAGCCTTCTTTGGTCGATGGCCAGGTTGCAAACTCCATGGTGCCCTTTTCAAGCTTGTCGACCTCGACATCGGTCGATCAGGCGGTTGAGATTTTTATCAGCACTGTTGACCAGTTCAATTTCATTTCTATTTGATCAGCTGAAGCTTTTACAAAATCTAAAATCAACAATCAGGATACAATATCCGTAGATTAAAATCTTATAAATAAACTGTCCATATTATTACATGATTACTTGTTAGATTTTTACAAATATGATCCTTACATCTAGGATCTGAAGTTTCTACAAAATAAATCCATAAAGCAACAGTTGTCATGTATTTACAACCAAAGTTCATGAGAATCATCATAGTCGGAGAGCGACCAAAAATTTTGCCAATTTCTCCAGTACAGCCTCACTTGTGTTGTTAATGAGAAACGAGACCATCTGGTCGGGAGGGAAAACAGTGCTGGCCAGAATATCCCCTAGCCATTTCTTTCTAGCAGAATTATAGAGAGGACACAGAAGTAATATGTGTTTCAAATCATCCTCCACTTGGAACATGCATGAACAAAAAGGTGACTCAAGATTTCCTCTTCCCTGTCTATAATAAATATAGTTGGCTTTGTATAATTCCATTTTGAATCTTGTTATTAGTTGCCTAGAGCAAGGATTATTTAGTTTAATGAGGTATGGATCCAGGCCGAAGTTTTGCTTTACTATTTTATACCATCTAAATTGTTTCAAGCTGGCTATCCTTTCGTTGTCCTGTGCTTTAGCTAAGTCTCCTAGTCTGGTTTTAACAAATACTGTAATTTCTTCAAATGGTTTGTGATATATATCTGTTATAACATGGCCTAATCCATTAGGATAGAGTTTCGTCCTGATAAATTGAATAGTAGGTGCTATGAAGTTCAGTGGGGCATAATATGTCTCCTCTTCAAGACACCATCTAGGTATTCTTTGTTCTGGTAGTTGAAGTAACTTTAATAGAAAAACAATTTGTTTTTCTAAATTTAAGGCTCCCATGGGAAGTTGTCCCAGTTCTAAATGTAAAATTTCCTTTGGGACTGATTGAGGTAACATTAGTATATATTGATAGAGTTTATTAATTACACGTTCAATGGAATCGATCTTCTGATTTCCCCAAATTTCCATTGCATAAACTATGCTTGTATTAATTTTTGCTTTTATTACATTCAATGTGCCTTGTATAGAAGCTCTTCCAATTTTTGAATTAAATCGTTTAAAGGCATTAACTGCTATTTTAGTTTTGGATTTAGTATGCTGTATATGGTCTTTCCAAGATGTTGTTTGAGAAAAACGTACTTCCAGCTGTTGACCAGTTGCTGGAGGAGATTGAAGAAGGGTCAATTTCCAAGATCCCATTTGTCTCAGTCCTCAGGAGGACATGGACCGGTTGGTGTCCCTGACCAGCTCCACTTGAGAACAGACTCCTCCCATGATCGTTCCACTGAAGCCGGTGCCTGTGGTCTATAATGGACCACTAGTGATTTCTCCTCAGCGTAGGCCCTTGTGTCAGCAGTCGAGGCTGAACTGTAGGTCAAGGTACCACTCTTTTTTTTTTTTTTTTTTCATACTTTTTCCCCTCCTACTACCTGTCAGCCCTGACCCTTCAGGGCATCCAAGGGGTCATCCTCCTACCACCTGCTCACCGTACCTCCAATTCCCTATGTAGCTTTGGCTTGTCCCCTGAGCGGGGACGAGGTGGGGTGGACCCCTGTAATTCTTACTTTCGTCGGTCTGGAGGTAGTCAGCGAGCAGTGGCACACTGGAGGCATGCCCCAGGAAGCCCATCTTCCTGGTGCTGACAGGAGTTTTTCCACTTTTTCTCCTTCCCCACGCAGCATTAGCCCCTGATGTCAAGGTGCTAGATGCCGACGCCTACTGCTTGTCTGGGCCACCCATCTCCCTTCTGTTGGGAGCTTGCATTCCCCCAAGCCTCCGCCCGGAGTCGCACAAGAGAGGTGGGCATCGACCCTCCCCTCCCTGGAGATGGCGAGCTGTCGTAGGATGCGCAAGCCGTACTCCCCACGGCCAACCCACCAGCGACCCAAGTCCGCTCTCGAACCTGGGTCACCGGCGTGGAGTGAGGTGTGGCATCCAGCGCCTCAACCCTCAATGCCACCAAGGTGCCACTCTTGCTTTCACATTACTGGGAGGTGTCACCATTGACACTCTTTGACCTCATCCTTGAACGATGAGAGGCTCTGACACTGGACGTGGTAGCATTATGAGGAACTCCTCTGGCAGCAGTGGACTATTGCGGGCCGGGGTAGGGCTCTATCCCCAACACCTGTGGTTAGCTGGCATGCGCTGATCATGCCTGCACTTGGCTGCCACCCTAAGAGGTGGAGCCATCTCCACTGCAGCCCTTGGTGGGAGCTCTGATGAAGGACTCCTGTGCTGCAGCCGGCTTGCCAGGCCAGCTGTCCATGGAACTCACCCAATTGGATGACTCTTGGGTGGTCCACAGTGGCAAATGGTCGAGCGACATTTTTGAGGAGTCCTTGAAGAATTTTGATGTCTCATCCATGCAGTCATCGAGGATGCATACCTTCAACTATGTGTTGATTGAGGAACTGGCTACCAACCATGGTCTGGTGTCATTTGGGGCTCTCTACTCCAGCTCATTTCAGAGTCCGTGTCTGCCCCTGTGGAGCTTGTTCAGAAAAAGGCCAGGTACCCTTTCACAGACATCCTCAATAG
Organism: Neoceratodus forsteri; assembly: GCA_016271365.2. Taxonomy (NCBI): domain Eukaryota; kingdom Metazoa; phylum Chordata; order Ceratodontiformes; family Ceratodontidae; genus Neoceratodus; species Neoceratodus forsteri. Next base: position 144,565,564 of record CM057453.1, read on the forward strand.
GGATGGATCTTTGGGGGTTGACTTTCCCATGGCTGAGGCTATTTTGGGACTGGCCCTTCAGCTTTTGCAGCATCCAGCATCCTGCCTGGCGCCCTCCACCCATATGGTCCTCAAGTATATGCTCCCTACTGGGTCCCGTTCCGGGTTCTTGGACCATCCCTCAGCCAAGGGTCTGGCCTCAGACTTGGCTTTCTGAAAGGCTGGAAACCAAGGGGATATGGGCAGCCCCCAGACAAAGAGTCAATGACGCTTGACCATGCAACCAGGAATGTCTACGCTGTCTCCTCGCTCTGTCTCCATCTAGAGAACTATGTCTTGATGATGGTCAACTTTGGTCTCTCCCTGCTGTGAGGTGCTAGATAATATTCTGTCTCCCCTACCTGCTGATAAGCAGATGCCACTGTAGTTGGTCAGAGATGAGGGTCAAGTGCTGTCTGAACACCAGCTCCAGATGACCTGAGACATGGGCGACTCCTTTACCCATGCCATGTAGTGGCCATTGCAGGGCCTGGTTGAGGCTTCATGGCATACACTCAGCGTAAGCGGTCCAGTGTCCCTTTCTTGGGACTGACCTCTTTGGCCCAGGGGTGGAAGGTCATTTCACCAGGCTTGAGAAGTCCACCACCCTGGACTCTATGACTTTGTCCTGGAAGGACCCAAATGTCCAGACCCCCCCCCCAAAAAAAAGAAAAGCCTTTTCATTTCGGTCCTTTCTAAAACAGCAGCCTTGGCAGCAACAGCCCCAGCAGAGGCAATACCAAGCCTGGCTCCTGGTCAGGGACCCAAAAGAGGTGGCGGTAGGGGAAGTGGTGCACCTCCAGTCCTAGCATCCAGTGCCCCCTCCAAAGCAGCTGAAGTGCCTGTCCAGTCCCTGACTTAGCTTCCTGTGGGAGGGTTGGCTTAATCACTTCTGGCCACACTAGTCTGTCATTACTACGGAAAATTGAGTTCTCGAGGTGGTAGGCAGAGGGCTGCCTCGATTCGGGGCTCTCTCGCCTTACCCGCCAACTCTACATGGGAGCCCTTTGTGTCTTAGGACACGCTGTCCATCTTACAGGAAGACTTTGCCCAGCTCTTTGCGAAAGGGGCTATAGCCCATGTCCCAGGCACCCTGGCAAGTCAGGGGTATGTGCCTACGTACTTCCAGGTCCCGAAATGGATGGGGGACTGGTGCCCCATACTGGATCTGCAAAATCTCAGTCAGTACATGTGGAAGCACAACTTCTGAATGGTAACCCTGAACCAGATCATACCATCCCTAGAGCAAGGCATGTTGTTCTGCTCTGTGTACCTCCAGGACGTGTTCTTTCACATCCCAGTCTGTCCTTCCCACTAACGGCACCTTCGGTTCCATGCAGAAGGGGTTCTATTAAGTTCCAGGTCATTCCTGCATCCTCTTGTTCATGCCCAGCATCTTCACCAAGTGCATGGTGGTGGTAGCAACTTTTCTGGGGTGTAGCGGCATCAGGGTGTAACCTACCTGGATGACTGGCTCATTGCTGGGCTGTCCATGGAGGCCATGGAGCGGTCAAGGGATTTGACCCTCTAGACCTGCAGAAACTTGGGCCTGTTGGTCAGTGCAGCCAAGTGTGAACTGTTCCCTTTGCAGTGAGTCACTTCATCAAGGCATAGCTAGACTCCTGCGGGCCAAGGCCTGCCTCCCTGTGGACTGGGCACTGGATCTTACCTCCTTTGCCTGCTCATTTCAGGTATGGTGCTCGCACTCTGCCTGGGACTTCCTGCAGCTACTGGGATACATTGCATCTTGCAGCAGTGTGGTCTGGTGGATCCGCTGTCGGATATGGCACCTGCAGTGGGAGTTGCTCTGTCAGTGGTCTAAGCACCTAGGATGCTTGGAGCAACCAGTCACAGTGACCCAGCTAATGTGGGATGTCATCCAGTGGTGGTTGATCCCAGGACATCTGGAGGAAGGAGACCTGTTTGTCCACCCAGAGCCGACCATCACTCTCACAGTGGATGTGTCCCTGGTGGGGTAGAGTGGGAAGCGCACCTGGGTGCCCACAGGGCCCATGGGTTCTGGACACCCAGGGAGTCCCGTTACGACATCATCTTGCTGGAGCTCCATGCAGTGCAGCTAGCTCTGATGGAATTTGCTGCTTTAGTCAGGGGTCAGGTCGTGCAAGTCCAGACAGACAACACCACGACCATGTTCTGCTTGAACAGGCAGGGTGGCATGCACTCCCTTCTCTTGTGTCAGGAGGCCCTCTGCACCTGGACTCTCATGAATAGCCTAGGTGTAGATCACCTGGTGATTCAACTGGCCGAAGTGGCAGTCAACTGGCTGACACCCTCAACAGGGTGAGAGTGACACTGCATGAGTGGCTTCTGAATCTGGAGGTGGTGAACCACCTGCTCTTCCTGTGGGGCACATCCTGTTTGCCTCCTGGGAAAATACCAAACTGCGGCTGCTTTGTGCCATCCCCCCACAGTCTGGGACACTGATGAGGGATGCCTTTACAAGGCCTTGGACCCCAAGCCTCATGTACACCTTTCCTCCCTTCCTTTTGATCCACAAAGTGATGGTCAGATATAGAAACATAGAAATTGTTGGCAGATAAGGACCACTAAGCCCATCCAGTCTGCCCATAGGCCCCATACATGTATGCATCCATTCACCCTAAGTGGTCAGTGGCTTTTCACCACTCCCTTCCCACCCAAGGTTTCCCTGTGCTTGTTCCAGGCATGTTTAAGCCCCTCCACTGTGCTTGCCCCAACCACCTTTTGTGGCAGACTATTCCAAGCGTTCACCACCCTATCTGTGTAGACAAACTTCCTCATGTTACCTCTTAATCTCCACCCCCTCCAATTTCATATTGTGCCCCCTTGTTCTGGTATCTTTTCTACATTGGAAAAGATCTCCCAACTGCACCTTGTTTATGCCCTTGAAGTACTTAAAAGTTTCTGTCATGTCACCCCTTTCTCTCCTCTCCTCCAGTGAGTACATATTGAGGTTTCTTAGTCTCCCCTCATATGTTTTGTGGTGCAAACCATGCACCATCTTTGTTGCCCTTCTCTGGACAGCCTCCACCATGTTTACGTCCTTACGCATGTGTGGTCTCCAGTACTGCACACAGTACTCCAGGTGAGGCCTTACTAGGGGTTTTATACAATGGCATCACCACTTCCTGCCTCCTACTAGTAATACCTCTGCCTGTGCACCCCAGCATGCCACTGGCCCTCCCTGCAGCCTTTTCACACTGCTTTGATACCTTCAGGTCATCAGATATGATAACCCCTAGGTCCCTGTCCTCTTTGGTGATGGTCAGCACCTCCCTCCCATCCTGTAGGTCTCCCCAGGGTTCTCCCTACCCATGTGCATTATCTTGCACTTTTTTGCATTGAACCTCAGTTGCCACACCTCTGACTATCTTTCAAGCTTCTCCAGGTCCTACTTCATTATCTGCATCCCTTCTGGAGTATCCACCATGTTGCAGATTTTGGTGTCATTTGCAAATAAGCAGACCTTTCCTTTCAGCCCCTCTGCAGTATCACTAATGAAGACTTCGAACAGGATTGGTCCCAGTATTGATCCTTGTGGCACTCCGCTGGTCACCCCCTCTCCCCAGATTGGATCCCACTTACCACTACCCTCTGCCTTCTGTCTGTCAGCCAGTTTCTAACCCACTTTATCACTTTATGCCCCATACCCAGATTACTCATCTTGTTAACCAGCCTTCTGTGTGGGATAGTATCGAAGGCTTTGCTGAAATCCATGTAGGTGATGTCTACGGCCCCTCCCTGATTCACTTCCCTAGTTACCCAATCAAAAAAATCTTATCAGATTCATTTGACAAGACCTTCCTGATGTGAATCCATGCTGCCTCAGATCCTGGGCACCAATGGATTCCAGGTGTGCCACTATCCTTTCTTTCAGCAGCATCTCCATGATCTTCCCCACCACTGAAGTGAGGCTGACTGGCCTGTAGTTCCCCGCTTCCACCCTACTGCCACTTTTGTGCAGTGGGACTACATGCGCCCCCTCCTCCAGTCCTCTGGAACCACGCCTGTGTTGAGTGACTCTGTGAACAGGGTTGCCAGAGGGGCTGCTAGTTCCGTCCGCAGCTCCCTTAATATCCTCGGGTGTATGTCATCTGGCCCCTTGGCTTTATCTAACTTCAGCTTTGTGAGTTTCTCCAGAACTCTGTCCACTGTGAATGGACTGGCGTCGATCCCCCCCCCACACTGCCTCTGCTCCCCAACTATGGTCCTTGACCCTCTCCCTCCTCAGTGAATACTGAACAGAAGTATTTGTTCAGTATTTCTGCCTTGTCAAGATCCCTCCTTACACTCTCCTCCTCCCTTTGAGCCTCACAATCCCCGGGTTTTCTTCTGTCGCTGATGTACCTATAGAATGTCTTGTCCTCTTTTTTCACAGACAGCACTAAACCCTCCTCTGTCGGTGCCTTGGCTTTTCTAACAGCTTCCTTGCCTCTCTGAGACATTCATGGTATACCTCCCTGTCCTTCTTCCTTTGGGTTTCCTTATACTTCCTGAAATTTGCTCTTTTAGCCCTTACTTTGTTTCCCACATCTTTAGAAAACCATAGTGGTTTGTTCTCTCTTCTTTTCCCTTTGACCACTATCCTAATGCATTGGTTAGTTACCTCCAGAATGGCTCCATTTAGTCTCCCCAACTGTTCTTCCACCCCCTCCATTACCTCTGCCTTCTCCAGGGCTGCTTTTAAACATCTACCCATTTAATTGAAATCCACCATCCTGAAATCTAATGCTTTTGCCCTTATGTGGCTTAATTGAGTCCCTGTCTCTTATGTCAAACCACACCATGTGGCGGTCGCTGGATCCCAGCTGCCCTTCCACCTTGGTTGTTTCGACTTGGTTCCCATTGGTCCATACCAGGTCTAGAATCAATTTGTCTTTGGTTGGCTCATGCATCAGCTGTCTGAGTCCAGCTCCCTGCAGGGATTCCAGGATGGCTGTGCTTCTGGCTGAAGCAGCTGCCTGGGTGGTTCAATCCAAGTCCGGCAAATTGAAATCTCCCATCAACAGGATTTCACCTTTAGCTGCCATGTCATGAATTTCCTCCACTAGTACCATGTCCACTTCCTTCCTCTGTGCCAGAGGTCTGTAGATCACCCCTGTATGTATTGCTGTACCATTTCCTGGTTCAAGGGTAACCCACATTGCCTTGGCTTCCCCCTGCCTTCCCTGTACCTCTGTAGCCTTTATGCCTTCTCTGACGTACAGGGTCACCCCTGCTCCCTTTTTACCTTCCCTGTCCCTTCTGAACAGTGTATAGCCTGGTACTTTGACGTCCCAGCTGTGACTAGCAGAATACCATATCTCTGTTATTGCTGCTATGTCAAGGTCTGTATCCATCATCAAGGCTTCCAGGTCTGGAACCTTATTTCCCAGACTGCGGGCATTTGTGAATATGACCTTTCATGTTTTACTCCCTGCCTTCCCTCTGTTCCTGTTCTGTCTACTTCGCCTCTTCCCCTGCCCCGGTATTCATGCTAATGTGCTCTTGCCCCCCCATCCCCCCTTATAAAAGTTTCCCCTGCCTGCCCCTCACTGCTCGCTTGCGTTGTTCCTGTTGTCATTTTGTACTTTTGCATGTTCTTTCGGGGGGAGGGGTGTTGCTAAGCCACCTGTCTCTCCTGGCTCTCTCCCCTTGGCCAGTTTAAATGCTCTCTGCTGAAGCATTCCAACTTCTCACTAAGGACTGAGGTCCCCTTCCCAGACAGATGCAGACCATCTTCCTGATACAAGCTCACATCTGCCAAGATTGGGCCCCAGTCCCCTATGAAGCCAAATCCTTACCTTCCACACCAATCCTTCAATCAGGAGTTGAAGGTTTGGATGTGGAGTGCCCTGACCTTCCTCATGCCTTAGACAAGTAGTACCTCCGAGAATGACACAGAATTTGCTACCCATTTTGGGTCCTCTCCCAGCTTACTGAAATCCTCCTGGACTCTGGCTAACTCTACCCTTCTCCTCACCAAGTCATTGATCCCCTGGTGGACAATGACATCCAGCTCCTCCCTCCTGGCTACCACCCTAGCAATCCTATGGATTCGCTTCTCACCCCTCCATGCAGCGCTTCCTGGGAGGCACTTGACCTTCCTATCCCCCTCTGCAAGTTGTCCCTAATTTCACACCCCATACAATAGTCTCTCCCACTAGGAGAAGCTTCCCCCTCCTCCGGGGTCCCTTCCCCCCCTTCCCTGGGACTCTGGATTGGAGGTCCCGACCATCTTCTCTGGTCCCAGCTGTGGGTGCCTGTGTGTGGCAGTCCTGGTCCTCCAAAACAGCGTAGGAGGTATTAAGCTAGACTGGTTAGGAGATGTGTCTCTGACCCCTACCCACTCTCCCTGAACCCACTGTGGTCCAGTTATCCTTCTTCTGGGCAACCTTTGAGGTTGATGTTGTGGACCTGGTGGTCTCTGGGTGGGGGTGGATGCCACCTGTAACCTGGCCACCTCTGCACGGAGACAGGAAACCTCCTCCCTCAGCCCAGAGAGGTGCCTGCAGATAGGGCAGCATTGCAGCCTCCAGAACATCTCCCTGAAGACTGCTGCTCCACAGCCACTGCACTGCACCACTCCTGTCATGTCTGATGTAATCTGGCCTGTAATATAATGTAGGTATGCCCTCTAGATGAACCCCTATGCTCCTCCCTTTCCTCAGTGTGGAACTACCTGTGTGGTGTAGGAAGGTGTAACATTGTGGGCCCATACCGTATAAAAGGAGGACTAGAACAGGGGTGGCTGGGATTACCTTCTGGCTGAGTCCAGAAACAATCAGCTGAGGACCCCTTTACCCTATGTTTGCAGAGGACAAGCCCCAACGAAAAAAGAAAAAACAACAACAATATAAACAAACAACAAAAAAAACAGATCCCCCTAAATCCGTTGAAATATGAGACCTGCCCTAAAGGTAACAGACTCAAACAAGTACAAACAGTTCCAAGCTTACCAGCAACTAAATCCTTCACTCCTGCCCAGGACTCTAGATAAGATTTTTTGGGATGAGTACCTGTACTCCTCATTTTGAAAATGAGGTGAGTAAAACAAAATTCAGATGTGTACAAATGTCTTGCTAGAGTGGACCAAGGAGTACATTTATTTAAAAAAAACATTTTTTTCTAGATAAGAATTTCAGGTGCCAGCAATGCTCCAAATAATGTTGGTAGGTAGGAATTTACTAACCAGTTTTAAAACATAGTGAGTAAAACAAAAGTGGGATGCATACAAGTGCTGTAAATCTGGCAAAAAAAAGGGTTCCTTTTGAATCACCAGTTATGTTATGAAGCACTATTCTTTGGCATGTAGAGTATTTATAAATGTTGGTCGAGTACTGGTACTCATTAAAAACAATTTCTGACAAGTATTTCCTAAAATGAGGTGAGTAAAATAGGCTGATACACACCTTATCTGGAGCCCTGCTCCTGCCCCTCCACAAACTTAGCAGCAACAGAAAGGTACATCTACCTGAGCCAAACTAAGTCTGCTTCTGCACTACTGCTGTGTGAGAGAACCCACTGGTATTTAAATCACAATTAGCTGTAACCTGGCAAGGCCTGGAAGAACAAGGTGTGGATGATCCTGATATCTCCAGAGTGATCACAGCAGTTCTGGTATCTGGATCTCCTCACCCTCAACAGGCCTCCATGGCGATTGCCTCTTCACCTGAACCTGCTGCCCAGACAACAAGGGAAGGTCCTACACTGAGACTATCAGTCCCTGCACCTCACAGTCTGGTTCCTGAGTAACTTGAGTCCCACGCTTTATGTCTTTCGAATGATGTGCTTCACCTTGTGAAGGCCTCCAAAAAGAGTTGACTTGCTGGTGCTACAGCTTTAAATGGAAAAGGTTTTCCATTTGGTGTCAGGCCAAGGAGCTTGATTCCCCTTCCGTACCCTGTGGGTAGTATCCTCGAGGACCTCTGATCCCTCTCCCAGCTGGGGCTACAAGTGAAGACCCTAGGCTTGTACCTAGCAGCCATCTCTGCATATCAGCCATGGTCAGGTATGCTGATGGTGGCCCAGAAGAAGTTAATCAGGTGCTTTTTCAAGGGCCTTGACTATTTGTTCCCTCTGGTGCATGAACCATCACCCCCATCATGGGACCTACTGCTGGTGCTGGCTATGCTGATGGGCAAGCCATTTGAGCTTGTGCACAGGTGTGAGATGTCACAATGAATGAAGTTACTGAATGAAGCTTTGCAGATTGGCGGGTATCAGATAGTGAGAAAGGACTGAGTAGAAAAGCTGGGGGGGTGGGATTGCATGTTATGTACAAGATGATATACCTGTTGAAAGGATGCGTGAATTAGAACAAGATGGATTGGAGACTTTATGGTCAAAAGTAAAGATGTCTGAACTTCCCAGAAATTGTGGCCCGTTTTTTGTGGGTGGTTTTTACCATAGTCCCTCGGGCAACAGTCGCTGTTTGATTACACATTTAAATTGGTGTTTTGATAGAATAATGGAAAAATATCTGGTGTGTGGGGTTGTTATGATGGGTGATGCAAATCAGTTGAAGTTGTCTAAAATTATGCAAGGTAGGAATCTGAAGCAGACAGTTAGAGATGGGACCGGGGGAAAAATGTATTGGATGTAGTGGTCACCAATTTGGCCGAATGGTATAGTCCATCTAGTATAGGGCCTCCCATTGGCTCATCTGATCACAAATCTGTTTTTGTCACCTCTGGTGTATTAGATTGTAAAGTCCAAAGAGAGAAGAGGAAGGTGTGGTTGAGTAGAAAGTGGAATAGTAAAAAAAAAGAAAGGGTGTTAGATGCTATAGCAGGGGAATTTGACCCTGAATGGTTTAAGTTAGAATCTGCCGATGCCACGTGGACTGTGGTAACTGATAAGATTCAAGGGATAATGGACAGAATTGCACCATTGTGTGAGGTTGAGGTAAGAGGAGGGGATAAATCTTGGATCACTGAGGAATTTAAAAGGTTGATAACGAAGAGACAAATTACCTTGAAATCAGGGCGGTTAGATGAATTCCACAAATTAAGGAATAAGATTAATAGGTTAGGAAAAAGGAATAAAAAGGATTATTATGTGAAAAAGGTTAATGGATTATGTAAATCTGATCCAAAAAAATGGTGGAAAACCACAAGACTATCATTCAAAGTAACAATGAGGAAGAACAGGCAGGCAAGTGGGCTATCAATTGTGGTTTTGAGGGTAAAGACAAAGAGAGGCAATTTGTGCAGTACTTAAATAGAGTATTGTGTGAAGTTAGTAAAGGGCTAGAACCCTTGAAGGAAAGCGAGGGAGAATTGTGGGTGGTCCCTGATAAATATGTAGTGTCAGTTGAGGACGTAGAAAAAGCTCTAAAACAGTCAAAAGTAAATAAAGCAGTGGGACCTGATAAACATACTCAACTGGATTTGGCATGAGGGTGCCGACTTAGTAGCACCCTGGATTTGTAATTTGTTTAACAAATCCATGTTGATAGGAAAAATTCCAAAGCAATGGAAACAGACCCGGCTTTTACCATTACCTAAGGTAAACATACCAGTCAATGTTAACAAGGATTTTCGACCCATTTCATTAAGTTGTGTCATATCTAAATTATGTGAGGAATTTGTTACTAATTGGTTATTGGAAATTGTGTGTCAATATATGGACCCCAGCCAGTTTGGTTCCCTAAAGGGGAGTTTCCCTACATTAGCCCTATTGAAATTTCAGGAGTTATATATGAAGTCATGGGAGAATGGTGAAATGGTAAGAGCGGCCTTAGTTGACTATAGAAATGCTTTTGATCTGATAGCGCATGACATTTTGGTAGACAAATTACAGGCTTTGGCAGTTCCTGCCTGTATAATTAGATGGATCCAGGACTTTCTGGAAGGAAGGTCACAGTGGATTGAGAAAGTGAGGTGAAAGCTGGAACATGGTTATTTGCATGGGGAGATTCCACAGGGTACTAAATTGGGACCTATTCTATTCCTTATTATGATTAATGATTTGCACACAATGGGACCTTGTATTAAATATGTGGATGATACGACTGTCATTGATAGATTTGAGGAACTAAGCCAAAGTACTATACAGGAGGACTTACAAAAAATCGAAGTTTGGACTCAGTGTAATAAGATGCAGATAAATCCTGACAAAACACAAGAAATTAGATTTGGAAGAACTAATAGAGTTACCTCCTCTTGTGTTTGGGGGTACTACGGTGAAGGTGGTAAAATGAGTTAAATTGTTAGGTTTAAAAATCCAGAACGATTTTGGCTGGAAAGAACAAATAGCTGAGATGGTTAAGAAAGGAAATTCCAGAGTATACTTTCTGACATTGTTAAAGAGAGCAGGTATGAGCCAGGATGATTTAGTGTATTTTTTCTGTACTGTTGTTCACCCCACCTTGGAATATGGGGCCTCAGTATGGGATCCAGGGTTACCTAGGGTAGAAAGTGAAGAGATTGAGAAAATTCAGAAGAGAGCCCTGAGGATTATTTTAGGTAGTGAAATGTCATATAATGACGCACTGAAGATTTGTAAGTTGGTAAGGTTGGATGTGAGAAGAACAGAAATGTCAAAGAAATTGTTTTATGAAATTTGTAATCCTCAACATAAATTGCACACACTGTTACCACCTAGGGAGGCTGCTGTCTGTGGATTAAGAAAACAGGTTAGATGGAGAAAAACAGTGTTTAGAACTATGAAATATCAGACATCTTTTTTATGAGATTTTTAAATGGCTGTTAATATTATTTATCTGTGTATATCTTGTGTAGTATAAATTCCTTTTTTATTGTTTTGGTTTTTAGTTTTGATTTTTAAAAATGTTGTGTATTTTTTTGTGATTACTTGTTGTGTACAACTTCAGCTTACCCCCGTTCTTTGGGTGTTTGGCTGCAATGTGTAAATAAACTAAACTAATTGTGGAAGACAGCCTTTTTGTGGCCATCACATCAGGCAGAAAGATCAGTGAGCTCTAGGTGCTCTCAGTGGAGTCTTCACATCTGGTCATCCACAGTGACATGGTCATCCTTTGCCCCCACCCGATGTCCCTTCTGAAGGTAGTATTGGAGTTCCACCTTAACCAGGTGATAAACCTTCTGGTATATTTGACCAACCCATCTTTGGAGGCCGACAGCAGGCTCCATACTCTGGATCTGTGGAGGGTGCGTGCTTATTATAAGGAGCACATGGCTGGAATTTGGGGTGAGGCTCACCAACCGTTTGTAACATATGCTGAAGCTGCACCTGACAGACTGGCAGCAAAGTGGATGATTGGCAGGTAGATTACATCTAACATCAACCTCTGCTATAGGTTGGCTGGCAGGGAGCCTTCCATAGGGCTTAGGGCTCATTCCGTCAGACATACCGCTGTCTTGGTGGCTGTTTCCAGGAACATTCCTATCTAGGAGACCTGTAGGGCTGCCACCTGAAAGTCAGCAGACACTTTCATCTTCCACTACAGCATTGACCTACAGTCTTGTTGGAATGCTGCATTTAGGACCTTGGTTCTCCAATCTCTGTTTGCCATATAGGGGTGTGTGCCTTGCCCCTTTTTCCTGGAGAACTGCTGGAAGTCTGCCAATGTCTGGGTAGTGAACTATATCCAGGGCACCTACTGCTATGCGGCAGCATTTCTGATTTTTGCGGTGGGGCTTCTAGGCTTCTGCTGCAACATTTTGTGATTCCTGTGGCATGAATATTCATTTCTGTGGCAGAATGCGATCTTGCCATTGGCTAAAATATGATGTGATGCCATTTAGGACATCACATGCCAAGCACAGAGGAGGGCCTTCAGGATAAACAAGATGGATAAGGGAGCCTGGCACTGGAAAAACTATATATATTTTTATGAAAATTCACCCCAAACAATTCTGTGGCATGATGCAAATTCTGTGTAAAATTCTACAACCACAGAATCACAGAATTCCAAAGGCCATAACTATATCCACGCCACTAGAAAAATAGGTTACTCGCCTGTAACCATAGTTCTAGGAGTGGTATATAGTTCACATCCACAACACCCACCTGGCCTCTCCTGGCAAGTGGCACGTGGATCCCTGCTTCCAACATGCAGGATCTGACATCATGGGGTGGCGCCAGAAGATATACTGCCCAGGTGGTGAGAGGAGCTTAACTTGTAGACGTTCTGACGAATCAGCACTTCTGGTGGAACTGCCACTGTGTGGATGTGAACTATATACAGTACCACTCCTAGAACTATGTTTATAGGTGCGTAATATATATTTTTTGTGTGTGTGGCTCTAGCTCACTGATTTTTTTTACTGCTACTAGGCTCATACAGGAAAACACCAAAAGAGCCTGGTGCTCCACTAAGCAGCCTATAATTAATGGTGCTGCACTAAAAGTACAAAACATAACCAAAAGGAGTAAGGAGCACCCACTAACAGCTGCTCAGGTAATAGATATTTAAAATACAGCACTTTAGGGAAAATGAAGTGGCCACACATGAGGAAAATATACTCACTAATTTGAGTTTATTTATAAACTTCTCCGAGGCATCTGAAGAAACTCCGCCCAGTTGGGACGAAAAGTAAGGTCCAGTCGCCAGCAGGCGAATGCTATAGCATAGGTCTGTCCTAATTTAACCTGTCCACCCCCACAGCGTGCTGTTTTGTCTTGCCTGTTTTGATATTTGATATTTTATGGAAATGCTTTTTACACTGGGAAAGAAAATGATGCCTTGGAGAAGTTTATAAATAAATACAAGTTTGTGAGTATATTTTCCTCATTTGTGGCTTTTTTATTTTTTCCAAAGTGCCGTATTTCAAATATCTGTCACCTGAGCATCTATTAATAGGTGCTCCTTACTTCCTTACTCCTTTTGGTTTAGCCTCATACAGGGCAGTCACGCACACAGATATACACACTTAATATATATATATATATATATATATATTTATTTATACAACATGAGTTTTAATATAAATGTAAGGATAAAAAGTAATATCTAAATCAGCCAGTGAAGATATCATTGATATCTCCATGTTCCTATACGTCATTTTGATATCTTCATGTTCCTATACGTCATGCAATAGAAAGTAAAAGTGTTTTACTTTCCATTGCGAGTCTGTGTCTCCAGGACCTGCACAAACCCAACCCCACTGCACCGCACCACCACACATATGCACCTGTATATGGTTGATCCTGCCCATATTTTTACTATGAATAATAATTTTAAAAACTTATCTGGTTGATTCTACTACTCTCAGGTCCCGTAATCGTAGCTTGACTTTCACTTTCCTCCTAAAATGCAGCGTGACCGAGCGGTATTAACACACACTCTAAATGTGCTCCCAGCTCTTTAGAGTAAAGTAGCCTGTATGATAACACTCAAAAAAACCTTCTTGTTCCAGTAAGTTTAAGTGCTTTTATTCAGAGGAAGCTGCCAACTGAGCCGAGATGAGAGCGAGCTAGTTGGCACCTTCAGAACAACAGAAGGAAGCGCGAGTGTATATAGCAACACACGTTTGTGCTTCCTTCTGTTGTTCTGAAGCTGCCGACTAGCTCGCTCTCATCTCAGCACAGTTGGCAGCTTATTCTGAATAAAAGCACTTAAACTTAATGAAACAAGAAGGTTTTCCTAACTTTTTTCTAACAGACTACTTTACTCTGAAAAGCTGGGAGAGCATTTAGAGTCTGTGTTAATACTGCTCGGTCCGCTACATTTCAACAGGAAAGTGAAAGTCAAGCTATGATTATAGGACCCAAGAGTGGCATGATCAACCAGATAGCTTTTTAAAAATCATTACTTACAGTGAAAATAAGGGCAGGATCAACCAGATAACTTTCAAATAACTTTAAATTGCCAGGATGAACCAAATACATACATATATATATATATATTTTTTTTTTCCAAATAACATATAATCTTTTCAGTTGGTGGCTTTATTGGGGATTGTGTTGGGGAGGGGTTGTTTTGCAAGTGACCAAAAACACATGTTGCATAAACAGAACATGACACGGCCTGACTGAAGATATCATATTTACCTTCACTCGAGGCCAATGACGTCAAGATATCTCACTCGTGGCTTCGCCACTCGTGAGATATCATGAAGTCACTGGCCTCTCGTGAAGATAAATATGATATCTTCAGTCAGGGCATATCATATCCCATATATATATTTATTTATATATGCCATAGCCAGTAGCTGTTATCAACACCCTGATCTCAAGACTGGGCATGGGTTCATTTTAAATCCTTCCAATCCCAGTCTAACCTCCAACAATACAGACCTCTAAGAAACTTAGCTACAAAGGCCGTCCGCAAGGCAAAAACCAAGTATTTCAAACTCCACCTCCATTCCACATGAAATTCTCCCTCCAAATTTTGGAACATTATCCACTCCCTTCTTGACCCCAATACCCAAACCACTCCTCCCATCCTCGTTGTGGATGGTTCACCAGTCTTGGACCCCACCTCTGTCACTGCCATTTTTAACAAATATTTCACTATGGGTGCCCTTCCCCCCCGATCCTCCATCTGCCACTGATGCCCTTTCCCTTCCCCTTTCATTTGGAGGTTACCATTCCCCCTTCCCCTCAGGAAGTCTACCGGGCTGTAATGTCCCTGAACTCTGCTAAGTCTAGCCCAGATGGCCTTGACCCAAAGCTCCACTGGATCTCTGCTCCAGCAATCCTGCTTCCCATCTCGCACCTTCTAAAACTCTCCTACTCTAATATGGTGCCTCTGGCCTGGAAGGTCGGAACTGTTCTGCCCCTTCACAACGGTGGTGACCCTTCTTCCCCTGGAAACTACTGGCCTGTTTCTCTCCTCCCTTCCCTGGCTAAACTCCAGGAGTCCATTGTCTACTCTAGGCTTGCAGATTTCCTTATCTCCTCCAGAATTCTCCCCCTTTACAATTTTGATTCAGAAAACAACACTCCATTTCTTCCCTATTACGGATCACCAACTTCATCCTCTCTAGGATGGACCAGGGTCACATCACTGCCACCGTTTTCATAGACCTTGCCAAGGCTTTTGATTCTGTGTCCCATCATCTCCTACCAAACAAGTTGCAATCTGTAGACTTAGCTGCTCCTTCCATAGAATGGTTTGGCTCCTACCTCAGGGCAGGCTACAGGCTGTGCAGTTGGGAAATGCCCTATTGTCCCTTCTACCAATCCATGCTGGGGTTTCACAAGGATCAATCCTTGGCCCGATCCTCTTCTCCCTTTTCACAAATGATCTTCCCTCCATCTGCACTAACTCTCACATAAACATGTACATGGACAGTACTGTTTTATCTGCACCTACAGCCCTTCCACCCCTGACATCATGGCCCCTCTACAGCAAGACCTCAATAACGTGTTTCACTGGTTCCACGCTTACCAACTCCCAAGTTAATACCCAAAAAACAGTGAGTATGACTTTTGGCATCAGACAAAAGTTGTCCAGGCTACCAGTATTTACCACCCAGTTAGGCAGCCCCCTCGAGGTGGTCACCTTGTTCAAATACCTCGGGTCTGGCTTGATTCAAATCCTGACTTCCAAACTCATATAGATGCATTCATAGAAACATAGAAGTTGTCGGCAGATAAGGACCGCAAGGCCCATCCAGTCTGCCCATTTCTTTTTCTACCTTATAAATGTGCCATTGGCCTTTGCTCTGTCAGTGACCTATCTATTCATAGTCATTTTTATTGCTCCCTTATGCCTATCCCATGCCTGTTTGAAGCCCTGCACTGTATTCATAGCCACCACTTCTTGTGGTAAGCCATTCCATGCATCCACCACCCTTTCTGTGAAAAAATTTCCTCACATTCCCCTTAATCGGCCTCCCTCTAATCTCATGCTGTGTCCTCTTGTCCTGCTATTTTTCTTATATTTAAACATGTTAGACTCTTTCACCTTGTTTATGCCCTTAAGGTGTTTAAATGTCTCGATCATATCACCTCTCTCCTCCTTTGCTCAAGGGTATACATATTGAGCTCCGTTAATCTGTCCTCATATGTCTTCTGATGCAGTCCTGCACCATTTGGTTGCCCTTCTCTGGACTGCCTCAATTTGGTTAATGTCCTTGTGAAGGTGTGGCCTCCAATACTGCACGCAGTACTCCAGATGGGGCCTAACCAATGTCTTGTACAGAGGGATTATTACCTCCCTCTTACAACTTGTGATACCCTAGTAATACACCCTAACACCCCCCTAGCCTTACCTACTGCTTTAGAGGTCTGCTTGGATGATTTTAGGTCATCAGTGATGATGATGCCCAAGTCTCTTTCTTCCTTTGTGACTGCTAGCAACTCCTCCCAGCCTATAAGTGGCTTCAGGGTTTCTCTTCCCTATGTGCATGATTTTGCACTTCTTTGCATTAAATCCCAGTTGCCACTCTTCTGACCATTTGCTAGTTTATCCAGATCTCTTCTCATTCTGCCCACCCCATCTGGATCATCTACTCTGTTGCAGATCTTGGTGTCATCTGCAAACAGACAAGCCTTACCATCTAGTCCATCTGCAGGTCACTAATGAAGATGTTGAATAGGACTGGCCCCAGGACTGATCCTGAGGTACCCCACTTGTGACTTGCATCTCTTCTGACTGTATACCATTTACCACCACTCTCTGTTTTCTGCCAGTCAACCAATTTGCCACCCAGTTGACCAACTTCTGACCACCCGAGCCTACCTAGCTTATTTATCAATCTTCTATGGAACAGTGTCAAAAGCTTTGCTGAAGTCAAGGTAGGCGACATCAACTGCTCCCCTTGGTCCACCACTCTGGTTACCCAGTCAAAGAAATCTATGAGATTAGTTTGGCGGGACCTTCCTTTGTAAACCCATGCTGTCTTGGATCCTGTGCCCTATGGATTCCAGGTGTTGCACTATCCTTTCCTTAGGAGTGCCTCCATAATCTTGCCCACTACTGAGGTAAGACTGACCGGTCTGTAGTTCCCGCCTCCTCCCTGCTACCACTCTTGTGGAGGCGGGATCACATGAGCCCTTCTCCAGTCTTCTGGGACCTCTCCTGTGCTCAGAGACTCACTAAACAATTCTGCTAATGGCTCTGCTAGTTCCTCCTTCAGCTCCTTAAAGTACCCTGGGATGTATGCCATCAGGTCCCATTGCCTTATCCACCCTGAGGCTTAGCAAGCTCTTGTAGGACCCTTTCTTTTGTGAAGGAGTAGTGCTCACCTCCCTCCCCTGTGTCCATGATGCTGAGCTGTGGGCCCTGCCCTACCTTCTCTTCAGTAAATACTGAGCAAAGTATCTATTTAGGATAGATGCCTTTACAGGGTCCTCCTCCTCACTGCTCCCTTTTCTCCATTAAGCTTAGCAATACCCCTCTGGACTTTCTCCTTTCACTAATGTATCTATAGAAAGTCTTGTCACCCTTCTTTACTGTTCGTACTAGTGTTTCCTCAGTTTGGGACTTTGCCTGCCTTACTGCCTTACCTGCTTCCCTTAGGGCAGTTTGGTATGCCTCCCTATCTTCATCCGCTGTGTTCCTTATATTTCCTGAAGGCCAGCCTTTTGGCTCTGACCTTTTCTGCTACTGTATTTGAGAACCAAAGTGGTTTCCTTCTTCTTTTGCACTTCCTTTTCTGTCTAACACAATGGGATGTTGCTTCAAGTATTGTATCCTTAATGCTTGCCCACTTTGCCTGTACCTCCTCACCTGTGTTTCTTTTTGTCAGGGCTAGCTTAACTCTGTTGGCCATCTTATCAAAGTCAGCTCCTCTGAAGTCCTATATTTTTGCCTTGGAATGGGATGATTTAGATGTAGTAGCCAAATTGAACCATACCATGTGATGGTCACTGGCCCTCAGGTGACCTTCTACCTGGAGATCTGTGATCCCTTCTTTGTTAGTCAGTACTAGATCTAGGATAGCCCTGTCTCTTGTGGGTTGCTGTACCAGTTGTTTGAGGCCCTCCCTGCAGGGAATCCACTATGAGTCTAGTTCTGGCAGATGTTCCTGCTGGTATTGACCAATCTGTATCTGGCATGTTGAAGTCTCCCATTATCAGAACCTCCCCTTTAGCTGTCATGTTTTGTATATCTTCTAACAGTAATGTGTCTATGTCCTCCCTCTGGTCTGGGGCCCTGTAGACAACCCCAGTTCTTATGGCTGTCCCATTTCCTGTTTCCAGGGTGACCCACAGTTCTTCTGGCTCCTTATGTGTATTCTGAATTTCTGTAGCTTTGATATTTTCATTAACATACAGGCCACTCCCCCCTTTTGCACCTCGGTCTCTTCTGAACAATACATAGCCAGGTACTGAAGTCTCCCAAGTGTGGTTACTGGTAAACCACGCCTCACTAATTGCTACTATGTCCAGTTTAGCCTCTGACATTATTGCCTGCAGGTCTGGGATCTTATTTCCCAGGCTGTGAGCATTTGTGTAATGATTTTCCATTGGCCAGATTTTGGTGTGTTAGTTGTTGGGTGAAGTTTGGCATTACCCTGTAGTGCGTGTGGGGAGACAAACCTTTTTTCTTACCTGGTGATGCAAATGAGCGGCAAACACGCTGAATTCCTGTTTGACCACTAGCTGAGGGGAGGGTGTTCTTCCCATTCGGCGTGGGGTGCTGCACCCTCTCCCATTTGCTAGTTTAAATATTCTGCAAAGACGTCAAACTTCTGCCCCAATGCACTGACTCCCTCTTTAGTCAGATGCAGTCCATCAAATTTAAAGAACTTCGCTCCAGAACTGTTGCCAGTTCCTACAAATCTGTGTCCTTTTTCCTGGCACCAGTCCTTGAGCCACGTGTTTAGCTCCCCTATCTCCCCTTCTCTGACCTTCCGTCCATCTGCTCCCTTCTCCCAGACTGGCAGGATCTCAGAGAAGGAGATGCCGGCCGAAATAGATGATAGTTTGTCACCCAGCCTAGTCAGGTGTTCCTTGGTCTCCACAACTGACCGGCTGGCGAGATCATTAGTCCCTATGTGTACTAGGACATCAATGTTTTCTCCTGCTTTGTGAACAATTTTAGCAATGCGGTCAGTGTCTCTCCATGCTGATGTACCTGGGAGACATCTGACCATCACCCCTGGCTGGAGATGGGTATCAACTCCCCGAATCATGGAGTCTCCTATGATCAGAAGTTTTTTGGATTTCCTTTGTGCTTGTTTAGTTTTGGTTCCTGATTTGGGTGAGTATTGTTGTGCATTCACTCCAAACTTTGCCCCAAGCTTGGTGTTTTACATCGTAATAAAGACTGCCTTCCCCTCCCTGTTTGCCGTGATTTGTCAATAAAAATGATTCTTCCAATATTTGATTATGCTGATTTTATCTATGGTACTGCTTGTGCTATGTCCCTCTCCAGACTTGACACTCTCTTTAATGCTTTTCGTCGATTTGCCTTCAACTCTCCTTTTCACACTCGTCCTTGCCATCTCTACTCCTCTCTCACTATTTCTGCCCTACCCCAAAGGTGCCTAGCCCATAGTCTGGCCTTTTATTTCTAAATTCTAGTTTGGTTCCCTCGTGTCCCAACTCTCTTCTCTTCTTTCCCCCACCACTCCTACCTCTTACTCGCTGTGCTCCAGCTACTCCCGTTCCTTCTCCCTCCTCTATCTCCACTCCACTGCCAGCCAGTCAGCTTTCTCCTATCGCCTCCCCTCCCTCTGGAATCAACTCTCCCCACCTGTTCATCTCGCCCCCTTTCCTGGTCCTCAAGCGATTACTTAGACCCTTTCCCATTGCTACCTGCTGCTGCCCCTCAGCCTCATTGCCCTCTTTCTTCCCCACGGGCCAGCACCAGTGTGTCAACTAGCTTATTTACCCACTTGTCGCTGCACTCTGTGTAGCATTTTCCACCTGTGTACTTGGCTAATTTTGTTGTGAAATTGCACTTTCCTTTGGCTGCAACTGCTTACTTGTCCTATAAATGTAACTATTCTCACATATTGTATTCTTTGTACATATGCCTTTATATATGTTTGTCTCCCTTTGTATTGTAATTTTTTTCTCCCTGCTCCCCAGGTCACACCTGAAAACGAGCCTTGGCTCAATGTGCCTTTCCGGTTATCAATTTTTAAATAAAAATAAATATAAATAAAAATGTTCTTTCTCATCACTTTAAAGTTGGTAGTTGGTTTATATTTAATTGTTTCTTTCCTTTTGTATCCTTTTCCTGTCTCTTTAATTTTATCTATCCTGCAAGCATAGCTTGTTTCACACTTTGCTTGCTCTCCTGGTGAACAAAACTAAGGAAGGTGAGGGTGTTGGCAACAGTTACTGGCAGACACGAGGCACCACGCGGTGTCACCCAGGTGCCATAGCCAGTAGTTGTTGTCGACTCCCTAACAAAAGGATTTACTCCTGTAGGGTCTTAGCGTCTTCAGCTTAGATCCATAAGTAGTACTGCTTGGAGAAGATATTCTGGAAGAACTTTAATTATGGTAAGTATGTAACGTTTCTTCCTCTGCATGTGTAAGCAGTCAGTTCAGTGTGTTCATGCCACTAATGTCGAGTCTGATTTTGCCTTAATTAGGGGGTACCACAGGGGTCTGTCCTGGGTCCCCTTCATTTTTGCTATATGTTAATGACCTAGCTAAAATCCATTCCCTTCAGTCTTAGATTTTTTTAAGTTCTGTTTATTCTCCTGATAAGGCTGGGGATGTACTCTATTTCGGCCAGCTGACCCCTTTCAGGTTCACCTCTGGGCTTATGTCGGTTCTGGGGATCTACTGGAGGAATCTGGAGGACCACGTCTTGCACCCTGTGGTGGGGCTGCCCCCGAGCCCAAGGGGGAGGACCAAGATGTTAATCTGGTCCCCCCAGCATCCCCCAGAGCATGCTTAAGGTGGTACTTGCAAGGGTTCCCAATGTCACTGTGTGACTGTGTCAGGGGTTTTCTTCCTTCGGTTGCCCCAGGAGATGTGAACTTGCAGTGATGTCAGTGCGTGTGCATGCCCGCACATGCCCTGCAGATGTCTGCTGATGTCTCCTCCCCGATCTTATGGTCCCTGTGTGCTCCCAGTCTCTGCTGGACGTTGCACTTACACTGGGCACCACAGCCCCCTCCCCCCAAGGATTCCTGTGGGCGGCTCATCCTACACCCCTCCCCCATTTTGCTGTTTGTGACTCAGGCTCGTTCCTGAAGCCAGGTCGCCAGCATCGCAGGCAGTAATGCTGTGTTGGTGAGCCCGCCCGCTTTTTCTATATGCAGATGATACTATTTTATTTACTGCTGTCAAAAGTCTCAGTACTACCAATCAAGTATTACAGAATGATTTTAACTGCAAGAACAAGTTGGGTTTAACACCAGTCTTTGACTAAATGCAAAGACAGTCCAGTGGATATTTATTTTTAAATCTGTCTTACCAGATTTGCAGAACTTTGTTTTTTAACAAGTCTTGATAACTCTAAATTAACTTTGGTACAATCCTATAAATATCTGGAAATAGTATTGGATAGCCCTGTTTCATTCAGTGCTCATCTTTAGCAAGTTGCATCAATGTTAAAACTGATACTAAGCTTTTTATACAGAAAATAAAGCTGTTTTGTAACACTGCAAAAAAAAAATTGTTTCATTATTCTTGACTCTCTTTTAGATTATGACTGTGTCTACTGCACTGTGTCTATTATATTGTACTGACTAAGATAACTCTGGTTAGAAGACAATAATTTATTTATTTATTAAAAAGTTTTACCAGGAGGGCACACTGAGCAGAGTACTGCTTGATTCCTGGTGCATCCTGGGGGATGGGGAACATAGGAACAGACATATAGTACATACAGTGCATTTGCAACACAAAAATGTACAAACATGGCTATGCTAACATACCGTTCCTTTCTGTTGTATAAGAAATTACCATATGCTGGATTGCTTATGTGTTATTTAAATGTCAAAGAAGGGTCCTCCTGCTGCTGCAGGATCTTTAGCAGTGCTGGATCCACCAGTACCTCTCAGCTGTCTCACATCAGCCCTCAGAGGAGTGCTGTAGTCTTGTCTTAGTCCCACTGCCATGATTACCCCTACTGACAGCCTAAAGCCAATCAACCTGAGGAGCTGTAGGGTGTGAACTGTGTGTCTGTGTTACTGTACTTCATAACAGAGTAGACATATCTGTTGTATCCCTGCACAGTTTCATGAACTGTACCATCTTCCCGATGGCAGAGCCATACAGTACCTATTAACTGTCTCACATTACAAGGAACTTCCCACATTGAATTCCCTAGAAATGCTCCATCCCAACTGGAAAAGGTTCGGGCCCACACTTTCTCACATTTCAAACTCCATCTTTAAAAGTGAGGTTATTGTTATTAATAATGTAGTACATTGTTATGTTAAATCAGAATTATATGCCACACAGACAAATGCAGTAGTTTCCACAGTGTTCTCAGCAGACATCTCCATGATTTGATAATGTATCCAACATTTTAAGGGCAAGTGCCTGATATTTTTCCACATTTTGAGTGTCAGTCTTTCATATTTCAGTGACAAAAGGCTGGGAGGTAAAAGCAGAATTAAAAAAAACAACTCGATGACAAGTGGAGGAGTGGACACTTTCGTACTCCTCTGTATGCAACCAGAATTAGATTTCTGTTTATAGATTTTTTTTATTTTTAAACGGAGGGAGATAGTTCAAACCTGTTAAAAAGGAAAAACGGAAAAGGCAGGAGCAATGCTTCATTTCCCCCCTGTTTCAACATAAGGAAAATAACCAGAAAAAAACAGACAGTAAGGACAACCTGATTTGACCTCTCAAGTGCCTCCTCTTGCTTTGCTGTTCGGCTCAGTGCTTTCCCTGTAGGAATGAAAACTGACACTACCCTGCCCAAGCTTCCTTCAATCAATATGACTGTGACACAATACAAATTATATAGGTGGCCTTTTATTTATTATAGATTAGGCGAGTTTGGAAGACTAACTTAATTTGGGAGGGGTTGACTTACAAAGAGATTAATTTACTAACATCAAAGGGAAACAGCGCTTAATTGTTTAAGTTAATATAGATCTCATAGTTGAATGGTCAAGCCGTTGTGTATATAAAAAAGAGAATTTATTACTTGGGCTCTAAGAACGCGTCCCTGGAGACTCTGCATTGTGTGACTGTAAATCTGCAGTGGCAAAATTGTGTTAATTTGACCGAGGAGAAATATTAACCATATTATATCAAATAACTGCCAGAAACAATTCACCATCATGCCTCGTGACTTCATTTTAATTGATTTTTTTTTACTTTCTTTGCGCTACAGTGATTTTTTTCTCTGACGGAATGTTTATTAAATACATTAAAAGGAAATTGTTTTGCAAAGTGTCTTTATTTACAGCATTTTTAATTGCAGTCAGATTGCTAGGATATTTAACCCTTGTTTCTTTAACTGAGTCCTTGATGTCTTTCTGCACTCGCAGTGCATTAGCAGTGTTCCTAGACAGACAAGTGTGATGCAGCGCCAGTTTATGCACCATTACCATGTCAGCCAATCAAAAGAAGAGGGTACTGAGTAGGATAAGAGCATTTGATGTTGTCCCAGGGTTAGGATGTTGCGGAAATGCAGAAAAAAAAACAGGAATTCAGAAGACTGAATTCCCATATTTGAATAGGCCCTGCTTTAAAGTCATTACAAGAAATCAGGCAAAGTAAAAAACGGAGACAATTAATCTAGTAACTCAGACATTGCAACACAACTGACAAAGGACTGACTCTGGAATAAGAAAAAAACCCTAGGCTGAGATTCCAAAACAAACTGTGAAGATAAATAGTTGGTAATCTGTCTCCCCCCCCTCCCCTCCCCCCCCCGGGAGGAAGGGAGGAAGGTTAGTTTTGGGGAAATAATTTCTTTGGTTTTGGCATGCATCCTGTCTCTCACGCAGATTCCATTTTTTTTACTTTTGCAAAGCAGCCTTTAAGTTTACATTTTTTTACTTGCATTTTATTGATTTGAACAATTCAGTGTAATACAAGCATTTTGCCTTCTGTGATGTAGTAGTTCAACAATCACAACTACATCTAATGACAGGATTTGATGCACCCCAGATTCGAGTCCTGCTAGTTGGGGGGGGGGGTAATTCAAATGTTTGTATCAGTCCATGTAGTCCGAAGAACAAGTGCTGCCAAGAATGAGAACCGTTGCTAAGTTTTTATTCAACCTATGGAAATATAACTTTCCTCCCAATGAAAAAAGATGTGAAGTCTCAATACAGGACATTTTTGCTAGGGAGGAAAAAGGATGACTCTGAAGGGAGACAACTAGCATTAGACTTGCATTTTTTTTTTCAATTCCGTTTTATGCTCTTGGTTGGCCAGGGCATCTCTCGGAGGTGTCCACTCAACCAAAGCCTCTACTCCCTGCCTGAGACCTCTCTCCCCAGGACTCCCCCAGGACCTTCCAGCCCCCCCGGATCACCCTCGGGGGAGGGCCCGCTTGGATCACCCCCCAGGGCCGCCCACCTACCTGGTAGCCTTTCTGCGCTTAGAGGGTTGGTCCTGGAGGAGAGATGGTCCAGCGCGGGGGGTGTGAACTTGGTCCCTGGAGCCTTCATCGCCTTTCTGGTCCACCGAGGGATTTTCCATGATGGTTGCCTCCTGGAGTGCAGAAATGCAATGACGTCCATGGCATTAACGTGCTGACATTTGCAGCCGCTCCGCCCCCTTGTCTTTTTTGCACCACAGGGTCCTGGCACTACCCATGGTTTCCACCTGGAGCTGCAGAGGAGTGGTGCTAGGCCCGGATCCCTCCCCAGGAAGAGAGAGCAGTCCTCTGGACACTCAGTCCCTTCCCTCTCGACCCCTGGCAGACCAAGTCCCTTCCCCAACCCAGGTCGCCAGCGTGGTGCAAGGTGTGGTATCCAGCGCCTCAACCCTCAGCTCCACCGCGCTGGCTATTAGCCTTACATTTTAACTGCATGTTGTTCCTTTTTAACTAAACAGCTGATCCAAAAATAATAAAATATCTGTAACACTAAACATAAACATTGCACAACAATTACCTCCAATATTTAGCAGACTCTATGTAGCATTCAGCAAAGAGCAAAACTTTGTAGACCATATAAATCCAACTACGTGGAGAACATATGGTATTGTTAAAGAGACTTACCAGTCAAGGCCTTTGTTAGTTGATTGGTGCACACACTTCATCACCAACTGCCCAGTACAATATAAAAAACTACCCAAAAGTATTCCCCATAGACTATAATAGTGCTCGTTTCTGCACTCTCCCTAGCATCACGTCACAACTTTAATGAGTGCGGTGGCAGAGTGTGGGCAGTCCCAGAAGCCGGGAAGTCCTCGGGACCTGGTGGAGCTAAGTTTACGAGTGATGGCATTTCTTAATTTTGGGATTACTGGACATAATATCAGCAGTAGTAATGTCTAAAAGGGGTAAGGCACCGAGCTAGCAGTTACAAATCAAAATAAATTTAACTTGGTGGATCTCTTTAAGCAAAAGCCTCTGTGCAGCAACTGAAATGCAACAGTCACAAAGGCAGGAAATAAAGTCTATGCCATCTTCATGGTTGACAGGAAGTTGAGTTGAAGCAGCCAGCCACATGATGTGTGCCATTACTGGTCAATTGTGTAGGCTCACAGTTCTGTCATTTACCACGTATGGAGAAAAAATGTTTTCAAATATAATATGCCCAAAGGTTAAACAGTTCTTACGTTATACTTTCTGGCACTTCTTCCAGTGGTCCTAGCTGCTCAGAACACCACACACAGTAGAGCCCAATGTGAATAAGTACCTTCTGTCTTGATCTGAGTTGCTTGCTCTGGTATGGGAGGCAAATTCCCAGGCGATCCGGGCCACCAATTTCTCTGCTTCTTTAGGATCAAACTGCACTTGAATTTTACCTCTGTAGGTAATTTTGAAGTGAGCTGGTAACATCAGTACGTGTTGTATGCCAACTTCCTGGAGTGTGTTATGCACCCCCATTAAATGCCTTCCTTTTGGTATAAGAGGCATAGCTTAGATCAGGAAATAATCGGAGTTGTGCACCCTGCCAATCCATACCTATGTCTTGTTTTGCTGCTTGGAAAGCTTCATCCTGCTGTGATGTACCGAAGAGACCCAACATCACTGTGTGAGCTGGAATGTCAACACCTGTGATGCGACGAGGGGTGACTCTGTGTGCTTTTTTGACAGAAACAGTTTGCAGCTGCAGTTGTTCTGACAGCCATTTCTGCACACATTCTTTTAAGTCCCCATCTTTTTGTGCCCTCTGGCAGTCCCACCAATCATACATTCAAGGATCTGGCTTTGTTCTCTAGCTAGCTGCTCCAGGTGTTGCTAGAATACTGTGTTTTCGTTCACTAACCTGGGCCTGGCCCCGTGGTGAGAGCTCTTGTGGCTGTTTCTGTTGCCTCCTTGGCTTCCTCTTAAACCCCAGACACTTTGGTATCGAGGACTGTCACATTACTGACCAAAGACTCCAATTTGGCGTCCATTGCTTGTATGGCTTTCAGTAGGGCAGGACGTGTGGCTAGGCTAAGTCAGTAGTGCTAGGTGGGGTCAGCTGCTCCCCGCTGGCTGTGTCTCTTTGAGTGGGTGCCTTCTCTGGCATTTTCTCCTCTTGTATTATGTCCTATCTAGGAAAAAAGGTATGCTTCTGTTCCAGATTTGTTGTGTATCTGGATCTACTGCAGAAAGTACTTTCTCCCCACAGTTTAAGCTGTTTTTGTTGATTGTAGGCTTTTGACAGTCAGAGCTCCAATTGCATGCATCTGACCAGTTTGATTGCTGCCTCCACCCCCCTTTACATAACTTTTTAAATACTAGATGCAAACAGGGGTGGGCATGAGGTGTGTGTATCAAAAATGCTGGCAGTCCATCCCTGGCTTGGACATGCTGCCTTAGGCAGCCCTTCTCTCAGCCAGCCACCAGACTGGCAGCATCCTAGGTTGCCAGTAAGGCAGTGCAGCACACTGCCTCTGGGTCATCAGCATTTCCTTTGAATTTATTTGTAAAGAAAATCCTATAATCTCGAGTTCTGTGATCAAGTAGCAACCTTGTACTGATGTTAAACACATGCTGTAGTAAAAGAGCCTGTATTAAGGTACAGTTACCTTATCAGATTGTGTTCACAAGCCCCGCAGAAGATGTGTATATTGTCATACCGGAATTTGCTAAACCTTCACAATAATACAGCATGACAAGCTATGGAATGCACAGCAGAACTACAGCGTACCATCCTTCCTGACTGCAGAGCACTGGTTTAGATGCTATTCTGAGCGGCAGTATGTGATTATCCCACTCAGGATCATGTGACAATGTCCTAATATGGGAAAAAGAACATAATTGGAATTTGGTTTTATGCAGTAATGTCGTTCATACACGGTGCATGAAAAGTGCTTTACAATTTGGTGTTGCAGCAGGGTGCAGTCTAGGTTATTGAAATTGTTAGCTTTTTATCTGCTTCTTGCCCACCACTGGTAGACAGATCAGACTTTTGTGTGCTAAACTTGAAACTGTGTTGGCCCTGTCCCTGTGAAGCCCCTTTCAACCATCACTTTATTTTAGCAGAGAGGAGATGTAGTGAATGGAGCTGGTAAAAATCATGGCCACCACACATCTAGCAGAATACAAGCTGGCAGGGAGCAGCAGGGGCGTGTGAATCATCAGAGACTACATCAGCAAGCAGTACTCTGTGTGGCTAACAAACACAACCAAGATGATCCAGTAGTCGTGGCTGGTAAAATGGGAGCTGGGCAGCACCCATCAGCCACATCAGCAATAGGCCAAACGGCTGAGCACATTGCCAGAGAATCAGGAAAACGGTATGCATGGCAGTCAGGGGATTGGGTGCTAAGTAGGAGCCACCCAACTTCCACCAGGTACAGTCTATCAGGACAGCGCGGCACTCCAAAAGCAGTATAAATCCACGAAGGCAAGAATTTCACAGATACTGTAGGTTGTTCACGTGCAGTGCAGAAAACACATTTATTCAAGAAGAAGCACAAGTGGGCTTAGTACCCCCTGACAATGATTACAGTCGAAGCGCCACGGCTAGTGCTGTGAGAGCAGGAGCTTCCTGATGTTAAATCCAGTTGTGCTGATAGGCACATTGCCAGTCAGTGTAGGCCAAGTAGGAACTGAACACCAGCAGCCCAGCAGCAACTGGATGGTCAGCATGACAGCCCTTTGAGACATAGGCTACAAGAATTAGCAGCAGGAGAGACAGAGAAGGAGCCATGCTGCTGCCATGATTCTGCCTAAAGTTAGCAGAACACTTGCATTTAACAAAAAAAAAAAAAAAAGTGCCAGCGCAAACACTGTTGCACGGAGTGTTTGTAGATGAAGACCACAGCCATTAAGCGCTCAACAGTAGTCACAAAGAGTGTCCGTCACAGTCTTCATGGAGGCATTATAGTCTGGCAGTAAGAGCAGTTGGGCTTGCTAACCAGGAGAGTGCAGGTTCAAACCCCGCTAGAGCCATGTCATATCAGATGTTTGCTGTATGATCTTGAGCAAGTCGCGTGACCTCCCAGTGCTTTACTCCACCCAACTTTGGAAGTGGGTAGAAGCTGGACCCCACTGGAAACAAGATGCTGCATCTCAGCTGGTCTAACCTTGGTGGATACATTTTAAAATAAATAAATACAGTTTGACAACTGCAGGACCTCTCTTTGTGAGAGAGGCATTACAGGGCAGTACATCACGGATATCCCCTCCTCTTTTTGAAAAGTATATTTTGAATCGTGCTTTTACACACATTTCCTCAACATTGCCTTCAGCCTTTGCATTAAAGACGCACCTCAGATTCTGTTCTGGAATGCAGAGAAACTGACCCATCAGTGGCCCAAGATTTTGAAGTCTTCGTTCCATTCAGACACTGGTCCCTTTCTTTCCATGTCTGCTTTTTAACATTTGCTAAATGTCTAAATGTAGTTATGACTCTAGTTGTGTGTGTGCGGGGCGGGGGGGGTCTTTTTAACCTAAGAAAGTACTCTCAGTCCTGTGCAAGGAAATCATCGCAGTTTGTAGGATATTTTATTTTTATGTGTTTATTTATTTTCACCAGGAAAGAGACTCCATTGAGCAATGCTCAGTCACAAAGAGGTCCTGGGTAGGACGGTATACAGTGAACAGCACGGAAGTACAGTATAACAAGTAATATTAGTACAACGCAATGCCTATCTATTGTCATAGGACAGTATACAATGTAATTGTAAGGAGGCTGGCCTTTCAGACACACAGTTAAGAGATGGCATTAAGTGAACCTTTACTGCTTTCTTTAGCACTGACTGTTTTTATAAATGTATTGAAAGCACATGTCATTAAATGCTTAGTAGGAAATCGGTACAGTGTAAGCCTGTTCGTACCACACTTGGTTCCTATAAGATGCAGGTACATCAAATTACACTTTTAGGAGTATTCATAGTGCACTGGATCAGTCGTGCCATGCTGCGTTTGCCAAACCAGAAGCACGAGGATCTAAAATGTCCTAGCCACGGTGGTAAAAATGCATCCTGTTTTTCTGGATTAGCCACTGTATGCAAGTGAGAAAATTGAATCCACAGCCCCAAGTTTCGTAATTTTCTATAGTATTTTATTTCAGGTGCCCACTTGTATATTAGTTTTACACAGTGACTTCTACTAGCCTTAGCTTTAACATTTAAACAACATATTTTTATCATTTTCTTTTTACAATTTCCTAGTCTAACTCCTTAGGAGTAGCTGCAGTACTGGCATGAGTTCTCTTTTTCGAGAAGTAAATTAAAATGCTACTGCTTGAGTTGGCCATGCTTTCCCTTCTGTGCCTGCATTGCGCAGACAGGTGGCAAAGCAGTCCGTGGTCGCAGCACTGAGCTCAATTATAATTTCAGTTTAGAGTGCATATTTCACAGATAATTTGTTTAAGAAGAAACTGATATATTGTAGTATCTGGAGTGAGCTGCTGCTGTCTTGCCAATTTGTTTTTGTTTTTTTGTTGTCTTTTGCCTGATCTGTTTTCAGCCTGACATGGGGCCAGCGTGGCAGCTCTTGTAACAGGAGGTGTGAGTCGGATGCTAGTTCCTAGTCTGGGCCCATCAATCCTCCTGGGGACTTCCACTGATGGTGTATCTGAGCTGCAAGTAATATTAATCAGTAGACTCACTCCTCAGGCAGGCTGTGGCCCCATCAGCATTGTGGGAGAGAACAAAGCAATACCGGTTTCTGAATGATTGAAGTTGCTGACGTAGCAGCAGCCAGTGGCAGCAGTGGGAGAAATGTAAGCCTTTGCTTACCCTAGGATAGAGTCTTGCCTAATGGGAAAGGGGGGCAGCTACAGCTCAGCTCTTACCATCTTTGCTGAGGAGGGGAAGGCAGGGTCCTGATGAGAAGCTCCCTCCAGCGCATGTCATATGTGTAAATACTATAATGTAAACACATTGCTGTGGCCAGACAAATCCCAGTAGCAATGTGGATCTCTGTCACAGGCGGCAGATAAAGCACAGTATACTGGAGCCAAAAGCAAGATCATCAAGTAGTATCACAGAGTGAAGCTCGGCTACTCAGTCCCAGACACTACAGCTTTTATTCAGTAAAACAGTAGTGAGCTGGTAACACTCCCTCACAGACCTTCAAACGTTTTTGTGCGACTAGTCTTGAAAAAGCATGAGAGGCACAAAAATGTTTGACTGCCTGTGTCGAGTGTCACTAGCTCACTGCTGTTTCACTAAATAAGAACGTTTTTTCATCTGCAGCACGACTGTAGTGCCTGCTGCTGCTGTCTGGAATTGAGTAGCCAAGCTTCACTCTGCGAGTACGTAATGGTGTGGGTGCTGTCTCTGTTGGGGAGGGGAAAAGGGGGTTGAGGCTTGATCAACCAAGTGTTAGTTTTTGCCACAGTGGTGACAGGGAAAAAAAATCTTAGCCACATTTATAGTCAACAGTGGGGACCCTTAGTTCTCACTCATATAACATTATAGGGTTGAACCCCTATCATCCTTTGATTTCAGTGAAATGAAAGATTGTTGCTCAAACTTGCTGATGCCCTGCAAATAATAGACAATTAAGGCCCTGTCCACACTACACCACTTACAGTCTGTAACGGTTCCAAACCCTTACAGACCGGAACCGTTACAGTGTGTCCGCACTGCCGGCAAACAGTCTCGATAACGGTTTGGAACCGTTACAGCCCGTCCACATTTGTGGGTGCCCTGTAACGTTACAGCTGCACCCTATCCCACAATGCAGTTCGTGTTGCATTGGGGGAATACTGGAGCTACACGCTCACGGCGTCCACACTATGGCTGTAGTAACGTTACAGAGACTGCAACACGTTTTCGTAACCGTTATTCAACCACCTCACAAAGTGGTTTCAACAGCGATTACGCTAACCCTTCTGCTAACGTTACAGATATAGCATAAACCGTTTTGGTAACGGTTTGAGCCCTCTGTAACGTTACAGAGGCATAGTGTGGACAGGGCCTAAAAGCTCCGATCTCACTTTGTTATTCGCTAAAGTGATGATGTCACTTCTTCGAATAACGGATCATTCCAGCCTGACAGATAACTTTATAACTGCAACCCCCACCCCAGCTTAACACAGCAAAAGTGAATGAAAGAAACACATTCCTGAAAAATGTTACAACAATGTAGCAAAAAAGGAACATTGACATGATCTTACTACAAAACTTCAAGAGATAAAAAACTATATAAATCTATTAATTACCAGTGCTTGAAACGTAGTATACCATTTAATATTCAATGTGAAATAAGCTTTTGTGAAACAAATCAGACATTTTAAGCATCAACTCTGTAAAAATTAACAGAGTATACCATAATGGAAAAATGACCAACCTTAAGAAGTTTCTTAGATGACACACACTGGCTGTTTTTAAATTCTGTTTACTTAAGAAACACAGATCACTTGCATCTTTGCAAACAGACAGACAGACAAACTTCCTTGCACGTTGTCTGCTCTAGCAGCAGAGAAATCCTGCACTGGAACTAACAATCAGCATTTAATAACCGGGTTTCCCTTTGTCACATAAGGAAACCTGTGGCGTAGTTAGTCGTTATAAAGGAGTGTTTATAACGGCAAATACTTGCTGGGTTTCCTTCGTTCCGTGCATGTGCCAGCCGTAGCTCTTCAGCTCGGACCACTGGCCGCCTTGTCTTGCCCCTTGAGACTGAACTGCCACATGGACTCAGCAGTAAGTGATATTAAAAAACAAAGTCAACTACCAATGAAAAAAAAACTTAACTTTCAGCTACTGACCAAAAGAAAATACATTAAAAAATAAATAAATAAATAAAGGCAACCGAGGACCGTGCACTGAAACCTAATCAAACCGTGGTCGCACAGGAACGTCTTTTTCTTTTGTATAATTGCTGTGGCGAAAAAGAGAAACCCAGCAATTATTATAAAGTAAAATATGGGGTGGTGCAGAAACTCAAATTTTACACACAACCTCGATGTTGGATGCCTAGATAAACCCCTCGACCTTCACTCTCAGGGTTTATGTCACATCCAACACCTCAGGTTTGTGCAAAACTCTTGTTACACACACCACCCCATATATTATTCTAATGTAACATTAATTAGACTAATCCTGTAGTCAAACCTTGACTGGATTCTAGTAAACAACAAAATATCTGCCACATAATACTAATTTTTTCTTCAACATGTTCATCATCAGCAACATTAGTGAGGGCATCGGGGGCAGGTTATGTCTTTTTACAGATGACACTAAGCTCTGTGGGAGGGTGGATAGTGGATGTATCGGGGTGAGTACTGATAGCAGAAAAAGAGAGGCAGTACTTCTCCTGTATATATCCTTGGTGAGGCCACACCTGGGGTACTGCACCCAGTTCTGAAGTCTTCTCCTCAGGAAGGACAGAGATGAGCTGGAGATGGTGCAGTGCAGGGTATCAAAAGTGATTCAGGGCCAGCAGAGCATGTCCTATGAGGAGTGCCTCAAGACACTGAACATATTCTCACTGGAAACTAGAAGGAAGAGGGGAGATATGATAGAGACCTTCAAATTCCTTAAAGGATTCCTTAACAGGGTGAGCTGCAGGGAACTATTCAACTTGCATACTAGCTCACGGTCACGCGTTCCTGAGTGGAAGCTAACAGGAGGGGGAGTTCGGGAGGGACATGAAGAAGTACTGTTTTACAGAAAGGGTGGTGGAACCATGGAAGGGGTTGCCAGCTGAGGTGGTAGGTGCCCAAGCTGTTAGTGGCTTTAAGCACGGCTGGGACACAGTGAAGGGTATCAGAATCAAGGAAGTGAATAGTGGGACAGGGAGGGCCAAGACCCTGGAGGAACAGTAGGTCCCAGGGCTAACTAGGGAACATGGGCAGACTGACTGGATCTTGGTCTTTTTCTGTCGTCATTATCTGTGTTCTTATATTTCCTGAATCAGTATTCTAAATGTTTTTCCTTCTACTCGTGGAACATAACTCATAATGCATGATGGCCTGTGCTCAGAACCTGGTAGAAATTTCTTCCCGTGAAGCTTGGGCCTTCAGCCTCGTGGCTTATTTATACCCTAGCTTCACTTAATAAAATTCCTATCTTGTTCTTCACAGACCCTCATTCATTATCCCATCTGTCTCTTGTCGCTTAATGTTAAACCACTTTGTGACCTAAAAACACTCGTTAACTGACTTTTTGTCCACTAAGAACAGTGTTAAAACCCTAAGATCTACACCAATCTGTGTTTACTTGAACAGCCTCTTGCTTCCTAGACTATGGGTCAGAGATCCTTCTCTTGCTCTGCTCTAAGGTTGTGGAACAGCATTCCCCAGTATCTACGGGATGCACCAAGCACCTTATTTAAAAGGTGCTTACGTAACTACTCAATCATTGATTTTCCCTGTCAGTGTCCATCTTGAGTGATACTGTGTAGTAATGCCTCAACTGTTCAACTAGTGATTGTCTTACATTCTTGCAAACAGCCTTATCTTAACATGTCTTAAAGCAGCAGTGCAATAAAAAATGGTTTTCCAAAAAAAAGCTAGTTTCAGCTATAGTTCATAAAAGTATCAGCATACCTGTCAAATCTGTTTTTTTGGGTGCCTCTTATGTTTTGCATCATAATTTTTTTTCTCAGTCCTAACCCTTCCAGCTTTACAGGGCTATTTTTAGGCCAAATGTGGCAGCTATCTTTTTTCTTGAGAAAAAAAACTAAAGTAAAATACTTATAAAATACTCAGATTTTAGTGGGACAGCAAAGTTTGTCACCAAATGAATCTGGAAGATACCTGGAGTCATTTATAGTGACAAAACACTCTTACTGTTCTAAGAGTGGTCTCATGCTCATTCTCATTCTTAGGGTATGAGAACAGCAGCAAGTGGTTCTGATGCCATAGGAATGTGAATGAAACCAATTGTAGAACTGTAAGAGTGGCCTTGGAGGACAGATGATCCAGGAGGATCAATAATGCAAATTTACAAATCCACCCCTTGAACATACTACATTCCAGGGCACCTGCTTGTAAGAGACTCTTCACAGTACAAGAGGGTCTTCCGTGCAGGCAGAGGGAGCCCTCCGACTGATTGAGTGTGCTCCCTCGATCTATAAAAACTATAAGAGAAACCAAAGCAGTGGCTTAGCTGGGCACCTGCAATTCAAGTTTACAGTGTACTTTACTGAAATTTAGTGAAGGCTCAGTAGTTTCACCACTGGAAACCTGCGCTAGAATGTGGGTCACCTGCTAAATGTATTTGAAGATCATATTGGTTCACCTCCCAGTGAACAACAATCCATATTACAAAGGGAGTATAAGGCTGCATGACTTGCCAACCTTTGCTGAAGGAAGAACTTAGTATAGGTGCTGACTTTTTTTTCTAGGAGGTGACTTAAACTGAGATGCACCCTCTCCCTCCCCAAACTGAGACAGACTGGTAGGGCAGTGGGCCACATGGGGCTTCTTTTTCTTAGCACTGCAGAGGAGTAGGTTTCTCAATAAGGAGTCAGCTTTGCGAACTGACAATGACGTGTTTCATGTTTTGTAAAGTCCAGACTGCTGATACAACATAGAATGAAATGCTAGTCCATTTCCGGAGCCAAGACCTTGTAAAGACAAAAAGCACAAAACTGAGTTTTTTGACCTGAAAAGCAGATTATTCTCTTTTTTTGGGGGCTCTCTGCATAAAGGCACCACAGGTGTCTCCTGTTTGGCACTTCTGCCCTAAAAGGACAACTTTCTACCCGCACAAATTGTTCTTAACTAAGTTTGTTTTCAATAGTGTAAGAACTTCCTCCTTGTAGTCAGGTGAGGAAGTTGTTACTATCCATGGCCAGCAGAGAACGGGTTGCCCTAGTAAGTACCCTCACAGAAATAGCTGGTGGGAGGAGCTATGGTAATATACACTGTAGGTAGGGTGCCCTTGTGGCACCGAGAGAGTGTGGGCATGTTCTTTGAGGTGGAAAGAGAGGTCTGGAGTCAAGGAGGCCAAGGGGATGTTTAGTTCTAGGTTCCCACACAAGAGGTGGTGCCTCGGGTACTGTCAGGGGATCAGTCAGACCACCTGGTGCATGGGTGCATCACCAGTAGGGTGCTGGGTGCTAGTAATGCTGGGTGTCTGGAGGGGCAGTCACAAGCTGTGTCTTACCATGTGGCTGGCTGCAGGACCTGGGCCAGGGACAGAGGGGATCCCATTGCTTGCTTCCACCTGGAGATGAGGGTGCCAAGCTGCCCCTCCCACCTGAGGGTGGTACGATGTGTGGGACAACTCATGGCTGCGATGGAGTCTGAGACATGTGGGATGATTCTCCATCTGCCTTCTTACTGCACATTTGGAGTCCGACCCATAATGCAGGAGTATAGTGGGACCACCTGGAGGGTGTCCAGTTAATGGACATTTCCTGATGGCTTTTGGGCCTGAGTAAGAATTTCCTCAAAGAGAGAGACCATTCTGCCAGTCCTAGGAAGAGTGTGACCTGGAGGTGGAGTGCAGAGGCTTTGGAACTCCTTGAAAACTGGTGTACTGCCAACAGATTGCCACTACAAAGTTGGGGACTACATCTCCAGGAAAAGTGGTGGAAGGGAGAGCCCACAAATATGAGGACGCCTGTAGCCTGTTTGCCAGAATGCCATCCCAGGGGTTGGTTGTGGTGAGCCTCAAGAGCACACTGAGGCATGTTGTGCATAGGGCCAACTGCCCTTTGGGTAGTCAAGGAAAGTAAAGGAGCACCAGGGCACAGTGAGGGGAGGCAGTCCCACAATGGACTTTTAAGATATTAGTTCATCCAAAAGTGTAAATGCCAGCCCGGCGTACTGGTTGTGTGTTAGTACAGTGAAATACCATGGGAAGCAGCGCCCATAGACAAATAGAACATAGCAGGATACAGCTGA
This sequence comes from Neoceratodus forsteri, assembly GCA_016271365.2. Lineage (NCBI taxonomy): Eukaryota > Metazoa > Chordata > Ceratodontiformes > Ceratodontidae > Neoceratodus > Neoceratodus forsteri. The sequence goes on from CM057453.1 coordinate 144,601,736, forward strand.
AGTGGAGGCAGGGAACCACCATGCACGCTTTGCTCAAAGAGTGTGGTCATACCAGTCGGGCATGCCGTTGCCTACTGACTTACAGCGGATAGGGAGAGTCCAGATGAGTGGGCTAAAAGAAATCAAAGGAAATGCTGTAAGGAAGATTTGTGAATTACCATTATGAATTGCACATAAATTGAGGAGTCTGGGTCCCTGGACCAAAAAGTAGTGATGTATAAATAAAGTCTGTTGAAACTGCCCCAATAGCTAGCTTCATGGTGACGAGCGATGAGGCACCAGCTTGGCATGCTGATGACCTGGGTTCACAGCCTGCACCCAGGATGACATGAGCGGAGACTGGCGGGGAGGGTTAGCAGCATCCGTGCGGGCGCTCTCCTCCCTGTGAGGGAGGATTTGGCCTGCACCGCTCTTCGAATGGCTCCTGGTGGTCAGTCAGTGGAGGCGCACTTGGCGGCATGGGTGACCATGCGCCACCATGCATCCTTCCCAGGACATCGCAACGTGCAGTCATCATGTTGGGGGGGGGAGGGATGGAAGGAGAAAACGGGAAAATGACCTGTCCTGGGGCGACAGATGATGGCTTCCCATGGAGTCCCCTATGCAGCCATCTGCCCAGCACACCACCACCCCCCCCAGTGACCAAGGCACTTCTCTCCTGGTGGCAGCAGAGGGGGCCCCAGCAGGGATAAGCCGTAACATTGTGGGGTGTCAGCGAAGCTTGGGGTGTCTAGATATAGAAGTTCCCTGGGCCATGCACACCCCCACCCAGGACATCTATGCACTTTGGTCTTTGTGCTGCCTGAATGCAGGTTGCAGTATAAATTTACTGTTCCAAATGTGATCACCGCTCAAGTGAAAGTTTAACTGAAAAAACAATAAAAAAAAAAAAAAAAAAATTAAAGTACCTGTTAGGATTCAAACCATGGTATCTTGCTGAAAATACAAAATATTGTGCTTCTACCTGGCTTCAAAACGCTGATCCTTTGCTTGCTAACCAGGCATCTAATCATACCTCTCAACAGTCTCTGATTATGAGGGACATCCCTCATTTTACCCCTTAAAATTGATCAGTCCCTCTTCTGTCACTCATGGAAAAGGTGCTGCCCACACAGAAAATGTGCTATTAATTCAGACCTTGAAGCAGAAATTTATTATATTCTAAGATACCTAATTAAAAATAAACTTTGGACAAGTAAACACAATGGCTTTCACAGTGGTCTGAATATGCATCTCCATGTTTGAAGATGCATTCCCTCATTATGAAGGTCAGCGTCCCCCATTGTCCCTCATTTTGAGTGACAGAAGGATTAGAGGTATGCATCCAATGCACCACCAAGCTGCACTGTAGCAAATTGCAGCTTCTCTGGTGTAGTGGTTAATTAACAGCGTATGAAACACATGACCAGAGTTCTGATCCCAGCAGGAGCTTATGGTAAACTTACTAAATCATAGCATGTTCCTGTCAGTGACATTTCTTGGTACCTTTCTGTGTACTGCGGGTGGGTGGGGCACAGGGGGTTGCAGAGCAGATTCTGGTACAAACTGTGTCGGGATGGTGGGGTGTAGCTAACAGTTTGAAAACAGTGTTTTCCAAAAACAGACAGGTGGTCCAAGTTCATACTCCCCGCCCACCTTCAAGTTATGTTATCCGTGCATATGAGACCTAGGGTTGAATGAGCTCGAAACCTAAATTGGCATGAAATCCAAAATAAGTGATCTTTCGGGGTCTGGGAGGGAAAGCCAGAGGAACAGAAGGTTTGTGGCCATTATTTAGCACCATGTCACTGTGAAGAAGTTCAGAGACATTGCCACCAGTAGGGAGAGTTGCTGTGCATGATCATCACAGACTGTGAGCCTTTGCGAAAGAGAAAGGGAACCATGTAGTTCAAATAATGACGAGCTATGCTAGGGAGAGGGGATTTTGCATGCTTTGTTTTAGTATCCGGAGGAGAACTGTTGAAGATTGTGTAAAATGCAGGAAGTAATGCAGCATATAGCGTTATTGTTGCCAGCACATCTCTTACCATTAAACCTTCCAACTCTCTCTCTCAGCTGTCAATACAGGACACTTTTCTGCAGCCAGCTTCTCTCACGCTGTGCAATGCCTGCAGCTTGCCTGCAGCTCAGCTTTGACTAAAAGTGTTGATTTCACTTCTTTTAGCCTTGTTCCCATTTAGCATTAAAACCTGCTTACGGTTGGTCTTTTATTCTGTAAAGTACACACGCATGTGGCATCCCTCACGCACTTCTAATGTGATGTTAAGGCGCTCCAAAGATGTGCTAGTAATCGTAATGAATAATTGATCAGAAGCGAGTCTGGCAGTGTTAATTGTAAGGTGCAGCTAAGCAGATGCCAAAACAAGAGCTCCTCTGACTATGTTTCCTAAAACCTTGTCGAGTCTTTAGCTTTGAGCAACAGGGTCAGAGCATTGAAGTGGAATTTAAAGAGAGCCCTTGAATGTAATGGGTTTTGACTTGCTTTTGTCATGTGCCTCAATGCATCATTGATTGAGTACTCGTTTGTTAAATCAGTTATACTTTCTGCTGTTTGTCAGGCCATAGACACTTGCTTGAGCACTTTAACATAGAGGTTTCTTGTCCTGCAGATTAAAAAGGATAATTAGGTTTTTAACAGTACTCCATTATCTCCAAATACTGTCAAGGGCTTGTGTGTGCTCACAAGGTGTCAGAAGGGTTCTTCCTTGTTAGCACAGAATGTTTAAACATTAGAACATCGAGCTGGGTTTTCATAAGTTAAGCTCCAGTGTTTATGAGGCAGAAGGTGAACCTGAGTGTCTTATGCCCTTAGGGTTAGATTGATGCATCAGCATGACTCGTTTATCAGCATATCTGCCTCTAGGCCAGAAGTTTGTGGGTTTGTGTCCCCCCCCCCCCAATACTGGGGCTTGGGCTCAAATCTCAAAATTCTGTCGCTTCAGTGCATTACTAGAGGGGTGCTGTACTGTGCGGATGTGCCGTCCATTGGATGAGAAGCTAAACCGAGGTTCTTTCTGCCCAGCTCTGATACTGTCCTGGAGGGTGTTCAGGTGAAAATCAAAGAACCCATGGCACTTTTCAGGAGAGTAGGGGAATCTTCCCTGTTGTCTTGGCCAACATTCCTTTTCCCAGTAAACAAACAAACAAAGAAAAGAAGTTAATCCGTTCGTCCATGGCTGTGTGCGAAATTAATTAACAGAATAACTGCAACTGTAAATGTACAGTTGCTGTACTACCAGTCTTTTTCATTGCTTATAAAGTCCCATGGAATACAATGTATGTGACAAGCACTATGTAAATACAGTTTCTTCTTTTAATGAAGTTTACCCAAACCACAGAGTGCCTTAATGCTGTTTTTAAACAGAATTTTTAAAATATTTTCTTTATAGTTTAAATATATAATAATACCTGAGGGGCTATGTATAACATACTAACATACTAAAAGCCAGCAGAATAGGCCAAATGGTCTGTCTTGTCTGCTCGAAAGCCAGCAACCTAGTGGCTGCTCGCCTTACCACCCCCCCAGCCCCCAAGAGGGTCTTCTTTAGTTTCAGTTTCCTCTTGTACCTGTCCCACCCCTTCTTGAAGCCTTCTACTGTGCCCTCCTCCACCAGCCTCCTAGGCAGAGCATTCCACGGCTCCATCACCCTCTCAGTGAAAAAATGCTTCCTACGCTTCCCCTGTAGTTCCTTCCCCTCCAGCTTCCACTCATGGCCCCTGGTTGTTCCCCCCTTCTTTAGCCCAAACAGCTCCTTGGTTCCACTCCTGGTTATTCCTTTTGCATACTTGAAAACCTCTATCATATCTCCCCTGTCCCTCCTCTCCTCCAGTGAGTAAAGCCCAAGCTCTTTCATTCTCTCCTCATAAGGCCTCCCCTCCATGCCCTGAATCATCCTGGTCACTCTCCTCTGGACCCTCTGCAGCAGTGCTATGTCCTTCTTCAGATGAGGTCTCCAGAACTGTACACAGTACTCGAGCTGCGTCCTGACCAAGGCATTATATAGAGGGAGGATCACCTCAATCCTTCTGGACGTAATTCCCCTGGCTATGCAGCCTAGTATCCTGTTTGCTTTGGCTGCAGTTCTTCTACAATTTTCAGAGTTATTCATTGTGACGTCTGTCACCACCCCAAATCCGTTTCTCCCAGTGTGGCTTGCAGTGTGCCCCCCCGTGTATTCATGGCCTGGGTTTTTTACCCCCAAATGAAGTACCTTACATTTTTCAGCATTAAATTTCAGTCCCCACCTCCTTGACCACCCCTCCAGGGTATCCAGATTCCCCTGGACCACCTCCCTCGCTTCTTCACAATCCATCAGTACTCCCAGTTTTGAATCGTCCATAAAGAGACTCAACCTATTCCTAACCTCCCTCTCTATATCCGAGACGTAGGCATTGAACAAGAGTGGCCCCAATACTGAACCTTGAGGGACCCCACTGATTACCTAACATATACTAACATATAGAATAATACATGGGGGGAGTGCAGAATGAGAATTTAGTGCACATCCGAGGTGTGGGATGCGACATAAACCCCAAGGGGTTTATCAAAGCACCCCACACCAAGGGTGTGCATTAAATTTGAGTTGTGCACTCCCCCCTATGTAATTGCTGGGGAATGTTTTTTCTCCATCCCGATTCTTGAAATAAATGCTACTCTTGATAAAATCTTGTATCTTCTTTTTTTGTATCAGAACATTTTATAGAAGAGCAGAAAATACCAAGCTGTTAGCGTGGGGAGTTTAATATATTGTGAAAAGAAGTTTTAAAACTTTGCTGTCAAGTGTTTTTAAGATTCTGTTTAGGTCTGGATGGTCGTTGTTACGGCGCTATGTAAATGAGGTTCAGAGTTGAAACTCTGTGGCTAATTTGCATATCCCCATGACAACGAGGAACTGGAGCAGAAAAAAATCTTGAAAAAAGTAAGCACCCTTCAGAGATGTGTTCTTTTTTATGTTTTTATTTTTATAATGTATTCTCTGTGAGAGCAGGACATGCTGGCGATTGATTGCTGGTTTAGTGAGACCAGCACGGCTGACTGAGGGTGAGCGGGGCAGAAGAGAAGGTAGGTCTGTGTTTATCTGATCTTAAACTGCCCGACAGTGCCCTCAAAGATTAAACAGTTTTATTTTGTTGCCTTTCACTTCTGACAGGAATTTGTGGTTACTGTGGTGTTTCGGCAAACTGTTTTTGTACTTGACGTTTGGCGGCCATGTGAGAGCTTCTTGGTGAACTTCAGTGAGTGAGCATGAGTGGGGGTTGAGGAGATGCTGGCGCATGTTTGCTGTTATAACCCATGGGTTATAATGGTGAATTATAACCTGCTACTCCTATAAGAAAAAATGTCCCCCAGTTATTACAAGAATTTTATACACACCTGAGTTGTGGGATGCTACATAAACCCCAAGAGCGAAGGTCAAGGAGTTTTTGTATGCAACAGTGCATGACAGGGTGTGCTTACTGGTCAACAATTACATGCCTCTTGAGGGTGTAGTTAGGCACGAGTTGCTTGTGCTGAGTGCCTTTAAACACTCGAGAGAGAAGTGTGATTATTGACCATAATCACACATCCCTGAAGTGCTATATTGCACTTATGTGTAAAACATTTAATTAAGAAACCTGGAGAAAGTATTAGAAAAGCTAGATGACAAGACTAACAGAAGAGGAACCCTTGTGCCCTGTAACATGGCCCATGGTAGTTGAGTGGCACCTTGATTTGCTGGAATTGGCACTCTGAAGTATTCAAAAAAGTAAAGTTACAAAGCCTGCTGTATACATGTCTATGGAGTACAACCCCATGATCTCCATAGTTTTATACCACATAACGTAAGGGGGGGCGGCGGAAGGCAAAGGGATGGCAGAAACTGCCCTCCCCCGCAGGCTGCGATGGAGGGTAGAGAATTTCTGAGTGACAGGATTCCCACCAAAATGAAGGACAACCAAGGGTGCAAAGGATCAGCATGGGAGGAAAGGGGGGAAGAGAAGCGAGCAGTACGCAAAGGAGAAGAAGGGGGAACAACTAGACAACATGAGAAGTGACAAGAGTAGGACTATCAAAATCTGGACAGCCATGTGTGCCAATGCTAGAAGTCTTGGAAATAAGATACCAGACCTGGAGGCCACCATGGCTGAGGCAGGCCTGGATATTGTGGCCATCACTGAAACATGGTGCACAAACAGCCATGACTGGGAAATGGTCGTACCTGGCTACACAATGTTTCGAAGGGACAGGAAAGGAAGGAAAGGTGGAGGAGTGGTACTTTATGTTAAGGAAAACATCAGCGTGATGGAGGTACAGGGAAGGGGAGGGAGTCAAGGTGTTGTGTGTCAACCTCAAATCTGGAAACAGAGCCACCATTTGCATGGGAGTGGTATACAGACCTCCGACACAGGGAAAGGACATGGACAAAGAGATGTTGGAAGACATAGGCAACATGGCTAAGAAGGGGGAGGTGGTGCTGGTGGAGGACTTTAATCTGCCTGATGTAGAGTGGAGCCTACTTGCTGCAGCATCAGCTTGGAGCAGAGACATCTTGGACTCCCTGCAGGGGGCATTCATCAGGCAGTCAGTCAGTGAACCCACTTGGGGTAGGGCAATACTGGACCTCGTACTTCCTAAAGGGGACACTATGGTGGACGTCAGAATGGGGAGTCATCTGGGGACTGGTGACCATCTAACTGTATGGTTTAATATAAGAGCAACAGCAGAGTCCAGTCGCACAGGGGCGAGGATCCAGGATTTCAGAAGGGCTGACTTTACAGAGATGGGGAATGTATATGAGATGGTGGGGAATGGTCCGGAATAAAAGAGAGCATAGTAAAGGCTAAAAACTTGTGCATCAGGCAAATAAGCAAAAGGAGGAGATCATTTTGGTTCTCAAGGAAAGTGGCAGAAAAAGTAAGGGCAAAAAGAGTGGCATTCAGAAGGTAGAAGGAGACCCAGAGAGATGAGGACAGAGAAGTGTATCTGAGGAAATGGAGGGAGGCAGGTGAGGCAGTAAGGAGCACAAAAGCACAAGCCGAGGAAAGAATAGCATAGATTGTATCAAAGGGGGACAAGACATTTTTCAGGTATATCAGCAAGAAAAGGAAGACCAAGGGGGAGGGATTGCACGGTTAAGAAAGGAGGCAGGGGGCTATACTGAGGAGGACCAAGAAAAGGCAAATATCTTAAACTAATACTTCTGCTCAGTATTCACAGTTGAGGGGGGAGGGGACAGATCACAAATAAGCACCAAGAGATTGGGAGGAGAAAAATTGACACAAGTCCCTTTTCTTAGGAGAGGGTCAGGAAAGCACTCGCTAATCTGAAAGTGGAGAAAGCCATGGGACTTCCGGTGACGTCACGGACATGGTGGGCAGCTAACTCTAAGAGCTCCCCGACCACCTCACTGTAATCCTGAGAATTCAGCACGGAAAATGCTCCAATACAATTTTTTTAACAGCAAGGCTGATACTATACATGGCAAGGAAGTCACAGAAGGCAAAAGGAAACCGATTACCTTCGTCCTCGACAAGCAAAATGAAGCAAACAACCTTGAGTAGGCCGCAGGAGAGCCTCACGGCTTTACCACAGCGTAGAAGACACCCCTCAGAATCGTCGGCAGACTGTGATCAGAATGATGCAGAACCATTGGAAAGTAGTCAAACCCTGAAAAAGATCCTAGCAACAGTAAACAAAATTGACTCAGCACTGGCTGACCTGAGACAAGATGTGAAAGCCCTAGATAGTAAAGTTTCGTCGTCGGAAGCCAGATTCGGAGACCTGTCTGAAGCACAGGAAACTACAGAGCGATTGCTGCTGTTCTTACTTCAGAGAGACCGAGAAACCCAAGCTAAATTAGAAGATTTAGAAAATCGTTCCCGTAGGAACAACTTCAGAATTCATGGCACCCCCGAGGGGGCTGAGGAAGGCTCGATGACAGTAGACTTCGCAGCAAGTGCTGCGGCAGTGCTCTCTCCACCTCCCAACCTGAGTTTAGAGGTTGACCGGGCCCATAGATCGCTAATCCCAAAACCAACGGATCCCAATGCAAGGCCCCGGTCCCTGATAGTTCGAATGTTACACTTTCAAACTAAAGAATGGATCATTCGTGAGGCCTGGAGGATTAAAGATTTAAAATATCAAGAAGCAATAATTTTCCTTGACCAGGACTTTTCCTTGGCCCTGCAAGCTGAAAGGCAAAAAGTAAGAGGGGTTATAAGGGAGCTTAGGCTGCAGAAAGAAATAAAGGCACAGTTGCTTTTCCCTGCGAGGCTGAGAATTCACCTGGAATCAGGAGTTAAGACCTTCCCATCCCTAGTTGAGGTGAGTGCCACCTTAAACGAGCTTCAAGTTGCGGTGCCAGATTTGGAACAGGAGATTTTAGAGAAAAAATTAAGAGGGGAGCCTGGAACGTAGTATCTCGCAACCAGACGAGGAAACGAGGCCTGCCAGGATCCATCGCGATGGCAAGTGTGAGAGACATTGCTAAGCTGCTGCTTCGCGCTGAGAAGAAGAACAGGACCCGGAATGACGAGAGACTGACCTCACCATCCTCAAAAGACTGAGTTTACTAGCACACGGAGAATGTTTTGCGGAATGAATGTTAGCGCTTGAAGGGGAATTGGTGGACGTCTATGCGAATGTACCAGTGGTTCCACAAGTGGATCGTTAATATGGACTGATCAAGGAGATCTAAGGACAGTGGTTTCATACAGACTATTTGTCCTTGGTTCATGAATACATCCTTCTCTCAAGGGGACACTGGGCTTGGTGGAAGGGGGGGGGGTTCCCTCTATATTTTTTCTGCATAGTTAGCCCTATTAGGTACTGGCACTGAATAGGTAATGACATGTTGGAGTCACTAGAGAGCAGTAAAGGGCCATACAGAATATAAAGGTTTGATGGGGGCTCTGATTTGGGCAGCGACTTCCTCCTTTGGAGGAGGCTTTGGGGGAGACCTCTTTCTTTCTACTCTTTCCCTTTCCTTTTTTCTCACTCCTCTCCCCCCCTTATTTTTTTGGGGGGGTGTGAGGAAATGACTGGTGAATTACAGTGGGATCTTTATTGGAGGACTTAGTAAAACATAAGAGGGTGGGGTGGTGGGGTGGTTGGGGTTTGGGTGGCTCTTTCCATGTACACAGAGTGACGTCTATTAGACTAGCCGTTGTCAGTCCGGGAAGTCACTTAGCTAGCCAAGGCGACAACACCCCTAAACATCAGAGGGGTATTGATCGTGTCACATGTGTGACAACTCTGGGGTTTTTTTGACTACCAGAGTTACTTTTCCTAGGAAGTCAATCTAACAGGCACTTGCTTTGATTCAGAAAAAAGGTTTTTTATTGTGGATCCAGGTTGGATCTGATTTTTTCAGTTAATTGATTGGTGTTATTAGTTTATCAGTTTTAAATGTTTCTGGTTATAGTAAGTCGACCTGGGTTCAAAGGGGAAAGAGGGTTCTGGATTGGTTTTGGCGAGCCTATAGGGTCGGGATGGGTATTCTTGGGGGACAGTATGAAGGAGAGGATAACTTACAGGGACAGATCATGGCCATGCGCCTAAGGATTATTTCTTATGATGTTAATGGGTTTAATTCACCCATTAAAAGAGCCAAAATCCTAACGGAACTTAATAGGAGGGGCTGTGACATAGTGCTCCTCCAGGAAACCCACCTCTCTGAGGTGGAGCACATGAAACTAAGATGGCAGTGGGTAGGCAGAGTGCTATTTACCTCAGGCAAAGAGACAAAAAAGGCCGGAGTGGCGATATTGATTAAAAAAAATTCCTCATTCTGTATTCAGGAGGTAGAGGTTATACTTCAGGGTAGATGCATTAGGGTCTCAGGGTTAATTCAGGGTAACCTAATTCATGTGGTAAATGTTTACACCCCCAAATAGTGGGGCAGCTACCTTCCATCAGGAGGTTTTCAGAGGGTGGTCTCTCTTCCAGGGGTCAGTTAATACTTGAGGTGACTTCAGTACCACATTGTGCCCAGTTTAGACCGATCCTCTGGAAATTGGAGACTTCTAAACAGGCCACAAAGTGTTTGAATACAGTAATGGGGGGTTGGGGACTTTTGGAGACTATATCACAAAAAGAAAGGATTATACATTCTACTCAGTCCCCAGAAATCATGCTCTCATATAGATTTTTTATAACATATACCACAGATGTCCACCTATTCTCCAATTCAGTAATCTACCCAATGACTATCTCTGACCATGCCCCAGTCTCAGTAGATTTTGTTTGGGAGAGGGAACCCAGGACAACGAATTGGAGATTAAATATCTCATTACTTAATGATAAAAATATCATATGACAAATGACAGAGGATATGAAAAATCTTGTGACAGATTCCCCTATCTCGGACAGTACCCCAGTGGTGTGGTGGGACACAATGAAGGCCGTTCTAAGGGGACAATTAATCAGTCTAGCTTCAGCCAGGAAGAAATTGAAGAACAAAAAGATAGAAGAACTGCAAACTAAGATAAGAAGGTTAGAACGGGAACATAAAAGTAATCCAAAAGGTAAGGAGAAAATCTGGAGGGACTTAACGGAAAGCAGGAAAGAACTTAATAAGCTAGAAGCGGACAAGGCGGAGTGGATGCTGCGTTACACAAATCATAAATATTATGGGGGGGGGGTAGGGCTTTAAAGCTCCTTGCCATGAGATTGAGAAGGGAACAAGCAGGCAGATATGTCTCATCCTTCCAAGGTAGAAAAGGGAATACATCCCGGATAGAGAAACCTAGAGAAACAGCCAAGGCTTTTAAAAATTATCATAGGGAGCTATATAGTGAAGGGAGAGATCCAGAAGAGGTACAAAAGAATGCAGAATCCTTTCTGCGGACCCTGAAGCTGCCCAGGCTGTCCTCAGGAATGCAGCAGGAAATGTCCGCCTCCATTACAGAGAAGGAAATAGCAGCAGTTATAGATAAGCTTCCCTCAGGTAAGTCCCCAAGTCCTGATGGCTACCCGGCCGAGTTCTATAAAAAATTTGAAAAAACACTAGCACCCAAACTGGCTATGGTGCTGAATGCTATCCTAGAGAATAATGAACCCCTGGGTTCCTGGAGTGAGGCTATGATCACGGTCATTCTGAAACAAGGGAAATCCCTGGAGCTTTATGAATCATACAGGCCCATTTCCCTGTTAAACCAAGATTATAAAATCCTTACAAAAATCCTAGCTAACCGACTACAAAAGCATATTGAAAATCTGATGCATCCGGATCAAACCGGATTCATACCAAATAGACATATGTCTGATAGCATCAGGCATTTGCTAAATATCTTGGACCATAAGAATGCCTCACAGAATATCCAGATTGCTATTTTTTTGGACGCGGAAAAGGCCTTTGATAGGCTAAACTGGTCATGTCTAAAAGCAGTTCTCACAAGGATGGGGTTTGAAGGTGCCTTTTTACAGTGGGCCACTTTGGCCTATCAGAACCCTTTGGCTAGGGTCAGGGTTAATGGGACTTTATCAGAGGTCTTTCTGATTAGGAGGGGCACTAGGCAGGGTTGCCCCACTGTCACTCTTGCTTTTCGCACTAGCCATGGAACCCCTTGCCCAGGCCATAAGGGAGGAAAGCAAAATACAGGGCATTAATATAGCTCAGGCCCAGAATAAAGTGTCACTTTATGCAGATGACACGGTGATATATATGCAGGACCCTGGGAAGTCGATCCCACCATTGATGGCCCTTTTGGACCAGTTTGGGAAGATCTCAGGCTTTAAAATCAATAGGGATAAATCTGAGATTCTACCAATTAAGGGGAAAATTACACAGAGTTTGCGTGAGCTGATTCCTTTTAACTGGGTCAGAGAGAAGGTAAGGTACTTGGGGATTCAGATTCCGATTAAATTATCAAGACTATATCAAGTTAATTATGGCGCACTCCAGAAAGCCGTTTTTGCAGACATAAATAGATGGCACTCTCTACCTCTTACTTTTACTCATAGGATAGATACAGTGAAGATGTACGTGCTCCCTAGATACCTTTTTTTGTTCACTAACTTACCCCTGGCTTTCTCTAGAAGGGAATGGAAAGATTTAAAACAGAAAATTTCAAGATTCATTTGGGTGGGAAGGAAACCTAGAAAGCAGTGGGATCTCCTTACAGAGACAAAGACAAGGGGGGGGGGCAGGGGGTGTCCCCGATTTATATAGTTATTATAAAGCTGCTCAAGTGGTGCCTATCCTAAGCATATTAAATCCAGGTCAGAAGGGGAGCTGGTCTCTGATGGAGCAAGGAGCACATCAAAACATACCATTGAGGTTGCTACCCTGGGTTGCCACACACTCGGATCTTAAACTAATCGATAACAGATAGACTAAACATACCCTTAAAATATGGCTGGAGGTACGACTACACTGGGGGGTGGTGACCCCGGTCTGGAGGTATATTCCGCTTTGTTTCCTGCCGGAATTTCCGGCCTCCTCAGGGGACCCCTGTTTCAGGAGGTGGCAGGGAAAATGATTGTTGTTCCTTACCCAGTTCTTTCAAAGGGACACACTGAAATCCTTTTTGGAAATGCAGGGTGAATATAACCTTCCAAGACAGGATTTTTATAGATACCTACAATGCCGACACTACATTTTAACAAACGTGGGAGTGGGGGAGATTCTTGCAGACCCTCCAGTCCCAGTGAGAACCACCTTCTTCAAAAGTAAGGGGACAGACTCGAGGGGCTATATATCCTTCATTTACAAGTCACTTCAGGATGAGGTGGGTAAAGTACTGACTCAACAAATTGAACAAAAATGGGAGGAGGAGGAGCTAGGTTTGCATCTTGCAGAAGAGGAATGGGCAAGAGTTTGGGTAGGGATCCCTAGCACTTCTAGCTCTCCAAGTTGGGGGGACTTTAGGTGAAGAGTGGTTACCAGGTACTTTATTCCCCCAGTGATCTCAGTACATTATTCAAAGAGTAAATCCCAGGAATGTTGGAGGAGATGTGGAGGAGTCGGTTCTTACGCCCACATATTTGGGGATTGCCCTCAGATAAATAATTACTGGAAACAGGTGGCACGGGCATTACAGAGAATCTTTCAATGGAGCTGTGTACTAACTAGCTCCCATTTGATCCTGGGTCTTCTACCTAGTGAGGGGAGGACCAAAAACCAAAGATATTTATACTACATATTAGTGGCAGCTGCACTAAAAGTGATTACCCAACACTGGTTAAGTTCAGACCAGTTATCTGTCTCAATGTGGAGGGCCAATATTAGCAGAATTAAAGAGATGGAAGCCATAACGGCCCAGTTAAGAATACAAACAGATCAATTCAATGCTAGATGGCTTCCATTTTATGAGTACGTTGAGAATCTGGAGGGCACTCCCATACTAGCTCAATAACTGCTACCTTGAGACACTTTGCACCCACGTCGACCAGAAAGTTTTAAAAAATCCTTTTTTTTTTTTCCTTTCTTTTTTCTTCCTTTGCTCTCTCTATTTTGGTTTTGGCTTTATTGTTTCTGTGAGAATGTGATTAGAGCACTTATGGAGAAATCAAATAATTAAAGATTGGATCATTATAAATATGGTTAATCAAGTAGAGCCTATATAATTGTTATATGAAGGATTGAAAGGGTAGGGGTAATGGGAATGTATTTCCCCATGGTACTGTTTGAGTGCTAGGTAGAGACAAAGGGGGAATACTCCTTGGAGTCATATTGAAAGTTGTACACTTGTAGAGAGTTTGAAGTGCTTTTTAAATAATGACTACTGGATGTATAGTAATCCTTCAATGGAATGTACATTGTACACTGAATTCATGAAAGTTCTTTTAAACTCCTAATAAAAATTATGCAAGTTCAAAAAAAAAAAAAGAAAGCCATGGATCCAGACGGAGTGCATCCAGGAATGTTAAAGGAACTCAGGGATGTGCTAGCTGCACACCTGACAGACTTGTTTAACAGTTTACTGGAGACCGGTGTGGTCCCAGAGGACTGGAGAAAGGCGGATATAGTCCCACTTCACAAAAGTGATAGCAAAGAGGAGGCAGGAAATTGCAGGCCTGTCAGCCTAACATCTGTAGTAGGGAAATTGATGGAAACACTATTAAAAGAAGGAATTGTGGAACACCTGGAATCCAGTGGACTACAGGACCTGAAGCAGCATGGCTTTACAGAGTGGAGGTCATGTCAAGCAAATCTGATAGATTCTTTTGACTGAGTAACTAGGGAGTTGGATCAAAGGGGGGGGAGTGGACGTGGCCTACTTGGACTTCAGCAAGGCGTTTGATGCTGTTCCACATAGGAGGCTGATAAACAAGTTGGGTAGCATGGGGTTGGGCAGTAAGGTGGTAACCTGGGTAAGAAACTGGTTAGGGGATAGGCGGTAGAGGGTGGTGGTAAATGGAGTTCACTCTGAGGCGGGGAAGAGTGACCAGCAGGGTACCGCAGGGGTCAGTTTTGGGGCCAGTCCTCTTTAATGTCTTCATTAGTGACATAGCAGAGGAACTGAAAGGGAAGGTCTGCCTCTTTGCGGATGACACCAAGTTCTGCAACAGGGCGGACCCTCCGGAGGGGGTGCAAAGGAAAGAGACTAGAAACGACTGGAGGAGTGGTCAAACGTTTGACAGCTAATCTTTAATGCAAAAAAGTGCCAAATAATGCACTTGGATCACAGAAACCCGGGGGTACAGTACAAAATGGGTTGAGAGATACTAGCAATGACCAAGCAGGAAAGAGACCTGGGGGGTAATCATATCGGATGACCTGAAGGTGGCTAGACAATGCGACAAATGCGACAAAGCGATTAGGAGAGCTAATAGGATGCAGGGATGTATAGGTAGGGGTACTACCAGCAGGAAGAAGGAAATGGTATTGCCACTATATAAGTCTTTAGTAAGACCCCACATGGAGTACTGTGTCCAGTTTTGGAGACCACATCTCAGGAAGGACACAGACAGGATGGAGGCCATCCAAAGGAGTGCTGCCAAGATGGTACTGGGTCTACATCAAATATCCTGTGAGGAGACAGTAAAGGAATTAAACATGTACACCCTGGAGGAGAGCAGGGGGTGAATAAGGTGCAAGTGGGAGGTATTTTTCAGAGGAAAGGTGCACCAGAACAAAGGGCCATGGTATGAAGCTGGGGGGTAGGTTTAGGAGAGATGTGAGGAAATACTTTCACAGAAAAGGTGGTGGATGCCTGGAAAAGTCTTCCAGCAGAGGTTGTGGGGCAAAACAGTGGTGTGATTTAAAAAAAGCCTGGGATAAGTACAAGGGATAGGTAAGCAGATGATGAGAAAGTGTCGTAGACCTGGAGGGGTCTACAGTGCAAGAAATGCAGCAGAAAAGGGCAGACTGGATGGGCCATGTGGACCGTATCTGCTGTCAGCTTCTCTGTTTCTGTGTGCTAGCGTGGGGGTGTATCTCCGAATCTGGAAGTGGAAGGAATCGTGCTTATGGTTCCACAGAGTCAAAATATGATCCCTTCCCTCCAGAAAACCCTGTAATGTAAAAATTATGTTTTATCATCCTTGGAGTCCGTTGGAGTCTGGGGCAGGTAAGTGTCCTTGGTGAATTTAACCTAATATACCAGGAAAGGTACTCTTTAATGGAGAAGTGTACTAAATTTCTTGTAGAAGCCTGCTTTTTATGTTCGTTGTGCATGCACAAGTGAACATGTTGGCATGAGAGTTGCCAGAGAGGGGTGTGAGGGGGGGTGAGTCCAATGGAGAGTGGTGCTCTAGGGGCTGGTCTGTGGCAGGTGAATCAGCAGGCAGTCCTCTGATGTAACTGGTTTTCTGAGGGGGCCGGTCTGGTCATGACTTCAAAGGACAGAGCCGACGCAGTAGCAGCATGGCTTGGTGCTTTGAAGTGCAAGTCAAGATGACAAGCACTGTTATTCTCCCCACCCAACCCTTGCCCTAAGCTCCCCACTCCCCCCAAACATACCATAGTGACACTGGGGGTGCCCAATCCCCCAGTGTCCTCAAAATGTTCTGCAAACTCTCCCTGAAAGAAAGAAAACTGTCCCTCATCGTTTTTTTCCTGTGAAAAGGAAAAATGTCCATTGTTGTCTGCTGTGTAACCCCCCCCCCAAACAATATGCAGACATTGAGGTGCCCAATCCCAGTGTCCTCATCTGCTAGCAAACTGTCCCTGAAAAAGAAAAACTGCCCCTCATTGTTTTTTCCTGTAAAAGAAAACCATCCATCATTGTACGCTGCGCTGTTATCAACCCCCCCACCTCCCACTCAGGACCCAGCACCCCACACACACATCCTACCCCATACTTAACCCACCGGAAGTCCGTTGCCGTTATCTTCCTTAGATTGCAAGCAGGTCTTCACTCTTCAAAGCCCAACCACGAACTGAGGTAAGCGCTTTAATGTACAGTATTTCAATGGGGTTTTCGGTGTCAGTGTACTTCAGTGGGGTTTTCAACTTAGTGGCATAACGTGGCCATTTTTAAATATTTTTGCCCCAAATTTTCACCATACGTTTTTTGGGATCCTACTTCATGAACAATGCAAGTAATGTTAGGTAAATCTGTCCCAAAAGGTTATTTTGCGGTTGCTGCACGAAATCACCTTTCAGACAGGAGTTGAAAATTTTTTCCACCATTGTTCATGACGTGAGGTCATAAGAAGGCTATGTTGAAAATTTGGTGTAAAAATATTAAAAAAACAATGAAGTTATGAGCCTGCACTGAAATTTGCAAACACAGCCTCATAACTTCGGTAATTTTCAATATTTTGACCCCAACTTTTCAATATAGCCATTTCTTCACAGCACCTCATGATGTGACAGCTGCCATTTTTCAGATCCCCGCCAAAATGTTTTTTTTTTTGCCTCCTGAAAGGTGATTTTGCAGTCACTGCGCAAAATCACCTTTTGGGCAGGAGTTGAAAAATGTCTCTACCTTTGTTCATGAGGTGGGGTCATAAGAAGGCTATGTTGAAAATTTGATGTAAAAGCATTAAAAAGCAACAAAGGTATGAGCCTGCGCTGAAATTTGTGAACGCAGGCTTGTAACTTTGGTAATTTTCAATATTTTGACCCCAGATTTTCAACATTGCCATTTCTTCACAGAACGTCATGAATGTGACAGATGCCATTTTTCAGATCCTGTCCAAAATGTTTGTTTGCATCCTGAAAGGTGATTTTGCAGTTGCTGCGTGAAATCATATTTTGGCCAGGAGTTAAAAATTTTCTCTGCATTTGATCATGAGGTGGGGTAATAAGAAAGGTACGTTGAAAATCTGAGGCACAAATATTACCAAACTAGACACTTACACTGCCCAACATCATTGCTTGTACTTTGCATTCTTGAATGTTAATGCACTGATTCCATCACCGAAGCAATTTTCAACCCCCCTCCCCCATGACACCAGTGTACACTACGAATATTCGGCATTGACAAATGCTTGTTAAATACTGTTCCAGTTCTGGTATTGTTCTATCCTTACTGACTTGTATTAAACTCAGTGGGTGTTTCTGATGTACAGGCTGGTGGTACGCTCCATTTTCTAACAGTATGATGTAGTTGTTGTCCCCTTCAGTTAGAGTTATATAACAGAGCACTTACGATTCTTCCCATCAGTGTACATCTTGATTGATGCTATGTGACAACAATGTGGGCGTGCAACAAGGACATAAACTACATCATACAGTTCTAAAACGGTCTGTGCCACTAGTGTGCACTGTATACAAACAACAGCCACTGAACGTCAGCCGAGCAGGAATGCTGCAGCTCCAAACCCTATAATTAGCTTGTATGTTACAGTCTAATGAACAGTCTAATACGAGCTTTTCATGCTTAATTAAACAAATCTGGGCCATGGGCTATAAATAAGGCACTCCACCACAATAATAAAGCAAAAGAGCTCTCAAGTCACTAATGTCATTGGGCAATGATGTTGTTAAACAACCCAGGCTGTTTTCTTTTTTAAAATAGGGCGAAAACTCGGTAAAATACTGCAAGGGTGTAGCTACTGATACTCCAAGTAAGCCATGGTGTACCAAGTTCAGTAGCAGGGGGTAGCAAACATGCTGGCCAGCATTGCTCTGCCCTCTCTAGTCCATCACATTTACAGTAGATTCCTTTGTTTGGCTTTGCAGGCTTTTTCTTTTCTCCTCATTCAGCTTTGTTTTGGAGGGGTGGCAGAGTGGACCACAGACGTTGAAGCTGAAGGTCTCAATTAGGTCTGCATGGTCTGCCTGCATAGTAATTGGCTGCGGCATCTGGTAGGGTGTGTGGCAAGTCTGGGGCAGCGAGTTTAAATGCCCCAGCAAAGTTAGAAGCCATACTATTACTTCATTTGTACTGGGAGAGAGAGAAGCAGTGGAAAACTGAGGAGCAGCAGACAGAAGAACAGACTCAGAGCCAGCTAAAAGAAGAAAGACTTCATGTAGAGTGACAAGTGGAGCGAATCTGCCTACCTGCGGTGGGGAGAGAAGAAATTTCTGCCATGGTCTTGGACTCGTGGTGCAGTCAGTGGTGTCTATCAGTGGGCAGCAAGCACCACACTAGCAGCGCAGACAGACAGCAGGTCTAGTGTGGGAATCATCTGATTGGAGCCAGGAACCTTGGACTCGAATTGTTGGGGGGCATGAACAACAGTAGGGGAGGGGATAGCAGTGTGGCAGGTTGGTGTACAAATCTGAAATGCCTGGCTACACCCCTGAAATACTGACGCTGCAAGTAATGCTCACAGTCTTGAGAGCACTTTGATCTTTCGTGTTATGGGTTTGTTTTACTGACGTTTTGCAGTGACTAAATGCTTGGTTCGGTGTCCTTTATATTCATGTTGGTGCCGCTGGTGTAGTGGATGCATTTCTTTAATAATTCAGCACTTTCATTTCCAACCCCATGCTGAACTGAAACTCTTCTGGATGTGGGCACTGTGAAGCACACCTCGGAAAGGATGGCTGGCTGCCTCTGCCATGCTTCTGCTGGCCGGGAGCACACACTTCTAAGGCTGGCGTGCATAGATGCTAGTGTAACTGTCCCAGCTACAGGAAACCTCAAAATCTGGCAAGAGTAGACATCATCAAAGGCTACAGTTATAAGCAGTGGGTATTTAACTTGGGAAATATGCTGCACTGAAGAGAAGATACCTTGTTTGCTCACCATTTGCTCCAGTGGAGCACATTTTCAGAGTGGAAATCAGTCTAGCATGTCGGGGCCTGAACTGTCCCAGGTCAGGCTTTGGCAACAAGATGCAGTGGTAGTGAGAAGGGAAGAAGTCAGTGATTCATGCGAGACTTTGTTATAACTGACCCAGGGCTTACCTGAATATGGGAAACATTGAAACACTGGTTCGAGAGCAGAGAAGTTGTTACTCATATTTATGCGCACTTAAAAATATATATATATGTCAAATTTTGCATGGTGTGCCTGTTTCCCATATTAATTGCTTATAGAGTTTGTAGTTTTTTGTCTCTTGGCATTAAATATTAACAAACCAATTCTTAAAGTTTTGATGTTCTACTGGCCTCCGAGGGCTTCAGATTGCAGCATTAGTTTTGACATCTCTGTGATGCCTATGGATGTGCAGTTTTCCCAAGACCCTGCAATATGCTTACAGACCTGCCAGCATGGGGAGAGGTCTGAGGGTGTCTGTCTAGCCAAACTGATTTTTCAATCTCTACAGCCTCCCTAAGGTATACAGATTGAAGTTTGGCAAAATGTATAAAACTGTGTCAAGTATTCTGGCCTCGAGTCCCCATTAAGGAACTTGATCACTAGATTGCAACTTTCATCCCTTGTCTAGTCTTGATCAATAAGACACAATCAGGTCCTGTATAACAAGATAGAGGGACGCTTAGCTGAGGAGCAGGTTAAGATGTAAACACAGATCTGAGAACATAGAGCAAGAAATTAACCCTTTGTAGTCCAGAGATTTTTTTTTTAATCTGTGTTAGTTTATTTTTTATTTATTTCATTTAAACATTTTGCCTCTGGGATAGCCCAGATATAGCATATTGTTTCCATGGAGGTCTCAGAAACACGGCAGACTAGACGATACACAAGGGGCTCCATTTGCACAAGACAGGAATTATAATTACACATTTTTCTCCATTTAAAATGAGCAGATTTTACATGCCACTGTTTGAGTAAGAAAATGATGAGACCAGATATTTTATGACATGGTGGTTTTTGTAAGCCTTACATTTTCTCTGTATTAATATATGAAGTGTTAAAGCTGCTACCTGTTTTAGGACAAGTAGGGACACTTTTTTTTTGCAAAAACAGAAAAACAGGATTTAAACCTTAATCCGACATTTTAAACACCATTTAGACTCAGATTCGTCATATAAAAATCTGTTTGCATCATATTTATAACCATACTAGGCACCAGATTTGTATAAACTCCACATTTTGTGCAACACATGCTTATATGCCGACTTGCTGGGCTGGCAGTATAGCATAGAAGTTAGAGTAACAAGCTGTGAATGAGCTTGGTACATGCAGACCTGGGTTTGATTCCCACAGCCTCCAATTGCACATTGTGTGACTCTGAGCAAGTCACTTAACCACCCAGTGCTCCCGGGTCACTCCTGAAAACAGGCACTTGTGCCTAGTGGGCCTTACCCCGGTCAACAAAGAATAAATAAAAAAACATGCACTCACTTTTAGGGAAAACTATAGCCCCTAAGATTTTATAAAATGGAAGTGCCCATTTTTGAGAATGTAAAATCATAGCCCCAGGTAGGAGGAGACCAGAATTTAAAAATATTATATAATTCAGTAGTTAGCCAAACTGAAACTGCAGTGATAGGGAGCTGAAGAAGCCTCAGTTTGTCTAACAGTATTACCTGCCTTGATGTAAACTGATCCACCACTTGCAGAGTCCAGCTGCAACCTTGATTATATTGCTTGAACAATTCTGTGCGAAGTCCTGTTGCCACAGGGCTTCTTGCAAATGTGCTTCCTGAACACCTAAGGATTTCGCTTCCTAAAATATTCAGAATTGATGTGTAAAGTTATGAGCAGGAAACGCACACTAAGTGGTGATAGCTTGTTTCCAGGTGTGTCTTGTTGAGCGAGTTACAGGGACCTCATATATATAAAATATATATTGTAGTGGCATGGGGTTGAACTGAGGTTTCTATGTTAAGCTTTAAATGTTGCAGTTTAATATCTTCGCAACTGTTCGATAGATTTGCAAGGAATTTTGCATGCACTGTCTTGTGTGGTAGATCTCTGAACGTACCAAGTTTCATTCTGGTCGAATGTACAGTCTCCAAGATCTGGATAGTGAAAAAAGTGTATTTTTTGTAGTTTTTTCCCCATTGGTTTGAATGGAATTTTCTTTGAATCTGGCTACAGCCCAGACTGTTTGGAATTTTGATCTGACATTTTCAGGGTAGAAATGGGCTGACTCACAGATGCAACTTTTGCTGGTTTGGTGAAAAAAACATTCATCCATTCCAAAGGTATTCCAATTTAAAATATGAACATACGAAATTGCCAGCAGATAAAGGCCCTGTCAAGTCTGCTGGATTGTGCAGCTAGTAGCCCTTATACTGCAGTTGCCTCTCCCGTGACCCTCCCCCTTTACCCTGTCCCATCCCCTTTTGAAGCAGTCCACTGTTTTACATTCTGCCACTTCCTTTGGTAATGTGTTCCACCCAGACACCACCCACTCCATAAACAAATGTCTCCTCATTTCCCTCTTGAACCTTCTCCCTTCCAATCTCAGATCATGCCCACGAGTGTCTCCCCCTCCCCTTAACTTGAAAAGCCCCTCTGTGTCCGTCTTATTTATTCCCCTCATGTACTTGAAGGTTTCAGTCATGTACCCCTATCCCTCCTCTCCTCCAGGGGAGTACATGTTCAGCTCCCTCAGTCTGCTCTCGTAGGGCATTTCCCCTAGCCCCTGTATCATCTTCGTTGCCCTATCCTGCACCCCCTCCAGTAACCTGATGTCCTTTTTGAACTTAAAGAGCTGGTGACACGTTCAGAAGAACTTTAACAAAACCTAATATTTAGACACAGTCCAGCTTGTATTTCCCATTAGTGCTGTATTTCTCCTCCCCATTATTTATTACTGAGGTCATCTATGTGAAAACAGGATGTTTGCTCCTGAAGAGTTTGTCTATTCCTGTTGCTTTCTCCCTACTTGAAGTCACAGAGCATTGCTTGTGATATCACAGTTACTCCTATGGCAGCAGATTGTGAAGTCAGAATAGAGGATTATGACTTGCAGTAGGGAGTAAGCTATAGTGGTAGATGGACTCTGGAGGAACTCTTAAGGAATAAAGATAATATATCCATGCAAATGTCATTAGTAATAAATAATGGAGAGGAGAAATATATAAAATATAAATGGAACGTAGGCAGAATTGTACGTAATTATTATGCTTTTTAAAGTTTTCTTTGAGGCATCAGTAGCTCTTTAATATCATGGGGTGTGCCTTGGGGTTGTCAATCCTAACGCTCACCCCATTCTCATATACTCTACACATCTCAGCTTCTTCCATGGTCGAATGGGGTGACCGTTAGGGTTGACAACCCAAAGGCAAACCCTATGCCTGATTAGCGAAGACGCAGGAATGGTGAAACAGTAATGTTTTTTCCTGTTGCTGTCTGGTGGGTGAGGGTGGTGGGGTGTTGGGGTACTAGGGTTGGAAACCCTAACACCACATTCCCTACTTTTGTTGCTTCAAACCTAACTAGTGCATTAGCAAAGTTTTGCAGACTATATATATATATATATATAAAATAGTGCCACAGTAGTAATTTCCCATAGGATAACATTGCGGCACCTTTCGGCACCCGTATCTCGAAAACAATTCGAGATACAGATTTTTCTCTACCCACTGCTCAGTCCTCACCCTGCAAGGAAGTTTTGAAGTCATAGATTACACCTGCAGTGGAATTTTTTTCATAGCTTCTACAGTTACTGAGTTATTGCCAAATAAGTGTTATAAAGGTTACTTTACAGTACTATGGGACTGCTGTATGGCTCCGTATTTAAGTATAAGTGGGAGCACACGGCCCGGAGGGCCCACGCTCCCACATGTGCATACTATTATGCAAAAAATGCGCAACGTGAAGGGAGAGCAGGGCCCGCGCTCCCACAAACACATACCGCTAACCACTTACATTACACTTTATCAAAAAGAAGGGAAATTCATTGCAAAAAACTCATTAATGCATCAGTTAGGGTTGATGTCACAGCGACAAAAGTTTGGAAATGTGATGTTAGGGTTACCCCCTACCCACCCCCATCTCCCCACCCTTCACACACCAACAGACATCGGAGATGTTAGGGTTGATGTCACAGCCACAAAAGTTTGCACTGATGTGGGTTATCACCCTACCACCACCACCCCACCCCACAGGCACCAACAGGCATTGGGGCGAGCCATGGAGTCCTCAGACCTAACTCTCACCCCAGTGGGGGGGGGGAGCAGCGTGTGCTATCTTAGATTTAATCACAATTTATCATCACAATGCATGGGAAGTATGGCTAATAATTTAGTTAAATTGTTATCGTGGAATGTACGTGGAGCAAGAGAGCAATTGAAGAAATACCAGATTTTCAAACACATTGCCCTGCTCTAGGGCAGGATTATTTTTTTACAGGAGACCCACCTCCTCAGTCATGAAGCCACTTGGCTGTGTAAGCAATCTGTTGATCAAGTCTTTGCATCAGGCAGCTCTACCTTGAGTGGGAGGGGGGTAGCTATCCTGGTATTAAAAAATGTATCCTTCCAAGCCACCCAAACCATCTCGGACCCACAGGGATGCTCTGTTTTTGTTAAGGGCACCTTGAATCGGAAAGTGGTTGTATTGGGCAGTATTTATGGCCCGGTCGGTGGGAATCCTGCCTTCCTAATGGATTTAGCAGATAAGTTAGCTCCCTTGCTGCCAGCACCCTTAATTTTAGGAGGTGACTGGAATATTCCCCTAACACAGGACATGGCTCTCTCAAACCAAACTTCTACCCCCTAACTCCTTCCCAGCGGGCTCTTGGTGAGCTAATGGACTCACTTGGGCTTTGTGATCCCTGGAGGATTTTCAGCCCAACCACTTGAAACTTCTCCTTCCTCTTGGCTGTCCATCATACCTCATCACAACTCGATTACTTTCTCATCAGCCTCTCAGAGCTCCAAGGGGTGACCAACACTGGCCTTGCATCCCTAGTCCTTTCAGACCACGCCGTGGCCTGGATATCACTTAACTTCTCTCCAGATGTGCAAAGGGACACAGCCTGGAAATTAAACATACAACTTCTTAAAGATGACTTCATCATTTCCAAAATCAGACCTTTTATCCAATCCTACACAGAGACCAATCTCGACACGGTCCCTAGGTAGGACCATGATTGGTGTGCCCTTAAATGCCTCCTTAGAGGGGAGTTCATTCGTCTTGCCTCTAAAAGGAAGAGAGCCCAGGAACAAAAGGTTAACTCCCTCTTGGCTTGTATTTGGGCTTTAGAAAGATCTTTGTCTCCCTCTTCCTCTTCTGACTTGCTAAATGAATTGACGCCCCTTAGAGACATATATGCTGATATTCTAAGAGAGAAAGCGGAATTTACCATCCTGAGAACCTGCTCCAAATATATAGAGCAGGGAGAAAATGCAGGATGCCTGTTGGCTCTCCGGTTGAAGCGGTTGAAATCCTCCAGACTAATAGCAGGAAAGCTCCTGAAGACCTCACCATGAGATATAGCCCTGGAATTCGTCAAAAGTATAGTAAGCTATATGGGCCACAGGAATCTCCGCCTGAGGAAGGAGCTCTACATGCCTTTCTTGATGCCATTCAACTTCCACAGCTCTCAGAGAGCCAGCAGTCCCTCCTGTCATCACTCATTTCATTAAATGAAGTCTTAGTAGCCATAGATAGTTTACCAGTGGATAAAGCCCCCAGACCAGATGGCTTTCCCTCTAATTTCTACAAAGTTTTCTCTAACGAATTGACCCCGCTTCTGTTGCATTTATTTCAGTATATGTTCTCAGCAGAGCTTTTAGACCCATCAATCTTAGAAGATGTTATTGTTCTCCTTTTGAAGCCAAATAAACCCCTGACACAAGTATCCAGTTATCGACCCATTTCATTCCTAAACCATGATCTTAAAATACTCACTAAGAACCTGGCCATGAGAATCGGGAAGGTCTGGTCCGGACTGCTCAGCCCAGAGCAAGTCTGCTTCGTTACTGGCAGGTCTTCTCCTGACCACGTCCATAAGCTAGCTCACATATTCTCTCACGCTAAAGATTCTCCCACCTGCATGGCCTTAGTATCACCTGATGCCGAAAAGGCCTTTGGTAGAGTGGATTGGTCCTTCCTCCTTATCGCCTTGAAGAAACTTGGTTTTCTCCAACTCTTCTTGCGCTGGATCCAGGTTATTTACTCATCCCCCTCAGCTAGAATTTACTGCAAAGGTGCTTTTTCTTCGCATTTTTCCCAGTTTACAGGCACCCGTCAGAGATGCCCGCTCTCCCCGCTCCTTTTTAACCTCTACCTTGAGCCCCTAATTCAGCACATTAAAGCCTCCTGCAGCATTACCGGTGTCCACATGGGAGATACAGTAGAGACCCTTTCGGTCTATGCAGATGACATCTTGTTGCACATCTCACAACCCGCAAATTCTCTAGCTGAGACCCTTCATATTGTTGATATATTCATCTCTCTCTCTCTCTAACTACAAACTCAATCATGACAAAACAGAGATTTTCCCCCTTAATTGTCACACTCACAAGACTGAGTTTGTTCATTTTGGTATGAAATGGGACCCACGTTGTATTAAATATCTGGGTATCTTTCTGTCCTGAGATCTAACTTTCATGAAGAAACTTAACCTTGATGACCTGATCATCACTCTCCAGCAAGATTTTGCATGGTGGAAAGCACTCCCGATCTCTCTCTCTCTCTCTGGGGCAGAATCAATATAATTAAAATGAATATCTTTCACAGACTTTTCTACCCCTTAAACATGCTAAATATATGGCTACCCATCTCCTTTTTTGTCAAGCGCATGCATGCCCTTATCACTCAATTTATCTGGCTCGATAAA
This sequence comes from Neoceratodus forsteri, assembly GCA_016271365.2. NCBI lineage: Eukaryota > Metazoa > Chordata > Ceratodontiformes > Ceratodontidae > Neoceratodus > Neoceratodus forsteri. The sequence continues at coordinate 144,627,702 of CM057453.1, forward strand.
ACTCCTAGGCACTCTTATGCCAAGTTGGCCCTCCCCAAGGAGTTGGGCGCTCTGCGGCTTCCCAATTTAATGTTTTACTACTGGGCAAGTCACATGTATAAATGTTTTAAATGGCTCTCACCGTGCCAAACGCACCCCGACCTAAGTTATACTCCCTCCTGGTTACACCTGGAATCCGTTTTAATCGGGAATCAAGGTCTCTCCGGTCTATCTATCCTTTTCTCTTCTTGGAAAACTTTAGCTGAATTCCTGTGGGGCTCTGTGATTGGGGTTTCTCTCAGGGTCTTTTCCTAACTCTGTGCATACTTTCAATATCAATCCTACAAAGACATCTCACAACCTCTCCTGCTTAATAACATTCAAATTGGGGGCGAACGCTTTCAGCTTCCTGGCTTCCACAACTAGCAGATGCCAAACTGGCAGACTTCCTCAACCAGTGTTCCCTCCTTTCCTCTCCTGAAATTTTACAGAAATTTCGAATGAACCCATCTCATATCTTCAAGATTTTCCAACTGAAACATCTTTTCCTCCAAACCCTAGGCTCCTCCCTCAGCCTCACTGATCATTATATATTCTATGACTCCCTGAAAGAGGTTGCTCTCAAACCTCATGGTATAGCTAAAATATACTCCCTTCTTCTTGATAATTCCATCCCAAGCCCCGCAAGCGGTCCCAAGATTTGGACAGCCCTTTTACCTGACTCTAGCCCCAATAGGGAACACATCTGGAGAGAGCTATATAGGTACACCTCGAAGGACAGGCTCCGGCTCACCCAGTTCCATATTCTGAGCAATTTATACTACACCCCGGTCAAGCTGGCGAAGATGGGTCGCCTTAACTCTCCCAATTGCTCCAGATGTGGTTTGGCAGAAGGTAATCATCTACATATTTTCTGGTCCTGTGACAAGGTTGCCCCCCTCTGGTCCCTTATACAGACAAAAGTTGACTCCCTCCTGGGGTTGGAGGGACTTTTTTCACCTGAAATTTGTATTCTTGGGGACTACAGCCAAGTTTCAGTGAGAGAGAGGAGCTATGATATGGCCTTAATCTTATTAGCCGTGAAGAATGTAGTACTCAGACACTGGCTGGATCAGTCTCTTCTCTCTTACCGTGAATGGTTACAGGAACTGTCCTTCTCTCTCAGGACAGAACGCATGATTGCCAACACCCGCTACAAACTAGCTCTTTTTGACAAGAAATGGGGTAAATTATATTCACTTTTTTTTTTTAATTAAAGTATCTGCCACCTCTCTTGCTTCCCCTATATACGAGTTTGCCCTGTGCAGTGCCTCTGCTTTCCTCTCTTAGGATTGAGCACACTCGCTGGGTGGGGTGATGGGGGTTCTTTAGAGATTAGTTTGGTTTTGCAAGACCTGTTCATTGTATCAGTTTACACCCTGTGTACCTGTTCTTTGTTTATTCTTAAACTAATAAAATGTAATAAATAAAAAAAAAAGATCTAACTCTCACCCCATTCTCCTATACTGTAGAGTGTCAGCTTGTTTACACATGAAATGGGGTCAAAGTTGGGCCTGAGGACCCCATGGCATGCCCCACTGCCTGTTGGTGGCTGTAGGGTTGGGGTGGTGGGATATTGGCAAATTGGTGTTGCAAGAGCTCCTTTTCAGGTCTATACAGTTATTGTATGGATCTGTTGTTATGTGTAAGTGGGAGCACAGGGCCCTGAGGGCCCGTGCTCCCACAGATGCATTTGGGCCCTGTGCTCCTATCAACACATACCATTTACTAGTTACATTACACTTTTTCATAAAGTAAGGAAATTCATTGCAAAAAACTTTGTTAATGCATCAGTTGGGGTTGATGTCACAGTGACAAAAATTTGGAAATTCGATGTTAGGATAAACCCCCCTACCACCCCACCCCCATCCTCCACACATCGGGGTGTGCCATGGGGTCGTCAGTCCTAACTCTCACCCCATTCTCCTATACTGTAGCATGTCAGCTTGCTTACACATGGAATGGGTGAGAGTTGGGCCTGGCGACTCCATACACACCCCAATGTCTGTGGGTGGGTGGTATGGGGTTAACCCTAACATCGACTTCCAAACTTTTGTCAATGTGACATCAACCCTAACTGATGCAGTAACAAAGTTTTTTTGCAATGAGAAAATGTATATATGTGGGGATTGTTGGCTGTGACACTGAGGAAATTCTCCAGCACTTCGTTTCAATTCAAGGTATTTCTTTACAAGATGGTTCTCCACCAGTGAAGATCCTGGCCTCTGCAGACGTTATTAGGCTTTTTCTTCAGAACGGGTTGGCTGGTCCAGCTTTTGAGGAAACTCTAAGCACTGTTTTCCAAACTTCTGGGTCTAAAACTAATACAGATAAAAAGTAGGTGAGTAGGTATTGGGGTTCTAAAAAAATGTAGAAAACTTTATAGCTGGGATTAAAATTCTAGGTTCCCACATAGAGATGTTGGGTATAAGTTATGGTCCCAAAGATATAGCAAACTGCAGGTGGATGAGTGCATAATACAACAGCAGCCTTAGTGCATTTATTCACAGCATAGATAAGCAGAGTTACACCATAAAAGACTCAATGTCGTTGAGTCTTTTATTGCTTACCTCTGCCCATCTATGCTGTGAGTAAAGAGCACTATCAAACTGAACACTGTATCGGTGTGTTCATTCAAGTTCAGTTTGTAGTGTTTGTGCAGCAGCAGTTTTTGGTTTTTTGTTTAAGTCTGCTTACCGTGGTGCACCATGCTCACTGCAGCTGCCTTTTTGTGCAGCTAAACAGTCATTGGTTTCATGTGGGAGTTAAAGGAAAACTCCAGAAGAACACAGGAAGTGCAGCATCTGCTGCAGAAATGCCCAGTGAGGGCTTTTAGCATTGAATGGAATTTTTTATTTACCTGCTGCATTTGTGTTTTACTTTTAAAGAACCACGCTGTTCATGATGTCTGCAGAGCCACCTGCAGTCAACAACAGATATTAACAGTGGTTGGTTGGACGGCTGACTCCTTCTGGGCAGTTGACTTCGAACCCTTTACTGTCTGCCTGCTTTGAGCAGCAGACATCCCTGGTAGTGAGGCTAAAGCTCTATGCTTGGTCTGCACTATTGGACACCTTAACATTGTCCTTTGGTGTCGCCCATGCTTTTGTCACCATTCACAGTGATAACATGGCGGGTAACCCTAAGGACAATGTTGGGCCTCCATGACTCTGTTTGCGGTGTTGGAGTAGGGACCAAAACTGAGACTGTTGGTCGCTCTGATGCTAGTTCAGACATTGTTACTATCCATGGTGTTGCTAACGACACTGAGGATGGTAAGAGGTGGCAACGGCAATGATGTCACTACTGGGCCTGGCTCCGAGTGAGGTGCTGATGACAATGTCATCTTCCAGGTCTTCTCTGACTCTGGTGTCACCCACTAAACTGAGGAAGGTGATGGCACTAAGCTTGACATTGAAGTCAACATGGGGCAGAAAGTCAAGGACGGTGTTGACGTAGGTAATGGGGAGAGGCCTGTTCCCAAAGACGTCACTGATCCTGAGCACGGTGCTGGAGGCCCACCAGCTCTGGGTCAGATGATTCCTTGGAGGCTTCCTTCGCTCCTGAGTTGGTGGATGATACCATCACCAGGGAGATGGGGTCGCTCTGTGGGATCTGTATGGCTCCGGTCTCCTGACCAGTGGGATTCCTCCCAAGGGCACAGATCAGGGCACTCCTCAGATGTAGGAGGACTTCCTTCATGCAAATTTGCCTGGCACATCCTTCGAGGGAGTCCCCCTACTCAGTTTTGCACCCCAGGCTTAGGCTCTTGAGATCCGGAGTCTCATACCCCTGTAGAAGAGCTTTGTCACTTTTTTGAGAGGATATCCTTGTTAATAGACCCTGCGAGGTCCCCAACATGGGAACAATACCGGAAATGGATCAATGCCTTAGAGATATAGCATAGGGAATCCAAGAGAGCCTAGTTTAGGCCCTTCTCGCCAGTACCACGTCTCATCTCCTTAAACATTCTCTTCAGTGGACAACAAATCTTCCATGCGCTTGGCCTGTTCTGCTAATGTTCCCTGACCAGCAATTGGTGATGGAGATGTTACAAGCATGCCACCTCTCTGCCTATACTAGCTGTGGTCTGGCAACCCTGCCATTGGGGCTCCTAGAAGTTTCCAATCGCGATATACTGGTCATTCCTCCTTGGCCTAGAGCCATGTAGGAGGCATCCAGAGCCATGTGGAAGCATCCCTCTGCCACTCCAGCCATTCCTAGGGACCTCCTCCTGCGGTACTGCACACTGTCGGGATCTGCATATGATGTGCCTCACCTCACTTCAGTGCATCAGGTACTCTAGACTCCATCAGTGCCTCAGAGAATCATGCATGACTAACCTCCAGGTGCACACTCTGCTCTCACAGACGCTCTGGGTAGGAAGGTTTTTACCTTGGCACATGCCCTTATGTGTGTGTGTTAGCACACCATGCAGGTAGGTGACCTATAACTGTTGCCTGTGGTTGCAGCTGCACAACCTGCTGTTTGCACTGACTGTGATCAAGACAGTCAACCATTCCATCCATGGTCTGGAGGGTGGCATGGCACCAAGTGAGGGCATCTTATGATGCCAGTGAAGTGGCTTCCAGAATGGTGGGAACAGCAGTCTGCATCAGGCGAACGATGTGCTTTGCCTCTCTTGGCTGGCACCTTTGGCCTGCAGTAAGGTGCTTAACTAGCATTTTCAGGGGGCTCATTTCTTCTCCTCATGGTAACCCCTGCCTGACCTTGACTAGTCTCAGATCTTGATAGACCTGTGAGGTACTCCTGCCCTGAGGTGTTCTCCCCCATTCAGAGAGCTGAGGGTATCCGTTACCTTCAGGGTGAGCCAGCTCCTCCTTAAGAAAATGAAAGCTTGGTACTCTGACCCATAAATGGGAATCAGTGGTGAAGGCTGGTTTCTTGGAAAATATGAAAGTTAATTACTTACCGTAACTGTTAATCTGCCAAACTATATTAACCATTGATTACCACAACTGCTCACCATCCCCCATTCTAGCAGAGCCAGGGCCTCTGGGCAGCTTACCCTGTTACTGCTGACTGGCACCTCTAGTGCTACATGCCTCTCCCCAGTTGCTTCCCCCTCTGTAGGGCAGCTTATTGTTAAAAAGATGGTTTGGGACCCATTACTGGGTTTCCACTCTACAAACTACAAACAAACAAAAGAAAAGCAGTTATAAAAAGAAAATTAAAGTGAGGATCCTCTTCAGGACCATATACCAACCCAAAAAAATGGAAGTAGTTCCCCCTTTTGCTTTCTTCCTTCCTCTTCACCTTCGTCCTGGCCGGGGTACTTCCCCTCCTTCTTGGGTATATCCCTATTAGTTGTTAACTTGTGCCCACTGGGCACTATCCAATGTAACTTTGCATAACAGTAGTCCTATCTGTGACTGGGTGCTCTGCACTAGTTTGGATCAACCTTGCTGGCCCGTTGGTGCGGCGGTAGTGCTACCGCTTGCAGTGCCTGTGACCGGGTTTGGGTGTGGACTTGGGTCATTGGGGGCCAGCTGGGGAGGAGGATAGAGCTCCATCGGATCCCTCTCCTCCCTCTGGGGAGGGAGGGCGGGCAGCCAACCCCACAGGTGGAGGTGCGGTTTGGGGATGCTGTGGGTGGAGAGGATGTCGGCCAACTTCCGGGATGGCCATCACGTCATGACGTGCTTCCCTTGGAACTCCTAGAGTGCAGACATCCTAGGGGCTGGGAGAAACACAGGAAACACCCCCACAGCTGAATCTGGAGGTGGTCTCCGGTATGTAGCCCTTACACGCCGGATGATCCCTGGAGGCACCTGATGAAGACACAAGCAGGTGGGGGGGGTGGAAAGGGGAGACCTCTCTCTTTCTCTCTCCCCGCTGCTGGCAAACCAAGGCAGCATGGAGGTAGCCCCATTGAAGAGGTGCAGGTGCAGCTAAACATCGATGCTCACACAAAAGATTAATATACAAGTTAGCCAGCCTTGGAGTGGGTCACAAGGTGGTAGCCTGGATAAAAAACTGGCTGGACAACAGGAAGCAAAGGGTAATAGTAAATGGAGTCCACAGTGAAGAAAGGAAGGTAACTAGCGGGGTACTGCAAGGTTCGGTACTGGGACCGGCCCTCTTTAATGTCTTTATAAGTGACACTGGAGAGCACCTGGAAGGAAAGGTTTGTCTCTCTGCAGATGACACAAAGATCTGCAACAGGGTTGATGCACAAGGTGGGGTGGAAAGAATGAAAAGGGACTTAGTAAGGTTGGAGGAATGGTCAAATATGTGGCAGCTCAGATTCAATGCAAAGAAGTGCAAGGTAATGCATCTGGGAAACAAAAACGCAGGGGAAGAGTACACAATGGGGGGAGAGCTAATAACAACAACAAAAATCGAGAGAGACCTAGGAGTAATTATATCAGATGACCTAAAGGTGGGCAAACAATGTGAGAAGGCAGTAAGGAGGGCTGGGGGAATACTGGGGTGCACAGGGAGAGGCATCAACAGTAGAAAACAGGAAGTTGTTATCCCTCTGTACAGACAGTTGGTGAGACCCCATCTGGAGTACTGCGTGCAGTTCTGGAGATCCCATCTCCGCAAAGATATAGACAGAGTGGAGGCTGTTCAGAGGAGGGCAACCAAAATGGTGCAGGGTCTGCACCAGAAGACATATGAGGAGAGACTAAAGCAGCTTAATATGTATACCCTTGAGGAAAGGAGGGAGAGAGGGGACATGATAGAAACTTTCAAGTATCTCAAGGGAATTAACAAAGTACAAGAGGGTAGTATCTTTCAGAAGTAGAGATGTGCAAGAACAACGGAGCACAATTTGAAGATAGAGGGGGGGACAGCTCAGAGGTAATGTTAGAAAGTATATTTTCACAGAGAGGGTTGTGGATGCATGGAACAGCCTTCCTGAAGAGGTTGTGGAGTCAAGAACAGTGGGAGAATTCAAGGATGCATGAGACAGGCATAAGGCAATTCTGGTGGGGGGTAGGAGGAAGTAAGCTGTTGATTAACTAGAATCTGCAGCTTATCCTGTAGGTAGGGAAATAGGCAGACTAGGTGGACCAAGCGGTCCTTATCTGCCGTCAAATTCTATGTTTCTGTGATGCCTAGGAGAGCCTGAGGGAAGGTAAGGCTGTGGAGGAAGGGGGCGTAAACAGCAAAATATAAAAAAAAAAAAAACCTGTGCTAACCTTCACACAGGGTACATCCCTTTTTGTTGCAGGAAAAGCAGGTCAGTTTTTTCTCTGATGGTTTTCTTCTATCTATGCAAAGCCTTTTTCCTCTACCTTGGTTGGCATGCATTTCCCTATGCCAGCTTAGCTGTTAAGTCCAACAGACACAGGGATAACAGGGAAGATGGATGCATCTCAACTCCTTTAGGCTGTCGAGCCCTAAAATTCCACAAGCACCAGAAATTTTCCTTCTCCACTTCTCCTTCGGGGAAGTAAGGAGGCATAAACTAAACTGATTTGCAGTCAGTTCAGCCTCTGATGTCATGCTGTTGGCCTATTAGGAGGTCATTTGTGTTTGTCTGCTATTTGGCACATTTATGACATCTCATTTATATGGGGCCCCAGCTTTTTGGCATACCCCTCTTTTCTGATTTGCCAGACCCACATGTTACAGGGCTGCTGGTTGCTGCCTTAGTATTACTACTCCTCTGCTTTCTGGCTAATGTTGTAGAGACTCTGGCCATATACCCAACTACCTCTCTGTGCCACCTCATGTGTCCCCTTCTCTGTCTAGAGGTTGGCAGTCAGCTTTTATTTTGCTGTTTATTTCCTGTTCACTTTTTCCCATTCCTTTGGGCTAGGGACTCCTTAAGCCTTCTCTTATTTATTTTTTTTCCTTCTTATATTTCTGCACCTCGGGGCTGACAGGTGGCTCCAGACCCCTCTCAGAGGGCTCATCATCTGAGCCTGGTTTTCCTGATCTAGCCCTACCCCGGCAGTTCCCCCACGGATTATACACACACCCACATGGCGGGGCCGGAGGGAGGAGTGCTGGCTCCCCTCCCCTGAAGCTCAATCCAGATGCAGATCACAATCGGGACATAGCCAGGCCAACATAAAGCCTGCCAGTCCCCCTAATTTTTCCAGGTTTTTTTCTCCCTGCCCCCTCATGGCATGAGTGTGCCATTCCTGCATTCCTGCGCTCCTGTGCCTCCCTGACTCTGGTGCTGCCCTCTGGCCTCCACTAGTGGGCAGCCTGGCAACCTGAGGTCACTCCCAACCCTGGGTCGCCGGTGTGGCACAAGGTGTGGTGTCCACACCTCAACCCTTAGCACCACCGGGCCAGCCTAGCCCGCTCTTGTTTTGCCCAATTTTTATTTCTCTCTCCTGGTGACTAGAACTGAGGTTGGTGAGGGAGCTGGCAGTGATTACTGGCTTGCGCGAGGCACCATGTGGGGGAGGTGCACAGGCGTCGGGCCCAGTAGCTGTCGGTCCAGACCCCTGGCCAAAGCTTTACTCCCATGGGGTGCAAGTGCCTCCAGCCCAGATACCTAAGTGGTAATCAACGGTGAAGATATTCTGAAAGATCAACAGTTACAGTAAGTACATAACTTTCATTTCTTCGACAACAGAACTTGTGCCCCACCACAGAATTTATACACTGATGATGAGAATTCATTTATTGGTGATTTTTGTTTTTTAATTATAACATACAGGGTTTATCCATAGTGCCTGTCTCTACCTCTCTTTTCTTTATCCTGAAGCCCCTTCTCCATGCTTGACATTTGATGCCATTGATAACATCCCAGGATATGTTAGCCAATGGCTGGAGTCTGGACTGTAGTCTGCCACTGTTGTGAGCAACTTCTGCCACAGGAGTGAGCAAAGGCTGTGCTGGAGTCTGCAAGCCCTGCTGCAGAATTTGGGACTGATGTGCTGTAGAGAACTTGGGCTCCTGATTATAAGTTACTAACATGTGCTTGAAGATAGTGGGTAACTGTTTGCACTTTTAGGCTACTGAACCCATTATAATTGTCAGGGTAAGCATATGTACATAAAACTAATGTGTGTGTAGAGTATTTAATGGGTGTGTATCGAGTGTCAAAATTAAAAAGAGCAGAGTAACTGTAGGAATGGCGTAGTAGAATTGTTTCATATTCCTTAGTAACTGATTATGTAAAATTTATTTAAGAAATAATACAAAACAGTTTGTGGAATATCATAATATGTATTCATGTCTCAGGTGCATTCTGAGGCACAAGGTAAAGTCGAATACCTTTAACCACCTGAAAAGTGACGATATTCACAGTTATACCACACATACTGTAATAATATGCCTTCTGCCATTTTGCCTCCAGTGCCCCCTCTTGTACCCACCACTGCTCACTTTACTCTACCCTTTCAGTCTTTTCTTTTGCTTCCTGCTGTCTTGTATGCTGTGCATCTTTCCTTTCCGAATACTGATTCTCATCTCTTCATCCTAACCTCTCCTCTCTCTCCTGTGTGTTTCACCTTCTGCTCACTTCACTTTATGGACTGATTTCCTACTGTAAATCCTTACTGGGCAATCTGATTTCTTCTCCTGTTTTCCTTCCATCTGGAACAACCTCCCTCCCAAACATTATCTGTCCTCTTCCTATCATTCACTCAAGTACCAGCTCAGACTCCTCCCTTCCTCTTGTCCTTGCCCTGGCTAGTCTGTTCTGTGGCCTCCCCCTTCTGTTGTGATGTTTCTTGCTTCCGAGCTCCTATGCTTAAATTATACTCCTGGCCTACATGCCTGCCCTGGGTCTGGCTATTCCTCTTATCCTGTCTACAACAGAACTGTTGTATATCTATAGTTTTTATACTTTATTCTTTGGAAAACAGTTAAGGCACAAGTGCCTGTTTTCAGGGGCGACCCAGGAGGACTGGGGTCATTAAGTGACTTGCTCAGAGTCACACAGTATGCAAGTGGAGGTTGTGAGAATCAAACCCAGGTCTGCTGGATGTGCCAAGCTCATTCACGGCTCGTTACTCTAGCCTGTATTGCCAGCCTGATATGTATCTTACATATATATATATATATATATATTGTGTCTATTGCCATTTCAACTTTATTGCATACAGTGGCTGAAAATGTCCCACTGTACACTTTGCCATGGATTGTACATTTTAACCTGCTTAAAGCTTTATTGCACATGTTGTCTATAACACCACTCGTTATATGTCTCTCTATATACTGCCATATGGTTGTTCATACTGCCAGTACAATTTTATTTTTATTTATTTATTTTGTCATTTTTGACCAGAACAGGCACACTAAGCTGTGACAGCTTGCTTCCAGGTGTGTCCTGAGGGGTGGGTTACATGGACCTGTTTTTAGTGATGATGGAGCGTTTGGGCATGACACTGGGAAAACTCCACACCTGTTCTTCGATAAGAACCAGGGGGTCTTTTACTGCAACCTGGACAGTGACCAGGAATGACTAGAAGGGACCTCAGTTTAGCATCTCACGTCCGAAGAGCAGCATGTGAACAGTAATGCACCCCCCCCTGCAGTTCTGCACTTCAGTGACAGTTATGGGTATTATCCCCAGTACTTGGTGTGGGGTTAGAACCCACAACCTTCTGATCTTCCAGCGAGTGAGCTACCTATTGAGCTATTGCTATTGTTTTATACCACTGTCCTACCTCTGAATGTTTATTTTGTCTGTAACACTTCGGTCGCACCTGTAAATGAAGCTTGGCTCAGCATGCCTCTCCCAGTTACAAGTTTGCAATAAATAAATATAATAACCTTTATTTATGCAGGTAACAGAACCCATTGAATATTAAACATCTGTTTTACAATAGTGACCTACCAAAGAAGCAATTTGATAATTGATTTGTTGATTATAGCTTTATTTATGCACTATATAGATAGATCCCCACATGTATGGGGAGAAATTCACCAGGGTTAATTTATTATCTTGGTTGGTGACAACAGATATTAACAGTAACATGTTATTCTAAGATCGTGGATATGTTGTTCATCCACACTAGTTGGCATGTCCCTTCACCTTTAAGGATCACCGGAGGGTCTTCAAGCTAGCTCCTCCCACCCACCCGGGTGGTATATCCCTTGGCTCCACCCCATGATGCCAGATCTTCCTTTCCGCTGGAAGATTCAGGTTGCCTCCTCTTTGCTCTCGCTTTGTAACCCCTGGCTTCAAAACCTACGGTCATTCTGAAACTCAATTGCTCGAGTTAACCACGGTGATTTCATTGTTCTATCATGGAACATAAATCTTCCCCAGATTTCGCCGGTGCCTATGCGGCCAAAAAATGTCGTGCACTGATCCACATACCACGTGCATTTATTGTCTGGATGTTGGCCATGACACCAAAACTTGTGAGATGTCTTGCTTTTCACCCGAATGTCCTCGACGAGCGTCTCACACACCTCAAATTTGGCAGGTGTGAAAAACAGAATCCTCCAGTGAAATCTAAAGAGGCCCTGTGGGCGGTCTCCATGGCTGCAGGATCTGCCAAACAGTTGGAGTGAATGCAGACCTTCGAAGAAGAAGTGACGCGGGCCACAGAATCTTCCTGTTGGTCGTTTTTCGTTCCTCTCAACTTGGGCTCTACCTTTTCGGGTTTCTTCTGAGAGTTGGGCCACTTTCTCCCCACTAAGGGCGAGGGACCTGTGGGCTCTCACTTCTCTCTGTCCCATAAGAGGACTGAGGATCCAAATCAATCTTTGTCTCGGCGAAGACACTCTTAGGATCGTGAGCAATCTCGATCCCAGGAGCCGGCAGTATCGACTTTGGTCGAAATTGCCTCCTCGGCCGCTGGCTTCTCGGTCTTGCCATCTGGCCAGTCGACCGAGGTCTCGATCAACGAGGTTGAGATCATTCTCGATCCCATCGATCTGTTGTCGCCTGTTCTGGTCGACGACTCCCTCAATAGGACTCCGTTCCTGTCTTTTCCCGATGAGGAGACCCAACCAGCTGGGGATCCCATCGAGGAACTGGTCCTTGATCCTGGGAAGTCACCGGTCCCACCGGTGTCTCCCACGCGATGGACTTGGCCAGTCCAAACCAGGTTGAGATCTCGGACCCCCTTGACTGACAGGCCAAGGAAGGCGCACAAGTGCTCCAAAAAGAAGCGACACCATCGGTCGTCGTCATCCTCCTCAGATGAGGAGAGGTTTCGTCGGAAGCTCCGCCGACGCTACAAGGATCTGATGTGGCAGCAGCTGATCCTCTCTGAGCAGAAGCCGGCCACAGTCTCTACTCCGGCCATTACTTGGCTCTCGCCTTCTAGGCTGAAGCCGACTCCTCTGGAACCAGTGAAATAAGTTCCCCCGCCCACGTAGCCGGCTAAACCCGCTCTCCGTTTCAGCCAATATCGGTCTCTCCACTGATTGTGGTGGAGCCGCCACCTAAACAGCCTTTGGGAGGGACTTCTACGAAGGAAGCTTGGTCAACCCGGATCTTCCTCACAGGATCTCAGTCACCCTCATGCTTGATTGCCCCAGGCATGTTGAGGGTGACCTTGGAGGCTGACTGTTATATCCGGATACCTTGGGTTCAGACGACACCGACCTTCACTCTCACCCATGGGATGACGAGTCAGCCGGTGATCTGTCGACGGAGGAAGGCCCTTCATCCTTTCAAGGGATTCTCTGTCGTATCTCCGAATCCATGGGGATGCCCCTGGAATCAATCCAGAAACGAGTGAAGTACCCTCTCACTGACATTCTCAAGAGAGGGGATACCCTGACGGAAGCCTTTACTGTGGCCGAAGCCATTGTTGGTCCAGCCTTGGAGCTTTGGCAGCATCCTGCCTCCTGCCCAGCGCCGTCTGCCTGGATGGCCCGCAAGTATGTGGTGCCCATGGGGTCCCTCTGAGAGTTCACAGAACATCCCTCAGCCGAGAGCCTTGTGACTGCCTCTGTGTTCAGACATATAGGCAGTTCTGCTGACACCGATAAACCCCCAGACAAGGAGTCCAAGAAACTGGACCACTCTGCCAGGAAGGTCTGTATGGCCTCCTCTTTAGGCGGCCGTCAGGCAAGCTCGGCCATCATCATGGCGCACATCTCCCATGCCCTTCTAGGGTCCTTGGACGAAGTTCTCCCACATCTCCCCTCGGACCTTCAGTCTATGGTCAAGCAGATCCGGGACCAAGGTCATGCCGTTGCCAAACAGCAGCTTCAGACGGGTCTGGACACTAGGGACTCATGGGCCTGTTCGGTGGCAGCTGTGGTTGCTTCACGCTGCAGGGCTTGGCTGAGGCTTTCCACCTTCACAGCAGATACCCAGCACAAACTTGCTGATGTTCCTTTTCTGGGCACTGATCTCTTCCGTCCAGGTGTGGATGGTCACCTTCAGTGAATCGAACAGTCCAGTGCCACCTTGGACTCTGCTACTTCTGCTCAAAGAGCTTCTGGCCCTAAGAAGCAGCAGCAGCAGAAGAAGAAGAAGAAGCCTTTTCGGCACTCTGCTCCTGTGGCCCAGCAGTCCTCCTTTCAGGGAGCACAGCATCAGCAGGCACAGGCTTGGCGCCCCCGGCCCAAGCTTGGACCTTCCCAGGCCCACAGGGGAGGTCGGGGTTCAGGCCCTGGACCTTCTTCCTCCAAGCCTGCCCATTGATGGGATAGGGGTGGCCACCCCTATTCCCGTCACACCAGCTCTAGGTCCTCCCATGGGAGGTCGACTCCACCTCTTCCTTCTTGCTTGGTCCACCGTTACCACGGCCAGGTGGGTCTTAGAAGTGGTCGGCCAGGGTCTGCTTCAAGAATTTGAGCAATATCCACCCAGCCGAGCCCGCGCCCCACGGAAGGAGAGAGTATCAGCCAACACTCAGTCGGCTCTGAGAGACGAGATAGCCCAGCTCCTTCTCCTCAAGGAGGCAGTGGTCCGAGTGGCAGATCCTCCAGTCAACCCAGGGTTCATTTTCAGGTACTTCTTGGTCCTGAAGCGGATGGGGGACTGGTGCCCCATTCTAGATCTGCACGACCTGAATCAGTATCTCAGGCCACGCACCTTTTGGATGGTAACTCTGTCCCAGAGCATACCATCCCTGGAGCAAAACATGTGGTTCTGCTCACTGGATCTTCAGGATGCGTTCTTTCACATCCCAATCCATCTGTCTCACCAGCGGTTCCTCCGCCTCAGAGCAGAGGGAACCCTTTACGAGTTCTGAGCCATGCCATTCAGCCTGTCATCGGCCCCATGGGTCTTCACCAAATTCATGGCAGTGGTGGCAGCCCACCTCAGGCGTCGAGGGGTCAGGATATACCCTTACCTCAATGATTGGCTCTTAGCAGGTTCCACCCAATAAGAGTTGGTGAGGTCCAGGGACCTGGCCCTCTAGACCTGCTCTCAACTTGGCCTTCTGATCGATGAGACCAAGTCGGAGCACATGCCTTCTCAGATGATGTGCTTCATCGGGACAGAGCTTGACTCTCACCGAGCCAGAGCTCGGCTCCTGGCGGACAGGGTGGAGGTTCTCTATTCCTTTGCCCAATCATTTCTGGTTGGGTAATTATGGCCTGCTTGGACTTTCTGTGCCTTCTGGGTTACATGGCGGCCTGCATTACTGTGGTCCGTTAGGCCAGGTGGCATTTGCACCCCTTCAATGGGAGCTGGCCACCCAGTGGACTCAGCGCCTAGGTCATTTCGACCAGCTGATCACTGTGACCCAGAAGATGTGGGACGTTCTCCAGTGGTGGATCATCCTAGACCGGTTTCAGGGAGGGATCCCGTTTGTCCACCCGGAGCCGACGGTTGTCCTCACAACCACTGCCTCTCTCATGGGCTGGGGAGCCCACATGGGGGACAACAGGGCCCAAGGGTTCTGAACCCCTGAGGAGTCCCATTACCACATCAACCTGTTGAAACTCAGAGCGGTCAGACTGGCACTGACAGCATTCACTCAGCAGCTTTGGGGTCCAGTGGTTCAAATCCAGATTGACAATACTACGACCATGTAGTACCTCAACAAGCAGGACGGCACACACTCCCGGCTGCTGTGCAGGGAAGCACTCCACATCTGGACACTCATGAGCTGACTGGAGGCAGATCTCCAAGCCATCCATGTGGCAGGAGCCTCAAATCAACTGGCGGATACCCTCAGCCACATAGGCAAGACATCCCATGAGTGGTCTCTCCATCCAGAGGTAGCTTACAGCCTGTTCTCCCACTGGGGCTAACCGATGGAGGACCTTTTTGCTTCCAGGGAAAACACCAAGCTGAGGCTGTTTCATGCCCGCCCCCCTCAGTGGGGATCGCTGCAGGGGGTTGCCTTCTTGAGGCCATGGACCCCAGGCCTCTTCTACGCCTTCCCTCCATTTCCCTTGGTTCACAGGGTGCTCCTCAAGGTGAGGAGGGTCAAGGCGCAGGTGATTCTGGTAGCCCCAGACTGGCCATGCCAGTTCTGGTATCCAGATCTCCTCGGCCTCAGCAACAGGCTCCCGAGGCGTCTTCCAGCATGCCCAGACCTGATCTCTGTCAATCAGGGGAAGGTCCTCCATCCGAACTTTCAATCCCTGCACCTGACAGCCTTGTACCTGAGCCGTTAGAGTTCCAGGCTTTGGGTCTGTCTGAGGATGTACTCACAGTAGTGGAAGCATCCAGGAAGGAGTCAACCAGAAAGTGCTATGCCTTCAAATGGAAAAGATTTTCCATTTGGTGTCAGGGCAAGGGCCTGGACCCTCTGTCCTGTACTGTGGCTTGCATTTAGACTACTTTTGGTCTCTGTCCAAAGGAGGTCTTCGACCCTTAAGGTGCACCTGGCAGCCATCTCTGCTTATCGGGCGAGGGCCAGTCAGCAGACAGTGGCACAGGAGAAGGTGGTCTGGTGCTTTTTCAAAGGCCTTGATCACATATCCCCTCTGGTGCGTGAACCTCCACCTCCACGGGATTTACTGCTGGTCTTGGCAAAGCTCATGGGCAAGCCATTCGAACTGATGCACAAATGTGAGATGTCACACTTGTCATGGAAGACAGCCTTCCTGGTGGCTATCACTTCTGCCAGAAGAATAGAGGAGCTCCAGGTGCTCTCGGTGGACTCCCCTTATCTGGTCTTTCACAGGGACAAGGTTGTCCTTCGCCCCCACCTGAAATTCCTCCTGAAGGTGGTGTCAGAGTTTCACCTTAACCTGGTGTTGACTCTGCCTGTGTTCTACCCGAACTAACCTCGGATGCTGAGTACAGGCTCCATACTCTGGACCTGAGACAGGTTCTGTCCTATTATAAGGAGAGGACGGCAGAAATTCAGGGTGAGGTTCGCCAGCTGTTTGTCACCTACGCTAAAGCTGCTTCTGGCAGATCTGCAGCAGAGTGGACTATCGCAAGATGGATTACATCTTGCATTGATCTCTGCTATAGGTTAGTGGGCAAGGAGCCTCCCACAGGGATAAGAGCTCATTCTACCCGCCATACCACTGCATCGGTGGCTGCTTCAAGGGACATCCCTATCCAGGAAATCTGTCAGGCTGCCACCTGGAAGACAGCAAGCACCTTCATCACCCATTACCACATCGACCTTGAGTCATGCCGGGATGCTGGTTTTGGGGCCTCAGTTCTCCAGTCTCTGTTCCCAAAGTAGGTGGTGTGCGCCTTGCCTCCCTCCTCCCGGAGAACTGCTAGGAGTCTGCCAATTAGTGTGGATGAACAACATATCCACGATCCTAGAAAAACAGGTTACTCACCTGTAACAGTAGTTCTAGGAGTGGTATATGTTGTTCATCCACACAGACCCACGTGACCTCCCCGGGTGCGGCGCACAAACCTGGCTTCCAGCGGGCTAAGATCTGATGTCATGGGGCAGAGCCGAGGGCTATACCACCTGGGTGGGTGGGAGGAACAAGCTTGAAGACCTTCTGGCGATCCTTAAAGGGGGAAGGGACATGCCAACTAGTGTGGATGAACAACATATACCACTCCTAGAACTACTGTTACAGGTGAGTAACCTGTTTTTCTGTGTGCGTGTGTGTGTGTAATATATTTATTGAATTTCAAAATGTCAAAACAGCACAAGATAAGAAAACAGGTTTCTGCAATATGGATTTATAACCATATGAAACAGAAAAACTAAACCTTCCACTCTACTGATACGGAATTACAGATACATAAGAAATAGGAGAAACACATTCCAGAGGAAAAAACATAAAACAATGTAATGCCATATGGGTGCCCTACGCCAACAATAGGAAGCCTGACCACTGTCAGTGTGGTTATATCCTGGGAGTGCCCTGTCGTACACCATCCGAGCACACGCCCCCCCGAAGCAACCCACACAAAAGATTAATAATCAAGTTTGCCAGCTTGGGAGTTGGTCCCAGGGTGGTAGCCTGGGTTGCAAACTGGCTGCACAACAGGACACAGAAGGTAATAGTGAGTGGAACACATTCCGAAGAAAGGGGGGTCACTAGTGGAGTACCTCAGGGCTCAGTACTGGGTCCAGTCCTCTTTAACATCTTTATAGGTGACATTGCAGAGGGTCTGGAGGGAAAGGTATGCCTCTTTGCAGATGATACAAAGATCTGTAACAGAGTTGATATACAAGGGGGGGTAGAAAGGATGAGAAGGGACTTGGCAAGGTTGGAGGAATGGTCAGACATATGCAACTTAGATTCAATGCAAAGAAGTGCAAAGTAATGCACCTGGGAAACAAAAACCCAGGAGAAGAGTACACAATACAAGGGAGGTACTAACAACAACAAAAATGGAACGGGACTTGGGGGTAGTCATATCAGATGATCTAAAGGTGGGTAAGCAATGTGAGAAGTCAGTAAGGAGAGCCAGGGGGATACTGGGATGCATAGGAAGGGGCATCACAAGTAGAAAAAGGGAAGTGGTTATCCCTCTGTACAGACAGTTGGTGAGACCCCATCTGGAGTACTGTGTGCAGTTTTGGAGACCTCATCTTCGCAAGGACATAGACAGGATGGAAGCAGTCCAGAGGAGGGCAACTAAAATGGTGCAGGGTCTGCATCAGAAATCATATGAAGAGAGACTGAGAGAGCTTAATATGTACTGTATACCCTTGATGAAAGGAGGGACAGGGAGGACATGATAGAAATGTTCAAGTACCTCAAGGGAATCAACAAAGTCCAGGAGGGTAGCATCTTTCAGAAAAAGAGATGTGTAAAAACAAGGGAACACAATTTAAAGATAGAGGGGGGACGGCTCAGGGGTAATGTGAGGAAATCTTTTTTCACAGAGAGAGTGGTGGATGCGTGGAACTGCCTTCCTGGGGAGGTTATTGGGGCTAAAACAGTGGGGGAATTCAAACATGCATGGGACAGACACAAGGCAGTTGTAGTGGGGGTTGGCAGGAAGTAGGCTGTTGGTTAACTAGAATCTGCAGCTTATCCAGTAGGTAGGGAAATGGGCAGACTGGGTGGGCCAAGTGGTCCTTATCTGCCGTCAACGTCTATGTTTCTATGTAACCCGCTCTCAGCAGGCGTTAGGGAGTCCAGAATCCTACCCCAGCTATCCAAAAACCTGTCTTCTTTCCGTTTTAATGTATAGTTAAATGCTGTATGACTAGGGTTTCAATGGCCAACGTCTGGCATAGCGTCACAGTGGGTGTGATACATTATATCCAGGTGTTCTGGATATTTTGCCTGTTATTCTTTTTAATATTCATTGTGTTACAGTTCCTTGATGACTTACCAAAAACCAAAATAAGATACTACCACAAAGTTTTGTATGCACTAAGTTCAAATCTGTTTTCTTGTCATATGCAGTTATTTTTAACCATTTTAAAAATGAGGTGTTGTACTGTATAATGAAGACACCAGTCTGAAAAGAAATATGCAACTTAAAACCATATTCCACTGCGAAGAAGTGAGTCTTTCATAATTCACTCCTTATCACTCTTAAAGTACATTGTATATATTTTCTCTCCCCCCAGACAGACACACAGATAGATTGACAGGCAGACAAACTAATAATACACACAGTCATTTCAAGAGCTACAGCATTTGATCCTAAAACTCATATTTTACATTAAATGTTGCCGTAATAACTGGCTGTGTTTCTTTAGTGTAAACATTTTTTTGTTACGTATTTTAAAATTCTTTGAAACTGGAGATACTAGAAAGGCAGCTAGATTAATTCATCACATCAGCAAACAACTACAAATGCTGTTGGAATCATTTTGAAAATCACCAATATTCAGACACAGTACTGCAGATATTTTCTAGATTGCCCTTCTCTTTGACAAAGAAATGTGGTAGCCATCTTTTTCAGACTAGTTTTTGAGATATACTTTCTTCTTCAGGGTCAGAGTATAATTCTCAAAAGCTGGTCTCAAAAACAGTTTTGTTAGTCCAATAAAAAATATCGATTGCAATGTATTTTTTTCCCCCTACACCTTTCTCTTTAAAAACACTCCATTCCATTGAGCTGTTACCTGACAGCTACTACAGTAGGACTGATGGTGTAGGCCTGCAGTTTATACTACACTAAAATATTTTGCAAGCAGGAATACTTGTAAGACACCTGGAAACTGAAGCAACATCCCATTGTGTTAGGGAGAAAAGCAAGAGCAAAAGAAGGAGGAAACCACTTTGGTTCTCAAAAACAGTAGCAGAAAAGGTCAGAGCCAAAAGGCTGGCCTTCAAGAAATATAAGGGAACGCAACGGGACGAAGATAGGGAGGCATACTAAACTTCCCTAAGGGAAGCAGGGAATCCAGTAAGGCATGCAGAGGCCCAAACTGAGAAAGCACTAGCACAAACAGTAAAAGAAGGGGACAAGACTTTCTATAGATACATTAGTGAAAGGAGAAAGTCTAAAGGGGGTATCGCTAAGATCAAAGGGGATAAGGGGGAGTGTGTGGAGAGGACCAAGGAAAAGCATCCATCCTAAATAGATACTTTTGCTTAGTATTTACAGAGGAGAAAGGGCAGAGCCCACAGCTCGGCACCATGGACACAGGTAGGGAGGTGTGCACAAGTTCCTTCACAAAAGAAAGGATCCTACAAGAGCTCGCGAAGCTCAGGGTGGACAATGCAATGGGACCTGATGGCATACATCCCAGATTACTAAAGGAGCTAAGGGTGGAACTAGCAGAGTCATTAGCAGAACTGTTTGGTGAGTCTCTGAACATAGGAGAGGTCCCAGAAGACTGAAAAAGGGCTCATGTGATCCCGCTCCACAGGAGTGGTGCAGGGAACTATAGACCAGGAAGTCTTACCTCAGTAGTGGGCAAGATTATGGAGGCACTCCTTAAGGAAAGGATACTGCAACACCTGGAATCCATAGGAGCACAGGATCCAAGACAGCATGAGTTTACAACAGGAAGGTCCTGTCAAACTAATCTCATAGATTTCTTTGACTGGTTACCAGAGTGGTGGACCAAGGGGGTGCAGTTGATGTTGCCTACCTTGACTTCAGCAAAGCTTTTGCTACTGTTCCACATAGAACATATATTAATAGCTGAGTAGGCTCAGAGTGGGTCAGAAGTTGGTTAAAAGTGTGGCAAACTTTTTGGCGGTCAGAAAATGGAGAGTGGTGGTAAACGGTATACAATCAGAAGAGATGCAAGTCACAAGTGGGGTACCTCAGGGATCAGTCCTGGGGCCAGTCCTCTTCAATATCTTCATCAGTGTCATTGCAGATGGACTGGAGGGTAAGGTTGTCTGTTTGCAGATGACACCAAGATCTACAACAGAGTAGATGATCCAGATGGAGTGGGCAGAATGAGAAGACATCTGGATAAACTGGCAAAATGGTCGGAAGAGTGGCAACTGGGATTTAACGCAAAGAAGTGCAAGATCGTGCACATAGAGAAGAGAAACCCTGAAGCTACCTATAGGTTAGGAGGGGAGTTGCTGACAATCACAAGGGAAGAAAGAGACTGGGGCATCATTATCACAGATGACCTGAAATTATCCAGGCAGACCACTAAAGCAGTAGGTAAGGCTAGAGGGATTTTAGAGTGTATTAGTAGGGGTATCATAAGTCATAAGAGGAGGTAATAATCCCTCTTTACAAGACACTGGTTAGGCCCCATCTGGAATACTGTGTGCAGTACTGGAGGTTGCACCTGCACAAGTACATTAACAAAATGGAGGCAGTCCAGAGAAAGGCAACCAAAATGGTGCAGGGACTGCATCAGAAAACATATGAGGACGGATTAACAGAGCTCAATATGTATACCTTGGAGCAAAGGAGGTAGAGAGGTGATATGATAGAAACATTCAAACATCTTAAGGGCATTAACAAGGTGAAAGAGTCTAACATGTTTCAATATAAGAAGACTAGCAGGACAAGAGGACACAGCATGAGATTAGAGGGAGGCCGATTAAGGGGTAATGTGAGGAAGTCCTTTTTCACAGAAAGGGTGATGGATGCATGGAACGGCCCACCTCAGGAAGTGGTGGATATGAATACAGTGCAGGGCTTCACACAGGCATGGTATAGGCATCAGGGAGCAATACAGATGAGTATGAATAGATAGGCCATTGACAGAGTTAAAGGCCTATGGCACATTCATAAGGTAGGAAAAATGGGCAGACTGGATGGGCCTTGCGGTCCTTATCTGCCGTCAACTTCTATGTTTCTGTGAAAAGTATGCTACTGCCATGAAGAAAATAGTTGACGTTATTTACATAGCCCCCTCCTTAAATAAGGCTCCGACAAAATCTGATGTGTTTGTTGATGTTACCAGCTAGAAAACCCAGGTTCGTGAGATTGTGCAAGGCAGTACCAGCCTGGTTGAAGGTAGGTAAATCACAGACGGATTGGTTGAAGGCTTCAGTTTCAGAAGTTATAGTGCACATTGTGTGTGTGTATGTGTGTGTTCATTACCACACTTGCATGTTGTAGTAGAAGTTAAAATGTGTAAATCGTAGATTGTTCTGATGTGGATTGTTAATGAGACAAGCGGATTCAATGTTGGTATGGTTGTCTAGTGTCTCAAATCAGGTGAATAATCACAACATTGCAACAGGATCTCACAACTACGTGCATCCTTGAGTGTCTTACCGTCATTATAAAATGATGTCCCTGATTTTTCATGTTCAAACTGAGTTATGGAGTTCAGATTGATAGTAGTCCAGACCTGTGCAGCTGTGCTGGGACAGTGCACGGCCATGTAATCATATTTCACTCATCATATTTCTCAGTTTCTCGTACCCATTTTATAATAGTGACTGTGGCTGATGTTGCTTTCTCTTGGTGAGCAAAGATGACTACTGCAGTGGATGAGGATCCCCTGATAGAGTGCCTTGCCTCCATGGCTGAACAGTAGGACTTTCCGGCATGTTTACTGGCGGTGTGCACTATTGCAGCAGTGACTCATGCTTAGTCATAACATCACCAGGTTGCACAGCATTCACTTGTAATGTAGGCCATCCAAAGGAGCACCTTTCTTCTTTTTATTTTTGTTTTATCATTATACGCATAACGATGTAGCCACTGGCCTAGTAGTTGTCAAGCTGACATCCTGGGTTCAGAAACAGACTCAGAGTTCTCGCTGCAGGCAGCCAAGCTGGGAAAAATACTGCCAATGGCAGCATCTTCCAGCCTGGGGAGAGGAGGCGTTGGGTCCCCACCACAGCAACCCCTGTAGTGAGCCAAGAACCTTGCTCTTCCCAGGGGAAGCAGCATGCTTGTGAAGCTGCCTGTAGGCTATGCAGTGCCACCTCATGGGTGGAGGGCAGTGGAAGGTAGGTCCGAAAACAGAGAAGAACTGGGCCCCGGTCTGAATGATGGCCCTGTTACACTTGGGACCCCACTCCTTAGAGCCTGCTGCTTGATTGGATACTATATCGCAGGGGGAGGACAGACCTATTCTGGAACCCCACTTGGGGGTGAGGGACCATGGGGAAACAGCAGCGGCAGGTTAGTGGAGGGTGGACCTGTGTGTTTTGTCATAGCTGGAAGAGGCCTGGCATGTGACCAACAGGGTGAAAACGTTTTACAGTATGGGGGAAAAGGTTTGTATTAAGTCATTCAGTACTCTTTATCAGGATCTGAAATAATACCCGTCTGAAAAACTACAGGCCAATTTCCTGGCAGGTAGCTGTTAGTGTATCTTTAAGGCACTTGACTTGTGCCTCAGACTTTGCTTTTACACCACTTGCAACAGTTTGCTGCCATCTGTTGTTAACAGCACTGTAGCCATTTTGAGTGCATCCTCACATGATAGTTGTACAGTGTAACTGGCTGACTGGCTTCTGACTTCCTAGATTCCATTCACTTTCCATGAGCGTGGTGAGTGGAAGTCTGCCTGAGTGGGGGCATGAACGTAATACTAGTAATTGAACTACAGTTACAAGTAAATAACATATTCTTCCTCCCATATGTGGGAGGCAGAAGAAGATCAGTACAGAGAGCAGGAAAAGAGGAGACAATAAAGAGTTAAGGGGCAGGAAAAAAAGCAGATGATAAAGGATTCAGAAAAAAGATGGAAGAAGAGAAAGAAGAGAAAAGAAAAAGACAAGATAAAGACATTCACATGTCAGACCAGTGGGATGCCAGTTAGGTTACGTCTGGTGCCAGTGGTAGTTCCCATCGGTTGGTATGTCTATTGGGTTTTGCACTTTCGAAGCACCCTATCTTTGCATGTATGTGGTCCTTTAAAGAGGACAGGAAATTATCTCTGATTGGTAGATGTGCATAATGTTTCTGGGATCAAAAGGGTATTCATGCTCCCAAATGATCCCTATTTAACTGTGTCTGAACAAAAGTTTATGTGAAAAACTGTATTTGTTTTGTTTTGTTTTTGTGGGCAACATTTTGTACAGTTCCTTTCATGAAACAAATAATTTGGAGTTTTAAATATGTCATGGTTTGTATACAGAACTCTAAAATCTACTCAGATGGTCAGCAGCTCATGCTTTGCATTCTGTACTCAAACCATGACATAGCCAAAACTCTAAATTTCTGGTTCCAGGAAAAGAACTTTGTAGAATGCTGTCCATAAAAAGAAGACAATGCAAAATACATTTTTTTTCACATCAGTGTTTATTCAACTACAGTTACCTATGGAGCAGCTGGAAGTAATGACACCAATATGAACAGTTGCAAAGCAGCTCAGATTTCCTGTCCCCTTTAAAGAGCAGCTGACACCTTTAGGAAAACTTCAAAAAACATAATGTTTAGGCACAGTTCAGCTGTTATTTCATATATTTTCTATGTATTTCTACAGACTTCTCCTCTTCATTATTTATTAGTGAAGAAATTCCCACAAAAACAGGATCTGTATCCCTTAGAGTTCATCTGCCTCTATAGCTTATTCCCTACTTGAAATCATAATGCTTTGTTATGACATCACAATCTGTTGTCATGGAAACAACTGTGATGTCAAAATCAGAGTATTAGGACATCAAGCTGGGACGAAGCAATAAGAGCTGATGAACCCTCAGGAAACAACAATCCTGTTTTCATGCATATGACCTCAGTAATAAATAATGGGGATAAGAAATACAAAATAAATGAGAAATTTAAAGCTGTGTTGTGTCCAGATATTACATTTTGCAAAGTTTTTCTTGAGGCGTCAGTGGCTCTTTAAGTTGATTGCATTGCAGCAAGAGATGGACTTTGCCACTTTGTAATGAAAAATAAAGCCACTTTATGAATTCTCTTGAGAGTGAATCTTGCATATGGATTTGTATTCTCTGAAGGATGTCAGTGAGAATAAGAGCTTATTAGCTGCATGTAAATTTTTTCCATTAGTGTACTGTGTCAGGGGTCTTTATATTTGAGACAGGTTGCTATTTGTGTATGCTAAGTTCCCTACTCAGATGATGCACACCTTGAGACAAAACAAAATGTAAGAAGCCTTTGGATTTAATTGAAAAATGTGTGTTTTAACCCTTATTAGCTAAAAGCCCAATGGTGTATGTGCGGCAAGCTTAGAATTTGTTTGAAAAGCATACCTTGGAGTTGGTTTTAGAGTTGAAATGTAACTTCTTAGTTGGTAGCCAATTTTTGTCGACAGGTTGCCTAGTTGCCAGTGCTGTAAATCTTCTCAGAATCAGCACATTGAATTTAATTAGGACAGCTCCCGTTAAATGAAATGGAATCAAATTGGTCCTTCGATTGTAAACACTTTATTTATTCATTCCCTGGTTCAGGAGCACACTTGGTCTTACACTTCGCAGGCCAGCAGAGTTTGGAGATGTGCGTGTGTGCTATATGATCTTCAGTCTATTGCATTGCCAAGCATGACCAGTCCGTGAGTCAGTCTTGTCACTGACCCAGAGGATGCTTCTTGTCTGAACATCACTTGAGTATGTGGTCTGATGCGGGTGATGCAGATAGCACCAGAGTGGGTTAGGAACAGGTGGATGAATGGTGCACAAAGTTAGTTAAAATAATTAGCCACTGTTTTTGATGTTTAAGAGACTTTAGAAGCCTCAAAAGTGTGCTTACCTAAACTATTTGTTAGCCTAATGCAGATATCCTCTCTGCCAAACAAACGTTTGCTTTTGGTTCTGTAATGATCCATCAAATTTGGGGAAAAGAAGCAGGAACTAAGCTGCTCTTTTTTTGTTTACAAATAATACTCTACATCTGTGATACAAGAGTAAAAGGAAGAACGAAAATAAAATGGCTAAAATGATGCGGGTCAGGAAAAATGAAACGAAGAAAATGCTGCCGGCTGCTGACAACTGAATACAGAAATTCAAAAAAATTACTTGCAGGTATTGTTTTTAAGTGAAGTCGTCCAGGCAAGCAAATATTCAGGCAGTTAAAATCAATAATTAACGGCATCATCGCTGTATGTAAAACCTCTCCTTTGCCCTCGGGTCGCACCTGGAAATGAGCTTTGGCTCATGGTGCCTTTCCCGGTTTGGCTCATGGTCAGGCTCGCTCTAAATTCAATTTAATGTAAGTAATGTACACATGTATGTATTGTATGTAAACAATGTATGTAATGACACCCTTAATTCAGGACTCCAATGTGTAACTTAATGTTTATTTATCATGTACTCTCCTCAATACGGGGAGGAGGGGGTACAGAGGAGAGTACATGATACATAAACGGGGCCCCAGGTCGCACCGTGAGACGAGCATCTTGTTTCTCAGTGTGCCTTTCCTGGTGAAACATTTCAATAAATAAATAAGTGGTGCCTTTCCTGGTTGCCAACTTTTAAATAAATAAAAACAACGTTGAAAAGCAAGTGCATCTGGCAAAGCCCTAAATTTAACCAGCTGCTTAGTTTCCTGGTAGCTCCATAGTAAACCTTGTTAGCCGGCATAGTGTCTATAGTGTATGTCTGAGCATGGCTGGACAGGTTCTTGCTTCTCTCCCAACTGAACATACATTACAGACCGTTTCATCCTGTCTGAGTGAGCCTTTGTGATAGTGTAAGCAATTGTCTTACTGGACTAGTCATTATTTGCATATCATAGCTGCTAGTCTTCAGTCAAATCACTTAAAAGTGTTTTTACCACAGCAGGCAAAGAAAACAGTGAGAAAACACTGCCACTTCTGTTGCATTTCATAAAGTACTATCATAGTAAAAAGTGACAACATCCGTCAGAGAACTCTGCTGTTGGTTGTTTGAAGTACATAGATTAATGGGTCTTAGAACTTACTTGAAATGTGTTCCCTTCCCCTTCCATGTTATGTCTTTATGGATCCCTTGACGCACTCATATAGCTCTAAGAATAGTCACACACACGTTGTTAGGGACACCATACGAAAGCAAGTGAGACGACTTTTATAGCCATAAGAGTGCCGTCAGGAGACCCATTAACATACCATAGATCGAGCAGGGACCACATTTATATTTATATATTTTAAAAAGCAACTCCCATTGGCCGACCCTTTGGGGCAGCAGTAGGGCAGCCACTTACAGTGCCGACGACCTAGGTTTAGGAACAAGCCTGAGGCTTTGGGGTCTGGCAAGGGAAAGAATAACCACAGGTAGCATTGCAGGCAGGGTGCTGTGTGGAAGGGGGAGGATGTCGTTTGAGGACCCATGCTATGAACATATCGAGTGCATTTGTGTATTGGTTCCCCTCATCTGCCAGCATCCTCCAGAGGGGTGGGAACAAGAACATTATTTATTTTTTTTATTTATTTGAGTTTTGGTGACCGGGTGAGTCCACTGAGACAATACAGTCCCTTTTTCAGGGGCGACCCGGGTATGGATTATATACAGTAGCAGTACAAAATTAACAGAGTGGCAATAAATTGGACATTAATAGTGCAAATTAACAGAGAGGTAAAAACATTCGACATTTAGAAGAAACAAAAGACAACACAATGATTAAAGACCTAAACAAGGTTCGTCAGGGTAAGAGATAAGTAGAAAACAGGGATTAGGCAGTTGGCACATGATAATAGTTTGGAAACACCTTGACAGCACCTTACCCTGGAGATCTTCACCTGTATCAGTCCCCCACCCCCGGTCCAGCTGAGCTCCGCCTCAGGGGTAGGGGGTTTGAGCAATGGAGGTAAAAGTTGGAGAATACCGGGTACAGGGCTCGGTGGTAGAGGACAAGGAGCATACAATATAAAGTAAAATTAAAAAACTCCCATGGAATGTGCACATTCCAGGGCAAATACTGTACTTGTGAGACGCTCTGTAGAATGAGTCCCTCTCATAATAGAGTGCACAGAGTAGCTAGCAGAGATCCTTTGGTCTATAATACTGGGTATACATTCACTCCCAAAGCATAGATAGAGTTCATCCAGTAATTTTTCTAGCTCTGAATTTCATTTTCCTAGGTCTGTTCCAAGTGTGTTGGAGGAAAAAAAAATGCAACTGACTCTAAAACCTGTGTTTTTATTCTTTTTAAAAAGCCCCAGACAAGCTATGACACAGGCTACCGCTGTACGATAGCTATACAGTTCTATCCATAATTGATGACTTGGGGCCAGACAGACAGCCGAGAACACAAGAAATATAGATTACTATAAGATTCTTCGATCTGTAGCTAGCAGAACACTGAGTGACAATCATTATCCCCTTGATGAAGGATCCTAGAGAAAAATTAATGTTTTAGTATACATTAAAGTCCCTTTGTCTTTTGTGCTTGTAGTATCTTTTAATTAGAGAACAAAATAAAATAAGACTCTCAGACCTAGGGTGAAACTCCTGTTTAAGGTTGCATTTCTGCAGCTTGTTTGACGCAGGGAATTATTAGGAACTTACACTTCTGTGATGATACACGCTGCTGTGAGAAAATGCGCACCAGTTTAGAATAGGGTGTACAAATCCTGTTGTCCGACACCCGAGACCCAGTAATATTTGGCACTGGACCATTTCTAAAGGATCTGCCTTCAGCCTCAAGGCAAACATTGCCATCAGTCTCACGCTGCCATTCCAGCTCCTGCAAAGACATTTCTGCTTCATAACAGCAATGTGACTAGAGACTGAGCCGAGTTTGAGGCCTGGGAAGTTCAAGCATTGCCTTGATTTACAAACATACCAGCACCCTGTGGCAAGTTGGGAAGGGGAAATTACCATCCCTGTTCTGAGGTACGGTATTCAAAAAGGTATAGCTCTGCTTCTCTGAGAAAAGACAACTGGAGGCTTGCTACATTCCGCGCCTGAAGTCCCAACCACTTAATCCATCTCCATGCAGAGTGCAGGGCATTTCCACACCAAGGAAAGGGCGCTTTGACGGCTGCTTACCTATTCTGATTTTAAAAAGATTTTTCCCAGGTGTTGTCAGCCTTTTTTGTTTCTAAAGGTCGGCCCCAGCTTTGAGCTTGCTTCCTTCTAACTGCAGCAAGCTACATGAGCTTTTTTCATACTGTAAGGAACAGTTCAATTCAAACAAAATAACCATGCTCTTTTACAGCTAATCAAAAAAAGTATGTTTACAGTGTTACTGATCAAACATTAACATCTTCTTCTGATTACCATCAGGCTGCAAAATAATCATTTTCTACAGCTGACGTTTCTACGGAGGAAGAATCGTATCAGGCTCATGAAGCTGAGAGCCCGACCCCTTCGACTTCACTATACTGAGCTCCATGGAACCTAAATACTTTCCCTTCCCACCCTATATCCAGCTGGTAGAAGATTATTATTTTTGCAGCCTGCAGCTTTGAGGGAGGTAAAGATCACTCTGGGGTTCTGGGGTGAATACCAGAAAAGGTGTTCTTTTTAAAATGTTTTAGCTGTTTTACAACTCACTATATCGATATATGGAAGTTGTAGCAAAATAATATACAGTATCAGTATACCAGCATACTGGACTCTTAAGTTTCTAGTCATAACAATTCCAGAGAAGCCCATTTTAATTAAATTTAATTCAGAAAGGTATAACTTTTGGACTCTTAGGGGTAGAAACTTTATTGTGTTTTAATGAAAGCTTTGAGTCAGATCTATATGAATAGGTCACATCAGTGCAGTTTTCATATTTTGATACAGGTCTGTGCATATTAATAAAATATTGTTGAAAAAAACATGTATATCTAAACATATTTGTTGCTTTTTAAAAGTAGTCTCATTATGTTTTTTTCATATTGCTAGTGTTAAATTTAGGCTGTTTCTTTATTGAGACGTTTTCTTTTTAATTATTTTTAGTTTTTTGGTAATATTACAGCCTATTAGGAACTGTATCATTTTCAACCCAGCGTGCACTTGACTTATGGCAGGAGGCAGTATAGCGCAGTGGGTTAAGGCTCTGAGCTGCAATCTCGAGACCTGGGTTTGAATCCCACAGCCGCCTATGTGCATA
Source organism: Neoceratodus forsteri (assembly GCA_016271365.2). NCBI lineage: Eukaryota > Metazoa > Chordata > Ceratodontiformes > Ceratodontidae > Neoceratodus > Neoceratodus forsteri. The sequence goes on from CM057453.1 coordinate 144,657,286, forward strand.
CTGTGTGATCCTGAGCAAGTCACTTAACTTTCTTGTGCTCCCAGGTCGCATCTGGAAACAAGCTTCGGCTTAGTGCACTACTCTTGTTTAAACAATGTTCCCTTTATGCTCTTAATTGCATTGTGAACATTTCCACACACATCCCTTCCGGTAACCCTTAATCTTCCTTGCTTTCGCAGGTTTTGCCTGTAAAAGCTTCGAAAGATAATAAAATGAATTGAAACGGACATTGTCACTGGGATTAGTCTCAATTGCCAGGGTATTATGTCATTCCCAACCAGGGAGAGACTGACAATACAAAGCTGTGACATCATCATGAAATCTTGCCTCTTTAGCACTCCCCTGAATAACAAGGCTCATTGACTGCCCTCCCGTTGTAGGGTCCTGGTAGGAGGCAGACCAGGGATCAGGATCTAGCAATGCGCAGATGGGTGGGATAAGAATCCGGCATCATAAGAGGTCACAAATGTTTCCAGTTTTCTTCCCTGTTGGCATTACTGTTCTAAAGAATGCTAGAGTGCAGGCCGGTGTGAACGTCATCATGTGACATCATCAGACACCCTCCTTCCCTGGTCAGAGTAACCACACTTTGCTGCGCAGTCAACCATGTGCCAGTTCACAGCTCCTCCCACCCATCCCTAAGGCTTCAAACAGACATTGCTTCAGCCTCCTGTTGGCCCTCTGGGATTGCAACTTGAATTACGGGGTCCTGCATAGTAGCACAGCATGCTACTTCCTGTGTCACTCATCAGTCTTAGATGTTACTTTTCAGTGAGTGGACTCCAATTGTGGCAGAATCTGCAAGAACTTTATAAGGTGTCAGAAAATATTGCCGTCCACAGTATACCTGATTAGTATTCATAAAGTCTCTGTACTGAAAGGTCCATGTTTTGCGTTGTCTGTGTCTGGAAGGTTTTGAAATAAAAACAGTGTGATTGAAGTTGATTTTAGAGCATAGTGTGTTCATGTGGACTGCAGAGATGAATTTAGTTTGCTGTTCTTTAAATGTTGACTGATTCAGTTTATTCGTAACACTAGCCTTGTGTGGCATAATTTTTATACATAAACTGAGCCGACATAAACAGCCTCTGATGTCACAGGGAGAAACTTTAAAAACTCCTAACTTTTAAACACATTTCAACTTATGTATTTTATATTTTCTTTATTGTGGTTCCCCATTTTCTTAATGACTAAGTACTGTACATTAACATGTTTCATGCACGAAAACTGGATCACTGCCCTCTGGACTTCATCCATTCTGGACTGGCTCCTAGCCTACACTTGACATCACAGTCTGTTGTGGAAATGATGATTATAATGTCATAAGAAGAGGAGTATGATGTCAGATGTAGACAGGCAGCCAGAGCAGATGATGTATAGGGGGACAGTGGAAAAACTTCACAAAGGGTGTACATTCAACTAAAGATGCGACAAATTGCCTTGTATTTACGGGCTCCTGATGAAGTGACTGTCACAAAGTGTAGTGTTGCTTTTCTGCTGCCTCAGCACCTCACTCAAGCACTTAGCACATTCTGAGCATTTTGTCTTTTCTTGTACGTAATCCACTGAACTGAATTTCTGTTGAAATAAAAGGCAGCGGGAACATATATCATTGTATGTGCCCCCTGGGGCAAGTTTTTATGGGCATGCACTAACAAATAGGAAGCACACAGGTTGGTCCCCGGCCAGGACAGTGTAGCGGAGTTGCCTTTGGTGACCACGATCCTGTTTTGTCTTCATTTGGAGACTTGTAAAGAGAAAAGGAGAGCTAAACAGAGATAATAGTTGCTGATATGCATTCAAACATGATGCTTCCCCAGCGTCTCCCCTGTGATGTCAGGTTCTCTTTAAATGGTGTGCTTTAACCTTTTGGAGGCTAACGACAGATAAATCCATTGTTTCTCCTAGTACAGGGATACTTGCCTAGACTCCAAAGGGTTAAAAATGGTGACCACCAGTACAGTTAAAAGATGGTAGCTGTACACTTCCATAGCATCAGACTTTGGCCCCAAATGCTGAAAAGAGTTGTGTTCTTTCTCAATAGAGGGCAACTTGAAGAGAGCAGCCTTTCCTGTGGGTTGTGCAGTTCAAGTTGCTTGAGTCCTATTACCACTTGTGAATCAGGTCACTATGTGAAGGAAGGGGCTTCTCTGTCTGATTCTTGATGTCCCTTAAAGATGAGGAATGTCGGTGTCCCAGATTTCTAAGTGATTGATAAACTCTGTAACCATTCTAGTGAACCAGAAACCTTGAACTCGGTGATCAACTCACGGATGCTCAGTCAGCCCCATACAGATTGCTTCCTCATTTGCGTCTCTCAACCAGCCATTTCTGTGCTCTTTACCACATCTGTTTCATGAGGGGTAATTCAGGCATCAGTCTGAAAAAGCTGTACCCATTGTACAGGTCACAAGGAACTACGGCTCATACAGTATATTTTGACAGCTTAATAAGGTGACACTGTTGTGGACCTGAGTGGAGCATACACTATTATAGTTTCTGGATGTAGCACACTTTATTTTAAATGTCAAAATGTATAGTTGGGGTTGATCTGAAATATACTGATGAAGAGGTGTTGTCTTTGTAATGTATATTGGTCTGCTTTGCTGGTAAAGAAATTGGTTACCCGTCATTGAATGTACAATTACTACCATGTACTGAATGGCTTGATGAAATATTAAATGATGTAAAATGGAAAACTATAATCCTGTGTACAGCATAAATCAACAGAGTTTGAAAAGAGGTGGGCCTCCATTACAACATTTGTTGATGGGTCACTATAAAACATGATTATCCCCTTTTCTTGTTTTGTATTCGTAAGAAAAATATATGTAGATTGTGCATGTCTAATGAAATAGAGATACCCTCTAATGTAATGCCTACTGTAGTTTTGCATCTGTTCTTATAAAGACAATGGATAAGGTTTTGCATGTACATGTATGTATTTCTGCATTAAAAAAAAGGAATATTGAACTTAAAAAAGCTGATGTTTTTGTTATATATTGAACTTAAAAAAGCTGATGTTTTTGTTATATATTGAACTTAAAAAAGCTGATGTTTTTGTTATATATTGAACTTAAAAAAGCTGATGTTTTTGTTATATTCTGAAACTGCAAGCTTTACGCAGCTCTGTCCAGAGCACAGCATCTGATATTTTATTATACCCGGTTCATATCTATGATGTCTTAAAACTGAGGTACTTTAGTCAGTATAAATTTGTCTGGGGCTGATGGTGCTCAAGACAGAAGCCCACTGTGTCACCACAGAACGGCAGACAGTCTGGGTGTGTATCCTAACCTCTGGGCTATGTGAGTAGGTAACTCTTCACCGCATACAGCCTGTCAAGACTGTTTAGGCAAGGCAAGGCAATTTTATTTGCATGGCGCCCAATCCCAGAGGCTCTGGGTGCCTCACAATAAGACCAGCTAAACAAAACATAATAAAACAATAGAAGACAAGTCGTTGACAAGTAGGTTACAGAGCCAGGCCCAAAACGTAACATAAATAAATGGGGTTTTAAAAGCTTTTTAAAAATGGTCAGCAAGGGAGCATCCCTTAACTCCCAAGGAAGAGTGTTCCTTAGGGTGGGGTCTCCAGCCTTAATTACAATTACTGGTGTTGGCCGGTGTTGTGAGGTGAGCTGCTAAGCAAAGAACTGGAAACGTACTGACCTTGTGATCTGAACCCTTCCATTCAGAGGTGAAATAACTCTTCTGGGTCCTCACCCATTTTCAGCTTAAAGTCGCAGAAAATGAAATGGGATTGAAGATAAGAGGGCACAAACTGCTTTGCTGGGCGTGGGGTTGGGTTGCGTTACTGTATCTACCTATAAAGGTAGGTGAAACTTTGATTTGAGCAGTTTTTATTAAGGGGTAAACTTTCTGAAGTTTAATACAATGCAGGTGCCTGTATAGCAAGTGTTGACTCTTAACATTATTTAATAAGTTTGTTTATGTAGAAAACCATTTGAGCCATTGCTCATGTACTGTAGTACTAGTTATGCCTTTTTTACCCATCGTAGGTTGTAATATATTATCAATATTCATGTCTTACGAGAAGAGTTATCCAAACTATGTGTAATGCTTGCTAGTTGCTATTGAACATTAGTTCATTCCTTGTGCAATTTAAGAAAACAGTGTGCATGTTCAAGTTACTTCAGGCAGAGCAGCAAAGACAGGGCAATGTCAGTTAGTTAACTCGCTAATGCTGCTTAATTGCTTTCATTTAGTGTTTCATGTTATATGAGAACATACTGTGTGTGCATACAATACATATAGTGTGTGTGTGTACGTACTGTATGCGTACATAGACACTCACACACATTTCTCTTTCTCTCTCTCTTTTTATATATATATTTACCACTTTCCTTACCCAGACACTTTTATAAAAATGTGCAGCTAAGAATGATATTGCGGGAATCGGTATTAAAACTGAGTGTCTGTTGACCAGGGTGACAATGACACAAGGAAGGATCAGAGCACCATCTTGTGGTACAGTATGGGAAAGAGTTTTTAGATTGGAGATTCCAGAAAATAACACAAAATAATTGAGATTCTCTGCATTTTCATTTGTTTGAAGACTCATAAAAAGATCTGATAAAACAGCACGACACTCTTTGATAGAAGAATTAATTGCATGATTCACCAAGGCTCCCCCAGCTTGCTTGATTTTGCATACTGGTATTTAAAAAAGAATGCATGCACTTCTGTTTAGCTCCGACTGAGGATTATTTGTGATAACAATGTGAACAGCTGAGGCAATAGTCACGAAACACTTAACTTTGCACTAATTGATCAGATTGTTTAATTGATAAGACTCTGTGATATAAGTATGAAAATGTTCTCAGAATGGTTGCAAACATAACATAAATGATTATCGGAAGAGTGCGCATAGCTTATAAACAAGGGGGATCAATAATATAATAGATAGAGCGAGTATTCAGTGCTGTGGGGGTCTGGAGGCATGTTGACCCAGGAAAATGTCTTTAAAAAAAAAGCATTGTAAATGGTGCATTTTCATGCATTTTAAAGTTCCAGTAATGTTGCCAGCCTCTCCTTTCAAAAAATTTTTTTCCCCAATTTTTAACTTCCTGTAAAGCTCCTTTGCTTTAAACCTATTTTTATTTTCAGCTTAAAGAGCAGGTTTTTAGTAATACAAGATAACATTTTTTTTTTTTTTGTATTTACGAACTGAAACCTGCATCTGGTGTGAGTAACTGCCTTCACTGGAGGTTGCACTTCTAGCTCTGGAACGCAAGTGCATTCTGTCGTATTTAATCATTTTTGGGCTCGAAGCCCGCACTCGCACCCTGCCCTAGTCCTAAGCGCAGCACATTCTATTTGGCTGTTTTCAGTGCTGGCCTTTAGGATAAAAATTATGAGTGATTTTCCAGAAAATACAAAAAGAAATAAATTACACCGTGGGGCACAATAGCATTAAAAACAAGTGAGCTGTCATATATATTTTTTTGGGGGGGGAGGTCTTGAGTTACTAAAAACCTGCCCTTTTAAAAGGTCTGCCATTTTATCTGCTCACACCAGAACAATTACCACACACAGCAAGACATCAATCTGCACAACTTTGCATCACTTTCATGTTGCCAGAAAGCTAACCTTTGCAGCTTGCCTAGTGCTGCTAGAAGAGGTGCTAATTTAGTGGTAATGCTGCCCTTTAGAAATTCGATCCGGGATTGGTTCTGCATCCTTGCCATTGTTTCTCAGATGCCAGCCAAGTCTCCTTGTCTTGTCACATAATGTGATCTAGTGCAAAATCATTTTTTATTTGTATTTGTACCAGGAAAGGTAGAATGGGCCTCAAAGTCTAATTTAACCATGCCACCAGTGTCAGCACTGTAATAGAGATCATACTGTTGCGAAAGACTACAAGTAGTTCCACAGTGCACTGTAGGCACAGTGCCATCGTCACTCATATCCACAACTCGGAACTGAGACACTCTGTGAACTTCTAATTGCGGTTACTGACCATGTGCAGTGACCTGCCATCCCATGCTAGTGAATTGAGAGCACTGGCCATGAGGTGCTGAATGGGGGTGTCATGGTTCCGGTTGGCCCCCCCTCCCTCATGCACACCTGTGATAATTGTTGGTTGGCTAAACTGATGGATTAATCACCTGCCTTATAAATGGGTTGATTGTTTCTGCTCAGTGCTCCTTTATTCTTTTATGTGTCCCCCTGCTAGCACTCTTGCCAGTGTAAGTGGTCTCCCATACGTTCTTGGGCTGTGAGAACCCTGAACCATAGGTAAGCAGTTCCAACATTCTAAGAATGTAAGTCCTAGGTTTCTCATCCATATTTTCTTTTATTTATTATTTATTTTGTTTTTGCTGACTGGGAGGGCTAGGCAAATTGTGCCTGTTTTCAGCCTTGTCTCTGTGGGATGGGGGAGATAAAGATGGAAACCAGCTGAAATTGAACCAGATTAAACTGTTAATGGTATTTTTAGTACATGCGAAAATTTGGTCAGGACACCAGGGAAATTTCCTTACTCTTTTTGCTAAGCGCCGTAGGATCTTTAATGTCCACCTGGCAACCACCAGTACAGGCAGACAGGACCTTGGTTTAATGTCTCTTCTGAAAGATGTTACCTCAGGACTGCAGAATCCCATCCTGCTACGCTACAGTGGCAGTATTAGGATTTTACCCAAAGTTCCTGATGTGTGACTAGAACCCACAACCTTCTGATCGTCCAGCCTCAGAGGCAAGTGTGCAGCCTGCTGAGCCACTGACACTGCTCTTCTGTAACCTTATATTTCACAGCTCCCCGAAAGTACTATAGTGTACTTCTTTCATTTGAAGGTGTCAGTGTGGCTCAGTTGGTGGCACATCTGCCTCTAGCCCAGACGTTTGTGGGTTCTAGTCCTGCACCGGGATTTGTTTCATACCATAAACACTGGCAGCCAAGTGCAGTGCTTGGAGAATACTATACTGTTGGGGTATGTACTTCTTCAGATGAGATGTCAAATGGATATTCCTTCTGCCTATCTCTAGAGCTGTCCTGGTGGGATCCAGATGGAAGTAGAAGAACCCAGGGCCCTTTTTGCAAGAGGAGGGTATCTGCTCCAGTACCCTGGCCAACATTCCCCGTGCCATAAAACCGGTTCATGCAATTGTCCAGGGCTGTGTGTGGGTGTTGATGTGCGAAATGCCTGCCACTACATATTTACAGTCCCCTCACTGCCGGGCTCTCATGGCTTCTGAAGTGCTTTGGGACACAGTGCATATGAAAAGCAGTATATAAATGCTAATTCTCCTTCATTGGCAGTCGAGCTGAAGTGCACTTCAGAGACTGAATTTTTATTAAAGAACTTGACCAGATTTCTTTACATTACATTAGATGAATATATGTATTAATGTCATTTGGTAGTATAATTTAGGAAGTTGGGCATGTTGTTTAATTGTGTTTGTATTTATTTGAGCTAATAGGATTTGTATTAATTAATTAAATTGTTAATTTTATTTTGTGACAAATGTTTATTCTGTAACCAGGCATCAGTGACAGAACAACTTTGTAAATAGGACTTTGGGCCTAAGTCTTCATCCTCAGTAAAATAAAGATGTCTATCTGTCTGTCTGTCTATCTACCTATCTATCTTCTTTGTCCCATCTTAAGCACTTGTCTTGCTTTCAGAGGGCTGTGCTTGTCCCGTAACATGGGTGCAGTAAAGAACTTGTAATAGACAAAGGGGGTTAGGTATAGGTAAACTCCCCCTTTTACGAATCAAATGGATCTTTCTTTATCACTATAGTCACCTACTGCTTTTTCACGCCCGTTCACCTTCCAAACTCATAGCTGAACGTGGCACACAAATTGAGTATGGCTTGCAAGAGAAGGATAGGAAAAGACATATTGCCCTCTGCTGGAAAGTATGGGCTTGATGCAGTGATTCAACTGCAAGTCCTGGGTATATTTTTACATTTTATTTTATTTTTGTTTGTAATTTGTTAACCAGGTAGGACCCAAGAGCATTAGATGCCCATTTTCAAGGGGGGCTCCTGAAATGTAAACGAGCAACAGTATAGATTAGAATAATCGAGGCTGGCAGTATAGCCTAGAGGTTAGAGGAACGAGGTGTTAATGAGCTTGATACAGCCTGCAGACTGGACCTGAGTTTGATTCTCACAACCTCCACTTGCATACTGTGTGACTCAGAGCAAGTCACTTAATCGCCCACTGCTCCCAGGTCGCCCCTGAAAACAGGCACTTGTGCCTAGTGGGTCTTACCCGGTTAACAAAGACTAAAATAAAAAATTAAAAAATAATCAGTGTACACAGTAATCAGGTGAGATTACACTTGCACATAGACAAGTCCAAACATTATTTTTTTAACACATTTTAAATGTATTCTGCGAACTAATAGAGTGTAAAAACGGGCAAATTATTCCAGAACTTAATGGCTTTATAAGTAAAAGAACTTTCACCCAAGGAGAAACAGAACAATGGGGATCTTATGAACTGAGTGTGAGCAGATCTAGTACTCAGAGAGCCAGTGTTGGGACTAGCATCAGCCATAAAAAAATCTAATGGAGCCTTTTAGGAAACACTTAAAACTGATGAGGGCAAAATAAGTAGTATGTGAGTCAAAAGAAGGCCAGTCAAGGTGTTGTAAAAAGTGCAGTGATGAGAAAATCTGGGGCTGGAGGCTGCAAATCTGTGTATAGAACTAATAGAATTCTGACCCTTTGCAAGTCAGTGACATTGACACAAGACAGTGGCATAGACTGGAAGCCCATAGTCCATAGCGTGTACTAACTTAACCAGTGTGGAGCTAAGTCTGGTCTGTAGTAAAACCGTGGATACTTGTAACTGTCCATTCTCTTGAAAAAGGTGCCACTCAACTCTGCAGTTAAGTTGTGTGTGTGTGGTAAATTGTTATTTTTTTAATTGGTCCAAAGCATGTATAGTTGATATTACCATCATTCAAGAGAAGGCCATGTTTTAATAACTATTTTTGTACCAATTCAAAGTCGGGCTGCAAATATCTGGTTATGTCACTGAATTCAGCTAGATCGTTCAAGAAAACAGTCAACAAAAGAGGCTCCAGGATTGCTCCCTGGGGTATTCTGGTGGTGATTCTGATGAGTAGAAGAGGAATTCAAAGAGACTGAGTGAGATCTGTCAGTCGGGTAATTCTGGAACCAGGATACTGCAGATGTGGATAGACCAAGGGTATGAAATTTGCAAGCAGCCGACCATGGTGTGCCAGATCAAATGCTTTGGAAAGATCCAGGAAAAGTATAAAGCCCCATGAACAGAATTAGTGACTTCAAGCACAGCTGTGCGCATGCTGTAATTATCTTGGAAAACATGTTGGCAAGGTGTTAGCAAATTGCTAGTATCCAGGAACTACTTAAAACCGGTCAAAATAATCCTCTCAAGGACCTTGAACAGCAGAGCAAGTAGGGGTATTGTTCAGTTGTTTTTGGGCAGGGTTGGCTCTCCTGATTTAAAGGAAAGCTGGTTACCTCTCCGCCGCAGCAAGCTACCTCGGTTAGCTTTGTAGTGTATGCAGTGGTCTTCGCACCACAACATATTATTTTAACTTGTAAAATCCACAACCCGAAGTATGGCAGACATGGGGACGGGAGGGTTTCCATTATCTGTAAAGGTGCAGTGATGCACCACGCACTTCAATACAAAATGTACTGAAGCGAGCAGTGCGTCGTCGCCGCACCTTTCAGATAATGGAGCTCCCCCCTCATGTCCACCATATGTCTGGGTTGCGGATATTTTACAAGTGAAAAGAATGTATGTTGCGGCATGAGAAAAATGCTGCAACATACATTAAAAGCTTACTCGGAGACTAAGCTTTGCTGTGACGGGAGTGGGTAATAATGACGGCTTTCCTTTAAAAATAGCATCCACGATTGCCTGCTTCTACAATCTTGGAACCCCACAAGTAACCTGAATTTGAAAAACTGAAGGCCCAAGCATAGGTACATGATGTTTAGGGCACATTGGTATCCATGACCAGCTGAGTTAAGGCGTATTTAGTTAAAATATTTGAATCCAAATGAAGGCCTAGGCCTTCAGGCTGTGGCCTGGCTGCTCTTCTGCTTAGCAGTAGCTAATGAACAGTTGTACAAAGTGCACAAAGGGTTAGCCAGTACTTCAATAACCAAAGAAAAGAGTTTTAGTTCAGTATTGTCCAGTCCCATTTTAGTCTTTCAGTTCATATACAAAAGGTACTTTACGTTTCATCTGCAGTTAGTTATCCAAACTTAAATCGGCATCTGAACCAACACAGCTAGTCCCAGTCTGCTCAAGATCTGAAAGATCAACCCACTGAGTGATTTTTGTGGCTCCACAAAAAGTGTTAATAGGCTGTGTGGCAATTTTAATCAGATTTGTTACGTTACCTTGTTCGTTAGTCAGAAGTGATATTGCTGTGGAACTGGTTTTTCACATGAGATTGTTTAGTGTTTGCTGATTTACCTGTTTCCTGTTTGAAAATTGACATTGGGAGTTTAAATAATATTTCATTTTTGTCTGCCTAACCAATTGCCTGTCCCCTTAAGAAGTTTTGTATGGCACTTAACACCGCACTTGCTCTCTGGCTCTCCCTGTTCTCCCTTTTTTTATACTCCTGTGTCTGCCTCTGCTCTTGCTATTCCTTCTCCATTAGCCCCTATATTCTCTCCTTCCCACTTATTTTTCTCCTATCATTGCATTACCCCATCTTTAAAGCCTATGCTGTACCGTTCCCTTTTACCACCTTGTTATGCAATCTAATCATAGTTCGTCATTTTAGCACTTATGTAGGTACTTTAATTCTGTGTATTTGGACTGTCTACCTTGTTATGTATTACTCATTCTGTATAGAAGGAGGCAGTATAGCACAGTGTTTTAAGGCTCTGAGCTGCAAACCTGGAGACCTGGGTTTGAATCCCACAGTCCCCACTTGTATGCTGTGTGACCCTGAACAAGTCACTTAACTTCCTTGTGCTCCCAGGTCACACCTGTAAACAAGCTTTCAGCTTAGTATGTCTCTCCTGGTTAAACAATAACTATATATATATATATATATATATGTGTGTGTGTGTATGTAGTATAAACTCTGTTGTGTTTTTGTATAACCTTGTGTTGTCCCTCCAGGACTACCTTGTAAATGAGAATCTCAATGGTGTAATTTCCCGGTAAAAAATGAAATTGAATTGTTTATATTTATCCCTTCGTGTTTTATATTCAGTCAACGTTGAATTTTTGATGTTGTTTCCTAAAAGCTTTCCAGGTTCTGTCTCTCTCCTGCATCAGTTGTACCAGACAAGGGGTGATCCACTCCTAACTTCTGTTTTTAGTACATAAGCGATGGAAAGAGGCAAAGTAATTATTGAAACCCTGTTAAATGCATGTATAAATGTAATCCAACATCAAATATACCGAGGGGATGGCGTGCAAAGAAGACCAGTCAATTTGTGAAACAGCATTCCTGACTGCACTAATGTTCACATAACGAATGGATCTGGGGGTTACATGTGTAGGAGGGGAACGAGGCCTGCAGGCACTCCAATTGCAAATAACTGAAGAATGGCCACGTAAAGAGCAGCTGACACCTTCAAGAGAACTTTAACAAAACATAACATTTAGACATAGTTCTGCTTGTATTTCACATTATTTCTGTATTCATTCTCCCTATTATTGTTACTGAGGTAATTTGCATGAAAACAGGATCTTTGCTCTTGAAGAGTTCATCTATTCCTGTTGCTGTCTCCCTACTTGAGGTCATAATGCACTGCTTGTGACATCACAGTTCCTCTCATGGCAACAGATTGTGATGTCACCACAGAGGATTATGACTTCCAGTGGGGAGTAAGCTATAGAGGCAGATGGACTCTAAAAAAAACTCTAAGGAATAAAGATCATATATTCATGCAAATTTCCTCAGTAATAAATAATGGGGAAGAGAAGTATAATATAAATGGAATGCAAGCAGAACTGTACATTATTATGTGTTTTTTTTTTAAGTTTATATTGAGGTGTCAGTAGCTCTTTAAGCTATTGGGTAAAGGACAGGCTTGATAGGTATGATCTGGTCTAGATGTGACTATCCAGCCTGTTAGGGAGTCAGTAATTTAGTCTGGTAAATGAGGAAATAACTTCCTTAAGGCTTGAGCTCTCAAGGGGGTCTCTACACCTCCAATTTGCCTTATCATTTCAATTAATATTGGTATCTCCCAGGAGAAAGACTTCTGTGTCGCATATGGACTGCCTGAACTCAGACAATAAAGCAAGTCCATCCCAGAATAACCTGGAGGAATGTAAAAAGTAGCTAATGACAAGTGCTTGGCAACCCCCAAACATAACATGGCAGAAATAAAGTCACAGGATGAGTAAGTACTAGTGAAATCATCAGCCACCACCAAAAAACAAGACTTGTAATAGAGTAGGACCCCACCCCACGTGTTCTTAGCCTATGTTGTCTTAATAAGCAGTAGTCTGGAATCGCAACTTCTGAATCAGATATTTAATTTGATAACCATGTCCCAGACCCTGTGACCAGATTATTTTTTTTTTAAACTTTGTTTATTATATTTAAAAAAAAACATACACTTAGGACACAAGCATTGAAGTATTGTGTTAAAAATATTATTCCTATGAGGGCGCCACTACTCTCAGTAAACACAATAGTTTCCTTCAAATGCTTCAAGATACATCATATAGGGGTACATCAGAAGAAGAAAGTTAGTATTAGTGTCCATCATTTGTGGCATATTGTGTCCATGAGCTGCGTGGTAAAGGAAAAACAATGTTGAATAGGAACATTTCTACAGTTCTCATCCCCCACCAGTGAGGGAGGTAGCTACGATGCTTTACCAATGTATTTAGGCACGTTCTTTGTGCCCTCTCTAGAATAAATTTGCATTTCCCCTCAAAACCCCATATCATCCACTTACTGTATGTAGGTGCTATTATTAACTTTCAGAGAGATTTAATAAACTTGAACTTAACTTGTATTGAGTAAACACTGAACCTTTCTAATAAACATTTGGTTGCCCCCTGTATTTAAACAACAGTAAAATGAACCATCCGATCTTTACTAGGACACTTTGCACATTACCACTTATCTCAGGGTTATTTTTCATTTAATGTTTATAGTCCCGAATATCAGATCCCAAAATACCCACATGAGGCAAATGCCCCACCAGGAGCCTCACCAGTTAATAAGTGTCCCAGTATATCCTCAGCATGCATCTTCATTCTTGGAAGAAGAGGCTTCGCGTCTCCTTTCTCAAGATCTGCATGCTGCATGTCCCTTCGTCCATTTCGAGGCCTCATTAGGATCATTGAACAAGTATACGCTGCTTCCATGCACAATTCTCAGCCTGGCCAGGAAAATAAGCCCTTGTGAAATTCCGGCTTCCCACAACATCGCCCTCACTCCATCAAACTTTTTCCTTTTTTGACGTGTTGCATACCCAATGTCTGGAAACAGTCTGACCTGTTCTCCATCATGCAAGAGGATCTTTCTGTTTCAGGCAAGCTCCAGAAAGAAATCTCTCTCTAACCGATGCCATCAGTGACCACCACTACCACCCTGGGATATTATCTGGTCTATTGCAGGAGGGTCACCCGGTAGGCCTTCTGCAAGCATTGGGCCCGATCGTAGACCTCTTCCTCCAGTTTTTGAATCAGCTATTCTTTAATAAAAAGGAAAAGGTGGTCCTCCTCACACTCCTCCGGTAGTCCCAGAACACGGAGATTTGCCTCCTTTGTCTGATTTTCCAGGGTTTCTTGACATGACTTCAGGTGAGTATTTTCTTTTATAATTGTCGCCATAGCACACATCGCTGAGTCCGCTCTTTTAGATGCTTGAGCCGACATCCTTTGTACAGCCTCTACGGTCGCCTCCAGACCAGCCACCCTGTTAGTTAAAGCGTCAAATTTGTCAGAGAGACCTCCGACTGATGCTAATAATTTATTAAGTTTTGCTCTAATTGACTGGAGGGATTCCTCCGGTGCCGTCTCTCCGATTTCAGCAGATGGACCCGCTTGAGACCTTGTGGCAGGTAGTCCAGATGGATTTTTCGGTTTTGCTCCCTCACCAGTCATCCTATCTTCATGGGGGCTACCCATTATTACCAGGGTGTCTTTAGGTACCGATAATGCCCAGTCAAGCTCAGGAACTTTACCATGAAATAGCATTTTATGTATGATGTAAATTGTAGGTTTGTTTATTTTATTTATTTATTTATTTATTTCTATCTAGGATTAGACCTTGTTGGAGCTCTATAGGGAAGTTGTAAAAACCAAAAACAAGGCGCTGCGTCAGCATGTGGTCTAAAAGCAAAACAAAATGGTTATATTAAATGCACGCTGAAAATAGAAAATAGAGTTAAAAATCTACGTTTCGACCTTGGGTCTTCTTCAGGAAATATCTAAAAGAGAAAAAAAAACAAGTTAGTGTAGATGAGAGGTAAAATGAGAGAGAGATATATGTGGAGAAAGAAGAAAGGGGAGGCTTAGGGAGAAGAAGTGATAAATGGTAAGATTAAGAGAGAATCTGTGAAACAAAAAGGTGATGATGGGAAAGATAAAGCATAATGGGAGTGAAAGAGCTGGGGAAGTTCTCAGGTGGGGACTAATTAACAGGGCCTAGTAAGAAGGCTGAAGGTGACAAATGTGTGGGAAGGAGACAGAAATGGAGACTTAAGGTGAAAATGAAAAATAAATTAAATGAGTGCAAAAACAAATAGATTTAAGGGGATGGCTGAAAGATGTTAGTGGAAAATAAGTCTATCTTTTAAACCAGAGGGCTGCTGGGAGCCAAGGCGGATGATCAGCTTGGCCTCCATGTTTTTCCTATGGCCAGGATCCTAGAAGCCCTGCTGAAGGACACAAACAGAATATAGGGAAGCTGCCATCTTGCTCAGGCTCCACAGCGCCCTTCCCCTGTGACCAGATTGAAATCTTTCCCCATCACCCATGTATTGAATTCATCTAATTTTGGTATTAAACTTTTAATGTTTACATGAACAGTGGATAAAGCGTGTTTATCCATACATCATTTTTGCAGCAACATAATTTTACAGCAGGGAAATTAAACTCTGATAGGACTGTGCAGTTGCAGATGGCATGGAATTTGAAATCATATCCGGTGTGTAATCTCATTCAGTTTACATACTAACATACTAACATACTAACATACTATTTGCCAGCAGATTAGGCCTTATGGTCTATCAAGTCTGCTCGAACCTAGATCCTTAGTTGGGTGCCGAGACCCTCCCATCCCTTGTGCTCCAGAAACCCCTATCATCCATCCCCACCCCTCCGGGACAGGCCATCATCTGATACATCCACTTTCTGTGTCTGTCCCACCCTCTCTTAAAGCCCTCCACTGTGGATCTCTGAACCAGCTCACCAGGCAGAGCATTCCAAGGGTCCACCACCCTCTCAGTGAAAAACCTCCTCCTCTTTTCCCCCCTCACCCTTCCACCTTCCAACTTCAAACCATGCCCTCTGGTGATGCCTCCCTGCTTTAGTGTAAAGATCTCCTCCATGTTTACCCTATTTATTCCCTTGAGGTACTTGAAGACCTCAATCATGTCCCCCCTGTCTCTCCTCTCCTCCAATGAAAACAGGCAGAGCTCCTCAAGTCTGTCCTCGTAAGTCAAATCCCTAGCCCTCATTATCATCTTTGTTGCCCTCCTCTGTACCCTCTCCAGGACTGTATGTCCCTCTTCAAGTGTGGTCTCCAGTACTGTACACAGTACTCAGGTGTAGTCTAACCAGTCCATTGTACAGAGGCAGAATCACTTCCTTTGCTCCTAGAGGTGATCCCCCTTGGATGCATCCCAACATCCTGTTTGCCTTGCTAGCTGCTCTCCTGCACTGCTCAGAGTTATTCATTCATGTATCCACCATGACCCCTAGGTCTTTTCCCTGTTGAGGCTTCCAGCACCTCCCTCCCAGGGTGTACCTGTGTTTAGGGTTTCCCGACCAAGATGCAACACCTTGCACTTGGTGATATTGAAATTTAATTTCCATGTGTGAGCCCAGCTTTCCAGGGTGTCCAGGTCCCTTGCAGGGCCAACCCTCCTCTTCTCCCTCAACTACTGCTCCCATCTTGGAGTCATCCTAAGAGACTCATTTCACACCCTATACCATCCCTGATGTCCGATATGATGCATTAAACAGGATTGGACCCAGGACCGAGCCCTGTGGTACCCCACTACCAACCTCTGTAGGGTTCGAGAGCTCCCCACAGACCACTACCTCTGAGTGCCCAGCTATCCAGTTTCAATCCATCTGACCATCAAAGGCCTACTCCTAACCCCATCAGTTTCTCCACCAGACCATTGGGGACATAGTCAAACGCCTTGCTGAAGTCCAGGAATAATACATCCACAGGCTTACCCCTGTCCAGTTCTGATGTTACCCATTCATAGAACTCCACAAGGTTGGTTTGACATGATCTACCTGGCACAAACCCATGCTGCCGACTATCCAGACCTCCCACCTCCCCCAAGTAAACCCCCAATCGTTCCTTTAGTATACTCTCCATTAATTTTCCCACCACCACATATTGACTAATATTCCAGAATATTTTGAGAATGAACTGGGACTTTGCTGTAAAATAATCAGCAAGGTGTTACTGGATGCAGTCTTTTCTGTTATGGCATGAAAAGATTTTTAGCTGTGGTTTGTGTGATCAAATACTCAATCCAAGCCAGCTAGTTTATAATCTAGCCATCTGGAAAACAGTTTGTGTGAAAAGTGATATAGTAAATCAAACCCAATTCTACTCATTTCCAGTGTGCCTGTAGTCAACATCTTATTTTTTCTTTCTCGGTGACAGACATATTTCAGTTTAGTAAAATATAGGAGTTATTAACTGGTTTTCCAAAGAGGTAGCAAAGAAAGTGAAAGCCAAAAAGATTGCATTCAGGCAATACAAAAAGACACAGGCAGAAGGGGATAGGGAGAAGTACCAGGAGAAGCAAAGGGAGGCAGGGAGGTCAGTAAGGGAAGCCAAAGCTCAGACAGAAGAACACATTGCAAAATCAGTGGGTAGAGGGGACAAAACCTTTTACAGGTACATAAGTGAAAAAGAAAGACAAAGGAGGGATAGTGAGACTGAATGGGGAGGATGGGAGCCAGTGGAGGATGACAACAGTAAAGCTGACATATTGAACAGGTATTTCTGCTCAGTCTTTACTGAGGAAGAGGGGATAAGGGTCTGAAGGGAGTACAAGGGGTGAGAATGGTGCAGAATGGACACAAGTCCCTTTACACGAGAAAGGGTCCTGAAGGAACTGGAAGTAACAAGAGTTGATAAAGCAATGGGGCCAGATGGGTGCACCCCAGGGTCCTTAAAGAACTAGAGAGGTGGTGGCTGAACCTCTGGCTACTGTTTAGCCGATCACTGGAAACAGGGGAGGTACCCAAAGACTGGAGGACAGCAGATGTAGTCCCCTTATACAAAAGTGGGAACAAAGAGGAAGCAGGGAACTACAGACCAGTCAGCCTCACTGCGGTAGTGGGGAAGATCATGGAAGCACTACTGAAGGAGAGATTGGTGGAACATCTGGTTGTCAATGGACTACAGGACCCAAGGCAGCATGGTTTCACCAGGGGGAGGTCATGTCAGACCAACCTCGTTGAATTTTTTGACTGGGTGACTAGGAGGTGGATCAGGGAGGGCAGTGGACATGGCCTATCTGGACTTCAGCAAGGCCTTTGACACTGTGCCACATAGAAGACTATTACACAAACTGGGGAATATGGGTGTGGGCAGGACAGTAGTGTGGTAGGTACTTGGCTGGGTGGCAGGACACAGAGGGTGGTGGTAAATGGCTGTCACTCCACAGAGGGAAGAGTGACCAGTGGGGCACCACAGGGATCAGTGCTGGGACCGGTCCTATTCAACATTTTCATCAGTGACATTGCGCAGGATATAGAAGGCAGAATTTCACTGTTTGCTGATGACACAAAGCTCTGTAACAGAGTAGACACACCAGAGGGTGTAGACAGAATGAGAAGTGACCTGCAGAAACTTGAAGAATGGTCAAGGGTTTGGCAGTTGAAATTCAATGCAAAGAAGTGCAAGATAATGCATATGGGGCACAAAAACCCTGGCACAATATATCAGTTGGGGGGTGAGGATATAGCATGCACCAAGCAGGAAAGAGATCTTGGAGTTGTCATCTCTGATGACCTCAAGGTAGGGAAACAGTGTGACAAGGCAGCAGGTAAAGCAAATAGGATGCTGGGATGTATAGGCAGGGGCATCACCAGCAGGAAAAGGGAGGTCATAATTCCGCTATACAAGACACTAGTGAGGCCCCACCTGAGTACAGTGTACAGTTCTGGAGACCATACCTACGTAAGGACATAGACAGGGTAGAGAAGGTTCAGAGGAGGGCAACAAAGATGGTGCATGGATTGCATCACAAGTCCTGTGAAGACAGGTTGAAGGAACTGAACATGTACTCCCTGGAGGAGAGGAGGGAGAGAGGGGATATGATAGAGACATACAAGTATCTTACAGGGAGGAACAGGGTGCAGGAAAACACTATTTTAAGCGAAAAAAGATGTTCCAGGACTAGAGGGCATGGGATGAAGTTGGAGGGAGGACGATTCAGAGGAAACATGAGAAAGAATTTCTTCACAGAACGGGTGGTGGACAAGTGGAACACCCTGCCAGAGGAAGTGGTGGGGGCTGAAACATCATGGGATTTAAGAATGCATGGGATAGACATAAAGGAATTCTGGAGGTCAGGGGTAAGGGGCAACAGACTTCTAGGAAAACAAACTGAACTTACAAGCTCAAATGGGCAGACTGGGTGGGCCATAGTCCCTTATCTGCCGACACTGTCTATGTATCTATGTATCTATGACTGAACAATACATATGGAATAGCCAGTCGTCATTTATCTTCATGAGCGAGGGTCAGGTCAATAACTGGATAAAAAATTCTTCCCCCTCACAAGTGGTAAATGGTGGCGTGGCATATTCTGAATCAGGCCATTGTGTGCCCAATTAATACAATGTATTTTAAAGATCAGTAGATATTAAAATTTACTCACCTGGTAAAGGTGATTATGAGAGCACCTTTTACAGCACTCATCGCTGTTGGGTCTTGAGGTGTCCTCGGATAGGCTAATGCGCAAACTGAAAATTAAATCTGATCTGTCTCTGCCCTTTTCTGTTGGATCTTCTTCAGTACAAAACTTCCCAAGCCATTCCTCCTGTAAACCTGTATTGACTCATCAAGAGAAATTTAAAAGAAAATAGCAGAACCAAACAAGTTAAGAATTTGAACACGGTGGATCCTAGGAACTCAAATCCAATGGGTTTAGTTTCTGAACACAAACCATCTGAGCCCAGAAGAAAGAAGAGATAATCAGTAGTTAGCAAAGAACAAATGAAACCCCTACTAAGTTAAAAGAAAATTGTTACATAATACTGTCAGTAAACTAATAAACATACATTAACTTCCATATTCCTCCTGGCTGAGTGGGCTGGAGTGATGTAAAAGGAACTCTAATAATCACCTTTACCTTGAGTAAACTTTCATTATCAGTTGCACCTTTTACAGCTCTCAGAGTCATCACAATTGGGTGTTATTAGTTGCAGTACTAGCAGGATCTAAGGTGGGGAGAGGAGGAAGTGGTTGAGAAATTGTTTGAAGGACCTTGTGTCCAAAGTTAGCTTTGTCCCTGTCCCAGGTGTCTCACCTGTGGTAACAAACAAAAGGAGGCCCACACACTGCATGGTGTGCTTGCACTATGACAAAATGTACAAACCAAGTAATCGTAGCACCACCACCATCTACTGCCAAATAAAGTACGTGAAGACCAGTAACAGCTTTGCAAGTGTCAAGCTTTATTTGCTTACAATGTGCTCGGGTACAGATCTGTGTAAGCCCATTGTAGGAATGTCAGCAGAACTCACTGATAGTCAGTACAGGTGCCACTACAAGAGGCTTACACAGATTTGTACCCGAGCACATTGTAAGTAAATAAAGCTTGATACTTGCAAGGTTGTTACTGCTCTTCAGGTACTTTATTTGGGAATTGACGATAGTGGTGCTGTGCACCCTTAGTTTGTACACGTAACCTGTAGTTCCAGGAAAAGGTATGCACACATGACTGAGTGACTGCCGCACAAATGTCTGCTATAGAGATTGAGCCCCTTTCTGACCAGGAGGTAGACACCACCATGATGGAGTGAGATTTAACCTGAAGGGGACACTGCAGACGGGAACGCTTGTATGCCTCCATGATGGTAACCTTTAACCATCTGGCAATGGAGGATCGAGAGGGGGGCAGACCCCGCATGTGTTCTTGGATGAGGAGAACCAGCCTCTCAGAGTTCTTGAATGAGGCTGTTCTGTCCAAGTAAACATTAATGGTATATGACAAGTACAGACTTGACAGGTCATAACCCTGGTTGGTGACGCTGAGCACAGTGGTGTGAAGAGATATTGCCTGTGACTAGTGGAAAGGAGAGGTCACCTTGGGAACAAAGGAAGGGGCTGCTTGGAGTATGACTCTGTCTGGACAGAACACCAGAAAAGGTCCTGTGCAGGACAGGGCCTGTAGTTCACTGGTTTTCTGTGAGCTGAGCATATAGCAGTAAGTAAAACAGCCTTTAGAGTCAAACAGTACAATGAACAAGAGTCCAACAGGTCAGAAGGTTCCCTGCTAAGAGTCTCTAGCATGAGATTCAGGTATCTAGATGCTAGATCTAGGTCTAGTATTGTCAGTGACCTTCAGAAAAGTGCACTCGCGGGTGTGCTCCCGGTAGGACTCCTTCAGTGTGCCCCCTGATTGCCGCTATTGTGGCTGTCTGCACTCTGAGGGATGCTGCCGGTGATCCTTTGTTAGCGCCTTCCTGGAGGAACTCCAGTAATTATGAGATGGTGCAAGCAGTTGGTAAAGCAAATTTGGAAACGCCCCACCATGTAAAGATGAACCAATGTCTATTGTGAGTGTGGTTTGTGAACAGTCTGTGAGATTGTAACATAGTATCCACCACCTTGTTGGAAAGCCTGGATTCTAACAGTATTTGCCTCTGAGTAGCCATGCCTTCATCCTGAAGGTGTGTGGTGATGGGTGAAAAATCAGCCCTTGAGACTGAAGATCAGGTTGAGTTGGGAGTGCAAGGGGCTCATCTACGGTATCAGCATTTGCATTATTAAGGCATACCATGTTCTCCTGGGCCAATTCAGGGCAACTCGGACCACTAGTATAGGCAGTATAGCGCAGTGGTTTAAGGCTCTGAGCTGCAAATCTGGTGACATCCAGCAGACTAGACCTGGGTTTGAATCCCACAGCTGCCACTTGCATACTATGTGACCCTGAGCAAGTCACTTAACTTCCCTGTGCTCCCAGGTCGCTCCTGTAAAAAAGCTTTCAACTTAGTGTGCTACTACTGGTTAAACAACTAAAAAATAAAATAAACTATGTTGTTGGACTCCTGAATTTTTTGAACCACTAGCCCTATCAAAGAGATGAGGGAAATACATAAGCTCTCTTGAACTTTGATGTGGATGTCAGGGTGTGTATTCCTGTGGACTCGTGTTCTCTGTACCTGGAGTAGAACTTTGGTACCTGTCTTGTCTTCCTTCATGGCCATCAGCTCTATTTGGAAGCAAGGGCCCCCACTAACTGTGAATTTTCAGAAACACCTGTTGATTCAGACTCCAGCCTCCTGGGATGAGCACCTGATGACTGAGCCAGTCTGCCTGGGTGTTTAGCTCCCCAGCCAAATGGATTATTGATAGGCTCAGCAGGTGGGTCTCGGCCCATTTCAGAAGATTTTCCATCTCTCTCACCATTCACTTGCTTTTAGTACCCCCCACCACCTTGTTGATGTGGGACATTGTGACTCTGTTGTTCGTCCATATTCGCACATGGTGGCCCTGTATCTGGGGACAGAAGTGAACGTAAGCCAGTCTGACCGCTCATGTCGCAAGCACATTGATGGGCAACCTTGCCTTCACTGATGACCATTTATCTTGCACTGTTGTGGACCCCAGGACTGTGCTCCAGCCTTACAGATTGGGCGTCTTTGTGTGTTGTTTTGGTGATGTGCTTGTTGAATGCATCCCCTTTTAAGAGATTGTCATTCTGAGTCCTCCACATAATGGACTATCTTACTGGTAGGGGCAGTGGTGGTCTTTTTTGATAGTTCTGAGATGCAGGTCTCCAATTGTCCAGCAAGAATCTTGTAGTGGCCTCTTGCGTAGTGTGACCCAGTTGTGCAGATCAGTACATTAAGCCATGAGGCCGAGCAGCTGCATCAAGTCCCATGTGGTTAGGCTGTGGCGCGATAGTATTTGGTTGCAATGGATGGGAATGTTGCAGATGCGACTGTCTGATGGACATACCACCCCTCTGGCAGTATTGAACAAAGTTGCCAAGTGTTCTAATGTGGTAGATGGGTTGAGGTTGCTCTTGACCCCACTGACTGTCTATCTGTATAGTGAGAGAACCTGTTGCACCCTCCTCATGTCCTTCTCCGTGGCTTCCCTGGACCTTTCTGTTATTAACCAGTCATCCAGGTAAGGAATGACACAAATTCCTTCCATCTTGAGATTTGCCACTAGAGTTGCCATGATCCTGGTAAAGATTTGTGGGGCTGAGGCGAGAGACTGAATGGTAGACATTTATATTGGAAACGAAGAGTCAGGGTGCAGAATCTCAGAAACTTGTGATGAGATGGACAGATGGGAATGTGGAGGTAGGCATTCTTTAGGATTATTGACATTAGCAGGTTGCCCTATACCACTGTAGTGGATCAACCACTACCTCTTCTGCAGTTTGCCTAACTTCCTTTGTGGTTGAAAAAAATTGGCTTCATTTTTAATTTTTATTTTATATTTGAAGGAGCGGTTGGACCACAGTGGGCTCAGGGAGGGTGAGGGTGGTGGAACAGAGGCGCATCCCTCCAGTTGTACCTCTCCACAATTCCTGTGCCATTCTGGCAAAGTGTGGTTCCTCTATGGAGGCTCCCACAGTGGAGACCAAGGAGGACGCTGAGAACCTTCACAAAGGAGACCCCACAGGAGGGTGGCAGGGACCCCACAGGGAAGGAAACAACTCCTGGTGGGAGACTCCATTGTTAGGAAGGTAGAACTGGGGAGGAAGGAGAGGAGGAAGGTGCCTGCCTGGCGCCATGGCTTGGAGGGACAGGGAGCGAATCCTCAGGATTGCTGGAGCAGCTGCACAGGGAGGGAGCTGCTGTTGGGCTGGCCACCTAGGGACAAATGACCTGGCTAAGAAAGGGATTAGAGAAGTGCAGGAAGAGTTTGTGGAATTGGGAGAGGCCTTAGACAAGTAGCACAACGGTGAACCTTCTCGGAGGTGCTGCCCATCTATGGCGTAGGAGAGGCTAGGGTGTTCCACACCATGGGATTCAATCAGTGGTTGGAAAACTGGTGTGGAGCTCAGGGATTTGGCTTCATTGGGGACTGGGGGTCCACCTGGAGTGATGCAAGCCTATACTGGCATGATGGGCTGCATCTGTCCAGGAGGGGAACCAGGATCCTAGGTGATAGGTTTAAATGCGTCATTGGCAAGGATTTAAACTAGCCAAGGGGGGAGGCACTGGAAAGGAGCAGGGAAATCCTAGCCCCCAAAAAAATCACGGTAGCAAGTACAGTAAACACCAACATAGAGGTGTCTAGGGAGAAGGGCAGGGTAAATGGGAAAGTGACAAAGGCAAGAAGGACCGGGATGGGGCAAAAAGGTAAGGCCATCAGGAAATGGAGGGTAATGAGTACCAATACCCTGAGTGAGGGCAACAAGCCCCTGAGCTGGTGGCCTGATGGAAGAGGGATGCCTGGATATCGTAAGTCACAGAAACATGGTACACAGAGAACCATGACTGGGATGTTAACATACCAGGGTACATAACCTACAGGAGAGACAGGCAGGGAGAAGAGGGGGAGGAGTAGCTCTCTATATAAAGGAAGGGATAAAAGCAACTGAACAAAAGAGTAAACAGGGAGGAGAGGAGGCACTGTGGGTCACCTTGGAGACTGGAAAGGGCACCACAATCCGCACAGGGGTTGTGTACAGACCCCATGTCAGGGAGGGAATGGACAAGGATATGATAGAAGGCATTCTTAGGATGGCAGAGAAAGGGGAGATATTGTTGATGGGGGCCTGAATATGCCAGATGTTAACTGGAGCACATTTACTGCAGCCACATCCAAAAGCAGGGCCATTCTCGATGCCCTACAGGTGGCAGGCCTCAGACAGCTAGTTTCGGAACCCACTCGTGAGGGAGCACTCTTAGACCTCGTACTCTCAAATGGGGGCAGTGAGAGGATCTCAGATCTAGAAGTGGGTTGCCATCTGGGAACAAGTGACCATCAAACAGTGTGGTTCACGTTAAACTCAGCTACAGAGTCAAGCCATACAAAAGTGAGGGTACTAGACTTCAGGAGGGCTGACTTTAGCAAGATGGGAGAGTGCCTCAGAAAAGCACTAGCAAACAGGCTAGAAGGAGGGGTAGAGCAACAATGGGGAGTCATCAAAACTGCCATCACAGAGGCAACAAGCCTTTGTGTGAAGCAAATAAGCAAATCAAAACGAAAGAAAAGCCGCTATGGTTCTCAAAAGAGGTGGCTGGAAAAGTCAGGGAGAAAAGATAGCATTTCGAAGTATAAGAAAACACAGAAGGAGCAGGACAGAGAGCTGGACAGTTAAGGCAGAAGGAAGCAGGAGGAAGTCAGAATAGCAAGGCCCAAACTGAGGGAAAAGATAGCCAACTCGGTTAGAAGGGGATAAAACCTTTATAGGTGCATCAGTGAGCGTAGAAAGATGAAGGGAGGGATAGTGAAGCTGAATAGAATGAACGGTGGGTGGGCAGAGGGGGACAGTGAAAAAGCAGGGATACTGATCGAATATTTCTGCTCAGTATTCACAAAAGAGGAGGGGGAAGTGCCTAATCCAATTAACAGAAGCACTCTTGTTAGGGGGGTCGATCCCAGTCCTTTCACAGAAGAAAGGGTTCTGCAAGAACTCCTAAAACTGAAGGTGGACAAAGCAATGGGGCCTGATGGAATTCACCCCAGAATTCTAAAAGAATTAAGGGGGGAACTAGTGAAACCACTGGCTACTCTTTTTAATAAATCATGGGAGGATGGTGTGGTACCCGAGGACTGGAGGAAGGCGGATGTGATTCCCTTTCACAAAAGTGGGACCAAGACAGAGGCAGGGAACTACAGACCTGTCAGTTTGACCTCTGTGGTAGGGAAAGTGATGGAGTCACTTCTGAAGGAAAGAATTGTTGAGTACCTACAGGCCAGTGGGGCACAGGACCCAAGGCAGAATGGGTAGGAAGGTCATGTCAGACGAATCTAATAGATTTCTTTGACTGGGTGACCAAACTAGTAGACCAGGGAGGGGCTGTGGACATGGCCTACCTAAATTTTAGCAAGGCATTTGACACAGTCCCACACAAAAGATTAATAGTCAAATTAACCAGCCTGGGAGTTGGTCTCAGGGTGGTAGCCTGGGTAATACATTGGCTGGACAACAGGACACAGAAGGTAATTGTAAATGGAGTCCACTCTGGAGAAAGAGGGTTACTAGTGGGGTACCGCAGGGTTCAGTACTGGGTGCAGTCCTTTTTAATGTCTTTATAAGTGACGTTACAGAGGGACTGGAAGGAAAAGTATGCCTCTTTGCAGATGACACAAAGATCTGCAACAGGGTTGATACACAAGGAGGCGTGGTAAGGATGAGAAGGAACTTGACAAGGTTGGAGGAATGGTCAGAAGTATGGCAGCTAGGATTCAATGCAAAGAAGTGCAAAATAATGCACCTGGGAAACAAGAACCCAGGGGAAGAATACACAATGGGGGGAGGTAGTAACAACAACAAAAAAGGAAAGGGACCTGGGGGTAATCATATCAGATGACCTTAAGGTTAGCAAGCAATGTGAGAAGGCAGTAGGGAGGACTGGGGGTAAACTGGGATGCATAGGGAGAGGCATCACCAGCAGAAAACAGGAAGTTGTTATCCCTCTGTACAGACAGTTGGTGAAATCCCATCTGGAGTACTGCGTCCAGTTCTGGAGACCCCATTTCCACAAGGACATAGACAGGATAGAGGCAGTCCAGAGGAGGGCAACTAAAATGGTGCAGGGTCTGCAGGAGAAGCCGTATGAGGAGAGACTAAAGGAGCTTAATATGTATACCCTTGATGAAAGAAGGGAGAGGAAGGACATGATATAAACTTTTAAGTTCCTCAGTGGATTCAACAAAGTCCAAGAGGGTAGCATCTTTCAGAAAAAGAGATGTGCAAGAACAAGGGGGCACAATTTAAAGATGGGGCGGTTCAGGGGCAATGTGAGGAAGTATTTTTCACAGAGAGAGTAGTGATGCATGGAACAGCCTTCCTGAGGAGGTTGTGGGGTCTAAAACTGTGGGGAATTCAAGAATGCATGGGACAGACATAAGGCAATTCTTGTGGGGGGTAGGAAGAAATAGGCTGTTGGTTAACTAGGATCTGCGGCCTATCCTGTAGGTAGGGAAATGGGTAGACTAGATGAGCCAGGCGGTCCTTATCTGCCGTCGAAGTCTATGTTTCTATGTATACAATAAATCAAAATTGTTTAGAGGACATATATGTGGGTTTCAATTAAATTGTCTAGCCATATAATGCATCAAATTTATGACGACAAAGTGGTCATCATATGCCTGCCGGCCAGATTTGAACTTAACTAGAAAATCAAACCTTATGGATTTTGAACTCCTTGAAGTAACTTAAAGGTTCAACAGAGATTTTCTAACAGTCACTGACCAAAAAAATTGTATTTTCAAACGGCTGCAAAATTAATTTATAAACAGGACAAAAACTGGCTTTCTTCCTCTGATACTGGGATTGTGCTCCTGAAAGAGTTTAAAAAATATGAGGAATCAAATTATTTAACACACTAGAGCCTTAATACATAGGATTCTTGCTCACAGTAACATAGAGTCCTGGTCCAGCTCTCTCCTTCATTCCTGTTTCTAGGGCCTTTTCTGTGATCATCCTCTTTAGTCAAGATTAACTCCTTCCTCTGGTGCAATCTGGCAGAAGGGAACAACGAGTGAAAAAAAAATCGCTCAATTTGAGCATATTAAAACTGGTGTTTAAAACCTTATCACAGGAAGCCCCTAGGCAAAGTTAGCATACCTTTGTATTTCTTTCTTTACAGCATATAGCACTCTGCGGTGCATCTCTCAAAGGAGTATACTCCATACTCCACAGGGTACTGTATATCCAGAACTCTGAATCTCAGTCCCTGTTGCAAACTGCCATCGTCACAGGAGAACGCCAACTCAGTTCTTCGACCCAGAATCACTCCAGTATCAGGTTCACTCACAAAAGCTAGCAAAAATGTTTCTTTTTCCAATCTTCCAGCTTCTCTTCCAGCATTGCACAGGATGCCCAGCACAAGGAACACTACACCCTCTGGGCTCAAACACCCAGGCTTAGTCCACGTGGACAAAATACACACGAACACCCTCTGCGACCCTGGCTTGGGCTCCAGGGAGACCTTGCGTAAGCAGAACCACGAGTCAAGGAAAAGCTCTCTACAAGTGTCAGCGCAGTTGTCAGCAGTCGCCCAGACTCTCTTCAGTGACAGTAAAAAACAGCTGACGACTGAGGAAACCCCCCACAGAAAATATTGCTGGAATTAAGAGTGAGAAGCACCAGAGAGAAAAGTAATGCAGAGAGAGGAGCCGTGGAGCAGTGATCTGTTGGAGTGTGACACACAAGTGTGTTTTTGTCACTGCTGCCTCTGCTCTCAGTTCTTAGGCTTGGCATTCCTGTACTCTGCCCCAGAGTATGCTAAAGGGAAGGGGAGTAAGGAGTTGTGGCTGAAGGAGATACTGTACTGCCCAACTAGGAAGAGACTCTGGATGGGAGCTGGGCATGGCACCATCAAGAGGTGAGCACAATGGTATTTTTAGAATATGACCATGATCTGGAAGGAAGCTAGGGTCTCCTGCAGGCTACTTCAGTTTGCCGATGACACTGAGCTAACCAGGGTGGAGGACTTCCTTGAGAAAGGGACAGATTTCAGGAGGGCCTGAATAAGCTGGGTGATAGCTCTAACTGCTGGAGTCTCCAATTCAGTGTAGTTATATGCCAGGTGCTACATGTTTTGGAGGAAAAAGCAAAGGTAGGATTTGCACTCTGTGTGAGGCTCCTCTTGCTGCAGCGGAGGAGTAAAAGGACTTTGGGATCATAATGAACAAGGGCCTCAAGCATGACAAGCAGTGCATGGTCGCTGTCAGGACAACCATCAGAATGCTGGAGTGTAGCAAAAGGCAGAGGGGTGACCAACAGATCAGGGGAAGTAATCCTGCCACTTAACAAGGTCCTGGGTGGACCCCACCTAAAGTGCTTTGTGCAGTTCTGGGCTTCTCAATACCAAAATGACTGTAAGGCAGTCAAGAGGGTGCAGTGCAGGGCCACCAAAATGATCAGGGGTATGGAGGACAAAATCTCTGAGGAGCGACTGGAGGCCCTTGATGTGTTCATCCTGGAGGAAGGGAGGCTGAGGGGGGACATTATCTCCTTTTCCTGCATACTCCAAAAGTATCAACAAGATCAAACAGATTGAGATGTGCTATCTGGTTTGCTCCTGTAGGATGCAGGGGCATTCTGTAAAGCTCAGAGGTGAGAAATACAGGGGTAAAGTTAGGAGGCACTGCTTCTCCCAGAGGGTCGTGAATCTCTGGAACATCCTACCAGTGGAGACAGTGGGCATGGAGATAGTACTGGCAATGGAGGTAAGCCGTGACACATTTCTGACAGGAAAGGAAATTGCAGGGAAACCGGGGTAGTGGAGGAGTGGAGTATCCCTGTAAACTCGTTTGCACAAGATATTTATGAACTGGGGGGGGGGGAGACCTGATGGACCTAGAGTCCATTCTAACCTTAAATTCCCATGTTAATTACTTGCAATAATGCCAGTGGAAGTTGTGAATCTCTTTTATGTTATATCATTGTTATACTGTGACATGTATAGTAACTGCTGTCGTTGTTTCTTTTTTAGTCTGTTATCTGGGATGCTGTATGGCATGACATCTCAACTGGAAAGGAGGATCAGTGAGAATCTGAATCTAGTCTTTGTGGATATTGAATATAATTTGTAATAGGGAATCACTGTAGCTTTGCTTAGTGCTGAACAAGAATGTGAATGGCCTCTTACTCATGGCAGAGGAGACTATGCAGATAAATGGCCAGTACATATTAAAGTTTAATGAACTTCTGGAAAGTTTTGTTTTTGAAACAGATCAGACAGAAATGCTACAGTCCCTATGCATTAAGAAATCCATCTAATTATTTTAAAATTACATGTTACACAAGTCCTGCTGCAGTTCAGGGCGCATTTAAAGGCTTGTATGTCACCTATTTTGTGCAGTACCATCCTTTAGTAAAGTATGTCAGTGGTGCTAATGCTGGATATGCACTTTCTGACTACTGAAGCAACGGATTTGTCTTGGCTTTCACATCAGAGGTGTAAATTTAGTTCCATACATTTTTTTTTTTTTTTTGGTAGTAAATTGCAATAGGTGTTCTCTTTGCAACTTTCTACCTTGTGGGTACAGTTAGAATGAACTGAAATCATCTCAACTTTGTGTAGTGTCCTTGAATTCAAATGGAAGTTACTTTGATTCCGAGTTGGGCTAAATTGCAGCCTACAGGTTTTTTTTAACCAAGCTTTTTCTTCAGCCTCCAGTGCAGCTGTCTCCTGATGGCGCCTCACCTGCCCTGCCACCTACCTTATCATGGACATACAACCTTATCATCCACTTGCACAGGACCATCGCGAGGTGGGTAGGATGCCATGTTGCTAGTGCGTGGGCCTCCGGGGATGTGGCTTCATCCTTGATGGACCAAAGCTTTTCTCTCCCATTTTTCCCCCCAAGGAATGCTGCGTGCGATAACCCACACCCCTGTGTGTGGTGAAGTGCATGCATGCTGTCGGAATCTGGTGCCTGCCCTTCCCCTCTCTTGTTTGCCACTCTTGCTGCCAGCAGACTTCATTAGGCGGCAGACATGTAATGGGACACAGTATCCCCCCACTCAAGGAAGAGGAGTTGTACATAGGATGTTCAATCTTTCTTCCTCCGGCCAGCGCCCAAGTGAAATAAGCTCATTTGAGCTGCACTACGGGCCCAGCAGCAGTCTACATTTCTAACAATGTGGCTTCATCCCTAGCAACACACTGCAGAATTCCAATCGAGGAGCTGATGCCCAGAAACCGTCCAATCATTTTCAAACACTATTGTGTGCACCATCCTCACCTTCTGCACAGTTCCCACCAGTCATCAAATCTTACTTTGATTTGGGTGTGGAGCCTGCAGCCATGGAGTCAAGACATGTTCTCGTGGCCCTTTGAGTGAAGTTCTCTCATTCGCTATTTTTACAAATTCTTTTTTTGGTTTTGTCTGGTGCTCAAAGGTACATTTGGTAGACTATTGTTTCAGCAAATTCAAACATGGGTAACCCCCAAAAAGTGACAGCAAAAGGTGGCGGAAAAATGGGCCTAGTGGAAGCAGGATTGAGTGCAGTTAGGAAAAGAGTAGGCCCAGCTGGAGAGGTGACGACTTGAACTATACACTACAGGATGTCATGAGAATGACCCAGGCTCTCGATGAGAGTCACTTCTCTGGCCTAAGTTGAAGAGTTTCACTCACGGCTTCAAGTTTCTGAAACTCAATCCACTTCTGCTCTTGTGGAGGCTAAAGAAGCTGCTGGGGTTTGCTTGAGAGCTACGACCACTGCTACCGAGTTAATAAGGGAAAACAGTGCCTTTAGACTTCTGCTTGAAGTTTTAGAAAATATTACCAGGACAGTGAATATGCCAATCCTGGGGCTCCTGGAGCCCAAAGAAGGGGACAATTTTACTGCTTTTGCCAGACCATGACTACAGACATTATTTCATCGCGAGCCAGCACCCAGGGTGCAGAAAACTAATAGGATAATGCTGCGTCAGTAGAAGGATAACCCCAACATCCTGAGGAGTCTGATGTCATCCTAAGCAGCAGTTCAGAGAGGGATTTAGTCCTGACAGAGATGAGGAAGAAAGGACCTATAACCCTAGAGGATGGTAATACAGACTCTATCTACCCGGACGTCAGTTTTGCTACCAGAGATAGGATATTTTTTTACTCTGTAAGAACTGTCCTCAACTCCCTTGGGCTCTCACATGCACTCCAATATCATGTCCATCTAAAAATTGTATATTCAGGCAAAATGTACTCATATGATGACCCCAGGGAGGCAGGAGTCTTAGTTAACACAATCAAGCGGTACTTTTGTATGCAGGGGCAGGAGGAGAGCTCTGTTTTAGACGTTGACAACTGATTTTAAAAATGATATATTTTATTTGTTGGTAAAATGCAGGGTGTGGGCTGAATGAGGGGACCTATGGCACAAAGGTACTAGTTCAGGGGTTTTATAAATAGAGGGCTGAGGTACCAAAATTATGAACAATTAAGGCTCGCTTACTCTTAATTACTTGATTTCTAAAACAAAACTTTGAACCAAGTAACTCCTGAAGCTAGAAACCAGACTAAACTGAATGCTTTTAAAAAAAGATGATTAACGAAATCCTGTATCATGATTGTAGCTATTGAAATCTGTGATTTGTAAGTGAATTTGTTTCATATGATTGTTTATTATTTATTTTTATATTACATCATTGATTTTGTGTTAATATCCATTGAAATTGGCTAAGTAGCCCTACAAGACAACCTTGTAAATAGGGCCCTTGGGTCGTAAGCGTTTTATCCTGCTTAAAAATATTTACTACTACTACTTTGTGGTACTGCTGTTAGAGTGATGTTTACACCCACAGTGTATAGCCTTTTTTTGATCTGATTTAAGGTGGAGAGAAGACTTCTCATGTTGTGTCAGCCATGTGGCACTACGCACTAGTTCTAGCTTCTCCCTTTTTCCCTACTCACGCTCAACTTAGTTTGGACCATGGCATGACCCAGGATGTAACCGTTTACCATTTGTGCTACTGGGCTTTTGGTTATAGAAGTGCATAGCACTCCCTATTTATCAGGCTATATTTTTGGCTATTGGTGGACTCTATGGTGGCGTCTTCAGGTAAGGGGGTTACATTCCTCTGTTGGGTACATTCTACGCATCCGAAGTGGAAGCAAAACTTTTGAGTCTGATGTCTTGTAAGGAGGCATCTGATCTGAAATGCTTTCTTGTGCACCATGGTCGGTCCCAAGCTTGGTTTTCACTTGTTTAAGCAGGTGTTAAAGCAAGAGAGAGAGAGAGAAGTAAGCACAGAGAGATTAAATTACTTGCTAAAGGTCACACAATATGTTAATGGTGGTAATGGGATTCAGATGTAGATAGCCATGCTCACAGCTCTGCACTCTAACCACTCAGGTGTACTGCCTCCTAGCAATGGTTTCTTCAGAAAACCTGTAGCATACAGTACACAGAAATCAGTGAAACTCCCCTTCATCCTAGACTTAAGCCCTGTTTACACAGTCACATTTCCCCTGGAGTAACCCCATTGCTTGGGTTGCTCCAGTGTATATGCGACCATGTGGACACGTACCGGATTGCAACAAGCCACCCATTAAGCTGGTCCCACATTCCCTCTCAAGCTGGGGACACCGACTGGAATGAGTGACTTGCAGCAGATTAAACTGCTGTATGGACTGCTTGCGTCGTCGCAACACGTCCGCTCTCTTCATGCGGTGGCAAGCGACAGTCTGGATCCCTGACGCACAGCCCCTCACCAGCTCAGACTACAGCGGGGCAGAAAGAGGCTGTGTGGACAGGCAGTTTGCCACTTGCTGGTGCTCAGGATCACACTGCTGCGTTCGGAAAAGAGTAGCGCTGCTGCTGTGTAAACATGACTTTAGACTCCCATCTATTCCCACCATAGAGATTCCTTTTATTTGCTGGACTTGCACCACTAAATAGGTCCTCTGTGTTACTCTGTCTCTCTCTTTCACTGATCAGTATTTAAAAGAACTATTTTCATATATGGACCTTCTGTTGTTTCTACCTGACTGGTACTGGTAGTAGTTTTGTTGCAGTATTTCAAGTAGCCAGTTGGACTGTTACAAATAAATGCTTTTTCTTCTTTCCATACAACACATGTGCAGGCTAGATACAGTACGCTCTTTTCTGAGGCCTTGATTAAATTCTGTACTTGCTCTGTGTTAGCCTGCGATTTATGTGCACCAGATATCTCTTGGTATACAGTAGGACGTTAATGCCATACGATTAAGGGTATAGATAGTAATTTACACCACTGGTGCAGTGTCCTCTGCTTTGGCTAGTTCTGGCTAATGGAATTTATGTGGTACTTATGTTTTGACAACCTCCCCCCTACCACGTGAAGCAATTACATTTCATTTCATTTATTTCTTTTATTAGTTTTACCAGAAAAGAGGATTGGGTCCGAAGACCCTTTTTCAACCATGCCTGGGGAAGGCAGTTACAAAGGATACAAACATAATAGCAAACACAGTTTATTACATTTGATCATACTAACAATTAAAATAATATACAGAGGTGTGTGTTTTTCTCCTGCCATAACATGGTATTTTATGTCTATGGAGTCATCCCTTGTCACAGAAATGTTTTGTTCTTGGGATGTGGATATGATGTTCTATCCACACTGTTTAGCAGATGCCTTTCCCCTTTAATTCTTGCAGGAATGTCTTCAGGCTGGCTCCTCCCATCCACCCGGGTGGTAAAACCCTTGACTCCACCCCTAGACGCCAGATCTTCCTTTCCATTTGGAAGGTTCAGGTTCCCTCCTTACCGCTCCCACGTGTAGTAGGCCCTGGTGCTTGAATCTTCGGATCTGCTTCCTAAACTTTAAAACTCGTACAAGTTACAACTTCAACTTTTAATTCGATCGATCCACGATGGAAGACAAGACCACTGCTGGGTTTCACCGGTGCCCCTGTAGGCAGAAGATGTTGCGGACCGACCCCACACTACGTGCGTGTACTGCTTAGGCCACGATCATGATCCACAGGCCTGCGATTTTTGTCTGTCCTTTCATCTGACTGTGCTAGATGACCACGCTGCCTGACTCCAGCTGGGACGACTGGAGAAGTGTTACCCACCAGTCAAGTCCAAGGAGCAGCTTGAACAACTCAAGCCCTTCAAGGAGGAGGCAGCCCAGGCTGCAACTCAGTCCTCTTCGGCTCCGGCCTTTGTTCTGCTCCAATTGGGCTCCACTTACTCGCCTTCTTTCTAGGAGCTGTGCCAGTCCCGCTCAACTAAAGGAGAGGGTCCTTCAGGATTGCATGGTTCGCACTCTCGCAAGAAGGAGTCGAAGAAAGACAAGGAGAAGTCTCAGTGTCAACGCTCCTGGGATCGGGAACTTTCCCATTCTCAGGAGACTTCGGCTTTGACTTTGGTTGAAACCGCAGCCATGGCCGCTGGTTTCATGGTGACTCAGTCATACCAGTTGGTTGAGACGCTGGTCGACGATGCGCCCACGATTTTTCTTGACCCAGTTGACTGGCTGTCATCAGATGAGGCCAATAATTCAATTCTCTTTTTAGGACTCTGGTCCTACTGGTGATCTCTGACGGGTCGGCCCAGCCCGCTGAATCGAACCCGCCGGTCTCAGAACCTGGACCTGTCCAGAACCTGTCCAGGAGGGAGCCAAGGTTCCCCGGCTCTCCTGACACCCACTGGTACCACTGACGATTCCGAGATCTCTGTCTTAACTTCTTCTGAGGTTGGGCAGATCTAGCCATCATCAACAATCTTGCCGTATCACGGAGCAGTGTCGCCAGCTATTCTTCTCTGTCCTCCTCAGATGAGGAGAGACTTCGGTGCAAATTGCGCCAATGCTACGAAGATTTAATGTGGCAGCAGCTGGTCTTGACCAGACTGAAACTGACACCGGTTTCCATCCTGGCCATTGAGTGGCTGGTGCCCGAACGGCCAGCATCGACTCCCCTGTCCGGGTTGATCACCACCATTCCTCCCCCAGCGGAGCTGGTGCAGACCAAGTCAGCGCGGCCGAAGCAGGCATCTGTGCCCATCGTGGTGGAGCCACCACCTAAGCAGCTGATGACTGGGGCTCCACCGAAGGAGCCTTGGCCAGCCAAGGGATTTCCCCATCAGCTGGCAGTCACCCTCACTCCCAACCATCCTAGGCGGATTGAGGGCGATGCTTCGGAAAGCCCGCTTTACGCGGACTCCTCAGAGTTCAAGGATTCCTCCCTGCACTCATGTCCCATCAACACTGAGTCATTGGGAGGCATCTCCATGGATGAAAGTCCTTCCTCGTTCATGGGCATTCTTCGGATCATCTCCAAGTCCACGGGGATGGAGCTCGGCCCGGCCCTGGAGCTTTGGCAGTGTCCTGCCTCTTGCCCTGCGCCCTCGGCCCAGATGGCCTGCAAGTATGCAGTACCAACCGGCTCCCTTTCAGGGTTTTTGGAGCATTCCTCAGCTGAGGGATTGGTGGCTGACTCCGTTTTGTGATGCTCGGGCAATACAGGGGACATCGCTAGACCGCCGGATAAAGAGACCAAGAAGCTGGACCATTCGGCTAAAAAAGTCTGTGCTGCCTTTTCACTCTGCCTTCACCAGGCTAGTTCGGCCATGCTGATGGCACACTTCTCTCATGCCCTTTTGGGCTTCCTGGATGAGGTGAGTCCTTACCTGCCGGCAGACCTCCAAACTACGGTTAAGCAGGTCTGAGACCAGGGGAGGGCAGTGGTGAGGCAGTAACTCCAGACGGCTCTGGATATTGGTGACTCTTGTAGCCGCTGAGTCATGGCTGCAGTAGTCATGCGCCATAGGGCTTGGTTGAGGAACTCTACCTTCATGGCGAATACCCAACACAAGCTAGTGGATGTCCCTTTTTTGGTCGCTGATCTTTTCGGGCCCAGTGTGGAGGGTCACCTGCAGCGCATTGAAAAGTCCAGTGCCACCCTGGATTCTGTGACATCCGCCCACTAGGACAAGGGCCCTAAGCACCAGATGCGCAAGCCTTTTCAGTCCTCCACTCCTGCGGCAAAACCAGCCCAGCAACAGCAGGGCCAGCAGGCTCAATCTTGGTGACCTCGGGCCAAGTCGGTGGCCTCATCAGTTGGAAAGCCTGGAGGGAAGGGACTTGGCAGCCTCTCGGCTGGCTCCTCCTCCAAGCCTGTTCAGTGACGGGATGGGGGTTGCTACCCTCATACTCGTCATGCCTCCCCTGGGTCCTCCTGTGGGGGGTGGGGGGGCCGGCTTTGCCATTTTCTTTCCGCCAGGTCCGTTGTCACCACAGGCAGGTGGGTTCTGGAACTGCTTGGCCAGGGTCTGCCTCTGGAGTTTAGCAGCACCCTCCAAGCCGAGCCTGCACCTCATGGGAGGACTTGGTTTCTGCAGTCACTCAGTCAGCTGTTTGAGATGACATTGACCAGCTCCTCCACAAGGAGGTCATGTTCAGAGTTGAGGATCCTCTGGAGCACTCAGGGTTTGTCTCCAGGTATTTCGTGGTACCAAAACGGATGGGGGGGCTGGTGCCCCATTCTAGATCTGCATGACCTGAACAAGTTTCTCAGGTCTCGCACCTTCAGGATGGTAACTCTGGCACAGATCATACCATCTCTGGAGCAAGGCATGTGGTTTTGCTCCCTGGATCTTCAGGATGTGTTCTTTCATGTCCTGGTCCATCCATCCCATTGAAGGTTCCTCCATTTTCATATGGAAGGAATCCTTTATGAGTTTCAAGCCATGCACTTCATCCTCTTCTCTGCCCCCAGGGTCTTCACCAAATGCGTTGCAGTGGTGACAGCTTATCTGAGGTGCCAAGGAGTCCGGGCGTACCCCTACCTGGATGATTGGCTCATAGCAGGTCCCTCCAGGCAGGAAGTGGAGCGGTCCAGAGACCGGCCCTCCAGACTTGGTTTGAGGTTGGTCTCCTTGTCAATGAGGGCAAGTCGGAACTCATGCCCTCGCAGGTGATTCATTTCATTGGGGCAGAGCTCGACTCTTGCCGAACCAGAGCCCGGCTCCTGGCAGACAGGGCAGAGGTTCTCTCCTCCTTTGCCCAATCATTTCTGGTTGGGCAATCGCGCCCTGCCTAGGACTTCCTGCTCGTTCTGGGTTACATGGCGGCCTGCACCAGCGTGGTCCAATGGGCCCGCTGGCACATGCGCGCTCTCCAGTGGGAGCTGGCCAGCCAGTGGTCTCAGCGCAAAGGTCACTTCAACCAGCTGGTCACTGTGACCCAGAGGATATGGGATGCTCTCCAGTGGTGGCTCATCCCAGCACACATGCAGGAAGGGATCCTGTTTGTCTGCACTGAGCCGACTGTCTTCCTTACGACCGACATCTCTCTGATGGGTTGAGGTGCCCAGCTTGGGGAACACAGAGTCCACGGGCTCTGGTCCCCTCATGAGTCCCGATGTCGCATCAACCTGCTGGAGCTCCGAGTGGTTCAGCTAGCCCTGACTGCATTTGCTCCATTCATTTGGGGTCAAGTGGTTCAGATCCAGACGGACAATACCACGACCATGTACTGTCATAACAAGCTGGGCGGGACTCACTCTTTGCCTCTGTGCAGGGAAGCTGTCCGCATCTGGACCCTTGTGCACAGCCTGGAGACAGATCTCCTCGCCATCCATGTGGCAGGAGCCTTGAATCAGCTGGCGGATGCTCTCAACTGAATGGGCGAGACATCTCATGAGTGGCTTCTCCATCCGGAGGTAGTACACAGTCTGTTGTCCCAGTGGGGCACTCCTCAGGTGGATCTGTTCACCTCCAGAGAGAACACAAAGTTGAGACTGTTTTGTGCCCACCCCCCTCAGCAGGGCTTGCTGCAGGGGGATGCCTTCTCAAGGCCATGGACTCCAGACCTCTTCAATGCCTTCCCTCCACTTCCCTTGATTCACAAGGTGCTTCTCAAGGTCAAGCGGGACAAGGCACAGGTGATCCTGGTGGCTCTTGACTGGCTCCACCAGTTTTGGTACCACGATCTCCTCCTCATCCTCAAAAACAGGCTCCTGAGGTGTCTTCCAGCATGCCCAGACCTGCTGTCCATCAGTCAGGGGAAGATACTCTACCCGGACATTCAGTCCCTGCATCTGACAGCCTGGTTCTTGAGCGGCTAGAGTTCCAGGCTTTGGGTCTTTCCAACAAGGTCCTCACAATTGTTGAGGCATCCCATAAGGAATCGACCAGAATATGCTATGCCTTCAAATGGAAGAGATTCTCCATTTGGTGTGAGGGCAAAGGACTGGACCCTTCGACCTGTCCCGTGGCTAGTATTTTGGACTATCTTTGGTCCCTCTCCCAAAAGGGACTTCAGTCGACGACCCTTAAGGTGCACCTGGCAACCATCTCTGCTTACCAGGCTCAGGATGGTCAGCAGTCGGTGGTGCAGGAGAAAGTAGTCTGGTGCTTTTTCAAAGGCCTAGATCACATACCCCCTCCGGTGTGTGAACCACCACCTCTGTGGGATTTCCTGCTGGTTTTGGCAAAGCTCATGGGCAAGCCATTCAAACTGATTCACAGGTGTGACATCTCCCACCTGTCATGGAAGACTGCCTTCTTGGTGGCTATCATGTCAGCCAGAAGGATTGGGGAGCTTCAGGCGCTTTCGGTGGAGTCTCCTTACCTGGCCTTTCACAGGGACAGGGTTGTCCTGCGCCTCCACCCGAAATTGCTTCCGAAGTTGGTGTCGGAGTTTCACCTTAACCAGGTGTTGACTCTGCCAGTATACTACCCCATTTACACCTCAGAGGCCGAGTACAGGCTCCATACTTTGGACCTGAGACGAATGCTTGCCTACTATAAAGAGCGTACGGCTGAAGTTCGGGGAGAGGTTCACCAGCTGTTTATCACCTATGCTGAAGCCACACCTGGCAGACCTGCAGCCAAGTGGACGATTTGCAGGTGGATCTCTTTCTGTATTGATCTCTGCTATACACTGGCGAGTAGGGAGTTTCCTTTAGGGCTAAGGGTTCATTCCACCTGCCATACCGCTGCATCGGTAGCTGCTTCTATCCAGGAAATCTGTAGGGCTGCTACCTGGAAGTCAGCACACACCTTCATTTCCCATTACCATATTGACCTCGAGTCACACCGGGAATGCTGGTTTTGGGGCTGCAGTTCACTAATCTCTTTTCCTCAAGTAGGGGTATGTGCCTTGCCTCCCTTCTCCCAGAAAACTGCTAGGAGTCTGCCAGACAGTGTGGACAGAACATCATATCCACATCTCTAGAAACACAGGTTACTCACCTGTAATAGTAGTTCTAGGAGTGGTATATGATGTTCATCCATACGAACACACCTGACCTCCCCAGCTCAGGCGCATAACCTTGCTTCCAGCAGGCTAAGATCTGGCGTCATGGGGCGGAGCCGAGGGTTTTACCTCCTGAGTGGGTGGGAGGAGCCAGCTTGAAGACGTTCTGGCAAGAATTAAAGGGGAAAGGCATCTGCCAGACAGTGTGAATGAACATCATTTACCACTCCTAGAACTACTGTTACAGGTGAGTAACCTGTGTTTGTGTATTCCACACGTGATAAAGTATGTTATAAAATGGGTAGTAAAAAAATCAAAACCTAATTTGTCAGATAGCATCACCTGACCTTTGATTAAATTTTAATCCACAGTTAGGCAACCAAACTCTCTGCCATCTTTGTTTAGATGTTACACAACAAGAACAATATCAATGAGAAATGAGCCACGTAACAGTTTCTAAACTTTTGCAGTGTTTTCGTATTCATAGCAGATGTTTTTTTTTATTTTTTTATCATTAACATTTTTTTATTGAGAACTTTATGGTTTCATACCCCTTAAGGAGGGCACAGTTATATAGAGCTTAAAATGAGTATGACAGTAGAACATACAAACAGCAACAGTGGTAGGTGTTCTATAACAAAATATTGCATGACAGACAATTGAGTGGGGCTTGGAAATTAATACAATAAGTTTAGCCACTGTTGCTATCAAAAGTTGCATTGCATAGTAAGATTATGGGAACATCCCTGACAGCTGCAGTATATAACAGGACTAACCATCTCTGTTCAGCCCAGGTAAAATGCAAGTAGTTGTCTTAGAATCAAAATTAAATAAAACTTGCTACGATACAAATTCAGTGTCTATTTCTAATTTGTACAGAGTCCATTTTCTCCAGATTTCCGCAAACACCAGGAGGTGGTTTAGATAGTAGTAAGTTTGCTTTCCTAATTGATATATGGAATCTACAGTTGTGGTCCACTAGGCTATGGTAGGTGGGTGGGGAATGAGTCAAAGCCTGATGACCGGCTGCCTTTTTTGCTCCAGTGAGTAAAATAAGGAGCAGTTTCAGCAGTCTCCCTCTACATGCATTAACAATAACATAGAAGTAAGTTGTCCCGGGCATGTAAACATTCCTTCCAGGATATGGGTTAAGTGGTCCCTAAAAAGGTGCTGAGACAGAGCTGCTCCAAAAGATGTGTGCTTGGTCCACCATGGATTCCCTGCACCCCCTCCAGCACTTGCTAGCTTGTTCCCCTTTGTATTTTGTTTGGACAGCAGGGGTTCTAAAAAAATCAAGTCTGACACTTTCACGCAAACTCTTTGAGTTAAGGGGCCATAGACAGTTCATAAGAGGGTAAAGCATATTTAAGCCACTTCTTGTCACAAGTAATTTGCAGCTGCTCTGTTCATTTTTGGAGGACTATGATTGTTGACTCCTTAGACTGGTCCCTCAGGGTGGCATAGAGCCTTCCTGCTAAGTGTGTCCCAATACATTGGGGTAAAGAGTGTTTGTGGCAGATCAGGGAGCTGCTTGCTGTTATGGGCAGACTTGATGGGCCAGGCGGTCCTTACCTGCCGACAGAATCTATGAGTAATGGGCATTGATAAGTGTCCAGATTTATAAGTAGCGAAAATGGTCCATGGTTGGGAGAGAATACTTATACCGCAGTGTCTGGAATGGAAACACGCCTCTAGTGTCCAGTAATTGGTGCAAATAGGTGAGCCCCCTTCTAGCCCACTGCCTTAAGAAAGGATCAGTTTTAGACAGGGGATTAGTGTGATCATGTGCTAAAGCACCTAACAGGGGGCCGTGATACCCTAGCAAGGCACCCCAGCAGATCCTATGCCAGACTCACAGTGTAGTGGCTGTATGTGTAAAGAATTCGGAGAAAGGGAGGTAGCCTGGTGACATGGCATAGAGGATTGCCCCTATGTCGTGAAGATCATTCAGAATGAATTCAGTACTTTTCCAGCGGGGCTGGTAGGTGTCTGACATCCAGAGACAGACTAGTCTCAGATGGCAAGCCAGGGCATAGAGCTGTAAGTTTGGGAGGTTTACCCCTCTTGTGTGTTGGAGAGCTGCAGAAGTGAAAGCTGAACTCTTGGCTGCCTGCTTTCCCAAGACAATTGGGAAAGAAGATGACCTAAAGGTAGGCAAGCAATGTGAGAATGCAGTTAAGAGGACTGGGGGGATACTGGGATGCATAGCGAGAGGCATCACCAGTAGAAAACAGGAAGTTGTCATCCCTCTGTACAGACAGTTAATGAGACCCCATATGGAATACTGTGTGCAGTTCTGGATACCCCATCTCCACAAAGACATAGACAGGATGGAGGCAGTCCACAGGAGGGCAACTAAAATGGTGCAGGGTCTGCACCAGAAGTCATACGAAGAGAGACTGAAGGAGTTTAATATGTATACCCTTGAGGAAAGGAGGGAGAGAGGGGACACGATAAAAACATTTAAGTACCTCAAGGGACTCGACAAAGTCCAAGAGGGTAGCATCTTTAACAAGGGGGCACAATTAGAAGACAGAGGGGAGATGGGTCAGGGGCAGTGTAAGGAAGTATTTTTTCACGCAGAGGGTGGGGGATGCATGGAACGGCCTTCTTGAGGAGGTTGTGGGGTCAAAAACAGTGGGGGAATTCCAGAATGCAAGGGACAGACATAAAGCAATTCTAGTGATGGGGAAGGTGGAAATAGGCTGTTGGTTACCTGGGATCTGCAGCTTATCCAATAGGTAGGAAAATGGGCAGACTGGGTGCACCAAGCGGTCCTTCTCTGCCGT
Source organism: Neoceratodus forsteri (assembly GCA_016271365.2). Taxonomy (NCBI): domain Eukaryota; kingdom Metazoa; phylum Chordata; order Ceratodontiformes; family Ceratodontidae; genus Neoceratodus; species Neoceratodus forsteri. The sequence continues at coordinate 144,699,297 of CM057453.1, forward strand.
CAAAGTCTATGTTTCTATGTAAGCTTATTTCATATTTGGAAATAGCTCTGTGCTGGCATTAAAGGGAGGGTTTTTTAGGTTATATAATATTCTTGGCAAGGTATTTGGTTTTACAGCTTCCACTTTGTTCAGAAAGGATAAATGGAGGGTGAACCAGCGGTTCACGTCCTTTGTTATGTTATCTGTGAGGGGTTCATAATTGAGTATATCCAGATGGTTAGGGTGTTTTGTAATGTGGACCCCCAGACATTTTAGGGTATTCCTGCTCCATCAGATTTTAAGCTGGGTCTTAAGAGGCTGGTCAGGGGTACAGTAAAAAAGTAAGACCTCTGTTTTATTTGTATTGAGACAAAAGCCTGCAAGAGTTTCAGATTTGTCTAGGAGGTCCCATGCAGCTGGGAGGGAGACTGAGGGGTTTGTTACAGTTAACAAAATATCATTGGCAAAGAGGGCAATTTTGTAGTCTCTACCCCCTTAAGGTATACTGTATATGTGAGGAGATTGCCATATGTGGGGAAGAAGTGGTTCTATATAGAGGGCAAATAAAATAAGTGAGAGGAGACCTCCCTTCTGGGTGCTCTCTGAGTATAAAAGATTGGATGAGGGAGCCATTTACCCTAACATATGCTTGTGGATGATAGCAGAGGGTCTGTATCAAAGCCGTAAATTCTAAAAGGAACCCAAAGCAGTACAAAGGTGTACCAGAGAAAGGGCCAGGAAGCTCTATCAAAGGCCTTCTCTTCATCCAGGCTGGCAAGGACCAGGGGATAGATCACTAGTGAATGTAGTCCAGGAGAAGTAGTGTTCTCCTAACATTGTCATGGGCTTGACATTTCCGCATGAGGCCTGCCTGGTCCATGTCCAGCAAGAATGGGAGAAGGCTGTCTAGCCTGTCAGCCCAAATGGACATAAACCGTTTATAATCATAATTTGGGATTGAGATAGGGCAGTAGGGTGCAGGAGATAGGGGGCCCTTCTCCAGTTTGTGGAGTACTGAGATAGTGGCATATTGCCACAAAGTGAGGATCTTCCCCGTCCTGGAGGGATCTAAGAAGTTTCGCTAGTAGTGGGGTCAACAGGTCCATAAGTGGGTAATCACAGCAGATGTTCTGATGGAACAGTTTATACGCTTTTACAATGTTTTCATGTTCCAGCACCTGTTTTAAGTACAGTTTAAGCAAACTACTTTATCTGGTGGATCATTACACAGTAAAGTTTCGTTTAGCACTTAAAAATAATTTTTTTCTATTATTTTTTTAGTATTGAACCCATTTTATAAGTGCAATAATCCACTCCAGGGTGTGGGGTTATGGCAAACTAGTGCACTTCCTCGATGCTGGAGGACACTCAGCCTTAAGCCTTGTATCTCACTACATACCTGGGGCATGCATTAATGCACCACAACCCCATGCCCTGCCATGGGTTATTGCCTACTGAAAAATCAGAAAAAAACATAATCAGGAAAACTAGAACTTCCAGGGGATGAAGGTTTGTAAATTTGGAAACACAGCAGTACATCTCAGGGTCCCTTGGTACAAACAGTGTGCTTTATGCCACATAGGTGTAATTTCTAGAAAATAATAACATACCTGAAAGCAATGAACGTAAAAATTTGCAAGTTTTGGGGGGGGGGGCAAGTTCAGAAATGCGGTGGTACTTTACAGTCTCCTTTGATATCAACCATGTCCTTTTTTCCTTATACTGTAATGGCAGAACGTAGCAAAGCAAAAGTGATTCTTTTATAGTTTCATTTACTTAAAGCTGCAGCGAATGTGGATGCAAGCTGCTGATCCAGTTGCCATTTACTGACTGTCTTTCTTGCTTTCTTGCAGGGCATCATTGTGACTCCCCTGCTCTTGCTGCTTTTTGTAAGTACAATACCCATTTTACTGTGACTGTGGAATGTCTTGTATTCATTTTAAAGTGGGGCTTGGGTTGCCAGTAGAAATAATCATGGCATGCATAAGCAGACCTCAATTATGCAGCAGTTCCCAATACAACAGTTAGTAGGGGAGGGCAGGGCCTTTGTTACAGACAACTTTGATGTTTCGAACACTGAAATGTTGAGTCATTTTTCTTCTTTAGATGTAAGGGCCTGACCCACAACACACAATTCATGCATATCCGGCTCATGGAGCACCACTCCCTGATGCCAGTCCACACTGGACAACATCCAGAGCCCCCATCTACCCTTTTTCCTGTGTGCAGAGCTTTGCACAGTGTACGGGGCCTTCCGTGGAGGTGAAGCTGGACCAGGCACTTGGCATCTAATTGGTTGCCCTGGGTTTGCTGTACAGTGAATCTCCTTCTTTGCAAGGAGCTGGGTTTGCTGGCTACGGCAGTCCTCCAAGGACTGCAGTATCCCCTTTGGGCACAGTATATGTTAACCGTAAAAGGAACTGCTGGACTTGTGCTATCTATAACTATTCGGTAGGGCTGGTGGGTGCCTGTTGGGACCAGAGGTTCTGGTAGAATTCACACAGGGAAGGGTGCTCAGGACTTAAGTCAGGGCTACCCCTAGTATACTCTGTGCACCCTCCCAATGGTCTGTACAGTGGGCATACTGCACTGAGGGTTGCAAAGATAGTAACCCCCATCTCCTGCTAGCCCTTTGTCCCAACCATATGCATGGTTCAGCAGGTGGCATCGGACCTTGGGGGATGCACAACTAAAGACACGAGCTGAGTGATGGCCCAATGTTTTTGCATTGTGCTGCTACGTGGATGAGCTAGGTTAGTAAGTAAACCTCAGCTCCCTGTGATCAGGTGATCCAGGACCAAGAGTGCTGTAATTTGCTGTGCTTCCTGGTCTGGGAGTGGGTTCTGCCATTCTCACTCTGCAGCAGCACCTGTGGTGGGCTGAGGCAATGGTGTGGATGGATATGTTGTCTATCTCTTCTACAAGGGTGCTGCAGATGTTCAAGCGTTTCATGGTGTCATTGGGAGATGGAAGAGAAGGGTAAAAGTGAAGCAGAAAACTCTCTAGGCTCTGTGGATGGTGCACCCCCCACGGGTAATCTCAGGCTGTTGGATGCAGCTGGTTTTGGAACTGGGAAGTGGCAAGGGGGGGAGGTGTGAGGGATAGCAACTACTGAGGGGAAAAATATGGATGAAAAAATGATATGGGTATTAAAACATGATTCTTCACTTTTAATTTTCATTTTTACACTGACGCTATCCAGGGGCCATGGTCATTATCCTCAGCCTGTGACATCATAGTTCAACAGCAACTGACTGTGATAACAGAAGCAGAGGGTTAGAACCTCAGCTCCTGAATAACATCAGGAGAAATGGAACTACAAAGGGCAAGAGCTACATTTTCATACATATCTCCTTATTACTAATAATGGTCGTTCATTGTGTTTTTGTTGTATGTTTTAATACTAAATGGATATAGAATCCCTTTTTATTGGTTATCATTATTTCTGTTAGTTTCACGCCACCAAAAAATTAGGGTGTGGGGTGGGTTGGTGTTATAGGGTAAAGCTTATACAGATACATGTTCATACATGGACATTTTAGGCACAGCATCTCATTTACTAGGTAATCAGTGTTTCTGCCTGTTTCTTTTATGTGCACAAACTCTTGACTTCTAGTACATGACACAATGGGGTTAAGGTATGTGATGACTACTTGTTCACTTACAAAATGGTTGTATGATTCCATTTGACTAGTTATCAATACATTTCTGTTCCCCGGGGTGGGGGTGGGGGATTGGCTTCACATTGGTTTTGTTTCAGATTTCTACGACTGTTATCGTACATACCGTATAAGGAGGCAGCATAGCGCAGTGGTTTAAAGCTCTGAGCTGCAAACCTGGACACCTGGGGTTTGAATCCCACAGCCCCCACTTGCATACTGTGTGACCCTGAGCAAGTCACTTAACTTCCTTGTGCTGCTAGGTCGCACTCTGTCAATAAGCTTTCAGCTTAGCGTGTCTCTCCTGGTTAAAAAGAGAAAAATATACAGCAGTTTGATTATATACTGACACATTATAAAACAATGAACATATTAGGATACAGGATCTCAATTACTAGGGGGTCTTTGGTAAGTTTGATTTTAATAATACATTAATACTTGGCCGGGGGGGGGGGGTTGATTCCTTCAGTTTTTGATTTGGATTAATAGAACTTTATAGTACAGAATATTAGGTATATACGGACACATGTTCATACATGGACATATTAGGATAACAGCATCTCAGTTATAAGAGGGGTCTGGGTTAGGTTTGGGTGTTGAATGTGCACACTAATCACTTGTTACAGAGTTACAGACAGATCATGTTTAAGCAGTATACGTGTAAATATTCATGGATAATGCTGACTTATTGTACGTTGCTTTTAAGTCAAACATATCTGAATAGGACTTACACTGTATACATATGGGAAACAACTGGTTAGTGCTTAATGTTCACATTCCATCCCTGCTGATTTTTTAAAAAGCAGTTTAAGCCAATGGGATTTTAACATTTTTTTATCTGTTTTTTCTGCATGATCTGGACTTTAAGAAAGTTCACTCGTTCAAACCAACTGTTATTTTTCTGGTAAAGAATTCTATGTAATTCGAAAGCTCAAGCTGCTATTTACTTTTGTAACATCTATGTTGGTCCAATAGAAGGTATCAAATCATCTCTTTTTTTTCTGGATCTTTTGTCACAAGGACCAGTACGGCAACATAACTCATTTTCTGTATCAATAATAAACAGGGTAACTTAAATCTAGTTTATACTGATGACCAGGCTCCTTTTTTAAAACTTATATTTTGTTGTTTTTAATAGAACAGTGCATCGTAGCAAAAACCTTCTGAGAGACATTAGACTTTTGAACATTTATGACAGAACATGCACTACCTGGTTGCATACAATAGTGTTTTTCATTTTGTCATTATGTTTTGTAATGTCTGGCAAAGGAAAAAATAATGGAAGCAGAGCACAGCTTTTGCAGATATGTTACCAGTCAGTCCTGGGTATTCACTCAGGCACTACACTTAACATTTGGGTTACAAGAATTAAGAACAATTATTGTGTACATATTTACAGTATCAGAATTTCAGTCACACAGTGACATTGGAGAAGAAACAGTAAAGCGCTATAGGCGTGTGTTTTACTTGGCAAGTGTTGATGCCATGCAAGATACTTAATGTTAGGAACTGGATACTATAAATCCAGGAAGCTGATTGACTGAGAGCTTGTCTCAGCCATGACTGAATCCCAGAACATAATCACAGAAAAAAAAAAAAGCCATGCAGTAGTCTTTTTAGTTTACTAAATACCGTGCCGCATCAGATTATGTTGAGATTACTGCCACCGCCGAGAGTTACACATAACATTTTTTTTTAAACCAAACTACTGCTGTAGTAACATTATTAATACTGCCCTCCACATCTCAGACCTGATAGTGCTAACTACAAAGGCTAACAGTGCCTTTGGTTTCAGGTTGGCAACATGCCATCCAGAAGCCATCATGCACTCGGCCTCTTAAACCGCAACAGGTTTCTTCTCGCCAACAGCACTTAACCAAAACTTGCTTACTCACTAGTAAAAGTTTACAGCTACTAACAACAAACTGTGGTGTCTCAGTCACTCACTATCCCGTGTCTTTCCAGCATAAAACCATGGATTGGCGTGCATGGTCAATCCAAAACCACGACTTCACAAAAATAGAAAACCGTTGTGGCGCCACTTTGAAGCCATGCGCACATTCATCCTGAGCCCTTGGTTTCACTTAAAAAAATGTTATGGCGCCACTTTGAAGTCAGTACTAACGAGCCATTTCAACTCACCAGAGCATTTACAAATAATAAATAAAATCCACTCACTGAGTTTTTCTCTATCTCCCACCATGGTCACTGGGCACTTACATCCAAAGGAATGGATGGGGAGGGGCCAAAAGACAAAGGAAGATATTTGGATATGGAGCACAGTGGGGAGGCTGAGGTGGAAGGGTGCTGTCTGGGAAAAGGACCAACAAAGAGGAGAAGGAGGAGACAAATGAACAAACAGCCCCACTTTGATATTACTAACAGGTGTGGACCACTAGGGGATCATGAGAAAAGTAACCCTGAGCAAACTATGAGTAAGGACCAGCATAGTGGGTTAAATGAGGAGACACCAGTAAAAAAGCACAAAATCAAAGCACTCACAAATCCCTGGCTCACGGCGAAGCTATTGGCACAACTCAAAAGTAGGGATCGCCTCTGGGCCACTGCAAGAGCTACTGGCACTCTGTCGGACATTCAAAAGTATAAACAGGCTCGCAACCACTGTACTAAACAGATCCGCTTGATGAAGAGCTCCTACTTCAAGAATGCCCTCTCCAACTCCTGGGGTGAAGGGAAATCCTTCTGGGACAACATAAAGAATATCATGGGTCAGCAGTCCAAATCCTCTCCTACAATAATGAATGTGGATGGAACCACTACATTAGACCCAGAGATCACTGCAAACACCCTAAATGATACATTCACGGACCTTAGTGGTATACTTTCATCTGATTTCTTCACTGATGCTGACCCTCCAATTTCTACTTCTACTACTGCCTCTCCAACCAAACCACCCTTCCATTTCAAACTAGTAAAGGCACATGAGGTCTATAAATATGTAAAGAAGGCCATTTCTAAGTCCCGAGCAAGCAGCGACACTATTGACCTTAAACTTCTGTCCCTCACTCTGGAAGAAGTACTGCTCCCCTCACAAAAATTTTCAATCTCTCCTCTGCTACAGCCAATTCCTAGGAAATGGAAGGCTGCAGTTGTCACTCCGTGCACAAAAATGGTGATAAGTCACTGCCTGGTAACTATCGCTGATATCAATACTACCACCTCTCTCTAAGGCCCTTGAGCGCTTGGTGGCAGACCAACTTTCAGACTACCTGGAAAAGCACAACATCCTATGCACTCAGCAGCATGGATTTAGGAAAGGGCACAGCACATCGACTGCCCTACTTGAATTCTCAGGAGCAATCCACAATGCCATGGACAAAGGAAACCTAACTGGAGCAGTCTATATTGACTTAACCAAGGCATTTGATACAGTTCTGCATGGCCTACTTATCAAACAGCTACTATCCTAGGGCTCTACTTGAGGGTCCTGGTGACTGGGTAAAATTACCTTGCTCAACGCTCTGTCTATAAAAGTAGCTGGAGTTCTCTCAGACTCAAAACCGGTTCGCTCAGGAGTTCCCCAGGGATCCATCCTGGGCCCCTCCTTTTCAGCCTTTTCCTAAACTCCCTCCCCAAATCCTGCCCTGAACAAATAATCCTCTATGCCGACGATGCCGTGATTCTTGCCACTATAAAGATCTGAACCTCTTCGCCTCAACCTTCAGCATGCTTTTCCAAAGTTGAGATGTGGTTCCTTGAACATAAGCTGGTTCTAAACCACAAAAAAACTAAATCCATGCTCTCTCTAACCCATAAAACAAGAAACGGCAAGTCCCACTCACCATTAATACATACCTGAAATACCTTGAACAAGTGCCAATTTTCAAATATCTTGGAATCAACTTTGATCAAGGCCTAACCTTCGCAACTCACATTGATAGTACAGTAAAACTATTAATCAGCTGAATTGGGATTCTGTATCGGAACCGACAGCTTCTTACCCATTTCTGCACTGAGGATTGCCATCCAATCCTCTATCATCTCAGTCGTTGACTATGGCTTAGTTATATACAGATCTGCCACTACTACAGCACTTAGTCGCATTACAACATCCCTAAATAAGGCCTGTCGGCTGCTCACTGGTGCACATCGACATACCACACATGTGAACTCTATGCTGACTCAGGTTGGTTGCAACTCTCAAACGGATAAAGTACCTTACCTGCCTGATGGCAAAAAATCCACTCTGGGCCTCACTCCACCCTGTATCCAAGACCTGTTATGCCCGAGCGCTAGGCATCTGCTTTGCCAGAAGATCAGAACACCAGCCTCTCCAAGTCCCCCGATGCCGGACTTCTCAGGGACAAAGATCATTTGCCTATTGTGCCCCCAGCTGGCTAAATGCCCTCAGCACTCATATTACTGCCTCCACCTCTCTAGGTATTTTCAAATCAAGGCTTTTCTCTCACCTTGCCACCTCCAGCTCCTGTGACTGCCCTGATTAAACCTCCTATTTTCTTACTACCCACCCTGTTCCGTTATTTGACAAAGACATGTTTGGGAAACCTTTTCTCCTGCTATTGTCTGCTCCCCACACCTTTCACTTACCCTCTCTGTTCTGGACTTTTTCCCTATTTGTTTCTCCTAATCTGGCATGACCTCTTTCTTGTAATAATAATGTGATTATTGATATCTCATGTCCTTTTGCACAAGTGATTTGATATGTATTTGTATATGTTTTCTTGCTCTTGACACAACACAAATTGTTGTGTTATCTATGTAACCTTTTGTACTGTACCTAATTGACGTGGAACCTTTGTAAAAGAGCCTCTGGCTCAAAGGTAGTAATTCCTAGAACAATAAACTAAACTAAATATACCAGCATCACACATAGGTCCTGACTTGGCTAGTAATATAGGCCATTATTGATGGAAACAGGAAATTTTAGAGGTACAGCGCAACCAGGGTACATTTACAGGGGATGTGTTAAATGAATCAATGCCTAACGAGACAGACATAATTGTGATAGGTGATTCCATCTTGAGGTACACAGACTCAATTATATGTGAAGGGAGGAAGGAACAAACATTGGTGGCCTCATTGTCCGGAGCTAAGGTCTCAGATGTGAAGGAAACTATTCATGGATATTTAAGGGATATGCATAAACCAATTGCTGTTGTACTTATTGGTACACATGATATAGAAAGAAGGAGGGAATCAGAGATACAAAAATATTTTGAAGAGTTAGGCAGAATACTTAAACATAAAAAATGTGACGTAGTAGTATCAGAAATATTACCAGTGCCACAAGCTGGGGAAGCCAAAACACAGAACATCAAACAGATGAATGGGTGGATAAGACATTGGTGTACTAAAGAAGGAATTACCTTCCTTAGAAACTGGAAAAAATTCTGTGACCGTAGACTGTTTTGGAAACACGGATTACATCTCGATAACTATTGTACCAGGATGTTAGGAAACAGGAGGCGAAGTGCAGTTGATGGGCATTTAAACTGAAAGGTCAGCAGAAGGGAGGAGGGGTAATACTAAACAAAGAAACAGAACCATTAAGGACTGAAGGAATAAAAAAGAAAGAGAAAAGGGACCGGAAGTGCATACTTATCAATGCAAGGAGTCTAGTTAAAAAAGGAAGAATTGGAAAACCTACTAATTCAGGAGCGAACTGACATTTGTACCATACCTGAGATGTAGTGGTAAACAGGGGATGAGTGGAACAGAGACATTAAAGGATACAGGATATACAACCAGGATAGAGACTAGAGCGGAGGAGGGTGAGGAGGGGTGGCTATTTATATAGCAGAAGGGATCACTGTGGAACCTGTTATAGGCTCAGTACAGAGACTGGATCTAGAATATATATTGGTAAAAATAATCCCAACCAGTGGCAGGAAATTCACACTGGGAGTATTGTATAGACCACCCCCAGGAAACCAGGAAATAGATAAACAACTGTTAGACGTTTTAAACAACAAACTCAGATGAAGGGATTCTAATTTTGGGTGATTTCAATCTCCCCATGATGGACTGGGACAAGGGAATTGGCAAAACAGGTTTTGAATGGGAATTTATCAGTTCAGTAGCTAGCATAGGACTAGAACAATATGTGAAACAGCCTACAAGGGGTAACAATTCACTGGATTTGGTTTTGAGTAATCTGAGAGAGACAATTATTAGGCGCAGTGTAACCTACCCTTAGGAAACAGCAACTATGTTATGGTCACATTTGGGATTAAGAATACAAATATCGATATAAAAGGGACAACAAAAATACAAGATTTTGGTAGAGCAGTTTTTGGTGGTACTGTGTGAGGAGAGAATTATATAACTGGAATTGGGAGTGGGCACTGAGATTAAGACCAGCTGAGGATATGGGGAATATCTTTAAGGACAAATTGAACCAACTAATCAACAGATACAGTGACTTGCAAAAGTATTCAACCCCCTTGAAAGTTGTCAGATTTGTCTGGATTACAAATGATACATTGAGATTTTGTTCTGTGTAATATTTATTTAAAAAGACTGACCCTCAAAATAATTATTTTAAAGTGAAAAATAAATAACTGAAATATGCTGTTTGCATAAGTATACAACCCCTGTGCTCTGGAAGCTCCAAGTTTACACAGATGAAAAATATTGCCCTAACGAGGACACAATTGGCTTACAATTGGCCTCACCTCTGAAACATTAAAGTAGCTCACATTTTCTGGATACCCCCCCCCCTCAGTTTAATGACCATTGGTCAGACTGTGAATCTGAAGGAAGGGTGTGAAAATGAAGACTAAAGAGCATTCTAAGGAAGTTAGAGATAAAGTAATAGACATGCATAGACATGCATAAATTAGGAAAAGGGTACAAAATAATATCCAAGTGATTGGATATCCCAGTGTGCACTGTTGGATCAATAGTGAGGAAGTGGAAGCTGCGTCACAACACCCAGGCACTACCTAGACAAGGCCGTCCCTCAAAACTCAGCGTCCGAACAAGAAGGAGACTAGTGAGGGAAGCCACAGAGAGGCCAACAATCACTGTGAAGGAGCTACAGAATTCAGTGGCTGAGAGTGGAGTGAAGGTGCACCAATCAACCATATCAAGAGCTCTGCATAATACTGGCCTGTATGGGAGAGTGGCTAGAAAGAAGCCATTACTCAAAAAGAACCATATCAGAGCACATCTGGAGTTTGCCAGAAAGCATGAGAGTGACCAGCTAAGATGTGGCACAAGTTCTGTGGTCTGATGAGACCAAGATAGAGATTTTGGGCCAAAATTCAAAGCGCTATGTGTGGCAAACCTAACACTGCCCATGCCTCGAGAAACATCATCCCTACAGTGAAGTATGGTGGTGGCAGATCATGCTGTGGGATGCTTTTCATCAGCAGGGACTGGGCATCTTGTTAAAATTGAAGGAAGAATGGATGGAGCAAAATACAGGGAGATACTGCAAGAGAACCTGCTTCAGTCTGCTAAAAACTGAAGCTTGGGAGAAACTTCACCTTTCAGCAGGATAATGATCCCAAGCACAAGGCCAAAGCAACACAGGAGTGGTTAAACAACAAAAGGTGAATGTCCTACAGTGGCAAGTCAAAGTCCAGATCTCAATCCCATCGAGAATCTGTGGCACTGTTTGAAAATTATGTCCACAAGCGCCACCCAACCAACCTGAACAACCTGGAACAAATCTGCAAGAAGAATGGGCAAGAATCACTCCCAACAGTGTGCAAAGCTGTAGATACTTTTACCCCAAAGACTTAAAGTTGTTATTGCAGCAAAAGGTGGCTCTCACCAAATACTATAATGTGTGGGGGTTGAATACTTCTGCAAGCAGCATTTTCCAGTTTTTAATTTACTTTAAAAGATGTGCTGACGGATAATTAATTTTGGCTTTGAGGATATACTGTTAGAGCATATGAGTTTGCAATAAAAATACTGACTGGAATAATATATATAAGTCTCTCATTTGTAATACAGACAAATCTGACAACTTTCAAGGGGGTTGAATACTTTTGCAAGTCACTGTATATACCAGAAAAATGGAAATACAATAGGAAAGGAAGGACCCCATGGTTTAGCAGCAAAGTCATTAGGTATATGAACAAAAGAAAAAAAAGCATACGAAAAGGCAAAAAAAAGTAATTCTGAAATAGAATGGACAGAATACAGAGGGATCGCCCGGGAATGTCAGCAGAATGTTAAGCGAGCAGGACTACGAACTGAGCTTGGTTGATAACGAGAAGGATAACTGTAAGTCCTTCTTTACTTATATAAACCATACAAGAGATAGTAGTATGCTGGTGGGACCACTAATTAGCAAAAACAGGGAAATAATATCTAATGACAAAGCTATTTCTGAGGAGTTGAATCAGTACTTTGCCTCAGTTTTCAATACTAGGTTTGAGGCAAGGGTGGCGGGAGATTCTTGCAATGGGTATCCAGCATTGATTATAAGACAGGAGAATGTTAACAATAGATTGAGAAGTCTGGATATCATTAAATCTCCTGGGCCAGACTGTAGTCACCCAAGAATACTCAATGAGTTGGCTGGAGAGCTGGCTGGACCAGTGCCAGTGATTTTCTAGGACTTGCTGAATACAGGCATAGTGAAATGCTGGCGAGAGGCAATAGTAGTACCCATTCACAAAAAGGATAGTAGGCAGTAGTATCAGAAATATTACCAGTGCCACAGGCTGGGGAAGCCAAGACACAGAACATCAAACAGATGAATGGGTGGATAAGACATTGGTGTACTAAAGAAGGAATTACCTTCCTTAGAAACTGGAAAAATTCTATGACCGTAGACTGTTTTGGAAACACGGATTACATCTCGATAACTATGGTACCAGGATGTTAGGAAACAGGAGGCGAAGTGCAATTGATGGGCATTTAAACTGAAAGGTCAGCAGAAGGGAGGAGGGGTAATACTAAACAAAGAAACAGAACCATTAAGGACTGAAGGAATAAAAAAGAAAGAGAAAAGGGACCGGAAGTGCATACTTATCAATGCAAGGAGTCTAGTTAAAAAAGGGAGAATTGGAAAACCTACTAATTCAGGAGCGAACTGACATTTGTACCATACCTGAGATGTAGTGGTAAACAGGGGATGAGTGGAACAGAGACATTAAAGGATACAGGATATACAACCAGGATAGAGGCTAGAGAGGAGGAGGGTGAGGAGGGGTGGCTATTTATATAGCAGAAGGGATCACTGTGGAACCTGTTATAGGCTCAGTACAGAGACTGGATCTAGAATATATATTGGTAAAAATAATCCCAACCAGTGGCAGGAAATTCACACTGGGAGTATTGTATAGACCACCCCCAGGAAACATAAACAACTGTTAGAAGTTTTAAACAACAAACTCAGATGAAGGGATTCTAATTTTGGGTGATTTCAATCTCCCCATGATGGACTGGGACAAGGGAATTGGCAAAACAGATTTTGAATGGGAATTTATCAGTTCAGTAGCTAGCATAGGACTAGAACAATATGTGAAACAACCTACTAGGGGTAACAATACCCTGGATTTGGTTTTGAGTAATCTGAGAGAGACAATTATTAGGCACAGTGTAACCTATCCCTTAGGAAACAGCGACTATGATATGGTCACATTTGGGATTAAGAATACAAATATCGATATAAAAGGGACAACAAAAATACGAGATTTTGGTAGGGCAGTTCTTGGTGGTACTGTGCGAGGAGAGAATTATATAACTGGAATTGGGAGTGGGCACTGAGATTAAGACCAGCTGAGGATATGGGGAATATCTTTAAGGACAAATTGAACCAACTAATCAACAGATATATACCAGAAAAATGGAAATATAATAGGAAAGGAAGTACCCCCATGGTTTAGCAGCAAAGTCATTAGGTATATGAACAAAAGAAAAAAAGCATACGAAAAGGCAAAAAAAGTAATTCCGAAATAGAATGGACAGAGTACAGAGGGATTGCTCGAGAATGTCAGCAGAATGTTAAGCGAGCAGGACTACGAACTGAGCTTGGTTGATAACAAGAAGGATAACTGTAAATCTTTCTTTACTTATATAAACCATACAAGAGATAGTAGTATACTGGTGGGACCACTAATTAGCAAAAACAGGGAAATAATATCTAATGACAAAGCTATTTCTGAGGAGTTGAATCAGTACTTTGTCTCGGTTTTCAATACTAGGTTTGAGGCAAGGGTGGCGGGAGATTCTTGCAATGGGTATCCAGCATTGATTATAAGACAGGAGAATGTTAACAATAGACTGAGAAGTCTGGATATCATTAAATCTCCTGGGCCAGACTGTAGTCACCCAAGAATACTCAATGAGTTGGCTGGAGAGCTAGCTGGACCAGTGCCAGTGATTTTCTAGGACTTGCTGAATACAGGCATAGTGAAATGCTGGCGAGAGGCAATAGTAGTACCCATTCACAAAAAGGATAGTAGGCAGGAGTGTGGTAATTACAGCCTTGTGAGTTTGACATCTGTCTTGTGCAAGATAATGGAGGGGATACTTAAGAAATAGATCGGGGAACATCTTGTAAAGACGGGATCAGTTGATAAGTTACAGCATGACTTCACTGCGGGTAGGTCATGTCAGACCAACCTGCTACAGTTCTTTTTTTTTTTTTATTTATTCCTTTATGGGCCCATCCTACTGCCAGGCATCTGCCTGGTCATGTACCCCCCCTCGGTTGTGGCTCCCCCACATTAGCCGCCATCCTGGGACTCCCTGGATTGCCCCCCAGGGCGGGGTCGTGGCACCCGGCCCAAGGTGCCATAAATGACAGGATAGGGTGGGAATCAACCTGTGGGAGCCGATTGAAACTGGGGGGCAGGCTTCATAGAGGCAGCAGACAGGCTGTTTTTCCCCAGTTTGTGGGGGGCAGGAACATGCAATGATGTCAGCATCCATCCCGCCCCCTTCGATCCTTGCTGGCGCCGTCTGCTTTGGAACCCCTGGTCTCTGCCAGGGTTCCCCCGTGCACCGGCAACACCCCACACCCTCCCCTCGGAGAAGGAGAGCAGTCCGTGGGATGCTCGATCCAACTTCCCCGGCCGGCCCTCTGACGACCCAGGTCCATTCCCGAACCTGGGTCGCCAGCATCGTGAGCGGAATCCAACCGCTGCACCTACAGGCCGGCCCCAGCCTGCTACAGTTCTGTGGGAGGGTGAGTAAGGCATAGAATGAGGGTTAATCCAGTCAACGTGGTACTTCTGGACTACAACAAGGCGTTTGACAAGGTCCCACACAAGGAGATTGTCGAAACTTTGCAAGTACTAGGGTTACATAATAACATTGTGAGATTGGTACGCTATTGGCCAACAGGCAGGAGACAGCAGGTTAGTCAAAGAGGCAGTAAGTCAGACTGGGTGGATGTGACAAGAGGGGTGCCCCAGGGTTCACTGTTGGGACCCTGTCTTTTTAACATGTATATAACATCAGTGAGGTATGGGGATGGTGTATGATTAACATAGTTTGCCGATGGCACCAAATTGGGGGCACAGGTTAAAAACAATAGTGATGTTAAAACCTGCAGATGCAAGTAAATCAATTAGAGCAACGGGCAACAAAGCATTTGTTGGAATTTAACTTGAAGAAATGTGCGGTGATGCACTTGAAACGCTCGAGTACACGGGCCCTGTATTCTGTAAGAGGCCATATTTTAAGAATGACAACAGAAGTAAAAGATGTGGATCTCAAGATGAACAGTAACTGTCAGGCAATGGCAAAGAGAGCAAGAAATATATTGGGGTGTATATCGGGGCACATTACTAATAGGGATAAAAGAGTACTCATGCCATTGTATACCTTCTTAGTAAGATCACATCTAGAGTACTGTACACAATTCACATCCCCATGATCCAAATTTGGCATTGCAGTATTGAAGGGGGTGCAGAGAAGGGCTACTCGGATGATTATTTCAGTAAAACATATGAATTACTGGAATAAGCTGCTAGACATATTAGGGTTGTATTTCTTGGAGTTTAGACAGCTGAGAGGCATTATGTGCCTGGTTTACATGGCATTTACAAGTACCGATACATGGGATTGTCTGGGACTAGAACTGAAGAATAATAGTTATGCATTAAGAAAACGTGCTTCAGCTAAAAGATGAAGTATATCATACTATAAAAAGAGCAGCATGGTTCACACAAAGGGTGGTGGATTTCTGGAACAGACTCTACCAGTAGGTAGTGGGAAGTGGGGATATGGAAGCTTTTAAAAATAATTTGGTTGCATTTTGCATATCACATAATACGTATGGATATTCCCTTTGAGTTAAGGGCGAGCGGCACAAGGTCTGCTGCCTAATTTGGCTCGATCAATATGTTGAATACTATGAATGATGGGGGCAGACTTCACATGGCTCAGAGAATTGTCATCTCACAATACAAGTGCTCCGCCTAGTGAACATAATAAAATGCAGACCTTTTTTGTCTTAATATAGCCTGCCACTTTAAAAAAATCATTAACTAAACACTTTTTACATAATAAAAAAACAAATTTCTATTCATACAAAATTTAAAATCAGTTCATAATAGCAGTAATGAACTCCAGGGTGTGTTGCATCATGGGGTATTGTCACTTCTCAGGTGCATGAGGCACTCAGCATGTGGCTTCATGCCTCACAGCAAACCTGAGGTGTGATGATATCCCATGATATACCACACCTTGTCATGTATTATTGCCTAATTGTGTTACAACATGTTAAGCCCAGGCTCGATCCAAAGAGGTGTCAATGAAAGAAAATAACTAGTGCAATAAAAGTACATTTAAACAATACTGAATTTATAAGCAACACCAGTAAACCACAACCAAAGGGCCCCCTAAATCTAGACAGGACTGTGAAACAGTGCACCCCCTCGGCTCTGCAGTGTAGAAAAGTAAAATAAAGGAGTCCTAGATACACAGCTTGTTATGTCTGTACCTGCTGTTTGGGCAGACACACCTTCAGCATTTGCTGGAAATCAAACATGGGAACCTTGAGTCCCAAAGGCAGTTATGCTAGCTATTCAGTTAAATGGAAATTCCCCTAGCTAGGAGGTTAGAGTGCAACTTTGATTTTGATATCTGCTATCCTCTGGACCACCACTGGAGGTCTCTTTTTACTGTTACAGTTACTCAGCATGGTTTTTGACTGTTATTTACTGCTTTCATTACTAGATACCACATCTTTGCACAGAATGTCTCTTTTCGTACACAACACAGCCATGCTGGTAATTCAGCTGTGCCACGTGACAGAGGCCATCTGAACTCTAGCGTATGTCCCTAAGAAGAGAAAAAAGCAAACTGAATGTCCTTTAACCATGTACATAGAATGTGTCCATTAATACAGTCCAGAGAGCATCCAACTGGGATAATAAAATAAATCAGAATGCATTTGGAATCACACAGCAACTTCAGCATCCCACCTCCCCCCATCACCGTACTTAGCAGCATCGTTTTGGAGCTCTAAAAGGGAATGTCAGTAAAATCCATTCATTGGAAATGTCAGACTCATGATCCCTTTTCCAAATTTTACTCCAGTCTTTTGGATCCATAGCCCTGTATCACAGGGATTACTGGACTGGAGCATCTTTCTGCCATCGAAGATGTGAAGGTGGGTGGGAAGCAAGAAATAATTGACAGCTCCCAACTCCTGAAGTCGTCGTCACATGGAGTCAAATTGCCTTCAGTAATTATGTGTTGCGAACATTAAGCCCAGGTACATTGGAACTTCCTCTCCATCAAACTGCAGTGGTGGTTGGGAGTGGGTCAGGTTTAACTAAATGTCCAGCGTTTCCACCCAGTTCATAATAAGCAGTGTGTTTCTTAGCTGATTATTAGATCTTACTTTGCGAGGGTTCCTGCAGTAGGTCTTCACAGTTAGTACTGTGCCCCCTGGCGTCAGACCCGCATGGAAAATTGTAGCTAGCAGTCTTTGGTGGGGACCACCCCCAGCGTCAGGTGACGGACAGCAGTGTGTCTATAAAAGGGGCGGTCCCTCATCTGCCCTCCAGTTCTTTCCCACCGTCGACCTGAATCGCCGGCCCTAACGCGGTAGAACAGCTTCAGTCACCCGCCATTTGCAGATGTTTTCTGTACATAATTTCCAGTTTTCTTCCATCCACATATCGGTGTATGTCATCTGGTCATCCCAAGAAAAAGCACTCCAAGTGCGACACACAGATCCCGCATGGGGATGACCATTCCTGTTGCATCCTCTGCCTGGGGCCTAAGCATAACACTGCACAGTGTTCCATCTGTCAGGGCTTCAACCAGGCTATGCGCACCCATCGCAAGAGGGCCCTCGATCCCCATTTACTGACCCAAAGACTGGCATCAATGGAAAAAGAGCTCCAGGAGCTGAGGGGAAAGTCGTCCTCGCTGGCCCTGGAGAAAAAGAAGAAGAAGAAGGAGAGATGCTGGGAGCAGAGCCACTCTCAACAGAAGAAATCCAGCCAGACAGCCGACGCCATCCCAGGTGGGGCCTCCACCCCCGTGAATACCCCATCTCCAGGGCCTTCCTCTGCTACAGCGAACCGGATGCCCCCCCCCGCGCCGAGGTCAGCGGGCAGTCGGGGGTATCCTCTTCGGAGGATCCAGCTACACTACCTGCTTCGATCCCAGCCGTTAAGTCGCCTTCCAGCTCCGCCACTGGGTGCCCAGCCCAGGCCGGTCAGTCTGACTCTAGCCTCCCGGCGTCTGTCAGCCCGCTCTCTGTCTGTAAGTTGGTCGATGGCTCCTCCGTCGCCTGCCAGGCTGTCACCTCTAAATCGGACACCTGCCCACCCAGCTCCCGCGAGGTGACATCTCTCCCATTGGACTCCCTTGTGGACCCTGATGCCGGGCAGAGCGAACTCACAGATCCCTCTTCATCCCACCAGTGTTCTCCCTCAAGAAATTTGCTGTCCTTCTCCGACCTCTTTGGGCCTGCTAACCAGGACCCTGTTCCGTCGGATACTTTACCGGACCTGTTGATGGGGACTCTTCCAGATCTCCCCCCTTTGCGGGGAGCTTCACCCGATGCCAAATCCCTTGCCGGATACTTTTAGGGGCAGTATGGATCCATCCCTTTCGGGACCTTCAGGGAGTCCCCCATCTACTCCGCCAACAGACCCGCCACTTAGCGGTCCCTTGGCGCCGCCTTCATCGGGTCCGACCGGGTACTATCCTGGGTACACACCACAGTATCCAATGCCGGGGGGCCCATCACCGGAATACCCTCCTCTGATGCCGAGTTACCCAATGCCAGGTCAGGCCATGCATTACCAGGGATAACAGTACCCTTACTGGTATCAACTGCCTAGCTACCCTTCTTATCCCACAGGGTACACAGGTTATCCTCCTCCTCCACCACCACAGCTGGAACAAGATGCCATTCCTGCCTGGTGGAAGGACGCAAAGTCTCAGCTGCTCCAGGAGTTGGGTCAGCATCAGTTGGTGGTCAGGGCCACTCCACCTCACAGGGTGCTTCTTGACAGCCCGACACCTTCCAGTCAGGCCTCGGACAGAGGTTCGGGTGTTCTGTCCTCAGGCATTACAGAACATAGGCTCCCGATTCCAGTACTGGAGGTCTCTTTGCCCAGTAGGCCAGAATCATCTGAGTCAGATGAGAACTCTGATGTGGGGGACCAGTCAGAGCCTCACTTGCCCATTGAGCCTCAGCCAAAAGAATCCCCCAGATCCCTTCCGGAGGACCTGACCTTCGCAGAGCTTCTCCAAACAATTCAGAAATCCCGCAGACAGGCCTCCCAAGAATTGGATCCCAAACGCAGACAACTGGCAGAACATCTGGATTTGGTCAAGGCAGACCCCCCTCCCTATTCCTCCTTGGACTTCTGGCAACAACTGTCATCCATTCCGGCTGTTTCAGAAAAAGACTGATAGGACCTGCCACCCCCCAGAAGGAGTTTCCCTCCTTACTGCCCAACCTAAGGCTGATTCTGTTGTGGTCATGGCTGCTCTTGATAGGTCAGCCCAACCTAAACATCTTAGTGCCTCCCCTCTGGACAAGGAGTTGAAGCAGATGGACCAGTACGGTCGCAAGATCTATGCCTCATCCACTTGTGCCATTCGCTTTCTAAATTACGTGGCCCATATGGTGGCTTTCCAGAAATCCTCTTTGTCGGATCTGGAAAAGGATCTTTAGGAGCTTCCCGATGAGCAGCTCAGGAACTAGCTCCTGGAGAAGGTTAGGATGAATAAGTCATCCAGCCGCCATGCCCTCCATGCCACCTGCAACTCGGTGGCACAGGGTGCAGCTACTGGCATCTGCCTTAGACGCCTTGCTTGGCTTTCCCTGGCGGGGTTGGCTCAAGATGTGTAGAGTTCCCTTCTGGACGCTCCCTTCAGGTGTCCAGTTCTGTATGGCTGCAACGCAAAAGATATTATCATGGAGCTGCAAGAGAGTGGCAAATCCTTGAAGGATGTCCGGTCCCTTTACTGTTTGGGCCAGAAACCATGGCAGCAGCCCTTTCGCTGCCAGCGGAAATGGAATAAACAGAACCAGGGCAGACAACAGACCAAGCGTCCCTACCTGGGTTCTGGCACTCAAACCCTCCAGGCCAAGTTTCCCAAAACTGCCTCAGGGGGGCGCCACTCCCCTCTGCATCCTGACTCCCAACTCCCCCTCCCGCTACCTCCTATTCCCATGGAGGAACAGTAGGAGGACGATTCAGCCTCCACCTGGATTGGTGGAAGGCCGTAACTGCAGATGCATAGGTTCTTCAACTCATAGCAAGAGGTCAAGTCGATAGAGTTCCTGGAGAGACCTCCCTCCAACCCTCCAGGAAGGTCGCACTACCAGTCAGGCCAGCTACATCTGGTCTTCCAAGAAATCCAAGCACTGCTGCAGGAAACAGTCATATAGCGAGTTCCACCGGAACAAACAGGAAGGGGAGGCCTGTCCTAGATCTCAGCATGCTCAGCCTCTTCATAGAATACAAGAGGTTCTGCATGTTGACCCTCCAGGGACTGTTACCCCTGCTCCAACCCAACACTTGGCTGTGCTCCCTGGATATTTTTTTATTTATTTATTGAAGTTTGATGACTGGGTTGGCCCACTGGGCCCCAAAGGTCCCTTTTTCAGGGGCAGCCTGGGGAACAGAAGCAGTACAATACATACAGTCAGGTGATACAGGGTTACGAGAAGTAGACAAGATAATGAGGATAACAGTACAGGCAATTATTCAAATCGTAGACCATAAGTGCAACACTTGAAAGATTTAAGATTTAAGGCATGATTTAATGTAGGTTAAGGTGATAAGAGAGGGGGGGGATGGATGTTGTGATTAGGATCGGGGGTGATTATCCTATACCCTCACAGTGGCATGAGCTTGTCCCAAGCAAATGGGACTTAAGCCTAGTGCAAAAGATTGGTAGCAAGGGGCTTCCTGTACTAGAGGTGGGAGAGTGTTCCACAGTTTATGGGCTGTGAGAGTGAAGGAATTGCCTCCCTTGTGAGTCTTAATTCTGGGGATTGCCAGTAGGGACCGACTCAAGGTCCTGAGCATTCGAGGGTTAGGCTTAGCCATGATTATTCCTGTTAGGCTTGGTGGGGCCTCTAGGCTCTGCAATTTGTATACATGGCAGAGCAGGGAATACTGTAGACGAGCCTTGAAAGAAGGCCATTGCAGCTTGGCTAGTGAGATGTAGGGGTGGCTTCTTGGTTGACACATTGTTGCAGACCCTGCGACCTTGTTGTACAGAACCTGAAGCCTGCTAACCTTGCCCTTTGCCATGCCCTGGATTTCCGGGGCAGCATAGGTTAATGTGGGTAGAAGGACACTGGAGGCAATTGCTCGTCTAGCCTCTGGGATAAGTTGTTCTTTCTAGCGACATGGATATGTTGTTCAATCCATACTTACTGGCAGGTTCCTTGCTGCTTTAAATCTTGTCGGAAGGTCTTCAAGCTGGCTCCTCCCACCCACCCAGGTGGTAAAACTCTCGGCCACCTGACCTCCACCCCATGACCCCAGATCTTCCTTACCGCTTGGAAGCTCAGGTTCCCTCCTTAGTGCTCTGCGTTTTAGGCTGGATTCACACTCTTCAGTTAATCTGAAACTTATTTTACAGTTTCCAAGACTTCGGTCTGTATCTTCCCTCACGGCTGCAATGGACAAATCGACTCCTGGATTTCATCGGTGCCCCTGTGGGCAGAAGATGTCCTGGACCGATCTGCATGCCACGTGCATTTATTACCTTGGACTCAGCCATGACTCACAGGCTTGTGAGTTGTGCAGATCCTTCTCGGCTTCGGTCTTGGAGGCCTGCGCTGCCCAGTTACTGTTGGGGCGACCCGAGAAACGTTATCCTCCAGTTAAGTCTAAGGAGGCCCGTTGGGCGGTGTCTGCTGCGGCGGGCTTGGCGGAACAGCTAGAGCAGATGATCACCCTCGAGGAGGAGGCGGCTAAGGCCGCATCTTCATCATCCTCGGTCGCAGTATTTATCACGCTCTCCTTGGAATCCTCCTATACAGCTTCTTTCAAACAGCTTTGCCAATCCCTCTCCACTAAGGGAGAAGGCCCTTCGGGACATTCCTCTCGGTCCAAAAAGAAGGACTTCAAGGATAAGTCCAACCATCGACGTTCATGGGAGTGGGAGAGGTCCCCTTCCCCGGAGAGTCAACACTTGACTTCGGTCGAGGTTGCGGCTAGGGCAGCTGTCTTCATAGTGTCCTCGTCAGGTCAGCCGGCCGAGACACATGTCGATGCGGTCGAGATTTTTCTCGACCCGTCGGACAGTCTGCCGACTGGAGAAGCCGATAACCCTTCTTCACCAGTTCTTCCGGTGGAAACTGAGGACTTGCCTGTGCCTCCTGTGCCGGAGTCCCTGGTTAAGGCCCCTGAACTGAGGGAGGAGTGGGTTTCCCCGGCCCCCACTCAGACCCATCCTCAGAAACACCAAAGGTCTCGGTCTTGGTCTTGGACCTCTTCTCAGTCCAGCCAATCCCGCCAACATCGGTGGTCTCGGTCTCGGCACCATGGAAAGCGGCGGCGCCGCTCATCCTCGTCTTTGTCCTCTTTGGAGGATAGGCTCCAGCGCAGATTGCGTCGGCGCTACGAGGAGCTAATGTGGCAGCAGCTCCTTTTGACTGGGAATAGGCCAACTCTGTCATCTTCCCCGGCCATTAAGTGGCTGTCACTGGAGCGGCCGAAACAACCTCTGACAGCGGTCGAGGAGCCGAAGCCGGCCTCGTTTTTTTGGCCGAAACCAGCTGCGCCACCCATCGTGGTGGAACCCCCGCCTCCACAGCCTAAATTTGGGGCCCCGTCCAAGGATTCTCGGTTAGGTCAGGGCCTGCCCCATCGGTTATCAGTCACCCTCACTCCCGATCGACCTCAGCAGGTGGAGGGTGGCTCAGGCGCTTGGCAGCTGTTCGCAGACTCCTCGGAGTCTGATGATGACTCCTCCTCCTTGTTCTCCAGGCCGCTTGACCTGGAGTCCACCGGGGGTCAGTCAGTGGACGAGAGCCCATCCTCGTTTTTGGAAATGCTTCGGCTCATCTCAGAATCCACTGGGATGAAGCTCGATCCCGTTTCAAAGCGGGCCAAGTATCCCCTCACGGAGACACTGGACTGAGGGGATTCCCCAACGGAGGCCTTCCCGGTGGCCAAAGCCATTGTTGGCCTGGCCCTGGAGCTATGGCAGTGGCCCACTTTTTGTCCAGCACCTTCGGCCAGGATGACTCGGAAGTATGCTGTCCCCACCGGTTCACTCTCCGGTTTTCTCAGAGCACCTCTCTGTGGAGGGGCTCGTGACCGATAGCGTTTTCTGGCATTCTGGGAATGCTCAGGACGTGGACAAGCCTCCCGACAAGGAGTCCAAGAAGCTGGACTACTCTGGGCAGAAAGTTTATGCTGCTTCCTCCCTAGGCCTTCGTCAGGCCAGCTCGGCCATCCTGATGGCACACTTTTCACATGCCCTTTTGGGCTCCCTGGATGAGGTGATTCCTCATCTCCCGGCTGACCTCCAAACCACGGTCAAGCAGGTGCGGGATCAGGGAAGAACGGTGGCCAAACAGCAGCTCCAGACCTCCCTGGACATCGCTGATTCGTGTGCCCGGTCAGTAGCGGCCGCAGTGGCCATGCGCCGCAGAGCTTGGCTGCGGATCTCCACCTTCAAGGTGGATACCCAGCACGAGCTGGCAGACGTCACCTTCCTGGGTACCGACTTGGTCAGATGCAGGGTGGAGGGTCACCTCCAACAGATTGAGAAGTCCAACACCACCTTGGACTTGGTCACGTCTGCCCAGAAAGACAAAGGCCGCCAGCAGCAGAGTAAGCCCTTTTATCCTTCAGCCTCTGCGTCACGTCTGGCCCAGCAACACCAGCATCAGGGCCAGCAGGCTCGCACTTAGCACCCCAAAGCCAAGCCTGCTGCTTCCTCCAACAGGAAACCAGGAGGGAAAGGTCCAGGAGGCTCCTCGGCCGATTCTTCCTCGAAGCCTGCCCAGTGATGGATTGAGGGGTGTCACCCCCAACCTTGTCACTCCTCCCCGGGTTCCCTCATGGGGGGACGGCTCCGCCACTTCATTTCCACCTGGCCCATTATCACCACGGACCGCTGGGTGTTAGAAGTGGTAGGAAAGGGTCTGCCGCTGGAATTCGAGCAGTCCCCACCCTATCGAGCAGTCGCCCCACACGGGGCTACAGGGTCCGCAGCCTCTCTGTCAGCGCGTCGAGCCGACATTGCCCTGCTCCTCCAGAAGGAGGTGATCAGGGAGGTGGTGGACCCTCCTTCAGAAGGAGGGGATCAGGGAGGTGGCGGACCCTCCTTCAGACCCAGGGTTTGTGTCCAGGTACTTCCTGGTCCCAAAACGGATGGGGGCTGGCGCCCCATTCTAGACCTCCACGACCTGAACAAGTTCCTAAGGTCTCGGACCTTTAGGATAGTCACTCTGGTTTAGATCATCCCATCCTTGGAACGAGGCATGTGGTTCTGTTCTCTGGACCTTCAGGACACATTCTTTCACATCCCAGTCCGTCCGTCACACCAGCGATTCCTCCGCTTCAGAGCGGAAGGATCCTTTTACGAGTTCCGGGCCATGCCTTTCGGCCTCTCTCCAGCTTCCAGGGTCTTCACCAAACGCATGGCAGTGGTGACAGCATTCCTGCGGCACCGAAGGGACCGGGGGTACCCTTACCTGGATGACTGGTTGATTGCAGCCTCCTCCAAGTTGGAGGTGGAGCGGTCCAGTGATCTGGCCCTCCAGGTCTGCTCTCAGATTGGCCTCCTCATCAACAAGGCCAAATCAGAACTCATGCCAATGCAGGTGATTCAATTCATCAGGGCAGAGCTTGACTCTCTTCGAGCCAGAGCATGGCTCCCGACAGATAGGGCCGAGGTTCTTTCCTCCTTTGCCCATTCATTGCTGGTTGGGCAATTGCACCCTGCCCGGGACTTTCTGTGCCTTCTGGGCCTCATGGCAGCCTGCACCAGCATGGTCCATTGGGCCCACTGGCACATGCATCCCCTACAGTGGGGACTGGCTCGCCAATGGTCACAGCGCTCCAGTCCTCTGGACCAGCCAGTTATGGTGACCCAGGAGATGAGGAATGCTCTCCAGTGGTGGATCATTCCTGCTTATCTGCAAGAGGGTATCCCGTTTGTCCGCCCAGAGCTGAGGGTCACTCTTAATGACCGACGCCTCTCTGATGGGTTGGGGTGCCCATCTGGGGGAGCTCAGAGCGCATGGCCTTTGGTCCCCCCAGGAGTCTCGATGCCACATCAGCCTGCTGGAGCTTTGAACTGTCTGACTAGCCCTCACCGCCTTCACTCCGTTTGTACGGGGTCAAATGGTGCAGGTCCAGACGGACAACACCATGACCAAGTACTACTTAAGCCACCAGGGCAGGACGCACTCCTTGCCTCTGTGCAAGGAAGCTCTCCGCACTTGGTCTCTCGTGGGCAAACTGGATGCGGATCTCCTAGCCATTCACGTGGTGGGAGCCTCCAACACTCTGGCCGATGCCCTAAGCCGGATAGGTGCTGCATCTCATGAGTGGTCTCTCCTGGCGGAGGTAGTACACGACCTGTTTTCCCACTGGTTCACACCTCAGGTGGACCTGTTTGCCTCCAGGGAGAATGCGAAGCTGAGACTGTTTCATGCCCGCCCCCCTCAGGGCTTGCTGCAGGGGGATGCCTTCTGAGGTGCGTGGACCCGGGCCTCTTCTACGCCTTTCCCCCATTTCCCTTGATCCACAAGGTGCTGCTCAAGGTGAGAAGGACAAGACGCAGGTGATTCTGGTAGCCGGTGACTGGCCCCGTCAGTTCTGGTATCCAGATCTCCTCAGCCTCAGCTCCAGGCTCCCAAGACGGCTTCCAGCCCACCCGGACCTGATCTCAGTCAACCAGGGGAAGGTATTCCACCCGGACCTTCAATCCCTGCACCTAATGGCCTGGTTCCTGAGCGGCTAGCTCATGGGCAAGCCATTCGAACCGATGCACAGGTGTGACATCTCTCACCTGTTGTGGAAGACTGCCTTCTTGGTGGCTATCACGTCAGCCAAAAGGATGGGAGAGCTCCAGGCACTTTCCATCGAGTCTCCTTATCTGGTCTTCCACAGGGACAAGGTTGTCCTACGCCCCCACCCGAAATTCCTTCCGAAGGTGGTGTCGGAGTTTCACCTTAACCAGGTGTTGACTGTACCAGTGTTCTACCCCAATCACACCTCGGAGGCCAAATATAGGCTCCATACTTTGGACCCTAGAAGAGCACTCTCTTATTATAAGGAGCAGACAGCTGAAGTTCGGGGAGAGGTTCCCCAGCTGTTTGTCACCTATGCTGAAGCTGCACTTGGCAGACCTGCAGCCAAGTGGACGATAGGCAGGTGGGTCACCTCCTGCATAGATCTCTGCTATAGGTTGGCGGGCATGGAGCCTCCCAGAGGGGATATGGGCAGACTAGGTGGGCCAAGTGGTCCTTATCTGCTGTCAAATTCTATGTTTCTATGATAAGAGCTCATTCTACCTGCCATACCACTGCAGTGGTGGCTGCTTCCAGGGACGTCCCTATCAAGGAAATCTGCAGGGCTGCTACCTGGAAGTTAGCACACACCTTCATTACCCACTACCACATCGATCTTGAGTCACGCTGGGATGCTGGTTTTGGGACCTCAGTTCTCCAGTCCTTATTTCCTAAGTAGGGGGTGTGCGCCTTGCCTCCCTCCTCCCGGAGAACTGCTAGGAGTCTGCTAGTAAGTGTGTATTGAACAACATATCCATGTCCCTAGAAATACAGGTTACTCACCTGTAACAGGAGTTCTAGAAATGGCATATGTTGTCCATCCACAAAGCCCACCTGACCTCCCCAGCTTCGACGCGCAACCTGGCTTCCAGCGGGCTAGATCTGGCATCATGGGGTGGAGCCGAGAGTTTTACCACCCGGTTGGGTGGGAGGAGCTAGCTTGAAGACCTTTCGGCAAGATTTAAAGCAGCAAGGAACCTGCCAGTAAGTGTGGATGAACAACATATACCATTCCTAGAACTCCTGTTACAGGTGAGTAACCTGTATTTTTAGCCTGTACATGGTGCCAAGTTTGACGTGGATAGACCATGTTGCCTGGTCAACGTGTGGCTTAAAGGTGAGACCCTGGTCAATAGTTAGCTCTAGGTATTTTATGTTGTCAACTACGTCTATTAGTTTATCCCCAAGCGTAGTAAGTTTTAGGGAATTGGTCCGATCCTGGCCAAGGGATCTGGGACCAAACCGCAAGACTTTAGTTTTTGCTGTGTTGAGGATCATTCTGTTTGATGTGAGCCAGGCCTCGAGTGTGTTTAGGTTCCTTTGTAGGAGAGGGCCCAGATCATGTGGTATGAACCTGGTTCGGAAGATGACAGTATCGTCTGTGTATTGAACTACTGAGCTATCCCCACAGTGCCAGTTTTGGTCATTTGTGAAGAGAGAGAGAGAACAGGAGCTGGCCAAGAATTGAGCCCTGAGGCACACCCTCCTTGATGGGTAAAGGGGCAGAAAGCTCTGCCTTCTAAATGGCTCTCTGGGAGCGGCCTGAGAGATAGCTCTTAAACCAGTTTAGGGCCTGGGCATCAAGCCCAATGCCTTGAAGCTTAGTAAGAAGAAGGTTGTGGTCCACAAGGTCAAATGCCTTGGACAGGTCTTTGAAGATAGTACCCGTCGACATGCCCTCATCCATTGCCCTGAATAGTTCCACTGTGATTTTGATGAGTGCCATGTCTGTTCCATGGTTTACCTGAAAGTCATGCTGTGAAGGGGCTAGGATTTGGTGGAGCTCCAGGTAGTCTCTCAGTTGTCCATAAACTAGCCTTTCTTGCAATTTGGCCCTGGTACACAGCAGGGAGATGGGCCTGTAATTGGCAATTTGTTCATGAGAGCCACCCTTGTAAATGGGGACCACGTTGGCAGCCTTCCACTGGTATGGAACGTACTCTTCAAGTAAAGACCTGTTGATGATCCAGGTCAGAGGTTTGGCCAGGGACAGTGTACCTTCCTGGAATAGCCTCAGGCTGATTCCATCTGGGCCATCAGAGCCTTTGTATTTGAGGGCTATCAGAAGTTTATGGACCTCGCTCACCTTGACCATTGTCAGGTGAAATTGGGGTCTTTTCAGACAGGGGGAATCCATCAAAGGTTTGTACAGGCATGGGTGTTGGTAGCCTACCTTGTATGTATCAAGGTTGGTGAAGCGGTGGTTGATTGCTGAGGCTATAAGCTGGCAATCACTGATGCACTGTCCTTGTACCTCAGTTTGACCTTGTGCCTCCTTGGAGTTGCCCTTAAGCAGTTCATTGATTTGTGCCCAGAAAAGCTTAGGGCTCCCCAGTGTGGACCACTGGAGGCGGATTACATACTCCTTTTTGGCAAGTTTGATGTCTAGCTTACATTTATTTCTTAGCGTTTTATAAGTAACCAGGTCTGCGGGAAGGTGGGAGAGCCAGAATTTCTTCCAAGTCTTGTCCCTTCTTTTCATCTAAGATTTCACAGAGTGGGAGATCCATTTATGGCAGCCTTCTTTTGTAAGAAGTTTTTTGAAGGGGGCAAAGAGAGATGCCGCATTGAGGAGTGAGTTTTGGAAGGAGGCAAGGGCCTCGTCCAATGCCAGGAGGAGCCTAATCGGGGTCCAGTCCAGGCTACTTAGGTAGTCATTAAATTTTGCTGGCATGAAATTGGAGAAGTCACGTACTGTGAGTATCCTGGGGGGAATCTTTGGTGCTCTGCTCTTTAAATACAGAATATGGGGAGTGATCACTAATGGGTATTAGCCAATATACCACTTTCTGTATGTTGAGGGAGTTAGATACCAGAGCCCAGTCAAGTAGTATGGTTCTCATTTTATAATTAAGCGTGGTAGGTAGAGAGATGACTTGTTCCAGGTCTGCATCTTGAATCGCACCCGGGAGGACCTTGTTGGGGCCAGTGGCCCAATTCAGGTTGAAATCTCCCATTATTAGGAGTTCATTGGTTAATTCGCTGCCAACCAATTTGGTGATGCCCTCAAGAGCAAGTTGGGCATTCTTAGGTTATAGACATAGGTGATGGTGAGATGCTTAGCATTACCAAGGGTTAGACAGATGAAGATAGACTCCCCGTCCTGGCAGCTGTCAAGGTTGGGCTTTACTGGACTCACATTTAGAATGTCTTTTGTATGGATTAGGACCCCTCTCCCTCTCTTTCCTGCCCTGTCCTGTCTGAAGGTATTGTACCCAAGGATCATGATCTCGTGGTCATGAATATAGGCCTTGAGACATGTCTCTGAGATTGTAAAGACTTCTGGTTTGTAGAGGTTAAGCCAGGCTTGGACCTCATTGATTTTAGGTCTAAGGCTGCATACGTTCATGTGCACTATCCTTAAGCCTTTCGTTGATGCCCAGTGAGGATCCTGGGGGGTGGATACAAGGAAATTGTCTAGAGGGAGCCCTGGGTTAGGCTGAACGTCTCCTCCGCAGAACAGAAGAAGAGCAAGTAGTCGAGCTAACACTTGCCTAATTGAAGGTTTCGAGATGCTGTGGAGCCTTCTGCGTGCATAGTGGATCACCACATAGTAGAAGTCACGCTTTACCAACTCGTGTGCTATGAGGCTTTCATTTTTAGTTGTGGGAGAGGTCCAGTAGTAATGACCACAAGGCTCAGGGTCACTAAGATTTTGCCTCATGGGGTCAAGAAGTCCTTCCCCTAAGCACATGTCCACCTAGAGGAGAGAGAGTATGTATATGAAGGCCAGGAGTGCACCCCTATTTTGGGAGAGAGGCCAGTGAGTTACTAGTCCAGCAGGACTTAAAGCAAGTGGTGCCATAGTTGTATAAAGAGTATTCTGGGGCCATGTTGGAAGACCAGTATATTTCCTGGTGGAATTAGTTATTAAGTTGGAAATATGGGGTAGGTGCCTGCGGGAGAAACCCCTTTGTTTTATATTAGTGGCCGTTTTCCCTGGCTGTCAGCCTTGTCATAGTGGAAGACTAGGGGAGGAAGATCACAGTTGCCAGAGTCAATCAGGTGTCGCTATAGGAGTGTAAATTGAGACCTGGCCACACAATACCTAGCTTAATGACCTTTCATAGATCCTATGCAACAATATAGGGGCACTTAAGGATAAAATGAGTAGCAGGCACAGGTCGATGTATTGCACAATAAGCCAAAATATGCAGGTTAAACAGAATCTCAGTACTGCCTGTACTCAAGTAAAGCAGCACTGCATGTTAATATTCAGGCTATCACTTTGTAAAGGTACCTAAAGTATCCAGTGACTGAAAGTAAAAAGAAAAAAAAAATTAAGGGACTGACTGGACAAGTGGGAAGGTATGTTTTAAAATAATTATGGGAGAGAGTAGAAAAAACGCAGAGTCCTGGTTCGAGTTCAACCTAGGAATAGGAAGGGAAACAAGAAACACCCTTTTGAAATTAGATTATGGCATGAGTTTTGTGCAGTTCTAAAATCAGAAGCATATAGGTTTGAGTGATGAGAAGAGTGGCAGGTTTGCCTAGCCCAATGAATATCAGGCAGAGAGCAGCAGAAGGCGGAGACAGAATATGCACTGGGAGGGAGCCACAATGGGTAGAGTCAGATGATGCATTTAATACTTTGAGAGGGTGGGGGATGGGTGAGTGGGCAAAACATCTAGCAAGCAGCAGCAGGTCCGAGTGAGCTGCAGCGTCTGCTTCAATAAATTACACTCAGCAGACAGGATTTTCTTTAAAAACTAACAGGCTACAACAGGAGTTGTAGTTAGTGATAGTAACCAGCCAGGATTTAGTAACAAATTAGCAGGCTGCAGCGACTCTACTGTTAGCTAGAAAAACCACACAGTCTCTCAGTAGAGCGCCCAGGATGAGCAGGAAAAAGGTGCCAAGATGTAAACTGGCGCGGTTCTCTCTCTCGTACCTTACGATGGCCAGCTGGGGAACTTTGGACCGGGTGTGCAGCGAGGGGAACCTGGGGAGGGCTTCTTTCAGCTTAGCCATCACGAACCAGGATGTGCAGGATACTTACCTCCATATCTCTATTCTACCGGCCCACCACCACTTCCTGAGGTTCACTTTTCTGGAGGAACATTTCCAATTCAGAGCTCTTCCTTTCGGCCTCTCCTCGGCACCTTGGATGTTCACCAAGTGCCTAGCAGTGGTAGCAGCATTCCTACACCGCAGGGGCATTTATGTGTTCCTGTATCTGGATGACTGGCTTTTCTCAGCCCCTTCTCAGGATAGTCTGAAGGAATCCCTTTCCTTCACTCTGGACCTATTTTCCAGTCTGGGCATTTTGGTCAACTAGCCAAAGTCTCAGCTGTTACCATCCCAGCACCTCCAATTTATTGGAGAAGTGCTGGATATGGTCCAAAGCAAGGCCTTTCTTCCAACCGACAGAGCAGAGACCCTCATCTTTTAAGCAGCATTTGTGGCTTCCTCCCAGTGGACCATGGCGCGTTTGGTCCTAAGACTGCTGGGGTTGATGGCGGCTGCCATACCCACAGTCTCTCTGGCCAGACTGCACATGAAGGCTACTCAATAATCTCTGTGAGTCCAGTGAGACCAGCGCCTGGACGACATAGACCGAAGGTCCCCCGTCTCCAGCAGCCTTTAGAAGGCTCTCCTTTGGTGGCAAGACCCAGCCAACCTTTTGGTGGAGGTCACTTTCCACTCTCAGTCTCCCTCCATAATTCTCACCTCAGATGCCTCGAACTTGGGATAGGGAGCGCGTCTGGGAGACCATGGGACTCAAGGCCCTTGGTCACCCATGGAGGAGAACCTTCACATCAACATTCTGGAGATGAAAGCGTTGCGCTGTGATCTCCAGGCTTTTCAGTCCCTTCCGAGTCCGGGAACATTTCTCATCCAGACAGACAACATGATGACTGTCTGGTACTTAAACAGGAAGGCACCCCGATCTTACCCTCTGTGCAAGGAGGTGATGCGGGTGTGGTACTGGGGTGTTCAACATAGCCTATCCTTAACAGCAGTCCACGTGCCAGGTGTTCACAACATTCTGGCGGACAGTCTCAGCCGATCAGTCGCCAGGGCTCATGAGTGGGAACTAAAGCAGGCTGTAGTAGAAGACCTGTTTCTTTGATGGGGTCGACCAGACATGGGTCTCTTCGCCTCCCCATCCAACGCAAAACTACCCATCTTTTGCTCACTCGTTCCCAGGCATGGTGCTTTATGGCGAGACCCACTGTCTCTTTCCTGGACAGGGAGAATTCTATACGCTTTTCTTCCCTTTCCTATCCTACAGAAGGTTTTGCTGAAGCTTCAAGCAGAAGGGGCACACATGATTCTCATTGCCCCCCATGGCCTCTGCAGATTTGGTTCCTGTTGCTACAGCAGTTGACACTGGAACCCCCAGTATCTCTTCCTCTCTCTTGACCTTCTGTTCCAGGAGCAGGGCACCCTGGTACATCTGAGCCTCAGGTTTCTTCATCTTCATGCGTGTCACCTGTGGACTTAGTGATTTCTCGCTATGGCGTCTCTTCCAGAGTCACTCACGTCTTAGTGGAGACTAGAAAACCCTCCACCAGATCCACTTATGCCATGAAGTGGAAGAGATTTTCCAAATGGGCATCAGCTAAAAGCTTAGATCCCTTTGCCTGCTAGGCCTCTCAGGTTTTAGAGTACCTCTTGCACCTGTCAGTGTTGGGCCTCAGTTATTCCTCCTTGAAGATCCATCTCTTTGCGGTTTCAGCCTACCACCTCCTGGTGGAGAGCAAAACCCTAGCACAGCTAGAGGTTTCCAGAACTTTCCTGACTGGGATCCTTCACATCAAACTTCCAGTCCGGAATTCTGTTTCCCCCGGGATCTTAATTTTATGTTAGAGAAGCTTACTTTGCCCCCTTTTGAACTGGCAGCAAGCTGTGATATGCGTTTTTTTGCGTGGAAGACGCTCTTTTTAGTTGCTATCACTTTAGCTCGAAGGGTTTCAGAGCTTCAGGCTCTAGTTTGTAGAGAGCCTTATTTAATTTTCCAGAGAGACCGGGTGGCTCTGTGAACTAATCCGTCCTTTCTTCCGAAAGTGGCTTCAGAATTGACCCTCAACCAGAATGTAGAACTGCCGGTGTTCTTCCCAGAACACTCCAACATGGGGGGTATCTCCGGCACACCCTTTACAGTGTTGGGTAAGTTACTTTTTCTATTGCTTTCTATTATGTTTGCAAACTTGTTCCAGGAAGCTCTGTGCAGCCACTAGCAAGGATGGAGAAGTACTAGAAAAAATAATACACCTTATAATTATAGTTACTTATTTCTTTTTATACAAAAATAATAAATAATTATAACAGATTACATTTTTTGAAAGTAATAGGTTAGTTACTAGTTACATTCAAATAAATGTAATTTGTTACAGTTACGTATTTCTTTTGTAAAAAAAGACATAAGCAATTGTAACTGTGAGGTGTATTATGTTTTCCAGTACTTCTCCATCCTTGCTAGTGACTGCACAGAGCTTTCTTGGACAAGTTTCCAAAAGTAATAGAAAATAATAGAAAAAGTAACTTACTCAACACTGTGTGTGCAGGATTTTGAGATACTATGTATCAAGGACTAAGGAGGTTTGTAACACGGCATACCAGAGAGCAGTGAAATGGAGCAGCCGCATTGGCCGAAGTGGCACAGGTGACACAAACCGAGCGGGTATTAACCCACATTAGCGCCCTTCGGTTGGTACCACCTGTGGCCACCGTGTGCAGTAAGAGGGGAGCCGCCCGCTCCATCACCACCCCCTCAGGCCACCCGCGGCGCTTGAGAGCCGCAGCCCGCCGCTGGTCGCCTCCAAGGCACTGTTTCTGAGAAGTCAGTCTGTTTCAGAAGTAAAAAAAAAAAAAAAAGGCAAATGAAAAAATGTTACCGCCAGCAGTTGTACAGTTACACTTCATCAAACACCACAGCCCACACATCAAGATAGACCCCCATACCATACAAGATAGTTTCTACTCAGAGAATCCTAAAGCCCCCAACTTTACTTATAACGGTACTGATGCCCCCTTTCCCACCTCATTTTATTACCTCCCTCCCCCGTTACCCTGACTCCCAGCTTTGCCCCCCTCCCTTCCCAATAAATAAAATGACCTGCAGCCCGTTTGGGTCTGAGCTACAGGATCGGTAGCCCCTCGAACTGAGTGCATGCATTCAACACCCTGATTTAGAGCGCCAATTATATCACACTGGAATGCTGTTACCCCGCTCCTCTATCCAGCACCCTGACATACACTCACGTACCATGGTGGCAACCACACTCAAGCTGTCACCTACTGCAACCCCTTCACCGGCAGTACCAGCAATTTCTACTGTCACTGATGTCACCCGCGGAGGAGAAAAAAAAACAGCGGTGTTTGTGAACTGGTTGTGGGTAGGGGTGGAGAGTATGTGTCCCAGACTGCACTGCTCCAGTCCGTGATCAGCAGCCAGCATTGAATGGGACAGCAAAGAAACGGCCAGTCGGAATGGACAAAGTAGTATACTAAGATATGTGTCTCGCACGAATCTTCTCCTCGTCTCGAGTGAGTAATATTCAACACTATGTAAAAGAATGTGTGGCATGCGCCGTGACCGCGCACGTCCTCACAGTAGCAGAGTCAGCTGAAAACAGCCAAAGATACCACAGTTAACCTGCGAACATTGTCACTCTCTCGAACCGCTCCTCATTACCATCTCACTCAGTATTTCGAAACTACTCCTGTCGAGCTTGCTGTGTTACAAGCGCAGTAATCACCTGCAGAGTCGGGTTCTACAGATAGACGCCCGCTGGGGTTGGAACCTCGGGGTTCGCCCTCATGCACCAGTCCTCCCCAGCGGGCATTAATCCACCAGTAGAGCCCTCCTCTGTCGGTGATTAATGCTTACTTGTACATCTAAACAACTCTTTGTAGCCTTTGCTCCCAAGTGCCAGGGCAAGGCTATTTCTAAACAGACTTTTTCTAGGTGGCTGACAAATTGCATTCATTACATTTACCAGAAATATGAGAAGCCCCTTCCAGGGACAGTTAAGGGCCACTTTGCTAGAGGTGTGGCCACTTCCACTGCCTTTTTCAGGAATGTGTCCACTACGGACATCTGTGCAGCAGCCACTTGGTACTCCATCCACACCTTCACTAAACATTACAGTTTGGACATTGCTTCTAGGTGTAGGACTGGCTTCGGCCTTGCAGTCCTGCAAGGTCTTCTGTCATGAAAGACCTGTAGTTGGCAGACATTTTCCTCCTCCTGGATCCTCATCTCCGGCTCCTCCTTTTTTGTTTGACTGCTTGGTATTCAGTCCTAACTGTGAAGACCTACTGCAGGAACCCTCTCGAAGTAAGATACAGCGGTTACGTAAGAACTTACCGTAACAGTAGATTTTCGAGAGATGTTCCTCCAGTAGGTCTAGATTTCCCACCTTCCCCCAGCTCCTGTGTTTTTTCCTCTTTATTCCCTTCCCAGGACTTTGTCTCATCCAGGGCACGGGGTCCCAGGAGTTTTCCACTTCTTTTTTTCTGCTTCCTCTTTAGAGGTCTCCAGCGGAAGAACTGGAGGGCAGGCAGGAGACCGCCTTTTATAGTCACACTGACGTCCGTCACCTGACGCCAGGGGCGGTCCCCGCCAAAGATTGCTCGCCACAATTTTGCCATGCAGTCCTGGCACCAGAGGGTGCAGTCCTAACTGTGAAGACCTACTGCAGGAACCTCTCTCGAAGATCTACTGTTACGGTCAGTTCTTACGTAATTGCTATTTATAGATGTTGAGCTGTGGCTGATAGGCATGCTTAAAGGTCCCTCCAGCACCTGTCTTGGCAAGGTGTAACTGTTTCCGAATCCAAGTTTTTAAAGAAATGGATTGGTCTCACCCTTTACACCCCTCTGGGAGACCCACTCTTTTTTACATTAACAGCTCTAGCTCAGCTTTCAAGATACTGCAAGTGATTCCACTACATTGTGTTCCCCTTGACTAATTTTGTTGTTGACATCAAGGCCTTTTAGGTTCGGTTACTGTCGTCACAGTACACCCTAGATATTAGAGTGGGTAGGGAAATTTCTAGAAATAAGTTCATATATGTACAGCATTCTTCCTCATCCCTGCTAATGAACCAGGAGTGGGTGAAATGGACATGATTAATCCAGAGTCCCTTCCAATATTAGATTACTATGTTACGTCATTTGCAGTAGAAATGAATTACCGTTTTAATGTTTGTATTCTGGTTCCCCATCCACTTCGGTATCTTTTCTAATGTATTGCCCATAGCCTTTACAGCATCCCACTCCGGTTACCAGGGCAGTCTGCTCCTTGCAACTAAGCCCCTGTATTAATTGTATAACTATAATCAATAATACTAAGAGCCACTATTAAGTTTCTTGTGCCTGATTCAGACTTTAAACAATGCTGTACCTGATTTAATGAAAAGAAAAATATCCCACAGAGCTCAGCCTCTCTTGTGCCCCACTTGAAATCTCTCTGTTTTTGTGCAGACAATGACTTTTGGTCAAGGGCGGAAGACCAGGTGGAAAATGTTTCTAAAAAAAAAAAAAATAGCCAAACGAAACTTGAAATATTGGAATCAGGAGAACAAGTCTTTGGGGTCTCCCTGATTGGCATGCGGGTGACCTGGGTTTGGGAGTGAACTCAAGTCACTGCATTGGCAGGTAGGCCAGGCTGTAGTGGCTGCTGCAGGGCAGTGCGCTTCAATCTGGGCGAGCTGGCGGCCGATTCCAGTGCCTCAATAACCCCTGTGGTTGGCCCGGGAGCTTGCTGTCCCCGTAGGGACGCTGTACATGCACAAGGCCAACAGTGGTTATGCCCACACCGAGGAGTTGGGGGGTGACTGCAGGCGAAGAAAGGAAAAGTGTGTGTGTGTGGGTGTGGGTGTGTGAGTTGGGGGGGAGGTTGTGCTCCATGCTTTTTCAATGACAGTCGACTGCCGACGGCACCCTCTGGCCTGCTCCATGTGGATCCCAGTCAGCTGCGATGGTGGGAGGAATGGCAGATGGGGATGAGAGTTTGCTGGCAGCACTGACCCGAACAAGAGGCACAGGTTACGGCTTGGGAGCCAAACATGCTATATGGAAAAAATTGGGAAAACGGGAGAGATTCTTTGGCCTGGTGATGTAAGACTGTATTTCGTTATGATTCAGACCAGTTTTCATCACATATTGCTTTTCCTTTGTGTTTGTCTGGAAAGTTTCTCTCTTATAAAGCTTCTCAGTAATTCTTAGAATTTCTTAATTATTTCTGTCAGTGTTATAAAAACATAATCCCACTTGTATATTTTGATAAAACACATTAAGGCATGGGGTGATGTGCTATATTTGAAAATACAGAGGACTTGGTTATATGTTTATCTGTGGTCATTATAAATAAATTAGTATAAATACAGTATTATTTATTGATATTTTGTTTCTGGTTATGTAAACTATTTTTTATGAAATCCTTTAAATAGTGTAAACACACACCAGTTTCTTAAATTTGTATTAAAAAAAGTTATCCATGTGAGGCAGGTGGTGAGTACTCCCGTCTTGATGCTTTTCAGCATG
Source organism: Neoceratodus forsteri (assembly GCA_016271365.2). Classification (NCBI taxonomy): domain Eukaryota; kingdom Metazoa; phylum Chordata; order Ceratodontiformes; family Ceratodontidae; genus Neoceratodus; species Neoceratodus forsteri. Next base: position 144,736,848 of record CM057453.1, read on the forward strand.
TAAGACTTAGGGGAAGACGAATGGGATCTGTGCCTCAGAGGGATACAAGTCTCTCTGACACTGGTTAGACAGTGTATACAAAACACGTGGGTTTCATATATTACTCCAACACTGACACAGTGGAAAACCCTGGTACTCCAGACTCTGGCCCTGGAGCATTTCACATTCAGTTTGTAGGGAAGCAAGGAGCTTTTCCAATGGAGATGGAGTACATTTTTGGACTCCCGTCCTATGACTGAGGCCCTGCTACTGCAAGAAGGGTTCAAATAAGTTCTGTGTGAATCCCAAAGCTCCCATGCTGGATAAAGACCCTATCCCCTGTCACACAGCAGCCTACAGAAAGCTATAGGAAAGAAACACGGTATGAAGTTTCACAAAATAAGCAGCATGAGGCTACACAGATATATGTACAGTATTGTAAGCTCTTCCATTATGATTTTTGTAATTTTCTGTCCTTTTTTTTTTAATATACAGTTTGTCGCCTGATCTCCCCTGGCTGCCCCCTTTTAACCGACTGACCCCCATCCAGCCCCGGCCCCCCCAGGACTTACCTTCACCTATGCCATCTGCCACGGGATTGCAGTGGTGCCCGGCCACTGAGTGCGGAGCCTGTGGGGGGGGGGGGAGTCAGTCGTCATCCACAGTACGGGATGTTTCTCCACTTTTTCTACCTTCCCCATTGCTGGCGTGCACATGCTCCTCTTGTTGGTGCTCAGCAGTCCTGCACTACCCTTGGGTCTTCATCCGGGGGCAGTCATTCAGTGGGAATGCTAGTCTTCCCTCCCTGGAAGAGGAAAGCAGTCCTGCGGATATGCAATCCTCTCCCTCCCCAGCCGACTCCCGTCACCCACTTGCACTTCAAACATGAATCACCAGTGTGGCAGGAGGTAAGGCATGAATGCCACAGCCCTCCACACCACTGGGCTGGCCCGTAATTTCTGTACTTTTGTTCATATTTACTTTGCTGTCAGTTAATGTATTCTGTATAATTTTTCCCCCCTCTGCAGAGTCACTAGAGTAAAATCAGTTCATATGGTCATAGGTTTACTTACAAGTCAAGCGGCCGACAAGGCCATGTCAGACTTGCCACGTGTCAGTGGTAATAGTCCTTTTATTTCCTATATGCCGATCTGATAGCCTTTTAAAGGAAGCTGTGCTTGTAGCTTCAGCTACTCCTGCTGGAAGAGCATTCCGTATATCCACCACTCTTTGACCGAACCACTGACCCCTCTTGATGGTTTATAACGGTTCACCTTTTAGTTGTAGTCAGTGTGCTCTGGTTGCCCTTCCCCATCCAATTTTTTTATTCAGCCTAGCTGATTCCCATAGCAGTTCATCCTTAAATGCTCTATGAACGTAGGATAAATCCCCTCTCAGTCTCCTATATGCCATCGAGTACAAGCCTAGTTCCTGTAACCTGTCTGGATCCTCTGCACTCTCTTCACCATCTTAGTGCATCCCAAGCTTTGTGGTGTGGAAAAGGGGGAGCTATACTCCAGAACTGGTCTTGCCACGTCCTGTAAGGCACTAGGACCTCCTTCCTTCGACTTGTTATATTCCTTTGGATAGCACCTATTATCCCAGATGCTCTTTTAACAGTCTCTTTACAGTGTGTATCAAAACTCAGGTTGTTTGTGATTATCACCCTTAAGTCCTTTATCGGAACAGTACTAGCTATGACTTTATTGTTTCTCGTGTACTGTGCACCTGTTATTTATTTATTTTTTTTAACTTTCTATTTATTCGCCTCTCCCACGCCAGAGCTCTACTCCATTGGGAGGCACACATGTAGCTGCCCTGCTTCACTGCCTTACCTGAAGTCCCTGGTGGACCCCCATGGAGCTGTGGTTATATCCCCCAGATGGGCATGAGGTGGGGCCCGTACACCCCGAGACCTTTTGGTATCGTCGGGTCCCCCGGTGATCAGGCAGGCAGGAGCTATCAGGGCCAGTACTGGTGCTCCTTCCTCTCGGTGCTCCGGCATCATTTTCCCTGTTCCCTCCTACGTGGCCTATGCCCTGATGTCAAGGCACTAGGTGCCAGCGTCCACCAAACAGCTCCCACGGCCCACCCTGCTACTTGCAGGACTTGCTGTACCTAGGGCCTCTGCCCAGGGTCAGGCAAGCTTCGAGCCTTGGTCCTCCCCTCCCCCAGAGAAGGCAAGCAGTCCCTGGGACACTCAAGTGTTCTCCACCAGCCAGCCCTCCAGTGACCCGGGTCCGCTTCTGAACCTGGGTCGCTGGTGTCACAAGCAGAAATCCAACTGATGCACCGACGGGCCGGAGGCACTTGTGTTATTAACCAAGTGCATTACCATACCATTACTATCAGTTCTGTAATGGTTTAACATTTTTACCAAGGTACATGATCTTGTGTTGTTTGTACTTGCCTGCTTATTTGAAAATGAATAAAGACATTAAGCAAAAAAAAACTTATCCAGCTACACTTACCGGCTGCAAGGTGCCAGCTATACGTAATTTAAATCTGATGCTCACTTAAAAAAAAATGTATTTTGATGCCCTGAATTATTGCTAGCATTCTTGTTTTTCTCTCCTATGTAGTGCTCTCCCCTTCCCTTCTTTCTTTTAGCTGTCTTATTTTTGCTGCTGAAATGTTACTGTTTATTGTGATTGTAAAGCAACCTGAGCCTTCGGGAAAAGGCGTTCTAGAAATAAAATTGCTTTGCCTCTTGCCTTCAGTCCATCTTCCTGCTCCAGCTGCCCCTCTAGTACATCTACTGACCCGTGGGATACCAATTCAGAGCCTCTCAAATCTCCACTCCATCGTGGTAGGACCAGTTTGGGCAAGAGCCATGTCTTCCAGGGATGCATTGGGAAGTAAATCCAGTAAAACAGGAAAACAGGCAGGGTGACACATAGCTATACAAGCAATAATACTCAACAGGGTGGGTGGTATTGTGCTATACTGGACCACCCAACGTTGAAGGCGGAGGGCCTTGTAGCCCCTGGAAGGTTTGGTATAGCACAATACTGCCCACCCTTGAGGGTATTATTGTGCTTAGAAAATGAGCAACTGTATTATATACATTTGCAAAAAAACATTTATGTGTAACTGTTGAAACTCTTAGGTGTTTCATTTAATTTGTAAGAAAATAGTTTCTCTGCCTGCATTAAAATGCTGAACTGCTTAGGACTTTTGTCTTATTGGAGCTGGTTGTCATGGTTACCCCCCCCCACACACACACACAGAGGGCTCAATGTTGTTACAACATAGGAGGCACTGGCTTGCTAAAGTAGTAGGTTGTCTGCAAAAGACCAAATGAGAAAATGGGAAAATGAGTTAAGAGGCAGAGTGGTTTCTCTAGAAGTGCTAGTGTGTGTTGCAGAAAAACCTCTCATGCTTTTTAACTATGGAGCGGCCGATCACCGGTAAGTTTGTTCAGAACTGTGAAGTGAAAGTTTTTGTGGAGACAGTGGGGTGTAGCAAGGCACTTGACACACATGGCTTTTTTAACAGTTTTTATTTGTTTTTTGGAGATGGCCGTTGTATAGCAAGCAATGTGGGCAAGTAGCATTTGTGAGAATAGCTGCTACAGAGAGGCGTGTGGGCTGCCGTTTTAAAAGACATGATGTCAGCCGCCAGTTAGGTAAGCTGATCAGACTGACAACTTTGTTTTTTGTTTCCTTTTGTTTATTTTTTAAATGTGTGGCTGCTATTTCATTCATTTATTTAAATGAAAATAAGTTTGACTGCAGGAGGGGGCGGCTAAGCGAGAGAAAACACCGGTGGCAGGTCGACTTTAATTCTGAGTGGTCCCATCATTTCAGTAATTAGTTCGGTTGGGTCTGGCACTTTTCCTGACCCGGGCTCTATTGTCACACAAACCAGGGCTCTGGGTAGGGAAGTGGCCAGTCAGAAGGGAGGATTTTACATGCCCCCCCCTTTTTCTTTTCTATCACTCTTTCCCATTTATTTTTCGACAAATGCCTCCAGCTGCATCTTCATCCTCCCTCTCTCCTCTCATCCCTGTTTCTCTGTCACCCCCAGGTGCCTGACCCTACCCATTCCTTGTGGGCATATGCGTCCTGGCTGTGTTCACCATCTTACTATAGCTGCCTCTGTTAACTACCTACACTTCTCCTCATCCTCTGCCCCTTACTCTTCCTGTAATTGACCCCTTTCAATAGCACTGTTGTACATAAATTGTTTACTGTTATTTCACTGTTGCTTCCTTGTTGTTTGTTATTTCTAACATGGAACCTTTGTAAAAGAGCCTTGGCTCAAAGGTACTTGTAATCCTAGAATAAATAAAATAAAAATTTTCTAAGCTGGGAGTAGTGCAGTGCAGTGACTGTGGGGTAACAGTCTTCAGGGAGGCTTTCTGGAGAGTGTGGTGCAGCATGCACCTCTCTGGGCTGAGGGGGGAAGGTTGCTAGACTCCAGGCTGAGTTGGCTAGGATTCAGGGTGCCTCCTCCCCCATCCAGGGACTGCCAAGTTTGCCGCTACAGCCTCAGAGGATACCAAAGAGGAGAAGTGGCTGGACTACAGTGGGCTCTGGAAGGGTAGGAGTGGTGGGTCAGAGGCACATCCCCAACATGATACCACTACACAACTCCTTTGCCACTCTGGCAGGACGAGACTGTCCCACGGAGGCACCCACAGTAGTAACCAGGGAGGATTTGGGGGTTCTCCATAGTGGAAACTCCAAGCAGGGTGGAAGAGGACCCTGGAAGAGAAGGAAGCAACTCCTGCTGGGGGACTCAGTTGTTAGAGGGATAGATTTGGGGACAGGAAGGGAGGGAGAGAGGGAGGTTAGGTGCCTACCTGGCACCACTGCTCGGAGGAATGGGAAGTGGATCTTGGGGATTGCTAGGGCAGAAGGATGGGAGGGGAAGCTGGATGTCATTGTCCACATAGAGACCAATGACCTGGCTCGGGAATAGAATAGGAGAGTGCAGTACGAGTTCAGGAAGTTGGGGAGGAGGTCTTAAGTAGGCAGCATGCACACTGGCCTTTTCTGAGTTGCTGTCTGTCTATGACAGAGGTAAGGATAGGGTCCTCTGCACCAGGAGCTTCAACACATGGTTGAAGAAACGGTGCAGAGGAGGGGTTCAGCTGCATTGAGGACTGGGGTCCCCCCTGGAGGAATAGGGGCCTATACAGGGGACATGGCCTGCATCCATCTTGTGAGGGGAACTACAGTCCTGAATGAGTGGTTTAAATGTTACATTGGCGAGCATTTAAACTTACCATGGGGGGGTGGCAGAAGGAAATGGGGAGACACAAGCTGCCCCCTCCCTTAAACTGAAGTAGGCAGTAAAGAGAGAATCCTAAGGGAGAGAAATCCCCAAGGGTACCCAGCAACAAAAGAAACAATATGGGAGAAGGGGAGAGAGAGAGAGAGAGATGAGAATGAGAGCAGAGGGGTATGGAGAGAAGGCAAAAGAGTACAGAGGATGTTGAAAAACAGGGTAGTAGCAGATTCTGGAAGGCCATGTGTGCAAATGCTCAAAGTCTGGGAAACAAAATCCCAGACCTAGAGGTCATCATGGCAGAGGCTGACCTGGACATTGTTGCCATTACCAAGTCATGGTGCAATGAGAACCATGACTGATATGTAGCTATACATCCTCTGGCTGGGATGCCAGTACCGATGCTGGGTTTGCTTCCCACCAGTCAAGCATCTGACCCAGTTTTCCAGGGTCCCTCGGGGCCAGGTTTCAGGCCTCCTCAGGGTCCTCCCTTGGGTTCCACAGCACCACCATTGGGCCCCCCATCTGGTTACCCTATGTCAGGTTAACCGATGCCACATTATCCACCAGCCTACATTCCTCCGGGCTACCTGCCGTCAGGCTGTCAGACGCTGGGGTATTCACCCGCTTACTCTTTACTGGGTTACCCGGCGTATACATACCATATGCCGGGCTTCCCAACAATGGGGTTCTTTCCGGGATATCAACCGGCCTACCAGCCCCCTCCACCCCCTCCACCTTCTCCTCAGCCTCAGGCAGACATCCAGGCTGTCCTTCAGTCCTGGTGGTCAGAGACCAAGGCTCAGCTAATTTTGGAGCTGGATAGCCGTCATCCCTTGAGGGATATTACCCGGCTTCCATCGGACCAGATGCCCAGATCCAGCCGGACACACGTCAGTCAACGTCAGGCCTGGCAGCAGAACCTTTGACTGGGTTGATGACAGAGAAAGCCCACCCTGGCTCTCGGTAAGCTTCTCATCCTGACGTCCAGTCTTTGGAGTCCTCCGATCCAGGCTTGGATTCTGACTCCTCTTCCTCTGCAGGAATCAGGGTTTGAAACTCCTCTCACAGAGGAGCTTAGATCTAGAGTCCCCTAAATCCCCACCTGAGGACCCTTCTTTCGCAGATCTCCTGAAAAAGATTGCGGAGGTCTACAAATGGAAGTCCGATGCTCAGGATCCTAAGCGCCAAAGACTGGCTGAACAGTTGGACATCCAGGAGGCAGCACCTGTCCTTACACTTCCATGGTTAGAGCCGCATGAAGATCTGGCCTCTACTTTAGGGAGGCAGTATAGCGCAGTGGTTTAAGGCTCTGAGCTGCAAATCTGGAGACTTGGGTTTGAATCCCACAGCCCCCCACTTGCATACTATGTGACCCTGAGCAAATCACTTAACTTCCCTGTGCTCCCAGGTTGCACCTGTAAACAAGCTTTCAGCTTAGTGTGTCTCACCTGGCTAAACAATTGGGAAAAAAAAACCTATCTGGATGATGCCTTCTTCAATATCGGAGGTGGCCAAAAAGGCTGACCGGATGTACAGAACACCAGAGGGTAAGGGACCACCTTAGTGTTCACCTCGAGGCAGACTCTGTAGTCATAATGGCAGCTCATGACAGATACACTAAGCTGAGACTCATGAGCACCTCTCCTTCTGATAAGGAGTCAAGCAGCTGGATCAAATTTTTTTTTTTCTCTTCAATTTCTTTTTCCCTCCGGTCATGGTCTGGGGGGCCTCTCTCAGGCGTTCTGTCTGCTCCTGCCCTACCTGAAGTCCTCCTACCTGTGCCTCCTCTCTCCCTTCTCCTCCTCTGTCTATGGTCGGCACCCCCCAGCTTAACCCCTCCAGGGTGGGAACATCCCTCCTCTTGGGTGCACTTTATATTCAGGCTGTGACGTGGGAGAGGACCCAGGTGGAGGAACCTGGAAGGCCAGACAGGATGGACTAGGCCACGGGTGTCGGGGCAGGTGCTGTTGCCTACCCCGCAGATCGGGCTTTTCCTTGTTCTGGTGATCTCTTCCCCCCCTCCCGTGTGTGTGCACTTCCCCGACACTAGGCACATGGCAACCCCTGCCTGCATCAGGGCACGCTGATTATGTACAGCTGAGCGTGCTGCAGCACCCCCGATCTCCACCAGGAGCCGCTGGCATGCCGGGTGATCCACAACCCCCCCCCCCCCGGAGGAGAGAAGAGAAGCCCAACTGGTGCTCAAGCCTCACCCACCCCTGCTGTCCCCTGGCAGCCCAAGCTTGCTCTGGAACCCAGTTCACCGGCATGGCACGAGGTGTGGCGTCCAGCTCTTCAACCCTCAGTGCAACCGGGCCAGCCCAGCTGGGTCAATTTGGGAGGAAATTCTATTCTTCCTCCACTTTGGCCATGTGCACCTTAAACTATGTGGCACAGATGCTGGTTTACCAGAAGTCTCTTTTCAGTCAGCTGGAACCTCTCATTGAGGCTATGCCAGACTCAGAGTCCATATCTGTCTTGGCTGACACCATTAGGTCTGCCAAGGTCGCTTGTCGGCATTCGCTGAGGTACATGTGTAATGCTGTGGACTCCTCAGCCAGGGGCACCACCATGGTGGTTACCCTAAGGAGGTATTCCTGGCTGAGGGTGTCTGGCTTGGTGCCTGACATTCAGGCAGCCATCCAAGATGCTCCCTTTAGGGGCTTTGTCCTCTTTGGAGGCAACGCCCAAGACATTATCTCCAGCCTTCAGGACAAGGGCAAGGCCTTAAGGTTGGTCCAAACTCCTCAGCCAGGGGCACCACCATGGTGGTTACCCTAAGGAGGTATTCCTGGCTGAGGGTGTCTGGCTTGGTGCCTGACATTCATGAAAATATCAAAGCTACAGAAATTCAGAATACACATAAGGAGCCAGAAGAACTGTGGGTCACCCTGGAAACAGGAAATGGGACAGTCATAAGAACTGGGGTTGTCTACAGGCCCCAGACCAGAGGGAGGACATAGACACATTACTGTTAGAAGATATACAAAACATGACAGCTAAAGGGGAGGTTCTGATAATGGGAGACTTCAACATGCCAGATACAGATTGGTCAATACCAGCAGGAACATCTGCCAGAACTAGACTCATAGTGGATTCCCTGCGGAGGGGCCTCAAACAACTGGTACAGCAACCCCACAAGAGACAGGGCTATCCTAGATCTAGTACTGACTAACAAAGAAGGGATCACAGATCTCCAGGTAGAAGGTCACCTGGGGGCCAGTGACCATCACATGGTATGGTTCAATTTGGCTACTACATCTAAATCATCCCATTCCAAGGCAAAAATATGGGACTTCAGAGGAGCTGACTTTGATAAGATGGCCAACAGAGTTAAGCTTTAGCCCTGGCAAAAGAAACACAGGTGAGGGGGTACAGGCAAAGTGGGCAAGCATTAAGATGCAATACTTGAAGCAACATCCCATTGTGTTAGACAGAAAAGAAGTGCAAAAGAAGAAGGAAACCACTTTGGTTCTCAAATACAGTAGCAGAAAAGGTCAGAGCCAAAAGGCTGGCCTTCAGGAAATATAAGGGAACAACAGCGGATGAAGATAGGGAGGCATACCAAACTGCCCTAAGGGAAGCAGGTAAGGCAGTAAGGCAGGCAAAGTCCCAAACTGAGAAACACTAGCACAACAGTAAAGAAGGTGACAAGACTTTCTATAGATACATTAGTGAAAGGAGAAAGTCCAGAGGGGTATTGCTAAGCTTAATGGAGAAAAGGGAGCATGTGAGGAGGAGGACCCTGTAAAAGCATCTATCCTAAATAGATACTTTTGCTCAGTATTTACTGAAGAGAAGGTAGGGCAGGGCCCACAGCTCAGCACCATGGACACAGGGGGAAGGGAGGTGAGCACTACTCCCTTCACAAAAGAAAGGGCCCTACAAGAGCTTGCTAAGCTCAGGGTGGATAAGGCAATGGGACCTGATGGCATACATCCCAGGGTACTTAAGGAGCTAAAGGAGGAACTAGCAGAGCCATTAGCAGAATTGTTTAGTGAGTCTCTGAGCACAGGAGAGGTCCCAGAAGACTGGAGAAGGGTTCTGTGATCCCGCCCACAAGAGTGATAGCAGGAGGAGGCGGGAAACTACAGACCGTCAGTCTTACCTCAGTAGTGGGCAAGATTATGGAGGCACTCCTTAAGGAAAGGATAGTGCAACACCTGGAATCCATAGGAGCACAGGATCCAAGACAGCATGGGTTTACAAAAGGAAGGTCCTGTCAAACTAATATCATAGATTTCTTTGACTGGGTAACCAGAGTGGTGGACCAAGGGGGAGCAGTTGATGTCGCCTACCTTGACTTCAGCAAAGCTTTTGACACTGTTCCACATAGAAGATTGATTAATAAGCTGGGTAGGCTCGGGGTGGGTCAGAAGTTGGTCAACTGGGTGGCAAACTGGTTGACTGGCAGAAAACAGAGAGTGGTGGTAAATGGTATACAGTCAGAAGAGTTGCAAGTCACAAGTGGGGTACCTCAGGGATCAGTCCTGTTCAACATCTTCATTAGTGACCTTGCAGATGGACTAGAGGGTAAGGCTTGTCTGTTTGCAGATGACACCAAGATCTGCAACAGAGTAGATGAGCCAGATGGGGTGGGCAGAATGAGAAGAGATCTGGATAAACTAGCAGAATGGTCAGAAGAGTGGCAACTGGGATTTAATGCAAAGAAGTGCAAAATCATGCACATAGGGAAGAGAAACCCTGAAGCCACTTATAGGCTGGGAGGGAGTTGCTAGCAGTCACAAAGGAAGAAAGAGATTGGGCATTATCATCACTGATGACCTAAAATCATCCAAGCAGACCTCTAAAGCAGTAGGTAAGGCTAGGGGTGTTAGGGTGTATTAGTAGGGGTATCCGAAGTCGTAAGAGGAGGTAATAATCCCTCTGTACAAGACATTGGTTAGTCTCATCTGGAGTACTGCGTGCAGTACTGGAGCCACACCTTCACAAGGACATTAACCAAATTGAGGCAGTCCAGAGAAGGGCAACCAAAATGGTGCAGGGACTGCATCAGAAGACATATGAGGACAGATTAACGGAGCTCAATATGTATACCCTGAGCAAAGGAGGAGAGAGTGATATGATCGAGGCATTCAAACACCTTAAGGGCATAAACAAGGTGAAAGAGTCTAAATATGTTTAAATATAAGAAAAATAGCAGAACAAGAGGACACAGCATGAGATTAGAGGAGGCCGATTAAGGGGAATGTGAGGAAATTCTTTTCACAGAAAGGGTGGTGGATGCATGGAATGGCTTACCACAAGAAGTGGTGGCTATGAATACAGTGCAGGGCTTCAAACAGGCATGGGATAGGCATAAGGGAGCAATACAAATGACTATGAATAGATAGGTCACTGACAGAGCAAAGGCCGATGGCACATTTATAAGGTATAAAAAGAAATGGGCAGACTGGATGGGCCTTGCTGTCCTTATCTGCCGTCAACTTCTATGTTTCTCTGTTTCTATGTAAACCATTAACCACCCTAGAATTAAGGTCAAGGAGCCATTTTGTCACCAAGCTAAGTAGACGAAACAGCAGCAGATGGCCAGACATCAGGCCCCATCAGCAACTGCTGCTCCTCCCGCCAAAGCACAAAAGGCCTCCGGCATGGCTCTCCCCAACCCTCCGTCTCTTGACACATGGTCCGCTCCCCCCCCCCTTCCCTCAGAGTAACCAGTAGGCGAAAGGTTTGCCTGTCACTTTCCGGGGTGGGAGGCAGTCACCACAGATGCGTGGGTCCTTCCCCTGGCGAGTCAAGGCCACACATTAGAACTTCTGGAGACCCCTCCAAACAGGCCCCCAGGGGTGTCCCACTACCCAAAGGCGCACATCCCCCTCATAAGGGAGGAAATCGAGGCTCTTCTGCAAAAACAAGAGATGGGGCCTGTCTCCACAAACCAGGTAAGGAAGAGATATTATTCTCACTTCTTCCTGGTTCCAAAGAAAACAGGAGATATGTGTCCAGTTCTGGACCTCAGCACTCTAAACCAGTACATTCGGTACAAGAGGTTTTGAATGCTGCCTCTCCCAGGTCTGCTGCCCCTCCTGCACAAGGGACAGGGCTCTGTGCTCTGTGCTCTGGACATGCAGGATGCCTACCTGTGTATCTCAGTGTTTCCAGACCACCGCTGCTACCTCAGGTTTTCCTTCCAGGGGGAGAATTGCCTGTTCAGGGCGCTCCCCTTTGGACTGTCTTTGGCACTTCAGGTTTTCACCAAGTGCTTGACGGTGGTGGCGGCGGTCTCAGTGCCACTGTGTGTTCCCCTACTTCAAACACTGGCTTCTGTCAACCCTTTTGGCTACCCTTGCCCTCTTTACGCAGGTGGGGATTATAGTCAGCTACCCCAAGTCCCACCTTGCCTCTTCCCAGTGTCTCCAGTTCATTGGGGCAGTGCTGGATATTGCCTAGGACATGGCTTTCCTCCCTCAGGACAGGGCAGAAACCTTACAGAGGCAGGCTTGTCTAATAGCCTTCAGCAGGTGGGTTTCGGCCAGGTCGGTTCTCCACCTCCTTGGCCTTATGGAAGCAGCCATCCCCACTGTTCCTCTGGCCAGACTCCACATGCGTATCTCACAGTGGACGCTCAGAGTGCAGTGGGATCAGAGGTCGGATGACCTAGACCACATGGTCATGGTCTCCAATTTGATGCAACGGGATCTCCTATGGTGGCAGGATCTCAGCAACCTTACCAGAGGAGTCCCTTCTCAACCCCCTCCCCCCATCCAGTCCTCGACTATGGATGCATCAGGGACTGGTTGGGGGTCTCATCTGGAGACCCACAGAACTCAGGGGCTGTGGTCCCAGTCAGAGCTCGCCTTACACATAAATGTGTTTGAGATGAGGGCAGTGCTGTATGCCCTCTAAGCCTTTCAGCACTTGCCTTGCCAGGGCCCACTGTTAGCCCAGACAGACAATATGTGTGTAGTCTGGTACCTCAACAAACAAGGGGGCACTCGCTCGTATCCACTCTGCAAGAAGGTAATGTGGGTGTGGAACTGGGCAGTTCTGCATTGAATATACCTCTCAGCAGTTCACGCTCCAGGCGTGAAAAATGTCCTAGCAGGTAGTCTCAGCTGCACCAGAGTAAGAGCCCACGAGTGGGAGCTCAAGCAAGGGCTGGTCGATCACATTTTCAACATATGGGGACGTCCAAACCTGGATCTGTTCGCCTGCCCATACAATGCAAAACTACCCAGGTTTTGCTCACTCGCTCCCGGGCATGGTGTTTTCTGGTGAGACGCGCTTTCTCTCTGCTGGACAGGGAGGTTTTTGTATGTCTTCCCTCCCTTTTTATTTCTGCAGAGGATGCTGCTCAAGCTCTTAACAGAAGGAGCTTGCATGATCTTGATCGCACCATATTGGCCCCATCAGGATTGGTTTCCACTCCTTCAGCAGCTTACAGCAGAGGCTCCAGTTCCCCTGCCTCTCTGCCATGAACTCCTGACTCAGGAGAGGGGCACGCTGGTCCATCCAGGGCTGAAGTCCCTTCACCTTCACGCGTGGCACGTTACCAGATAGCTGCTTCATGTTTTGGAGTTTCTTCCAGAGTGGCTCAGGTCCTAGTACAGGTCAGAAAGCCTTCTACAAGGACTACACATGCCATGAAGTGGAAGCATTTCTCCATTTGGGCCACCTCAAAGGGTTAGGACCCTTTTTTGTGCCCCATTCCTCAGGTCATGGAGTATCTATTAAACCTCTCTGACCTGGGCCTGAGTTACTCTTTGCTGAAGGTTCACTTGTCTGCTATTTCTGCCTACCACGCCTTAGTGGAAGGCAAAGCTGTGGCTCAACTGGAGGTTTCCAAAACCTTCCTAAAAGGGATCATCCACCTGAAACCCCAGGTGCACAGTCCTGTGCCACCGTGGGATCTGAATTTTGTTTTGGAAAACTGACCTTGCCTCCCTTTGAACCAGCTAGTAGTTGTCATATGCGCTATTTAGCATGGAAAGCACTCTCTTTAGTTGCTGTTATTTCTGAGCTTCAGGCCCTGATGTGTAAGGTGCCTGATTTAATTTTTCACAGAGACTGGGTGGCTCTGCGTACCAGTCATCAGTGTTTATCGAAGGTGGTTTCTGAGTTCACATTGAACCAGTCTATTCAACTTTCAGTGTATTACCCTGAGCATTCCAATCCGGGGGAGGCTATTCTGCATACCTTAGATGTTCACAGGATCTTGCATTATTATACTACCTGAACCAACTGTGTCCGGAAAGCGGATCAGCTTCTTGTTTCTTTTGCACCCAAGAGAGAATGTGGGGCAGTTTCCAAACAGTATCTATCCAAATGGTTGGCAAACTGTGTTGTTTTCTGTAACCAGAAGTATGGTAAAACTGTCCCGGGGGAGGTTAAGGGGCATTCTACCAGAGGCATGACCACTTCTTCTGCTTGCTTCAGGAATGTTTCAGCCACTGACATATGTGCCGTGGCCACTTGGAGCTCTGTCCACAGTTTCACCAAGCATTACAGTCTGGACATTGCCTCTAGGCGCAGGGCTGGCTTTGGTCTAGCTGTCCTCCAAGGCCTTCTGTCCTAAAAGTTTCTGCTTTTCTGCAGACCTTTCCTGCCTCCCATGTTTCAGTTCCTTCTGATTCGCACTGCTTGGGACTCCGTCCTCAAGGTTATTATCTACTTACTGCAAAAGCCATCTCAAAGTAAGATAGTACAATTACACAAGAACTTACCATAACAGTAGATCTTCGAGAGAGGCTCTTGCAGTAGGTAACCTTTTTCCCTCCCTCCTTCCCCCAGCTTCTGCTGCTCTTTTTCTATCACTTTATGTTGGCTCCAGCAGCTTCATTTCCATTCTTCTGTTGCTCCCTTGGGAGGTCTCCGGCAGAGAACTGGAATGTGGGCATGGGGACTGCCCACTATATAGTGTCACACTGACATCAGTCACGTGACGTCGGTGGGCAGTCCCCCATCAGACACTGCTAGCTAAAGTTTCCGTGTGATTCTGATGCCAGGGTGCACAGTCCTCAAGGTTATTACCTACTGCAAGAGCCTCTCTCGAAGCTCTGCTGTTACAGTAAGTTCTTCCGTAATTGTACTTTATTTAGTTGAGGCCAGAACATCCGGCTTCTATCTTCAGATTACTGCTGCAATACTTTCCCTTACTGAATCATTAGTCCCGGGTGCATCACTGTCACATGAGACATCAGGCACTGTAGGACAAAGAAGAGCAATAAAGCATTTTAAAAGTAGCACCTAGCGCTCTGAGTTCAGGCATGCACAGTAGCGCTAGGTGCTACTGTGCATGACCGAACTCGGAGCTGGAACTTTAATAACGATTTTAAGTACCTTACACTGCTCCGTTTTCACCGGGAACTGCTTCTAGAGGTTCAGTTAACAGACCTCTACATGGCACAGTGTTTCTTTTCATCCCACATAAATGTGCCTCGTTCATCATTTTTACGAGCATTCCGGCGCAGGATCAGATGCCAGGGTCACACTCCATCTTCCGGTGCAGCAGCACTTTTGACATGGCACATCCAGGAGCAACATTACAACAATAAATAACTCATGACAGGTTAGCTACATTCATTTTAAACTATACAGGTTGTTTTAATCAGGCGTTTTTGCAGCCCTGGTGATTGCCCCCAATGTTTTGGACTGTTTTCCTTTAATAAACAAACAAATGCCTTTTATTTACTGTGTTTTGATGTGTTAGTAATTACTTTTTACTTTTATAATAAAACATTTGTGCGGTGGCACAAGTGGGTTTTCCCCTTTGCTTTTCACTCAGCTAGTAAAAATAATTCAATATAATTCTGGTATTGTGTTGTGAGAAACTGACACCTACTTAGTAGCGCAATGTATTTTGATGAGAAACTGAAGATATTTTTCCATCTTATTCAAAAGAAATAGATACTTCTTTCAGCAACAAACTTTGCCGTCTGTATGTTTGCAGTATTGCAGTCCATTTGACTGAATTTACAATTTTTTAAAACAGTAACTGGCTTCTCTTTTCTTCTTCCCAAGTAACATCTGTTTAGGCAGACAATATCACCACGATCAAATGTTATGAAGAATCGCATGTTTCTATTAAATCTATAATATTTTAGTGAAAGAAAGTTTTATTTTTCTATGAAAATTTAAAAGCAGATTTGCAGCTTCCTATTGAAATACACTGCCAGCCTTGCCAGTAGATTTTCCGACTTCGTAATACAAGGATTCGATTAGTACCAGTAGTTGGCGAACTATAAGTAGAATGATGAAAAGGCAAGTAATCAAAGAAATAAAAGCAAACAAAATGATTACCAAGGCATCTCAAGGCCCCAAACCTTCATTTTTTCAGATGGAGTGGGCAATCTAAGATAATCAGAGAGCCACAGGTGTGGCCCTCAAACACCCCCAAGGGCCGCAAGACCCCCGTTTACCCCAGTCGCAAGCCAAATTTATTCATTTGAATTAAAAATGAGCGATATATAACATGTCCATCACAGCCTTCAGCCTATCTCCCTTGCCTAGCTTTGCACAGAGAGCCTCTTGGTGTATTGTTGGAAGGATGAGGGGGCCACAGGTTAACCGCTACTGGGGGGGGCTACATGTGCCCTCGGGCTGTAGGTTACCTACCACTGCTTTAAGGTACACATCTGTACTAAGCATATGCTTTTTAAGAGATCATATCAGCTCATGAAGTTGTTTATAATATTATCCAGTTGTAGGGCTATCTCCTGCCTATTGGATATCTGCACATTATTGAAGGAACTTGTCTCTAAATAGCTGATCAGCCACCTGTTAGACCATAAGCGAGTCAGTCCAGCTTCTGCCGTAAGCATGGCACCCTTTTGACTGTAACCCAGTTGGCAAAGATCTTCTAACTGCAATGGATCAGGGATTAATGATTGGGGCTACAGTATCTGTATCAAACTGAGCAAAGTCTTTGTCATTGTGGATCACCGCATTCTTGTAAGAACACTGGGTGGTTATGCATGTGCCTCCGCCACTGTGCGGTGGTTTCATAGCTACTTAAGTGACCATTATTAATTTGTTACTATCACGGGTTTCAGGTCCAGTCCCTATCATGTCTGTACTAGTGTCCCGCAGGAATTGGTTTTGTGCCCCCTGCTATTTTCGACATATCAGTGATCAGGACAGACAACCTGTACTCTCAAAAGCGTGTTTATACGCAGATGACACTATCATGTACAGTACTTCAGCATTAAAGACATGGGCAGCAGCCAACCATCCTGCAGAATAGCTTTATCAGGATTCAACACTTCTGCAACAAAATAATCTGGACCTTAACATTAGAAACACCCAGCTTATGGACTTCACTTCCCTACCCAAATAGAAATGAACTGTGGGCTTCCCCTTCGTTGGTGGTGCTGAATGTGTCACTATCAAGCCCGAACAAAAAATACAGCACTAGCCCTACACGCAGTGCTGTAAGTAAAGATAACTGCCAAAAGCAGATAGAAAGTTCTGAAAACATTTTTACTGGCTACTTACAAAACAGTTTGTGCACACACATATACTGTACAGTTCGTGATACCACCACAGCTACAAAATAGCCAAAGTGGTTCTGTAGCCATCCTTAGAAAAGAGCCTGGTCATCTAATTTTGACCACTCTGGATGGTACCCAGCTGTCATTAGCACTATCCTACAATTACTTAAGTGTGTGGCAGGAGCCCTGCTTAACGTGGGAGACTCATGTTAACAAAATAGGAAAGTTAGACCCAGAATCAGTTTTGTGTTTAAAAATAAAATGTGCCTCTATGGTCACCAGGCCGAAAACATCTAACTCCATGATTATTCCCATCTCAGACTGTGGGAACACTCTCCTTAGACAGGCTGCCAATGGTCTACTGCACAAAGTTGACGTCCTGTGTAACACCCTGGCTCGATTTATACTGACTGCCCCAAGGGACTCTCATCACTGGGATATGTAGTGACAGCTACATTGGACCTTACTGACTGACCAGAGACACCTATTGCTACTTGCACAAAAGTGCATAAAGGATGCTGTCCCTCCCTACATGTCCAACCTATTTTGTAACAAAGGCCCTTCGTTCTCGGCTAAGGTCTGCTGCTGGCTATGAGCACGCAGTCTCGGTAATAAAAAGCAATTATGACTGGCAGTCATTCTCATTTGCTATACCTGCTATGGGGAACTCCTGCCAGTCAGCCTGCTGATCAGTGATCCAGCAATCAGGCAAATGCTCCTTGTAACTACAGCTGCTGGTAGAACACGCTATGTTACCAGTGATTTTGAAACTTTCTTGTCTTGGACTGTTATTGTACCTGCAGTTTGTTTTTAACTGTTACTGAAATGTTCTGGTTGTATCTGTTGTAGACATGTAACATTGTACCTGCATTTGCTTTGGCTACCTTTGTAAATGAACCTTGCTAGAGGGCTTTCCAGATCTTTCAGAATAAACTTGATAAGTGAATGCATTTTTTTTATTCATTAATTTATTTTACAGTTTTTAGTCGGGAAGGGCAGGTCGTTTCCAGGTGCATCCCAGGAGCACAGGGAGGTTACATAACATGCTTAGGGTTACACAGTGTACAAGTGGAGGTTAAGGGAATCAAACTCTCAGGTCTGCTGGATTTACCAAGCACATTCACAGCTCGTTGCTATAACCTCTAGGCTAAAATCTGGCTTAGGAAAAAAGGCTTTTTCTGAAGGAGTACTAGACTGGCAGTGTTTGCTGGGGCCAAGAAACCTTTTGAGGGGAAATTGGAGTCAGTTCAGTATATGTACTGTATTCAGTGAAATAGTTTTTTTTAGCATTCAGTGAGATACAGACCTTGTGCACAGGAATCATGTGTGTGTCAGTTCCAATGCCTAAGCTTCTTTGTTGAAGTGGCATCGTAATTCAGTTTGACCTCAACTGGATGGAGGTAAAAGAACTAAAACTATAATTTCTGATAGGCAGGAGGTTCTCAGATTCAGATAACAAGGCATGTTGGCAAGCCTTGTCCGTAATTTGTAGTTGCCTTGTCCACAAGATACAGGTAATATGAAAATTCCTTGTCAGATAATTTATTCTTAACCTCATTTCTGTTCCTTAATACAGAGTTTATCTTTCTTTCATTGTTTTAAATTTCATTTCATATTATTTCCGCTAGAGGCAGAAAAGCAAACAGTTCATTCCAAATTGAGTCGTTGTCTTCTACATTACCATCACAGGCGCAGACAAAATTGTTTGGTTAATGTAAAAGGACTAACTTCTTAAGATATTATGTCAGACTGAAGTAAAAGGGTCTTGACGTGTAGTCAGTAGAAAAGTTAGGTTAAAGTTTCATAGAAAGGCAGCTTTTTAAAAATCATTTACATAACAAACTTTTTAAAATTAACACAGGAATGGAGACTTATGAGGAGTGTTCCTCGTAGCACAGTTAATCTCTCTGGTAAGAAAAGGCAGATTAGTTGGCCTCAGGTTCCCAGCAATTTTTACCACTCGTGGTTTCCCTCTCCATAATGCCAAAGTCCAAGTACATTTACTGGTAACAGTTCCCATTAAACAATGTGATACGCCACCTTGTCACCATCAACACTACGTTTGGGTGGTGTACCAGATTGTTTCTAACCATACTGGGTTTCCACATGGTGACTGGATGGTAAGAAAGAAATCCCAGCAGTGCCTCCACTGATGTACCCCCAGATTGCCATCAGTGTTGTGGTAGCTACCGTTGCCATGCAGGCTCAACAAGGTTGAGGGGCCTGGGTCAATTAAACTCCTGATTGCAGGGTTCATATTCAAAGTTTAGATGAAATATCATGGTTCCTCCACCCAGAGGAAGGTTTAAGTGGGCCTTGTGTAAGCATAGTACCACGATCTTGGATACAGTACCTCTCCACAGGAACAACCCACCCTGGAACCATCTCAACGCAGTAGCAGTCCCCACAAATCATGCAATTTATAGATTAAAATAATATGCACACAGGCAAGGATTTTAAGCAACATACCAGGAACTTTATTAGTGTAACCCCTAGGTGGCGCTATCCCAAGGGCTACTACCCCTGCCAGTGTGGCTAGTTGCAGTTTAAGGGGCCTGGGTACTGAAACAGGTGCCTCCACCCAGAGGACAGGGTTGTTAGTAACAAGGCTAACCTGGGTACAGCCCTCGGGGACACTGTAACCCCCCTCTTTCCCCTCTAATTGCCTAGACTATATGCAAACAAACACATTCACAGTAGCCCCTATTCAGCATACAAATCCCCACACTGTTTGCACTTACCACCAGGGCTGGTTTCACCAGTTTGACCTTGGAAATCCCTTGTAAAACAAGGTTAGGCACAGCAAATAACAACAGTACAGTGCTTTTGGTACAGACTGGAACCACAGTCAGATTAAATGCAAAACGAGTTAGATCTGATTTATTTATGGGAATTGAACAAGGAAGGGGCGTAATCAGGTTGATTGATTCGAAAACTGATCTAGTCAGGCAATTATGCATGCACTTTTAGTCCCTACGCAGTCACACGCTCTGGGTACCCAGTTGGAAGTAAGGCAGGCTAGCCTTAAATGTTGCCCGGGGTAGGCCGGCGTCACAGCTGGTTGGGACCCTGTGATGAAAAGAAAAGACATGCACAATCACTCACAATTTGTAATCCAGAGCCTGAAGACTCAGTTCATAAAAGGGAAAACAACAATGCAATCAGATGACAACACTTGAGATTTAGCTGTCGTTTCAGGGAGCTTCCCTGATTGTTACTCACGCTACCCAGTGCAAGACACAGGAGGGATGAAATGGAGACTGCAGGTTGACAACTGGTATGCCAGGAGAAGCAGGGCCCACACGAATCACCAAGGTGTCATTCCTGTTCGAGATGTTGAGCAGGGGGCTGATCCCCAGGTGAGGCTCTCATTGATGGTGTTCTCTGTGCCTGAAGTAGCTGGATGGGCCAGTGTGGCAGGGCCCAGGCCGGGTAAAACAGTTCAGAAATCAGTCTGGGAAGGCTGGATGCAGCTTCCAGCAAGTGTGGCACAATTAAACAGTGGGGAACCAAATTCCGACCCACTAACAGCACACAGCACATTTATAGTAAAGCAATCAGCATACCACAAAGCGGATAGCAGTCCGGCAGCAATATCAGTGTCTCTGAGCAAAACCGGGAGTTCTGTGGTGAATGGATATCCTGACACACCGATCGCATACAGCAAATCTTCGGTCTTCTTCAGGTTTAAGCCTGGTCATACTTCAGTGGCTTTTCTCTCTCTCAATTCAGATACAGTCCGGAGTATTAAGCCTTTCAAAGGATCCTCTCGAGGGACTGTAGGCAGACAGGCCATACTCAGCCTTTCTACCAATCTCCCGTGTGAACTACGCAGGAGCTGCTGCTTGAATCACTCAAGCTGCTTACTCTGCAAACTCTAACTCCAGATTGACTGACTGCAGCAGGCAGCTAGGGAATTTCCCTTTGGTTCAAAAGGTTCTGGTTGATTAATCCATCTGTCTGTCAAAGCAAGGGCTCCCCCTCCAGGTCTGTTTAGGTGCCAAAATCTCATAACTACAATTCCTACAGAAATTCACCCCCACAAGACCTCTGGGGACAGGCTCCATTTTAGAGTCCCTAAAGGTACTGATTGGTCCCATTAGGCAGTCCAGGACCAAGATGGTGGTGATAAACAGAACTGTCTATGCTGCAAAGAAGGCAGGTCAGACAAACTACAATAACATTACTACGCTAATAGATAATCAGCAAATAAGTACAGCTTCTAACAGAGCTCCCTCTGTGCAACTAACGATGACAGGACAGAGTGATTAACACTTTTAAAGTGCTAAGACACAGGATACCAGCCTGGCAGTGGGCATTTAGGCACACCCAAGGAAGACTTTCGGGAACCCCCATTTGTAGGGGGGGTGACACTCTTCCCTGCCTGGAAAAACTTGGCGTCCGCGTCAAGTCTACACCATCACAGTATTGAAGAATCGATATATACAAGACATACGTGACATTAGCATACTATGGAAATACTATCTGATGCATCAGTTAACGTAAATTTATCACATTACTATACATTTCACTATACCATATCTTTATTGACAATACTTATGCATGTTTCATACACTCTATACTGATTCTATTATGATTAACATACCATGAGCAGTTACCTATGACTTCACGTTATAACTTCTTGTACAGTAAACGATGTAGAAGGGGGGCCCTTCCCTATCGGCTAACTTGTGGCTAGATGGGACAGGGACACCATGTTCTGAAGGAAGAACAATTAAAATCGGGAGGTGGCAGTCAAGCTCAGTTTGGGCAGTGAGCTCTTAGAAAGTTAAACACCCTTATGGACCACATTGAGAGGCAAGTCCACAAGCCTTCCAGGGGAATCATAACTAAAACGTAGAACTGGCTTAACAGGTCGCCCAGATTTTCTGGGGAGAACAGACACAGGCTCTGGGCAGTCAACACTGGCACTGATTTCTTCTCCTGTAGTGAGGGATGCCTCTGTACTGGTTGAAATGTTCAGATTAGGAACACTATCAGCTTCTGGCTCTGCAGACTCTGTTTCCACAACACTACTACCCCTGCCTGCGTGGCTAGTTGCAGGTTAGGGGCCTGGGTACTGAAATGGATGCCTCCAGGAGGACAGGGTTGTTAGTAACAAGGCTAACCTGGGTACAGCCCTCCAGGATGCTGTAACCCCCCTCTTTCCCCTCTAGTGGCCTAGACAATATGCAACAAACACTTTCGGCATACAAATCCCCACACTGTTTGCACTTATCACCAGGGCTGGTTCCACCATTTCAACCCTGGAAACCCCCTGTAAAACAAGGTTAGGCACAGCAAATAACAACAGTACAGTGCTTTTGGTACAAACTGGGACCACAGTCAGATTAAATGCAAAAAGAGTTAGATCTGATTTATTCATGGGAATTGAACAAGGAAGGGGTGTAATCAGGTTGATTGATTCAAAACTGATCTAGTCAGGCAATTATGCATGCACTTTTGGTCCCAGCACACACGCTCTGGGTACCCAGTTGGAAGTAAGGTGGGCTAGCCTGGGACGTTGCCCGGGGTAGGCCAGCGTCGCAGCTGGTTGGGGCCCTGTGATGAAAAGAAAAGGCATGCACAACCACACATAATTTGTAATGCAGAGTCTGAATGCTCAGTTCGTGAAAGGGAAAACAGCAATGCAGTCAGATGACAACACTTGAGATTTAGCTGTTGTTGCAGGGAGCTACCCTGATTGTTACTCACGCTGCCCAATGCAAGACACAGGAGGGACGAAATGGAGACTGCAGGTTGACAACTGGTATGCCAGGAGAAGCAGGGCCCACACAAATCACCAGGGTGTCATTCCTGTTCGAGATGTTGAGCAGGGGGCTGATTCCTGGGCGAGTGTCTCGTCGATGGTGTTCTCTTCGCCTGAAGTAGCTGGCTGGGCCAGTGTGGCAGGGCCCAGGCCGGGTAAAACAGTTCGGAAATCAGTCCGGGAAGGCTGGATGCAGCTTCCAGCAAGCGTGGCACAATTGACAGCGGGGAACCAAATCGCGACCCACCAACAGCACATAGCACATTTATAGTAAAACAATCACCATACCACAAAGCGGATAGCAGTCCGGCAGCAACATCAGTATCTCTGAGCAAAACCGGGAGTTCTATGGTGAATGGATGTCCTGACAGGCCGATCGCATACAACAAATCTTCAATCTTCTTCGGGTTTAAGCCTGGTCATACTTCAGTGGCTTTTCTCTCACACAATTCGGATGTAGTCTGGAGTATTAAGCCATTCAAAGGATTCCCTTTCGAGGGACTGCAGGCAGACAGGCCAGACTCAGCTTTTCCACCAATCTCCCATGCGAACTACGCAGGAGCTACTGCTTGAATCACTCAAGCTGTTTACTCTGCAAATTCTAACTCCAGACTGACTGACTGCTGTAGGCAGCTTGGGAATTTCCCTTCAATCCAAAAGGTTCTGGTTGGTTGACAGTAAGGTAGTGCTACCATAGTTAGGGTTGAGGAGCCATTTACATGTTAAACCTAAAATTTTGCACCTTAATAACTTTGCAACCGTTCAAGGGATTTGCCTGAAATTTGGAATATACGATCAAGAATCATACATCTTGGGATCTGCCAACTTTCGTACTGTTCGGATATACGGCTGCAGAGTTATTAAGCGTGATCTGCGCACGCGTTTACGCTTTTTTTTAATTCTTTGGTCATCTCTATAGGTCGCACAGTTTGCGCGATCGGTCCGAAATCTTCAGGGAACGTGCGTCCGGGGTCCCCGATGTGCCTTTTGAAGATTTTGTGAAAAAATATTAAACGGTTCAAAAGTTATTTAAAAAAACAGTTTCCCATTATAAGTCAATGAGAAAAGTTAACAAAAAGTTCAACACTTTTGCAAATGCAGTTTTTACTTTGGCAAATCCACCATTTTGTTTTCAGTTGGTGATCAGAAAAATGCTTGACATTTAAATTTGGGACCCTCTAGCAACACAATTCTTTTTGTGTTTACCTAGTCGGACCTTGAGGATGCTAGGCATGTCTTTATTTTGAGGTTAAACACCCTAGAAATATGTTCTTCAAGTTTCTGGAAAAAGTACTCTCTCAAAGTAGTGTCACACTCACAAAAGTGTCGCAAATTTTTGCAAAAGCTTTCGCAAATTGCGACACTACTTTTCCAGGCTATGGCAAAATGACAGTAATTCTTTGCCACTCTGCTGCAAAAGAATGGTTTGGTCTTTTGGGCTGAAATTTGGAGGGAATACAGCCAACATCTCTCAGATGTGCCTTTCAGTGTTTTGGTGAAAAAATATTACAGGGCGGCAAAGTTACGGCACTCCAAAGTTTACACTTTTTCCCATAGGATAACATTACGGCATCCGACACTTTACAGGAATCCTTTGCCGCCCTGCTGCAAAATAACGGTTTGGTCTTTTGGGCTGAAATTTGGAGGGAAGAAAGCCAACATCCCACAGATGTGCCTTTCAGTGGTTTGGTGAAAAAATATTACAGGTAGCCAAAGTTATCGCACTCCGAACTTCTCTTTTTTTCCTATAGGATAACATTACGGCGTTCGCCGCGCCTTTCAGGGCCCGTATCTCGGAAACGGTGCAAGATACGGACTTTTCATCAGAAAAATGCTTAGCCCCATGTTGGGGGCTAAGCATAAATCTAGCCAGGAAAGTCATACATCATATGACTTTTAAATTTTTTTTCTACGTCGTACAGTTCCTGAGATATAAGCAATTTAGTATTCCAACTCCTCATTTTCTGCTCCAAGTCCCATTATTATGCATACATTCTTTGTACTCACTGCCTTTCTGTATGCAGCTTTTGGGGAAAACCAGCCTGTGCACTTATATTACTGTTACCCTTACCGCTTCCGCTTGTGGTTCTGTACCTGTTTCACTTACCGTTCCCGCCTACGGCACCATGTGCGTTATCCTTTGTGTTTTCATTTACGCTTGCATTTGTGTTATTTTAACCATTTGTGTCTACAGTACTGTTTATCTTTCTGTTTCGGCTTGCCACCATGGCATTACCATTTGCGCTTATGGGCACCGTGTTACTGTGTGACAAGACATCACGTGGCGGGGGCCCAGCGCCCGCCGCCATATTACATTCACTATTTCTCATTATCATTCTTAAAAGAAGGAAATTAGAGGCAAAAACTCAGTTTAATGCATTAGTTAGGGTTGTTCCACACGACAAAAAGCAAGGAAATTCGGTGTTAGGGTTGAAAGCCCCTTTGACCCCCGTCCATCACCCCCAACCGCATCAGAGTGCTGCGTTAGGGTTGTCGATCTAACTCTCACCCCATTTCTCCTATACCTCTGCTTCTTCACATCTGATGCGGTGAGAGTTAGGGGCCGACCAACTAGCCAGCCTGTTCCGGTTGAAAGTGAACGAGAAGGTAAAGGGGCTCAACTGCGCCAATTTCTAACTGTCTGTGGGGTAACTATATATATATGTGTGTGTGTGTGTGTGTGTGTGTGTGTGTGTATATATATATATATATATATATTTATAAAATGGGTAGGAAAGTTATCCCTGCTGGTTGGTTGAAATACATCACATGACCGTGCGTATATCAGAGCGTGACCGCACACCTGCACTTTAACCCCCCTCCAAAACAATTTGGACATTTTATAAGATAGATAAACCACTCTGAGGTGTGTGGTCGTGCTCTGATATACACACGCCTTGGGTGGTTGGCACACGCGTATATCAGCGCGACCGCACATCTCAGAGTGGTTTATCTATTGTATGCAATAGGAGTGGTGATAAATTCACTGTGATAAATATTGTTATCTGAGCTACTATATGTAAAAGTGACATTTATACATATAGTAACTATGTCATCAAGATTTATACACATAGTAGCTATGTCACAATCACTCCGGAACTCATTTAGAATGTTCAGCCTCAGTAGCAGTACTAACCATATTTAAATGCGAATAACTTTAAAACAAAGAAAAGATAGCATGGTACTGTGAGCATGAAAGGTGTTCAGCACAAAATTGTCTACAAAATGAGTGGTGTTTCATTTATAGATACCATATAGATTTTTTTTATAATTAGCAAAAAACAGCAGAAAATTCAGGGTTTTTTTTTCACTTTTTTGGCATACAAATGCAAATAACTTTAAAATGAAAAATGATAGCATGGTACTGTGAGCATGGAAGCTATTCAGTGCACAAATATCTACAAAATGAGTGGTGTTTCATTTATAGATACATTTTAGTTTTTTTATAAATGGTAATAGTGGTTCCACTTCACAAATCAGGCGGTTGCGAAGAGGCTAGTAATTACAGACCGGTGATCCTCACATCTACAGTATATTAGGGAAACTAATGGAGACACTACTCAAACAGAGGATCATAGCATTCCTCGAAATTAGCGGCCAACAAAACCTTAAACAGCATGGTTTCACAACAGGTAGGTCATGCCAGACAAATCTGCTTGAGTTTTTTGACTACGCTACAAAAGTATTGGACAACGGTAGGGCAACAGATGTGGTCTACCTAGACTTTAGTAAGGCCTTTGACTCGGTTCCATACAGAAGGCTGTTAAAGAAGCTTGACCACACAGGTGTTGGTGCAGAAGTAGCCAGATGGGTACAAAACTGGTTACAAGGCAGAACCCAGAGGGAGCAGGTTAATGGAATGCAATCGACAGAAGGCAGAGTGATCAGCGGGGTGCCCCAGGGCTCAGTGCTAGGGCCTCTGCTCTTCAATGTTTTTATAGCAGACATCGCTGATGGACTGGAAGGGAAGGTGTGTCTGTTCGCAGACAGTACCAAGATATGTAACTGGGTGGACACCTCAGAAGGATTGAGCAAAATGGAAGCTGATTTAATGAAACTAGGAGAATGGTCTGGAGTGTGGCAGCTGAGATTTAACGCCAAAAAGTGCAAGGTCATGCACATAGGAAAGAAAAATCCAAAAAAGGAATAATACCCAGGAGACAAAAGTCTAGCGGACTCAAACCAGAACGAGATCTGGGAATCATAATCTCAGACAACTTGAAGGTTAGTAAGCAGTGTGAGAAGGCAACATTGAAGGCCAACAGAATGCTGGGCTGCACTGGGAGGGGAATCATGAGCAGGAGGAGAGAAGGTGGTACCACTGAATAGATCACTGGTCAGTCCTCACCTGGGATACGGAGTCTAGTTCTGGAGGCCTCACCTCAGGAAAGACATTGACTGGGTGGAAACAGTACAGAGAAAGGTGAGCAAAATTATTCAGGTTCTGCAGTACATGTCCTGTGAGGAAAGACTTGGGGAACTGAATATGTACTTCTTAGATTGGAGAAGAGAGAGGGGACATAATTGAAACATTCAAGTACATAAAAGGCATTAACAAGGTACAGGCACAGGAACTTTTTCACTTCATGAAGGGCCCCAGGACCAGGGGACATGACCTCAGGCTGCAAGGAGGGAGGTTCTCTACCAACACCAGGAAGTTTTTCTTCACAGAAAGAGTGGTGGATGCCTGAAACAGCCTGCCCCAAGAGGTTGTGGGGGTCAACACTGGGGGGGGGGATTCAAGAATGCATGGGATAGACACAAGGGAGCCCTGACTATAAAGGGCAACTAGAGTGTCAAAATAAGTCTAAAACAAATGGGCAGACTAGATGGACCTAGCGGTCTCCTTCTGCCATCAACCTCTATGTTTCTAGCAAAAAAACAGCAGAAAAGAATTTTTTTTTTCCTTTTTCGAGAAACAAATGCAAATAACTTTAAAACAAAAAAGGTAGCATGGTACTGTGAGCATGACATTTTTTTCAGCACAAAATTTTCTACAAAATGAGTGGTGTTTCATTTACTAGCGACCGCTATGCTAGGCGGACATACACTAGGAAAGTTAACAAAAAGTCCCAGGAATTATCATTTGAAAAAAAAAATAAACAGTCAAAAGCAAATGTCCCTGCACTGACAGAAAGCATCCCTTATTGCATAAATGAAATATACAATGGTGAGCTGTCAGATAAATGATTTATCTACACTTGTGCAGTTTGATTGACCTCGGACACCTCACTCGTGGGATACGCCACTCGTGAGGTTACCCGAGGACAGACAGCACTTTTGTAGATAAATCATTTATCCGACAGCTCACCATTGTATATCATTTATATCTATATTCATATATATATATATATATATATATATATATATCTGAATGCAATATTTGTGAAGATAACTTCTGGCAAATATTTTCAGTATTCACAGCATGCTCCCTAGAGTGGGAATATTGTGTTTATCATCACTCTAGGGCCCTGTGCCAGAATTTATCCACATAGTAGGTCGTCTTTGGTTGGAACCAGCAGTATGAGCAGCACAGTTAGAACACAGATGCTCAGTTGTGCGTTATGCATTGCACACCAGCTACAACTTGGCAGTTTTCATTACTGCAGTAGCAGACATCATCCCTTCCCCCCCCCCATCTTCACTTGAAAGAATTCTAGCTCCATATATTATTAAAGTTTCCAGTACTGAATCCTTTCCTCAGCCCCACAAAACAACTCCTCAGAAGGTTTCCACCTTCTTATCTCCCTCCACAAGTCCATGAACTAATGCTGCTTTCTGCGACCAACATTCTTGTATACTCCATTCTGGCAGTGAACATCAACTCTCCAGCCTCTCCTTAGGTCGCACTGGCCAGCTCTGCTACCACAATCAGCTGCTTAGTCCCTCAGCACCAACCCACTCAGTCGTGCAAGGGACAAAAACACATAGTGACGCGGTGATGTAAAAGAGTCACATGTATCAGGATAAGCAAAAGCCGCTTGGTCATCCTGACTAACGCTTGATCATCAGAAAAGTACACAATTAACAATTTTTTTAAAAGCAAAATAAATAGAGTAAAAATCAAATAGGGCATTGCATGAATCAAATATGCCATATCCCTTCTTGAAATACCTCTTCTATTTCCCTTCATGCATTTTGAGCTTTGACTTCACTCATGGCTTCGTCACTTGTGGTGTCCTAAGGTCAAACTCTACTTGGGAGAATTATCAGCGATATTTCAGATAGGGCCTTGGCATATCCCTTCTGTATATATTCTTTGTAGAAAAACTGCGTTAATCTACCAGTTAGGATAACTTAATGCCACAAAAGCAGGAAAATGTGGCATTAGGGTTTCCGACCCTACCACCCCCAAGCAGCAAAAGGAAAAAACATTAGGTTTTTGAGTCTCTGGAGTCTTGACAAATCAGTGGTGGGGTCTTCCTTGGGGTTTGTCAACCTTAATGCCTACCCCATTCCGTGAGCAAGCAATGTCACACATGATCTCTTTTCTTCACGCAGGGCCCACAGGGGGGAGGAGTGTGCATTATGATTGACAACCCCCAAGGAAGACCCCACCACTGATCTCGGCAAGACTTCAAGAGACTCAAAAGCCTAATGTTTTTTCATTTTGCTGCTTGGGGGTGGGGGACATTAGGGGTGGGAAACCCTAATGTCACATGTCCCTACTTTTGTGGCATTAAGTTATCCTACCTGGTGCATTAACTAAGATGTTTTGCAAAGAAATTCCTTACCTTTTTAGATAGTATAACCAAATCCTCATTTGCCTGTAGGTGCACAGGGCCTTCCGGGCGCTGTGCCCCATTCCACCATAGATGTGTACATGTATGTTGCGGGGCTCTGCACTTGCATTTTCAGCCAAAGCAGCAACCAAATTGTCAGCATAGCCTTGTTATTACCCCACCTCATGAACACCATGCTGAGAATTTTAAAATCCCTGTTAAAACATCATTCCACACCACCGCAACATCATTCTGCGCCACAGTTGCGAAAACACATTTTGGCCAGGATTTGAATAATGACAGCTGTCAACATTCATGTGGTGGTGTGAAAAAAAATGGCCATGCTAAAAATCTGGTTTCAAAATATTTAAAATTACCAAAGTTACGAGCCAGTGTAGTAAAATTTCAATGTATGTGCATAACTTTCCCATTTTAACATATTTTCAACCCAAATTTTCAACATAGTGTTCTTATGACCCCACTTCATGAACAAGGGTGGTGAACATGTTCAAATCCCACCCAAAAGGTGATTTGCCAAGTGACCGTAAAATCGCCTTTCTGGCCGGATTTGCGGAATTCCACCAACATTGTTCATGAGGTGGGGTCCCCAGAAGGCAATGTTGAGTATTTGGTGTTAAAATGAACAAAAACAGCTGAGTTATGCATCAAAGTTGAAAACCCTATTGAAATACTTTGAACCACATTTACCTTATTTTCTCATATTGCAGTCTGTGGTTTCAGCAGCAGGACATGTCTTCAATTAGAGAGTGGATCTTGAACCTAGGACCTGTTCAGGTGAGTGACGGTGTGTGGGGTGTACTGGGGAGTGTGGGGGGTGCGTGGGTGCTGAATGGGAGGTGAGGGTGGGGGCTGATCAGTGAGGTCCATTTTCTTTTGCAGGTTTGGGAGGAAAAAACATCAAGGGACCGTTTCCTTTATTTCAGGTTCTGGCAGCAATGGGAGGGTGGGGGTGCCACTAGACACCAGGGAATATATTATTTTATTACGGGAATGGTGATTTGTGGGTAGGGGTTCCACTAGACACCAGGGAAATTATTTTGTTACGGGGATGGCAATCACGGGTGGGGGGGTGCCACTAGATCCCAGTAAAAATATTTTATTTCGGGGTTGGTGATCGGCGGTTGGGGGTGGGGCTCCACTAGACTGAATGGGTACTGTATGGGAAATGTTACATATATTTAAAATATATGTACATCTCTTATTGACTATTACCTGTGCTCCCTCACGGATCTCTGCAAATATACCTGGTTGAATGTTGTAACTAAAGTAAATAGCAATCACTTTCCACCGGTGCTTACATGCAGTACTAATCGTATACTTAAAAGGAAAGAGCACAAACAACTTATATTAGGAGACACTGATGAGTAGCTAACTGTACACATACAAATCCCCGAGCTCTGAGATCCCATCGTTTTAATCCATCTTCATCTGGCTATTATTAATCTTTTTTGATATTCCTTGCCCAAACTAGAGTGACAGAACACAGGATGGACAATTATTTGTTGAATTTCAGCTCCAAATTGCAGAGGAATAGCTCTGAAAATGCCAAGAAACAATCGAATGGCTCACCAATGGTGGGCCCAGACACCATCACGCTTTCTGCTGCTGAGATGTCAGCCTTAGGTCGTACGGTTCCCGACCAGGTCCTAGCAGCTCTATCACCAAAACTGGATGCCCTCACAGAGAAGGTAGCAGATTTAGGCAATCAGGCTGCAGGGCAAGCTCAGCAATTAGATGAGGCCGAACGGAGACTCTCAGACCTTGAGGATCGACACAGTGGCCTACCGGAGGAGATAGCATGCCTGGAGAAGGAGCTTGCAGCCCTTCCAGAACAATTAGTGTAGCAGGAGAATTACCACCGATGCTGTAATTTACGTTTGCAAGGATTGCCTGAGGGGAAAGAATCAGTTTTTGCTCTTAAGTACTTCCTAAGTTGCTGGACATGCAGATACCAGGTACGGGGTTGCAGATCAAGCGTGTACATAGAGCTCTGGCACAATAACTGCCCAATGGCCAGCCACCCTGTCAGATCATCTTTAGACTGCATTACTTCCCTAACAGGCAGGCAATTCTTAGAGTTTACAGAAGCAAAAAAGAACTGCTTTTTGAAGGACACAAGCTCTTTATTAGCCAAGATTTTCCTCCTCAGTTGCAGAAATGAAGAAGGGCATTTGCACCTGTTTTGGATAACTTGCGTGAGAGAAAGCTGGATTTAATTTTTGCTTGCCCAGCTGTCAATACGATCAAAGTAGAAGAAGCCACGTGTTCATTCCATGAACTGGACAAAGTGCAAACATTTCTTGAGGACTGGGACTGGAAAAATGGAATTTGAACCCTTGGTTCCGAGTTCTAACCCATTGAACTATTTATGATACTATTAGATCATGCCAGATCTTCCTGGACATAAGTCTCCACCACTCATTCACACTAGTGGGATTGGCGCCGGAGGCACTAAGACCCATCGGGAGCAAACTTTTTGCTGGAGGGTCGGCGCGAGAACCAGCGCCCGCGAGACCACGGCGCCCAGCGAGCAGCGGCTCGAGTAATGACCATCTCGGCGACGACCTCCAACCGCCTCAGTTCCTTTTTTCCCGCCCGCGAAGCGCTTCAGTGACGACGCCGCCGCTTGTCGAGTCAAACTTCAAACTAGCGATAGTTTTCAGTTTGTTTTTTTGTAACATTATCACGATAGTAGTATCGCTTTAGTTTTATTCTATTTTTCGTAAAATTTTTCTAATATTTAAATTTAACTTACTTGAAGAAGTCTCGGCCTACTGACGGAGTCGACCATGAGCAGGTCAGGTGAGTAGGGAGACTTTCGATGAAAGCTGTTCAGTCAGGGCTGGGTCCGGTCAGCCTCCTTCTCCTCAGCGGGTTCGACTACGGTCAGTCCGATGCCGGGGGATGGGCGGTCCCCGCCCGGCATAAAAATAAGCGGTCGATTCTCGGCGCGTTCGGCCTCGAGCCTTCTTCGCCCACAGGTCAAAGAGAAGGCATCCTCAAAGGTCGCCCTCTGGTATGTCTGCGCTGCCGACGGTCGGTTATCGTTACTAGTTGCGGTCTCCTTCTTGAGTCGCCAACTTCCGATAATCGTCGTCCTCGTTATCGAGCCCTCCCGCCTATAGGTAGGGCTCCAGATGAGCAGTTTCATCAGTGGGCCGCTCTTATGGAGCGATGGGCTCGGAGGTTGGTTCTTCTGCCTGGCTCGGTTACCCGGGCCCTCGGGCTCCTCCGGCGATCAGGTAGGCGGTTGGACCTTCCAGTCGCGGCGCCTTCTTCGGTGCTAGCGACTCGCGTGCAGGTGTTCCCCCCTCACATGGCTGCGGCGACGGGCCCTCACCGATGCCCTTATCTCCTGGTTTTTTTCTCTCTTGCTTTCCAGGTTCCCGGCTTTTCTGGCGCCTTCTCGCAGGGTCTGTGGCCGTGTCGGCGCCTGCTGGGCCGGAGCTTGCGGCGCTGGTGCGTGCTGCGTGGTCTCGGCGCCGTTGGCGGCGCCTGGGGTCTTGCGGCACCGCCGGTGGTGCCGCTGGATCTGGCGGCGCTGCTCGCGGGGCGCCCGCAGGCGCCGGCCACGGGCGCCGTCTTGCCGCCTGCGTACGGTATCGCCTGCGCGCGCCGGGGCGGCGGGCCGCGTGCTCTTCGGTGCCGTGGCGCCTCGGTGCCGCCTTTCAGCCTGCTTTGCCGCCTCGGCACCGCAGCCCTTGGGGACTCTCCTTGTTTTTCTGCCATTTCCTCCTCTCCTAATTTTCACTCCTTTCCTGTCCAAACAGTCCTTTCTGGACCATCAGGAGATGATGTTGAGCCTGACCCAGACCTTCGGTTGGTGATGAAGTGGAGGAAACAGGATCTTTCTTTGCTACAGAGCCTGTGGTCGAGGACCTGTCCTTTAAGTCTCTGTTGAAGAACCTGGGATCCACTCTTTCTCTCCAGACTACAGACATCGATCCTGGGAAGATATTAAGACTCTAGTATCTTCATGCTTCGGAGATCCTCACGGATTTGACTCCTCCGATTCAGCTTTCTTCGAGACGCTGTCTCAAATGGTATGGAATAACCCTGCTCTTATTCCTCAGTGGCTAAATCCATTGATAAGAAGTATTCAGCTCCCAAGGATCGTCCCATTTGGCATCCCAAGCCTTTATGGATCCTATTGTAGTCCTGGCAGAGAATGACAAGGTCGTTCTTCCTCAACTACTACAGCTCGACCTATTAACAAAGAGTCTCTAAGATTGATACATTAGGTAAGAGAGTCTTTGCTGCCTCCACTCTAAGTATGCGTGACACAGTTATCAAGGCTATTTTTCTTAGTATGAGTATATCCTGTGGCACTCTATGAAAAGAATGGTTGAAGCTCTTCCAGATTCGGATTCCAAGTCAGAGCTTCTTCTGACCGTTATTAGAGGTATTGAGTCCATAACCAACAGGTCAAAGCCGCCATGGACGCTTTCGACACTGCTTCTCGCTCAGCAGCCGCGATTTGTACCGCGCCATTCCTGGCTGCGACTTCTGGCTTCACGAATGATGCTCAGCAGCAGGTGATGGCGCTGCCTTTGATGGCTCCTTTCTTTTTGGCCCTCAGGTGGAGCAAGCCTTAGAGGCCACTCAGAAGACTAGATCACCATTAGCTGGCCAGACCTCTCGCCTGCCCCCTCGGGGCATGTGAACAGACGCCAGTTTCATAGTCGCCAGTCCTCGAGGCAGAGGCAGGGGAAGCTTCCATAAAAGCCAACCTGCCCAACCTCAAAAGAAGACGTAGAGAAAGCGAGGGACCTAAAGCTCCCAGCGCTACCTTATGAGTCGTTGGCCCAAGTTCCATCCACTCTGCCCGAGGTGGAACTTTCTCCTCCGGTGGGAGGTCGTCTGATGTACTTCTACAACCAGTGGAAGTCCATAACCTCAGACAAATGGGTCCTTCGGATAATTCACGAGGGTTATTCTCTCAATTTCTTGGAAACCCCCCCGAATTGTCCTCCCATACGACAACCCAGGTTGTCGGCCTCTCAGTCAGACCTCCTCACCGCTGGAGATCCAGGGCCTTCTGAACAACAGGGCAATAGAACTGGTGCCCCATCTCATGTAAACACAGGGTTCTACTCCCATTACTTTCTGGTTCCAAAGAAATCTGGGGATGCTTCCATTCTAGACCTCAGAAAGTTAAACAAATTCCTCCCAGGAGAAATTCAAGATGATTTCCCTAGGTACCCTGTTACCCTTGCTGCATCAGCACGACTGGCTGGCCTCTCTGGATATGCAGGATGCTTACCAGCATATCCCGTCCACCCGACCCACTGCAAATTCCTCAGGTTTGTAGCTTTGGGTCAGCATTATCAGTTCAGAGTCCTGCCCTTTGGGCTATCCTCGGCGTCCAGTTTTACAAAGTGTTGTGCAGTTCTCGCGCGATCTCAGAAAGTCGGACTCAGTGTTTCCCACCTGGACGATTGGCTTCTATAAGCCCTTCCGGCCAAGGGACTTGGAAGCCGTGCAAGCGACTTCTGTCTTCTCACGTCCATGGAGTTCTGCTGAATTTGAAAAAATCTCAACTGCAACCCTCCCAGAGGCTCCTTTTCATAGGGACGCTTCTAGACACCTCTTCAGCGAAGGCTTTCCTTCCAGAGGACAGAAGACTCGACATCCTTCGTATGGCCCGTTACATCAGGGAGAACCAATCGGTTACAGCTCTCTCGATGCAACGCATGTTGGGTCTCATGGCGTCCTCGGTCTTCACTGTCCCTCTGGCCCGACTGCACATGAGAACCACCCAATGGATGCTCTCCACTCAGTGGTCCCCGACCTCTCACCCCCAGTCTTATCCCATCAAGGTGACGGAGCCCCTTCGAAGGTCTCTCACCTGGTGGTCTCAAGAGAGCAATCTCCTGGAAGGATTCCCCTTTGCTCCCCCGGATCATCAGATCTCCATCACCACAGATGCATCGCTAATGGGATGGGGAGCTCACTGTCTCTCCCTCCACACTCAAGGTGTATGGACTCAGTTCGAAACTCATCTCCACATAAATGTCCTGGAGATGAGAGCGGTCCTCTATGCAATCCGAGCTCTGAAGGATGTCCTTTGTCACAAGAACATTCTCCTTCAAACGGACAACAAAGCAGTGATGTATTACATCAACAAGGCGGTGCTCATTCTTATCCCCTTTGCAGGAAGCAATGAGGGTGTGGGAGTGGTGCTTGAGCACAAGTCTCTGATTCAGCGGTTTATCTGCCAGGTATACAAAACGACCTAGCAGATCACCTCAGCAGAACGGAGGCAGACCCTCACGAGTGGTCTCTCGATCCAGCCGTAGCTCGTCCTGTTCAAAGAGTGGGGACTCCAGACCTGGACCTTTTGCATCCCACTCAACACAAAACTGCCTCTCTTCTGCTCCAGAAATCCAGGGCCTGGCATTTTCTGTCAGGATGCGTTCAGGCTGCGGTGGACAAAGCGCTTTCTTTCGCCTTTCCACCACTTCCTCTAATCCAGAGAGTACTCCTCAAGTTCGAGTCTCAGGGGACCAAGATGATTCTCATTGCTCCTTCCTGGCCTCGCAACTATGGTTTCTCTACTCAACAGTATGTTGGCAGCCTCCGAGACCACTTCCTTTGCAAATCAGTCTTTTGACTCAGGGTTCGTTGGTCCATCCTAACCTGAAATCACTTCACCTTCATGCTTGGCTCCTGAAGAGATAGAAGTGAATCGGTTCAACGTCTCTCGTAGAGTCTCAGACATCCTTCTGGCTGCTCGGAAGCCAGCCACCGAAACGTACGCTTCCAAATGGAAACGTTTTTCTCTCTGGTGTGCAAAATCCTCTTGGAATCCCTTTTCCTGTCCTCCTGGCAAGGTTCTGGAGTATCTTTTGGACCTATCAAACTTAGGTCTTCAGTACTCCACAGTTAAGGTTCACCTTAGTGCCATCTCAGCGTTCCATGAGCCGGTTTCTTCCTTAACTCTGGCTCAGTTACCTATGGTGAAGAGATTTCTTAAGGGGATTCTCCATACCAGACCCCCTGTTAAGCGTCCAGTTGCAGCCTGGGACATTAACCTGGTGCTGGACATGCTCACTCGGAAGCCTTTCGAACCCTTAGCTACCTGTGAGCTAAAATTTCTTACCTGGAAGACTGCCTTCCTGGTGGCCATTACCTCAGCCGAGGGTCTCTGAGATACATGCCCTGGTTACGGACCCTCCGTATACTGTATTCCATAAGGACAAGGTAGTTCTCCGTACTCATCCTAAATTTCTTCCCAAGGTTGTGTCAGAATTCCATCTGAACCAACCTCTGGTACTTCCCGCTTACTTCGCTAATTTCCAAAATGAAGGGGAACGAGCTCTTCATTCCTTGGATGTTAAGAGAGCCTTGCGGTTCTATTTAGATAGAACCAAGGATGTTCGCAAGACTCAGCAACTGTTCGTTTCTTTCAGCGACACCCGGCTGGGTCAACCTGTCGCTATTAGATGTATCTCTTCATGGTTAGTGGCATGCCTTCGTCATTGCTATTCCATGGCTCAAGTTAAATTAGAAGGTAGAGTGTACGCTCACTCTACTAGAGGCGGTCGTGAGCATCCCTAGCGGAATTACGCAATGTTCCAATTGCAGATATATAGCAACGCCGCTACCTGGGCTCAGTGCATACTTTCGTTAAGCACTATGCGCACTGATGTTCATGTGAGCGACATTCGCGTTCGGCAGAACTATCCTTACGGGCTTCTATCTTAGACGCGTGAGCTCTGGCTCTCCTGCCGCCCTTTTGGGGATTATCAGCTTGGTACTCTCCCACTAGTGTGAATGAGTGGTGGAGACTTATGTCAGGAAGATAGGAAAATTACGTACCTGCGTGATTCTTGATCTTCTTGGGCGAGTCTCCACCACTCATCCCTGCCTCCTGTCCCGAGCTCACGCTGTATTGGTCTTCACTCCCTCAAATCTTTGGGCCGTGAGGACTTCTTTGCTGACCCTTCTTACACGGGTCATACGGACTATCTTATGTCCGTTTTTTAATATTAGGGTTTACCCTTTCGTTAGTTGCGCTGCACCTCCTTGGTAAAAAAGGTACTGGGCAGTTGGAGGGTGCGTCGCGAGATGGTCATTACAGCTCGAGCCGCTGCTCACACGGCGCTGTGTCTCATGCGCCTGCCTCGCTACCAACCTCCAGCAAAAAGTTTTGTTCGATGGGTCTTAGTGCCTCCGGCGCCAATCCCACTAGTGTGAATGAGTGGTGGAGACTCATCCAAGAAGATCAAGAATTACGGTAGGTACGTAATTTTCCTTTCTTGTGGGAAGTGACGCCATTTTCTTTCCCGGACTCCCCTTTTTTTTGGCCTTTGTGAACTAAGATCGGAGGTAGAGACACATTCCTTATCACCCTGTAGATGCCTGGAGTTGATTTTGTTCATGGCCTTATTGAAGAATTCTCTCTGGATCTCTTCCCGCCTTCCCTTCCCCGCCTGGATTATTGCTGCAAATGTCAACATTTCTAGACTGAACTACGCAAGTACTTTTTGGGCCTAGTGGAAGGAGGGTGGAGTGGTGGGGGTTTGGAGTGGGGTGATGCTCCGACTAGCTGCGGTCTACACACTTTGTTGGGGAATCTGTGCAAGACTCTGGATCTAGTCTGAGATGTGTATTTGCTGTCCCTTGTGCCTGACCCAGTAGGTCAGTGAAAGATATTAATGGAACACATCACCTCTGACACTACTTGTTATTTTTTTGTATTGGTGATGTACCATGGATGCTTATTGATATGGAATATTGCTTAGATAGGCGTTATGGATGGAGAACTATTGATTCTTGTTACCGTAGTAGGGTCCTGGGAAAACTATTTAACCAGAATGAGGCTGTGGACCCCAGTATTGTTTTTTGGGGTTCGGCTTGGCATATTAGCTGTTCGGTGCCACCATGTTAATATTGGGGGTTCTGCTGCTGGTGGGGATATTATTAAAGATGCCCTCCTTCCTGTGTAATACCAGCCACTTACTTAGATGAGCGGGGATCGTTTAAGTTTAGTTTGGTGGGCCGGGGAGGGGGGGTACTTCCACCAGATGTGGGTCTTGCTTGCTGTTGTGGGAGGGGAAGCAATGGGTGATCAGAAGCCTATGGATATTGTTTTTTGATCCAACCCAATTCCTAATGTTTTGTGAGCTGAGCACCAAAGTGCTGATAACTTTGGGTTTAATAAGGTGAGAGTCTGATTTTCTTCCATTATAAGGGTAGGCTGGTTATTTGCTATACAGGCTTCATGGTTGCAGTGGGGGAGAGAACCCTTCTGGTGGGATTTGCAGACTTCCTTAGTTCGGGGTGTTTAAGTGCTAGGAAGGTGGGGTCATATAGGGAACCTGGGGGTGTTTTGATGTGCTCTTTGTTTGCTCGGCCTGTACCTTCCCCGCTCTCTGTTTGACTGCTATATGAAATATCCAATGCATACGAGTTTGAAAAACAATGCTGATCCTCCAGGGCCCATTAAGGATAGACGGGGTGGGGGTGGAATCTGGGGTTAGGGAATTTTGTGCATGTTCTGGAAGGGTCTGGGTCCGGCTGGGACTAGTAGGAATGACTGGCCTCTTGTGGCCAAACCCTAGGCTTTATGAGCCTTCCCCTCTCTGTTGTTGAATTTGTTTGGAATTTATTATTGGTATAATGTTTGTTCAGTGCTGCTGGACTCACACACATGGGAATTGATGGGTCGGAGTGGGCCTAAGATGGTGGGAGGGAGTTTGAGGGGCAGCGGCCCTGGTCTGGGCTTGGACTAGGCTGTGCATGGCCCTTGGAGGCATATAGAATTTTTTGCTGTCTGTAATGCCAAATATTACTGTATGTTCCTGGAACATCCAGAGAATCTCTGCTCTGATTAAACGGAAAAAGATATCAGTGCCCTTAAAAGACACGGGGTGGATGTTCCCATGTTGCAGAAGATGTACAACACTGACAAAGAACGTAAATGGGGGGAGCACATTAATAAAAATGTGTTTATGAGGTGGGGTGGAGACATGGCCTGCCTGAAACACACACATGGGGCAAAAGAGTGCCAAAAGTCGAAATGCCTCTCAAATGCAAGACATTTTAGGGAACCATACATCTAAACTCAAAGCTCCAAATGGCCTTGGCCACAAGGAACCCAGAAACCCAAAAGGTAAAATGATTAACCATCTACATGTATTATAGGAAACAAATAATAGTAAGTGTGACATACTCAGTAATATACTCATTTTGGGAGGGGCTATTCAGATAATAGCCCTTCTGACTCATGGCATTATTATCTGATTAGCCCTTCGATGTGTATATTTCCTTGTATACCACATTCAGCCATCATCTATTGTCTCTCTCTCTCTCTATATCTCTTTCCCTCCCTGTCTCTCTCCAGATGCGTTAACGCATGTGTTAGGTTTACTAAGCCACAAAAGGAGAGAAATTAGACATTAGAGTTTTTTCAACCCTAACACCTACTCCCTTCCCCAGCTCCCACCCTTGTGGCCCAAGGCCAATCTACAGGACCAGGGCTGTTCCCCACAGGTCCGTTGCTTCAAGCTACAGGACTGGCAGTATAGTCTAGAGGTTAGAGTAATGAGCTGTGAATGAACTTGGTACATCCAACAGACCTGGGTTTGATTCCCACAACCTCTGCTTGCATACTGTGTAAATCTGAGCAAGTCCCTTAACCTCCCCAGTGCTCCTTGGTCACCTCTGAAATCAAGTACTTGTGCCTAGTGGGCCTTACACAGTTACCAGAGAAATAAAAAACCAAAAACAAAGACAGTCCGGAGCCATGACCCACATGCCTTCTGCTTCACAAAAAGGCCCACTGGATCACTAATAACGTTCTTCACACAGGGTCCTGAAAACCCTGCATGGAGCAGGAAATGAACCTTAACTTTCTACACACAGGGCTCCAGACTTTTAGCTTGAAACATCAGACCCATGGAGCACTGCCCTGACCTAGAGCTTGTAAGCTGTAAGCACAGACCTTAGTGTTACGGTGGCCCAGAGACAACAGTTGCTTATGAGTTGACATATGGAACAGATTTTTAGAGCTCCATTAACATTGCCAACATGCCATGAGATGACAGTAAATTCATGTCCTTCAAATGGTAATTGCCAAATTTGTGCTAGCGTTGCATTGGATGGGTAAAAGCACCCCAGCAGTGGCCCAGTGGGGAAATAGTCTCCTAGACAGTATGTACCCAGAACTGCTGAGGAAGGATCTGCTGTAATTGCTTTGCCTCTAACAAAATTCTACAATAGGAGTTTGTGTAATGATTCCTTTCCTTCAGTCTGGAAGAGCGCAAGAATTGTGCCTGTTTTTTGAGGTTTTTTTTTTTTTTGCTCCTTCCCCCTGCCACCCGACCAACCACTCCTTTGGGTCATCATGGGCCCCACCTACTGTCCAAGTCAGTCCCCTCCTGCCGTCTTCTGCTAACCCGATTCCATGCCCTTGGACAGCCCAGTCATATCCCTTCACCAGGGAAGCCTCCCTGCATACCTCTCAACATTTTGTCCCCCAAATGTGGAACATGGCCTCTCAAAATGTGGAACAAATGAGCAAAATGTGGAACACTTAATTAAATCTTAACCTAGGAGGTTCAGAACACTGTTAAAAGGTTTGCATTTATGTTCAGAAAGTCTGTTCTTAATTGAATAATATATTTTTTGGCATCATTTATTATAGATTTTTGCCTTAAAATGTTAACACTGAATGTGGAACAAGTCCTCACAATGCGGAACAGGGAGCGTTTGTGAAGTAAAATGAGGAACGTTCCTCGTAATGTGGTACAGTTGAGAAGTATGCCTCCCTGTCCCTGGAAGACTGGGATTCTGGATCCAGAGCACAGGTGCAGCCTTGAGAGGGCATTCCTTCATGGCGGAGGGGGACCCAGCCATTTTCCATTTTCTTCAAGCCCACCCCCCTGCCCCAATGAGCCTCATGCCTGCAGCGTCCTGGCTGAATGCACACACGGCGTGAGGTCACCCATGCTGCAATGTGCGTTGCCATAGGCTAGCCACTAGGAGCCACTCAAGAGCAATGACGGCCTGCATCCCTCCCCGCTGGGAGCAGAGCATCCCGCGGATGCTCCTAACCCTCCCTGCCAGTCTCCGCTCCTGTCATCCCGGGCTCGGGCGCGAACCCAGGTCTCCAATGTGCCAGGCGAACCCCCTATCACCTGGTGCCATGGAGCCAGCTCAAATTGTGCCTATTTTTAAAGGAGGCGATTAAACCTCAATTAACAACTGCAGACCAATAGATATCCTCTCTCTCTTGCTACCAAACTCATGGAAAGGGAAATTCTCACCCCAGGAATTCTTCAGCATTTATTGACAGGTGCAGTATGCCAGCTGGGTTACACTGCTCCAGAGAGAAGAAGTCAGTGTAAATGGGAAAGACATTGGCCAATCAGCAGAGAGAGAGAGAGAGGAGCGCTTCTTGCAATCAGCCTAAAGGACCTCAGAACTTTTTCCCTGCTGAACTGAAAACACTGCCACGGAGCTCTCTGTCTTCAGAGACCTTCCTGTGAGATATTTCTTACTTCTGAGTGTTGCCCTTTTGGTATTTTAAGGTATTTTTCCTTATTTTTACCTTTTTTAATGCGGCTGCATTTGGTTCTGTGCAGTCGCCAGATTTTTAATGTTTTTCACGCTTGGGCGTTTTTTTTTCTGAGGTAAAGGTTTACCATGTGCACAGTAACATTGCATTGTTTTTATTTTATTCGATAGTATTTAGTCTGTCAGCATGTATTTTTACTGCATTTGTGTTAAAATTAGCGTTTTTCTCTTGCTTTAGTGGTAAAGTTTTCCCGCATTAGCTCTATTTCCTGGAATAATTTTTCTCTACATTTAACATAATATAACATTGTTTGAAGGGTAAGTAATTCCCCTCATTTCTCTGGGATAAAACCTTCTTTTATTGTGCAGTGGGCTACTGTTAGCAAAAGGTGTGGAGGTGGTTACTGTTTCCTTTCTACTGTTTGTGAGAAAAAAAAACATATAAATCTCTAACAAGTTTAATTTTAATTGGCTTAGCTTTTTGGCCAAACATTCATTATCATGGTCTCTCAATCTGCTTCCTCCTCCTCTAAAAGCGCTAAGGAGGGTACCTCATGTCAACACAAAAGTATTGATAAGTCCTCTAAGGACCGTAATGAAAGTAAGTCTGATAAAACTAAAAATTCTAGCCAAGCCTCTAAAAGACAAAGTGAGTGGGATTCTGATCTAGTCCCTACTAAAACAACTAAGAAAGATAAACACACCACTGCCCCTACCCTGAAAAGCCTAGGGAGACATCAGTGGTTGATTAAGATATGCCCTCTGCAAATGAAATAGCTAAAGCTTGGCATTTATATCAGACTTTACAATCTATGGGCAATATTTTCTCGAATCCTTTGGGGCCTAGTACTCCTCTCCATGACTCTAGTTATGCCCAAGGCTTTTATTATGAAGGAGAAGATGATGATGATGATGATGATGATGATGATGATGATGATGATGATGATGAATTGACACAAGGTGACCCATTAGACCCAGACGGCCACCCTGGGGCTGACTTAAATGATAATGATGAAGTTTCCTTTTTTACATTTCTTAAACAGATGGTGGACACCCTGGAACTTCTTCTCCAGGAGGACACCGCTCAAGAGATGGAGAAGGCCTGTGTAGAAATGATGGGTCATACTCCTTGAAAGAAATTGATTTTGCCCATATATAGTACATTGAAGAAAGCAATTTTTAAAAATTCTGGAAACCCCTTCATCTGCCTCTGGGGTGGACAGAAAGATTAAGAGGAGATACCAGCTCGGTCATTGTTCTGCTGATTTCTCTATACACATCCAAACCACAAAGGGGTGGTGCAGGCAGCAGCCAGTGCAATGTGCCACTGTCTGCTCTGCCTCGGACTCAAGGAAACTGGATTCTATGGGTAAGAAATCATTACTACTGCGTCTTTGCTGTTATGCTTGTCTGCTTACATGGCATATACAGCTAGATAGCAGAGAGTTTTATTGAAATCTGTCCTTGCCGTAGTGCAACATGGGGGAGACACTATGCTCAGGGATGTCACTGAGACTGTGAAGCGGGCCATAGAAGCTACCAAGTATCAGTTTCACATGACCGTAGATAATATCGACACAGCCTCAAGGGTCAAGCTGAAGAGAGAGTAGACTACTAGGAAAACACATTGGCAACTACGTAAACCAACATTTAAACTAATTAACGTGGGGGAGAGGAGTGCTTCAAATGTCTCTCTAGAAATAACTGTCTCTCCTTATACAAATCTGCATTTACCCCAAGTTCCCAAATCACAACAAGTTGGCCTGCATGAAAGAACAACTGAAGATATTAAAATTATTCTGATAAAT
This sequence comes from Neoceratodus forsteri, assembly GCA_016271365.2. Taxonomy (NCBI): domain Eukaryota; kingdom Metazoa; phylum Chordata; order Ceratodontiformes; family Ceratodontidae; genus Neoceratodus; species Neoceratodus forsteri. Next base: position 144,780,361 of record CM057453.1, read on the forward strand.
GCAAGACGTTTAAGAAACAAAATTGATGAACTACATTATTTGTTAGACACCCACAAGATTGATATATGTGGAGTCACTGAAACGTGGTTCTCTGATGAAGATTGGAACAAGGATATACAGCATATACCAGGTTACACAGAATTATACAAAAATAGAAAAGAAAAAAAGAGATGGTGGAGCTGCACTTTACATAAATGACAGATAAACATCCTACAAGGTTAAAAAATCCACTGACAACAATGAAAATATATGGGCCCAAATAAAACTACACAATAACTTACTAAATATAGGGTTATGCTACCGTCCTCCAGGTATGAATAACAAAGAAAACAATCTTTTGATAACTAACCTGGAATATTTAAATATACTAGACAATATCATACTAATGGGAGATTTTAATTTTCCCAGCATTAACTGGAACACATTGACAGACACTAATCAAGCCGAAAACCATTTTATTGATGTGACTATTCAGCAAAATCTGGACCAGTTAGTTAGAGTACCCACACTGGGGGAAAGTACCCTAGACCTAATATTCGCAAACTTTGTTGATGAAATTAAGGTACTGACATTACTGCCACCCTTAGGGAACAGTGATCTCCAGATCGTGGAAATAATATACAGATCCCATAACAAAACTGTTAGAGGCAAAACTAATATAAAAATACTTTTCTAAAGCTAATTATAAAAGAATAAAGGAGTTCCTTTATAACTGGGATTGGGAAAAAGAACTAGCGAACTCAGATTTGGATTATGCTTGGAATAACATTCAAACCAAGTTAAACTACTGTATTGACAAATAGGTTCCAAATATATGTAAATACCAAAAAAATCGTAGCCTCCCCCCTTGGTGGAATAGAAAAATAAATAAATTAATAAGAAAGAAAAAGAAACTGTATTTAAAACTAAAACAAAATACATCAATAAACACTAACTTAAAACTCAAACAACGTGTTAAGCAACTCAAAAAACAGATCAGGACTCCCAAAAGAAAGATGGAAACTATATTGGCTACATAAGTAAAGAAGATAAAAAAAAAAATTCTACAACTATATAGGATCACCTAGAGGAAACCAGAAGGAGATGGGACCACTTACAACGCCAGACGGAACCTTGACAAATGAAACTGATATAGCAACTGAGCTAAATACCTACTTTGTGAGTGTATACAAACCAAAAGAACAAATTACAAGTAACACATCAACAACTGCAGAAGATTTCTACCCAGTTAGTAAAAAGGAAGTGAGTGAAGTTATCAGAGTACTCAAACCAAGTAGCTCAGCAGGCCCTGACGGGATAAATCCCAGCTTCATAAAGGAATTGGAAAAAGAGATAGGTGGTCCACTCGCTCACTTATTTAACATATCCCTCAGAGTGGGTAAAACTGTGCCTCAGTGGCGATGGACTCTGGTTACACCAATTTACAAAAATGGTACAAAACCCGATAAAACAAACTACAGACCTATAAGTCATATCTGTCATTAGAAAGGTTCTGGAAATAATTATACAACATCGTACTGTTGCTCATATGAACCAAAATAATATAATAGACATCTCATAACATGGATTCATACCAGGCAGGTCATGCCTCACAAACATGATGTCATTTTTCGAATCCGTAAGTGCTGCATTAGACAAAGGGATCCCAGTCGATGTAATTTTCTTGGACTTTGCCAAAGCTTTTGACAAAGTGTCACGTGAAATACTTCTAGAACAACTTCATAAAATCAAGCTGAAACAAACTATAATTAACTGGATGACATCATGGCTGGACAATAGGAAGCAAAGAGTAACAGTGAGGGGACACCAATCAGACTGGGGGAATGTGACTAGTGGAATACCACAGGGCTAAGTACTGGGTCTGACCTTATTTAACATAATGGTTTCCACATTACAAACATCTGGGAATGCTTGGATAAGTAAATATGCAGACGACTGCAAACTAGGTGGTTTAGTGCAAGCACCAACGGATGGTATACAACTTCAGGAGAACTTAGATATACTATCTAACTGGGCTAAAACAAACAAAATTACCCTTAATATGAAAAAATGCAAAGTAATGCATTGTGGTTCAAAAAAAAATCTGAGACTGACCTATAAACTTGATAATCACATACTTGAAAGAACCTCAGAAGAAAGAGATATTGGAATAGCAATCACTGATAACCTTTTTTTTTTTTAAGTCTTTTTCTCTCCAGTCATGGCTTGTGGGAACTCTCTCAGGCATCCATTTCCTTGTATCTGCCCACCTAGGTTCTCTGTGGTCTTGTGCCCTCTCCCCTTGTAGCCAGCACCCCAGGTTTGACCTGCCCGGGAGGTGGCCCGACTCCTTCCTTGAGCTCTCTTAGTAAGGCAGACTCTGGCATGCAGGAGGGGCCCGGGTGGAGGAGTGATGAGGCCAGCCAAGTTGAACCCAGCAGTGGGCATGGAGGATAGGTGCCGGCTCCTGTGGGTTTTTCCTTGTTCTGTCCCTTTCCCCCTCTGCGTGCGCACCCCCCGACGCTTGGTGCACAGCAACCTGCCAGGCCAGGCACGCTTGAAATATTGCTATCTGCGACTTCTGCGGCACCCCGATCTCCACTAGGGGCCGCAGGAGTGCCGGGCATCCTGATACCCTCCCCGGGACAGGAGAGCAGCCCTCCAGGCGCTCAATCCGATCCCTCCCCTGCTGACCCCCTGCGCCCAAGCTTGCTCCCGAATTCGGGTCACTGGCGTGGTGTGAGGTGTGGCGTCCAGCGCCTCAGCCCTCAGCGCCACCGGGCCAGCTTAATAACCTCTCTTTTGACAAACATACTAAAATGACTGTCAAAAAATGCCAACAAATATTAGGCTGTATTTTGTCAAATGTTAAAAGTCGAGAACCCGTAGTGATACTACCACTATATAATAGTTTGCTTCGCCCACATATTGAATACTGTTCACAGTTCTGTGCACCAACTACAGTCAGAGGCCAAAAACTAAAAGAAGGCGTTCAAAGAAAAATAACCAAAAAAATCACAGGTCTACAACACAGAAGCTACAAGGAAAGATTACAGCATTTGAGGTTATATTCCACTTATTATAGACAGACTAGAGGAAATGTTTGTCTAACATATAAAGCATTAAAAGAGCATAGTCTCTTGGAAACTATCAGTCTAGTCAAACTAAATGAAACAAGGATTACCAGGTCACATAATTTCAAATTAATAGGAGAAATCAACCTTTCAAAAAAAGTTTACTTTTTTTTTTCCACTCAAAGAATAATTAATATTTGGAACACACTGCCATGTCATATAGTATATAGCCATAACATTATTACTTTTAAAAATAGGTTAGATCAGTACATGGGTGACAGAAAATATATGTTCCACCTTTAAAGAAAACTAGGTGGCAAATTCACTAAAAGGCAAATTGTCTATACAAACTCGTATTACACTATGAACCTAAGGCACAAGCCATTTGTCTCAGGTGGTTTGCTTGGTTAAGGACTACCAGTCTCACTTAGGATATCTAATCACAAGCTATGGATGTTCCTTATGAGAACAACTCGCTTTTCCGGGACAAAGCTGAGGCTTAGTGAGGGGTGTCAGTGTGGCTCAGTTGGTAGCACATCCGCCTCTGGACCAGAAGGTCGTGGGTTCTCGTCCCACACTGGGATTGGACTTGCACCTAAAAATTGCTGGCATCCGAGTGCAGTATTGGGGGGTGCTATACTGCTGAGGTGTGCCGTCCTTCAGATGAGACGTTAAACCGAGGTCCCTTCTGCCCATCCTGGTGTTGTTCTGGTGGGTGTCCAGGTGGAAGTAAAAGAACCCAGGGCACTCTTCGCAAAGAGTAGGGAACATTCCCGGTGTTCTGGCCAACGTTCCCCTTCCCATAAACCGGTTCATGCAATTATCTAGGCTGTGTGTGGGTGATGATGTGCGATATGGCCGCCACCACACATTCAGTCACTTCACTACCAGTCTAGCATCGCTTGTAAAGCGCTTTGGATGTATGAAAAGCGCTATATAAATGCTGATTCTTCTTCTTCTTACATGAAAAGAATGGATGAGTTCAAAACTACTTACAAAAGTAACTCAAATAAAGAAAATACCTCTTCATCCCAGAAGTCTCAGAGCAGGGGGGCAGGGGTTATATTCCTAGGGCATTCTTTTCTTTGCCAGTGCCTATGGATTTTTTCCAAATTAGAGTTTTTTTCAGAGGTAGAGGTAGGAGGGGTCAGAGGAGAGCCAACCCTACTCCTGTTACCTCTACTCAGTCCAGACAGCAGTCATCCTGACTCCTATTTGGTCACCTCCCCTCTCTCTGTAGGGGGCAGGCTCTCCCACTACCTCCATCATTGGCATCAAATCACCTCAGACAAGTGGGTGTTAGAGGTAGTGGAACAGGGCCTCTCTATTCAGTTCAAAAAGTTTCCCTTCCTCCACAGTCCCAAGCTCGCAAAACCTCTCATCCTGACAGAAAAGCAGCTGTTGGAGCTAGAGGTCAAGAATCTTTTGGAGGCCAAAGCCATAGAAAGAGTACCCCTTTCCTCACTGGGAAAAGGGTCTCTATTCCAGGTATTTCCTAACCCTGAAGAAAAATGGGGAGTGGCGACCTATTCTGGACCTAAGGCACCTGAACAAGCACCTGCTGAAACCAAAGTTCAAGATTGTAACCTTGACACAGGTCATTCATTCTCTAAAACAGTGGTGGGCAAAATGGGATTGCATGTGTGCCACAAGTGCGGCCCTCCAATAATCCGGAGGGCCGCATAGGCACAGAGGACCTTGACAGGTCTATATTCACAACTAAATGACGCAAAGTAGACCATTTAATAATGCAAAAAGCTTTATTTGACGTCACTAATCATTAAAAATGTTAAAACAGTATCAGAAATGTGTAAATTTTTAGCAGTTCAGTGATGCAATGTGTTGTCCTGTGTTTGTGGCAGTGAAGGCTGAAGTGAAACTAGTGAAGACGCACCTATATACTGTACATGTTAATTAGAATGGGGGGGTTAAGCTAAATTGAAAACAAGAATAATGCAGCTGAACTTGGACTACGACTTTTCAATTATCTGCATACCTAGCGAGGAAAGTAAGCCAAATTAAAAACCTTGCAATTTTACTCCCGGTCCTGATACTGGTCCCAACGTATGCACAGCTTCCAAGGGAAACAAGAAACTGTCCCATTGGTGTGCTGCAACTATGTGTTCATTGATCACTGCAACAGTCACAGAAAAGGTACCGGCAAATGTAATCACCAAAACAGTGGCAGAAATGTTATCGGCATTGCAGGAAGCTACTCACCTCCAAAACAGCTTTCAGCCTACTCGACAATGACTGTGTTCTGCAGCCAGAATAATGAAATGGCAATCCGAACCTGCATCAATACGGAGTGCACACTGAACAAGTGGCATAATATTAAAGGTACAGCAAATTTTTTTTTTAATTTACAGAGCATCTCGGGGGCCGCAAAAAGTGCATCAAAGGTCGATGTATTCGCTGCTGGGTCACAGTTTGCCCACCACTGCTCTAAAGCAAGGGGACTGGCTAGCCTCCCTGGATCTAAAGGGTGCCTACTTTCATGTTCCATTAAGGCTGTGACCCCCAGGTGGCGCTATCCCAAGGGCTACTACCCCTGCCTGCTTGGCTAGTAGCAGGTTAAGGGGCCTGGGTACTGAAATGGGTGCCTCCACCCGGAGGTCAGGGTTGTTAGTGGTCAAGCTAACCTGAGCACAGCACTCCAGGACACTATAACCCCCCTCTTTCCCTTCTAGTGGCCTGATCAATATACAGTAATCACTTTCACAATGACACTTATTCACCATGCAATTACCCACACTGTGCACTTACCACCAGGGCTGGTTCCTCTAGCTCGACTCTGGGAACCCCCTGTAAAACAAGGTTATGCACAGCAAATAGCAACAGTACAGTACTCTTGGCACAAACTGGAACCACAGTCAGGTTAAATGCAAAAAAAAGTTAGATCTGATTTATTCAGGGGGAATTGAACAAGGGAGGGGCATAATCAGGTTGATTTGCTTAAAGGCTATATCAATCAGACAGTTATGCATGCACTTCAGAGTCCCTACACAGTCACACACTCTGGGTATCCAGGTAGGAAGACTGTGGGCTAGCCAGGAACATTGCCCGGGGCAGGCCGGCTCGCAGCTGGTTGGGGCTCTATGATGGAATAAAGCAACATGCACAACACACACTATTTGTAATCCGGAGCCGGAGGGCTCAGTTCATGACAGAAAAGATAACAAAGCAAAGGAGCTACCCTGATGTTTACTCACGATACCCAATACAGGACAAAGGCAGGACGAAATCGAGACAGCAGGTTGTTGAACTGGAGTGCCAGGAGAAGCAGGCCCCACACGAATAACCGAGGCGTAGTTCCTGTTCAGAGCATGAGCAGGGGGCTGATCCCCTGGCAGGTCTCTCATCGATGGCTTTCTCTGTGCAGCAGGTAGTCTGGCTAGGCCAGCATGGCAAAGCCCAAGCCCAGTGGAGAGGAATACAGATTCAGTTCGTGGGAGCTGGATGCAGCCTCCAGCAAGCAGAACACAGTTCAACACACAGTGGGGAACCAAATCACGACCCACTAACAGCACACAGCACATTTACATGTAAGAATTCTACTGTACCAGGCAGATTGCTATCCGGTCGCAATTAGAGTCTCTGCACAAACCGGGAATTCAAAGGTGGTTGGAAATCCTGACAGGCCGATCGCATTCAGCAAATCTTCGATCTTCTTCAGGTTAAATCCTGGTCACAGTCCAGTGGCTTAAATCGTTCTCACAACTCTGATTCAGTCCGAATCAACTCTGTTTCCCTCTCAGGGACAGCAGGCAGAGAGGCAGGCCAAAACTCGGCCCTTTCATAGTTCTCCCGTGCGAATCTATGCAGGATTACTGCTCGACTATCTCGAGCTGTTACTCCTTTCACTTCCCAGCTCAAAACTGAACTGAAACTGCAAGCAGTCTTGGACTTTCCTCAGGATCCAAAAGGTTCGGTTGGCTGATTCCTCTGTCAGTCACAACAAGGGCTCCCCCTCCAGGTTCATTTAGGCGCCGAAAGCCCAAAACTACAATTCCTACAGAATTTTGCTCCTACAAAGCCCCTGGGGACAGGCTCCATTTTACAGCCCCCAAAGGTACCAATTGGCCCATTTCAGCAGTCCAAGACCAAGATTAATTATGACTGCAATCCAGGCAGCCCTTAAAGAGACAATATACTGAGGCTATACAGGCACTCTCTGGCAATACATTTAAACTGCTAAAACACAGGACACCAGCCTGGCAGTGAGCATTTAGGCAAGCTCAAGGCAGACTTTTCGAGAACTCCCATTTGTAAGGGGGTTACAAGGCGGTCCCACAGAAAATTCTTCAGATTCAGGCCCTCAGGCCATTACCAGTTTGCAACCATGCCTTTCGGGCTGACATCCACTCCCATGGTATTTAAGTGCCTGGCAGAGGTTGCAGCTCATCTCAGAAGATGAGGAATCACAGTTTTTCCCTACCTGGACGATTGGATGATCATGGCCAATTCTCCTCAGGCACTTTCAGAAGCCTTAAACCAGACAAAACACACTCTTCAGTCGCTGGGCTTCATTATCAACAAAGAAAAATCTCAGTTTCAGCTTGCCCAAATCCTGTAGTTCATAGGGACAGAGCTCAACACACTGCAGGGGAAGGCTTTCCTTCCCACAGACAGAATTCAGAATTTTCTCTCTCTTCTAAATTCATTCAGTCTAGGCCACCCGAGATCGGCCAGGCACTTCTTCAGACTTCTCAATCACATGGCCTCAATGACCACAGTAGTCCCAGGTGCCAAATTCCAGATGAGAGACATTCAGTACCACCTCAGATCTCACTGGTCCCAGAAAAAGGACCCTTTTGCAAAGCTAGTACCAATCACAAAAACCTTTCTTCGGGCTTTGGATTGGTGGAAGGAACCAGAAAATCTCAGGGTAGGTGTTTCTTTTGAGATTCAGCAACCCTCTCAGATCCTGACTACGGATGCTTCCCTTCTGGGTTGGGGCACCCACCTAGGGGACCTGTCCATAAGTGGCACTTGGATGCCCAGAGAGTCCACACTCCACATCAGTCCTTTGGAACTTGGAGCAGTGTTCTTGGCCATCAAGGCTTTCACCTCACAGCTCAGAGGACAGTCAGTCCAGATAAGAACAGACAATACGACTGCCATGTTCTACATCAACAAACAGGGGGGCAAAAGGTCAACCAAACTCTGCACAGAGGCAATGAGGATTTGGTCCCTGGCCTACTCCCTGGATGTATCCCTGTCGGCCATCCATCTTCCAGGCAAGGACAACACTGGCAGATGCACTAAGCCACATCAGTCAGGGCCACCACGAATGGACCCTTAACAAACAGGTCCTTGCCACAGTTTTCAGACAGTTGGGGGTTCCGGGTCTGGACTATTTGCATCTAGCCTCAGCCACCAATTACCTCAGTACTGCTGCAGGCCCCCAGCATTGGGGGACCATCTCAGTGGATGCTTTGACCGTGGACTGGACAGGGAGGTTTCTCTATGCTTTTCCTCCCTTTCCTCTGATTTACAGGGTCCTTCTCAAGCTCAGGGCTCAGCCAGTCACAATGATTCTCGTGGCTCCGGATTGGGCAAGTCAACCTTGGTACTCCCTGCTCCTCGCCATGTCAGTCAGGAAGCCCATCAGACTGCCCCCATCCCACAGTCTCCTGACTCTTCCTCAGACAGGAATAGCATTCCCCAACATCCAGTCTCTTCATCTCTAAGCTTGGTTCTTGAGGAGCTAGAGTTTCCTGAATCCCAGTACTCTGACTGGGTCCTGAAAATTCTTTGAATAGCTAAAAAAAACAGCACTAGGAAAACTTATGCTTCCAAGTGGAAGAGGTTCTTACTGTGGTGCAAGGATAAGGCCATAACACCCTTGCAGGCTTCTCCTGTTTTGCTGGATTATCTAATACACCTTCAGGCAAAAGGCTTAAGAGTATATCTAGAGCCTTAAGAGTATATCTAGAGGCCATCTCAGCCTATCTTTCCACTGGAAAAGAGAAATCTGTCATCTTGCAGCCTATTATCAAAAAGTTTTCAAAGGGCTGCTGCACCTCCAGCCCCCTCTGGGAGAACCTGTTCCCCCTTGGGACTTGAACCTCTGCATAGCCAAGCTCATGGAGCCTCCTTTCGAGCCCATGGCTACCGCTGATCTCAAGTTTGTAACCTGGAAGACTGTTTTTCTAGTGGCCATTACCTCCGCCAGATGGATTTCGGAGTTGCAGGCTCTTTGTACAGATCCTAATTACATCATTCCTCACAATGACAAAGTAGTCCTTAGGACGAATAGGAAATGTCTGCCCAAGGTGGTCTTTGGCTTCCACCTTAACCAGTCTATTTCCCTGCCGGATCTTTTCACAGATAGGTCCACTCCAGGCGAATGCAAGCTGCATAGCCTGGATGTCAGGAGAGCCCTGTCTTATTACTTAGACCATACTAAGCAGTTCAGAGTTTCACACACTCAGCTCTTTCTCACCTATGGTGAAGTGGGCAGAGGGAAACTGGTGACCAAGCGATCCATTTCCCGCTGGATTGTCTCTTGTATCCAGTTCTGTTACAGCAAAACTGGTAAGCAACTCCCTCTTGGGCTCAGAGCCCACTCTACTAGGGAAACCGCTGCGTCTGTGGCAGCCTCAAGAGACATTCCTTTGCTAGAAGTTTGCAAAACAGCTACTAGGAAAACGGTTTATACATTCACAAAGCATTACTGCTTGGATGTGCAATCCAGCTTTGATGCCAGATTTGGCAGAGCGGTGTTATAGAGCCTTTTTCCTAAGTAGGTTTCTGTGCCTGCCTTCCAACTGTACTGCTTTGTAGTGTGCACCTGTTCGTACATGCTGAAGAATTCCTGGGGTGAGAAGAAAAAAAATTAACTCACCATAGTAATCTTGTTTCTTCCAAGGGATTGATTCTTCAACATTATTGGCATTCCCACCCATCCTCCTCTGCAAAACCTGTATTGGGGACGGCTCTGTTATGCTGTTTAGCCAAATTTGCTTAATTTTACTGTTTGGTTAATTTGTTTCGCAATAGTGGTTTGGAATTTTCAGTTTTTGCTAACAGTGTTTTGACCCTGTTGGGCACAGTTTTTACTCTTTTTCAGGTTTGAAACAGTTCTGAGGTCCTTCAGGCTAACTGCAGGCAGCTCTCTCTCTCTCGCTCTCCTCTGATTGGCCAGTGACTCCTCCTCTTCAGGGCAGCTTAACCCAGCTAGCATAGTGCACCTGTCAATAATGCTGAAGAATCCAGGGAAGAAACAGCATTACTACGGGGAGTAATTTTTGTCTTCATGAACTGCTGTACACACACCTTCTATCCTAAATGAATCTGCTTTTTCCCCAGCAGTCTGGCTTCAGGCCACTATACTCCACACTAACGGCATTGTTAGATTTCACAGATACTGTCTCCTACGCTCTGGAGCATAAGCAATGCATGAGAGTGTTGTTTGTGGATCTGAGACAAACCTTTGACTCCGTGGATTGTTCACTTTGCTACATAAAATGGCCTTGAAAGGTATTAGCAGCAAAATCCTCATCTGGTTTGCGTGTTACGTGCATGGACGTTCCCAAATGGTAAAGGTATCACTGTCGGAAGCCAGAGAAGTAAACAAGCGGTTGCCACAAGGATCCATTCTTGGATTCCATGTGTTTGTTATTTTTATAGATCTACTTGCAAAGGTCTTTTCCCTGTCCATGGTTAAGATGTATGCAGATGACATGGTCCTGCTTTTTATGTTAGTCATGCACATGTATGTGCAGCAAATATTTTGTTATGGTAGTTGGGTTTTGAGAGGTGTGACACTGTTTTCCAATACAGAGCAATCTTAAAGGGGTGCGACCAATCATTAGGCAGGGAGAGCATGAGGCAGGTTTGTCTTGCTGGACTGAGATGTTCTCTTCTTGAAAAGACGAAGTCGATCCAATCATGGGTCAGCAGTTTCCTTTGATGTACGCAGGCCAGCAGACACAGCTGATCTGTAATGAGTCCATTTCAGATATACAGGAACAACCCTGAGCTGTTCACTGAGTCTGTGCGGTGGTGGTGGTGGGGGGGGGGGAACATTACTTTAAAGGACACCTAAACCTTGTTTTTACACAATTTGTACTAGCAGTACTAACCGTATTCAAATGTGAATAACTGTAAAACGAAAAATGATAGCAAGGTACTGTGAGCATGAAAGTTGTTCAGCACAAAAATATCTACAAAATGAGTGGTGTTTCATTTATAGATACCATTTAAATATTTTATAATCAGCCACAAATGGCAGGAAATTCAGTTTTTTGTTCACTTTTTTAGAGGTTTGGCATAAATGGAATCTTCTACCCCCCTACTCGAAATATTGTTGATATTTTTGTTCTCATGCTGATTGATCTGATGAAAATAACACACAACAGGGTGTGCGGTAGTGCTAAATTACCACATGCCCCAGGTGGGTTGTGAGGCACGAGGCGCAGCTGAGTGCCATCAACCACCTAGGAAGTGCGGATTTCTTCACTCAGGTTCCAAAAGCACCTATGCTGCCGTGGAAGTGCATGCTAAGGATGTGATAAAGTCAGCAGGTGGCTGCTCTGAGGAGCACCAGGCCCCTGGCTTCTTCGCCTGGAAACAGAGGTAACATTCCAGCAATGACGCAAAATGAAACCAAAAAAAGGGAAATGACAGCAGAACAAGATGTAACTCTGGGTAGTATGGAGAAGGCAGTTTTCATGTGCACTGACTAAATGCAAGAAAGAAATGAGAGTGTTGGTGGGTGGCTGTGTGAGAAATGCAGCGTGCCCTAGATCACTTTGCCTGATGACGTAATGCTTCTCATCTTTAACCTGGCTTGTGCTGCTCTGTTCACTTTCACTCCACTTGTCTGCTCTTTATTAATGTTTGAGATTCCTCTTTTTTTTTCACAATAATAATAAAAGCGCCCATGCACTTTCAGTCTATGCAGTGCCCTTTTTTTATATCCATTGTCTCTCCTGGCTGCTTCTCCATATATTTGGTTTTTGTTCACTCAGTCATTTTTCTTACTTTTCTTTCAGTAGCTTGCTTATCTCTCACATATTCAGACAGTTTCTGTGTCTTTTTTATATCCTTTGCTTCTCCTTGTCTTTTACCTCCTTCTCTGTCACATAATATTTCAGTATTTGCACAATTAAGAGCCCTGTTTTTTATATCTCAACCCCAGGCTGCTTTTCTTCTTATACATTTCAATCCTTTTTCTTTCAGTGCCCATTCTCTCACATTCTTTTAGTTAGTCTGTGTTGCATAATAAATATATGTGCCTTTTTATTCCCCCTGCTTCTATTTGTGTTTCAGTACCTGAATTCAGTCATTTTAAACACTCTTTCAAGCTTCTATTCTTTGTCTGTTGCACAATGTGCCCATTTTTATACCCCCTCTCTCTCTCTCTCTCTCCTGCTTCTCTTTACTGTTTTATCCTGATTTTTTTCTTTCAAGAGCTTCTCTAAGTTCTTTGCACATTTTTCCCCTTGTCTCTCCTGCTTTCCCCATCTCTCACTCACTTTCTTCGTATTTGTTCCACTGTTTCCTTGTGGCCTAGTTTGTTTAATCTGATTCTTTGCCATTTCTTTCCATCTTCTCCTGCAAAATGTGCTTCCCTGCCTACAGTAAACACTCAAGTTAAATATTTCAAGTATGATGATTGTGGTCACTGAACTGCTCACCCATGTGCTCCACATCACCGCCGCAGCCCAAGGATTGTGTTCCCACTGCGAGTCCTCCCAACACTCGAGAACAGCTGCACTGATTGGTCGAAGGAGAGTGTCTGTAAATTGCTGCAGTCAGAGACGACTCTCCTCTGTGCCAGGACTGAGGTCATGAGGGTGACGGTGACATGGACATGTGCTTTACAGCGCTCCCAGAGGTCGCAGTACTTTGAGTCTCGCGCCGATGCAAGAGATCTACTATGGCACCAAAAACAGTAGTCTTTTGCCACTCTCCCGGCTGTTGATGAGTTCTTTCACCTCTGTGGTCGAAGGGGGGCTCAAAACTTTTAGCCACACAGCTTGTGGCTTCGCCAGTGGCAATGTGGTGAGCGGCCAGCGGGAACATAGCCTTTTAAGTAATGGTTCAAGGATAGAGCAGGTCAACTCATAAATATTTAGGCATCTGGGTTGACCTTGAGTTAAAGTTTGATTGCCACATAGAAACAATCTGTACAAAAATCTCTCAAAAACTGTGTGCTCTCTGGAGATACAAAAATTGCTTAACCAATAAAACATGAGCTAAGCCAGTCACTACAACTATGCAGCTGATGATTGAGTATAGCAGTATTGTTTACCTAACTGCAGGCAAAAGTAGCTTGTTAAAGCTAGATCAATTACAGCACCGAGTGGCAAGATTTGCTTTGGGTTTTACAGGTCCCTATCATTGATGCATCACTGCACATTGTTACTAGACTTGAATTGAACATCGTTGGAAGTTCGAAGAGAGAGGCTGTTATATGGCTTCCTTTACAAATGCATGAGGAGCATGCCAGTCTGCTGGCGCAGCGGCAAGGTGTCCGCTTGCAATACTGATGCCCAGGGTTCGGGAAAGGACCCACGGTGTTGGAGGACCAGCTGGGGGAGGAAGAATGAGTGTCCTATGAACAGCTGTTCTCTGGGGGGTTGGGTGAGCATTGGGCAGTTGATCAGCCTCTAGCGGAGGCTAGGGGAGAGCAGCTGCTGGAGACAAGATGTTGGGGAGGCGAGCCGAATGTCAGCACTTTGGCACACTACATCATTTCTCCTGAGGGATTACAGCAGCAAAAAATGACACCCTGCTCCTCTGGCCCTGCTGCACCCACCTGCAGTGCTCTGCCGGTGCCCTTGTTCAGTCCTTCGTCAGGAAGGCCTGACCTCGCAGTCCTGCCCTGAGTGGGTAAGCCAGGGAACAGCAGTAGTGTGGCCTTACCGGGAACAAAGTTCAGTCTCTGACAGGGTGCACCTACTTGGGGGGCAAGCCTGGGAGGCAACACTGGCAAGGTAAGCTGGGGGTGAATAGGAGCTGGGGGGAGTGAGGGCTGAGCTCCAGGGCACGGACAAAAACAAAATGTATGAGAGGCATGCCGCCATTGTACCTTCTTGATAAAGTTACCCCCGTACTTTCACAGTTTCTCATTTCTTTGACTGGGTAACCAGGAAGTAGATCAGGGTGGGGCAGTGGATGTGGCCTACATAGATTTCAACAAGGCCCTCGACATTGTACCACATAGGAAGCGTATAAGAAAACTGGGCAGTTTGGGTTTGGGACCCAAGATGGTAAACTGAGTATGGAACTGGTCGAGGGATAGGTGACAGAGGGTGGTGGTAAACAACACTCACTCTAGTGAGGGCAGAGTGACCAGCAGGGTACCGCAGGGCTCAGTACTGGGACCAGTCCTCTTCAGTGTCTTTATAAGTGACATTACAAAAGAACTGGAAGGGAAGACATGCCTCTTTGCAGATGACACCAAAATCTGCAATAACGTAGATACTCCAGAGGGGGTGGAGAGAATGAGTAGAGACCTGAAAAAAGTCAGGGAGTGGTCGAGAGTGTGAAAAAGTACAAAATCATGCACTTAAGGCACAGAAACACAGAGGCAGTGTATAAAATGGGGAAGATGTATTGATGGTCACTAAACAGGAAAGGTACCTTGGGGTCATCATATCGGATGACCTCAAGATGATGAGGCAGTATGACAAGGCAGTAGGCAGGGCCAGTAGGATGCTGGGGTGCATAGGGACGAGGATCACCAGCAGAAGGAGAGTGCTGGTGTTACCACTGTATCGATCATTGGTGTGACCCCACTTGGAGTACTGTGTCCAGTTCTGGAGACCACATCTCAGCAAGGACATGGACAGGGTAGAGGCTGTACAGAGGAGGGCAACTAGAATGGTGCAGGGGCTGCATCATAAGCCGTATGAGGAGAGACTGAATGATCTCAGTATGTATGCCTTGGGAAGGGGGGAGGATATGATAGAGACCTATAAGTACCTCATGGGGGTGAACAAGGTGCAGGAGGGGAGTATTTTTCAGAAGAGAAGGTGCATCAGAACAAGGGGGCATGCAATGAAGCTGGAAGGAGGGAAATGTAGGAGGGATGTGAGGATGTACTTCTTCACTGAAAGAGTGGTGGATGCATGGAACAGCCTTCCAGTGGAGGTGGTGGGGGCAAAGACAGTGGTGGGCTTCAATCATACATGGTATAGGCAGAAAGGAATCTTGTTAGGAAAGTGGAAGAGGGCAGTAGCTGGAGATTGGCTGGGATCTATGATGACAGTATAGGCAGGGACAAAATGGGCAGAGTGAGTGGGTGAAGTAGTCCTTATCTGCTGACAAAAACTATGTTTCTGTGAGTCTACTTTTCAAGTTACTCATTACGGGAGGTCATAGGATGGAGCTTAAAAGTCTCTAGGACAAGAAACAAATATGTTCAAATGACTTTGATACACTGCTAATACTGCCTGGAACTCATTGCTGCAAAAATGACACACATGGCAACATATCATAGTTTCAAGGAAACTGTCACTAAATGGAATCCTTACTGTATAAAGTGGCTGTGTTCTTGACTATTGCATTGGTTGTACTGTATATTGTTTGATGTATATTGTTGTATAGGTGTGTCATATTTTATGCAAATTGTTATGTTATACAGGGCAGCTCTGAAAACAGGCTTTGCCTAGTGGCCTTATCCTCTTAAAATACAAAAATAAACCTCAGATGTGTACAGTTCAAAACATCCCACCAGATGGCATAAAATATGACACACCTGTACAACAATAGCAAGTATCTGAGGGCACAGAAAAATATATCAAAACATGACACCCGGAGTGGTACAGTGCAGTGGATGTGGTGCAGCAGTCTTCAGATGTACGTTTGGGAGCTGCCTCATTTGCAGACACCTCTGTGGGTTGTGGGCGGTGGTGACCAGACTCAGGGCTGAGCTAGCAGGCATGCTGGGAACCTTCGCAACCCCCCCCCCAACCAGATGCCACCAAGTCCCCAGATACTGCCACAACGAGTACCTAGGCAGAGGTCTGGATGGATTATGGTGAGCTCAGGGAGGACTAGGGAGGGGGGTCAATTCCACATCCCCCATCCGGTCTAACTTAAGAACCGTTATACTGTTCTTCAGCAGCGGGAGTTCCCCACAGTGGAGCCCGAGGTTGTGACCAGGGAGGATGAGCAGGCCAAAGGGGAAGATGGCACATGGGTGAAAACCAGAACTACCAGGACAACAGGGAGGGGGCACACAGGCACAATCCAGAGAACCTCAAAGGAGGAGGAAACTTATCCTGGTGGGGGACCCAATTGTTCGACACATGGACCTGGGTACAGACAGCGCAATGGAGAGGGAAGTTAAGTGTCTCCCGGGAGGCACAGTGCAGAAGGAGGGAGAGCAGATCCACAGGATTGCTGGGGCAGTGGCAAGAAGGGGAGGGCTGGATGTCGTTCTCCATCTGGGGACAAATGACATAGCAAAGGAGGGAGCAAGCACAGAGACAGTACAGAAGGAATTCGGAGAGCTGGGTAGGCATCTCAGGGAGGTAGCAAACGCTGTTACATTCTCAGAGGTACTACCTGTCCAAGGCAGGGAGAGGCAAGAAACCAACACATCAAGAGCTTCAGCAATTGGTTGGAGGGCTGATGCATCTGGACTGATGCGTGCCTGTACAAGTGGGATGGCCTGCATTTGTCCAGTGAGGGAACCACAACCCTCAATGAACGGTTTCAGTGTTTCCTTACTGAACATTTAAACTAGCGGGGGCGGGGCTGTCAAGTGCAGGGAGACTGAATCAGCCCACCCCCACACATTACAAGATATAGAGCAGAGGATCAAGAAAACATATATGTTGCTGATAGCCCCAAGATACTGGAACGGGACAAGATAGGAGCAGAAAGTCAAAGCTTGGATACAGCCAAAGCTGATGGAAAGGGACAGCAGGACAAACACACAGAAAGGAGAGGGAGGGACACCATAGGAGCAGAAAATCTAAACTTAGATGCCACCAAAGTTGTTAGAAAGGGACTGCAGGACAAGCACACAGAAAAAAGGGGGGACTAGTAGAACATGGAAAATCATGCACATAGACGCCCACAGCCTGGGTAACAAAGTCCCAGACCTAGTGGCGGTAATGACAGAGGAGAATCTGGACATAGTGGCCATAACTGAGACATGGTTCACCAGTATCACAGCTGGGAGACAAGTATACCAGGTTATGCTCTGTTTAGAAGGGACAGACTAGGCAGGAAAGGGGGAGGGATAGACATGTATGCCAAAGAGAATATCAAATCAGCTGCAATACAGAGCAAACAGGAGAAAGTGGAGGAATTCTGGGTCACCCTCGAGACAGGTAAGGGACCAGCAATTGGGGCAGGGGTAGTCTCCAGAACCCCAGCTCGGGGAGGATGGGGACAAAATATTGCTAAATAGCATACATAATATTACGGCAAGGGGGGAAGTTCTGCTGATGGGGGACTTTAACTTGCCTGATGTGATCTGGTCCGTCCCTGCAGGGGCCTCAGCCAGGACCCAGGTTATTGTGGACTCATTACAGGGGACAGGCCTCAGACAACTGGTGAGGGATCCCACCAGAGACAGGGCAATCCTGGATCTGGTCCTAAGAGGCAGAATAGCAGATCTCCAAGAGAGAGGTCGCTTGGACTGGGTCCAGCGACTACCACATGGTACAGTTCAAACTCAACACAGGGCAGGCAACCCATACAAAGGCAAAGATCTTAGATTTCAGAAGGGTTGGCTTCTGTAAGATGGGAGAAAAGGTCAGAGAAACCCTGAAGGAGAAAAGGACGGGAGGGGAAATGGAGGAGCAATGGGCACATATTAAGGAGGCCATTATTGGGGCCACTGAACAACGTGTCAAGGTGAGGAATAAGGGGAAAGGAAGGAGGAAGCCACTTTGGTTCTCCAGGGCTGTAGCAGAAAAGGTAAGAGCCAAAAGGGTGGCCTTTAGAAAATATAAAGAGACGCAAAGGGAGGAAGAAAGGGAGGAGTGCCAGAATTGTCTAAGAGAGGCAGGAAGAGTTGTAAGGAGCACGAAGGGGCAAACTGAGGAAAGATTAGCTCAGTCAGTTAGGAAAGGGGAAAATACATTCTACAGGTACATTGGTAAGGGGAGAAGAGGCTGGGGGGGGGCATCGTTAAACTCAGAGGGGATAAGGGAGACACCATAGAGGGAGATCAAGACAAGGCATCAATTTTTAACAAAATATTTCTGCTCAGTCTTACAATGGAAGGGAGGGACAGGGACCATGGTTAGACAAATAGGCCGGGGGAGGACACCAGTCCTTGTATGGCGGAGAGGGTACTGAAGGAGCTCACCAAGCTCAAAGTGGACAAAGCTATGGGTCTGGATGGCACACATCCCAGGATCCTGAAAGAACTAAGAATAGAGCTGGCAGCCTCACTGTCATTTCTGTTCAATGAGTCCCTAAATACTGGCATATTCCCCATGGACTGGAGAAGGGCAAATGTGATCCCGCTTCACAAAAGTGGCAGCAGAGAGGAGACTGGGAACTACAGGCCAGTAAGTCTCACATCAGTGGTGCGTAAGATCATGGAGACACTCCCTAAAGGGACACATTCATGCCCAGTGGGCATCACAGTCTGAAAGTCCACAAAAAGCATTTTCAAACGAGGTATTGGACTCATCTGTATCTAGAAGTACCCCAGAGATACAGATGACGGAGTCTGTTCAGTATTAATACTACATTAGAGCAATTTTTAGAATCTTGTGATGTCAGTGACGAACAAGCTGTGCTTAAGTCAGTGCAGTTAGGTACAGCTTGTTCGTCAGTGACATCACAATGTTCTAAAAATGACTGTAATGTAGTATTAATGCTGAACAGACTCGGTCATCTGTATCTCTGAAGTGCTTCCGGCTACAGCTGAGCCCAATACCTTGTTTGAAAGAGCTTTTTGTGGGCCTTCAGACTGTGATGCCCACTGGGCATGAATGTATCCCTTTAAGGAACGAATTGTGGAACACCTGGAATCCATAGGAGCACAAGATCTGAGGCAACATAGGTTCACAACAGGACGTCCCTCTGAAATGAATCCAGTTGATTTCTTTGACTGGGTGACAAAGGTAGTGGACCAAGGTGGGGCGGTGGATGTCACCTACCTAGATTTCAGCAAAGCGTTCAATACCGTTCCACATAGAAGGTTGGTAAACAAGCTGGGTAGTCTGGGGTTGAGCCACAAGGTGGAGAACTGGGTTAGTAACTGACTGAGGGACAGAAGGCAGAGGGTAGTGGTCAATGGAACACAGTCTGAGGAAATGGAAATGACAGCGGAGTACCCCAGGGTTCACTTTTGGGGCTAGTCCTCTTCAATGTCTTCATCAGCGACAGTGCAGAAGGACTGGAGGGGAAAGTTTGCCTGTTTGCAGATGACACCAAAATCTGCAACAGGGTTGATACACCACAGGGAGTGGAAAGGATGAGAAGAGACCTGGAGAAGTTGGAGAGATGGTCTGAGGTGTGGCAACTGAAATTTAATGCAAAGAAATGTAAGATCATGCACATAGGGAGTAGAAACCCAGGAAAGAGTTACAGTATTGGGGGGGGTACAGCTGTCAGTCTCCAAGGAGGAAAGGGATCTGGGGGTCATCATCACAGATGACCCGAAGGACACCAAGCAGGCAGCAAAGGCAGTGGGGAAGGCCAGTGAGATTCTGGGTTCTATAGGAAGGGGTATCACAAGTCAGAGAAGGGAGGTACTGGTTCTACTGTACAAAACATTAGTGAGGCCTCATCTGGAGTACTGTGTGCAGTTCTGGAGGCCACACCTTCGAAAGGACATAGACTGGATGGAGACGGTGCAGGGATCACATCATAAAACATGCAAGGATAGGTTAAAAGACCTCTATATGTGCACACTGGAACAGAGGCGGTAACAGGGAGATATGATTGAAACATTCAAGTACCTCAAGGGCATAAACAAGATGAAAAGGGAACGCATCTTCCAGTATAAAAAGAGTGCTAGAACAAGGGGTCATGAGATGAGATTAGAGGGGGGCTGCATAAGGGGAAATGGGAAAAGTTATTTTTCACTGACAAGGTGGGGGATGCATGGAATGGTCTGCCCAAGGGGGTGGTGGGAGCAAGCACTGTGGCGGGGTTCAGACATGCATGGGATAGGAATAAGGGGGCCATAGAGATAGGAAGAAATGGCTTAAGCGGGGGACCAACTATTGGCACCGGCCACCATTACAGGTAGGGAAAACATGCAGACTAGATGGGACTGGTGGTCCTTTTCTGCCGACAGCTTCTACAGCAATCTGAAGCAACATGGTTCCTCCTTTGTGAGAGCTCTAGAAGGTAAAGAAGATCTCTAACCTCTTAGGGAGAAAGAACATGTTGCACTAAGCACTACTCCTCAACTAATGTAGTTCTTAGATATATGCATTCTACTACTGCACTATGAAACCTTTCAGTTCTGGTGAATGGATGCTATACAATACATACATTTTGCCATTGTGCAGCTCTGTAATCCAGGGTTTTTTACTGTATGCATGATTTAACTATTTTGACTGTTCAGGTTGATTGTATGTACTGCTATTGTCGTGTTATTCAGTGCAATAAACAGATTTAACAAAAAAAAAATGTAAGCTCTGTGGTTCATTTGCACTATTCTACTAAGTATTATGGCCATACTGGGCATCACAGTCATTCCTATAAATAATTGATTACATTTTTCCTTGAATTACTGTACTGTATATGCAGATGAGGCCTGGGACCAGTCATTTGGAGGGTGAGTTGTTAAATATGCAAATGTTTTAGTAGCAGTAAGGAAACACAAGTCGAGGAGACAGGTCAGGGCTAATGGATTTCATGGGTGGGGGGAGGTGAGATACTATAAAAGGCTTATTATTCACTGGGAATGAGAAGAATGATGGTGCATTAAGAGCTTGAAGGTTTGTTTACAGGTCAGCAAATTCATGACTAATTTAAAACTCAACAGTCTGGTTTTCCTGAATGCTCTTGAAACATATGATATTATTATTGAAACTACTGCATGTTGCTTTATTTTAACTTAAAGCAGATATAGTATTTATAGACTCCCACTGATTCATCAAGATGGCTTGTAAGAAGGGATGGAATCTTAGTGCTGGGGGACTCAATACTAAGAGGAGTCAGGTGGGGTAGCAAGGGGGAGAGGCATTTGGGTGGAGGTCATGCCAGGAATGACAACGGAAAGGGTGGGACAGTCTGTTCTGAAATGTGGCAGAAGGGGTAGGGACAAGCCTCATTTAATCATACATCTTGGGACGAACGACCTGGCTGACAAGACAGTAGATGTAGTCCAGAGGAGGTTTGAGGAACTAGGACAATTATGTGAGGGGGCAGGAAGATCAGTAACTTTTTTAGAGATACTTCCAGTGCCCAAGGCAAGCACAACAAGAAAGCTAAGAATAGAGGGAGTTTAACGGATGGCTAAGGACCTGGTGTTGTGCTATAAAGGGTATGGGCTGTTGGGGGGACCTGGGAGGACAGTAGTCTCTTTGACAAGGACAGACTACACTTGAGTGAGGAGGGAAAGAAAGTGTTGAAACAGAGAATGGAGGAGTACATAGAGGAAGTTGGGAATTTAAACTAGGAGTGGTGGGTGGCAATTGGGCAAGAGACATGCAGAGATCACAGGTTGGGAAACCATATGAGCTTACCCCCCCCCCAACAGTGACAAAGGACAAATGGCAAGTACTGTTGGTGATGCTAGGAAAGGAGGGCAGGATGGGGGGGGGAAGGGTGGAAGGTGGTTACCCTTAATGCTAGGAGCCTTGGAAGGAAAACTGCAGAGTTACAGGTTCTCATGGCAGAGGGAGAGGTGGACATTGCAGCCATCACAGAAACATGGGCCACCCAATACAATGACTGGGACCTGTCTGTACCAGGAGTACAGGTTATTTCTTGGGGACAGGAGTGATTGGGAAAGGAGGGTGTGGCCATATGTGAAAGGAAAGGACTGAAGTGTGTGGGGGAAGGGAGGAGGAGGTGTAAGGGTCACTTTGGATGCAAATCCAGGATTCCAAGAATAGGATTCTCAGAATGGGGTGGTGTACAGGCCTCCATCTCAGATGGAGTTGAACAGGGAACTAAGCGGGACAGATCAGAGGACCCTAGAAGGTAGTAGTGTGGTGATTGTGGGGACTTCAACATACAGGAGTGGACTGAGTACCCTAACAACCAGGAACAGAAGGGAGCAGGTACTGCTGGATGCCTTCAGGACAGCTTCCTGCTGCAAATGGTCAGTGAACCAACCAGGTTGAGGGCCACCCTTGACCTTGGCTGCTGTGAAATGGGGACTTTGGGAGGAGACTTACAGTGGAGGAACCACTGTCAGGAGTACCACCACTCCAGTATGGCTCACATTGGATATATGGGCAAGGAAGGAGTGGAATCTGGCACAACAGTGCTGGACTTCAGGAGAGCTGACTTTGGGAGGATGGGGAGTGTTAAAGGGTACCTGGCCGGAATTCAATCTAGTATGGACACTAACCAGAGGTGGGAGCTCATAAAGCTAGGGATAGTGGGAGGCAACCAAACCTGCTGCAGGGCCCAGAGCAAAGAAGGCTGGAGGCTGGAAACCGAGCTGGTTGAGCAAGGAGGTCATGGAAAGGTAAGGAGGAAAAGAGCTGCCTTTAGGAGGTACAAGGAAACAGGAAGGGGGGAGGATAGGGAGGAGTACTTGATGGAATCGAAGGAGGTGACAAGGGCAGTAAGGGGAGCCAAGGCATCTATGGAACTCAGGCTGGCACAAGGCATTAAGAAGGGGGAAAAGGACTTCCTTTAGGTACGTCAGGGAGAAAAAGAGCTGTAAGGACCACATAGTAAGGATTAGGATGGAGGGGGTGGGGAAGCAGGGTGCGATAAGGCAAAAGCACTAAATGATTACTTCTGCTCAGTATTTACTAAGAAGAAGAGGCTGACACCCAAAGGGAGGAATGGCAAGCGGAGAGGTGACAGATGGGAAATCATGGAGGCAGAGTTCAGGAGGGTTTGAAGGCACTGAGGGTGGACAAGGCCTTGGTGGTGGCATCCACCCCAGGGTACTGAAGAGGCTAGCAGAGGTCCTTGCAGGACCTTTGGCAGACCCTATTTGTCTCCCACCACATTTGGGGTGTACCTCAGGACTGGAGGATGGGCTCATGTGGTGCCCTCCACAAGAGTGCCCAAGGATGAAAACCTCGGGAAACTACAGACCAGTGATCACATCCGCTGTGTGGGTAAGCTAATGAGACTGTCCTTAAGGAGAGGCTGGTGGCCCTCCTGGAGGCCAAAGGACTACAGAACAGCAGACAGCATGGTTCATACATGGCAGATCCTGCCAAACCAATCTGGTGGAGTTCTATGACTGGGTAACTAGGCAGCTGGACAGGGGCCATGCAGTTGAGTGTCCGGTATCTGGACTTCAGTAGGGCGTCGACTCGTTGCGCATGGAAGGCTGGGAAGTAAGTTAGAGCACAGGGGCGGGTGCAAAGCTGGTGAGATGGGTGAGGAACTGGCTTCAGGAAGGCAACAGAGGTGGTGGTGGGTGAGAAGCTCTCACACCCAAAGTGGTGATTGAGCGGTGTTCCACAGGGCTTGTGTTGGGACCAGTGTTGTTTGGGATATTCATTGCAGACATATCATTGGACATCAAGAGCAAAGATCAGTATGTTTGCTGATGATATCAAGGTAGAAGCGGTGGTGGATGACCTAGGGGATGGCAGGTTGCAGGATGATCTGGCAAAGCTTGAAACCTGGTCAGACACCTGGCAACTGGGCTTTAATGCCAAAAAGGTACGAAGGTGCTGCATTTTGGGATGAAGAACCGCGAGGAGTTACCAGCTGGGGAGTTCCGCTAGCCCAGACAGAGGAGGAGAAGGATCTGGGGTGCTCATTACAGGGTCAATGAACAACTCGGCACAATGTAGGAAGGCAGCTGCAAGGCCAACAAAATGCTGGGTTGTATTGCTAGGGTGTATCCTCCAGGAGGGAGGGGTGATTCTGCCACTGTATGGGTCATTAGTTAGACGCACCTGGAGTACTACATGCAGCGTGCAGCACTGGGCTCCTTCTGAAGGTGACATTAAGTTACTGGAGGTGCAGCGCAGGGTGACAAAGATGATCAAGGGGCTGGGGGACTTATCATACGGAGAGGAGGCTGAGGGATTGAACATGTACTCTGCTGGAGGAAAGGAGGGACGGGGGCATGTTGAAACCTTTAAGTACATGAAAGGAATAAACAAGATGGGTACAGAGGGCTGTTCACTGTAAGGAGGGAGGGACACCAGGGGCCATGAATGAGACTGGAGGAGGAAGGTTCAGGAGGAGATGAGGATACGCTTTTTACAGAGAGGTGGGGCTGGGTGGAATGTGTTACCTGCAGTGGTATCCAGTGAACAGTGGACTGCTTCAAAGGGGATGGGACGGTCACGTGATGACAGCTTGCTGAATGGCAGCAGGGGCTTAGAGCTCTCTCCTCTGCCAACTTTCTCTGCCACAATCATGATCCTCCATTGCCGCTAACTCAGCAACTTTACCAGCACCCGGATCAGCCCTACGGTCCGCCTGTCGGCCCTAGGGTGTCTATTTCGCCGATCTCCCTTCGCTTTACAGGGAGATGGAGGCGGAGAAAACAGGCCACGATTAGACATACCGCTGCTACTCCGGAAAAGCTACCTAAGAAGCCAAGGAATCAAGCAGGTACAGCATCTGAGAAAATGAGTGACAAGACTCAGCCGCCTAGCCTCCTCATTGAAGATAAGTTCATGCAAGAACTGGCCCACTAAAGATATTCTCAGAATATTACCTCTGATTTAAAATCTATGTGGGCTACCTCTCTTCCCTTACCACAAGGGTGTCTGATTCGAGGCCAGGATCTTTTCTCCTTGAGCAGTGGAGATTAAGCCGGGAATCTGAGTTGTCTGTGCTGGCTCAACAGGTCAAGCTCCAATTAAAAGCCGAGACCTGGAAGGCGTGTCGAAGGAATAATCTTTCTTATCCTGGGTCTGCGGAGTTTGAAGAAGGGCGGACCTGGATTGCCTTCCTACAAAAATTCTCTCCAAAATAGTGGGTCCTTCACCTCTTAACCCACACTACCACCTGGAGAAGCGCATAGATCGCTATGCCTAGACCTCCACGGGCTCCCCCCACGGCCTATAATTATGAAATTCCTGAGTTACATCGGGAGGCAGCATGTCTTTAATAAGTTGGAATAGCCTGCAATCGATTATGTGGGGGTCAGCTAAATTCGCCTTGCTCAGGATCTCCCCAAGGAAACAAGAATCTTAAGAGAGCTGCATTCCATCCTATAGTTCAGAAACTGATAGCGGCGGTTATTCCCTTTCGAATGGTGTACCCTGCTACCCTCAAGATCACCATCGGTGACAGCACTCCGAGTTTGATTCCCGGACATGGCCTATAAGGACCTTGTTACCAGACTTCCCAATCTCTTTAAACTGAATGGCTGATTTAGTGTCACCAGATGTGTGGCTCGATGTGAACTTGATCTGCTCTGCTATGTTTTTTTTGTGTAACCTGGTTCCCTCGTTGGCCCTTCCCCTTATTCTTTTCTGGTGTGCCTACCTGTCTGGCCAATCCTGGGATCGTTGGCTGGCGAGGATCCTGGATGGTCGGGCGGAGTTTGAGCTAGGCCGCGATGGTGTCGTCTTGGCGGCTTCCGGAACCACTTTTGGGGGTTGCTATATCGGATACTGTCTTCTGGTGAGGGACCCGTTTGGTCCCACCACTAAATAACTCCCCTGGAAGCAATTTGCTCGGACAGGGCAATACTCTCACCTGACCTACCTTCCCAGTCTCTGGCCCCTCTTCTTCACCTGTTCCAGGGGTGGTAAATTCTCTCCCTTAGGTCTCGTTTTTTTAGACAGTAGGGAGTTATATTTTGAATGATCGCTACTCTATGACCTGTCTATAAGACAGGCAGTCTGTTAGTGGGGGTTATGCTCTTGAGCCCTGTGACTGTTGGTAGCTGCATTCACGAGCTTATGGAAGGGGCTTGTTAATCCAGTCCCTTCTATAGGGTCCTCGCTATCTCCTTTGGTCTGGATTGGGAATGGCTCTTCTTCATGTTTTTTGGTGTTCTGGTCATTCCCTTTTCTGGAGGATCCTGTGGACTAGGGTTTCTGGGTTGATTTGGGATCTGGTTTCCAGGCCTCTGGTGTTCCCGTTTTGTTTTGGTAACTTCAGACCGGTACCAGGCTGTACATAGTTGTGTGTCTCATTTAGGGGTATTTGGGGTGGGGGGTGGGAAGATTTAGCCTGCCTGCCTTATAATCTCTATGGCTTCATTCCAGCTCCAGTTAATCTTTTTAAATTACCATCACTTTTGGTTAATTCTTTTTGGCAGGTTATAGGAGGATGGGATTTTGGGTTTCATATCTGATTATTCTGGTACCTGCCTTCCCCTCACCTTGTATTTGAAATGGCTATAAATACTGTTAAAATGGCATCATGGAACGTAAGTGGGCTCAGGGAGAAGGTCAAGAGGACTCAGATATTTAATCATTGTACCCTATCTCAAATAGACATCCTTTTCCTACAGGAAACCCATTTAAATAATTCTGAGGTTAAGTGGTTGTCTCGATCCGGCTTTTCGCAAGTTTATGTTGCAAATGGATCCAACTCTAGCAGAGGGGTAGCTATACTTATCAAAAAATATATTTTGTTCCTGATTGACACAACAGTAGCGGACCCAGAGGGGAGATTTATACTGGCCAAAGGCTCCCTCAATGGGGGCACTGTAGTCTTAGGCTCAGTCTATGGCCCTATTGGGGGTAGCCCTGAGTTTTTTATGACCCTTGCAGATAAAATCAGTGCCCTGCTTCCCTCGCAACTCATCTTGGGTGGGGATTGGAATGTTTCGCTTCCCATTTTCTGGATAAAGATCCTCAGTCCAATCGGGCTCACTTGGACACAAAGGGCTTTGCAGGATTTCCTGCATATATTAGGATTATGTGATCCTGGCGGTTCTCAATCCCTCTCTCCGTGCTTTCTCGTCTCTTCCCAACCCCATAGATCCTGGTCTAGGATAGATTATATCCTGATTAGTAAAACCCTTCTTCCAGGCCTTCTCCAGTCTGGTATCGAGCGATTGTTCTTTCTGACCATGCAATTGTTTGGGTTAAAATCTCTCCGATCCCAATTTTCAAAGGGATACTACCTGGAGGCTTAATACCCAACTACTTAAAGATCCCCATACAGTGACTCATATCAGAACCTAATTTCTCTCTTTCTAGAGGATAACCTTGGATCTACCTCAAAGGTTGATATCATCTGGTGTTCCTAAAATGTTATCTTAGGGGTGAATTAATTAAACTTGCCTCAGCAAGGAAAAAAGAGCCCGATAATCACGGCCACTCTTTCTAATGAACAAAATTAAGGAACTGGAAAGCACTCACCTCCCTTCCTCTCCGTTGTCCTCCTAGAAGCCCTCTTGGTAGCTAAAATGAATATACTGACCTCCTTAAGGAGAAGGCTGAGTATTGTCTTGTTAAAACTCTCAAGCTAGTATATCGATCACGGTGAAAAGCTCGGAAGGCTTTTGGCCCTGAGACTTCGCAGACATTAGAAAGCTCCAGAATAATCCCGGCCTTGCAATCACCTGCTGGCTCCATCAAAACTTCTCCCAGGAAATTGCACAGATTTTGAGAACTACTATAAAATCTCTGTAGTGTGCCTCCATCTCCCGCCCTCTCTCAGACATCTCAGCATACTTTAACTGATATTGACATTCCCCAACTTCTGCCCCTCCATAATGAGATCCTGAGCTGCCTCTCTCTCTCTCTGAGATAGAGAACGTCCATTGCTTCTATGGCTCCTGATAAGGCACCCGGTCCAGATGGATTCCCCGCAAATTTTTACAAGGTTTTCTCTAAAGAGCTAGCCCCTCTACTTCTTAAACTCTATGACTACCTTTTTTCTTCTCCCACCGTAGACCCCACCCTTCTTGAAGCCACCATTATCCTAATTCTCAAACCGGGTAAAACTCCTACTGATCCGGCAAGTTACCGACCCATATCTCTTCAAAACTATGATATGAAAATTCTTTCTAAGATCTTGGCCGAACGGATCAAGAAAATCTGGACCCATCTTCTTAGCCCAGAACAGGTTGGTTTTGTGCACTCTCGCTCCCCATCAGACCACCTCAGAACTCTCTCTCATATTTCCCATTATGCTCGTACATCCCAGTTCCCAATGACCCTAATTTCGTTAGACGCAGAGAAGGCATTCGACCGTGTGGATTGGTCCTTCCTCTGGGCTACGATGACCAAGATGGGCTTCCCGGACTCCTTTCTCAAATGGATCCAGGTTCTCTACAACTCCCCTTCGGCCAAGATATACTGTAACAGAGTTTTCTCCTCGCTGTTCCAGCTTCATACTGGTACCAGACAAGGCTGCCTCTCTCACCTTTCTTGTTTAATCTATATCTTGAACCCCTTCTTATCAAACTCAAGTCTTTTCCACTTATTAAAGGCTTGTCTGGTGCGTCAGCATGAGCTAGTCTCTCTGCTTATGCAGATGATATACTTCTGCACGCACGCATCCCGCTGCTTCCCTAAAACATGCACTGGATCTTATCAGGCAGTATGGTACCCTCTCTCAATACAAACTGAATATCTCTAAATCTGAAGTTTTCCCATTAAACATACACACTTACAAGCAGGATCTCGCCAAATTTAGTATGCGATGGTCCCCCAAATCGATTAAATACTTAGGCATTCACTTTTCAACAGACTCCTCCCTATTCAGAAGACTCAATTTGGACGACCTCAAAACTCTCATCCAGTAAGATTTGCTACGATGGTCCAACCTTCCTATTTCCCTTTGGGGTAGGATTAATATTATTAAAATGAACGTCCTCCCCGGCATCTTTTACCCCCTCAACTTACTAGGCTTCTGGCTGCCCATCTCTTACTTGCAACAGTTTCATGCGATGTTCTCGAACTTTATCTGGCGAAGAAAGGGAGTTCGACGCTCATTTCTCAAACTATCCCTTCCTAGAGACAAAGGTGGTCTCCGGCTTCCCAACCTTTTGCTGTATCACTGGGCTGCTCACCTTGCCAAACTAGGGAGGTGGTTCCCTACTGACCCTGGCCCCTCTTCCCCGATCTGGCTTCAAATTGAGAAGTCGATTCTTTCGTAATCTAGATTGGATCCCTATGCTATTTTCTACACTCCCACCTCCGTACTTTCGCAGTGGATAACTGACCATACAGTTCTCACATCCCTTAAGTCCCTTTTCCAATGTCTACACTTTCTAAAAATCTTTCCGAAGACGGACCTGGGTCAACCTGTCATCCTTAACCCCAACATCAAGCTGGACAACGTGATGATTACTCCTGAGTGGCTTCACAAATTAAAGAAACCAATTTGGAACACTTTTATGGCCAAGGATCCTCCTTTTTCCGCTGGACATGCTTGATAAGCATGGTATTCCTAATACTAAGATCTTTAAAGTATATCAATTGAGGCACCTCATTGCGGAGAAGTTCGAACTCAGTTCAGAGAGCCTGTAGTCCACCCTTCCTGTCTCAAATCTTAACCCTTGCTTCTAAACCACATTCCATTTCGCTAATATATTCCTTCCTCTTGAATTACAAATTCCGGAGCCTGCTGCAGGCTCTAGTATTGGTCCTCCTTACTTCCTGGTTCCACCCTAAATTGGCCTCACATCTGGAGGGACCTGCATAGATATCACACTCAGGATAGGTTTAGACTTACCCAATACTATATTGTGAACAATATGTACTATACCCCTAGGAAACTTTTCCAGCTCCAAAAGCTTCCCTTCCCCCTTTGCTCCAGGTGCTCACATAGTGAAGGGAACTCTCTACATATTTTCTGATACTGTAATAAGGTTGCCCTCTGTGGTCTTCTATCCAGGACAATTTGGATCCCTTACTAGGTCTCTCGAACCTTTTCACTCCAGAAATTTGCATTCTAGGTGACTACGCTAACATAAACTGTGTCGAACGCCGGTATCACATTACTCTGGTGTCTATTGTGGTTAAGAAATTGGTTCTCAGACATTGGACTGACCAATTGACCCTGTCCTATTCTGAATGGCTGACTGAGCTTTCTGCCTATCTTAGCACTGAAAGATTGGTAGCCAGCTGCAGAATCGTATGGACCTATTTCTACAAAAAATGGGGTAAATTATATGCTTATACTTGCACCAATGATCTCCTGGCCTCCTCCCTGACGCCTACAATAGTTTTCCTTGTTCCTCTTATCCTTGTTACCTACATTCCTTGTTTGAAGGCAAGATTATTTTTTGAGATGTTGCTACATTTAATAACCAGCTTAGTTACATGGTTGTTTGGCACACTCATGCTGTGGGGGGGTTTGGTTTTGTTAGCTGGATGGATGGGGGTTGGGTGGGAGAGGTGGGGGGGGGGGAGGGTGTGGAGGGTTGGGTTTGGGGAGTGGTTTTTTTGTTTTTTTTTATGTTATACCATGTATGGATGACTGACTTAATTTAGATCTGGACTTTGTTATATTTGTTTTTTTTTTTTGTAAAATCAATAAACTTGAATTTCAAAAAAAAAAAGGGGGGGATGGGACAGGACAAAGGGGAGGGTCAATGAAGGGGAAGGGTGGAAGGGAGGGGCAGCTGCAGAATAAAGAGTGCTAGCTGCACATTCGAGCAGACTTGATAGACCTCTAGGCCTTTATCTGCTGGCAAATTTCGTATGTTCATATGTTCGTAAGTGGATAAATGTATTTTGCCCCTCTGCTTTTACTTCTGGGTCCTGGGCCCTGATCATACTCTTACTAGTAGCAGATACTAAAGTGTAAAAGTGGACTTTTTTTGTGTTATCTCACTTTCATGTGAAGGGAGGCTCTAATTAGTGTCAACATGGCAATCTAAATGTTGAACAATTCAAGATGGAGTGTTTTTTTCCTGTTATTTCAAGCTGTTTCAAACAGTAGTACTGTTATTTTAATTTTTTTTACAGTATTAACAATATACCCACGAATGTACATTGTGGCATATAGCATCTCTGCTGATGCCATAGCAAGGAGCCCATCGCAACTAGCCATACCAAGTGATGCCAGCTGGTACCGATAACCACAGCAGTAGATTAATAAATTTGTGTGGCCGGGCTGCCCCTTGCCCCGTCGGAAGCACAGCACGCTTCTGTGCTGGCAACTTGAGTTCCAGAGTGCAGTGTGGTTGCACGCAGTGGGCAGCCAGGCTGGGA
The DNA here is from genome assembly GCA_016271365.2 of Neoceratodus forsteri. NCBI lineage: Eukaryota > Metazoa > Chordata > Ceratodontiformes > Ceratodontidae > Neoceratodus > Neoceratodus forsteri. The sequence goes on from CM057453.1 coordinate 144,811,589, forward strand.
AACAGGACTACCAATGACAGCGCTTCACAGACAGGGAGGAAATGGTGCCACAGCAACCCCTGTTGCAGGCCAGGGAGCTTGCTCCCTCCAGGGTTATTTGTGGTGTCTGAGGCCACTAGGAAGTCAGGCTGTGCCATCATATGAGTGGAGGGTGGGTGGGGGAGAAAGGAGCTTGGCCAAAGCAATGGCTCCTGTCTCACCCCTTAGGATCTGGACCATGAAGGAAGAAGGACAATAAGAGCCCTTGCCTTGGGGCAACGGGTTAAGGCAGGGTGAGTCTTCTTAGAAGGCAAGGGTTGGGGGCGGTCTGAAGGGGGCAGGTCAGCTCGGGGATAAGAATCTCAATGGAAGAAAAATGTATGTGGTATTTGATTCAGCAATCAGCAATTAATTATTTACTTTCTCATTGACTACATGCAATCCTCTTTTTCCAGGTTTTTTTTTGGGGGGGGGTGCCTGCCTAGTGTGATGATATTGGATTCGAGAGTGCATGACGGTAGAGGGTTTTAAAAAGGGCTTAAAGTCCTTTTTATGGAATAAAGCATTCTCAGATAAGGTTGATGTATTTTAATTGCCCCGCTGTTAATTTTAGTTTATGAAGTATTGTATAGTTTTAGAATGCTTTTATTTGTAATTTATTGTAATGCGCCTTGGTTTTAAGAAAGGCGCAGACAAATAAAGTTATTATTATTATTATTATATCTTCCTATTAGTGATTAAAGGGATTAAGAAATCATGAAATCATAGGCCTGATACCAAGGCAGCAGTGCAGTGTTGGAGGCTGAGGTTCACTCTCAAACTCTGGGCTCCTTCCTCTTGCCAGTGAAGCTCAAGTAACACTGCAGTGGTGATACGTGTGACCTCCTTATAGGGAGGGTGAGACAACCTACAGCAACAGACTCCTCTGGCCATCCATAGCAACTTTGATATGCAGCGTGGAGATGCATTTGCATTGGCTGGTAGAGGGGCAAAGGTGATAGTGAGACTGCTCTAAACAGATTGGAAGGGAACAGATATGATAATCTGTAGGTTTCTGAGAGAAGATAATCCGTCCCCTACTTGGCCAGTCATTGCTAGAGACTCCTTCCTCTTCGCAGAATATACTGTGTAGTAGGGTCGGGAAAAGAGATGGAAAGCTGAACCTGTATGGGACTCTGGGAAAACAATATATGCAGAAAGGAAGGAGTTCAAACCAATATCCAAATGCTTTGCAAGTCTTTTTTTCTACTAAGGTGAGCACTGCTGGGGCTTGCACTAGGTGGTGCACATGCCAAAACACGTTGCATGTGTGAAAAATAAAGACTTATTTGTAAAGCACTTGGATATTGGTTCAGATTCCTTCCTTTTTTCTCTTTTTCTGATGGTTTGTAGGCATCAGTGTTCCCAAGTACACACTCTCTTCCTTATGAGGACATGGGCAACCTGGAATTAACCCCACCCTTTTTTTAGAAGAACTGTATGTAAAACAGGTATAAAACTTAGAAAGTAGCAACTTAAAAATTGGAAATATTTTGGCCTCTTGTTTTTTTTATGCTAGTCTAATGTTGTCTGAAGAGCAAATAGTATTAGCAAAATTAATTGAATTAACCAAACATCTACAGTTATTTTATGCAGGCCGAAAACTGAGATTTCAGATTGGATTTGTGTGATGTTTATACATACGAATAATGGAGTTAATATAGTGTGAAGTTGAATTTATGAAGGAAAAAAGCTACTGCGAGAGTATTTTCAGATACAATTCAAATGTGACATTTTCAAGATTCTATTATGTCGTACCTCAAAAGCCATAAATCTAATAATTCATTCCTTTATGTCTGGCTGTACATTTGCTGTTGAAGATTAAATGTGTGCTACTCATGCTGCAGCCCAGCTGGGTCACAAAACCTCACATTCTGACATTCTAGGAGCTAGCATCAGTATAGCCCATTTAATAGCACACTTGACTTAGAGCAGGAGGTTGTGGGTTCTAATCCCATACCAGTACAAATGGTATACCCAGCACAGACACTGCTGTTTAGTATGGGGGTTGTTCTGCCCTGTTGGAGATGCCATTCTCAGGAGCAGACCACACTTTAAAAAGTGTAGAAGTTAACTTTGGTCCCAGCCAACATTTCTCTTTCCATGCAGACAGACTCAAAACCCAAAAGGAACAAGAGGAATGAAAAGGAAAACACATAAGGGCACAGAAGTACTGTATATCAAGGACACAGAAGTACTGTATATCAAGGGCACAGAAGTACTGTATATCAAGGGCATAGAAATACAGTATATCTGACTATAAGAATATCACAGAGGCGAGTGAATAAACAAAAGCATTTGCAAAAACCAGAAGGATCTTTGATTCTTGGATACTATTGTACTAAAACAAAATGAACCACATGCTCTTAAGAAGCGTATAGGTGAAACATCAGCTGGCTTATGGTGGGCATACGAAATGATTTGTTCTAAATCAATAATATCTTTTTAATTACCATCAGGACGAGTGTGCAGCCTGTCTTCTTCTTCCTCAGTAATGAGTCTGGTATGGAGCAGGCATCTCCCCACCCACATTTCCTTTTGTCTCATGGGGCTGCCGGATCCGCTTTCTTTTGTACTTGGGATTTCACTGTGCACATAATGGGTGCCACACTTCCCTCGTACGTAGTTACTGCACTACCCATTAGCACATCCAGCTATATGTAACTAGGTAGCACTCACTGCACCCTTTGGACTGAAAACAGTAGCTGTTTTAACCTAATCGGAGTTCAAAAATGGAAAATTTTGCATTCTTCTGGGGGTAGTGCTGCCTCCTTGACAGAACTGTTACCCCTTACTCAAATTCTAGCACCTAACTTGGCACTACCAGTATACAACTTACTGCTTATAAAGTCCTTTGAGATATTTAATTTATGAAGGTTTTTATGGGGAAACATATCCCTAGGAACCCATCAAACCCTAGCCAAACAGTGTTTTTACACCTGTGGCACGCAGTGGCGTTGTGGTGGCGTGGAATCATGTTTTGGTGGGGATTTCAACATTTTCATTACTGGGGTAATGAGGTTGGGTAATAAGAAGACTATGCTGTCAAATTCATCCCTGTTTTACTACAAATGCAAGTGCTTCCACAGCAACATATATGTGTGCATCTAATGAGGGATGGGAGCGCAGGGCCCAGGCGGCCCTACGCTCCCACAGACAAATAAGGATACAATTACACTGTCTCAAAGAGTAAGGAAATTATTTGCAAAAACATCATTAATGCACTAGTGAGGGTTGAAGCAATAAAAGTAGGGGAATGTAGTGTTGGGTTTCCAAGCCTAACACCCCTCCCCAACCCACCAGACAGCAACAGGGAAAAACATTACTGTTTCAGCTCTCCCGCATCTTCACTAATCAGGCATGGGGTGTGCCTTGGGATTGTCAGCCCTAATGTTCAACCCATTCTCATACCTACACATCTCAGCTTCTTTTATGGCCAAATGGGATGAGCGTTAGTGTTGGCAACCCCAAAACACACCCCATGCCTGATTATTGAAGACACAAGAGGTGAAGCGGTAATGTTTTCCTGTTGCTGTCTGGTGGTGGGGGTGTTAGGTTCTAAATCCAATAATTTATTTCCTTATGTTTGTTGCTTCAGCCTTAACTAATGCATTAACAAAGTTTTTGTAAAGAATCTAAAACTAAAGGTGATTGATTCCTTCATTGATTATTTTTGATTTCCCCATGACTTAGCTCCATTTCCCCCATGATTTTATTTTACAGTTCTGTGTTATTCCACGTTGTTACTAGGCTAGTCAGTTACTGCTGGGCAATACCTGCTCACTTACTAAGGGCCAACACACTCCAAAGCTGTGACATCATCAGGGAATCCTTAGCTTCACCCAGTCAGCTTTGAATCGTCAGTCTTTAATGTATTGTCTTTAGGGGTAGCAGCATTGCTCGAGCTCTTCTGCCTGAAGACTTTCTTTGAAACATTTATTGTTTTCTCATACTGTAGTAACTCACAGCAGAGAATCCTGTTTGCAATTACAGACACAATTTCTAAATGTAAACCGTGCCTGTTGTTTATTTGCTCAATTGGATCCTGCTTTTAACCGCAGATTCCTGTTGGATTCTGGGTGTTTTCCCAGTCTGCCTGACATCTACTCAGAGTTCTCTCTACCTCCTCTGCATTGTCTGCTCAGGTTTTGCCCTCAGTGTAGGATTGCTAAGGTTGGATTACTTCCCATTCCTAACACTTTTTGGTACCCCTCTGGGACCGTTCGATGTTTTTGAAGTTTAAATTGATGTTATTGCAATATTGCTTCCTGAACTTTGTTGCCACATTTTTGAGGCAATTACGTCATTTTATTTACTGATTATGAATAATTTTGGTAGGTTTTGATGCAGCTGGGCAAAAGCTTGGATGCAAGTGCATAGAAATTGATGCAAGTGTGCAAAACTTGACACAAATGCACCCAGGGGCCACCAGCTCTGACACCATTACCTGAGAGAATGCCAAGAAGAAAGAACGTCTGGACTGTAGTGGGCTGTGGAAGTGTGGGGGTGGTGGGTCAGAAGCACATTCCTCAACTGGTACCACTGTGCAATTCCTAAGCTGCTCTGGCAAGGTGTGACTGCCAGAAGGAGGCACCCGTTGTAGTGTCGGGGGAGGATGTGGGAGTTATCTGGAATGGAGACCCCAAAGAGGGAGGAAGAGAAACCCAAAAGAGGAGGGAGTAGCTTCTGGTGGGGGACTCAGTTGTGAAGGGGGATAGATTTGGGAATAGAAACGGGGGGGTTAGGTGCATACGCAGTGCCACAGCCCGGAGGGTGGGAAGGTGGTCCAGAGGATCGCTAGGGCAGCAGGATGTGAGACAGAGCTGAATGTCATTGTCCATCACTGTCCACCTCTAGACTAAAGACCTGGTTAGGGATGGCGCTGGGATAGTGCAGGGGGAGATCTTACTTCGAGAGGGCTTTTGCAGTAGGTATTCACAGATAGGACTAAGCCGCCAGGTGTCAGGACCCCACGGAAAACTTCTAGCTAGCAGTCTCTGGCGGGGACTGCCCCCATGTCAGGTGACCAGCGTCACATGACATCGGTATAAAGGGGTGGTCCCTCACACCCGCCTTCAGTTCTTTCTCGCATCGGCTTGTAAAGTTCTCAGAACAGTGCTCGTCATTAGTACCTTCGCCAGTTGTAAAGTTTTCAACTTTTCAACCTTTTTTCTTGAATTTCTTCTTTTTCTCTTCATACCATCTGCTGTGTATGTCACCCCCGATGCCCTCTGAATCGCATAAAAACAAGTGCGACTCGTGTGGTACCCAGCTTTCACACAAGGGTGGCCACTCCTTGTGCCTCTTCTGTCTAGGCCCAGACCACCCCATGGAGGAGTGCCAGCACTGCCAGAAATTCAGCTCGACTACCTGTAAGCGAAGGCAGCAGTCCCTATAAGCCCATCTCCTCAAAAAGAAAATGGCATCCATGGAGAAGAAGCTGAAGAAGCTTAGGCAGGCATCAACCTCCCCCAAAGGCCACAAAAAGAAGTGTGACAAGGAGAAGCACTGGGAGCAGGATATGTCATCCACAGCGGCTGCGACTTCGGCTGGAGTCAAAGCCTTACAGGTATCTTCCCTCCAGGGGCTCGCTCCTGCGGCCATCTTGGTGGCCACCAAGGAAGGCGCCCCCTCCCTGGGCTCGCGGCTGGCGCCTTCGGGAGCCTCGGGGCAAAGGAGGCCTCCGCTCCCATCAAGGCCGCTCCTCCACTGCAGCCTTCCGGTCAGAGTGAGTCCGGTAAGTCGGACATCGGTCCCACCAACGCCCACCCAGACAGGGCTGCTAAGTCGCTCACCTCCTCAGGTGATCACCCAGCCAACCCCCCTTCCGACAAGGCCACCACTCCTTCATGGCCTTCCTCGGACAGGGAGTCCAATAAGTCAGACGCTGGCTTCTCCGACGTCCGCCCGGACTCTGCTGACAAAACGGCCGACTGCTCCACCGACGACCGCCTTGTCAATCTGCCTGCGTCAGACCCTATCATCATGTCTGACGCCCCAGGCTCTCTGCAATGGATAACCCCGTTGCCTACTGAGGTCCCCATGTCCCCTTGGTTCACACCGGGAATTTCAACCCTCCTTCTCCGGGTGAGCCCTAAGACCTTGGGACGCTGCTGTCAGAGGTCCCCCTTCTACACCAGACCCGACGCCGACTGACCCGACACTGCCCTCTGGCATCCCTCTACCTAATGGAAGACCGGTTCCTCTGTCAGGACCGTCGGACCCGTTCGGCAGTCTCCCTATGCCGGGCCCAATGCCCGCGGGACCGACGCATCCTCTGCCACGTCCGCCAGCAGGGCCTCTGCCAGGACCCTCTGCTCTGTCAGAGCCCCTGGCACCAGGATACCCGACACCACAATACCCAAAGCCACAGTACCCGGCTCCTCAGTATCAGACACCGCGGTACCGGCGCCGCGTACCGGTGCCGCGGTACCCGATGTCTCAGTACCTGACGCCGGGCTTTCGCCGTCGGGCATGACTACTCTTTTAAGAGGCACCCACCCTACCTGGATCCGAGCCCTCCCTCCTTCTCCAACTCCGCCACCCACTCCACAGCCGCCGGTGGATCTGAAGGGGACCTTGGCTTCCTGGTGGGCTGAGGCCAAGGCTCAGCTCACCAAGGCAGTCGAGAGTTGTCTTCCGACGTCGGTCCCTACGCCAGACTCCCTACGTCGGAGACTGGAGACTCCCTCCCCCTTACCTGACACCAGAGGAGAACCTTCTGGTGCCTGGGGTGGGGAGGACATGCACTCCCGGGGGCTCCTCAGAGGGGTGGTTCCTCCCCCTCCCAGGGAGGAGTCTTCTTTTTCCACCTCAGAGCCATCTGACTCAGATTCGGAATCCGACCACTCTGATCATGGAGACGAGCCGCGTACTCCGGAACGCCCAAGGCTGAGGGACCCTCCAAAGTCCCCTCCAGAGGACCCTTCCTTTCTAGAGCTCTTGAGGAAGATCCAGGAGACACATCAGTGGCAATAAGTGGAGCCAGACCTACAGTGTAAGAAGCTCGCTGCTCATCTGGATCTGCCCGAGACCGCTCCCACACTGATTCCGCCCTGGTTAGAGCCTCACGCTGATCTTGTTTCCACCATCTGGAGACAACCATCCATGCAGGTCCCCCTTCCAAGGAAGGCGGATAGGCTATACCAGGCTCCGGAGGGTATAGACTTCCTTAGTCTTCACCCCAAGGCGTATTTGGTTGTGATTAGTGCCACCCATGGCCGTTCTGCCAACCCCAAACATCTGAACTCGTCCCCACCTGACAAGGAATCCCAACTTCTGGGTCAGTATGGGAAGAAGATTTACTCCTCTTCGACCCTAGGCATCAGGGCCCTCAACTACGTCGGCCACATGGGGGATTTCCTGAAGTCCATCCTTAGCCAGGTGGAATCCAAGCTGGACTCCCTACCTGATTCACAAACTAAGCAGGAACTGGGAGACCTGGTCCGTTCCGCTCGTTCGGCCTGTCGGCACATGCTTCGTGCCACCTACAATACGGTGGACACAGCTGGCAGGAGTTGAGTTTGCCGTGGGCCCTCACGGGTCATGCCTGGCTTCATGTGTCAGGATTGGTCCCTGAAGTACAGTCCACTATACAGGATGCTCCCTTCAGGGGTTCGGTGCCATTCGGGGGTGATGTCAAGGACATCATAACTGAACTGCAGGAGAAGGTCACTGCTCTAAAGTCAGTCCAGACTTTGTACAGGCCCCCTCAGGGGCAGCGACATCCTTTTCGTCGTTAAACCTGATAAAAACATAAGTCCTATCAAGGAAAGCGTGCCAACAAACATCGGGCCCATCCAGCAACCAAGACTTCCCCCAGGAAAAAGTCCGCAGGAGACTCTGCTGCTGCGCTGCCCCACACCTCCTGACTCCCTGCCTCTGGCCTTTCCAGAGGAACTGGTAGGGGGGAGATTCTCTTCCCATCTACCGGGCTGGGAGAGGATAACATCGGTCGCTTGGGTGCTCCAGCTAATATCTGCAGGACACTCGATAGAGTTTCTACAGAAACTTCCTCGAAAACCACCCCCTCAGTCGTCTTACTCCCCGCAACATCTTCCTCTGGTTCTAGAAGAAATCCTATCCCTTCTGTCGAAGACGGCGATAGAACCAGTCCCCACTCATCTTTGGGGGACGAGTTACTATTCCCATTTCATTCTAGTTCCAAAGAAGACGGGAGACTTGAGGCCAATCCTAGACCTCAGCTCCCTGAACATGTTCGTGGAGTACATACGCTTCAGAATGCTCTCCTTGCAGAGCCTTCTACCATTACTCCGGCCGGGACAGTGGCTATGTGCTCTGGATATGCAGGATGCATACCCGCATATCCCCATATGCCCTTTCCATCGCAGATACCTCCGTTTTGCTTTCAGGGGGACCACTACCAGTTCAAGGCCCTCCCATTTGGTCTCTCCTTGGCTCCTCGAGTATTTACCAAATGCCTGTCGGTGTTAGCGGCCTACCTGAGTACCCAGGGTGTGCAAGTCTTCCTGTACCTAGACGATTGGCTCCTGGTGGCCCTGTCCAGGAAAGAACTCCTACACTCACTTTCCCTTACCCTGCAGGTTTTTACCAGCCTGGGTATTACTATCAACCATGCCAAGTCCCACTTGGTCCCTTGCCAGTGCCTCCAATTTATAGGGACAATATTGGACATGACCACAGGCAAAGCCTTTTTGCCTCCGGACAGGGTCGAGACCCTTCAGAATCAGGCTAGTCTTCTGTCCGGTCGCAGACGAGTCAGAGCCAGATCAGTCCTCTGCCTCCTCGGACTCATGGCAGCTGCCATTCCGACAGTTCCAATCGCTCTGCTCCATATGAGGATCTCTGAATGGACACTTTGGTCACAATGGGACCAAATCACAGATGATCTAGACCAAGAGGTACTAGTGTCAGATCCCATGAGCAGGGACTTGCACTGGTGGGTGGTTCAGGAGAACCTGTGTCTGGGAGTTCCATTCTGCATCTCTCCTTCCCAGACATTGACAACGGATGCGTCAGGGGAGGGCCGGGGTGCCCACCTAGGGTTTCACAGGACTCAGGGCAGCTGGTCCCTGTTCGAGCAGAAACTGCACATAAATGTGCTCGAACTGCAGGCGCTTCTTCCCTTCATTCTTCCCGGTCGTCTTCTCTTCCAGTCAGACAACATGTGTGTAGTCTGGTACTTCAACAAACAGGGAGGAACACATTCCTATCCCTTGTGCCGAGAGGCGATGAGAGTCTGGCCTTGGGCAGGTCAGCGCGACCTTCACCTGACCACAGTTCACGTTCCAGGAGTGGAAAACACCCTGGCAGACGAACTCAGTTGATCCTCAGCCAGGGCTCATGAATCGGAATTAGACCAACAGGTCATAAATGACATCTTTCAGCAGTGGGGGACACCTCAAGTAGACCTCTTCACCTCCCCCTAAAATGCAAAACTTCCCACCTTTTGCTCGCTCGCTCCAGGGTGAGATGTTTTCTGGCAGGACGCTCTGTCTCTCTGCTGGAGGGACAGATTCGTTTATGCCTTCCCTCCCATTCCTTTGATTCCGAGGGTCCTGAACAAACAGATCAGAAGGGGCTTGGATGATTCTCATCGCTCCCTTCTGACCTAGGCAAGTTGGTTCTCTCTTCTGCAACAGTTTTCTGAGGAACCTCCTCTTCCTCGTCCTCTGTCGCAGCACTTGTTGACCCAGGATCAGGGGACCCTTGTTCACCCAGGCCTCAAATCCCTTTATCTCCATGCGTGGCTCCTGCAGATGTAGCTAAAGCCAGCTTTGGAGTCTCTCCTTTAGTAGCAGACATTTTGCTGGAGGCGAAGAAGCCTTCCACCAGGTCCGTCTATGCTATGAAGTGGAAATGGTTTTCCATCTGGGCATATTCCAAAGACTTAGAGCCTTTCTCGTACCCAGTCAACAAAGTCCTGGATTACATGCATCACCTCTTCAACTTAGGTCTCAACCATTCCTCTTTAAAAGTCCATATGGCAGCTATTTCAGCCTACCACATTCCCTTTGGAGACAGGACCTTTGCTCAGTTGGAAGTCTCTAAGACTTTTCTTAGAGGGGTTCTCCACTTGAGACCCCCCCATCCGCAGTCCTGCCCCTCCATGGGATCTGAATTTTATCCTAGGGAAGCTCACACTGCCTCCCTTTGAGCTGGCATCGGAAGCAGACTTAAAGTTCCTTTCTTGGACAACACTCTTCCTAGTTGCCATCATTTCTGCTTGGCGAATTTCCGAGCTCCAGTCCATGATGTGTAAATTCCCATATTTGATTTTCCACAAGGAACGTGTGGCTCTACGCACCAACCCTAAATTTCTTCTTAAGGCGGTGACTGAATCTATGCTGAATCAATCCATTGAGTTACCGGCTTTCTTTAGGCAACACTCCAATCAAGGGGAGTACCTCTTACACACTCTGGATGTTCACAGAATCCTGAGATACTACACTAATCGGACTAAGGATCTCAGGAAGACTGATCAGCTTTTTATCTCTTTCGCTCACAAAAGGGAAGGCAGTGCTGTTTCCAAGCAGTGCCTTTCCAAATGGTTGGCCAGTTGTATCACTTTGTGTTACAACAAGTACAACAAGACCCTCCCGGGTCAGGTCAGAGGTCACTCCACTAGGGGGGTAACTGCCTCTGCTGCTTGTTTCAGGAATGTGTCCACGGCAGACATATGCGCAGCCGCAACCTGGACTTCGGTCCATACCTTTACAAAACACTACAGTTTGGACATTGCCTCTCGCCATAGAGCAGGCTTCGGGTTGGTTGTTCTGCAGGGTCTCCTTTCTTGAGACCTGCTCAGCCTCAAGGGTCATGTTATGGATGACAGTCCTCCTCCGGTTTTTCTCTTTGTTCCAGACTGCTTGGGACTCAGTTCCATCTGTGAATACCTACTGCAAGAGCCTTCTCAAAGCAAGATAGTACAGTTATGTAAGAACTTACCGTAACAGTAGATCTTCGAGAGAGAGGCTCTTCTAGTAGGTATTACCTTCCCGCCCTCCGTCCCCCTAAGTCTTTTTTCTTCCTTTCCATGGGTGCATATTCTTTTCTCTCTCTCTCATCTTGCCTCTTTCAGCCTTTGGCGGGAAAGAACTGGAAGGTGGGCATGGGGGACCGCCCCTTTATACCGACATCATCTGATGCCGGTCACCTGACCTGGGGGCGTTCCCTGTCAGAGACTGCTAGGTAGAAGTTTTCCATGGGGTCCTGACGCCTGGTGGCTTAGTCCTATCTGTGAATACCTACTGCAAGAGCCTCTCTCGAAGATCTATTGTTACGGTAAGTTCTTATATAACTGTACTTTTAGGGAGATGGGAAGGGGTCTTAGACAGGTGACACACTCAGTGGCTTTTGCTGAGGTGCTGCCTGTCTGTGATGGAGGAAGGGGACCACACACACCAAGACCTTCAACTCATGGATGAAGGAATGGTACAAAGAGTATGGGTTCAGCTACATTGATGACTGGGGATCCACCTGGAGACATAAGGGCCTTTACGGGGTGATGGCCTGCATCCAACTAGGAGGGGAACCGGGTCTTGATAAAGCATCAGTGTGATTTGAAATGTCAACCGTGCATTATGGAGGGGGTGCTACTTGTTATCTGTATGTTTCCAATAAATTAGATTTTAACGTGTCCAAACTGTGGATCTATTCTGTGTCCAAACGTAGAGCCATTCTTTAGTTTGTATCTGCTGGGAGGGGAACCGTAGTCCTCTGTGATTGTTTTAGATGTTAATTTAATGAACATTTAAACTAGCCAAGGGGTGTGGTGAAAGAAATCAGGGAGGCAGTAACTGCCACACACACACACACACACACACACACACACACAAACACAAACATATATACACACATACACACAGGCCGAAGTAGAAAGTAGTAAGGACCTGAGGGGAATGTAATCCCTCTGGGTGGAAATTAATAAAGAAAGCAGGGTGGTAGAAATGAAGGGGGTGGGAACTGAAGCATTAAAAAGAGAGGTGGGAAGGAGAGAGGGCAAAAAGGAAAGAAGGGGGTAACAAGCAGAGTGGTAACAAAATCTGGAAGGTCATGTGTTTGAATGCTTGAAGTCTAGGAAATAAGAATCTTCCTGGACCATATCGTCACCATTGATTCACACTGATGGATTCTGAGCCGGAGGCGCTAAGACCTTGCGAGAGCCAGAACTTTTCAGAAAGGCTGGCACTGAGGTAAACTGCACGCATGCGTGGCACCATGAGACAAGCTCACACTGCATGGCTTACCTTGGCACCATCCCTCAACTGCCACAGTTCCTTTTTTCCCACCATTAAGTACGCTTCAGTGACAACATTGCTTGCCTGATGGGAGTCAGATCTTCACATCTATACAACAACAGCATTCAGTTCATACCATTACAGTTATTTTAGCTAGTGTTTGTTATTTTTGTTTCAGTTTAGTTAAAAAAAAAAAGTCAAAACTTCGTGTCAGTTTGTATCAGCTGTACCAAACAATGGCCTAAGACCATGGACAACGACAGTGATGGTAGGGAGCCTCTTCAAGCATGCTACTCCGGCAGTCCACTTCCCTCACCGAGGGAGGGTTCTAAGGACAGGCAGTCCTGTGTTTGGGAGGGAGGATAACCTTCCCGTAAACACAAAAAGAAGCGGGCCCGTTCTTGATCCAGACTGGGGACCCAGCGCTGCTCAGCCTCGAGCTCTTCCTCTTCCCGTTAGTAGGGGAAGAAATGGTACCACTCGAGGTCGCCTCTTGTAGGTCTGCCACGAGGTCTTCTAGGTCTTGGAGCAGAAGGTCTTTTCCGGTACCGTCGGTATCCCTGGCGACACTTGCTCATGATTGTTCTAAGCCTCGGGCACAGAGCCCCTCATTGCCCTCTTGTGTGGATTCCAGTAAGCAGTTTCACCACTGGGCAGCGCTTATGGAGCAGTGGTTATGCTGTCTGGCTTGCTTGCCTCTTCCTGCAGAATCAGTGCTGGGCCCCTCGAGGCTGGGGTCTCTGGTGACGCAGCCGGAACATTCTAGCCAAATAGAGCATTAGGCTCCATTAACAGATCCTGATCCCTTGTCAGTGACCGCACCATTGACGCCGGTTCCACTGGCCATACACCCTTTGCAGTGTCACTGTGTTGCGACTGGCCCAGGTACCTTCTGCGGTCATTTTGGTGTTGGCTGGACCTGTGCCGCAGGCAGCACTGGGCTCGGCGGCAGATTCAGGCCTCCTGGGACCTATTCTGGCACTGCACATGGCGCCATACCCAACAACACCTGTGATGTCGAGGGATCCCTTGGTGCTGGGCTCAGTCTCTGTGGTGGCGTGGGCTCCCGTGGTTCTGGCACCAGGTCTGGTGCCAGCTCCTGCTGAGCTGGTGCTGGTACTGGCTTCTCTGCTGGTTCCTGTGTCGCCTGTTTTTCCGACCCCCACAGCTTGGCTGGCATTTCTAGGTTCACTCCTCTCCCAGCTCCTCTTTCTGAAAAGGAGTTGTAGGAGAACGAGTCTGACCCAACCTCATTATTTCAGAGGGCGGTGACAATGACTCCTTTTACAGCCTGGATAACCCTACTCCAGGCACTCCTGTCCACAGGAGGACCTTTCTTTCCAAACCTTGCTGTGCAGTATGCATTCAACCCTTACCCTTGAGACTTCTGCCCTTGACCCAGGGAAATTGCTACCTCTAGAGTGGCTCCATGTCCCTAATATACCGGGCAGCCTTACACCTCCTATCCCACCTGCTTTTGAGACACACTCTGAGGCAGTGTGGGCCAGGCCTGGTTCCATCCCTTCTGTCTGCAAGCAGATAGATCGTAAGTATATTGCTACTAAAGACAGACCTATTCTGGCTTCCCAGCCTATTGCTGATTGTCATTCTGACTGAGAATGACAAGGCCGTCCTCCCTCAAGAAGTTACGGCACATCCCATCAATATGGAATCCCATAAGATTGATATGATGGGGAAAAGAGCTTTTGCTGCAGCTATCTTGAGTATGTGACTCTCTAGCTATCAGGGGAGTTTCTCCCAGTACAAGTATGCCCTTTGGACCTCTCTCAAGTCTCTCGTGGAGGTCTTGCCAAAATCAGACACTAAGCAGAAAATCCTTCACTGTTACCCGTGGTAAAGACTGCAATAGTCATCAGTTAAAAGCAGATATGGATGCATACGATACTGCTTCTTGCTCAGCTGCCACAGGTATCTGCATTAGGAGAGACTTCTGGCTTTGAACATCGGGTTTTTCCAATGACGTCCAAAAGCAAGTCATGAATGTCCCCTTCAATGTCTTATTTGTTCAGCCAACAGGTGGAACAGTCCCTCGCGGCCTCAAAAAAGGCTTTCTGTATGCATTTCCTCCTGTTCCTCTAGTTCAGAGGGTACTGCTCAAGTTGGAGGCACACAGGGGCAAAATGAATTTCAGGCAGTTACACATTACAAGTATGAAAAGTAATTAATAGCTGCCGTGGGACCAGAGATTGTCACATGATTCAAGTACATATTCTTTCAAGAATTACAGGTAAATTGGGGGAGGGAGTGGGGTGCGGGGGCTGGAGATAATCAGGCTGCATCCCGGAGAATGTGTTGGAAAGACTGACACTAGAAGAGCAACCAGGGGAAGGTAAGGGTCAGTATGGGTGGCGGTGACAGCAGAGAGATGGTGTGGAGAAGGTTAACAGTATGGACAGGGGTATCAGAAGTGGGATTGAGGTAGCTAGAGCAAGGGCATGCAGAGAGGCAAGGCAACTTTATTTCTAGGGTGCCCAATCCCAGAGGCTCTGGGCATCGTACACAATAAAAACAGGATACAAATACAGAAATAACATTTAAGCAGTAGCAAAATAATTAAAACAACATTCGTAAAATCATGAATATAAAATGTAAATATGCGGTAAAAATATACGATAACTGAAGGTCGGGAAATGGGGGAGATGGCTTAATCCCCAAAAGCCTGGCAAAAGAGATGGGCCTTAAGCCTCTGCTTAAAAACACCAATTGAGGGGGCCTCCCAGACTGCAGCTGGAAGCATGTTCCACAGGGTCAGCCCAGAGACACTAAATGCTTGATCACCAAGGCCTTGAGCGATACCCTGGGAACATCCAGGAGGCCCCTCGAATCAGAGCAGAGGGAGCGGGCAGAAGTCGCAGGTGACAGGAGCTCAGATAGGTAGCCAGGACCCAGACCATATAGGGCCTTATAGGTGAGCAAGCCCACTTTGAAAAGGACCCTCCACATGACTGGCAGCCAGTGCAAAGCACGCATGACCAGGGTCACATGGCACACCGAGGTGGTCCTGCCAGTAACTGGGCCGCTGCATTTCTGCACCAGCTGCAGCTCATGGAGTGTCCTCCTTATGACTCCAAGTAAAGAGCGCTATAGTTGCCTCAAGTCTGGAGGTGAAAGAGGGAGCAGGAAAGAATATTGGTAGGGTAAGAACTAGTTTGCAGTGGATCAAAACTCCTAACGGGCGGGGTTAGGGAGTCTGATTTCCCACAGTGGACGTGCTTTAGTGGCCGGCAAGTGTCTTTTAGAGGGGGTAAGAGTGCCTCATGCATTCCTGCAGTCAAACGAACTAGTGTTGATTAGGGATTGCTTCAGGTCATGTTTAATGGAAGATAAGTTATTAGTGTTAATTACTACGGTTGGGAGCTCATTTAGCCAGAGGGGAGCTCTGTATACGAATGAGTACTGGCCGAGCGAGGTCCTCATGAAGGGACGCCAAGGGTGCGTCTAACCGTGCCCCTTGTATTACACTTCTGGTGAGCCGGAAGGATGAGTTGCTGGACGCAGGGGAGTGCAAGGCCTAGTTGGGCTTTTATACGTAGCAGGCAAGTTTGGAATTTGATCCTGCCACTGAGTGATAGCCAGTTAGTCTGTTCATAAAGGGCACACGATTATCCCTGTGACAGTAATTCTCTGGAGATAAAACAGAGGCATATATGAAAAAGGTGGAGGAGTACAAATCCACCTATCAGAGTAATGCAGCTAAAGAGGAAACCCTGTACTTCCTACAGGCCCCAAAGCAGGGGAGGTAGAGGTGGGGGGTGGGGGTTGCTATCCCAGGTCCTTCTACTCTATATCAGTGCCTATGCCCTTGGATTACTCTCAGATGAGAGGATTCTTTAGGGGAAGAGGCTGAAGAGCTCAGAAACATGCTGACCCTATCCCTTCTACAAAATCCCTTACTGGAAGGCCCAGGTTGCCTTCCCCCTCTCAGTAGGAGGAAGGCTGACCCAGTACTTCCGCCAATGGCACCTCATCACCACAGACAAGTGAGTGTTGGAGATGATGGGTCAAGGACTTACCCTGCAGTTCAAAACATTTCTCTCTCAGCAGGGTCACAGGATCTTAAAACTCCTAACTACCCACAGAAAGATTTTTGCTGGAGTTAGAGGTAAAGTCTCTTCTGCCTGCAAGTGCAGTGGAAAGAGTTCCCTTTCCCCATTGGGGAAAAGGCCTATACTTTAGGTACTTTCTCACCCAGAAAAAAAATGGGGACTGCGACCCATTCTAGAGCTCAGGTATCTGAACAAACACCTGTTCAACCTGAAATTCAAGATGGTTACCCTGTCGGTAGTGATTCTGTCGTTGCAACAGGGAGAGTGGCTAGCCTCCCTAGACCTTAGGGACACCTATTTCCATGTTCCAGTCAGGCCTTTCCAAAAAAAATATCTCAGATTCAGACCGCCCTTTGGCCATTACCAGTTTGCAGCTCTGCCATTCAGCCTTTCTTGAGCTCCCAGAGTTTTCACAAAGTGCTTGGCAGCAGTGGCAGTCCATCTCAGAAGACAGGATATGTCTGTCTTTCCTTACCTGGATGACTGGCTGATAGTGGACAAGTCTCCCCAAAAGGTCAGAAACTCCATCAGCCTCACACAGCACACCCTGGAGTCTTTGGACTTTCTGATCAATGTAGAACAGTCCCATTTCGAGCCAGTTCAGCTACTGGAGTTCATTGGAGGAGAGCTGGATACCCAGCAGGGAAAGGCCCTGCTTCCATTAGACAGAGTGCACAACCTTCAAACCTTGGCATACTCCTTTGTCTTGGGCCAGCCAAGGTCAGCCAGACACATCCTCAGGCTCCTGGGCCACATGGCCTCTACTACAACCATGGTTCCAGGTGCAAGGTTTCAGATGAGGGACATTCAGTACCACCTGAGAGACTCTCTGTCAGAGCTCATTGTGGTCACAAGGACCCTTCTGCAAGTGTTGGACTGGTGGAGGACAAGGAGAATCTCAGGGAAGTGATTCCCTTCAAGCAAGGGGAACCCTCTGGAGTGATCACCATGAATGCTTCCCTTTTCAGATGGGGTGCACACCTAGAAGACCAGTCCATAAGTGGATTGTGGTTCCCCAGGGAGTCCAGGTGCCACATAAATCTCCTCAAACTCAGGGCTGTGTACCTGGCTATCAAAGCCTTTGCCCCCCAGCTAAAAGGAGAGTCTGTCAAAATCAGGGTAGACAATACCACTGCTATGTTTTACATCAACAAGCAGGGAGGCATGAGATCCACAAAGCTCTGCCATGAAGATTTGGTCTCTTCCTTACTCCTTAGACATACAGCTCTCTGCGATTCATTTCCCAGGCAAGGACAATGTGCTGGCAGACTCGCTGAGCCGCATAAGTCAGGGCCACCATGAGTGGACCCTAAACAGTCAAGTACTAGCTACAGTCTTCAGGAGGTGGGGCACCTCAGAGATAGATCTCTTTGCTTCCGACCTCAGTCACCAGATCCCACTGTACTGTTGCAGGCCTCCAGTTCTGGGTATAGTGCCAGTGGATGCCTTGACTCTAGACTGGACAGGATGGTTCCTGTATGCCTTCTTTCCATTCCCCTTAATCCTTAGGGCCCCGCTAAAACTCAGGAGTCAGCCAGCCACCATGATCCTGGTGCCTCAAGACTGGGCAAGGCAGCCCTGGTACTCGCTGCTCCTTGCCCTGTCAGTCAAAAGTCCCATTCGCCTGCCCTCGACCCACAGTCTCCTGAACCTGCCTCAGATGGGGATAGTATATCCCAGCATAGAGTCTCTTCATCTCAAAGCTTGGTACTTGAGGAGCTAGAGTTCCCAGACTCTCAGTATTCAGAACAGGTCCTAAGAATCCTTCAGCTGGCCAAGAAACCAAACACTAAAAACACTTATGCTTCCAAGTGGAAGAGATTTTCTTTTTGGTGCAGAGACAGGCAAATTGATCCAGTGCAAACCAGCCTGTCTTCTCTGCTGGATTACTCAGTGCATTTGCAAGCATCAGACCTTAGTGCCTCATCTCTGAAGGTTCACCTGACAGCCATTTCAGCCTACATTTCTGCTGGTAAGGAGAAATCCATAATTTCTCACTCCATTTTCAAGAAATTCTTTAAAGGCCTGCTGCACCTTTAGCCTCCACTTAGGGAATCTGTCCCTCCCTGGGACTTGAACCTGTGCATAGCCAAACTCATGGAGCCCCCATTTGAGCCTATGGCTACTGCAGATTTAAAATATATCACCTGGAAAACTGTTTTCCTAGTAGCTATCACTTCAGCCAGAAGGATTTCAGAGCTGCAAGCTGTTTGCACTGAGACGAACTGCATTATTTCCCACAAAGATAAAGTAGTCCTCAGAACAAACTGGAAGATCTTCCCTTGTCAATCTTCACCATTCATTACTGTTGGGTGATAGCCGGAGGTGCGCACCTGCCACGGGAGCTTTTTTTTTTTTTTTTTAGCGAAGGCCCAGCGCCACCCCTGGAGTAGCGCTCGGTAAACCACGAGGCGGCCGTTAAGTACCCGCAGACTCCTCTCCTCCATCCCAGTTCTGTTTTCCCACATCGAGATGCACCTGCTGCGCCGAGTTTGGTAGTTAACTGCGTCATAGGCCACTTTCGAAGTTTATTTCAATGCTCCTTCATCCCGGTATTTCTCGACGTCGTCGACCGGTAAGACCTTTCCATTATTATATTTTTTGATGATGCCGAGCCTTTTCTGTGTTTTGCTTAATTATTTAGCATCATATCTGGTTCGGGGGCAAAGCGTAAGTCTAAGGCGGGCCGTGCCCCTATGCGTCGGTGCCCCTGTGGCTGGCAGTTTTCCGTCACGGACCGTCATGATATTTGTCTCTGGTGCCTGGGACCTTACCATTGCGACACCTGCTTCTCCATGGACCGCCATGTTTTAGAAGTCCGCGTTTTGCGAGTCGGGCGAGCTCTGCCGACTTTCGGAGGACGACGTCGCCCTAGGGCTTCCCAGGCCAGATCTCTCGACCTTTTCTCCAGGTCCCCTCCCGGGTCTATACGGCCCAGCAAGGAGGAAACCGCCTCCACTTCTGGCCTTGCCGAGGAGGAGGTTTCTTCTTCGGCGCTGGAGGAACGGCGTGATCCCACCCGGGGTCGCACTGTTGGCGCCGTCCCGGCAGACACCTCCTCGGAGTGCGGCTCCCCCGGTGTCGCAGCCCCTGGCTGCGGGGCCCGGCGCTGGTGGGCCCTCGTTTCAGTCTTTCCTTGCCATGGAGTCTTCCGCTTCTCACGGCACCGGCGACTCGGTCGGGGCCGTCGGCGGCACCGTTCTGGGCCTTGGCACCATTCACGGCACCGGGGGCTCTGGCGGCGCCATTGGTGGTGTCGCTCTGGATCACGGTACCGTGGGTTTGGGCGTCAGTGGTGCTGCTCTGGGCCTCGGCACTGTTCGCAGCGCCGGGGACTCGGGCGGTGCCGTCGGCAGTGACGCATTGGGCCTCGGCGCCATTCGCGGTGCCGGTGATTTGGGTGGTGCCGTCGATGATGCCACTGTGGGCCTCGGCGCCCGTTCACGGTACCAGGGGTTCTTGGCGCGCCGTTCGCGGTGCGCGCCAGATCTGGCGCCGTTGCAGGGTGCCGGGTACTAAAGGCGGCACAGTCCACTGGTGACCTGGGAACGGACACCACCAGGGGATGGATGACTCGGCAGATGTGTTGCTCGTCGGCGACCCTCTGGGCGGTACCAGGCCTGGTGCCACCTTGGGGCAGGTTCCTGCTGCAGCTGGTTTGGAGTCTTCCCTTGTCGACCCCTCCTCGGAGGGAGACGACTCAGGTGAGGACACAGACCAGCAGCTAGAGTCCTCTGGCTCTGAACCTCCTGTAGGCCGCAGGGCTAGACAGTCCAGTATTCCCCTCCCAGACTCCCTGAAGCTGGTTAGCCTGGATGGCTCCATGGCTAGGGGTGGCCTGGAGTCTTCTGTGGTGGACCCTTCGGAGGTCCAAGAAGGGATTCTCTCTTCTGGTAGGTCCCAGGCAGCTGCCGTTCCCGGTGCTGCTCAGGTCCTTCAGCAGAGAGAGGAGGACTCTGCTTCAGTAGGCACCCTTCGGGGCCTTGCTCAGAAGTGACCTCCACCACTGGTTTTGAGGAAGAGGGCTGCCTCGGAGTCCGAAGGATTGAGATTTAGGGGTCGAGAGCAGCAACGAGCCCCAACCGCCCTTCGGGGTGTGGGGAGGAGTCGTAGCGCTGATCCTCACCTCTCTCTGAAGGTCTCTAAAGCGCCTTCTAGTGGCGGTTCTGAGGGTTGCCCTTCTGGACTCATGCAATCCCAGGTACGCCACAGGGGAGATTCCCCTTCAGGGCTCTTTCCGGAGTTGTCTCCTTTCCTCTCCAGGGTTTTAAATAATTGATTAGCAGTTTTTTTCTTGGGGCAATACTAACTGTACAGAAAGTATTTATATAGGTTTTCTAGAAGTGTTATGTTTGTTAACTCAGTGAGGCAAGTGCTCTGCATTTTCACAATGTTTTAGCACTTTTATGATCAAAACGCTAATCAATTTTTAGAGTTAAATAAAACCCTGCTCTCTTCTATGCAACCCGGCATGATCACAGGGTCCCCAGTTTTGGCGGCATCGCTACCTGGATTCCAGAGCTCTGGCAGAGGCCAGGCACGTACTTTTAGGTGCTCTTCGCCCTTCCCTCTGCAGTCACCTCCCGCTCTCCCAGGCCATGTGGGGCCCACTGGGCCATTAACTTGGGAGACGTTCAGAGCTACTGCGGCGGCCTTCTCGTCCTATGTTAGGGCCATGGACGAACAGGTCTTTCGCCTGTCCTCCCCCCCCTCGCAGGAATCTTCTAGGCATTCGAGCTCCACTTTCTCCTCGTCTTCCTCAACTGAGAAAGAGGAACTTCCTGTCCACCTTTCCTCTGATGCTGACTTCACTGACTATCAGCGTTTCCTTTTGAGGATGGTTTCGGAGCTTCGTATTTCCTCGTTCATAGACACAATACCGAGCGGCAGACGCGTGCTTTCCTCAGTGAATTCAGCGCCCGCCATTTGGTGGTGCCTTCCTGGCTGATTCCCTAACAGGAAGCATCTGTCCGCACCTGGCAGTCTCCAGCCACTCCTTCTTCAGCCCCAGGAGACTGCAGGAGATGGTGTTGTGCCCTCCATGAGTCTCTAGGTTCTCTACCTCACCCACCTTCGGGTTTGACATCCCTAGATACTCTTTCTGGGCTTTGCCGCCCAGTGCACGACAGGCCTCCAGACTCGGATTCTGCTGAGTTCGACCGGTGGGGACGAAGAGTCTTCTCTTCTGGTCGTGCATTGCTGTGCATTTCCTCCCATCAGGCTCACCATGCTACTTACAACAGGCATCTCTGGTCGATGCTGGCTCAGGTCTTAGCTTCGCTGCCTGACTCAAAGCAGTCTAGACAAGCCATTGCCCTCTCTGCACAGGGTCTGGAGCTTGCAAGGCACCAAGCGAGGGCATCCTATGGCGCCAGCGAGGTGGCATCCAGACTAGTAGGGACAGCGATCTGCATCAGGTGGACAGCATGACTTTGTCTCTTCCGACTGTCACCCATGGCCCGGCGTAGGGTGACTGTCTCTGCCTTCTGGGGGACCCACCTATTTTCCCGTAGGACGAGGAGACGTCTTCAGGGGCAACCCCCTTCCCACAGCCCTTTGGGGGCGCCTTCTCCTCCTCACCCACCTTAGACTCTTGTCTGTTAGTTAGGGTTTCCTCCTCTCTGCTTGTCACCAGTAGGAGGCTGAGGTATCTGTTCCCTCAGGGGTTTTCTCTCTCTCTCCCCCCCTTCTTGGGGAAGGGGGCTTGGTACTCACCCAACAGTAATGAATGGTGAAGATTGACAAGGGGAGATATGAAAATTACATACCTACCATAATTCTTGATCTTCTCTTGTATCTTCACCATTCATTACTGAATCCCTCCCACCATCCCCTCAGGGCCTCCTTCTTGACCATCTCCCCTCCTGCTCGTCCCTCCACTTCTCCCTTGGCTGTTAAGCCCCAAAAATGTTTTCATGCTCTCCTTCGGTTCTTCTGAATGGATCTTTCCCTCTGAGAATAGGAGGAACGAGCTACATTTATCTGTCCTGAGGGAACTCTTTCTGACTGCCCTTAATGGGCATCTCTTGGCTCTCCCCAGCCATTTTTCTCAATTCACAGTTTAAAGAGACGATCCCTTAAGTGGCTGAACTTCTCTTTTCCAGACCCCTTCTGGCAGGTCCTAATTCTATTATGTCAGCCTTGTGAGGTGTGGGATAGCAAGGAGGACGCTTTCTCAAAGTTGTAGGTTCACCAGATAATATATTTATTGAAAGAAACCAAAATAAAGCCAAACTTCAGGCGACAAAAGAAAATAAAACATAAAAACAATTAACAAAGTAACATCAGCTTGAAACACTAGAATGAGCTAGTGTAACACACACTGAGGTCAGAACACATCTGTACCTCACCAGACTATCTGAAGAACTAAAGCAAGATCTTGTCTTATATACTCTTGAAACATGTGACTTAGAAAACTCCTCCCCTAAATTAAAACTAAAATACTTTTATAGAATAGGAGGAGTAATTTATTTAAATAATAATGCAAAACATATTGTTTCCTAACCTAATACATTACATCATTCCAAATTGTAAAAATAAAGGTTAGAGATCGAGCTAAGTTTAACAATCACCAACTTAGCTCCACCTTCTACACTATACCTTTAAATATAGAAGAAACCAGCAGCCAGCTCTATAGAGGCAATGAGAGGCAAGAAGTTAAGCTTACAGTACTGCTTGGAACTTACACAGCCAAAAGAAATAGAAATAAATAAAAGGTTGGTAAAGACTTAAAGTTTAATTATTTGAGAACTATTCTTTCCAAAACTCTAAATGTAAAAGGTACTAACAAGTTTTGCAAAACCATCTTTCATTCTGAAGAAAGGGAAGGGTTAGTTCTGCAGCAGTATGCACTCTTAAAATGAATATTATTTTGAGACTATTTACAAAGGTTCTACACATTTTAAGCATTTTCTCAATCCTATTTTATATCCAGGGAAACATATGTCTGATTTATATTGGTTATTTACAGAATATCAGGAGCTTAGAGAAAAAAAAGACAACGATAGACATTCATAGGATACCAGCATTTGGAAGGAAAACAACTAAGCAGCGTTTTACCCAGCCGACTGCCAAAAGAGGAGAAAACAGAAATGTTTACCTTATTATTAGGTATTTATTACTTAGTGCCACGAAGTGCAGGACGTACCAGGAACAGGATATTTGAACCTCTGAAGGGCATAAAATACCTTTTAAAGAGGAAACAAAACCAAATTACCTCGGAGGTATCAGGAGGAAGTAAACCACACACACTGAGGAGGGCAACCCCTGCTATCTATTAAGTGATAGTTCTGATTACAGGAGAGACTCAGAGAGTCAAACGCTGGCATTCACTAAGAAATGGGGCATAGTTTAGTCGGAAGATGCAAATTTAGCATCTAGCAAAACAAAATAATGATAAAAGGAATATAAAACTAAATACTATACTTCGAAAGAGGCACATGACTAGATAGTGATTTTAAACCCTTATTCAGATATACAAACAAACGCTAGATAAGCACTATGAGGTTTAAATACCGAAGTACAAAGATCTATATTTCGTATTTACAGGGATTCATATCCCAAACTACATTTGTTTAACAGATTTAATTTCCTTTCAAAGATTTACAAGTTCACAAGTTTACCAATTGGTTGGGGGGGGGGGTAATCTTCGTATACCAGGATTAGAAAAGAAGCACAGGGATAGAAAGGAAGTTGTATAGGTGGCCTGCCTATATACTTGAAAAGAAAGAGATGAGAAAAGAGTATAAAAGGACAGAACAAAAGTAAAGGGCTGTTGCAACAGACTTAAAAAAAAAAAATTAAGGTCTGATATGGAGTTGTTACCCTCGTTCCTCTCCTCTCTAAGAGAGCAACCAATGTTTTAATACTCAACTTCCATTGGTTTTCATTGCTCAATTCTTAGAATATACCAGATCTCCACTGAAAAGAAAAGGGAGATGGAGCTTTAGCCCTCCCACTCCCAAAGCTCCACTCCGGAGTCCCTTTTGAAAAATTACTCATTTATTAACATAAATACTTGAAGAATTTAAGGAACAGTTTATTTTAGTCCGGAGTCTGGTAACAAAAAATTCCTGTCTGCACCATAACGTGACAAATAGTTAGCATTATCATGTGTTTTTCCTGATCTATGTTGTATCTCAAACTTATAAGGTTCTAGAGCCAAATACCATCACATAATGCGAGGGTTTTTGTCTTTCATTATTTGTAACCAACATAATGGTTGTGATCTATTATAATCAGAAAAGGTCTGCCCCGTAGATAAAATTTTAAGGCATTTATTGCCCATCGAATGGCCAAACATTCTTTTTCAGTCGTTGAATACTTAGTTTCTCTATGATGTAGCTTCCTACTGATAAATATGATTGGGTGTTCTTCCTCTCCATCAAGTTGGGAAAGAACGGCCCCAATACCCTGATTAGATGCATCGGTATGGACTATGAAGGATTTCTGAAAGTTTGGACTATACAAGACGGGATAGGAACAGAGTTTAGCTTTTAGTGTTGTAAATGCTTCCTCACATTGCACAGTCCATTGGACTCTTTCAGGTTTATTTTTCTTAGTCAATTCAAAACTTCCTGTCCACCTTTCCTCTGATGCTGACTTCACTGACTATCAGCGTTTCCTTTTGAGGATGGTTTCGGAGCCCATTGTTTCCTAAGCTAGACCATTACCGACGCGACGACAGCGTGCTTTCCTCAGTGAATTCAGCGTCCGCCATTTGGTGGTGCCTTCCTGGCTGATTCCCTAACAGGAAGCATCTGTCCGCACCTGGCAGTCTCCAGCCACTCCTTCTTCAGCCCCAGGAGACTGCAGGAGATGGTGTTGTGCCCTCCATGAGTCTCTAGGTTCTCTACCTCACCCACCTTCGGGTTTGACATCCCTAGATACTCTTTCTGGGCTTTGCCGCCCAGTGCACGACAGGCCTCCAGACTCGGATTCTGCTGAGTTCGACCGGTGGGGACGAAGAGTCTTCTCTTCTGGTGTGCATTGCTGTGCATTTCCTCCCATCAGGCTCACCATGCTACTTACAGCAGGCATCTCTGGTCGATGCTGGCTCAGGTCTTAGCTTACGCTGCCTGACTCAAAGCAGTCTAGACAAGCCATTGCCCTCTCTGCACAGGGTCTGGAGCTTGCAAGGCACCAAGCGAAGGGCATCCTATGCGCAGCGAGGTGGCATCCAGACTAGTAGGGACAGCGATCTGCATCAGGTGGACAGCATGACTTTGTCTTCCGACTGTCACCCATGGCCCGGCGTGGGGTGACTGTCTCTCTCCTTCTGGGGACCCACCTATTTTCCCGTAGGGACGAGGGAGGCGTCTTCAGGGGCAACCCCTTCCCACAGCCCTTTGGGGCCTTCTCCTCCTCACCCACCTTAGACTCTTGTCTGTTAGTTAGGGTTTCCTCTCTCTGCTTGTCACCAGTAGGAGGCTGAGGGATCTGTTCCCTCAGGGGGTTTCTCTCTCTCCCCCTTCTTGGGGGGGGGCTTGGTACTCACCCAACAGTAATGAATGGTGAAGATTGACAAGGGGAGATATGAAAATTACATACCTACCATAATTCTTGATCTTCTCTTGTATCTTCACCATTCATTACTGAATCCCTCCCACCATCCCCTCAAGGGCCTCCTTCTTCGGCCATCTCCCCCTCCCTGCTCGTCCCTCCCACTTCTCCCTTGGCTGTTAAGCCCCCAAAAAATGTTTTCATGCTCTCCTTCGGTTCTTCTGAATGGATCTTTCCCTCTGAGAATAGGAGGAACGAGCTACATTTATCTGTCCTGAGGGAACTCTTTCTGACTGCCCTTAATGGGCATCTCTTGGCTCTCCCCAGCCATTTTTCTCAATTCACAGTTTAAAGAGACGATCCCTTAAGTGGCTGAACTTCTCTTTTCCAGACCCCTTCTGGCAGGTCCTAATTCTATTATGTTCAGCCTTGTGAGGTGTGGGATAGCAAGGAGGGCGCTTTCTCAAGTTGTAGGTTCACCAGATAATATATTTATTGAAAGAAACCAAAATAAAGCCAAACTTCAGGCGACAAAAGAAAATAAAACATAAAAACAATTAACAAAGTAACATCAGCTTGAAACACTAGAATGAGCTAGTGTAACACACACTGAGGTCAGAACACATCTGTACCTCACCAGACTATCTGAAGAACTAAAGCAAGATCTTGTCTTATATACTCTTGGAAACATGTGACTTAGAAAACTCCTCCCCTAAATTAAAACTAAAAATACTTTTATAGAATAGGAGGAGTAATTTATTTAAATAATAATGCAAAACATATTGTTTCCTAACCCTAATACATTACATCATTCCAAATTGTAAAAATAAAGGTTAGAGATCGAGCTAAGTTTAACAATCACCAACTTAGCTCCACCTTCTACACTATACCTTTAAATATAGAAGGAAACCAGCCGGCCAGCTCTATAGAGACGTGAGGAGGGCAAGAAGTTAAGCTTACAGTACTGCTTGGAACTTACACAGCCAAAAGAAATAGAAATAAATAAAAGGTTGGTAAAGACTTAAAGTTTAATTATTTGAGAACTATTCTTTCCAAAACTCTAAATGTAAAAGGTACTAACAAGTTTTGCAAAACCATCTTTCATTCTGAAGAAAGGAAGGGTTAGTTCTGCAGCAGTATGCACTCTTAAAATGAATATTATTTTGAGACTATTTACAAAGGTTCTACACATTTTAAGCATTTTCTCAATCCTATTTTATATCCAGGGAAACATATGTCTGATTTATATTGGTTATTTACAGAATATCAGGAGCTTAGAGAAAAAAAAGACAACGATAGACATTCATAGGATACCAGCATTTGGAAGGAAAACAACTAAGCAGCGTTTTACCCAGCCGACTGCCAAAAGAGGGGAAAACAGAAATGTTTACCTTATTATTAGGTATTTATTACTTAGTGCCACGAAGTGCAGGACGTACCAGGAACAGGATATTTGAACCTCTGAAGGGCATAAAATACCTTTTAAAGAGGAAACAAAACCAAAATTACCTCGGAGGTATCCAGGAAGTAAAAACCACACTGAGGAGGGGGCAACCACTCGCACTATCGCGAAGCGGTAGTTCTGATTACAGGAGAGACTCAGAGAGTCAAACGCTGGCATTCACTAAGAAATGGGGCATAGTTTAGTCGGAAGATGCAAATTTAGCATCTAGCAAAACAAAATAATGATAAAAGGAATATAAAACTAAATACTATACTTCGAAAGAGGCACATGACTAGATAGTGATTTTAAACCCTTATTCAGATATACAAACAAGCGCTAGATAAGCACTCATGAGGGTTTAAATACGAAGTACAAAGATCTATATTTATGTATTTACAGGGATTCATATCCCAAACTACATTTGTTTAACAGATTTAATTTCCTTTCAAAGATTTACAAGTTCACAAGTTTACCAATTGGTTGGGGGGGGGGGTAATCTTCGTATACCAGGATTAGAAAAGAAGCACAGGGATAGAAAGGAAGTTGTATAGGTGGCCTGCCTATATACTTGAAAAGAAAGAGATGAGAAAAGAGTATAAAAGGACAGAACAAAAGTAAAGGGCTGTTGCAACAGACTTAAAAAAAAAAAAAAATTAAGGTCTGATATATGGAGTTGTTACCCTACGTTCCTCTCCTCTCAAGAGGCAACCAATGTTTTAATACTCAACTTCCATTGGTTTTCATTGCTCAATTCTTAGAATATACCAGATCTCCACTGAAAAGAAAAGGGAGATGGAGCTTTAGCCCTCCCACTCCCAAAGCTCCACTCCGGAGTCCCTTTTGAAAAATTACTCATTTATTAACATAAATACTTGAAGAATTTAAGGAACAGTTTATTTTAGTCCGGAGTCTGGTAACAAAAAATTCCTGTCTGCACCATAACGTGACAAATAGTTAGCATTATCATGTGTTTTTCCTGATCTATGTTGTATCTCAAACTTATAAGGTTCTAGAGCCAAATACCATCACATAATGCGAGGGTTTTTGTCTTTCATTATTTGTAACCAACATAATGGGTTGTGATCTGTTATAATCAGAAAAGGTCTGCCCCGTAGATAAAATTTTAAGGCATTTATTGCCCATCGAATGGCCAAACATTCTTTTTCAGTCGTTGAATACTTAGTTTCTCTATGATGTAGCTTCCTACTGATAAATATGATTGGGTGTTCTTCCTCTCCATCAAGTTGGGAAAGAACGGCCCCAATACCCTGATTAGATGCATCGGTATGGACTATGAAGGATTTCTGAAAGTTTGGACTATACAAAACGGGATAGGAACAGAGTTTAGCTTTTAGTGTTGTAAATGCTTCCTCACATTGCACAGTCCATTGGACTCTTTCAGGTTTATTTTTCTTAGTCAATTCAATCAAGGGACTAGCTATATCTGCAAAATTAGCTACAAACCATCGATAATAACTGGCCAAACCCAAGAATGATTGCACTTGTTTTTTTGTTTGTGGCCGAGGGCTATTAGCTATAGCATCAACTCATTCAATTTCAGGCTTCACCTCCTTGTCCAATTATGAGCCTAAATATCTGGTTTCCTGCATACCTAACAAGCATTTACTTGGATTTATGGTCAGACCTGCATTAGTTATAACTGACAAGACATTCTATAGATGTTTTATATGTTCTTCCCATGATGAACTGAAAATGATAACGTCATCTAAATATGCTGCACTGTAATTCATATAAGGGTGTA
Source organism: Neoceratodus forsteri (assembly GCA_016271365.2). Classification (NCBI taxonomy): domain Eukaryota; kingdom Metazoa; phylum Chordata; order Ceratodontiformes; family Ceratodontidae; genus Neoceratodus; species Neoceratodus forsteri. The sequence goes on from CM057453.1 coordinate 144,840,602, forward strand.
GTAGCTGGTCCATACATCTCTGAAAGGTTGCTGGGGCCCCATGTAGACCAAATGGCATTTTTGTAAATTGAAATAGCCCTATTGGGGTGCTGAATGCTGTCTTATCTTGGGAATCTGCATCAAGAGGTATTTGCCAATATCCTTTGAAAGGTCTAAAAGTACTTATGTATTGAGGCGTTGCCTAACCTATCTATGATGTGTCATCAATTAGGGCATTGGGTACCCGTCAGATCGAGATATTATGTTTAACTTGCAAAAGTCTAGGCAAACCCTCACCTCCTTCTTTTTGTTTACAACACCATAGGAAAGCTCCAAGGACTTTTCAAAGGTTTAATTACTCCTAATTGTTGCATTTTTAGTATCTCTTTAATTACCTCTTCTCTTAAACTTTCAGGTAATCTATAGGGTTTGTGTCTGATAGGGTTATTAGTGGTCACTTCTATATGATGTTCTACTCCCTCAACTTTTCGAGGTGTTGTTGTAAAGGTATTCTGAAAATTACGTATAACATCTCCTAATTCTTTCTTTTGTTCAGCATTTAGTTTATTGTTAATAATTATATCTTTCATCTCATCTTGGTCATCCAAATGTTCATAGGCTAGTTCCAGCTCACTTTTAGGTATTTCAGGATATACAAATAGAACTGGTGTACTTCTATCATGCCACAATTTCAACAGATTAGCATGACAGATTTTCAATTGTTGTTTTTTTCCAGGACAAATTATTTCATAGTTCACCGGTCCTATTTGTCTATGAATGGTATAGGGCCCCTGCCATTTCATCAATAATTTATTCTCCCTACAGGGGTAACAACAAAGAGAACTCTATGCCTGGCTGGAATGTTTTAGACCCTACTCTTGATCATAATATTGTTTTTGGGACATATGATGTTCTTTATTAGTCTGTTGGGCCTTCTTAGCATATTTTGCTAATCTCTGGCGTAAGGAAGTAACATATTCCAAAGTGGATACTGGAATAGTGTCTGCCTTAGACCCTTCCTAATTTTCCTTTATTATGTCTAATACTCCTCTTGGATTTTTCCCAAAAAGTAATTCAAAAGAGGAGTAGCCAGTTGATGCCTGGGGAACCTGTCGATAAGCAGACATTAAGTAGGGCAAGTACTTATCCCAATATTTACCTTCATCGTTGATAAATTTTTTTAACATTTGCTTTAGAGTTTTATTAAAGTGTTCCACCAGCCCATCAGATTGTGGATGATAGGGAGATGTATAAATGGAATGTAGCCCTAAGGCTTGATAGAGACGTTTCAGAACCTGCGAACAAAAATTGCTGCCTCTATCAGTCAGTATTTCTTTGGGTATACCCATCCTGGAAAATACTTTGACTAATTCTTCAGCTACCTTTTCAGCTGTGACTGTTAGCATAAGGTATGCGCCTCAGGGTATTTCGAAAAAATAATCACATATAACTAGAATAAAGCGATTCCCCTTGGCACTTTTAGGTAAAGGACCTACTATGTCCATGGCAAATTGAGTAAATGGGGCACCCACTAAAGAGTAAAAGGCTGTAGGGGCACCTTATCTTTCCTAGCGTGGAAGCCTTACTTTTGACACTCTACACATGATTTACAATATTGACCACATGATCATGTATACTAGCCCAAAGAATCTGTACAGCAATCTTTGCAATGTACGTTCTTTACCTTGATGACCAGCTATAGAGATGTCATGTGCAAGTGTCAATAACTGTCCTCTGTAAACAGTGGGTACCAGTAGTTGTAATACAGACTCTCCAGTTTTTACATTCAGACACTTCCTATATAATAGTCCCTTATGCAGCACCAATTTATGCTCTATGTTTTGTTCATTGCCCACCTGCAGAAATAAAGGTTTTAATGAATTATCCTGCATTTGTGCTACTCTAAAGTCTGACTGTGAACTCAAGTCCTTTAATTCAACAGTGTCCTTAGAGTCTTTATGCAAGTGTTGCCACATCTGCTTGTCCAGACGCTTTTCCCTTTTAGTTTTTCTTGTCTTCCCAGGAAGCTCAAACAGATCATCACCAAATGGAAAGGACCGTTGCAAAACTGTATCTTTCTTCTCTTGAGCTCTGGTAGTCATTGCTCCTATATTGGTAGCATTAGCAAGTAACTGTGAGAAGTCTGGGTGGTCATGCCCTATAATAACTGGCACTGGTAGATGGGGAACCACCCCTACTTCCATGTTTCGGGTACTTGCTTGTACTTGTACCTCAGCTTGTTGCATAGGGTACATATGTGTATCTCCATGAATACAGGTTACTTGTGTTCGTTTGTGAAACTCGGGAACTGTAGATATCATATTGGCTTTAACTAATGTTTGTCTACTACCAGAGTCTAATAGTCCGACCATATCTTTTCCGTTTATTTTAATAGGTGTAATATACTGCCCCCAATTGGCCAAAACTAAATGAGTAGGGCTAGATTTCTTTTTTGGACAATATCTTGCGATATGTCCTTTCCCTTGGCAAGAATGACATATTATTTCAGCGTGGGGGGGGGGTTGGGAACATTCGTAGTTTTAGCAGTTCCACTAGATATGGGTGTAGTAGATGAAGAAGATCTTACCGTGGGATGGGTTATACTAACACCAGAATATCCTTTGTTCCTGTTCGGCCTTGCAGTCAGGTAATCCTCTGCTAATTGTACTGCTTTTTTAGCTGTCTCTGGACGGTGTTCCCAAACCCACATCTGGACATCTTGAGGTAGAATACGTATGAACTGTTCCAGGACAACAGCCTCTAACATCTGTTCTTTCGTATTAGTGGAGGTTGTAACCACTTGGTACACAAGTCTTTCAGTCTCGTAAAGGCTTCTTGTGGGGTATCTGATGACTGAAATCTTAGGGTTCGAAATCTTTGTCTATATGTTTCCAGACAGATATCATAGCATTTCAAAATAGCTTCTTTTACAGTGTCATAGTTCTCGCTCATCGCACTGTCCACATTACCATAGGCCAGTTGAGCTTTTACGTCAGATAAGGAGCGAGACGTATTACCCACTGATCCCGAGGCCATTGACAGGCTCGTGCTCTACACTCAAACGTAGTTAATATGTTTCTATATCATCAGTCTCACTCAATTTAGTCAATTTTATGTCCTTGGGGTTAACCCCTGTCGGAGGAGGGGGCCTACTGATGCCAAGAGCTTGAATAGCTCTCAAGGTGTCAGCCCACCTAGCCTCATTTCTTTGCATGTCCCTTTCTCTTTGTTTCTCCAAGGCTATCTGTTGAATGTATAGCCATTGCAGCAGGTCTTGTGTATCTCCAGTAGGGGGTCCTTTCTCCAACTCCTCTTGTTAGCCATCTTCAGGGTCACCAGCCTGCACCATCCTCTTCATGTTTTGCAATTTCGTTTAACATCTGGTAGCCCAGTCATCAAGGGTTGTCCTAGTTTCTCCACCATTGTTCGGGTCAACACACCAACAGGTAACTTCTGGGACATCCACGACCTCCTTCAATACTTGGTGCAGTATCACAAGAATCCCACTACTACCACCACGTGTGAGGTGTGGGACAGCAAGGAGGACGCTTTCTCAAAGTTGTAGGTGCACCAGATAATATATTTATTGAAAGAAACCAAAATAAAGCCGAACTTCAGGCGACAAAAGAAAATAAAACATAAAAACAATTAACAAAGTAACATCAGCTTGAAACACTAGAATGAGCTAGTGTAACACACACTGAGGTCAGAACACGTCTGTACCTCACCAGACTATCTGAAGAACTAAAGCAAGATCTTGTCTTATATACTCTTGGAAACATGTGACTTAGAAAACTCCTCCCCTACGTTAAAACTAAAAATACTTCTACAGAATAGAAGGAGTAATTTATTTAAATAATAATACAAAACATATTGTTTCCTAACCCTAATACATTACATCATTCCAAATTGTAAAAATAAAGGTTAGAGATCGAGCTAAGTTTAATAATTACCAACTTAGCTCCACCTTCTACACTATACCTTTAAATATAGAAGGAAACCAGCCGGCCAGCTCGACAGAGACATGAGGAGGGCAAGAAGTTAAGCTTACAATACTGCTTGGAACTTACATAGCCAAAAGAAATAGAAATAAATAAAAGGTTGGTAAAGACTTAAAGTTTAATTATTTGAGAACTATTCTTTCCAAAACTCTAAATGTAAACGGTACTAACAAGTTTTGCAAAACCATCTTTCATTCTGAAGAAAGGGAGGGGTTAGTTCTGCAGCAGTATGCACTCTTAAAGTGAATATTATTTTGAGACTATTTACAAAGGTTCTACACATTTTAAGCGTTTTTGCAATCTTATTTTATATCCAGGAAAACATATGTCTGATTTATATTGGTTATTTACAGAATATCAGGAGCTTAGATAAAAAAAAAAAGACAACAATAGACATTCACAGGATACCAGCGTTTGGAAGGAAAACAACTAAGCAGCGTTTTACTCAGCCGACTGCCGAAAGAGGGGAAAACAGAAATGTTTACCTTATTATTAGGTATTTATTACTTAGTGCCACGAAGTGCAAGGCGTACCAGGAACAGGATTTTTGAACCTCTGAAGGGCATAAAATACCTTTTAAAGAGGAAACAAAACCAAAATTACCTCGGAGGTATCTGGGAAGTAAAAACCGCGCCAAGGAGGGGGGAACCACTTGCACTATCGCGAAGCAGTAGTTCTGATTACAGGAGAGACTCGGAGAGTCAACCGCTGGCGTTCACTAAGAAATGGGGCATAGTTTAGTCGGAAGATGCAAGGTTAGCATCTAGCAAAACAAAATAATGATAAAAGGAATATAAAACTAAATACTATACTTCGAAAGAGGCACATGACTAGATAGTGATTTTAAACCCTTATTCAGATATACAAACAAACGCTAGATAAGCACTATGAGGTTTAAATACCAAAGTACAAAGATCTATATTTCGTATTTACAGGGATTCATATCCAAAACTACAAATGTTTAACAGATTTAATTTCCTTTCAAATTACAAGTTCACAAGTTTACCAAATGGTGGGGTTGGGGAGATAGCTTAGTATACCAGGATTAGAAAAGAAGCACAGGGCTAGTAAGGAAGTTATATAGGTGGCCTGCCTATATACTTGAAAAGAAAGAGATGAGAAAAGAGTATAAAAGGACAGAACAAAAGTAAAGGGCTGTTGCAACAGACTTTAAAAAAAAAAAAAAATTAAGGTCTGGTATATGGAGTTGTTACCCTACAAGCCTCTACAGGTTTAGTGCTGTCTGGCACTTCAGTTTCCTTAAAGAGTGTTCCCTGCCTTGCCTCTAGGGAGTCCGACTGAGTTCCCGCTCTCTCTATTTGGTATAGGGGTGCCCTCTGCGGGCACCCCCCCACTTTCACATGATACTGTGTTATCACTTAACAAGGTGCTAGTGGGCTTCTTTCCTCCTAGCTGGCAGCTCTCATTTGGAACAGAGTTTTTCCCTCTTAATAATTAAAGAGCTCCCGGCTGGAGTCTGGAAAAATTGGGTAGGCGGGAGGTTAGGGAACCTGCCTTTGGTGTCCATTCTGCGCGAGAAGTTCAGTTGACCTTCTCCTTGAGTTTCAAAATGGGATCCTTGCTCCCTTGTTTATGGTTCCGAGCTTATAACCCTTAGCCAGTTTGCTAACGGCAGTCTTCCCCCCCTCCTAGCCTCCCTTCCTATTCTTCTCTCTCTTTTACCCTTCTTCTTTCTCCTTTCTATCTGTTCCTCCCTTGGAGCAGCCCCAGAAGTGAGACCTTGGTCCCTTATGGTAGGCATTTCTCCCTCTCTATCCTCTATGAACTTATTCCTTTTCAGTTTATATCCTTTCCTTTTTTATCCCTCGGCTCTCTTGCCTCACTCTTTCTTCTAACCCTTTTTTAGCCTCTCCGGTAACAGAACTGGGATGGAGGAGGTCTGTGGCAGCCCTAGCGGCCACCCCTCGCATCATGAGGCGTCCTCCAGGGGGCAGCGCTGTCAGTGTTGACTCCTCAAAAAAAAAAAAAGAAAAAAAAGCTCCCATGGGGGGTGCACGCGTTTGGCTATCACCCAACAGTAATGAATGGTGAAGATACAAGAGAAGATCAACAATTACGGTAGGTACGTAATTTTCATATCTTACTTTGAGAGGGCTCTTGGAGTAGGTATTCATATATAGGACTTAACCACCAGGCATCAAGACCCCACGGAAAAATTTCTAGCTAGCAATCTCTGGCGGGGAACCGCCCCATGTCAGGTAACCGGCGTTATGCGACATCAGTACAAAGGGGCAGTCCCCTACGCCCACCTTCCAGTTCTTTCCCGCTGTCAGCTTGTGAAAGTTCCTCGTGGTAGAACATCACTCGTCAGTCTTTCGTCGGTCCCCAAGTTTTCGAACTTTTCGACCTATTTTCTCTGTTTTTCTGTTTATTTATGATTCGCTGTGTATGTCGTCCCCGACACCCTCCGAATCGCATAAGAATAAGTGTGACTTGTGTGGTTCCCAACTTCCACACAAGCACGGACACTCCTTGTGCCTCTTCTGTCTGGGCCCAGACCACTCCATGGAGAAGTGCCAGCACTGCCAGAAATTTAACTCCGCTACCCTCAAAAGAAGGCAGCAGTCTCTGGAAGCCCATATCCTAAAGAAGAAAATGGCCTCCATGGAAAAAGAACCAAAGAAACTCAGGCAGGCATCCACTTCCCCCGAAGGTCAGAAGAAAAAAGTGCGGCGGAGAAGCACCGGGGTGGGAACGGCTTCCACAGCAGCATGACTCTGGCTGGAGTCTCGGCACTTAAGGTAACGTCCCCTCTGGGGGATCGCTCCACGACGGCTGTCTTGATGGTGACCAAGAAGCATCACTCCTCCCGTCTAGCTCACAATCAGGCCCTTCGGGAGCCTCCGGGGCAAAGGACGCCTCCGCTCCTGTTGTGAAGGCCGGTTCTACCGTGCAGCCTTCAGGTCAGTGCGGGTCCAGTAAGTTGAATGTCAGTCCCACCTACTCCTGCCCGGACAAGGCTGCTAAGCCGCTTACCCCTTCGGAGGAGCGCCCAGCCAAAACTCCGCCCGACAAGGCCGGACCTCCAGGGTGGCATTCCCCAGGCAGGGAGTCTGATAAGTCAGACGTCGGCTCCTCCAACGCCCGCCTGTATTTGGCCAATAAGTCAGACGCCAGTTCCACTGACACCTGCCTGACCAAGAAGCCTGCGCCGGACCCCGTGGAACAATTCAACGCCCCAGGCTCTCCGCAACACTCCAAGTTGCCCTCTGAGGTCCCCGCATCTCCTCAACTGACCCCCCGGGATTATAATCCTCCTTCCTCAGTCGTCACTGAGGATACTGGGATGCTGCCGTCAGGGAACCCTCCTTTGGGACCAGATCCCCTGACGCCGGCCTACCTGACGCCATCTGGAGTCCCCTTACCTGGCGATAGGCCTATCCCTCCGTCAGATCCTTTGGACCCTATCGAAGGTATACCCACGCCGGGCCCAACGCCCATGGGGACAGCGTTACCACCGCCTGGCCCACTAGCAGGGCCTCTGCTAGGTCCCTCTGCTCCATCAGAGCCCCTGGCACCCGGATACCCGACACCGCAATATCCGGTGCCGCAATACCCGACTCCGCAATATCCATCGCCTCAGTACCCAATGTCTCAGTATCCGACGCCAGGCTATCTGCTGTTGGGTTACAGATACTCCTTCTATGGATATCCCCAATATCTGTATCCCCCTCCTCCTCCTCCACCTCCGCCGCACACTCCCCAGCCGCCGGCAGATCTGAAGGAGACCTTGACCTTCTAGTGGGCTGAGGCCAAGGCTCAGCTCACTCATGAGGTTGAGAGTCGTCTACCAACACCAGACCCTATACATGATCCCCTAGATGGGAGACTCCTTCCCCCCCTTCACGACACCAGAGGAGAGGCCTCTGGTGCCCGAGAAGGGGAGGGTATGCACTCCAGGGAACTCCCCAGAGGGGCCGTCCCTCCCTTCATGAGGAGGAGTCTTCCTCCTCTTCTTCAGATACGTCTGACTCGGACTCAGAGACAGGACGCTGTGATCCCGAAGATGAGCTACGTACTACAGAACACCCTCAGCTGAGGACTCCTCCGAAGTCTCCTTCGGAGGACCCCTCCTTTCCGGGGTTACTGAGGAAAATCCAGGAGGTCCACCAGCGGCAATCAGTGGAGCCAGACCCACAGCGTAAGAGATGCGCTGCTCATCTGGATGTGTCCGAGACCGCTCCTACACTGATTCCACCCTGGATAGAGCCTCACGCGGATCTTGTTTCCACTATTTGGAAGCAATTGTCTGTGCTAGCCCCCCTTCCAAGGAAGGCGGACAGGCTATATCAGGCTCCTGAGGGTGTAGACTTTCTTAGCCTCCCCCCCAAGGTGGATTCAATCGTCATCAGCGCCGCTCACGGCCGCTCCGCAAATCCCAAGCACCTCAGCTCGTCTCCACCTGATAAGGAATCCCGGCTTCTGGACCAATATGGGAAGAAGATCTATTCCTCTTCTACCCTTGGTATTAGGTCCCTGAACTATGTGGCACATATGGGGGATTTTCAGAAGACCATCCTTAGTCAGGTTGAATCTAAATTGGACTCCCTTCCTGAGTCGCAGACTAAGCAGGAAGTGGCGGATCTTGTCCATTCTGATCATTTGACCAGTTGGCACATGCTTCGTGCCACTTACGACGCAGTGGACACAGCTGGAAGGAGCTCGACCATCACCCGTAGGCCTGTGGCATCACGCCTGGCTCTGCGTGTCAGGTTTGGTCCCTGAAGTGCAATCCGCTATCCAGGATGCTCCCTTCAGGGGTTCGGTGCTGTTCGAGAGTGATGTCAAGGACATCATTACCGAACTGCAGGAGAAGGGCACTGCACTAAAGTTTGTCAACTCTATGTACAGGCCCCCTCAAGGGCAGTGGCATCCTTTTCATAGACAAAACTGACAAAGACAAAAAACACAGGGCAAACGGGCCAACAAACGTTGAGCCCCTCCAGCAACCAAGACACCCCCCAGCAACAAAGCCGCGGGAGCCTCGGCTGCTGCACTACCCCACATCTCCTGACTCCCTACCTCTCCCACTGCCTCTGGAGGTCCCAGAGGAACCAGTTGAGGGGAGCTGCTCCTCCCATCTGCCGGGTTGGGAGAGGATAACGTCAGACGCTTGGGTGCTCCAGTTGTTATCAGTAGGACACTCAATAGAGTTTCTGCAGAAACCACCCCGAAGACCACCCCCCAAGTCGTGTCTTACTCCCTGCAACATCTTCCTCTTGTCCTAGAGGAAATCATCTCCCTTCTTTCGAAGGCGGTGATAGAACCAGTTCCCACTCATCTCTGGGGAACAGGTTACTATTCCCATTTCCTAGTTCCAAAGAAGACGGGAGATCGGAGGCCCATCCTGGACCTCAGCTCCCTGAACATGTTCGTGGAGTACAAACACTTCAGAATGCTCTCCTTGCAGAGCCTTCTACCTCCTCTTCGGCAGGGACAGTGGCTATGCACTCTGGACATGCAGGATGCTTACCTGCATATCCCCATATGCTCTTCCCACCTCAAATGTCTTCATTTTTGCTTTCAGGGAGACCACTACCAATTCAAGGCCCTCTCATTTGGTCTTTCCTCAGCCCCCCCCCAGAGTGTTTACCCTGTGGTAGCGGCCCACCTGCATACCCAGGGAGTTCAGGTATTCCCATACCTGGATGATTGGCTCCTGGCGGCCCCATCCAGGGAGGAACTCCTGCACTCCCTTTCTCTTACCCTGCAGGTTTTCACTAGCCTGGATATCACCGTCAGCCAGGCCAAGTCCCATTTGGTCCCTTGCCAATGCCTTCAGTTTATAGGGGCGATTTTGGACATGACCACCGGCAAAGCCTTTTTGCCTCCAGGCCGGGTAGACACCCTTCAGACTCAGGCTCGTCTTCTGTCTGGTCGGAGGAGGGTCGGAGCCAGGTCAGTCCTCCGCCTCCTCGGGCTAATGGCAGCTGCCATTCCCGACAGTCCCACCCACTCGGCTCCATATGAGAATCTCTCAGTGGATGCTTCAGTCGCAATGGGACCAAACCTTGGACAATCTAGACCAAGAGGTACTAGTTTCCGATCCCATGATCAGGGACTTGCATTGGTGGATGGTTCAGGAGAACCTTTGCCTAGGAGTTTGCTTCAACATCGAACCCCCCTCCCAGACGTTGACAACAGATGCATCAGGAGAAGGCTGGGGTGCCCATCTAGGGTCTCACAGGACTCAGGGCAGCTGGTCCAAGTTCAAACAAAATCTGCATTTAAATGTGCTCGAACTGAGAGCAGTCCTTTATGCCTTTCAGGCTCTACACTCCCTCATCCTCCCAGGTCACCTCCTCATACAATCAGACAACATGTGCGTAGACTGGTATCGCAACAAGCAGGGAGGAACACGTTCTTACCCCTTGTGCCGGGAAGCAATAAGAGTCTGGCATTGGGCAACCCAGCATCACCTTCACTTGACTGTGATTCACATTCCGGGCAGACCAACTCAGTTGGTTCTCAGCCAGATCCCATGAATGGGAGTTGGATCAAGAAGTTATAAACAACATCTTCCAGCAATGGGGAACACCTCAGATAGACCTCTTCGCCTCTCCCCAAAACACAAAACTTCCCGCCTTCTGCTCACTCGCTCTAGGGCGAGACATTTTTTGGTGGGACACTCTGTCTCTCGCTTGGAGGGCAGATTAGTTTATGCCTTCCCTCCTATACCTTTAATTCCAAGGGTCCTGAACAAACTCAGATCGGAGGGAGCTCGAATGAGTCTCATCGCTCCCTTCTGGCCCAGGCAAGTCTGGTTCTCTCTTCTGCAACAGTTTTCAGAGGAACCTCCTCTTCCTCTTTATCTGTCGCAACAATTGTTGACCCAGGATCAGGGGACCCTTGTTCATCCAGATCTCAGATCCCTTCATTTACATGCGTGGCTCCTGCAGATGTAGCAAAAACCCGCCTCAGAGTCTCTCCTCTCGTAGCGGACATCTTGGCAGATGCCAGAAAGCCTTCCACTAGGTCCACCTATGCCATGAAGTGAATACGATTCTCTCTTTGGGCTAATTCAAAAGACTTCGAACCTTTCTCATGCCTAACCAATAAAGTGCTGGACTACATGCATCACCTCTTCAATCTGGGTCTCAGCCATTCCTCAGTAAAGGTCCACATGGCTGCTATTTCAGTCTACCATATCCCCTTTAGAGACGGGACTTTTGCTCATTTGGAAGTCTTCAAGACCTTCCTCCACGAGGTTCTCCACTTGAGACTCCCCAATCCTCATGCCTGCCCCTCCTTAGGACTTGAATTTAATTCTGAAGAAGCTTACCCTGCCTCCCTTCAAGCCAGCAGCTACAGCCGATTTAAAGTTTCTTTCTTGGAAGACACTTTTCCTAGTGGCCATTACTTCTGCTCGACTTATTTCCGAGCTTCAGGCCTTGATGTGCAAAATCCCGTACCTGATTTTTCACAAGGAACTTGTGGCTCTATGCAGCAACCCTAAGTTTCTCCCTAAGGTGGTGGCTGAATCTATGCTTTATCAATCCATTGAGCTACCCGCTTTCTTTACGCAACACTCCAATCAAGGGGAATACCTCTTGCATACTCTGGATGTTCACAGAATACTGAGATACTACACCACTCAGATTAAGGAGCTCAGGAAAACAGATCAGCTTTTTGTCTCTTTTGCTTACAAAAGGGAAGGCAATGCTATATCTAAGCAATGCCTATCAAAATGGTTGGCTTACTGTATCATTTTCTGTTACGACAAGTACAACAAGACCCTGCCGGGTCAGGTCAAAGGTCACTCCACCAGAGGAGTAGCTGCCTCTGCAGCTTGTTTCAAGAATGTGTCAGCGGCAGACATCTGTGCAGCCACAACTTGGACATCTGTTCATATCTTCATGAAAAACACTACAGTTTGGACACTGCCTCTCGCCGCAAAGCGTGCTTTGGGTTGGCTGTACTACAGGGTCTCCTTTCATGAGACCCGTTCAGCCTGAGATTCCATGCTATGGATGACAATCCTCCTCCCGAGTACTTTTCCTTGTTCCAGACTGCTTGGGATTCAGTCCTCTATGTGAATACCTACTGCAAGAGCCCTCTCGAAGTAAGATAGTATAGTTACGTAAGAACTTACCATAACAGTAGATCTTCAAGAGAGTCTCTAGCAGTAGGTATTGCCTTCCGTCTTCTGTCCTCCTAATTTTTGGGGGGCTCCATTTCCATGGGGGGAAATATTCTCTTCTCTCTCATCTTGCCTCTTTTGGCCTTTGGCAGGAAAGAACTGGAAGGCGGGCATGGGGGACCACCCCTTTATACTGTCGTCGCATGATGCCGGTCACCTGACGTGGGGGCGGTCCCCCGCCAGAGACTGCTAGCTAGAAATGTTTCTGTAGTGTCCTGACGCTTGGTGGGTCAATCCTATATGTGAATACCTACTGCAAGAGCCTCTCTCGAAGATGTACTGTTATGGTAAGTTCTTACATAACTGTACTTTCCTTCCCAAGATATTGTCTGAATTTCACCGGAATCAATCCGTAACCCTCCCTGTCTTTTTCATAGACAAATACACTCCTGGTGAGTACAGGCTCCACAGTATTCCGCAGGATGCTGGCATACCGTGTACTATGTCTTAGCACAGTTTGTGTAACTGTTTGTCATTGCAACCCATGGACTGTTGAATTTTTTTGTACTGTGTATGTATAATTACTGTAACTTTATTGTGTCTTCTTGTGTTAATGTATCTGACATGGAACCTCTCAGTGAGCATCCGCTCACAGGTGTCATCCAAGATTTCAATAAATAAAAATAAATAACAGTTTGGATGTTAAAAGGGCACTGACCTACTACCTGGAGCACACCAAGCAGTTCAGGGCCTCCGATACTCCGCTCTTCCTTGCCTGTGGTGAGGAAGGCAAGGGCAGACCAGCCTTCAAGAGAACCATTTCTCAATGGATAGTCTGTTGCATTCAGTTTTGTTACAGTAAGGCTGGCAAACAGTCACCTCAAGGCCTCAGGGCCCACTCCACTAGGGGTACTGCAGCCTCAGTGGCAGCTGCAAGGGACATTCCCTTGCTCGATATCTGCAAAGCAGCTACCTGGAAGACTGTATGCACCTTCACAAAGCTCTGCTGCTTGGATGTACAGTCCAGATCAGATGCCAGACTTGGCACTGCAGTCCTGCAGAACCTGTTTCTAAAGTAGGTTCTGTTCCCTCATCCCAACTGCACTGCTTTGTAATCTGCATTAGTCAATCATATTGAGGAATTTCTGGGGTGAGAAGAAAAGATTACTTACCATAGTAATATTGTTTCTTCCAAGGGATCCCTCAGTATACTTGACCTCCAGCCCAGCTTCCCCTCACATAAACTGACTGAGATTAGTTCTGCAGTCCATGTCTTGGGCCAAATTTCTTACTGTTGGGGATTTATCTTGTGGAATTCTCCACTTTTTTACCATGTTGTACATAGTTCGCCTGTTGGCAAGTTCTTTTTCTTGTTCTTGTTTCTTAATTTTTTCTTACTGTTAGGTTAGGGATTTGGGGCCTTCAAACAATATGAAGTCTTGCTGTATTCTGATATAATGCAGTTAGCCCCAGCACTCGAACTGCCCCAGAGGGGAAAGAGTTAACTCTATGCAGAAGCATAGAACGTTGAGCTCGAGCTCGGTTTTCAAACCTCTGTCTGCAGTACTTCCCAGTGTGATCGTCAGATTCGTTACTCCGCCTAACACTGAAGTCGCTCCAGAGATTCCTCTGCTCAGTTCGGTAAAGTTTAAAAAGCGTTCGGTTTAAACTGTTCTATTTGTTATTTTTTCAGATTTCAAAGCCTCTGTCTGCGGCACAAGTAGTGTGGTAGATAAGTAGTGACTGTGTTTTATTTTGGTAAAACTGTGGAAATTGTCCTTTTCTTCGGTTTCTTATCGGTTGGTCCGGTTAGGAACCAACCTTATTTCTACTTTGTTTAAAAAATGTAAATTTTCTGGGATTAGAGTGGTGTTCCGGTACCGATTGATTTAAAAAGAACCGGGCCTTTTCTGGTTATTTTTGAAAACCCGTGACATGGTTTGTAACCGATCGGTTATTTGTTACCTGGCTTGAAAGCTGCTGTAGGGTATTTAGTAGGTTGGCCATGTCTGAGAAACCCAAGAAGAACACCAATCCCACTGGGTTTCAACACTGTACTGAGTGTGGGGAGGCCTTTGCCAAGGCCGACCCCCACCTCATCTGTGTTTATTGTCTGGGGTTTGACCACCTCATGTCAGACTGCCAAACTTGCAAAAACTTTCCCAAAGCCACTCTAGAAAAAAGATTCAGTAGGCTGAAGGAAAGGGAGGCCACAAAGTCTGTAGATCAGAATGGCCAGCCCGGTTCAGTTGTGGCCGAACCTGAGGAGGTGCCTACTGACCTAGGCGATACCTCCTCGGGCAAAAGGAGAGCCGACTCTGAGGGGCCAGTACCGTCAAAAAGGAAACAAAAGTCTGCCGGTTCGGATCCAGTACCGCATACTCCAACCGCAGACGAGCTAGCCAAAGTGATTAGCATTGTTCAGTCGCTTTGCCCGGTTCCATCCAAACCAGTAACGCCGGTTAGGTGGTCGGTTCGGTCGGATCCGTCTCCTTCGGGTTACGATCCAGATGCTTTTTATGAGGAGTGGGAGGGAGACAAAGACTATCCTGATGATGAAGACGAAGATGACGACCTGGGGGGTCTGGATGTGCCCATTGAAGCGGACATCCCCCCGGACAGGCCCTCTAATGTCTCCCCTTCCAGGCTTTCTGAGTCCCCTTCACACTTCTTATTCTACAAGAAGGTGGCCGAAACCCACCAGCTCCCTATGGTTGATGCTGAGGGAGGAAGAAGATGATGGACTTCCCAAAGTCCAAAGATTGTCTATCCCTCTTCATAAGTCCTTGGGGAAACAGGCACAAAAGATTTTACAAGCTCCTAACTCATTACCTCCTGTGGATAAAAGAATGGACAGGAGGTATATGTTGTCAGGCTCAGGTACGGAGTTCCTTTATACTCATAGCAGCCATGTTGGGGTAGTGCAGGCTGCAGCCTGTGACAGGGCTAACATTCCTTTGGCTTCACACCTCCCGGACAAGGACTCCAGGAAAGTTGATGCCATGGCCAAAAAACAATATTTGGCATCCTCTTTGGGACTCAGGCAGGCAAACTATATGGCCTACACAGCCAGGTACCAGAAGTCCAGGTAGGATACTGTTCTGGAACTGGCTGAACAGGCCTTCCCCCAGCTATCCAAGGAACTGGAGGAGGTGGCTATGGATGGAACTGAGACATCTAAAGTACAATTTCATGCTGCTGTGGACTCCAATAATGTGGCATGTAGAGTCGTGGCTACATCTGTGTCTCTCAGAAGACTTGCTTGGCTCAGATGTACTAGCCTATCACAGGATACCCAGACTAAGGCTATGAATTTTCTTGTAGTTGATAACTCTCTGTTTTGGGAGCAGACAGAGGCTTACATGAAGAAAATGGATGAATACAGGACCACTTACAGGAGTGCACAGGCCAAGGAAAGGCAAGCCACTCCACAAAAGCAGCAGTCCAGGGGCAGGGGCAGGCCTTTTCACAGGCCTTTTTACCAAGCCCAGGCCTCCTTTCCTTTCCCACAGAGGAATTTTTTCCGAGGGAGTGGCAGGAGGGGGATGAGCAGGGCTGCTTCCACCTCCCAGTTTAAGGCTCCTGCCAAGCAGACACCCTGAGGTGTCAGCCCGGGTCGACTCCACAATCCCAGTAGGAGGCAGGCTGGCTTACTACTTTCAGGCCTGGAAGTCTGTGATCTGAGACAAGTGGGTCCTGGAAGTAGTAAGCCAGGGACTGGCCCTCAGCTTCAAAATGTTTCCAGAAAGAAGGGCCAGGTCTTTTCCACCTGCATCAGTCTCAGAAACCCTTGCCCTAGAGGCAGAGGTTTCCTCTCTCCTGGCTCTCAGAGCCATAGAGAAGGTTCCTACTCAGTACAGGGGAAAAGGTCTGTACTCCAGGTACTTCCTTACCCTAAAGGAAACAGGGGAGTGGCAACCCATCCTGGATCTAAGGTATTTGAACAAATACATTTCAAAACCCAAATTCAAAATGGTAACTCTGGGAATAATTCCTCCCTCTTTAAGGCCAGGGGATTGGCTAGCGTCCCTGGACCTCAAGGATGCCTACTTCCATATCCCTATCAGGTGCTACCACAAAATACCTCAGGTTCGAGTTGCCTATAGGCCATTATCAGTTCAGGGCCATGCCATTCAGCCTAACATCAGCTCCAAGGGTGTTCACAAAGTGCCTTGCAGTACTGGTGGCTTACCTCAGAAGACAGGGTATCACCATTTTTCCATATCTGGATGACTGGCTAATCGTAGGTTAGTTATCAGACCAGGTCAGCTCTGCAAACCACCCAGGACTTGCTCAGTTCTCTGGGGTTTCTTCTCAATCTTCCAAAATCTGTCCGCGAACCAGTGCAACTTCTCACCTTCATAGGGATTGAATTTGATACTATCCAAGCAAAAGCTTTCCTTCCCCTGGTAAGGGTGAAGGCCCTAGTAGATCTTGCTTCCTCTTTTCGACCTCAGGTTTCTCGTCCAACGAGACAGTTCCTCCAACTCCTGGGCCACAAGTCAGCCTCCACTGCAGTGGTACAGGGAGCCAGATTTCAGATGAGGGACATTCAGTTCCACCTAAGGTCCTTTTGGTCACAGAGAAAGGACTGTCTCACCAAACTGATTCCAGTGACTCAGACTCTGGTCCAGGCTCTAGTGGTGGCTGGACCAGGACAACCTCAGACAAGAAGTTCCATTTCTCCCTCAAGTCCCATCGTTAGTTCTAACTACGGATGCTTCTGTCCTAGGTTGGGGAGCCCACCTGGGAGCCCTGACAGCTCAAGGCAGCTCAAGGGGTCTGGTCTCCACAGGAGTCTCTCCTTCATATCAATCTCCTGGAACTCTGGGCAGTTTTCCTAGCCCTTCAGAGCTTCTCAGATTCAGTCAAGGGCAAGGTGGTCCAAGTCAGAACAGACAACACCACCACAATGTGGTACATCAGCAAGCAGGGAGGCACTTGGTCCATGGCCTTGTGCACAGAAGCCATGAAGCTGTGGTCTCTGGCCTATTCTCTTCAGACTTCCCTGGTAGCAGTTCACCTTCCAGTAAAGGACAATGTACTAGCAGATGCCCCTAGCAGAATTTCACAGGGACATCACGAATGGTCCTTGGATCCTCACATCCTGAAGGTTATCTTCACCAGGTGGGGCACTTCAGAGATAGAGTTCTTTGCAGCACTGGACAATCATCAACTTCCTGTGTTTTGTTGCAGACCTCCAGTCCTGGGGACGGTTCCCCTGGATGCTCTAATTTTGGACTGGAAGGGCAGGTTTTTCTGTGCCTTCCTTCCCTTCCTTCCCCTCTGCTGTTCAGAGTTCTGATCAAGATCAGAACTCAACCCTGCACAGTGATACTAGTGGCTCTGGATTAGGCCAGACAGCCTTGGTATCCTCTACTGCTGTCCTTGACAGTGTCATGTCCCCTGACTCTTCCCAGGAAATAAAATGTCCTGTCCTCCTCCCAGGGGCGGGTCTGGTACCCCAATCTCCAGTCTCTCAACCTCAAGGCCTGGCTCTTGAAGAGTTAGAATATGCAACACTACATCTCTCTCAGGGGTTCTGGATATTCTGAAGGTCTCCAGGAAACCTTCCACTAGAGAAACTTACAATTCCAAATGGAAGAGATTCGGTATTTGGTATTCTCAGAAAGGCACTGTGCCCGATTCTACAGACATCTCCACAGCCTTAGATTATCTAGTTCATCTGAATGGTATAGGCCTTAGGCCTGCCACTCTGAAGGTTCATCTAGCAGCTGTCTCTGCATTCCTTTCAGCAGGGAAGGGCTCTTCCCTTGTGTCTCATCCTATTTTCAGTAAGTTTTTCAAAGGTCTATCCACGTTGACCCTCCCTTTAGAGAGCCTGCTCCGCCTTGGGTTCTTAATGTCTGCATTGCTCAGCTTATGCAGCCACCCTTTGAACCTCTGGCTTCGGCCAAGTTGAAGTACTTGACCTGGAAAACTGTGTTCCTGGTAGCTGTTATTTCTGCCAGGCGGATTAGTGAATTACAGGCCCTGTTAGTCGAACCTGACTTCATATCCTTCCATAGGGATAAAGTGGTCCTAAGAACCAATAGGAGGTTTTTGCCCAAAGTGGTATCGGATTTTCATCTGAACCAATCTATAGCTCTCCCTGTGATTTTCACTGACCATTCTTCTTCAGGGGAAAGAAGATTACACAGTTTGGATGTTAAAAGGGCTCTTAACTACTGCATAGAGCACACTAAGGCACACATAAATTACTGTCTTCAGTTGTTTCTTATGTATGGTGAAGTGGGGAAAGGTAAGCCTGCCACTAAAAAAACTATTGCCAGGTAGATTGTTTCTTGTATACAATTCTGCTATGACAAATTGGGTAGAACACCCCCTTCAGGCCTGAGGGCTCACTCGACCAAGGGTATAGCTGCTACTCTGGTTGAGGCCAGAGATATACCCTTGTTAGAGATGTATAAAGCAGCCACCTGGAAAACAGTACATACATTCACCAAGCATTACTCCCTGGACATCCAGGCTAGGAGTGATGCTAGGTTTTGCACAGCAGTACTGCAGAGCCTGTTCCCAAAGTAGGTTCTGCATTCCCCCCCTCCAACGGGAGCTGCTTGGTAGTCTGCATTATGTCAGAATACAGCAAGACTTTATGTTGTTTGAAGAAAAAATTACTCACCATAGTAATGTTGTTTCTTCTAATGGAGTCTTGCTGTATTCTGACCTCCCCCCGCCTCCCCTCTCAGAAACTAGTTTTTGGGAAGTGGGCTGGCAGGTACAGTGTTGCACCTCAGGGGTGTACCGTGTACCGTCCCTCTTAAGGGTGAGGTAGCTGTTATTGTTACTTTCTTGTGTTTTTATAGTTAAATATTGTCACTACATTTCCTTCTTGGGTTCTCAACTTGAGTCTTTTTGTGCCCAAATTTTTTGCCCTTTGGCTACATGTTTGAACAATTTCCATAGTATAGTACTTAGTTAGTTTGCTTGTAAGAATCTTGCCGGCTACACTGGGAAGTGCCACAGATAGAGGTTTGAAAACTGAGGTCGAGCTCAACGTTCTATGCTTCTGCACAGAGTTAACTCTTTCCTCTCCAGGGCAGTTTAAGTGCTGGGGCTAACTGCATTACATCAGAATACAGCAAGACTCCATTAGAAGAAACAACATTACTATGGTGAGTCATTTTTCCTTTTGCCCCTTTAGCTTTGAAATGAATCAGGCTAGCTTTCAGCAGCATCTGCAGGCAGCACTCTCTTTCTGTAACCTGATTGGCTAATTCTTGGCATCATTAGTATAAACTCCACCTCCAGGGCAGCTGAACCCAACTGGCATCACTACATTAGTCAAGTATACTGATGGGTCCCCTGGAAGAAACAATATTACCAGGGCTCCAGATAAGATTTTTTGGGATGAGTACTGTACTCCTCATTTTGAAAGTGAGGTAAACAAAACTAGATTCAGATGCATACAAATGTTTGGATGGAGTGGAGTGAGGAGTACATTTTTAAAAACAATGTAATTTTTTTCTAGATAAGAACTGATCAGGTGCCAACAATGCTGCAGATAATGTTGGCAATTAGGAGTAATTTACTCACCAGTTTTAAAATGTAGTGAGTAAAACAAAATTGTGATGTGTACATGTGCTGTAAATCTGGGGGAAAAAATGCTCTTTTTGAATCACCAATTATGTTATGAAGCACTATTTTTTGACGTGTGGAGTATTTACAAATGTTGGGTGATTATCGGTACTCACTAAAAAAAATTTATGAAGAGTATTTTCTAAAATAAGGTGAGTAAAATAGGTTGGTACTCTCCTTATCTGGAGCCCTGAATATTACAATGGTAAGTGATTTTTTCTTCCTGCTTGTTCTTTTCAGTTACACAGCTTACAAGACCTCCCTGGCACCTCAGACATAACTGTCATCTTGGTGTGCTTATCAATAGTGTGCAAATGCTCTCAGGACCAGCCAACTTCCTGCTGTTAGAAGCCATCTCATGAGCCAAACTGACAGCTGAAGGTGAGCCAGATGGGGATGAAACATTGACTATGACACAGAAGATTGTGCTGCTGAGGAAACTGTTAAGGCTCATGGGCTGCCAGACCAATTAAGTTGGAGAACCACAGTCTTCTTGGCCAGTCTGTAGCCACTAGAAGAACCAAACGTATCAACAACAAATATGTCTTTAGATCACTAGAAGGAAGGGAAGTGGCAGGAATGGATACAATTTACTAAAAATCCATTGTTGAGAAAGCATCTGTTGTTTCTGCTACTTGTCATCTGCATTGGCTATAAAATCTCACCACCTGAGTGTTGGTTCAGGGGGCAAGGATTCTAGTGGCAAGGGTTCTATCTCTAAATACCTAATTCCGCAACAAACACTATGAAATACCTCAAGGTTCAGAGACCAGTCTGCAAGATGTATCATTGGGGGCTAAGCCAATCCACCCGAGAGCTGAGCTGTCCTACCACATGGACTGATGAGATGTACTGTAGACTGGTTTCTGCCCACTGAAGAAGTGAGTATGTCTCTGTCAGCATCATCTCGCTTCTTATACCCCCTTGCTTATTTTTGTAAACTACAGTATGGTCATTGCATCGTCGGGTTGAACCTATACCAGTTCCTGAATAACCCTGTTTTTGAAGAGCCTAAACACCGGTAAGACCGCTCTGGTCGCCCAGATGTTTATTTGGGTATTCTGCTCCTCCAGGGACCATACCACTGGACCAAAACCTGGTTTAGTACCACACCTCAGCCCATCAGCTTGGCACTGGTGGACAACATAAGTTGCTCAGATGGAGCTAATGGAAACCCATTCAACAGGATTTGAGGGATTTCCCACCACTACAATGACTGGCACACTGACCCCAGGAGACAGATCGGGTCTTGGTACTGTTACCATGTTCAAGGCCAAGGAGAGAAGAGGAAGACATTGTACACCCTGAATGGGTGAATCTGATCTAGGAGTGTTCATTCGGCTCTGCGAGAAAAGCACTCTCAGAAGGTCTGTCCAAAAATACACTACGAGATGCCTCTGAAATTGAGAAGGCAGAAGAAAAAATAAGTTCCTTTCCCAGTTAATTGTTAATTACCTTTTATTATTAATAATTAATAATAAGAGGTAATATTACCTCTTATTATTAACCCTTGCGGAGCCGCAGACTGATATATCACTCCAAAATTCCTATACTTTCTATATCTGTTGTCAGCCTAAGAGTTAAGAGGTACTGTTACCTCTAGGTAATATTACCTCATCATAGGTCAATGGTGAGGCCGCACCTAGAGTACTGCACCCAGTTCTAGAGTCCTCACCTCAGGAAGGATAAGGATAGGCTAGAGGCGAGCAGTGAAGGGTGACCAGGATGATACAAGGCCAGCTAGGCAGATCTTATGAGGAGCGTCTTAAGGCACTAAACATGTACTCACTTGAGACCAGACGGAAGAGGGGTGCTATAGGGAAAGGGGAAATTGTTTAACCAGGAAAGGCACATTAAGCCAAAGCTTATTTCCAGGTGCGACCTTGGAGCGCAAGGAAGTTAAGTGATTTGCTCAGGGTCACACAGTATGCAAGTGGGGGCTGTGGGATTCAAATCCAGATCTCCAGGCTTGCAGCTCAGTGCTTTTAACCACTATGCTATACTGCCTCCCCATGATAGAGACCATCAAATTCCTGAAAGGAATAAACAAGGTGGACTGTGAAAAGTTTTTTAACATAAGCACAAATTCAAGGTCATGAGGGCATGAGTGGAAACTGAAAGGAGGAAGGTTTGAGAGGGGTAAGAGGAAGTATTACTTTACTAAAAGGGTGGTGAAACTTTGGAACAGTCTGCCTGCCGAGATGGTAGGAGCCCAAACCACAAATGGTTCAAGCATGGTTGCGACAGAGTAAAGGCTATTGTGGCTAGTCAGGAACATAGTAGCAGAGTGGAGATTATACAGGAGGATAGGGATGGCTAGCTTCCTGGATGACAGTTAGGTCCCAGGGATAGGTAGGGAACCACGGGCAGACTGGATGGACCATCAGTTTTTTTCTGCTGTCACTGTCTATGTTATCCAGCCGTATTCCTCCAGAATCTATAAAGTCCTGCAGACTGAATGAAAGGCCAACTGTTGTGAACTTGCTCAGATCAAGAGATCGACCCACATAAGCAAAAAAATGGTGTCCCTGCTGCTGCAGGACAGCACCCACAACTGTTATGACCTTCATGAACATTCTTAGAGCACAGACTAACCCGAAGAGGAGAGCATGATACTGAAAATGTTAATCCCGAATGGCAAACCTGCAAAATTTCTGGAGCAACTGCTGTGTTCCATCAGAATGTGTACCTAAGCATCAAGTAGGTCTGCTGAGGTTAAAAGTTGCTTGGCTGAATTGCTGCAATGATTGACCTAGGATATTTTATCTTGAATCTGCTGGTTCAGACGACAGATCCATGATTGGTCGTTTCGCACCCAACTTTTTATGAACGATGCAGTACATGGAGTAAATTCCCCCTAGTATAGTTTCTTCAGGAGGAATTGGAAGCACTGCCCCTATACTGAGCAGATGGTTTAACGTTTGGTCTACTGCTTTGCATTTCCTGTGATCCTACACTTAAGCAGGCAAGGGCAAGTCACTGGCCTCCCAACCTATTTTCAAAAGGTTTCTTTAAAGGCCTCAGTTACCTATACCCACCTGTGAGGAAACCAGTCCCCCATGGAACTACCTGAACATGTCTTGTCCAGCTGATGGGGGCCCCTTTTGAGCCTGTGGCTACTGCTGATTTAAAATATGTGTCATGTTTTCTGATAGCCATGACATCTTTATTTATTTCAGTTTAGGATTAATACCTTTGAGCCCAGGACTCATTTTCAGAGGTTCCAGGTCATTGCTGTACAAACATTACAAATATAACAGTGTTTGCAGAGAACAGAAAACAGTTACACAGACATTCAAATACCAAAGAAATCTTATATATCCAACTAAAGGTTGAAGAAGATAGGGCAAATAGGATTCAGCCTTGTAGTTCACTATTTAGTTGGCCAGTCTAGCTTAGGGGGAGTAGGGGGTCAGCCAGGGATGGCGTTGTCATGGTGGAAGTGGTTTGTCAGCCGAGTAGGGCCTTGTTCGGGATGGGGGTGGATGAAATAAAGGGGGTGAAAGGCAGAGGGTTGATGGTTGAAATTCTGCCATATTAGTGCAGGCAAGCACAGTTCTTTTTTGTGTCAAGAAGGGATCTGAGTCCAGATTTGAAGGTGCTATTCTTGGGTGATTCTGTGAGGTTAGCAGGTAACTCATTGTATCATTTTGGTCCTTGGTACAGGATGGAGTTCTGGGTGAGTTTTGTCCTTTTGAAGGGAATCACCAACATCTGCTAGGAGATTAAGTGAGCTGCAAGCCCTCTGCACAGAACCAAAGTACATACTCTTCCACGTGGACAAGGTAGTCCTTAGAACCAATAGGAAGTTCCCACTTAAGGTGGTATCAGAATTCCACCTGAACCAGTCAGTTGTCCTTCCTGTGCTCTACAGTGTGTACTCTAGCCCATATGATCAGAAATTGCACAACCTTGATCAGATGTACTGGCCATCTGCCTGGAACAGACAAACGATGTTGGGTCTCAGGGCCCTCGAAACAAATCTGATGTTATGGACTAGAGTGGAGCATGACCTCAGCTCAGAGTTTGAACCTTGATTCTAAGATCTTATTTCAAGAGGGCTCTTGCAGTAGGTATTCACATATAGGACTAAGCCGCCAGGTGTTAGGACCCCACGGAAAAATGTCTAGCTAGCAGTCTCTGGTGGGGGACCGCCCCCACATCAGGTAGCCAGGTATAGGGGTGTCCCCCACGCCCGCCTTCAGTTCTTTCCGGCCGTCGGCTTGTGAAAGTTCTTCGTGGTAGAACAGCGCTTGTCATTTACTCGTCGGTCTCTAAGTTTTCAAACTTTTCGACCTATTTTCTCTAATTATTCGATTTTTTCAAACAATTAGCTGTGTATGTCATTCCCGACGCCCTCCGAATCGTATAAAAATAAGTGCGACTCATGTGGTTTCCAGCTTCCACACAAGGATGGCCACTCCTTGTGCGTCTTCTGTCTGGGCCCAGACCACCCCATGGAGAAGTGCCAGCTACCCGCAAGAGACGGCAGCAGTCCCTGGAAGCCCATATCCTAAAGAAGAAAATGGCCTCCATGGAAAAAGAGTTAAAGAAACTTAGGCAGGCGTTTACTTCCCCTGAAGGTCATAGGAAAAAGCGCAACAAGGAGAAGCACCGGGAGTGGGAACCGGCTTCCACAACAGCCGCAACTCCAGCTGGAGTCGCAGCACTCAAGGTAATGTCCCTTCCAGGAGGATCGCTCCGTGATGGCCATCTTGGTGGTTATCAAGAAGGCGTCGCCCCTCCTGTTTGGCTCGCGCTCAGGCCCTTCGGGAGCCTCTGGGGCAAAGGAGGCCTCCGCTCCCATGAAGGCTGCTTCTTCCACGCAGCCCTCCGGTCAGAGTGGGTCCGGTAAGTTGGACATCGGTACCACCGACCCTTGCCCAGACAAGGCTCCTAAGTCGCTTACCCGTTCGGGGGAGCACCGAGCCAAAACACCTCCCGACAAGACAACATCTCCTTCGCGGCCTTCCTCAGGCAGGGAGTCTGATGAGTCAGATGCCGGCTCCTCCAACATCCATCCGGATTCGGCTGATAAGTTGGACGCTGGCTCCACTGATGCCCGCCCGTCCAAGAAGCCTCGCCGGTTATCGAACGATCTGGCGCCCCAGGCTCTCCGCAGCGTCACCATGTTGCCCTCTGAGGGTCCCTGTATCTCCTCGACTGACCCGAATTATAATCCTCCTTCCCGCTGTCACCAAGGATACTGGGATGCTGCCATCAGGAACCCTCCTTCTTGGTCAGATACCTGATGCTGGATCCTCAGACACTGGTCCTGGCCCGGCCAGCTTCAGCGCCATCCAGCGTCCTTTATCTGACGATAGGGCCTATCCTTCCGTCAGGTCCTTGAGACCCTTTCAAAGGTATACCACGCCGGGCCGCCCTTGGGGCCAATCATTACCACCGTCAGCGCAGCAGGGTCTCTGCCAGGTCTCTGCTCTATCCAGAGCCCCTGGCATAAGGTGCCTGACACCACAATACCCGGTGCCGCAGTACCCAGCTCCTCAGTATCCGGCGCTCCAGTACCCGTCGCCATATATCTGCGCTGCAGTACCCGATGCCAGGCTACCCACCGTCGGGTTATGGATACTTCTTTTACGAATACCCTCAATATCAGTATCCCCCTCCTTCTCCTCCTCCATCACCCATTCCTCAGCCGTCAGCAAATTTGAAGGAGACCTTGGCCTCCTGGTGGGCTGAGGCCAAGGTTCAGCTCACCAGGGAGGTTGAGAGTTGTCTATTGATGCCGAACCCTGTACAGGATCCCCTACGTCAGAGCCGGGAGACTCCCTCCCCTTCCGACACACAGAGGAGAACCTCTGGTGCCTGAGGAGGGAGGATATGCCTGAGGAACTCCCAGAGGGCAGTCCCTCCCTTGTAGGGAGGAGTCTTCCTCTCTTGTCAGAACTTGACTCGACTCAGAGTCCGGCCACTCTGACCCCGAAGACAAGCCCCGTACTCCGGAACGCCCCAGACCGAGGACTCCTCCGAAGTCTCCTCCAGAGGATCCTTCCTTTCTGAAGTTACTGAGGAAAATCCAGGAAGTTCATCAGTGGCAATCGGAGCCAGACCTACAGCGTAGGAAACTCGCTGCCCATCTGGATCTGCCTGAGACCGCTCCTACACTGATTCCACCCTGAATAGAGCCCCACACAGATCTTGTTTCCACCATTTGGAAACAACCTTCTGCATTAGCCCCCCTTCTGAGGAAGGCAGACAGGCTATACCAGGCTCCTGAGGGTGTAGACTTTCTTAGCCTTCACCCCAAGGTGGATTCAGTTGTCATTAGCGCCGCTCACGGCCACTCCGCCAATCCCAAACACCTCAGCTCGTCTCCGCCTGATGAGGAATCCCGGCTTCTGGACCAATACAGGAAGACGATGTATTCCTCTTCTACCCTTGGTATTAGGGCCCTTAACTATGTAGCACATATAGAGGATTTCCAGAAGACCATCCTTAGCCAGGTGGAATCCAAATTGGACTCCCTTTCTGAATCACAGACTAAGCAGGAAGTGGCTGATCTTGTCCGTTCTGCTCACTCAGCTAGTCGGCACATATTTCGTGCCACTTACAACACAGTGGACACAGCTGGAAGGAGCTTGGCCTTTGCCATAGGCCTACGGCATCATGCCTGGCTCCGCGTGTCAGGTTTGGTCCCTGAAATGCAATCCACCATTCAGGATGCTCCCTTCAGGGGTTCAGTGCTGTTCGGGGGTGATGTCAAGGACATCATTACCGAACTACAGGAGAAGGGTGCTGCACTCAAGTCTGTCAATTCTATGTACAGACCCTCTCAAGGGCAGTGGCATCCTTTTCGTCACCAAAACCGACAAAGACAAAAACCACAGGGCAAACGTGCCAACAGACATCGGACCTCTCCAGCAATCAAGACTCCCCCCAGCAAAAAAGCCACGGGAGCCTCGGCTGCTGCACTGCCCCATACCTCCTGACTCTCTACCTCTCCCACTGCCTCTGGAGATTCCAGAGGAACCGGTAAGGGGGAGATTCTCCCCCCATCTGCCGGTTTGGGTGAGGATAACATCAGATGCTTGGGTGCTCCAGTTGATATCGGCAGGACACTCAATAGAGTTGCTGCAGAAACCACCCAGAAGACCACCACCCCAATTGTCTTACTCCCCTCAGCATCTTCCTCTGGTCCTTGAGGAAATCATCTCCCATCTCTCGAAGGCGTCGATAGGGCCAGTTCCCACTCATCTTTGGGGAACAGGTTACTATTCCCAGTTTTTCCTAGTTCCAAAGAAGCCGGGAGATCTGAGATTCATCTTGGACCTCAGCCCCCTGAACATGTTCATGGAGTACAAATGCTTCAGAATGCTCTCTTTGCAGAGCCTTCTACCTCTTCTTCAGCAAGGACAGTGGCTATGCGCTCTGGACATGCAGGATGTCTACCTGCATATCCCCTTCCCACCACAAATTCCTTTGGTTTTGCTTTCAGGGGGACCACTACCAATTCAAGGCCCTACCATCTGGTCTTTCCTCGGCCCCATGAGTGTTTTCCAAATGCCTTTCTGTGGTAGGGGCCCACCTGCGTACCCAGGGAGTACAGGTATTCCTATACCTGGACGATTGGCTCCTGGTGGCCCAGTCCAAGGATGAACTCCTGCACTCCCTTTCCCTTACCCTGCAGGTTTTCACCAGCCTGGGTATCACCATCAATCAGGCCAAATCCAATTTGGTCCCATGCCAATGCCTCCAATTTATCGGGTGATTCTGGACACGACCACAGGCAAAGCCTTCTTGCCTCCAGACAGGGTAGACACCCTTCAGAACCAGGCCCATCTTCTGTCCAGTCTCAGGAGGGTCAGAGATAGGTCAGTCCTCCGCCTCCTCGGGCTAATGGCGGCTGCCATTCCGACATTCCTACTTGTTCGGCTCCATATGAGGATCTCTCAGTGGACGCTTCGGTCTCAATGGGACCAAACCGGGGACAACCTAGACCAGGAAGTTCTAGTATCCGATCCCATGATCAGGGACTTGCAATGGCGGATGGTTCAGGAGAACCTGTGCCTGGGAGTTCATTTCTACATTGATCCACCCTCCCAGACGTTGACGATGGACGCGTCAGGAGACGGTTAGAGTGCCCATCTGGGGTCTCACAGAACTCAGGGCAGCTGGTCCAGGTTCGAACAAAACCTGCACATAAATGTGCTTGAACTGAGACCAGTCCTTTATGCCCTCCAGGCTCTACTCTCATTCATCCTCCCCAGTCATCTCCTCATACAATCAGGCAACATGTGCGTTGTCTGTTACCTCAACAAGCAGGGAGGGACACAGTCTTACCCTCTGTGCTGGAAAGCGATGAGAGTCTTGCATTGGGCAGCCCAGCATCACCTTCACATGACTGCGGTTCACGTTCCAGGAATGGAAAACACACTAGCAGACCAACTCAGTCGGTCCTCAGCCAGGTCCCATGAATGGGAGCTGGATCAAGAAGTCGTAAAGACATCTTTCAGCGATGAGAAACACCTCAGATAGACCTCTTCGCCTCTCCTCAAAATGCAAAACTTCCTGCCTTCTGCTCACTTGTTCCAGGGCAAGACTTTTTTTGTCGGGACGCTCTGTCTGTCGCTTGGAGGGACAGATTCATTTGTACCTTCCCTCCCATTCCTTTAATTCCGAGGGTCCTGAACAAACTCATATCGGAGGGAGCTCGAATGAGTCTCATCTCTCCCTTCTGGCTGAGGCAAGTTTGGTTCTCTCTTCTGCAACAGTTTTCAGAGGAACTTCCACTTCCTCTTCCTTTGTCGCAACAATTGTTGACCCAGGATCAGGGGACCCTTGTTCATCCAGGTCTCATATCCCTTCATTTACATGCGTGGCTCCTGCGGATGTAGCTAAAGCCTGCTTTGGAGTTTCTCCTGTCGTAGCGGACATTTTGGTAGAGGCCAGGAAGCCTTCCACCAGGTCCACCTATGCCATGAAGTGGAAACGGTTTTCTATTTGGGCAAGTTCGAAGGACCTCGAGCCTTTCTCATGCCCAGCCAATAAAGTCCTGGACTACATGCGTCACCTCTTCGATGTAGGTCTCAGCCATTCCTTATTAAAAGTCCACATGGCCGCTATTTCAGCCTACCATATTCCCTTTGGAGACAGGACTTTTGCTCAGTTGGAAGTCTCCAAGACCTTCCTCAGAGCAGTTCTTCATTTGAGACCCCCCATCCGCATTCCTGCCCCTCCTTGGGACTTGAATTTTATTCTGGAGAAGCTTTCTCTGCCTCCCTTCGAGATGGCAGCTACAGCTGATTTAAAGTTCTTTTCTTGGAAGACACTCTTCCTAGTGGCATTACGTCTGCTCGGCACATTTCCAAGCGTCAGGCCTTGATGTACAAAATCCCGTACTTGATTTTTCACAAGGAACGTGTGCCTGTACACACCAACCCTAAGTTTCTCCCTAAGGTAGTAGCTGAATCTATGCTGAATCAATCCATTGAGCTACCCGCTTTCTTTACGCAACACTCCAATCAAAGGGAGTACCTCTTGCATACTTTCGATGTTTACAGAATACTGAGATACCACACCAGGATCTCAGGAAGCCTGATCAGCTTTATGTTTCTTTTGCTTACAAAAGGGAAGGCAATGCTGTTTCTAAACAATGCCTATCAAAATGGTTGCCTCATTGCATCACCTTCTCTTATGACAAGTACAACAAGACCCTTCCGGATCAAGTCAGAGGTCACTCCCCCAGAGGAGTAGCTGCTTCATTGTCTTGTTTCAAGAATGTGTCTGCGGCTGACATCTGTGCAGCAGCAACTTGGACTTCTGTCCTTACCTTTCGAAACACTACAGTTTGGACATTGCCTTTCACCGTAGAGCAGGCTTCGGGTAGGCTGTCCTACAAGGTCTCCTTTCATGAGATCCGTTCAGCCTGAGGTTCCATGCTATGGATGACTATCCTTCTCCTAAGTACTCTTCCTTGTTCCAGACTGCTTGGGACTCAGTCCTATATGTGAATACCTACAGCAAGAGCCCTCTCGATGTAAGCTAGTACAGATACATAAGAACTTACCGTAACAGTAGATCTTCGAGAGAGCCTCTTGCAATAGGTATTGCCTTCCTGCCCTCTGTCCCCCTAAACTTATTTGCTCCATTTCCATGAGGGTAAATATCCTCTTCTCTCTCATCTTGCCTCTTTTAGCCTTTGGCGGGAAAGAACTGGAAGGCGGGCGTGGGGGACCGCCCCTTTATACTGAATGACGCCAGTCACCTGACATGGGGGCGGTCCCCTGCCAGAGACTACTAGCTAGAAATTTTTCCGTGGGGTACTGGCCCCTTTCAGCTTAGTCCTATATGTGAATACCTACTGCAAGAGCCTCTCTCGAAGATCTACTGTTACGGTAAGTTGTTACGTAACTGTACTTTCCATAATCAGCATAAGGTTCTATCTCTGAGGTATCTCTCTCTGCCAGGGAACATGATGCTTGTGTAAATTATAGTGAGGCATCCCTGAGAAGATAACACATTATTACGGTGAGTAATTTTTTCTTCTGGCACATATTGTCTAATGCCTTGTCCTTTCACTCAGCGTTCCTTTGAAGAGTGTGCAGTATTGAAACCACCGCTGCAGAGATATATGAGAGAAGTTGAACATTTTATGAATCGTTGACTCACACAAGTTGTGATAGAGAGTTGATGCTGTCTACACATTCCTGTAAGGTGGCGCTGTGCGTTTTCAATATTGTAAAGAAATGTATGCGTTAACCCCAGCTTAGTTATGCTGCTGTACAGCTACAGTATGAAAGAGTTATGACTGAAGATTCAAAGCTAACGGTCTCAGAATGAAGTTGAACAAAGGGTTTCATGATGATGCCACAACCTTGGAGTGTGCTGTCCCCTAGTAGGTGAGCATGCCTTACCCCAGAGTAAATGACTAGCCCATTAGAAACATTTATTTGTTTGAAAATTGGTAACCAGGAGAGGCACACTGAGCCAAGGCTGATTTCCAGGTGCGACGGTTGGGGGGGCACCATGAAATAACAGCAGCACAATAAATATAAAAACAGTTAAACAAAATTTGGTATAACATTAGTACAAAATTAGAATAAATACAAAGAATGTGTAGAGAATAAAGTGCGGTACAGCTCAGTAAGACCACCTACCAAGTGCATATTCAAAAGTGGCAGCAGATACACAGTGAGCAAGAACAATACTGACAACAGCAACTTACCTGAAGGGCAAGTTATTGCTTGACCTCATCTTTCATCCCATTACATTCTTTCATTCATCCCAAGGCTTACAATCATAATGGACCTTGTAATGGAGGGAGAAAACTGCAGTGGTGCGGAACTGAAACCATGGCAGGAGCGGGGGCCCAGCTAGCTGCTTACCCAGATGCTTAATGCTTGGCCTGGGAGGTGCCAGGAGGAAGGGTAACAGGAACAAGTAGGGAGGTGTTGGAGTTTCAACTGGTGATTGAAGGAGCCAGGGGATGGGGAGAGGCAGAGGGAGGAAGGGAGTTGGTTCCAGAGTGAGGGAAGGTGGTAGGAGAAGGCAGATTGCCAACCAAGTAACAGGTTGAGGGAGTGGCAAAGTGTGGTGATCCCCTGGAATGGAGGGAACAAGAAGTGTGTTTGTGTGTGTGGGGGGTGGGAGAGTAGAGATAAGAGGAAATGGAACCAAACCAGTATTTTGATATGAAGGTGGTACAGTAAGCCTGGCGATGTGAGGGAACAGGGAAGGTGGATAGGGTCGAATACAGTGAACAGTGGTAGGTGCGAGTGGGGGAGTTTGAAGCAAAATGGTAGAAAGAGTTGAAGAGGTGTCCAGTCTTGCAAGGAAAGTGGAAGGAGTGGTGCTATAAACCATATCCACATGGTCAAAGACAGGGAGCACCAGCAGGCTCTCTGCAGACACGTGGAGCTAAGCAGTCTTTGTTGCAGTACAGGGCACCGAGCTTGGGATAGAGTTTTGCATGGATGGCATCAATATGGGTTGAGAAAGCAAGCTTACTGTCTAGCCACACTCCACGGTGCTTGAAGGACTGAACTGCTTCAAAACATACCAGTTTCAGACTGGTACTAAAGGTCATGGACACAGTTTTTTTTTAGTGTTGACTCTGAGTTGATTGGATTGCAACCAGTGCAGCACGTTGTTGAAGTCCCGCTGGAGCAGGTCTTCCACAGCTGTGGCGAAGGGACCAGAGGTGAAGATGACTGTGTCATCTGCTGCATATATGTGGATACGCGTGTTGTCATAGGCAGAGGGGGCATTGGAACTAACAGAAAAATAAATTACGGTAAGTCTGATAAAGTTTCTTCTTTCCCCATTGTTTTTTTTTTTCAAATCTACCCCAGTTGCTTTTTTTTCCACCTTTCCTTTCTTTAATTTTCATAATTTCCCCAGTTTTTTTTTGACCCAGTGATTTTTTTCCATTCCTCCATAATTGTGTTTATTCATTCAGTGTTTGTTTCCATTCTTCAGTAATTCCTTTCTTCTTTTAACCTGGTTGGTTCGAAAGCTAGAACATTTTGTTCTTTTCTGTAACGTCCATGTTGGTCCAATAAAAGGTATCAAATCGTTTGTTTCTGGATCTGTTCTTGAAAGGACCAATACGGCACCTATAACATTCTTTTAATTTAGCAACATACTAATACTTATTTTGGAACTACAGTATATAGTTATCTTCATTCATTTTCCATAAACTGAATACAGCAAAGTTCATATACCGTGCAAGAACCATTTATATAGCTAGAATATGAAACCATGAACAGTGGAATTCTGTTGAACTCAGGTTTAGTGATCTTATACTTATAGTCTGTCAAATGTTTTTTCTCATGTCCCCAACAACACAATCTAGAGGGAAGCGTCTCCTAAGAAATGAAGCTCATGACATCATATAGTACAGCGATGTGACTGTATCTTAGCTAATTATGTATCACTTTCTGCTTTTACAGCTTGGGTCTTCCTCCTCAGTTCCATTTACGTCTATATTCTCTCAGTTGTTTATGACAGTCGTGGTCCCTCTTATAATCGGACAGGTAAGTTCACTCTTATTTCTTAAAGTGGATAAAATTGTTCCACCTCAGAGATTAATTCAGTATTTTCAGTTAGCCTTGGTTTACTATATTTCCCAGTCCAGCCATGTTGGGTAGGGGGGTTGACAAAGGAGAAGATGACTGCGATTAAAGGTCCATTTGGCTATTTTATTTTCATCTGTCTTCCAAGAATCAGTCTCCACCATTGATTGCCACTTACGGGGCTATGGCCAGAAGCAGTAGGACCCTTTAGGAGCAAATTATTTTGCAGAGAGGGAGCTGGAGTCAGCTACTGAACACGGCACCCGCACACCCCCACGTGGTGTTGCGTGTGAGCCAGTTACCATTCCCAGCTCCCTCATACACCTCAGTCCTGTTCTTTCTGTCGAGTGCACAACATGCGAGTGACAGCACCCCTGTGTTATTCGTTGCCTCTTATTTTTTCAGTGTATCACTGCTCTTATTCTTTCACAGTGCCTTTACTGTTTATTATTTTCTTTTCGCGATGCCAGAGTCCAAGAAGAAAGGGGCAAAGTTGTCGAAGAAAGTACAACATGGGAAGCCCCTAACTGCGACAGACCAGCACCTGTGCTATGTGGCCTGCACTGGCCTGGAGCACAATATGGATGTGTGCAACACCTGCTTCTCTGTGGATCACCATATCCTAGCGATCCTTGCCATCAGTTGGTACGTCTGAGCCCCACCTTTGGAGGTAAGCGTCACACATTTGCGACCAAGGCACGGATGCTAGGCCTTTCCCCTTTGCCTCTTCTTGGGACCTCTGGTTCTAGTGAAGCCCAGGGTCTTCCTCAACCTCACCATGCTGAGGCATTGGAGGCTCTGGTGGGTGGGTATGGTGGAAATTCAGCTCCTTCTCAGTGTCCGGTTGTGAACCTCCCACATTCTGCCTGCCTGCCTTAAGCAGCAGTCATTCCCAGTGGCAAGGCAAAAGCAATACTCTCGACCTACATCAGTGGACATTTCACTGGCATCACTCAAGCTGTTGTCACCATTCATGGTGACAAAAGTTGGGTGGCACAGGAGACAACATCGAGCCCCCATCTGACACCATTCATGGTGTTGGAGAAGGGACCGGTACCAGGGCTATTGTTTGTCCGGTTGCTGAGGTAGAGGTTGTCATTTCCCCTGGTACTGATAACAGCACTGAGGGGGCTGACGACCACAGCCCCGATGCCAGTGACAGTGTTGTTCCTGACCCTGTTGCTGCTTGCGGTGCTGGGGTGGGGGATGGATCTAGGGTTGACCTCACAGCCGACGCTGAGCCCAACACTGAGGCTGGTGACAGCTGCAGTGACAGAGGCGAGCCTGTCTCCAAGGCCATCACTGATCCTGAGCTCAGCACTAGAATCAATTCAGATGGATGCCCTTGGCAGGAAGATTTTTACCTCATCTCGTACCCTCATGTGCATACCCACATACCAGGCATATCAGGTGGCCTTCAGTCTTCTGTGGTTGGAGCTAGGTCAGCTCTTAGCTGCCATATCTCATAGTGAGTTAGTCAGGCAAGTCATTGGCCTTTCTGCTGGGGACCTGATGTTAGCTTGGCACCAATCAAGGGCATCTTATGATGCCAGTGAGGCGGCCTCCAGTCTAGCAGGAACTGCAGTCTATCTCAGGTGGATGGCATGGCTTCACCTTTCCCGACTGGCACCTTTAGCCTAGCAGACATGACTTCAGCAAGAAGCAGGGTCATCCTAGACTCCTTGCAGGGGTATTTCTGAGGCAGCTAGTCAAAGAACCCATTCATCAATCAGACAATCAATAGTTTCAATCAGTAGGGCTATCAACCAGAGATCAATTTTGTATAGGGCTCCTAAAGTTTTCAACACTCTCCCCTCTCAATCAGTCAATCAAGTCTTTATTTATACAGACGGTCACCGTTGAGCAGAGCTCTTTTTCAAGGTGGACCTGTTTGAAACATGGATACAGGTTATGCAAATGACATACATTAGTTACAGCATACAGTACGGGCAGTGCCCCAATACTCAGTGTATATACAAATATACATAAATATATAAGGTTTGGGATACTGGTTAGGTCTGGTCAGTAAGAGATAATTGCAACAACATTCGAGAACTACAGACCCCATGTATACTTAAGGCTGTACGCCGGCTGGCTCTAGGAGACAAGGATAATTTCAGAACAGCATGTAAGGATTATAGACCCCAAGTGCGCTAGAAGCCGTGGCTATCTGAGAGAAGTACGACAGCGCATTTAAATGGGGCAGAATATGGGGTGAGGAGTAAGTAGGTATAGCGTTGAAGCTCAAGTTAGAAAATGTTCTCTACATACTGATGATAGGACGGTAGCAACCACAGTAGCTTAGAGTCGGCTGTGATCATGGTTCAGACCTGACAACAAGCCATGAGTGGTTTAGGAGCTGTTTGGGGATGAGCAAAGCAGTTGCAGACTTCACTTACTCTGATTTTTTTATTTTAAGTTCATTGGTAATTTTAAGCAGAAATTATTTTTACTTTTTCATAGTTTTCAGAAATTTACTTGTTAACTGTACTTGTATTTGTTTATTGTTCTGCTCTATATAAGATATACTGTAATTTATTGTCTGTTATTT
Source organism: Neoceratodus forsteri (assembly GCA_016271365.2). Lineage (NCBI taxonomy): Eukaryota > Metazoa > Chordata > Ceratodontiformes > Ceratodontidae > Neoceratodus > Neoceratodus forsteri. Next base: position 144,875,867 of record CM057453.1, read on the forward strand.
ATTGTTTTTTATATTATGTCCATTTTTTGTAATGCTTGCCGCCTGTAAAAATGGGCAGTTTGCTCACCAGGCTCACAAAGATAAAAAATAAAAAATGAAATGAAAGTTTATTTCTTGAAAGCGCAATTCAAAAAATGATCAAAGCACTTGTACAAATATAAAACCAATAAAAATACATATATATTAAAACAATAAACAGACAGCAGAAATTTCTAGTTCCAAGAAATGCTAAATTAAATAAATAGGTCTTTAAGGCAGATTTAAAGGCCTCAGCAGTCAGGCACTGTCTAATCCGACGAGGTAGAGTTCCATAGGGTCGGGGCTGCAAAGGCAAAAGATCTCGCTCCCAAAGTTTTCAAACGAACCCTGAGAACCTCTAGCAATCCCTCGTTGGTGGAGAGGATGGTAGGGGCAAAAGAGATCCTGCAAATACTGCAGTCCCTGTTCGTGTAGGGCCTTATAGGTCAGTAATCCAACCTTGAAGGTGATCCTCCACATTACCAGCAGCCAATGCAGGCCACGGAACACAGGCGCAACATGGCAAGATCTTGGTAAGCCAGTCAACCTGGCAGCTGCATTCTGCACCAACTGAAGGCGGTGGAGGCCCACCCCCCGGTAGACCTAGGTATAGGGCATTGCAGTAATCAAGGCTGGAGGTCACAAAGGCATGGACCAACACTGAAAGGTCATCAGGCGGGACCAGGTGTTGTATCCGGGTGATATTCCTCAGATGGTAGAATGAGATTTTGATGACGAACGCCACCTGAGACTTAAGTGTCAGCCCCCTATCAAACATAACGCCCAGATTTCGCACCTGGTCAGAGGTCATCAGCCGGCTGCCCCCCAGCCACAGCCCGGATGGCTGCCCATCAGACAACCCCTCTACCTAACAGCCTGGGTCCACAACCAGCACCTCAGTCTTACCCAGATTCAACCTCGACCAGTTGGCACTCATCCAGTCCTGTATCTCAGAGAGACAGTTGTTAAAGACCAAGGCAGCATCACCCTGTTCGGGTATAAAGGTCATGTACAGCTGAGTATCATCTGCATAGAAGTGAAAACTCAGTCCGTACTGCCTTAAAATGTTTCCCAACGTTAGCATGTACACTGTGAACAACATGAGTGAGAGCACAGAGCCCTGTGGCACCCGACAAGGCAGGGAGAAAGGGGCCAAGGAAAAAAATTCCCCCACTTCACTCTCTGAGTCCTGCCTGTGAAGAAAGAATGGAACCATCTGAGGACTGTCCCAGACAGACCACAGATCAGCCGCAGGTGCTCCAGCAACACACCATAGTCCACAGTATCAAATGCCTCAGAGAGATCAAGGAGGACTAAGATTGAATGTCTCCCTTTAATCTCTTGCTATTAGGAGATCATTTACTACCCGCACCAGAGCTGTCGCAGTACTATGCCTCTTCCTGAAACCAGACTGGAGAGGATCATAGACATCGTGGGTAGTAAGATGCTCCTTTAGTTGCAATGCGACTGCCTTCTGAATAACCTTGCCCACAAAAGGCAGGTTAAAGACAGGCCTGTAGTTAGACAGTCAAGGTCAAGAGAAGATCTCTTCAGAAGAGGGCATACTACCACCTCCTTCAGGGTGTCCGGAAACGTCCCCGTCTCCAGCAAGCACCCAATTATCTCAGCCAGGACCGGTCCAATTACATCCACCCACCCCACCAGGAGGCGCGTTGAACCTGGGTCCAAACTACAGTAGGTTGGTCACAAACATTGGATTATCTTCATGACGTCTGTGATCGCCAACTGGTCAAAGTCAGACCAGACAAACTGGGCGCCTGTAATCTCCCACCAATCACCGCAGCACCTGTTTGAGTGAGCTGAACAGATCTCTGACCTGATGGTGGCAACGTTACCCATTCATGATGGAGCAATACTAGACCTGGTGCTTACGAACAGGGACAGTGTTGCAATCTCCTGTCCATCCTGTGTACTCGCTCTGCTCCTCCATCGAGGGCCTCTCAGTGGTTCCCAGGGCCCACCTGAAGTCTTTTGGAGACCATTCGTTTGAGGTGGTGGAACTTGCTTCCAAAATCTTTGAGGGAGGCCCCATCGATGGAGATTTTTAAGCAGGGGCTGAAGGTGAATCTTTTTAAAAAGGAAATTGTAGATTGCTTATAGTGTTTCATCATACTAACTGCTGCATTATTCTAAATAATTTAGGATTACTTGGATTGTACTGTTGTTTACTGATCCTTCTCTTCGTTGTATGTTCTTTATTATTGTATGTTTGTTTAATTGTTTGCCTACCTGAACAGTGTCCAGAGCCTCTGGGATTAGGCACTAAACAAATAAACTTACTTGCTTATGTCTGGGTGTGATGCCACCTGGGGACCAGTGATCACCAGTCAGTGTGGTTTAACATCAGGATGGCAGCAGAGGTGAACCACACAAGGCAGAGGGTCCTGGACTTCAGGACGGCAGATGAAAAAAATGGGTGAAAGCTTCAGAGATGCTGTGGCAGTGGAGATTACACTGATGGGGTGGAGGGACAGTGGCCAGATTAAGGGATGGAATAGTGAAGGCAACAAACCTCTGTGCTAAAGAGTTGAGCAAAAGCAGGAGACAAAAAAAAGAGACCAGTATGGTTCTCAAGGAAGGTGGTGGCAAAGTAAGAGCAAAAAGGGCAGTGTTCAGGAAATACAAGGAGACGCAGAGGGAAGAGATTAACGAGGTATACCAGCAAAAACTGAGGGAAGCAGGGATGGCGATGAGGTGCTCTAAGGCACAAACTGAGGAAAGAATAGCCTGGGGGGGTAACAAGGGGGGACAAATACGTCTGTTCTGCTTTCACAATGGAAGGAGAAGGGGATGGGCCACATACAAGAACCACTGAAAGGAGGGAAGAAGAAGACACAAGTCCATTGGAAGAGGAAAGAATCCTGAAGGGACTTGTGAATCTGAGAGTGGACAAGGCTGTGGGGCAGGATGGGGTACATCCAAGGGTATTGAGGGAGCTCAGGGAGGTACTGGCCCTATTCAGTAACTTCAGTAGATAGACAGGTGGTCCCAGAGGACTGGAGAAGGGCAGACGTAGTCCTGCTCCATGAGAGTGGCAGCAGGGAAGAGTCAGGCAATTACAGGCCGGTCAGTCTGACATCAGTAGCGGGGAAACTAATGGAGTCACTTCTAAAAAAAAGGCTGGTCGATTACCTTGCATCTGGCAGGTTACAGGGCCCAAGGCAGCATGGATCCATAGGAGAGAGATCATGTCAGACAAACCCGATAGATTTCTTTGACTGGGTGACCAGTCAAATAGATGGAGTGGGTAGTGGATGTGGCTACTAAGACTTCAGCAAGGTCTTTGACATTGTGCCACATAGGAGGCACATAAAAACACTGGGAAGCTTGGGGTGGGAACCAAGGTGGTGCTCTGGAAACGTATTGGCTGACGGATAGATGACAGAGGGTATTGGTTAATGGCACTCACTCAGGGGAAGGGAGAGCAATCAGAGGGGCTCCTTATGGTTCAGTACTGGGTCCAGTCCTCTTTAATGTCTTTGTAAGTGACATTGCAGAAGGACTGGAAGGGAAGGGAAGAAACATGGAAACATAGAATTTGACAGCCAATAAGGACCGCCTGGCCCACCTATCTTGCCCATTTTTCCCTACCTACTGTATCACTATAGACCCTACTTGATCTCTGGCTTATCTCCCCCCCCCCATCTCATCTCTGAGGTTCCTTTATGCCTATCCTATGCTTTTTTGAACCCCATTGCAGTTTTTTTCCCCCCTTCTGAGTACCCCCATCGGTCCCCCCGATGGTCGCGGTCTCAGACACCCTCGACTGACAGGCTGAGGAAGTCTAACAAGCAGCACTCCAAGGAGCAGCGATTCCGCCATTCGTCCTCGTCCTCCTTGGATGAGGAAAGCCTTCAACGCAAGTTGCGTCGATGCTGTGAGGACCATATGTGGCAATAGCTAATGCTGACCGGTCAGAAGTGGACCCCAGCTTCCCCTCCAGCCATAACATGGCTGGCACCCTCTTGGCCGACGCCGACTCCTCCGGAGCCGGTTGACACCGCCCCTCCACCCATGGAGCCGGTGAAGATCCTCCCAGCTTGGCCAAAGCTGGCCTCTCCACTGATCCTGGTGGAGCCACCACCTAAACAGCCTCCCTCAGGGGCTCCTGCCAAGGAGCCTCAGCCTGTTCAGGGCCTCCCACACAGGCTGTCTGTCACACTTACTCCTGACCATCCGCGGTGGGTCAAAAGTGACTCTGGTGGTTGGCCGCTCTATATGGACTCGGGGTCTAAGGATTCGGACTTGAATTATCATCCATGTGATGAAGATTCAATGAGTCTCTCAGGGATGCCCTTGGAGCCTGTTGAAAAATGGCCCAAATATCACCTAACTGATATTCTTAGAAAAGGGGATACTCCATCTGAAGCCTTCCCAGTGGCCAAAGCCATAGTTGGCCCAGCCTTGGAGCTTTGGCAGCACCCAGCCTCCTGCCCTGCACCTGCAACCTGGATGTCCCACAAGTACGCGGTTCCCATCAGCTCCCCTTCGGGGTTCACACAGCACCCCTCAGCTGTGAGCCTGGTGACCGAGTCTGTGTTCTGGCACTCGGGGAACTCAGGGGACACTGGTAGACCTCCAGACAAAGAGTCCAAGAAGTTGGACCACTCAGCCAGAAAGGTCTGTGCTGCCTCCTCGCTTGGTCTCCAACAGGTGAGTTTGCAGTCATTATGGTACACTTCTCCCATGCCCTGTTGGGCTCTCTGAATGAGCAGGTCCGGGACCAAGGTCAGGCTGTTGCTAAACAACAGTTCCAAATGACTCTGGATCTTGGGGAATCTTACTTCGAGTGGGAGCTCTTGCAGCAGGCTATAACAGTTAGGACTGTGCCGCAGGCACTAGGACCCTCCGGAAAACTTTTCAGCCAGCATTATACAGCAGGGACCGCCCCCGATGTCAGCCCTGGTACAAAAGGGGGCGGACCCAGCTCCACCTCAGTTCTTTTCCTGCCGCGTCCCGCGCACATGAGAAGAAGTCTTCATTCCAGCTTGCCAGAAACAGTTAAATTACTGTATATTGGGGGGGATACTGGGATGCATAGGGAGAGGCATCAGTAGTAGAAAACAGGAAGTTGTTATCCCTCTGTACGGACAGTTGGTGAGACCCCATCTGGAGTACTGTGTGCAGTTCTGGAGACCCCATCTCTGCAAAGACATAGACAGAGTGGAGGCTGTCAAGAGCAGGGCAACCAAAATGGTGCAGGGTCTGCACCAGAAGACATACGAAGAAAGACTAAAGGAGCTTAATATGTATACCCTTGAGGAAAGAAGGGAGAGAGAGAGAGGGAAAAAGATAGAAACTTTCAAGTACCTCAAGGGAATCAACAAAGTCCAAGAGGGTAGCATCTTTCAGAAAAAGAGATGTGCATGAACAAGGGGGCACAATTTGAAGATAGAGGGGGGATGGCTCAGAGGTAATGTGAGGAAGTATTTTTTGACATAGAGGGTTGTGGATGCATGGAAAAGCTTCCCTGAGGAGGTCGTGGAGTCAAGAACAGTGGGGGAATTCAAGAATGCATGGGACAGACATAAGGCAGTCCTAGTGGGGGGTAGGAGGAAGTAAGCTGTTGGTTAACTAGGATCTGCAGCTTATCTGTTAGGTAGGAAAATGGGCAGACTAGGTGAGCCAAGTGGTCCTTATCTGTCGTCACATTCTATGTTTCTATTTCAACCCGTTTTTGGTACCGTTTTCGACGGTTTTTCTAAGTTCTCAATGGATGTCTTGGCCGTCGTTGGTCTCTCCAGAGCCACACCAGAACAAGTGTGACTGTGGGAGGCAGATCCCTGCTAAGGACGGGCACAAGCGCTGTGTCTTTTGCCTCAGGCTGGACCATGACACCGCGGCCTGCTCAGCCTGCCAGGCGTTCACCAGCCGGACCCGGATCCGATGTCTCAAGGCCCTGAAGGCATTCCCTTTAGAAAAGAAGATGGATCTGCACTTCTCAGAGGGGAAGCGCAAGGAGAAGACCAAGCACCACGGGAAAGACCGTAGTCGGTCCCGGTCGCGGTCCCGTTCTTGCTTGCAGCCCTCTCCTAAGAAGGCCTGTGTTTCTCCCCGGGCTCAGACAAGCATCTGAAATCTTCCAAGGCCAAGGCCGGCCCATCAGGGGAGAAGCCGGCCAAGCTTAATGTAACCCTGCTAAGGGTTACCACCAAGCCCTTGTAGGTAAAAGCTTCGGCCCCACCTTTCAAGGCGCCGGCGCTGCCTGCTAAAAGTACGCCTCCGGAGCCAAAGGACTCTCCGGTGCCCCCTGGCAGCACCCCGTCATCGGTCCCACCACCGACGCCGGTTGAAGGGGCAAAGGGTGCGGGTGTGGCCACGGAAGAGCCGACGTCCCCGTCTCCCAAGTCCTCCTCCACCCTGGGCTCCCAAGAGGGCTCTCCTTCACAGGCCGATGTCCCGGATATTCCCTTTCCGGGCCACACTGCTGAGATTTTCTCGAAGGACGAGCTGCTGGAGTTGTTCTCCTTTTGGTGGGGACAGGTCCAGAAGCGGACCCCCCGGTTGCCGGCCCAGACACCAGTACCGGACCCAGCGGGCAAACCACAGCCTGGAGGTGAGCCTTCCCCGAGGAAGTCCCCAGAGCGACCACCTACACCTCCATCCAGGGCTCGTTCCCACGCCCAGTCCAAAGACCACCGCCGACGCTCCAAAGACTCTGGAGACCGTCGCCAGTCCAGGTCTCACACTCACAGCCCTTCTCGATCTCCTAGACGAGAGTGCTCCCGACGTTGGTCCTCTGACAGATGTTGGTCTTTGCTCCGTCGCCGGTCTCGGGACCTGAGCCGGTCTTCGGACCGACGTCGGTCCCCCAGCTACCGACGACAGAGGGAGTCTGGTCATAGGGAGAGATCTGACTGTTCCAGACCTAGTAGTCGATCTCCCTCTTCTTCGTCGACATCTTCTTCCTCTCTCGACCTGGAGCGGTCCCCGGGAGAGAAGGACTAGCCTCGATCACCTCCAGACGATCTGACCTTTATGGACGTCATGAGGCATATCCAGGCGTCCAATGAGTGGGAAACGGAGGACCTGGATCCGGAACGCCGTAGGTTGGCTAAATACCTGAGGCAAAAGGAGCCAAAACCATTGGTGGTCCCTCCTTTAGTGGACACTTTCCAGGACCTGACTCGGACTACCTGGAAGCGTCCGGCTTCCATCCGGCTGTTCCAAAAAAATCGGACAGGCTGTATAAGGCCCCGAGGGCAGAAGCCTTTTTAACAGAGAACCCTCAGGCGGACTCTTTGGTCATCATGGCTGCCCATGACACGTCCAGGCAGCCGAAACACCTTAGCTCACAGCCTCCCGATCCAGAGTTTTGGTATTTGGACCAGGTGGGCAAGAAAGTTTACTCTGCCTCCACCTGCTCCATCCGGTCCCTTAACTTCCTGAAGCATATGGTCCAGTACCAGAATGCTCTGTGGGAGAGGGGAGAAGAGCTACTGAGAGCCATGCCAGATTCCGAGCAGAAGACGGAACTTCTGGGCATTGTTAAATCGGGCTGTGACGTAGGTTCTCGTGTCCTGAGAGCCTCATACGACACTGCAGATATGGCAGCCAGGGCAGCCGCTTCCAGGGTGTGCCTTCGGCGCCACGCCTGGTTAAGAGTTTCAGGTTTTTACCAGGATCTGCAGTCCGCTATCAGGGATTTGCCATTCCAGAGTACCGTGTTGTTTGGGCAACTGATGGAAACTTGATTTCTCATCTCCAGGAGTCGGGCAAGTCCATCTGGTCGGTCCGCCAAATGTACCGAGGTGACCAGCGTCGGCAAAGAAAACGGCCATTTCGCAAGCCCTCAGATGGTCAAGGTGGACAATCCCATGGTAATCAGCAGGGTCAGAAAGGTGGCTTTCGTAGGAGAGCCAGTAACCAGCAACCTGGAGGCGCTCTTATCCGTGGGCCCAAGTCCTCGCAGGCCTCTCTGCCTACGCCCGACTCAGCCCAATGACTCCCTTCTGCCCCCCCTCTTCCAAAGGAAGACTCTGGGGAGACGGTCAGGGGCCGCTTCTCCCTTCATCTCGAAGGGTGGGGGTCGATAACTGCGGACCAATGGGTCCCGGACATTATCAGGAGAGGGCACATGCTCGAGTTCACAGAGTTCCCTCCAAATACTCCACCAAAGTACTCCCGATATCCTCCTTCTCACATCCCACTGATAGAAGGAGAAATTCAGACCCTCTTGCAAAAAAAGGGAATAGAGCGAGTCCCCTTGCATCAGCGGGAAAAAGGGTTTTATTCCCACTTCTTCCTGGTCCCAAAAAAGACGCAGGATCTTCATCCCATTCTGGACCTCAGCTCTCTCAATCTCTTTATAGAGTACAAAAGGTTCGGGATGGTGTCCCTTCCAGGGCTACTCCCCCTGCTGCACCAAGGAGACTGGCTCTGCTCCCTAGACATGCAAGATGCATATATGCATATCGGGGTCTTCCCTCTCCACCGGAAGTTTCTGAGGTTCCACTTCCAAGGGGAGCACTGCCAATTCCAAGTTCTTCTGTTCGGCCCCTCCTCCGCTCCGCAAGTCTTTACAAAATGTTTGGCAGTGGTGGCTGCGGCTCTAAGGCGCAGGGGGCACTACGTTTTCCCTTACCTCGACGATTGGCTGCTTACAACCCCATCCAGGTCAAGGCTACTTCACACCCTCAGAGACACCTATACTCTGTTCCAAAAACTGGGGATCACCCTGAACCTTCAGAAATCATCCCCCAAGCCCAGTCAAAGACTCGTCTTCATTGGAGCGGTCCTGGATTCTATCCAGGGCATGGCTTTCCTACCCCCGGACAGGGGCGATCACCTGCAAGAGATTGCTGAATGGATTTCAGTAACTCCTCAAGTTCCAGCATGGAGCTTCCTTAGGCTACTGGGGCACATGGCGGCGGCCATTTCTGTCACTCCTCTGGCCCGCCTCCACATGCGGGTCCCACAGTGGATGCCGAGGGTACAATGGGACCAGGGCTACGACGATCTAGACTTTCTGGTCAGGATCACCGAGCCAGTCGGGAGAACTTTGCTTTGGTGGATGGACCCCCAGGATTTGGAGAAAGGGGTCAGGTTTCATCCAGAGCCACCAGATCAGACTCTTAACAACAGATACATCGGATCTGGGATGGGGGGGGGGCACACCTGGGTGCTCATCAAACACAAGGGGTCTGGACAACCGAGGAGCAATCTCTCCATATCAATGTATTGGGGATGCGAGTGGTTCTTTATGCCTTATAGGCCTTTCAAGAAGATCTGGTGCCGTGCTCTCTTCTAATTCAAACAGACAATATGGCGATCGTCTTCTACATCAACAAGCAAGGGGGTACTCATTCGTATCCCCTTTGCAGGGAGGCGATGAGAGTCTGGCAGTGGGCGCTGGAGTGGCACATTCTGCTGTCCGCAGTGCACATTCCAGGCGTCCTGAACAATCTGGCCAACAGCTTAAGCAGATCTCATTCCAGAGTGCACAAGTGGGAGTTGTTACAGTCCATAGCAGATCAGCTCTTCGACAAGTGGGGTCATCCAGAGCTGGACCTATTTGCGTCACCACACAACTTCACACTACCAATTTTTTGCTTGCGAGAGCATGCGCCTGGAGTTTTCTGGCCAGACGCGTTATCCCTTTGCTGAGCAGGGAGGTTTCTCTATGCCTTCCGGCCCTTACCTCTCATTCAGAGAGTCCTGCTGAAGTTACAGGTAGAAGGGGCTCGAATGATTCTAGTAGTCCCAAGATGGCCTCGGCAGATTTGGTTCCCACTCCTGCAGCGGTTATCCACGGAACCTCCAACTCTGCCCCCCATATGCTCTCAGTTACTGTCCCAGAAACAGGGGTCGCTGGTCCATCCAGATCTCCATTCCTTACATCTGCATGCTTGGCTCCTTCAGATGTAGCTCAACAGAGATACAGGGTTTCCCCAGAGGTGGCGGCAGTCCTAGTGTCGGCGAGGAAGCCCTCCACCCGCTCTGCCTATGCTATGAAATGGAAGCAGTTTTGTTTATGGCCTCATTACAGCATTTGGACCCCGTCACCTGTCCAGTGAACTCAGCGTTACAGTACCTCCTCTCCTTGTACCAACATGGCCTGAGTTACTCCTCTATTAAGGTGCACATGTGGGTTGTCTCCGCCTATCATGCTGTGATTGGAGACAAGGGGTTGGCACAGTTGGATGTAGCCCGCACCTTTCTGAGAGGGATTTTGCATATGAGGCCTCCCATTAGGGATCTTATTCCACCCTGGGATCTCCTTTTTGTGTTGGAGAAGCTCACCCTCCCTCCCTTTGAACCAACAGCGGATTGTGAGCTGCGTTATCTTTCCTGGAAGGTGTGTTTTTTGGTTGCTGTTACCTCAGCTCGAAGAGTTTCTGAGCTTCAGGCTCTGATGTGTAAAGAGCCGTATTTGGTTTTCCACAGGGAAAGGGTTTCTCTTAGAACAAATCCTAAGTTTCTTCCGAAAGTGGTCTCAGAGTTGACCCTCAACCAGTCAGTTGACCTTCTAGTCTATTTTCCTTCCCTATCTAATAGAGGGGAGGCTCTCCTTCACACACTGGATGTCCACAGGACTTTGAGGTATTACCTCAAAAGGACGGCTACACATAGTCAGTCGGAGCAACTCTTTGTGGCCTTTACACCACAATGCTTGGGCAAACCGGTGACCAAGCAGACGATGTTGAAGTGGATCGTCCACCGCGTATCTTACTGCTATGAAAAGCACAATAAATCCCTACCGGGTCCGTTCAGGGGTCACTCCACCAGGGAAGTGTCTGCTTCTTTTGCCGCCCTGAGAAATGTCTCTATAAGGGACATATGAGCGGCCGCTACCTGGAATTCGGTGCATACCTTTGTCAAGCATTACAGCTTGGATATCGTCTCCAGACGCCATGCCAGTTTTGGTCTGGCTGTTTTGCAGGGACTTTTGTCCTAGGCCTCTGGAGTCAGTATATTCCATCTCCCAAGGTTGACTACCTCTTTGGCGTGGGACTGCTTGTTATTCAGTCCTAATTGTTATAGCCTGCTGCAAGAGCTCCCACTCAAAGTAAGATAATACAGTTACGTAAGAACTTACCGTAACAGTAGATCTTCGAGAGGAGCTCTTGCAGCAGGCGTTACTTTCCCACCCGCCTTCTCCCTCGAGGTGTGCAGATCTTCATCTACATCTTCATCGAGTGCTTTGTCTCCTTCTCTTGTCAGGGCGTGTTCGCAGGTCTTGGCGGGGGAACTGAGGTGAAGCTGGGTCCGCCCCTTTTTGTACCAGGGCTGACGTTGGGGCAGGGCCGACATCGGGGGCAGTCCCTGCTGTATACTGCTGGCTGAAAAGTTTTCCGGAGGGTCCTGGTACCTGCGGTATAGTCCTAATTGTCATAGCCTGCTGCAAGAGCTCCTCTCAAAGATCTACTGTTACGGTAAGTTCTTATGTAACTGTACTTTCTTGTGCCCGTTTGGTGGTGGCCGCAGTCGCCATGCACTGCAGGGCCTGGCTGAGAGTCTCGACCTTTACGGCAGACACCCAGTACGAACTGCGGATGTTTCTTTCCTGTGTACCAACTTGTTCGGTCCAGGAGTTAAAGGTCACCTCCAGTATATCAAGAAGTCCAACACCAACTTGGACTCTGTTACTTCCACCCAGAAGGAACCTCAGGGTTCTAAAAAAACAAAAAGAAAGCCCTTCCAACCTTCTGCCCCTGTAGCCAAGCAGCCCTAGTGCCAATCTGGGCAGCAGCAGCAGGCTCAGTCTTCTCGCCCTCGGCCCAAGTCAGGGCTTCAGCAGCCTTCGTAAGCCCAGAGGGAAGGTCTCATGTCCTCCGCTGGATCCTCCTCCTGCAAGCCTACAGAGTGACGGGATGGGGGTAGCATCTCCATGCCCATCACGACCACTTTGGGTCCTCCCATGGGGGGGCCGGCTCCACCACTTCCTTTCCACCTGGTCCGCTGTCGCACCAGACAGGTGGGTCTTGGAAGTGGTCGGCCAGGGACTGCCTCTGGAATTCAAGCAGTACCCACCAAGCCGAGCCTGCGCCTCACAGGAGGAAAAGGTTTCCGCTCACACTCAGTCAGCTCTCAGATACGACATTGCCCAACTCCTCTGCAAGGCGGTAGTGGTCAGAGTCATGGTTCCCCCTTTCAACCCAGGGTTCGTTTCCAGGTTCTTCTTGGTCCCGAAACGGATGGGTGGCTGGTGCTCCAGTCAAGATCTGCACGACCTGAATCAGTTTCTCAGGTCTCACACATTCAAGATGGTAACTCTGTCTCATATCATACCATCTCTCAAGCAGAACATGTGGTTCTGCTCATTGGATCTGCAGGACGCGTTCATTCACGTCCCGATCCATCTGTCTCACCAAAGGTTCCTTTGCTTCAGGATGGATGGAACCCTCTACAAGTTCCAAGCCATGCTGTTCAGCCTGTCATCGGCCCTCAGGGTCTTCACCAAATGCATAGCAGTGGTGGCGGCCCATCTTCAGCATCGAGGGGTCAGAGTTTACACCCCTATCTTGATGATTGACTCATAGTGGGTCCCTCCAGACTGGAGGTAGAGAGGTCCAGGGATTTGGCCTTCCAAACCTGCCTCAGCCTTGGCCTTCTGATCAATGAGGCCAAGTCGGAACTTGTACACTCGCAGGTGATCTGCTTCATCAGGGCAGAGCTTGACTCTTGCCAAGCCAGAGCTAGGCTCCGGGTGGATAGGGTGGAGGTTCACTCCTCTTTTGCCCGATCATTTCTGGTTGGGCAATTGCACCCTGCCCAGGACTTCCTGTGACTTCTGGGTTACACGGCGGCCTACACCTCCATGGTCCCGGTGGCATATGCACCCCCATGAATGGGAGCTGGTCAGCCAGTGGTCTTAGCATCTAGATCACTTCGACCAGCTAGTCACTGAAACCCAGAAGATGTGGGATGCTCTCCAGTGGTGGACCATCCTGGAACATCTACAGGGAGGGATCCCATTTGTCCGCCCGAGCCGACAGTCGTCCTGACGACCGACGTCTCTCTCATGGGCTGGGGTGCCCACATGAGGAATCACAGAGTCCACGGGCTCTGGACCACCAAGGAATCCCGATGCCATATCAACCTGCTGGAGCTGAGTCCAGACAGACAACACCATAACCATGTACTACCTCAACAACCAGGGCGGCACGCACTCCCAGCCTCTGTGCAGGGAAGCACTACATATCTTGACCCTCATGAGCCGACTGGAGGCAGATCTCCTAGCCATCCATGTGACAGGAGCCTCGAATCAGTTGGCTGACGCCCTCAGCCATGTGGGCGAGGCGTCCCATGAGTGGTCTCTCCATCCAGAGGTAGTGCACAGATGTTCTTTCATTGGGGCACCTGTCAGGTGGGCCTGTTCACCTCAAGGGAGAATGCAAAACTGAGGCTGTTCCGTGCCTGCCCCCTCAGCATTGCTCGCTGCAGGGGTATGCCTTCTTGAGGCCGTGGACCCCAGGCCTCTTCTATGCCTTCCCTCCACTTCCCTTGATCCACAAAGTGTTGCTCAAGGTCAGGAGGGACAAGGCACAGGTGATCCTGATCACCCCAGACTGACCCCACCAGTTCTGGTATCCAGATCTCCTCAGCATCAGGCTCCTGAGGCATCTTCCAGCATGCCCAAACCTGCTTTCAGTCAGTCAGGAGAAGGTATTCCACCCGGACCTTCAATCTCTGCACCTGACAGCCTGGTTCCTGAGCAGCTAAAGTTCCAGGCTTTGGGTCTCTCCGATGATGTACTCAATGTAGTTGAGGCATCTAGGAAGGAGTCAGCCAGGAGGTGCTATGCCTTCAAATGGAAGAGATTCTCCATTTAGTGTCAGGACAAGGGCCTGGACCCTTCGTCCTGTCTGGTGGCTAGCATCCTCAACTACCTTTGTTCTCTCTCCAAAGGAGGTCTTCAGTCTACGACCCTTAAGGTGCACCTGGCAGCCATCTCTGCTTACCGGGTGCGGGCCCGTCAACAGACGGTGGCACAGGAGAAGATGATCTGGTGTTTCTTTAAAGGCCTCGGCCATATTTCCCCTCCATTGCATGAACCACCACCGTGGTATCTGCTGCTAGTACTGGCAAAGCTCATGGGCAAGCCTTTTGAACCAATGCACAGATGTGAGCTGTCACATCTGTCATGGAATACTGCCTTTTTGGTGGCTCTTATGCCAGCCAGAAGGACTGGGGAGCTACAGGCGCTCTCTGTTGAGTCTCCTGATCTATTCTTCCACAGGGACAAGGTTGTTCTGTGCCTCAACCCGAAGTTCCTTCCGAAGGTTGTGTTAGAGTTTCACCTGAACCAGGTGATGACTTTGCCAGTGTACTACCCCAGTTATACCTCGGAGGCCGAGTACAGTCTCCATACTTTGGACCTGAGATGAGCGCTCTCTTATTACAAGGAGCGTACGTATGGCTGAAGTTTGGTAAAAGGTTCGCCAGCTGTTTGTCACCTACGCTGAAGCCACACCTGGCAGACCTGCAGCTAAGCGGACGATTGGCAGATGGATTACATCTTGCATTGATCTCTATCGGTTGGCAGGCAAGGAGCCTCCGGTAGGGATAAGAGCTCATTCCACCTGCCATACTGCTGCATCGGTGGCTGCTTCTAGGAATGTCCCTATCCAGGATATCTGCAGGGCTGCTACCTGAAAGTCAGCAAATACCTTCATTTCCCATTACCACCTCAACCTAAGGTCATGCCGGGATGCTGGTTTTGGGGCCTCAGTTCTCCAATCTTTGTTCCCTAAGCAGAGGGTGTGAGCCTTGCCTCACTCCTCCCGAAGAACTGTTAGGAGTCTGTCAAACATTGTGGATAGAACAATATATCCGCGATCCTAGAAAAATAGATTACTCACCTGTAACAGTAGTTCTAGGAGTGGTATATGTTGTTCATCCACATGAACCAACCCGACCTCCCCAGCTTCGACGTACAACCCTCTCTTCCAGCAGGCAAGATCTGGCATCAAGGGGTAGAGCTGAGGCATATAATACCACCTGGGTGGGTGGGAGGAGCCAGCTTTTAGACCTTCTGGCAAGATTTAAAGGGAAAAGGGACATGTCAACTAATGTGGATGAACAACATATACCACTCCTAGAACTACTGTTACAGGTGAGTAACCTGTTTTTCTTCACTGAGAGGGTGGTGGCTGCCTGGAACAATCTTTAAATGGGGCAGTGGGGGTGAAAACAGTGGTGGCTTCAAGCATGCATGGGATAGGTATAAAGAAAAACTGGTATCAAAGCAGGTGGGGTGGCTGAAGACCATTTAGGGTCTGCAGTTGCAGAACAGGCAGGGAAAAGAGGAGCAAATTAGGTGGGCCAAGCGGTCCTTATCTGCCAACAAATTCAGTTTCTGTGTAAAGTGCCAAACCTCCATTTCCAGGGGGCTCATTTCTTCTGCCCAGGTTCAGGCAGAAACTGTCAGGGTGCCCTCCCCTCCTGTGCAGCAGGAGCCCCGGCCTGGCCCTGATCTGTCTCAGGTCTCACCAGACCTGTACGGAGACTGCCCTTAGGTGTTCTCCCCTGCGCTGAGTCCTCAGGGTGAGCCAGCTCCTCCCTCAGAAGAAGGGACAGCTTGGTAATCTGATCCATAAGTGGGAATTATTGGTGAAGATATGAAAATGATGTACTTACCTTAATTGTTGATCTTCCTGAATATCTTCATCATTGATTACCGTATCTGCTCACCATCCCCCACTCTAGCACAGCCAGAGCCTCTGGGCAGCTCACCCTGCTTGTGCTGGCTGGCATCATCTAGTGTCACGTCTCTCCAGTTCCACTCACTTGGAGCGGTTTTCGAAAACAGCTATAAAAAGGGGATGGAGGCTTATTATTGGGCCCACTCCCACAAAAAAAAAATGTTTATAAAAAATGGCAAGAGGGTTCTTTTAAGGCCCTCATGCTAACCAGCAAAAGGTGGGGGGGGGGGGCAATTGAAGGTAGCTATCTTCCTTCCTTCCTTTATTTCTTCTTTTCCTCTTTCTCAATGTCTGTGATATATCCCCTTCTGGGGTATATACCTATGATTTGCTAAATGCAGTCTGTGCCTCTGGGCACTTTCCAGTCTAACTCCCTTTGGCAGTGGCACTTCGTGTGAGAGGAGCTATTTACTCGACTGAGGCAAGTACACTAGCTGTTACGCGTGGTACATCCCTGTGGTTGCAGGAGAAGCAGGTCATTGCCTCTCATACCTTCTTCTGACTATGCAAGACTGTTTTTGGTTGGTATGCCCATTTTCTCCCTTACACCAGCTGGGCTGTTGGCTCACTACCCTTAAGGATGCCTGGGGAGATTAGCAGGTCTCGATTCCTTTGGCCAGTTCAGTTCAGCAATTGCACGTGCACCTCTAAATCACCTTTTCTTCTTTAGCAAGGGTGAAAAGGGACATAATGACTAGTTTCCAGTCAGTCCTTTGTCGGGTAGCATGGGGTTGTTGTTTTTTTTCCCTTCAGGAGTCTATGAGTTTCACTCCTATTTGGCATATTATGCCATCTCAGCGACAAGGGGTTCCCAGTTCTGGGCATCCCTCTCTTACCTTCTGACGGAGCCACATGCTTCAGGGCTGCTGGCTTTAAGATCACTATCCATCTCCTGTCTGGTTAATGGTGTGAGCCTTTGGTTCAATGCCCAACTACCCCTTTGAGCCAGCAAGGGTGCCCTGTTTTTCAGTCCAAAGGTTGGTAGCTGGGTTTTCTTTTGTTGTTTATTTACATTCCTGTATCATTTCCGTATCTCTTTGGGCTAGGAAACTACTTACCTGTCTCTCTGTCTTTATCCGCTTTCTCTCCTGACGAACAGAACTGAGTTGTGTGAGCGAGCCGGCAATGGTTATTGGCTTCTGTGCAACACCACATGGGGGTGCACAGGCACCATGCTCAGTAGCTGACCCTGGTTCCCTCCCTGCAAAACAGTGTGCTCCCGCAGGTTCTTAGTGCATGAAGTGGTAATCAGTGGTGAAGATACAGTATTCTGGAATATTAACAATTATGGTAAGTACATCATTTTCATTTCTGTACTTAATGTTAAAAGTTCTACATGATGAGAGCACATTTTCAAATTCAGGACATACAGGTTTTGTGTTGCGATCAGGATTATATAAGCAAGAAAATGTTGTTACAGGTTCTTAATCCTCCTGATTACAAATGTTTATTGTGTAACCAACCAAGCAGTGTAAATGGTTAAAGTTCATTTTTGCCAAGGCTACACTGTAACTAGTAATAACTCAACATGTCGACAGATTACCGTTTACCTTCTTTAGATCACAGTAGCTTGCAGTCATGACATTAGGAGCTTTTCTGAGGCACGGTCACATTTCTGGGTCTTAGTTGGCCCATTTTAAAGCAGCAGTATTTGTTAGTCATCATGTAGGTTTTTTTTTTTCAGCAATAATGCTTTTCAGGGAAAAACATTTATTAATTTAGAAACTGGTTACTGGAAGAGGCACACTAAGCCAAGGCTCATTTCAAGGTGCAACATGGATGAGGTGAACACAGTTACAAAGATTACAGCAAGTCAGATAATGTGGTTACAGTGACAGTGGCAATGAAGTGCAATAGCAGACTGCAGAACAAACAAGAAAGCAAGATTGTTGCAGATAACAGAGGACAAATAAATAAGCAGACAAATCAGCTGTGCAGTTGGACATGATCAGAAAGTGCTTAGTGCCTGAATGAGCAGAGACTGACCTAGTCTGGAGGGGAGTAGCGGAGCTGGCTGATTAAACTACACACGAAATAGTTAAAACCATGCGGTTAGGGGGAAGGGGAAGGGAAAGGTAAGGGGAGGGCGGAATCGCAAGGGAAGGGTTAGGAGGGGTTCAGTTAGAGGGTTGGCAGGAGCAGGGGGGAGAGGGGCAACATTCTATCTGGTTCCTGATGGAGGGAAGGGAGGTGGAGAGATGGATGAAAGAGGGTATCTGGTTCCAGAGGGAGGGAAGGCAATGGATGATGCAGATTTCCCAGCTGAGGAGTGAGGGTGAGGAAGGGAGAGGGTGCAGTCCCTGGAGCATAGGGAGTAGAAGAAGGAGGGGATGGGGAGAGGAGTGGGGAGGGGGGAAAAGTATGAGGGGAGGAGCACAAACCCGTATTTAGAGATGATGGAAGAACAGTGGGACTGGTTGCATGAGTGGGGAGGGAGGAAAAGTATGAGGGGAGGAGCACAAACCCGTATTTAGAGATGATGGAAGAACAGTGGGACTGGTTGCATGAGTGGGGAGGGAGGAAAAGTATGAGGGGAGGAGCACAAACCCGTATTTAGAGATGATGGAAGAACAGTGGGACTGGTTGCATGAGTGGGAGGGAGGAAAAGTATGAGGGAGGAGCACAAACCCGTATTTAGAGATGCGGAAGAACAGTGGGACTGGTTGCATGAGTGGGGAGGGAGGAAAAGTATGAGGAGGAGCACAAACCCGTATTTAGAGATGACGGAAGAACAGTGGGACTGGTTGCATGAGTGGGGAGGGAGGAAAAGTATGAGGGGAGCACAAACCCGATTTAGAGATGATGGAAGAACAGTGGGACTGGTTGCATGAGTGGGGAGGGAGGAAAAGTATGAGGGAGGAGCACAAACCCGTATTTAGAGATGATGGAAGAACAGTGGGACTGGTTGCATAGGTGGGAGGGAGGAAAAGTATGAGGGAGGAGCACAAACCCGTATTTAGAGATGATGGAAGAACAGTGGGACTGGTTGCATGAGTGGGAGGGGAGGAAAAGTATGAGGGAGGAGCACAAACCCGTATTTAGAGATGACGGAAGAACAGTGGGACTGGTTGCATGAGTGGGAGGAGGAAAAGTATGAGGAGGAGCACAAACCCGTATTTAGAGATGACGGAAGAACAGTGGGACTGGTTGCATGAGTGGGAGGAGGAAAAGTATGAGGAGGAGCACAAACCCGTATTTAGAGATGACGGAAGAACAGTGGGACTGGTTGCATGAGTGGGGAGGGAGGAAAAGTATGAGGGGAGGAGCACAAACCCGTATTTAGAGATGATGGAAGAACAGTGGGACTGGTTGCATGAGTGGGGAGGGAGGAAAAGTATGAGGGGAGGAGCACAAACCCATATTTAGAGATGATGGAAGAACAGTGGGACTGGTTGCATGAGTGGGGAGGGAGGAAAAGTATGAGGGGAGGAGCACAAACCCGTATTTAGAGATGATGGAAGAACAGTGGGACTGGTTGCATGAGTGGGGAGGGAGGAAAAGTATGAGGGGAGGAGCACAAACCCGTATTTAGAGATGATGGAAGAACAGTGGGACTGGTTGCATGAGTGGGGAGGGAGGAAAAGTATGAGGGGAGGAGCACAAACCCGTATTTAGAGATGATGGAAGAACAGTGGGACTGGTTGCATGAGTGGGGAGGGAGGAAAAGTATGAGGGGAGGAGCACAAACCCGTATTTAGAGATGATGGAAGAACAGTGGGACTGGTTGCATGAGTGGGGAGGGAGGAAAAGTATGAGGGGAGGAGCACAAACCCGTATTTAGAGATGATGGAAGAACAGTGGGACTGGTTGCATGAGTGGGAGGAGGAAAAGTATGAGGAGGAGCACAAACCCTATTTAAAGATGATGGAAGAACAGTGGGACTGGTTGCATGAGTGGGGAGAGGAAAAGTGAGGAGGAGGACAAACCCGTATTTAGAGATGATGGAAGAACAGTGGGACTGGTTGCATGAGTGGGAGGAGGAAGAAAGTATGGGGGAGGAGCACAAGCGTATTTAGAGATGATGGAAGAACAGTGGGACTGGTTGCATGAGTGGGAGGGAGGAAAAGTATGAGGGAGGA
Source organism: Neoceratodus forsteri (assembly GCA_016271365.2). Classification (NCBI taxonomy): domain Eukaryota; kingdom Metazoa; phylum Chordata; order Ceratodontiformes; family Ceratodontidae; genus Neoceratodus; species Neoceratodus forsteri. The sequence goes on from CM057453.1 coordinate 144,895,632, forward strand.
GCACAAACCCGTATTTAGAGATGATGGAAGAACAGTGGGACTGGTTGCATGAGTGGGGAGGAGGAAAAGTATGAGGGAGGAGCACAAACCCGTATTTAGAGATGATGGAAGAACAGTGGGACTGGTTGCATGAGTGAGGAGGGAGGAAAGTATGAGGGAGGAGCACAAACCCGTATTTAGAGATGATGGAAGAACAGTGGAACTGGTTGCATGAGTGGGGAGGAGGAAAGTATGAGGGAGGAGCACAACCCGTATTTAGAGATGATGGAAGAACAGTGGGACTGGTTGCATGAGTGGGGAGGAGGAAAAGTATGAGGAGGAGCACAAACCCGTATTTAGAGATGATGGAAGAACAGTGGACTGGTTGCATGAGTGGGGAGGAGGAAGAAAGTATGAGGGAGGAGCACAAACCCGTATTTAGAGATGATGGAAGAACAGTGGGACTGGTTGCATGAGTGGGAGGAGAAAGTATGGGGAGGAGCACAAACCCGTGTTGAGATGATGGAAGAACAGTGGGACTGGTTGCATGAGTGGGAGGGAGGGGAAAGTATGAGGAGGAGCACAAACCCGTATTTAGAGATGATGGAAGAACAGTGGGACTGGTTGCATGAGTGAGAGGGAGGAAAGTATGAGGAGGAGCACAAACCGTATTTAGAGATGATGGAAGAACAGTGGGACTGGTGTGCATGAGTGAGGAGGGAGAAAGTGAGGGGAGGAGCACAAACCCGTATTTAGAGATGATGGAAGAACAGTGGGACTGGTTGCATGAGTGGGGAGGGAGGAAGAAGTATGAGGGAGGAGCACAAACCCGTATTTAGAGATGATGGAAGAACAGTGGGACTGGTTGCATGAGTGGGGAGGGAGGAAAAGTATGAGGGGAGGAGCACAAACCCGTATTTAGAGATGATGGAAGAACAGTGGGACTGGTTGCATGAGTGAGGAGGGAGGAAAAGTATGAGGGGAGGAGCACAAACCCATTTGAGATGATGGAAGAACAGTGGGACTGGTTGCATGAGTGGGAGGAGGAAAGTGAGGGAGAGCACAAACCCGTATTTAGAGATGATGGAAGAACAGTGGGACTGGTTGCATGAGTGAGGAGGGAGGAAAAGTATGAGGGAGGAGCACAAACCCGTGTTAGAGATGATGGAAGAACAGTGGGACTGGTTGCATGAGTGGGAGGGAGGAAAAGTATGAGGGGAGGAGCACAAACCCGTATTTAGAGATGATGGAAGAACAGTGGGACTGGTTGCATGAGTGGGGAGGGAGGAAAAGTATGAGGGGAGGAGCACAAACCCGTATTTAGAGATGATGGAAGAACAGTGGGACTGGTGCATGGTGAGGAGGGAGGAAAGTATGAGGGAGGAGCACAAACCCGGTATTTAGAGATGATGGAAGAACAGTGGGACTGGTTGCATGAGTGGGGAGGAGGAAGAAGTATGGGGAGGAGCACAAACCCATTTAGAGATGATGAAGAGAACAGTGGGACTGGTTGCATGAGTGGGGAGGGAGGAAAAGTATGAGGGAGGAGCACAAACCCAGTATTTAGAGATGATGGAAGAACAGTGGGACTGGTTGCATGAGTGGGGAGGGAGGAAAGAGTATGAGGAGGAGCACAAACCCGTATTTAGAGATGATTGAAGAACAGTGGGACTGGTTGCATGAGTGAGGAGGGAGGAAAAGTATGAGGGAGGAGCACAAACCCATTTAGAGATGATGGAAGAACAGTGGGACTGGTTGCATGAGTGAGGAGTGAGGAACAGTATGAGGAGAGGCACAAACCCGTATTTAGAGATGATGGAAGAACAGTGGGACTGGTTGCATGAGTGAGGAGTGAGGAACAGTATGAGGAGGCACAAACCCAGTATTAGAGATGATGGAAGAACAGTGGGACTGGTTGCATGAGTGAGGAGTGAGGAACAGTATGAGAGGAGGAGCACAAACCGTATTTAGAGATGATGGAAGAACAGTGGGACTGGTTGCATGAGTGGGGAGGGAGGAAAAGTATGAGGGAGGAGCACAAACCGATTTAGAGATGATGGAAGAACAGTGGGACTGGTTGCATGAGTGGGAGGGAGGAAAGTATGAGGGAGGAGCACAAACCCGATTTAGAGATGATGGAAGAACAGTGGGACTGGTTGCATGAGTGAGGAGGGAGGAAAAGTATGAGGGAGGAGCACAAACCCGTGTTTAGAGATGATGGAAGAACAGTGGGACTGGTTGCATGAGTGGGGAGGGAGGAAAAGTATGAGGGAGGAGCACAACCCGTATTTAGAGATGATGGAAGAACAGTGGGACTGGCTGCATGAGTGGGGAGGAGGAAAAGTATGAGGGGAGCACAAACCCATATTTAGAGATGATGGAAGAACAGTGGGACTGGTTGCATGAGTGGGGAGGGAGGAAAGTATGAGGGAGGAGCACAAACCCGTATTTAGATGATGGAAGAACAGTGGGACTGGTTGCATGAGTGGGGAGGAGAAAAGTATGAGGGAGGAGCACAAACCTATTTAGAGATGATGGAAGAACAGTGGGACTGGTTGCATGAGTGGGGAGGAGGAAGAAAGTATGAGGGAGGAGCACAAACCCGTATTTAGAGATGATGGAAGAACAGTGGGACTGGTTGCATGAGTGAGGAGGGAGGAAAAGTATGAGGGGAGGAGCACAAACCCGTATTTAGAGATGATGGAAGAACAGTGGGACTGGTTGCATGAGTGGGAGGGAGGAAAAGTATGAGGGAGGAGCACAAACCCATATTAGAGATGATGGAAGAACAGTGGGACTGGTTGCATGAGTGGGGAGGGAGGAAAAGTATGAGGAGGAGCACAAACCCATTTAGAGATGATGGAAGAACAGTGGGACTGGTTGCATGAGTGGGGAGGAGGAAAAGTATGAGGGAGGAGCACAAACCCGTGTTTAGATGATGGAAGAACAGTGGGACTGGTTGCATGAGTGGGGAGGGAGGAAAAGTGAGGGAGGAGCACAAACCCATGATTAGAGATGATGGAAGAACAGTGGGACTGGTTGCATGAGTGGGGAGGAGGAAAAGTATGAGGGAGGAGCACAAACCCGTTTTAGAGATGATGGAAGAACAGTGGGACTGGTTGCATGAGTGGGAGGGAGGAAAAGTATGAGGGAGGAGCACAAACCCATGATTAGAGATGATGGAAGAACAGTGGGACTGGTTGCATGAGTGGGAGGAGGAAAGTATGAGGGAGGAGCACAAACCCGTATTCAGAGATGTTGGAAGAACAGTGGGACTGGTTGCATGAGTGAGGAGGAGGAAAGTATGAGGAGAGGAGCACAAACCCGTATTCAGAGATGATGGAAGAACAGTGGGACTGGTTGCATGAGTGAGGAGGAGGAAAAGTATGAGGGAGGAGCACAAACCCGTGATTCAGAGATGATGGAAGAACAGTGGGACTGGTTGCATGAGTGGGGAGGAGGAAAAGTATGAGGGAGGAGCACAAACCCGATTTGAGATGATGGAAGAACAGTGGGACTGGTTGCATGAGTGGGAGGGAGGAAAAGTATGAGGGAGGAGCACAAACCCGTGATTGAGATGATGGAAGAACAGTGGGACTGGTTGCATGAGTGAGGAGGGAGGAAAAATATGAGGGAGGAGCACAAACCCGTATTTAGAGATGATGGAAGAACAGTGGGACTGGTTGCATGAGTGGGGAGGGAGGAAAGTATGAGGAGGAGCACAAACCCGTATTTAGAGATGATGGAAGAACCGTGGGACTGGTTGCATGAGTGGGGAGGGAGAAAAGTATGGGAGGAGCACAAACCCGTATTTAGAGATGATGGAAGAACAGTGGGACTGGTTGCATGAGTGGGGAGGGAGGAAAAGTATGAGGGAGGAGCACAAACCCGTATTTAGAGATGATGGAAGAACAGTGGGACTGGTTGCATGAGTGAGGAGGAGGAAAAGTATGAGGGGAGGAGCACAAACCCGTATTTAGAGATGATGGAAGAACAGTGGGACTGGTTGCATGAGTGAGGAGTGAGGAACAGTATGAGGGGAGGAGCACAAACCCGTATTTAGAGATGATGGAAGAACAGTGGGACTGGTTGCATGAGTGAGGAGTGAGGAACAGTATGAGGGGAGGAGCACAAACCCGTATTTAGAGATGATGGAAGAACAGTGGGACTGGTTGCATGAGTGAGGAGTGAGGAACAGTATGAGGGGAGGAGCACAAACCCGTATTTAGAGATGATGGAAGAACAGTGGGACTGGTTGCATGAGTGAGGAACAGTATGAGGGGAGGAGCACAAACCCGTATTTAGAGATGATGGAAGAACAGTGGGACTGGTTGCATGAGTGGGGAGGGAGGAAAAGTATGAGGGGAGGAGCACAAACCCGTATTTAGAGATGATGGAAGAACAGTGGGACTGGTTGCATGAGTGGGGAGGGAGGAAAAGTATGAGGGGAGGAGCACAAACCCGTATTTAGAGATGATGGAAGAACAGTGGGACTGGTTGCATGAGTGGGGAGGGAGGAAAGTATGAGGGAGGAGCACAAACCCGTATTTAGAGATGATGGAAGAACAGTGGGACTGGTTGCATGAGTCGGGAGGGAGGAAAAGTATGAGGGGAGGAGCACAAACCCGTATTTAGAGATGATGGAAGAACAGTGCGACTGGTTGCATGAGTGGGGAGGGAGGATGAATAAGGAGGGGTATAGGGAACAGAGGTGGGTATGACATGGTGAGATGGTAGCAGAATAGCAGAAGGCGATGAAGAATGTATCCAGTCTGGCACGGGAAGTGAAGGGGGTGTTACCATAAACCACATCCGCATAATCAAAACCAGCTGAACCATTTTGGTGACCAGCTCCCAGCAGACCTGGGAAGAAAGGCAGTCTTTATTGTGGTACAGGGCCCTGAATTTGGGGCAGAGTTTGGCATGGATTGTGGCAGTGTGAGCAGAGGAGCAAGCCTGCTGCAGTATCTAAACTCACACTGAGGTAGTTGAAAGTTGGTACTACTTCGGGGGCATGTTCTAGCCTGTGTGGACAAAGCGGGGTGGTGGGGGAGAGCCTTGCCAGCTTCTGGCTGGCACCAAAGGTCATTGACACTGTTTTGTTTTTTTAGTGTTGACCCAAAGTTGGTTGAACTGGAACCAGTGCAGAACATTGTGGAAGTCTTGCTGGAGCGAGACTTCCATAGATGCTGTCGAGGGACCAGAAGTGTAGAGAACTGTGTCATCTGCATACTTGTGAATATGTGAGTTGGCTCAGGTGTGTGAGGGGGTGTGGTCATATAGGAAGATGGAAAATAGAATTGGACTCAGAATGGAGTCAACATTGAATGGAGCCCTGTGGGACCCTGTCTTGGATAAGGGGGTGGGGACAGGGAGCCTCCTACCTGTTCCGACTGTTGACACCTGGAGAGATAGGAACAGAACCAGTCAACAGTGGGGTTGAGAGGCCAGAAGAACTGAGCTTGTCCAGAAGGAATGAATGGGACAATGAGTCAAAGGCTTTGGCCAAATCGATGAAAATGGCTGCTGTCGTGTGCTCTTAGAGAGGCTGGAGTCAGTGACCTGAAGCAGGGAGGATTACTGATTTTTCTTTTCATTTGCTTTCATTCCTGAAGGAAGCTATGGAGGTTTGAAGTTTTTAGAAGTTCCCTCTCTTGTGCCATGCCCTCCTTGTAAAAATTAAATATCTTGGTACTATGCTATGCTGTTAACCATCAGAAACATGTGGTAGCACCATCCAAATAGATCCGCAGTATGAATCTATTATTTTCGTTCAACAGGTAACCTCAACAGAAAATATTTTTTTAAATTGTGAATGGCGGCCATCCTTAATGACTTACATCAGTATTACAAAATTTGCTGTAAAAGCTATTTTAAAAGTATCTGAGAAAATCAAAAGTACAGTTAGGATCAGTCTGAGCTACCACCAAGCCATATCCAACTCCATCTCTGGCACTTACCACCATAGGGCATGCCGCCATGTGTGATTCCACTAGGGGACTTAGCAGGGAAATGCCCCCCTCCAGTCCGCAAGTGTGGAACGAGGATAGCCAGAGTGGTGGGACCCAAGTGTGCCGGTACCATGCTGTTGCGCTCTGGGATTTTTCTGCTTTTCTTTTCTTCCAGTTCTAACAAACCAGCTGGTGAGAGTTCCATTGGTGCACATGGGCTCTGGTGATAGGCTGTGTCCTCCCTCCACTCCTCCATCCGCGCCACCACCATTGGTCACCTAGGTGGCTCTATCCCAGTGGAGACTGTGAGCCATCCCTGTCTGCAGGAATAGAGCATCCTGTAGATCCTTAATCCTCATCCCCAGCTGGCCTGTGACATCCTGAGTTTGTTCCCAAACCCGGTTCACCAGCTTGCGAGCGGTAACCTTTCCGTTGTGCTGGAACGGTTTTGTTTATTAAATATATCATTTTTTATTCTTGTAGTGTTTTTTTGTTTTGTTTTGTTTTTACCTTTGTTTTACCAGGAGAGAGACACTAAGCTGAAAGCTTGTTTACAGGTGCAACCTGGGAGCACAAGGAAATTAAGTGAATTGCTCAGGGTCACACAGTATGCAAGTGGGGGCTGTGGGATTCAAACCCAGGTCTCCCGGTTTGCAGCACAGAGCATTAAACCACTGTGCTATACTGGCCTCCCTTTTTATACTGCTTTTTTCTAGAATCAACACCAATGTTGAAGTTAATGCTGGCACTGAGGAGTGACCCGATATTGAGGACGTTGCCACACTAATGTGCACTGTTAAGAGTTTATTTGATTGACCATAATATTAAAAACCATTATAGGCATTACAAGGTTCTCCAAAAAATTTACTTCACACAATAACACAATAGCATTACAAAAAGTGCAAGTTACAATGCCAAGCAATAATTTCTCATCGACACAAGATAAAAAAAAGAAATAGAGAGTGAGGTTGGGTGAGTTGCATTAGCTAATGTCCACTAATACCAGGCATGTATCATGGGGTTGGAGGAATATGATAGAGCATAGTCTGAAATTGGAGGGGGGGTAGATTCAAAAGGGAAATGAGGAGGCACTGTTTCACAGAAGGGGTGGTGGCAAAGTGGAACCAACTGCCAGAGGAGGTGATTTTGCATCTGTGGGCAATTTTAAGAGGGGGGAGGGACAGGGTCAGAGGTAAAGTCATAACTGAGGGAAATGGGAGGGGTGGAGGCGGTCTGGGGGATAACACAGGTGTTTCGGGGGGCAGCTTCAGTAGATTAGACTCGAAGCTGCACACTCGAGCAGACTTGATAGACCGCTATGGCCTGTATTTGCTGGCATTTTCGTATGTTTGTATGTTAACCAGCTGGAGAAGTATTGGCAGTCTTGGAATCCCTTGCCAACTCCCACCACCCAGGAAGTAATCCATATACAAACTGATGCTTACAACAAGCTTAAAATGCAGTCGCACTAAGCCCCATCCTCTTAAATAAAATATATTCACCCTCCTTTCTAATTTTTAACCCTGAAGAAAAGAACATGGCAGTACTTTCAAAATCCTTTTTAGTGATTGGATGAAGAATGATGAACAAAATATCATACTTAGAATTAACATACAGAGTCAGTAAAGTCTTGCGGTACCTATTTCTTGGTTCCATACAGTATATAACAGACACTGAATCGTTATGTGATAGATTATTTCAGAAAATCCCATTTTACGTGGACACTGATCTTTTGTAGGTGCCATATATAGTGTTATAATGTTTTGTTAAAATAGAAATATTTTGAGTTTAGTATCTCAAATCTAGCCCACATAATCAATCTCCTATGATAAGGAGACATGGGAAGTGTCAAATAATCTTCTAGCGTATGTGGTATTTTATTTGTTTTAAACCAAAGGGCACATTTTTGTTTTCTTACGTTCTCCACACCTATTTTTTGTGCTACCTCAAAAAGTTTATATTTAGTAAATGTTCTATACTGGGGAGAAATATCAGATCTTTTTAAGGGGAATCTCAGTAATCAGGTCACACATAGGAACTTCACCGTCGGTGTAGCAGGATCCACACAGAAGATTTTCAGCAGTACAACTGGGGCCCTCACGCTGTCGTCGTCCATTGATGTCATCAACCCTATAAAAGCATGTGCAGCCCTGCTCCCTCCTCAGTTGTTTTCTGCCATCGACTCGTTTGCATGGGTCTCCACAGAAGTTGTGATGCAGTTTTGTTCCAGTTTTTGCCTCCTTTTTTCTCCTTAATATTTAGAATCTCTTTTATTAAAAGATCCCTTTATTTTGTTTATGTTGAGAATTAATCCTTCGACCTCTCTCTTCCGTTGCTGCCATTGTGGAAAGAAGATTGCCTCCACAGACTCTCTCTCTCTGTGGCTGCTGTCTTGAGCCTGACCCCGAACTCTCTGACTGTGAGCTTTGCTAGAAGTTTAACCAAACAATCCTTAGGTAACGCAAAAAGGCTCTCAGAAATTTCCTGACGGATCAACAGGTAGCCAGTTCCGAGCAGGGGTTCTCCAGGGTGCCAGCCTCTCAGTCGCCGGCAGGGTTGTCAAGTTCCCACGCCTCCAAGGCCCAAGACAAGTCCTCGGGGAAGAGTCATAAGAAAGACCGAGATCATGACTGCTCCCCCTAGCAGCGGTCTTGTTCCCCAATGGCTTCTTGTCCGTTTGGGGGTTCTTTGTCGGCTGTGGCACACTGACACACAAAGTCACTTTCCAGATCTCTGTGCGCTCCAGACCCGTACTGACAGCGCACCCACCCGATTCTCAGGTCGGCTGGTTGTCGACCTCCAGGTCTTCAGCCCCTCCGGCGATGAGGGGCTCATCATCAATAGCCCTTTATCGAGGCCTGACCCTTCTTCTTCTTCCAAGAGGGCTACAGGCTCCTTGGGTCCCCATGGTTCTTCAGGTGGGTTGTCACTGCCTTCTCCGTCAACCCTCCTCTGTCTACCTGAATAATATCCTCACCAAATTCACTTTGGTGATCTTCAACAGTTTAATGCATTCAGGCCCACATCAGCGCCATCAATGGCAGCTTCATTGTTGGCTCCTACTCATCGACTGTGGGAAGCTTCCCACAAGCTGTTGTCGGTGCCTCTGTCAGACCTAGATTTAGAAGACGTTGATGTCGAAAAGGAGTACCATCCTGACCTCATTCTTCCTGATGAAGAAGAGGAGGAGGAGGAGGAATTCCTTATCTTTGACAGGTCCTCAGCTTCCTCCGTCAGCAAGGATTCTGTTTAGCATGCCCCTAGGTCATCTCCTGAGGACCCCATATTTTTCAGTGTGATGAAGCAATTGTCCTCAGCCATGGGCTTCCATACTGAGGAGGAGGAGGATGTCACCAGAAAAGAGCTGGTGAACTTTCTGAAGATCCCAGAGTCTCCTCCCAAGATCATTCCTCCAGTTTTGCCTGCTTTAAGGAATGCAGCTACCGCAGTCTGGCACAGGCCTGACATGGTGCCAGCTATGCCCTGCAGGGCAGATAAGCTTTACCATGCCCCCCAGGGGTTCCCCTATTATGCTGCCCAGCCTGAAACAGACTCAGTAGTCATCAAGGCAGCTCATGACAGGTCTAAGGCACCTAAGCTCCCTTCCCCTGACAAGGAGTCATGCAGAATCGACCTTTGGGTTAAGAGGGTTTATGCCCCATCCACCCTTGGGCTGAGGATTGCAAAGTACCTGTCACATATGGTGAAATACCAGAATTCCAACTGGAAGAAGGGCAAGGCTGCCACTTAGGCCCTCCTAGATGGTTCATAGAAGCAGGAGGTTCTCAAGTGCTTGCACATGGCTGAGGATGTTAGCAAACACCTGCTCAGAGCCCTATATGATATGGCGGCACTGTTGCCAGGTTGCTGTCACAGGCATCTGCCTGCGTGGGAGCTTCTGGTTGAGTGTCTCTGGCTTTGCTGCTGATGTTCAGCAGAAGGTGCTTAATGTCCCTTTTAATGGCACTAAGCTCTGTGGTCCTGATGTTCAGGATATTATTAATGATCTGCTGGCATCCAGCAAGGCTGTCAGGTCTGTCCACTCTCTTTACCATATGCAGCCCAGGGGTAGACAGTGACCTCCTTTTCACAAGGCATCAAATAGACCCAGTGCAGTCTCTCGTCCACAAGGAAAACACAAAGCTTCCACTGCCCTGCCCGGTCGCCCCCCGCCAATGCTGGAGCTATGGCCAAGCATCCCCAGAAGTGAGGGACCAGCCCCTGTAGCTAGATCCGCCTCAGCTTGACTCCTTGCCAAACCCCCTCTTCTGGTCCCTGACCAAGAGGTGGTAGTCAGATGGAGGTCGGTTCTCCTGCATGTAAATCAATGGAGAACCATAACTTCACATGCCCGGATTCTGCAGATCATGGAAAGGGGGTCACACGCTGGAGCTCACCGACCTACCTCCAGAAACCTCTCCTCTACCCTCCAGCTAACCCCTCCCCCACTCACGTGTCTGTTCTCTGGGAGGAGGTACAGTCCCTTCTGTGCAAGCAGGCCATCGAGCCAGTTGCCAGGCACCAGAGAAACAAGGTGTTTTATTCCAGGTTCTTCCTGGTCCCCTAAAACGACTGGAGATCTGAGGCATATTCTGGATCTAAAGGACCTCAATCTGTATGTCCAGTAAAAAAAGTTCTGAATGGTAACTTTGCCAGGCCTGATGCCCCTTCTCAAGACAGGCAACTGACTATGTTCACTAAACATGCAGGATGCTTACTTGCACATTTCTGTCTTTCCCCCTCACAGGAGGTTTCTCCGCTGTTTGTTCCAGGGTGAGCATTATCAGTTTAAAGTGCTGCCCTCTGTGCCGCAGGTCTTTACCAAGTGCTTAGCAGCAGTCGCAGCAGCTCTCAGAGGGAGGGAATGTACGTTTTCCCTTATCTAGACGATTGGCTCCTAAAGGCCCCATCCTGGGAGCAGCTTCTGCTGACTCTGGAGGAACCCTTCAGCTGTTCCTCTCTCTGGGCATTACTGTCAGTCTGCTCAGGTTGGTTCTAGTCCCATCCCAAAGGCTGCAATATACAGGGGCAGTTCTAGACTTGGCACAGGGAAAGGTCTTCCTGCCTCAGAACAGGGCGGAGTGTTTTGTAGCCCAGGTTCAGGAAGTCACCCAAAGTTGCTGTGTTCCTGCAAGGGTGTACCTGAGACTCTTGGGTTTGATGGCGGCTGCCATTCCCACCATTCCTCTGGCCAGGCTTTACATGTGCATTCTTCGGTGGACTCTTGGAGTGCAGCGGGACCAGCGCACAGATATGTTAGATCAGTTAGTTCTGGTCTTTTCCCAAGTCCGCAAGGTGCTCCATTGGTGGATGAACCCCGTGAACCCACTAAAAGGAGTCCCTTTCCAGATCTCCCTGCCACAGCAGATCCTCACCACGGGTGCCTCCAATCTGGGCTGGGGAGCTCATCTGGGTCTGTTTCAAACCTAGGGCTCTTGGTCCCAGATCGAAGCCCCCCTGCATATCAGTGTCCTGGAGATGCATGCAGTTCTTTACGCCATGCAGGCCTTTCAGAACCACCTTCATCCAGGTCAGTTGCTGATTCAGTCAGACAACCTCAGCGTAGTATACTACATCAACATGAGGGTATGGTATTGGGAGTTGTATCACGGCATGTTTTCTCAGCCAGCCACGTCCCCGGGTATTAAACACTCTAGTAGACAGTCTCAGTATGCATGAGTGAGAGCTACGGTCATCAGTCGTAGAAGATCTATTCGACAGATGGGGGCATCCAGAACTGGACCTTTTTGCATCCCCACTCAACGCATAACTGCCCAATTTTTGCTCACTCGATCCAGAACGTGGAGTTTTCTGGTGAGACGCATTGTCCCTCTCCTGGAGTGGGAGGTTCCTCTACGCCTTCCCTCCATTTTCTCTAACTCAGGGGGTGCTAATCAAACTGCAGATAGAGGGAGCCAGCATGATCCTGGTAGCTCCATTCTGGCCCCAGCAGATATGGTTTCCATTACTTCAGCAGTTGGTGGAGGAACCTCTGGTACCCTTTCCTCCCGCTACAGGAATCTGCTGACCCAGGCTTAGGGGACCCTGGTCCATCCCAACCTCATGTCCCTCCATCTGCATGCTTGACTCAGGAGAACATAGCCATTGCCAGGTCTGGAGTCTCCAGTAGAGTGGCAGATGTCCTGGTGGCTCCCAGAAGCCTTCCACTTGAGCCACGTATGCCATGAAGTGGAAGCAGTTTGCCATCTGGGCTGCCAATCATAATCTGGACCCTTTCACATGTCCGGTGAGCCAGATTCTGGAATACCTGATCTGTCTGTCTGACTCAGGTCTCCAGTACTCCTCCCTCAAGGTTCACCTTTCAGCTACATTCATGAGCTGGTGGGTGTTCGTACCATGGCTCAGCTGGATGTCTTGTGTACCTTCTTGTGTGGCATCCTGCATCTGAAACCCCCAGTCTGTTCTTTTGTCCCAGTTTGGAATCTGAATTTTGTTTTGGAGAAGTTGACCCTGTTTTCCTTTGAGCCAGTCGCCACTTGCGAGTTGCGCTTTCTCTCTTGGAAAGCGTTATTTTTAGTTGCCATTACTTCTGCTCGAAGAATTTCAGAGTTTCAGGCCCTCTGGTGCAAGGAGCCTTATTTGATTTTTCACAAAGACAGGGTGTCTTTGTGCACAATCCTAAGTTTCTCCCCAAGACAGTATCTGAGTTTACACTCAACCAGTCTGTTCACCTTCTTGTTTAATTTTTCTGAGCATGCCAGTCCAGGGGAAGGACTACTCCATATGTTAGATGTGCTCAGAGTTTTGAAGTACTACCTGCTTCGCACCAAAGAATGCCGAAAGTCGAAGCAGTTGTTTGTCTCTTTCGCCCCAGGAAAAGAGTGCGTTTCAGTTTCTAAGCCATGTTTATCCAAATGGTTGATCAATTGCATTGTATTCTTTTACAATAAGTATGGCAAAGAATTGCCTGGAGCAATTAAAGCTAATTGCACAAGAGGCATGGCTACCTCTGTGGCTTGTTTCTGAGGGGTCTCAGCCACTGACATCTGTGCAGCTGCCACCTGGAGTACCGTCCATACTTTCACCAAGCACTGCAGTCTGGACATTGCCTCAAGAGCCCATGCAAGATTTGGCAGGGCTGTGCTGTGCTGCAGGGCCTCCTGTCTTAAGTTATGGCTGGCCTTCCTCTCTGACTGTCTGTTCACCTGTAACTGCTTGGTATTCATTCCTATGGTGTGACTGGATGACTGAGATACCCCCGAAGAAGATAAAACAGTTATGTAAGAATTTAATGTAACAGTAGATCTTTGAGGGATCTCAGTCATTGGATCTGCTTTCCCTTCCACCATCCCCCTTTTGGGGCTCCTTACTGGAACTGGCTATCTGGTGTATTCAGCCTTTCACATAAGCCTGTGCAGCTCTCTCTCTCTCTCCTCTTGGTCCCCCATGGCTCGAGCTATGCTCCCTTTGTCTCCGGGGAAAGAACTGAGAAGGGGACCGGGGCAGCTCATGCCTTTATAGGGTTGATGACATTGACGGACATCGATGATGTGGGCGGCCCCAGTTGTACTACTGAAAATTTTATATGTGGATCATTCTTCACCGATGGTGAAGTTCCTATGGTGTTACCTGATGACTGAGATACCCTCAAAGATCTACTGTTATGGTAAGTTCTTAAGAAACTGTTCTTTATTCCACTCCCTTCCTCCCCTAGTTTTCACTTTGATCCTTTCTTATCCCAATGGTTCCTCTGGTGTCCAGTCTCCTTACTTCAGTCTCTCCGGTCCTTTCCTATCTTCTCTGCTGCGGTCAATCTTGCAATTACTTTTTTTTTTTTTTTTAACCAGGGGAGAGAGACACTTAGCTGAAGCTTGTTTATAGGTGCAATCTGGGAGCACAAGGAAGTTAAGTGACTTGCTCAGGGTCATACAGTATGCAAGTGGGGGGCTGTGGGATTCAAACCCAGATCTGTAGGTTTGTAGCTCAGTGCCTTAAACCACTGCGCTATACTGCCTCCTGGGCACTTACTCCAGTGCACTCCAAATGCCCTTCCGATTTCGGCACTGGGTCACAACCTTGCCGTTTCTCTCTGCCATTCAGCTCCACTCCTCAGCCAGTGCTTAGGTATTAGTTCCTGGTTTCAAGCTGCAATGTAGAATAGCTTCCCATCCAGCATAATAAGCTTCTTCATTTAGGGGGACAGTTGAAGATGAAGGCTAGCAGAGACGCATTTAAGTCAAGTGAAGACTTAATCCATCCACTGTGAATGTGAAAGTAATTGCCAGATTCAAAAACACAGTAGCAAGGCAGTGTGGTTATGCTAGAGTCAGCTAATATGCAGGCTTGGAGTCGGGCAACAGCTACATCGCTGAGTTCTCCTTGGGGCCACATTTGGATATCGATGCGGGTGGTGGGCACAGCCTCTTAGCCTGCTCAGCACTGGGAATCCCCCGCTCATCCTGGGGCCTCCTCTTAAGGCAGCTGCTCTTCCAGCTCCTTTGGCGTACACGTGCCAGCAACAAGAATCTCTGCCTAATCCTCCCCTTGGGCAAAGATGTCACCAGAGCCTCAAGGTCCAGCCCACGGCCTATACCAGGTGGGCCAGCAGCCTCTACCTCCTCCATCATAGAGGGGCCTCAGCAGTTTTTTGACAAGCTTTCCTTGTTCTTCAGTCCTCCATGACCTTTGTTATGGGAGCAGCACTAGGCTTGGGTCTATACCATAGATTCATGGTATAGGGAGTCCCAACAGGGCCCCGTTTGGGGCCCACTCCTCGGTACCAAACCCAACCAACGCCTGCACCTCATCTCTATCATCAATTTCTGAGGACACCAAATCTTCTCTGTCTGTCACCACTGCTGCCGAGTACATTCTGTGCCAGTGGTTTGTGGTGGAGATGCTCCAGGTGTTAGGTCTACAGGCATTTGCAAGCCATGATCCAGTTGCCCTGCCATTGGAACTTCATGACACTGGTCATTTCTTCATGGCCCAGGGCCACAGAGGAGGCATCAATGACTCTATGAATATAGAAACATAGAAATTGTCAGCAGATAAGGACTGCTAGGCCCATCTAGTCTGCCATAGGCCCTATATATTGTATGTGGCCCCTGACCCTATGTGATCAATGGCCCAATTCCACATCTTCTGTCCCCAGGGACCTCCATATCTGGTATCGTGCCCCCACTGGCTCAGCAGGTTCAGTACCTCACCCCATTTCGGGGCTTAAAGCAACAGTATTTTAGTCACTACCAGCAGTAGTGTCTTTCTGGAAAATACACTCATTCTTCATCCGGACTGGTGGCTTGAGGGGGGCTGAAACATAGAAACTAGAATTTGTCAGCAGATAAGGACCACTCGACCTACCCAGTCTGCCCACTTTGTCTCTGCCTATACTTTCACCGCAGACCCTACATGATCTCCGGCTACTTCCGAGGCTGAGATGCTGGACATGTTCCCTCTTGTCACACCGGCAACCCGGGTTTAGGAACAGGTCAGGGTCACTTGGGGGCCAGCCGGGTGAGGGTGGATTGAGAGTCCTAAGATGGCTCTCATCCCTTGGGGAAGAGGGATTCTGAGTCGTGCCACTTGCCTCACACCTGACCTAGGCCTGATAGCAGCTTTGACAGGGTCAGCAGATATGGAGGAGTGTGTGCTGACGCAGCACTAATGTGAGTCAGCACACACATGCATGCAAGCATCACACACAGATGCCTCAGGGAAAAAAGTCAAGAAAATAGCCCTGGCTTGAAGGAGGAACTGAAAACAGTTGGTAATTTTCTCCTCAGGGTCTGGGGGGGGGAATGATCCGGGTGGCGTCGGACTGGAGTGACCTGGGAAATAAACAAAAAAATAATGAAAGTCAGATACTTAATATGACAACAAAACCAAAAAGTTCTAAACCTAAAACAGTAAAAAGAGAATCAAAGAATAATAAACCCAAATGGCTTCCCAACCAGTAAAGATCTACTCCGTAAATGTAAATGGTCTTCATAACCCCATCAAAAGATCGCGAGTGATGCAGCACTTAAATAAACAAAAGGCAGATGTTTTATTTATACAAGAATCACACCTTTCAGATATCGAACATCAGAAATTAACATGGGGGGGGGCGATACACCATTTATTCCTCATCTCATCCGAGTGGACGTAAAAGGGGTGTTGCAATAATGATCCCATCTACTACCTAATTTAAAATAAATAAGATACATGCCAACAGACTAGGACACTATATCATCATTCAAGGTTGCCTATATAACCAAGAAGTCACACTAGCCAATATATATCTACCTCCACAGACTAAATCACCAATAATTCATCAAATACTGAATAAAATACTGGATCTTCACCAGGGGCAGTTACTAATGGCAGGAGACTTCAATATGACAATCACTCCAAATCTTGGTTCATCAAACCCTAAAATCTATCGTCTGTCAACCCCAGTAAAGTTTTTCAAAGCACAACTTGAAAACCTCGGATTGGTAGATATCTGGAGGAAATTTTTTCCCTCAGCCCCAAGTTTTACATATTACTCTGGAAGATTTCATTCATATTCTAGACTAGATTATATGTTTACCTCATGCGAACACTTCTTCACAGTGAGTGACATAACTATTTGTCCAAAAATAATATCTGACCACCACCCTCTACTACTAAAATTAGACTTGGGTAAAGAAACGAAACAAACACTTTGGAGACTAAATCCTTATCTCTTAAAGGATAAAGAATCCACTGACCAAATAAAGAAGAGAATCCCACAATTTTTTGAAGAAAATGCACCATCGGCTGTCTCAGAAGCCCTATTGTGGGACGCCATGAAGGCCACCATCAGAGGCGAGATCATTGCATATGCTTCTCAGAAAAAAAAAAAGAAAAGGAGAGGAAATATAATGACCTTACCATGACCTTGCAAACTCTTCAACTGCTCTATAGAGAGGGGGGGACAAAGAAGTACAAACAAAAATTAGAGAAACTACATCTGCCATTCAAAAAATAATAGATGAAAGGATCCAAATGTCTCTAATGTACTTAAATCAAACCAATTATGAGGGTGGATCCAGGGGAACACGCAGATTGGCACAGAAGTTGAGAGCAAGGACAACCCCAGTTACAATATTAAAAATTAAACAACCTCAAACCGGTAAGATTACCCATAGAGAAGAAAACATAAGACAGGCTTTCGCTTATCATTATCAACAACTATATACAACACATAATACTTCTTCCCAAGAGGACAGACAAACCTTCCTAGCCCAGTTACAGCTCCCAAAAATCACAACACCACCAGCCCAGAAATTACAAGCCCTGATTGTAATTGAAGAAATAGAGGCCGCGGTCACTAAACAATCATCGGGTCACTGCCCCGTTCCTGATGGATACATTAACGAGTGGTATAAAATCTTTAGAAAAGAATTAACTCCAAGTCTTCTTAAGTTATATAGAGAAACGGCAACGGGAAATTTAGCCCCGCCATCATGGGATTACGCCACAATTGCCGCTATCCCAAAACCTAATGGAAACAATTTAGACCCCTCCTCCTACCGCCCGATATCCATATTAAACTCAGACTATAAAATCTTTATGGCCATCTGGGCCAAGAGAATAGAAACTATCCTCCCAACAATAATACATACAGATCAAGCGGGTTTCATAAAAAACAGGTCAACTATGGACAATGTCAGTAAGTCCCTAATATTAATGGAATATATCCATACTCGGAAAATTTCAGCTGCCTTTTTAAGCCTTGATGCTGAAAAGGCATTTGATAGGGTCTACTGGCCCTTTCTATGGGATACATTAAAAATCTTCGGCTTCCCAGACTCATTGCTACATTGGCTGAGCCAAATATACCTCTCGCCAAAAGCTTATATTCGAATAAACGGGGGGACTTTCCTCTCCAATCACACTACGCCAAGGCACAAGGCAGGGCTGTCCTCTCTCCCCTCTACTGTTCGTGTTATATCTCGAACCTTTAGCAAAGGCGATAAGAATATAAAAAAAAATAGAAGGTATCTCAGTGCAGCAAATTGAATATAAGATCAGTCTTTTTGCTGATGATATTCTCCTTTCCCTCCTATCTCCTACAGATTCGATTAAAGAGACATGGAAATTCTATCCTGATTTGAAGAACTAGCTGGCTTTAAATTAAATATTTCAAAAACCAAAGCCCTCTTATATAATTATACCCCTCCAAACACCTTAAAACGAAGTCTAACCATTAAATGGCACTCAACCAAAATAAAATACCTAGGCATACACATACCCCATAATCTTCATGTAATTGAATTAATCAATTACAAACCTATTTCCATCACGATCAAGAAAGACCTGGATAGATGGACTCACCTTCCATTTTCCCTGTTCCAGCGCATTAACACTATTAGAATGAATGCCTTACCCCACCTACTGTATTTGTTCCAAAATATTCCATATTTCCCATCTCAATACTATTTTAAATCATGGGATAACATGATATCAATGTTCATTTGGAACAAACAAAAACCACAAATCCGTCTTTCAATACTAAAATTATCATTGGCTCAGGGTGGAACTAACCTCCATGACCTCAAAAAATACGCAGAAGCCGTATTTCTTAGAATTCTTCTTTTGTGGCTTTCTGAACAGGTTGATTCCCTATGGAAGAAATTAGCGTTTCACCTGAATGATATGTATGACATAAAAAAAAAATTGTTTCTTCTTCTGGGAGTACCCCTCCTTTAAGAGACTTTACTGATATAACCTTACAGGTTTTAAAAATATGGTTTAAAATGCGAGATAAAGAGCCACTTCAATTAATTTATGAGTACTGTAAGGTCATTTCAGAGGACGACCTCTTCATTCCATCCCATGACGACCTAACTTTCTCCCGCTGGTGTAGATTAGGACTGGAACAGGTGTTCCAATTTCTAGGTCCTAATGGGATCCTATCATTTGAAGAACTAAAACTTAAATTCAACCTACCAAATGTTGATCATTTTAGATACCTCCAAATCAGAAACCACTTATTACGCAACAGAATCATTCAGGTCAAACTGACCCCTCCACTCCTTCCCCTCTTAAAACTATTTTTTGACCATTCCCTGGGACAACATTGGAATCATTTAATTGGAAATCTATATAAAATGATGCGAGATCGAACTAAAGAATCAACAAATTCAATATTGACAAGTTGAAACAAAGATTTAGACCTTGTTGTATCTAAAGAAGAGTGGTCCTCTTCATCTCTGTGTGCGGTCAAAATCACCCAATCGCATATTTGGAGAGAATATTCATGGAAGTGTAGATTTAGGTTTTTCAGGTCACCATCAAGTCTGACAAAATACCTTCTGATTGAATTTGGGGCTTGTTGGAGGGAGTGTGGAGCTGAGATGGCAGACCTGGCACATATAATGTGGCAATGCCCACGCTTGATGCCTTTCTGGATATGTATACAAAAAGAAATCAGTAATAGTCTTGGAGAGAACATTGAGCTCACAGCTGAAGTGGTACTTATGGCTGTTTACTCGGATCGTTCCACCCCCATGGACAAAAACCCTGCTGCCCATTTTATTGTTGGCTGCAAAAAAATCCTTAACAAGGAAATGGATGACCAAAGAAATCCCGGCCATACAAGATTGGAGGCGAATAGTGATATCTGTTTACCAGATGGAAAATATCACTGCAAAACTTAATAACCGAACGGATAAATTCGCCACACTCTGGCAGAGATGGTCAGGGGTGTAGCTACAAGGGTGCAGGGGGTGCAGTGGCACCCGGGCCCATGAGGTTTGAGGGGCCCAAATCATAATTTTGATGTTTATTCAAAACTGGGGAGGAGCCCTGTAACATCGCCTTGCACCCAGGCCCTCTGGGAATTTGCTACGCTACTGGAGATGGTCAATTTATCAAGCAAGGGTTGATCCTGATTTTTGCCCATAACATGTATGACTCGGGGAGGAGAAATGAGATTAGAATGGTGCCCCAGATTTGTTTGATTTTAACAAAGAATATGAAAAATGTATTTCAATGCTAGACTGTATTAATTGTAAAAGATCTCTATACATACTTGAATAATGTAAATCTGTATAACAACAAAACTGAAGTAAGCACAGAAAAAATTCTGATTGTAAAATATCTCCTGACTTAAAAGAAAAAGTTCAATAAAAACATATTTAAAAAAAAAAAAGAAAATAGCCCTGGCTCACTCAAAATCCCTCGCAGGCACTGCACAACCCTACCTGGAAGGCCACCTTCCAGTATGGCTCTGTGTAAATGGCATAACCTCCCAGATCATGCACACTCACTGGTGCAGCCTATGAGGGCGGGAACCCCGATAACCCTTCTCATTTTTCCACACCAAAGACTGTACGACTCAGACTTTTTTTTTTCTCCTTCTTTTTCCCTCCGGTTGCCGTTCCTTAGGCATCCCTCAGGCATCCCCAGCTTATGCCGCCCAGTCTGAGACCCCCCTCACTCTAGGTTCCCCCAGAACCCCGACCTAGCACCCTGTTCCACTGTTGTCCCCCCTGGCTTGTGCCCCCCAGGGCAGGGCCACCTTCCTCTTACCTTGGGCACTACTTCAGTTTAGTTCGGTGGTCTGGTGCAGGCTGCAGGATATCAGGACCTGGGTAGGCGGGGTCCGACAGTGGGTGTGGGGCTGGCGTACCATCATCTCCCCAGGAGCTGAGGTGTTTCCTTGTTTCAGGTTCATGAGCATGACCTCTACGGAGATTCAGACATGCAATGTTGCTCAGCATGAGTCAGGCACACTCCCTCACCCTGCTCGCGAGCATCTGCCATCGCCTCCACCCCTTATGTGCACAATCCCGGCTTTGGTACCCCCAGTCTCCACTGGGAGTTGCTGCTGTGGTGGGATCACGAGCCCACCCTCCCCAGGAGAGGAGAGCTGTCCTCCGGACACTTGATCATCTCCTCCCCGGCTGACCCCAAGCAACCCGAGCTCGTTCCCGACCTTGGGTCGCCAGTGTAATGCGATGTGTGGCGTCCAGCGCTTCAACCCTCCAGTGCCACTGGGCCAACCCCGACTTGGAAGTTCTTGGTTGAGATTGCACAACTCCCTCCTTAAGAGCCAGCTTGCTTCTCAACTAAAGAGTGGGGCTCTATGGAGTAGATAGATTCCTGAAAGATTGGAAAGTTACTTACTGTAACTCTAGATCTTCAAGAATATCTTCTCCATAGAGCCACATTAACTGTCACCTCCTTTTCTTTATACAGGGGTTATTCTAAACTGGGACTTTCTCATTCCATGACCTCATCTGGTCTTAGAAACTGAGTAGGCAGATTAGTTCCTTAACTGCACCTCGCCTCACACCACTGGAGAGAGGGACTATTATTAGTGGGTGCCGAGTCCTCTTGCTATCTAATTTTCTGTAGGCAGATGGACCAGAGCACTGTGTCATAAAAGCTCAGTGCTTGTCCTTATTGATTGACTGACTGACTGATTGATTGATTGATTGATTGATTGATTTCAAAAGTTTCACCAGGAAAGACATACTGAGCTGCTAACTGCCTGAGTGAAGGGAAGTGGAGATTGATCAAGAGGTAGAGAAAATCTAAACAATAAAAAACAGTATTACATTACAAAAATAGAAATCGTATACAGTTGTACAGCATATCAAAGGAGCATTATTGTAGATTAATGAAGGAAATCAGTGCAACAGATACAGGTAGTAGATAAGACTGAGTTATGATAGGCAGAGGGAACTATTCATAAAGGTAAAGCATGGGGATGACGGGAACAAAATGGCCAGGGTAAAACCAGTGTTGGGGGAGGGTGGCGAGACAAGCAAGCAATAATTCCCGACAGGGTGGACGATAATGGGTAGTACTGGACTGCCCAGGGGCATAATGAGGTCCGATGCTGCAGGCAGACAGCCTTATAGCCACTGGAAGGTCCAGTATTGCCCATACTGCCCACCCTGGAGGGTATTATTCCGCTTAGAAAATGGGCTATTTGTGACTTTGTTTTATAAAATAATTTAAAAATCTCACCATTTTACTTAAAAATGTAGTATAGATTCATATAAATAATTCTGTTGTAAAATAGTCCCTCAGCTGCTGATATAGCTGCCAGTAGAGGGCACGTTTGTTTTTAAATACACTTTTTACTGTACCCTTATGTACTCGACGGGTCCTTTCCTTGTGTCCCCACCTTGGTTTTTCTGCCTGGTTGCCTCGTTTACTCTGTCACTCTGTCCCTGGTTTTTTGTTTTTCTTTTTATCTTAAGAGGGGCTGTAATAGTGGGATGAGAATGATAGCGTGGTCAGGGCTATAATAGTGGGATAAGAGTGATAGCGTGGTCGGAACCAGTGACCAAAGAAACAGTTTCTGTGTAGTTGTAGTGGCGGAAGGGGGGATGGCGGAAGACAAGGACCATAGTAATGTGCTGCTGTGCTCTTCCCCTTTGGTTTTTATGCCTGGTAGCCTCGTTTTGTCTGTCAGTCTCTCCCTGTTTTTTTGTTGTTTTTTCATTTATCTTAAGAGGGGCTGTGGTAGTGGGGTGAGAGTGATAGAGCGGTCTGAAGGCAGTGGCCGAAGACACAGTTTCTGTGTAGTCGGAAGCAAGGACCATAGTAATGAGCTGCTGTGCTATGTAACAGAGATAGCACGCTACGTCTGATGAGGCTTTTATTTAACTGAAGAGGGGCTATGGTAGTAGAGTGAGAGGGATAGTGCGGTCAGAAGACAGTGTTCAATGTAGTCAGGAGTAAGACCAAGACTGTAGTGAGGAGCTGCTGATGTAATATAGATGGCATGCATGATGAGGCGGGTCGCGGAGCCCTCAGAGCAGAGAAGACCCAAACTGAATCATTTTAGTGGCATCAGCGATGACTGTGTAAGGTATGAAAAGGGCCTAAAAAAGTGTTGGAACCGCTGGAATTAACGGGTTCTTTTCTGACTAGTGGGCGGGGCAGTTCGAAGCGTCAGGCTGCGGTTCATATGTGTGAATGAGGTATACTGTGCAGCACTTTTTGACTTTGTTTTGAAAGAAAGAAGTAGTTGGGAAGGGGGACAACTGAGCTTTGTGGTAAAATTACATTACAGTCAAGTTGCAACTACTGGCTCACTAACTGATAAAAACAAATGGTGACAGTTTGAAATTGTGTGCCGAGTGCCTAAGCCAATGAGAAAGCAGGCTGGGCACAAGAATACTTGGCTGGCCCTGAGGCAGGTTTAATCTGCCACTTTTTATTTGCTGGGCATCTATTGAAAGTTAATGTACCCCTGTGGAATGGGTACCAACTAGTCAGATACCAGCAAATAAAAATCCCATTTTCTAAGAGGTAAAGGATCATGGGCAGTTGCAGGAGGGAGAAGAAAAGTCATGAAGAAGAGACTTTAGGAAGAAAGCAGAAGAGGCAGAGCAATCGACAGGGGAATGGAGGACCAGAGTTTAAGAAAGTGATAAGAGAAAGCAGACTGATCAACAATAGAGTTTCTAGAAGGAACGGAGAGGGAATTGGAAAATATTACTGCAGAAAGAGTAGGAGGAAGAAGAGGGAAAAGATAAAAGGGATGTACGGTAGAAGGGAAGGGAAGAAAACCTGAATTTGTATATAAACGAAGCACAATGGTGGGAAAAACTCCTAAAATCGAGAAAGGAGACTGAAAGGACAGAGTAGAGCAAGCAGTGGTGGTTATGAGGGGAACAGTCCAATGCAAAAGGACAAAAAGAGTAAAAGAAGGGGTCCAGTCTGGCAAGAGAGGATTTGGGAGCTCCACTATAGACTAAGTCACCGTAGTTAAAAATAGGGAAAATTATCTTCAAAACAATCTCTCTGTAGGCAAGAAGTGGGATGCCTGCTTTGTTCCTGTACAGTGCACCAAGCTTATAGTGTATGATATATTGATCTTATGATCTATTGTTTTCAATTGTATCCCTCCTGGGGCTGTACAAGAAGGAAAAGAGAGAGAGAGAGAGAGAGGTCTCCTGTGCACTTGTCTTACATCCTTTACTTTTTCAGCAGATGGTGGTGATGTTTTTCCTGTGACTTCTGCCAGACTAGTTACTAGGCCCCTGGCTTAGACTGATCTGGTTCCCTGTCAAGCACTGCCTGTTCAGGGCAAATACTGGAGTATTTGTTAAATTTGTTGGAATCCTCTCTTCTGTTCCCTGTGATGGAACACCAGTTTCAGATTTCTACTTTTACCTTGAGAGGCTCTGTAGAACCCCTCACAAATTTCTGCCCTTTTCAGGGTTGGCTTTTTCACTTTCGGTAATCCTTTTGAGGTTATACTAATGTTGAATCTGGCTCTACAAATTTTATTCCCAGGATACTGTTGTAGAGACATTCTGCTCCTTATATTATTTTTTACTTTTCCAAACATTTTTATTTAAAAAAAAAAATTCAATTATTTTCTTTCTCTCTTTGGAAAAAAGAACCCGAGGCTTTTGGGACAAGTACAGTACCACAATTTCTGCTGTTAGTGTGTGTGACACCATACTTGATGCGCATCTACCGCCAAATATTTTTTTTTTTTTTTGCACCTCTGTGCTGCCAGCACCTCCCCCTCTACCTACCAGACTCAGCCTTGCATCTTTGGCCACCACTGAAGTCCTTCTGCAGCCTACTGTACTCTGGGCTGGCTTGTCCCTGCCGGTGCCTCCTCTGTCGGTTGTGGAGGGGAAAAATACCTGGAGCCTCCCGCCTTTTTCCAGTTGGCCGGCTCATCCCTGTCGGGAGCGTCCCTGCTGACTAGAGGAGGAGTGAACGAGCTGGGCAAAGGCCAAGGGATGACGTGGTGCTGACATGCTGGGGGTCAGTTGATGTGGGAGGGGGTCTATGCGGCCATCTTCCGGTGTGCCATTGGTGCGGCAGTTTTCCTCCTTTTCATCCCCATCCCCCACCCGCATGGACGTGTATGCTGCAGCCGACCAGGAGAGGGGGTGCCTGATGGCAAAAGTTCACCCGCACCGTCAGTGGCACCACTGCACACCTCCACCAGGAGCCGCTGCAGAGCTATGCAGCATGCACCCACCCCACCCCCGGGAGGAGAGTATCTATCAGACATGCTGGATCTTTCCTGCCAGCCTCCACTCCTGAGATCCTGGGCTCAGGGCATGAACCGGGCTCACCAGCATGCCAGAGCAATCCCCTGTCGCTTGGCGTCACAGAGCCGGCGTTTGCCCGAATGTTTTAACTTTGTCAGAGTCCTAGTGCCTCAGCTCTAAGACCAAAGGGCATGTCTCTATAAAAAAAGATGTAGAGTTATGGTTACCTTGAAGATCTAGTGTTATGGTAAGTAGCTTTCCTTTTTTGTCAGGAAGCAATAGCGTCTGCCTAGTATCACCATACATATCTTTTGTGCAGATTTTAGAGATTATTGTTATATTTAGTGTGTATGACTTGTCTGTGGTGAGGTCTGAGTAGTAACATGTCATTCAAGCAGAGTGTAACACCAATTGAATCAATTTCTGTTCATCATCCTTCCAGCAACTGGAGACCTGGTTCTACTCCCAAAGGTTGCTACTAAACGACAAAAAAAAACAAGACGATGCTCCTCTCTAGCCCCCAACTAAAACGGAGATGCCCAGAACTAACAATCACAAATCACATGACTGCCCCACTGGAACAGGTTCACTCCTTCAAGTACCTAGGTGTCATTGTGGATGATACCCTCTCATATGTTCAGCACATTGACATGGTGGTGAAAGCTATGAACTCTAAATTAGGGATCCTGTTTAGGTACAAGAAAAGCCTAACTGCTGAAGCCCTCCGGCTCTCAGTCTCCAGCTTTGTCCTCTCCCTGGTTGACTACAGGCTGGTGGTTTGTGGCAGTGCCACTGATACGGCCCTCAAAAGGGTTGCCACTGCCCTTAACAAGGCTTGCAGACTATTGCTAAATGCTGCCCGCTTCACACACACTTGTACCCTGTATGGTCTGGCCCACATACAACCGCTTCAATCCAGAATCAGATACCAGACTTGCCTGCTAGGGAGAAAGGACGTGATGTCCCAACCCCTACCTGCATTGCAGACCTGGTAAAGGAAGCAAGCTCCAAGTACAACACACGAAGAACAGTGACAACACAGCTTGATGTCCCATTTCGTAGAACTTCTCTAGGACAAAGATCCTTCATGTACCGAGCTCCACTATGGCTAGTGAGATCCCTGCTGCAGCTCTCAGTACAACAAATGTTCAGTCCGTTAAAAGAGAACTGAAGCAATACCTGCTGAACTCAAATGCCTATGACTGCCTTACCTGAATCCATATCTTCAACCTGGATAGCTGCTCTTAAACACCTCTGACTCCCGTACGTGAGTCCATATCCTCAACCCAGATACCCATCTCATCTGTCTGAGCTTTTCTACTGTTTTACCTACCCTGGACCCCCACCTGCCATCCCTTGCCACCCCCCCTCAAGCTCCTTCCAGTTCCCTACCCTCCGTACCCCCCAACACTTCCCTTTCTACCCTCTCCCCTAAATATTCTCCTTCTCCCAGTCCTTTCTCTCTCCCCCTTTCTCTCTCTCTCTCTAATCTAACCCTCGTTTGCACTCTTCCCCCCCTTTCTTTCTCCTACCCTTTCCGATACTCTACCTGACAGGCCCCCCTGGAGCAGCTATGCCGCATGTTGCTGATTGGGAAACCTCGTTCGCATTCTCCCCCTTTCTGTCTCCTACCCTTTCTGATACTCTACCTTGACAGGCCCGCCTGGGGCAGCTATGCCATACATTGCTAATTGGGACTCTCCTCCCGCTGTTTAATTTCAGTTGTCTAAGTTACTCAAATGTATTATTTATGTATATATTCTGTATTACATGGCAATCTTATGTTTTATGTTAACTGTCAAGTTTCTATGTCTCTGCTGTTTTACATCCTGACATGGAACCTTTGTAAAAGAGTGTATATTCAAAGGTTGTATCCGATTTATCAAATAAATAAATAAAGCATCCACTCCCAACACACATGGATTTGCTTACCCATGATGCTTTGTGCTGTGTTTGAAGCTTTTGCTTATACATGTGTTTACAGGAACCAACAGTTGGAAAGTAGCTGCCTTCTTCTATCATTTATGTATCATTTATATATTGTTCTTCTTTCTGATTAACGTTTAAACTACTTCACCTCTTTTGACTTACTACAGCAATAAAAAGAGAAAAGTTTATGCCAGCCAGTCAGCACAGTGGTAGCAAAACCACTTGTGACCCAGGTTCACTACTGAGCTGGAGTCATCAGAGGACCAATGGAGGAGGGATGAACAAGTATTCCACAGGATGCTCTTTTCCTCGGGGAGAGAGGGGAGCACTCCCCTCCGTCCCTTGGGTGAGGACAGGTGATAATGCAGCACAAGTTGCTTCTGAGGGAGGGGCAGTTGCCAGCTGAGAGGTATGCGTCAACAGGCAGTAGCATGTGCTCATGTACTTGACGCTGCTCTGGTGCCAGCTTCTAAGTGTAAGGGGAACTTGTAACTAGGAAAATACAATGATGGGGTATGATCAGGCTCTGGCAACTGACCATCTCCTCCCTCACCTTGGAGGTCCCTGTATAAGAGGGTCAAACTGCTTATCTGACCCTAGCCTCCATCGAGGGGGGGCCTGCCTCAACAGGGAGTAAGCCGGGGGTAAGGGGGAGGAGCTGTAAGTGCCAGAGAAGCCCGGGTACTAGGCTGGGCAGTCGTCATCACTGTGGACTGTCTCTGAGTTATAGGCATATAACCAATAAATGGAAAAAAAGGAGGAGTTCACATGTATCTACTCTCAAGCAGCTGAAGAAGCAGTATCTTTCCATGCTTATAGGACTCATCTTGTGATAAAAGGGAATTGTCAGTTATTAGGGAGCACTTCTCATTAAAGTCTGACCCTTGGTTCCCAGATGTCGGCTATAGTGAGGGTATGTTTGTACCGTTGCCAGATTCCGTCCTTATTTTAAAGCTGAATATGCAAATTCTTGTAGCGTGCAAGGCCTGGCTATAATGCAGTCTGCATAGTGACATGGTCTTTGGCATATCTCAGTATCACTCGTACTTTGATTAACTACTGGTAGTACCTGGATTGAAAATACAGAGGTTACTTTTATGTAGTACTGTTCATGCACTGCATTCCGAGCAGTTTATTTGCACAGGGTAGTATAACAGAGATGCCACATCTCATTTCTTGTGGGGTCCTGCTTCTGCTTAGGACAGCTTGAAGCCCTGTGGTACTACTGGTATTTTGATTGCTATTGTATAGAAAGAATTCTTAACAATAAACAAATATATATTTTGTTGTGAGTTTTGTCATCTCAGATCTATATCTTTCAGGTGTTAGAAGAATTTTGCCTTCAAGCTCAGGTTTTCTCAGTAGGCAGGATGTTAAAATAATTATTTTTCCACAAAAGAAACTGATTACTGGGGCGAAAGAGTTAAAATGACAAAAAACATCAAGGCCGTTGTGACACATCCCTAATCCTTTCTACAGGTCGTCCTCTTTCTAAACACCTAAATGTTTGTGACAGACTTTTATTTCATGTTTTATATTAAAGAGTGGTTTATGATTAAATGTTAATGAAATAGAATTTTCTTTGGGCTTTAATTATATTCCACTAGTTTTGAACATTTTTCAAAGTAGCACACCAAAACCCACTGTTTGCTATGAATTAATAATAAAAGCAAGCCTGTGCATTATCATTCATGCATTCTTTAATCACCCCAACAGTGATTTATCTGACAGCATGAAATGGGCACTTCCTATTAAGTAGTTCGCAACAAAATCAAATTAGTGAACAATTCAACCCCCGTTGCAGGCATGTCAGTTAAGAAAAGGTTGGCCACTCGCATATGTCTAAAGAGGGCCAGGATTAAGATGAAGTCTTGATCTATAGCGAGTGTAAATCAAGCATTAAATTTGGGTAGGATTACACCAATCAGCTGCTCTTTGGTCATATAGTCTGCTTTAATTGCAGCAGAAGTGTAATCTCCCAGACATGGCTAGATATTGGCTGTATTACTGTGGTAAAAGTACATGCTGCACACTGCTAAGAAGCACCTGTCCCTGTCAGACTAGTAAAGTAATTGTTCCTAAGGTTGCTATTTGTTTGATTTTGACAGGATCACCTGGTTCTCAGGGTCCATAATGGGTCATCTGTTTTTTTCACAGAGGTACTGCTTTTTTATGTTTCCTTGCACGTGCATGCGCAAAGCAAACATATTGTTAGAGTATCACGCTTCAGAAGTGTGTCACTGTCACATTCAATGCAGCTTACACCGCAGGAGGCCTGACAGTAACAGACCAGTGGTCAGTAAGGCTGATAATGAAGCTGTTCTGGTAGGTGATGGGTAGAAACTTCATGTAATTGAAAGGATCAAGCCACACCTATGAGTATCACAGTATGACTGGGTCCTTTCATTTAGTAGACGCCACCCAGCAGCCAACTGAGTGGCATCATTATCTGCCTGCTGAAAACATAAAAAAAGCTAGTCCTGGGCTGAATGACCCTTCTGAGGCCCCCCATCACATATTTGTTATCCTCCCCCCACTATTATGACACTTGAATGCCCAATCCCCAGTATCACCCTTGTGTAACAATGCCTTTTTTTTATTTTAAACTTGAAAAGCAGTAAACTGTCCATTGACATCTTTTGCAGTATAGCAACCTTCTAAGACCCTCCAAGTCTGATATTTGCTACCATTATGACACTGGTTCCCAATCCCCAGTGTCACCCTTGTGTCATCACGTCTTTTTTATTATTTTAAACCTGGAAAGCAGAAAACTGTCCATCGGTGTCTTTTGTGAGCTTTCCCAACCCACCCAGCCCCTACGTTTGCACCCACACCCACTTCTCACTCGCCTGAAAAAAAAGTCCAGTGCCGAAAATCCATTCTGCGAGGAAAACATGGCCTTCTTCTTCCATGCTGACTGGAAACTGAAGAAACAAAGTAAGTGCTGTCAGTGTACTTTTAACGCATACTTACATACATAGTTGCCAGCAGATTAGGCCTAATGGTCTATCTTGTCTGCCTGACGCAGCCCACTGGTAGTGCACTGCAGCTGCTCTACCTCCTCCCATTTCGTCCCCACCCTGTACATCTCTGGTGATCACCCTACCTCTACTCTGTACCATGCCCTTGTGCCTGTCCCAACCCTTCTTAAACCTTCCACAGTTCCCATTGTTACCAGATCATCTGTCAGTGCCTTCCAGGGCACCACCACCACTCTCTGTGAAATAGTGCCCCCTCACCTCCCACCTGTACCCCCCCCCCACTAACTTCAGACTATGGCCTCTTGTAGTCCCCTCTCCCTCAACTTGAGCAAACGCTCCTTGTTCACTCTATTGAACCCCTTCATGTATTTGAAGGGCTCTATCATATCCCCCCCCCATCCCTCCTGTCCTCCAGGGAGTACATGTTCAGCTCATAGAAACATAGAATTTGATGGCAGATAAGGATCGCTTGGCCCACCTAGTCTGTCCATTTTCCTGCCTAACAGATAAGCTGCAGATCCTAGTTAACCAACAGCTTACTTCCTCCTACCTCCCACTAGGACTGCCTTATGTCTGTCCCATGCATTCTTGAATTCCTACACTGTTCTTGACTCCACCACCTCCTCAGGGAGGCTGTTCCATGCATCCACAACCATCTCCATGAAAAAATACTTCCTCACATTACCTCTGAGCCATCCCCCCTCTGTCTTCAAATTGTGCCCCCTTGTTCTTGCACATCTCTTTTTCTGAAAGATGACTTTGTTGATTCCCTTGAGGTACTTAAAAGTTTCTATCATGTCCCCTCTTCCTTCTGTCCTCAAGGGTATACATATTAAGCTCCTTTAGTCTTTCTTCATATGTTTTCTGGTGCAGATCCTGCACCATTTTGGTTGCCCTCCTCTGGACAGCCTCCACTCTGTCTATGTCTTTGCAGAGATGGGGTCTCCAGAACTGCACACAGTACTCCAGATGGGGTCTCACCAACTGTCTGTACAGAGGGATAACAACTTCCTGTTTTCTACTATTGATGCCTCTCCCAATGCATCCCAGTATCCCCAAGCCTTCCTTACTGCCTTCTCGCATTGCTTGCCCACCTTTAGGTCATCTGATATAATTACCCCCAGGTCACTTTCCATTTTTACTGTTGTCAGTATCTCACCCCCCATTGTGTACTCTTCCTCTGGGTTTTTGTTTCCCAGGTGCATTACCTTGCACTTCTTTGCATTGAATCTGAGCTGCCATACATTTGACAATTCCTCCAACCTTGCCAAGTCCCTTTTCATCCTTTCCACTCCGTCTTGTGCATCAACCCTGTTGCAGATCTTTGTGTTGTCTGCAAAGCGACATACTTTTCCTTCCAGTTCCTCTGCAATGTCACTTATAAAGACATTAAAAAGGACCAGTCCACCGGCAACCCGGGTTCGGGAGCGGACTCGGGTTGACGGAGGTCGGCCGGGAGGGAGAAGGATTGAGCACCCAATGGCTGCTCTCCTTCTCCGTGAAGGGGGGCCACACTCTCCGCTGCGATATCGCCACATGTTGTGGGAACCTCAGGTTGGTCAGTGCAGCTGAGAGGCGTTCTGGTGCAAGGGTAGACGTCAGCAGAGGACCGGCTTCGACGTGCATCTTTACGCACGCAGGCAGCCTTGTTCCTCATTGCACGCCAATGTCGGGGATCCATCAGAACACCAGAAAAAAACCTGCCCTGATCTAGGCGACGGGCCTCAGCGGTGGTTCCAGGCAGCAGTCGAGAAGCAGACTCCATTGTGCGCGCTCCCAGCAAATGCTCAGGGGGAGATGAGGGGATCTCCACTGACCTGCTTGGAGGGTAATCCGAGGCCCTGATGATACATGGGCATATTAGCACTCTAGGGGCAGACTCCTTGGGGCTGTAAATTGGGATCAGCAAGGGGAGCGCTTAGAGAGGGATCAGTGGCAGCAGTAGGAGGATAAAGAAATAGTAAAAAAAAAAAAAAGGACCGTTCCCAGTACTGAACCCTGTGGTACCCCACTAGTAACCCTCCTTTCCTCACTGTGGACTCAGTTTACTACTACCTTTTGCGTCCTATTGTCTAGCCAATTTTTTATCAAGGCTATCACCTTGGTACCCACTCCAAGGCTGGCTAACTTGTGTATTAATCTTTTTTGTGGGACTGTATCAAATGCCTTGCTAAAATCTAGGTAGGCCATGTCCACAGCCCCTCCCTGGTCTACTACTTTGGTCACCCAGTCAAAGAAATCTGTTAGATTCGTCTGACACGACCTTCCTGTCGTGAATCCATGCTGCCTTGGGTTCTGTGCCCCACTGGCCTCTAGGTACTCAACAATTCATTCCTTCAGAAGTGATTCCATCATTTTCCCTACCACTGAGGTCAAACTAACTAGTCTGTAGTTTCCTGCCTCTGTCCTGTTCCCACTTTTGTGAAGAGAAATCACATCCGCCCTCCTCCAGTCCTCAGGTACCACTCCATCCTCCCATGATTTGTAGCTCTCTGAGTCTATCCTCATAGGACAAGCCCTCCAGACCGTTGAGCATCCTCTTTGCCCTTCTCTGGACTCTCTCTCCAGCAGTGTGATGTCCTTTTTTAGGCATAGTCACCAGAACTGCCCACAGTACTCCAGATGCGGCCTCACTAGTGAGGTGTACAGGGGAAGTATAACCTCCTTTCTCCTGAACGTTATCCCCCTGGCAATACACCCAAGCATTTTGTTTGCCTTAGTCGCTGCTCTCCTGCATTGCTCCAAGTGGTTCCCTTTTGCATCAGTCATAACCCCCAGATCCTTTGCCAGTTTGAACTTTTACTCATAACTTTGTTTTCCATTACTATTTTGTCACCAAATGTTCAATATAGCCATTTTTGGACTCCATCTAATGAACAAGGTGGGTGATATTTTTCAAATCTGCCCCAAAAGGTGATTTCACAGTCACTCCATGAAATCTTTCAGGCATCTTTTGAAAATGTTCACCTACCGGGTACATGAGGTAGGGTCATAAGAAGACTATGTTGAAAATTTTGTGAAAAAATATGTTAAAATTACCGTTTTATAAGTGGACGTTGAAATAGGTCAATGTTCACTCATAACTTCACTATTTTTCATTATTTTTCCAACAAACATTCAGAGTGGCCTTTTTAGGACCCAACCTCATGAACAAGGTAGGTGAAATTGTTTAAATTTGATCCAAGAGGGTATTTCACAGTCACTCCATGAATTTGCCTTTTGGGAAGGATTTGAAAAATGTTCCCTACAAGGTTCATGAAGTAGGTCATAAAAAGGCTAGGTTGAACATTTGGGATCAAAAATCTTAGAAAATACCAACGTTAAGAAGATACATTGACATTTTTCAACTTTCACTCACAACTTTAGTCATTTTCAATATTTTGACCCCACATTTTCAACATAGCCATTTTTTTACGCCAACTCATGAATGTGACAGGTGTCGTTTTTCAAATTCTGCCTAAAATGTATTTTCACACTTGTGGCAGAAACTTACATTTCAATCAGTATTTTATAAGTGACAACTGTGTGCAGCCTCATGAACAAGGTAGAAAAATTGTTCAAATCTGACTCAAAAGGGCGATTTCGTTGTTGCTTCGCAACATCACCATTTGGGCAGAATTTGAAAAACTTCACCTACCAGGTTTATGAAGTGGGATCGTAAAAATACTAGGTTGAAAATTTGGGGTCAAAATCTTAAAAAACATCAAAGTTATGAAGGTACATTGAAATTGTTTAACATTCACTCAACCTTGGTAATTTTCAGTATTTTTACACCACATTTTCAACATAGCCATTTTTTACACCACTGCATGAATGTGACGAGTGTCATTTTTCAAATCCTGCCTAAAAATGTGTTTTCACACTTGTGGCAGAAAATTACGTTTTAGTCAGTATTTTATAAATGACACCTGTCATGTTCGGGGGGGGGGGCATAAAAAGACTATGTTAAGAATTTGGGGTCAAAGAAGTGTTGTGTGCAGGGCCAGACATTGGCTCAGCGTGTTGTGTTCCCATGCCGGTGACGCAAGTTCGAGGACGACCTTGGGAACTTAGTTAGGCAGCACAAGGATGGGAGCAGCACTGTCGTTCTACTGCTCCGAGCCTGCGAAGCTATGGTGCAGTGTTCTGTAGCATAGATGACACCTTATGATGGGCCAGGGAGCCTTCCCTCAGAGGGTGTTTCTGTTTGTGTCATGGCCTGATGGGGCCACACACTGCGTTAGGAGAAGTGGGCTGGCATGAAAAATGGGGCTTGAAATATTTGAACTATTCTGTTTATTTCCAAAGGGACCTGCACGCAAGAGGGTACAATTTCACAATCACAAAAAGGGAAAACAAAAAACTATGTTAATATAGACAGATTGTGTATATTATATAGACAGACACATAGACATACATATATATATTTTTCTCATCCCAGGAATTCTTCAGCATGTAGTGACAGGTGCATTATGCCAGTTGGGTAAAGCTGCCCCAGGTTGGTTGAGTCAGTGCAAATGAGAAAGGCATTTGGCCAATTGGAAGAGAGAGAGGAGCGTGCTCCCTGCAGTCAACCTGAAGGACCTCAGAACTTTTTCTCCACTGAACTGGCAACACTGCCCCGGAGCGCTCTCTCTCTCTCTCTCTCTCTCTCTCTCTCTCTCTCTCTCTCCAGAGACCTTTCTGTGAGATATTTCTTAACTTTAGAGTGCTGCCTTTGAGGTATTTTGAGATAATTACTTCATTTTTACCATTTTTAATGCAGCTGCGTTTGGTTAAGCGCAGTCGTGATATTTTTGCCGTTTTTCCCAGATCAGCTTTTTTTCCTGAGGTAAAGGTTTACCGAGTGCATGATAAAATTGTGTCATTTTTATGTTTGCATGCACGCATGTGCAAGAAGCATAGTGCCATCATACGAGTTTTCCAGAGGTGTGTCAGCCTCTTCCAGTTCAGTCAGTGTATTTGCAGGCGCGGTTGCAGAGTGCCAATCACTGCTCCAGCTGTCTATGACAGCAGGAAAATGCAGTGGCATACAGTTGAAAGGGAGAGCTCCGCTTGGTGAGCAGAGCTCTCCCCCACACACCTGGCGCACCGCTACACTGCGTGCTCATGCGCCTTCCCCTCCCCTCCACACTGTATGGCTGATGGGGTGCCCAATCCCGTCAGCTCCACGCCCCAAAGCATCCAGGTCGCACGCTGAGGCCCACCCCATCGTGGCAAAATGATGTAATGGACGGCGGGGTGCTCAATCCCCGTCGGCTCCACTGTCTCTCCTCCACCCCCATGCTGTCGCGATAGGGTGCCCAATCCCCGTCGGCTTTACTGTCCCCGCGTACAGGGTGCCACGCTGGGAGCCCACCCCAGCGTGGCAACAGATCTCATGGCCGACAGGGTGCCC
The DNA here is from genome assembly GCA_016271365.2 of Neoceratodus forsteri. Lineage (NCBI taxonomy): Eukaryota > Metazoa > Chordata > Ceratodontiformes > Ceratodontidae > Neoceratodus > Neoceratodus forsteri. Next base: position 144,930,799 of record CM057453.1, read on the forward strand.
AATCCCGTCGGCTCCGCCCCAGCCGTCCCTTCTGCCATGCTGGGGCCACCCCAGCGTGGCAAGCGTCCAGCGTCGTCTTTGTTTAAAAAAAACCTGTAAAGAAACAGTCCCTCGCAGTCTCCTGCGGCCCCACAACCCGCACCCACCCACTGCGCACCCTGCCTCCCCACAACCCCCACCCCTTACCTCCGGACCTGAGCGTGACGATCTTTGGTGGACCGGGAACATGTCTGCACTCTTCAAAGCCGACCGTGAACTGAAGAAATGCCGGTAAGCTGTATAATGGGATAGATAGAGTTTTTTCAACTTTGTTGCATATCTCAGGCATTTTTTGGAATTTTTGCACCAAATTTTCAACATGGGGTTTTTGGGACCCCTTCTCATGAATTCTTGCACTGTCATGGCGTTACTCGGGCCCGAAGGGTGATTTCGCAGCCACTGTGCAAAATCGCCTTTCCAGAATGATTAACGAAATGACACTGCCAGTGTTCATAAGGTGGGCTCTCAAAAAGCTTATTTTGAAAATTTGGTGGAAAAATTCCTAAAAATGGCTGTTTTACGAGCGTGCGTTGCGCAGTTCCTATGCACGCTCGTAAGTTCACAAATTTTCAATATTTTCACTCCAGATTTTCAACATTGCCATTTTACCACACCTCCTTATGAGCAGTACAGCTGTCATTTTCACATCTAAGCCTAGCGTGTTTCTGCCTATGTGGCGCACAATGGAACAGTCGATTTGCGAAATCAATGTATGGGACCACGTTAAGAAAATCACAGTGACACTGGTCATGAGCAAGAGGTGTTAAAATGGCTATGTTGAAAATTTGATGAAAAAAGTCTCAAAATGACTGTTTTAGGGGCGCCGTTGAGTTCCCTACGACGCTGGCAAGTTTGCGAATTTGTAATATTTGCACACCAGATTTTCAACAGTGCCATTTACCGCACTTCCTTATGAGCAGTGCAGCTACCGCTTTTCTCATATCTCGCCAAATGTGTCTCCGCATATGTAGCACACAATGGTACAGTCGGTTTGCGAAAACAATGTTTGGGACAGATTAAGAAAATCACAGTGACACTGGTCATGAGCAGAGGTCTTAAAATGGCTATGTTGAAAATTTGTGACAAACTCCAAGAATGGCTGTGTGTACGAGTGAGCATTGCGTAGTTTAATGCACCCCTCGTGAGGGTTCATGAATTTGTAATATTTTCAGTCCAGATTTTCACCAGTGGCATTTTCCACACCTCCTTATGAACAGTACAGCTGTCATTTTCCACAACATGGCCGAAATGTGTTTTCACACTTTCAGTGCAGAGATGCGTGGTCGCTGTGGGAAATCATTGTTCGGGACAGATAAAGAAAATCACAGTGACACTGTTCATGATCGGAGGTCCCAAAATGCCTGTGTTAACAATCTACTGTAAAAAAAAAACTAGTTACATTACGGGTGTGCGTTGCACAGTTTCTACGCATGCTCGTGACTTCACCAGTTTTTTTAAGATTTTCACAGCAGATTTTCAACATTGCCATTTGTATACCTCCCCATGAACAGTACAGCTGTCATTTTTCACATCCTGTTCGGAATATGTTTTTGCACCTGTGATGCCAAATGCCATAATCACTGTGCAAAAGCAGTTTTTGGCTAACAAACTGATATTGCCACTGTTCATGAGGTGGGGGTCACAAAAAAAACATGTTGAAAATTTGGAGTGAAAATACCAACGAATGCCTGAGGCGTTAGGGTTTCCGACCATGATGCCCCACCCTGTAGAGTATGACAGGCATCAGGGATGTGACTTGGGATTCTTGCCTGTCATGCTCATACGCTCCACCCCACCCACACCCTGCAGCCAGTGAGAGGCATCAAGGTGTGCCTCGGACTCTTCGGGCCCAGACTTCACCCCATTCTCCTATACCGCACCCATCTCACTGTATTTCCTGATGGAATGGGGTGCCCATAAGGGCCAAAGACCCCAAGGCACACCGTGACACTTGTCAGTGTCTGCAGGGTGGGGTGTGGTGAAATGGTGTGGTCGTTATGCCTGAGGACCCAAAGGCACACCCCAATGCCTGCCACTCTCTGCAGGGTGGTGGTGAGGTTGGCTTCAGTTCAATACTTCGCTGCCATTCCTATTATGCAGCTCTGTAACTTCTACACTACCAATGTCAGTGCCAGCAAGCAAACATTCGGCATTGACAAATGCTTGTTATTTTATTTGACCGTATTTAGTTTGTAAACTTGTAATTTTACTGCATTTGTGTCACAATTAGTGTTTTTATTCGCACTCTAGCAGTAATTTCTTTTCCCGCATTAGCGCTATTTCCTGGAACCACATTTCTGTACATTTAATATAATATAGCAATGTTTGAAGGATAATTCCCCTCTTTTCTCTGGGGTAGAACCTTCTTTTAGTGTGCAGTGGGCTACTGTTGGCAAGAGGTGTGGAGGTGGTTACTGTTTCTCCTTTCCACCATTGTGAAAAAACAAAACAAATAAAACTCTAACATGTTTAATTTTATTGGCTTAGCTTTTTGGCCAAACACTCATTATCATGGCCTCTCAGTCTGCCTCCTCCTCCTCCTCCTCCTCCTCCAAAAGCGCTGAGGAGGGTACCTCAAGTCAACACAAAAGTATTGATAAGTCCTTTAAGGACTCTAATGAAAATAAGTCTGATAAGAGTAAAAATTCTAGCCAAGCCTCTAAAAGACAAAGTGAGTGGGATTCTGACCCAGTCCCTGCTAAAAAGACTAAGAAAGATAAATGCACCACTGCCCTTCCCTCCGAAAGGCATAGGGAGACATCAGTGGGTGATAAAGATAAGCCCTCTGCAAATGAAATAGCTAAAGGTAGGCATTTATATCAGACTTTACAATCTGTGGGCAATATTTTCTCAGCTCCTCCAGGGCCTGGTACTCCTCTCCATGACTCTAGTTATGCCCAAGGCTTTTATTATGAAGGAGAGGATGATGATGATGAATTGCCACAGGGTGACCCATTTGACCCAGATGGCCACCCTGGGGTTGACTTAAATGGCGACAATGATGAAGTTTCTTCCTGTTTTACATTTCTTAAACAGATGGTGGTGGACACCCTGGAACTTCCTCTCCAGGACAACACTAATCAAGAGATGGAGGAGGAGGACTATGTAAAAATGATGGGCCATACTTCTTCAAAGAAATTGATTTTGTCCATACATAATACATTGAAGAAAGCAATTTTTAAAATTCTGGAAACCCCTTCATCTGCCTCTGGGGTGGACAGAAAGATTGAGAGGAGATGCCAGCTCGGTCAGTGTTCTGCTGATTTCTCTATACACATTCAGACCACAAAGGGGTGGTGCAGGCAGCGGCCAGTGCAATGTGCCACTGTCTGCTCTCCCTCCAGAGAAAGGCTCAAGGAAACTGGATTCTATGGGTAAGAAATCATTACTACTGCGTCTTTGCTGTTATGCTTGTCTGCTTACATGGCATATACAGCTAGATATCAGAGTGCTTTACTGAAATCTGTCTTTGCATAGTGCAACATGGGGGAGACACTATGCTCAGAGATGTCACTGAAACTGTGAAGCAGGCCATAGAAGCTACCAAGTGTCAGTTTCTCATGGCTGTAGATACATCAATTCTCTCAGTCAGTTTTAAGAACTACCAGTCTCACTCAGGATATCCAACCGCAAGCTATGGATTTTCCTTGTGAGAACAATTCCCTTTTCAGGGACCAGACTGAGGCTTACATGAAAATAATGGATGAGTTCAAAAGTACTTAGAAAAGTAACTCAGCTAAAGAAAAGCCATCTTCCTCCCAGAAGTCTCAGAGCAGGGCGGTGGGGGCAGGGGTTATTTTCCTAGGACTTTCTTTCCTTTGCCAGCGCCTGTGGATTTTTCCCAAATGAGAGTTTTTTTTCAGAGGTAGAGGTAGGAGAGGTCAGAGGAGAGCCAACCCCACTCTGACTCATTTTTGGTTGCCTCCCCTCTCCCTGTAGGAGGCAGGCTGTCCCACTACCTCCATCATTGGCGTCAAATCACCTCAGACAAGTGGGTGTTAGAGGTAGTGGAACAGGGTCTCTCTCTTCAGTTTAAAAAATGTCCCTGCCTCCACAGTCCCAAACTCTCGAAACCTCTCACCTCAACAGAAGAACAGCTGTTGGAATTAGAGTTCAAGAATCTCTTGGAGGCCAGAGCCATAGAAAGAGTACCTCTTCCCCAGTGGGGAAAATGCCTCTGTTCCAGGTGTTTCCTAACCCTGAAGAAAATTGGGGAGTGGCGACCTATTCTGGACCTAAGGTACCTGAACAAGCACCTGCTGAAACCAAAGTTCAAGATGGTAACCTTGATTCAGGTCTTTCATTCTCTAAAGCAAGAGGACTGGCTAGTCTCCCTGGATCTAAAGGATGCCTACTTTCATTTTCCAATAAGGCAATCCCACAGAAAATTCCTCATATTCAAGCTGCCCTCAGGCCATTACTAGTTTGTAGCCATGCCTTTTGGGCTAACATCCTCTCCCAGGGTATTCACCAAGTGCCTGGCAGTGGTTGCAGCTTATCGCAGAAGACAAGGAATCTCAAGTTTTTCCCTACCTGGATGATTGGCTGATCGTGGCCATTTCTCCTCAGGCTGTTTCTGAAGTGCTAAGCCAGACAACACGCACTCTACAGTCTCTAGGCTTCATTATCAACAAAGAAAAGTCTCAGTTCCAGCCTGCACAAATCCTGTAGTTCATAGGGACAGAGCTCAACACACTACAGGGGAAGGCTTTCCTTCCCACAGGCAGAATTCAGAATTTCCTCAGCCTGTTAAATTCCTTCATTCTAGGCCAGCCAAGGCTGTCCAGACATTTCCTCAGACTGCTGTGTCACATGGCCTCAATGACCGCAGTAGTCCCAGGCACCAGATTCCAGATGAGGGACATTCAGTACCATCTTAGATCTCACTGGTCCCAGAAAAAAGACACTTTCGCAAAGCTAATACCAGTCACAAAAGCCTTTCTGCAGACTGTGGACTGGTGGAAGGAAACAGAAAATCCCAGGGTATGGGGTCTTTTTCAGATTCAGCAACCCTCTCAGATCCTGACTACGGGTGCTTTCCTTCTAGGTTGGGGCACTTGGACATCCAAAGAGTCCACACTGTACATCAGCCTTTTGAAACTCAGAGCAGTGTTCCTGGCCGTCAAGGCTTTGACCCCACAGCTCAGAGGACAGTCAGTCCAGATAATGACAGACAACACAACTGCCATGTTCTACATCAACAAGCAGGGAGGCACAAGGTCAACCAAACTCTGTACAGAGGCAATGAGGATTTGGTCCCTGGCCTACTCTCTGGACATGTCCTTGTCTGCTATCCATCTTCCAGGCAAGGACAACACTCTGGCGGATGCGTTAACCACATCAGGGCCACCACAAGTGGACCCTCAACAAACAGGTCCTTGCCACAGTTTTCAGAATCCAGATCTGGACCTATTCAAGTCCAGCCTCAACCGCCAGTTACCTCAGTACTGCTGCAGGCCTCCGACATTGGGGACCATCTCAGTGGATGCTCCAACCCTGGACTGGACAGAGAGGTTTCTCTATGCTTTCCCTCTGATTTACAGTGTCCTTCTTAAGCACGGTGCTCAGCCAGCCACCATGATTCTGGTGGCTCCAGATTGGGCGAGTCAACCTTGGTACTCCCTGCTCCTCACCCTGTCAGTCAGGAAGCCCATCAGACTGCTCTCATCCCACAGTCTCCTGACTCTTCCTCAGACAAGAATAGCATTCCCCAGCATCCAGTTACTTCACCTCAAAGCCTGGTTCTTGAGGAGCTAGAGTTTCCTGAATCCCAGTACTCTGAGCAGGTCCTGAAAATTCTGCAAATGGTTAAAAAACCTAGCACTAGGAAAACTTATGCTTCCAAGTGGAAGAGGTTCTCGCTGTGGTGCAAGGCTATGACATAGAGCCCTCGCAGGCATCTCCTCCTATCTTGCTGGATTATCTAGTTCACCTTCAGGTTTAAGGCCTGAAAGCTTCATCCTTAAGAGTACATCTATCAGCCATCTGGGCCTATCTTTCCACAGAAAAAGAAAAATATGTCATCTCACAGCCTATTTTCAAAACGTTTTTCAAAGGGCTTCTGCTCCTCCAGCCCCCTTTGAGGGAACCTGTTCTCCTTGGGAATTGAACCTCTGTATAGCCAAGCTCATGGAGCCTCCTTTCGAGCCCATGGCTACTGCTGATCTCAAGTTTGTAACCTGGAAGACTGTCTTTCTAGTGGCCATTACCTCCGCCAGATGGATTTCAGAGTTGCAGGTCCTTTGTACAGATCCTAATTACATCATCCCCCACAAGGACAAAGTAGTCCTTAGGACGAATAGGAAATTTCTGCCCAAGGTGGACTCTGAATTCCACCTTAACCAGTCTATTTCCTTGCCGGTTCTTTTCACAGACAAGTGCACTCCAGGCGAATGCAAGCTGCATAGCCTGGTGTCAAGAAAGCCCTGTCTTGTTACTTAGACCGTACTAAGCAGTTCAGAGACACACACGCTCAGCTCTTTCTTGCCTGTGGTGAAGTGGGCAGAGGGAAACTGGTGACCAAGAGATCCATTTCCCGCTGGATTGTCTCTTGTATCCAATTCTGTTACAGCAAAGCTGGTAAGCAACCCCCTCTCGGGCTCAAAGCCCAGTCTACTAGGGGAACCGCTGCTTCTGTGGCAGTCTCAAGAGACATTCCTTTGCTAGAAGTTTGCAAAGCAGCTACTTGGGAAAACGGTTCACAAATTCACAAAGCATTACTGCTTGGATGTGCAGTCCAGATCTGACGCCAGATTTGGTGCTACAGAGTCTTTTTCCTAAATAGGTTTCTGTTCCCACCTCCCTACTGTACTGCTTTGTAGTGTGCACCTGTCAGTACATGCTGAAGAATTCCTGGGGTGAGAAGAAGTTGCTCTTTAAATCGGGTGTCTTGTGCTTATCTCTGGTGCTGTCTTGATGTTTTTCCAGGTGGAAGAAAAATACCCAAGGCACTTTTCCATAGAGTGGGGAATTTTCCCCAGTGTCGTGGTCAGCATTCCTGCTTCCTGTAAAACAGGTTCATGCAGTTGTCCAAGGCTGTGTGTTGCATGCAGTGTGTAAGAAAAGTGCTATATAAATGTTAATTCTTCTTCCGAGTCAGTGATGCAGTAGTTGTACATCGCACTGACACCCCACCCACTCTGGCGCCATTTGCCTGCCCAGCATTTACATGCCTCCTGCCAGCCGAGCAAGGAGCAACATTGCCATTAACTATAAAGACAGGTGCTCCCCCACTGTCCTGGTCAGAGGAAAGATGCAGCTGCATCAGCTGTGGTTGTTGGGTGTTTGACAGTTGGGTAAAGCAAGGTGGGGTATAGATAAAAGTTGAACATTTCATAAAATGACAGAAGGTTTAAGCCACTGTTTATGTACATTTATGGCTGTTTTGATGCACTGCTGAAGTTTTCAGTTACATGTTCCTATAAGCATACCTCTCAGCTGTCCCTCATTCTAGCCCTCAGAAGTGCTTCATCCCACAGCTGTCCCACATTAGGAAGGTGCTGCCCACACAGAGAAGGTACTATAACCTCAGTTTTTAAATCAGAATGGCATAACATTATGTGATGCTATTGCGACTTAAACCATGATCAAATAAAAGTATAGTGTAGGTATCCGCAGTGGTTTGACCTTTGTTCATATTTCGTGTTTCCCACATTTCGAGGTCATTTGTACCACATTGTCCCACATGGCAAGTGTGTGTGTCCCTCATCATAGTGCCAAAAGGTTGAGAGGTGTATGTGTAATAACGGAAAGCATGTTCTGCTTTTTGTGGCTCTGCATTTTGCTATATTACATTTAAGCCAATGCATAAAAGGGCAGCTCCTCACAGTGCCTGTGCCATGGATAAACCAGGAAGCACAGTAAGCAAAGAAAACGGCACCAGGCTCTGTAGTAAACGGAGATGAAAAGGTAAAGAAGTGCCAAGTATGGGCATGAAACGTTGGTGATCGACCATGGAGGATCTTTGGGTCGTGGTTTGCAGCGTATGTTTCTAATATTTTAATAAACTTACCTTTCTAACATTTACCACTGAGCCTGGGCTGGATTTTTTGCTTACTACGTTAAGTTTACTTGACTTTTTGGTTTTCTAATGTTTTTATTTTTTGGAACTGTATTAGACCCTCTGGGCACATGGCCCATTTACAGGGGCGACCCTGGGAGTACATGGAGGTTGTGACTTACTCAGAGTCACACAGCTTGCAAGTGGAGGTTGTGGAAATCAAACCCAGGTCTGCTGGATGTGCCAAGCTTGTTCATAGCTTGCTGCTCTCACCTGTAGGCTGTACTGCAATGTTTGCAGCCCTGTTTATGGGTTCAGTTGCTGCATCTGGTACCAGTCCTTAGAGTATTAAATACAGTGAAGTACTTCAATGCATGTTGACATGCTAGAACAAATTTGGTGCCCTGGAGGTAAAATCATTGATAATTTATCAGTAACATTTTGTATTTGAGGCCGAACTGAAACTAGTTACTGGTAACTTACATTTTTTTTTTAATTATAAGCAAAGAAAACTTTAAATAGAAAAATAAAACCCGGTTGACATTTTTTTGTACAAGAGTAAGGAAACCCCAATGTAAGATCAATTAGTAGGGTGGAAAGGGATAATGTTTTGTTAATCGTGCTATCCTCATTTGTTTATGCAGTAGAGAAAATATTGCCGCATTCCCCTTTATCACCAACTGGTGCATATGTTAGCGTTGGACACCACTCGGCATGGGCAGTAGTGTCCCTTTGTTACACATTCCACCTCACTAACTAACTAGCCTTACATCTTGAATTCCAGGCGGTATCTTAGCTGTCTTTACTTCTCTTAAAAAGTGCATTTTTTATCAACATTGCTATAAAAGTGCTGTGCGTGCAGTGCAGTGTACTACATTTATCTGCATATAGAGGAATTTGAATAATTGGTCTTTGGCACATTTAGGTCAGATAACTCAGGACTATATACACTGCATTTGACAGAACTGGAATAATTAATACATTTTTTAGTCTGGATCTTAAAAAAGTCTGTATCTTATAATAACTTATTTGTTGTTTCTTTTAAGAGCCCCTGACACCATTGGGAAAACTTTGAAAAATGTACAATTTAAACAGAGTTCAGTATATGTTTTTCATATTTTCTGTAATTCCTTCCCCCTTATTCTTTATTACTGAAGACAGTCACCTGAAAACAAAATTTCTGTCCCCTAGATGTCATCTGCTCTGGCTGTCAATCCACACCTGACAACATAATTCATTTTTTATGATATACGCTCCACAGCAACAGATTATGATGTCATAAACAGAACTGTGATGTGAGGTGTAGACATGCAGCCAGAGTAGATAGAGCAGAGATCCTATTTTTATGGAAGTTTACATTATAATACAGAAGCAGGGGTGGGAACTACAGGAAAAAATATGAAATATAGGCTAAATTTTGTTAATACTACATTTTTTCAAACTTATCCTAATGGTGTCAGGGGCTGTTTAAGAAATATACACCCCTCAGCAAAGGTTTCAGGGGCCGTCTTGCTAATACTTTTCAAGCATCTTAAGTTCAGTCCATGACTGTATTTTTATTGAAAAGCATGAGAAGAAATGTAATTTAGAAGGTTGAGGTGAAAAATGATTGTTCATTGTTGGAAATCCTGCAGCTAATCCGCTCAGAAGTCTCCAGTGAAACACAGGAGTTTACGACCTTTGCCGCAGTGCTGACCAGAGTTTTGTTTGTATTTAGTAGCCCCTTGTTTCTAAATCCTGGGATACTGACCGTGACCATCATTACTGACTTCAGGGATACTGGCAGCTGTTCCAACGGCTGGTAATGAGGAGTTGCTCTGGGGAAAAGTAATCCTAGAGCCCTGCTGAACCGGATTGAGGGAATCCAAACAGATTGCAGGGACTATATATATATATTTTTTTTTTTAATTTAGACACCAATGACAACTGTAAACATATGCAGAAGTAGCGTCTTCTCATCAATGTAATGCATTTTGGTTTTTTGGTGGTGGGGGTCTGAATCTGAATACAAGCCAAACCCGTCCGGTTACGTGTTCAGATAGAGGCAAGCCTCCTGTAGCCTGGCTCAGATTCTCGTCTATATCTTCATGAAAATTGCTCAGATAATTCTTGTCATTCAGAAGCAGCCTAGCCTGGAAGGGTTCAACTGTAAATTAGATACATTTTGTTCATCCTTATATTCCCATGGTTGTGAACTGTATGTTTCTATGTGCAGTTACTGAGTCTCTTATGGTTAGAAGAGTGTATTCTTGAGTTCTTTGGGTGGCGGAACTGCGAAGCTACACCTCGTGCCACATTACTCCCTAAAAAAGGTGATTAACAGATCATTAACATAACCCCTGGTCATGCCTTATTACTTATTATAAAATGGGTAGGAAAAATCATGTCTGCTAATTGGTTGAAACACATCACATGAACATACGTATATCAGAGCACAACCACACATCTTAGAGTGGGTTATCTATTACATAAGAGTATATGAAATATTTAGAAATAAACAATTCTGACTGGCTAAGAATGATGTAGTAGATAACCCACTCTTAGGTGTACAGTCGCGCTTTGATATACGCATGCCTTGGTGTGCGTGGTACACACGAGGCCATAGGAGCCAACTCCATAGGTGCTTGGGTGCTCAAGCACCCACAAAGCTGACATAAGCACCCTAATTTTTTCAAGAGAAGCATGCAACAAAGGATTACTAGAGAATCTGGTCACAAGAAAAATACTATGCACTGGCAATGAGCACCCGCAAAGATCCCTAAAAGTTGGCATTCCTGCACGAGGCCATAGGCCGAGTGCGTCAACCACCCAAGGCGTGCATATATCACAGCATGACAGCACACCATAGAGTGGGTTATCTACCTTATAAAATGGCAAAATTGTTTTATAGGGGGGTAAAAGTACAGGTGTGCGGTTGTGCTCTGATATACGCACAGTCACCTGATGGTGTTTGTCCAGTGCCAGTGCTGCCACTGATTCCCATTTTCTTACCCATTTTATAAATCATGATATATAAATGTGTATATAGACATGCAACCCTCTTGGTGAGAGGCCATGTTGTGGCACACATAAGGTGAGGGGATTAGAGTGGATGACAAATGGTGTTTAGGATGACAGGATGATGAGCATTCTGGCCCTCCTCACTGATAATCCCCTGATCTTGAGGTCCTGTGTCTGGGTTTAAGCCATTTACAGGGATCGGTGTGATGGCAGGTATAAGGTAGCGCATACATTGGAAACCAAGTGATACTGCAAACAGAAAAAAACAGCCAAGGCTTGCCTTTCAGTGGCTAGGCTGTAATTCCCTGATACCTTCCTGAATAATCAAGTAGCAGCAGTCAGTTTCACAAGTCCTGTTAAGTAAGCAGTAACACACAACAGGATTTATTTCATAGGATATGTGGACATCTTGATGTGAGTTGTGGGGCAAGAGGGGAAGCTGAGTACCTTCAAGCACCACAGTAGTCCTTGTATCCTATGACGGACGTACAGTACACACTGGAGTGTATTATTGCACTTATAAAATTACTTCTGAAAGGAAAAAGTAGTTAAAAAAATCAAATGATATCGGTCATGGTGAGCCAAGGTACTGCATGCAGTTATCCTAGGATAATTACACACCTTTGGAATCCCTTTGACCAGTCAGATTGCTGCAGGTTCCCAAGCAGGGTGGAACAAATCAGTTTATGAGCTGGTGGTCAGTTTGGCTGCTAGTTTTGAATATCAAATAGCCAAATTAATATTATTAGTGGGCATCCTTTATAAAGGTTCAAAAACCACTTTGTGCATATCTAGCCAGTTGATGGGTAACTTTTAAAATCTGGTAGCCAAATCAGTTTTTCTAGTGGCCATTGGCCACCTGGCTACCTGATTTGTTCCACCCTGTTCTCAAGCCAGTTTATAAATGTTAATGCTACACTCTTATTTGTAGTGAAGGTAGTCTTCATTAAAAATTGGAATTACATTTGAAATTGTGCACTGGACACACATGGATCAAGAAACATCCCTGGGAATGTCATTGAATGTTTCACAAAACTCTGCCCAAATGAACAAGGGAGAAATAACATCTACTGTAGTGCAGGTAGTGCACAGTTTCAAAATGGTCACATCTTTTTGTGCTACTAAGTTATTTAAAAAAAAATAGTTGTTTTCAAAATGTATTCAGTTTGATTGTTTTTTTTTGCTTTGAACAAACATTCATACAAAGTACCTTTGTTCATTTTCCTCTCATAACATTAGAATTTGAAAACTACGCAAATGGCATTTGTCTTTGGATTTATGGAAAAAAAATATATTCAGAGTCTAAATTATTTAGACTCCCACAACACATGCACTTTTGCTTTTCAAGCATGAGTTATAATTTAATTAGAAACTTCTGGTACATCACTGACTATTGAAATATTAAAATGTTCTATGGATCACTTTCGATTATCCACCCTCATGACATTCCAGGAGATGTCAGATTTTTAAGGTTCCCAAAGTTACACTTGAAATTGTCTGTTGATGCTGTGGGGACTGTGGTAATTACGTACTTCCATTAGTATCAACAGAGGAGATAAACTTTGGGGACGCTTAATGGGCACGTCTCTGTGACAGCTAGCAAAAAGCATTTGGCATGATTAAGGATGGATTTGAATGCAGTTGAAAATATACTCTCATTATGGTCGCCCACTGGAAGTTGCACTAAAAATGTTAAATTCCCCAGAAGAAAAGTTGTGTGGCAGGAAAGCTTTGAATTCCGCTGTGGCCACCATCTGAATTATTCTGCTCTCGTTCTGCCACTCTGCTGTCAGATTAATTTTGCAATGCCCAGCTTGACTCCGGCATCTAGTTAAGGCAACCTGTTGATTTGTTTGTGTTGCAGATTGTCCGAAGGTGTATCAAAGACTGGCTTGAGAGGAAGAAGCCCCCGTTTGGTGCTATCAGCAGCTGCGTGCTCCTCATGATCATTTACACTACCTTTTGTGACACCTTCTCTAATCCAAATATTGACCTGGATAAATTCAGCCTCATAATAATAGTGTTCATAAGTAAGTCCACACTGACAGTGACACTAGTACCACTAACCTTTTTTTATGGATGTCAGCGTGTTACAAGATTTCCTTTTATACCCCGAAGGTGTGTGATACTACAGAAACGACAAAAGCGAAGGTCGAGTGATCTGTGAAAGTATTATACACTGAGGGGTTATAACAAAACTGAGAGCACCACTGATGTCCGTTTCTTTATTTTTTTATGATTACTGGTTTGAGATGAGGAATGTTTTAGTAAGCGCAGGACAGCATCTTGCAGCACTGAGCTCTGTAATACATGTTTGTGATATCACAAGCATATATTTATGGAGTTTGACAGCAGCTGATTTTAGGTTGCTACAGTAGCAGCCTTAAACCAGTAGTTGTAATGCATTACCAAGTTCTGCTGCTTGGATGGTTCACACTGTCTTTGCCTCAACAAATGTGCATCATTATAATGCCCACTATATATGTTCGTGACTTGTTCTGCCTCCACTGGTTGTGGTGTGACCTTTTCTTGTTATAAATAGTACCTGCAACCCATCATTTCATTATGACCTTCAAAGAGGGTGTCCAGCCAACAGCAAAAGATCACAGCTGGCAGCCAACAGCAGAACTCATTTGTACTACACTCTACAGAAATACTGAATTTCAAGCCATTCCATTCTCTTTACTGAGTTTATAGATGGGATAGTAGGAGTCTCCCCTTTACAGTTCATCTGGAGCTGAGTCTAATTCTGGAGCTGAAGTCATACTCCCCTGCTTGTTGCATCATAGATCTTCACAAACATAGAAGCATACACTCTGTCAGTAGAAAAAGGCCCCTTGGTCCATCACATCTGCCCATTCCTACCTAACTAATGCTGAATGGAAGAGCCCAAGTGGCTCTTCACTCTTCACTCTCCCCAACCCCCACCCTCCTTTACTGGTACCCTTGTATCTGTCCCACCCTTGTATGATTCCCCCCACTGATTATACATAGACCCCCACGTTCAGCTGCTTGCTCCACTCACCTGCCATCCTCTCTGTGTAAAAGAACTTCCTGGTATCTTTCTTAAATTTGCCCCCCACCAGCTTCATGGAGTTGCCCATAGTGTTTGTTTTACCACTCAGTCTGAACAGTTTCCTGCTAGTCACTTTATTTACCCGGGGGGAGGTATTTGCAAGTTTTAGTCATATCCCTTCTCTCCTCAGAATTTCCCTCCAAGGAACCACACCTTTGGAACTGTAAGCCGTCTGCATCAAGACCACTCATAAACTTTTGCCTTGCATGGTAATATATGTCTGCTCCCCTGTATGAAGTCAACAGCCTCATACCTCCTCAGTTTTGTCTTCTGACATCAACCTCTTGGCAAATTTCTCAATTTCGGCTTACTGCAGTTTAGTATCTTTACTTACTTTTATCATCATTTGGAGGCAGTATAGAGCAGTGGTCTAAGGCTCTAAGCTGCAAATCTGGTGACATCCAGCAGACCAGACCTGGGTTTGAATCCCACAGCTTCACTTGCATACTGTGTGACCCTGAGCAAGTCACTTAACCTCCTTGTGCTCCCAGGTCGCTCCTGTAAAAAAGCTTTCAGCTTAGTGTGCTATACCTGGTTAAACAACTAAATTAAAAAAAAAAAAAAATTATTGCATGTCATCATTGAGTCTTGTGCCGAAGCCTCCACTTTTTTGCTTCTATCAGTGCAGCATGAAGGTATTTAGACATGATATTGCTGCCTGTGCTTTACGTATGATGTGAAAAACTATTCCATTTCTCAAGACCACGAGGAGATGCTGTTGGAAGGCTTTAGAGAATTTCCTGCAGAAAATGGAGACCATTAAGTGGCCAGCATTACTGTATATCTCAGCATCTCCGGCTTCTTATACTGAATCTGTGCTGGGGAACCACACAGCTTTCCTTGTTGGGTGAATATATTGTCCACTTTGTGGGGAAAACACCATTCATCAAAGTAGAAGTAAAAGCAGCCTTTTTGAAGGTGCATCACCATAAACATTCCAAATTCCCCTCTTTAACCTTATCGCTACTTGATCCCCATGAAGGTAAGTCTTAGGCTGCTTCATTGACCTCTGTCACTGGCTCGACTCTCCTTCAGGCACCAAGATCTGATGGAGGCTTGCAGCCTGTTACCCAAGCAGGGTGCTGAAGCACAAGCAGACTTGATAGACCAATAGGCCTACTCTGCTGGCATCTAGTATGTTAACATGTTGTTGGTGGGCACTGTCCCGTTGTCACTTTCTTCATTGACTCCACTGGCTTGGGATGTTGACACTAGGGCTCTTGTTTTGGCTACTTTCTCTGAGTTATTTCAATGACTTTTGCTGTCCCAGCTGTCGATGGTTACTTTGCCGTTAGTTCAACCGTTCCCATCACTCCGGCCAGTTTTGGCTGTGGGGACCTCCAGGACTGCAGTTTCTGACCATAAGCCACTCCTGCCACTTCTTTAGCAGACTGGAGCCTCTGTAGTCCCTCCTACTCTTCCTCAGCCAGAGGTGGAGGAGGATGAATATAATCCTGCCAAAACCACAAAGGTTACTCCACCAGTCTGTGCCCTAGTTGAAGAAGCAAACTTGCTGTCTCAGAAAAAAAAAAATGGCACCAGACTACAGAATAGTTAGCAAAAAACCTGCTTTATTAAAGTGCTGAATTGGATACGATGGATGGATGCCATTGAGAGCCCTGTCCGTTACTATCCTGCCCTTATGTGGGCGAGGTGATGGTTCTTTTTGCAGAGGTTCCCATTCCTCTCGTGCACAGGGTTCTGGTTAGTCTGCAGCTGAGCACTCTACCCCCCAAGCCTCAGTCTTGGGTGCCCGTTTTATGTCCCTAAAGACTGGGTGCCAGTGGTGCTTCGGTTACCTCCATCTTCTAGCTACCTTCCACCACCTCTCCCCCACATAGGGATTCAGGTAGGGGCAGGATCTCCCTGTTTCTAAAAAATGGCAGGAGAGCACATCAGACAGGTGGATCCTCTGTATTATTCAGGAGGGTCTTGTAGTGGAGCAACTAGTGCCACCTCCTGAGAATCCTTTCACCACTTGTTACCACCCTCCAGTGCAATTATTTGTCCTTTTTTTCCATTTATATTTCATTACGAACATACGATAATGCCAGCAGAAACAGGCCTCACGGTCCATCGAGTCTGCTCGAGTGCGCAACTAGCACCTTGTAATGCTGCTGCCCCTCCCCCCATCCTTTTACCCCATCCCCTTTCCCTATCCCAAACCCTCTTGAGGCTGTCTACCATCTTGCAGGCCACAACCTCACCCGGCAAGGAGTTCCACTTGTCCACCACTCTTTCCATGTAAAAATGTCTCCTCATCTCTTGCCTGAATCCACCCTCCATTGATTTCATTAAAAAAGTACACAAAACCATGAATGCAAAATACAGTACATTTCAGTCTCTGTTATTTTCACACAGCTTAATGAATTAATCAGGATTTGATGTGTAAGTACTGTACCATTTGATTTTACTTCGAGTGGGAGCTCTTGCAGCAGGCTATAACCATTGGGACTAATGCTGCAGGCTTTAGGACCCACCAGAAGAATTCTTAGCTAGCAGTACCCAGCAGGGACGCCTCAACGCTGAGCTTCTCCCATCGGACGTCGGTCACGGCACATAAGGGCGGTCCCATCTCCATCCCAGATCTTTTCTCGCCGTGACCCGCCTGTTGGGGAAGTTCTGGCTATCCAGCCCAGCAAAAGAAAGAAATTAGAAGATTTTGGACCGAATTTTTCCTCCTTCATCGGGTTTTTCGACAAGTTTCTTACTGCCCTCGTCCCCGACTACAGGCCAACATATGTCATCACCGTCGTAGGTTTCCTCTGGGCCCAGGAGGAATAAGTGCCACTGTGGCCACCAAATCCCTTCGCAAGACAGCCACACCAAAGTGCGTTTTCTGCCTGGGCCGAGAACACGACAGCATGACCTGTTCCATCTGTCAAGGCTTCACCAGCAGGACAAGAATTAGGCAGCTGAAGGCCCTAAAGGCCCATCTTCTGGAGAAAAATATGGATGTCCTGCACACCTCAGGGGATAAGGGCAAACATCGGGACAAGTCCCATAAGCGTTCCCACGACAAGGACCGTAGCCGGTCCCATAATCGCTCCCGATCTCGGTCCCGCTCTCACTCTTCCCCCAAGAAGGCCTCTCCCTCTTCAGGCTCAGGGGACCATCACAAGCACATAGAAGGCTCCAAGGTGCTTACCCCTCCTGCCAAGAAACCGGCACCAGCCAAGGCAGGCACATCGGGGGGAAAATCAAAACCTAAGGTGGCTCCTCTAAGAATTACCCCCCCAGACCTCTTTGGGCGCATGCTACAGCCCGCCTAAGAGGTCTCGACCTTCTTGATGAGGCAAGCCGGCACAAATGAAAGTTACCCTGGCAGCAACTCCCGTGAAACTGACGTCGGACCCCGTACCGATGCCAGTAGAGACTATCGTGGTGGAAGACCCTGCGGCAGGGGCAGCCTCGGGGACTCCTAAATCTTTCACCTCGTAGGTTTCTGTGTGAGATTCTCCATCCCACAACCTACCAGACAAGGCTTCCCCGCCTCCTTTTCCAGGGTCGGCAGGCTCAGTCTTTACCAAAGATGAGCTACAGGAGCTTTTCATCTTCTGGTAGAGTCAGGTGAAGTAAGAACAGTCTCCACCGAAGCCAGACCCGAAACTGGACCCTGATCCCAAGGGCCTTCCTGCTCCTTCCCTGCAGAAGACCCCTGAGTGGCCGCTGCCACGCCCACCCTCGAAGGTTCATTCCCGGTCTGTGATCCGTCGCCGGCACCCCTTCAGATCAGGCAGCCGTCATCGGTATTGGTCCCGGTCTGGGAGCTATTCCCGCTCTTCTAGGCGGGCCCACTCCCGACGTTGGTCTCTTGACCGACGTCGGTCATTGCTCCGTCGTCAGTCCCATAGCCGATGCTGGTCCTCGGACCAACGTCAGTCCGTTAGCCACCGACACTCGAGCGGGGGGAGTCCAAGACACAGCTCAGGCCATTCAAGGCCCAGTAGCAGATCGTCTACCCCTCCTTCTTCCTCATCCCTCTCGGAGGTCGGGAGTTCCCCGTGAGAGAAGGACCAACCCTGCTCGCCTCCTGACGATCCAACCTTCATGGATGTCATGAGGCACATCCAGGCCTCCAATGAATGGGAGATGGAGGATCTGGATCCGGAACGCCGCCAACTGGCTAAATACCTGAGGCAGAAGGAGCCTAAACCTCTAGTGGTGCTTCCTTTAGTGGACACCTTCCAAGATCTCACCAGAATAACTTGGAAGCATCCAGCTTCAGTCCCAGCTGTTCCCGAAAAAGTCAGACAGGTTGTATAGAGCCCCAAGGGATGAGCCTTTCCTGGCAGAACACCTTCAGGCGGACTCATCTGTCATTACGGCTGCCCACGACAAGTTGAAGCAGCCTAAGCACCTCAGCTACCAGCCTCCTGACCCAGAATCCCACTACTTGGACCAGGTGGGCAAGAAGGTTTACTCTGCCTCTACCTGCTCCATTAGATCCCTCAACTTCCTTACTCATATGCTGCAGTACCAGAATGAGTTATGGGAGAGAGGACAGGAGCTAGCTAATGCCTTGCCAGACGCCGCACAAAAGACGGAGCTTCTGGACATCTTAAAATCGGGCTCAGACGTAGGCATGCATGTTCTCTGTGCCTCATACGATACCGCAGATACGGTGGCCAGAGCAGCAGCGTCAGGTGTCTGCCTCCAGCGCCACACCTGGTTGAAAGTCTTGGGCTTTCACCAGGATCTGCAGTCTGGAATCCGGGTCCTCCTGTTCCTGGGTTCTGTCCTCTTTGGGCAGGAGACAGAGTCCCTTGTCTCTCGTCTCCAGGAGTTGGGCAAGTCTATCTGGTCTGTCTGGCAAATGTACAGAGGGGACCAGAGATGAGCGAGACAACGGCCATTTCGGAAGCCCTCAGGTGCTCAAGCCTGTGGGAACCAACAGGGCCAGAAAGGTAGCTTCAAAAGGAGAGCCAGCAACCAGCAACCTGGAGGCGCTCCTTTTCATGGCACCAAGTCCTCCCAAGCCTCTCTGCCTACTCTCAGCTCTGCCCAATGACTCCCTCCCTACCCCCCTCCTCTGGAGAAGGTACCAGGGGAGGCAGTAGGGGATCACTTCTCCCTTCACCTGAAGGGTTGGAGCTCCATAACAGCAGACCAGTGGGTCCTAGACATTATAAGGAGGGGACATATGCTGCAGTTCACCGAAATTCCCCCAGATACTCCACCAAGGTCCTCAAGATATCCTCCTTCTCACATACCTCTCATAGAAGGAGAGATTCAGGCCCTCTTGAAAGAAAGGGCAATAGAACCGGTCCCTCTGCAGCAGCGGGGAAAGGGATATTACTTCCATTTTTTCCTAGTTCCAAAAACGACACAATATCTTTGACCCATCCTGGACCTCAGCTCTTTAAACAACTATATAGAGTACTGAAGGTTCCAGATGGCTACCCTTCCAGGTCTTATTCCTCCGCTACACCAGGGAGACTGGCTCTGCTCCCTAGACATGCAAGATGCATACATGCATATCGGGGTCTTTCCCCACCACAGGAAGTCCCTGAGGTTCCACTTCTAGAGGGAGCATTATCAGTTTCAGGTTCTTCCGTTCGGCCTCTCCTCCACTCCTCAAGTCTTCACCAAATGCTTGGCAGTGGTAGCTGTGGCTCTAAGGCGCCAGGGACATTATGTCTTTCCTTACCTTGATGATTGGCTGCTTGTGGCCCCGTCAAGGATGTGCCTCATCCAGGCTCTCAGAGACACCTATACTCTGTTCCGAGAGGTGGGGATCACCCTGAAGCTTCTGAAGTCTTCCTCAAAGCCCAGCCAAAGACTCGTTTTCATAGGGGCGGCCCTGGACTCAATCCAGGGCATGGCTTTTCTACCTCCAGAGAGGAGCAATCGCCAGCGAGAGATAGCCGGATCGGTCTTAGTAACCCCTCAGGTCCAAGCCAGGACCTTCCTCAGACTTCTGGGACACATGGCGGCGGCCATCCCTGTAACTCCCTTGGCTCACCTCCACATGAGAGTCCCACAGTGGATGCTCAGGGTGCAGTGGGATCAATGCTCAGACGACTAAGATCACATGGTCCAAGTCACAGATCCGGTCAAGAGGACCTTACATTGGTGGCTGGACCCTCTCAATCTAGAGAAAGGGTTCCCCTTTTCATCAGCAGTCCCAAGATCAGACCCTCACAACAGATGCGTCAGATCTGGGATGGGGGAGGTGCACTTAGGGGCCCACCAAACACAAGAGGTTTGGACCCCAGAGGAGCACGACCTTCACATCAGTGTCCTGGAGATGCGAGCGGTCCTCAATGCGCTGCATGCCTTCCAAGAGGACCTTGTCCCAGGC
Source organism: Neoceratodus forsteri (assembly GCA_016271365.2). Lineage (NCBI taxonomy): Eukaryota > Metazoa > Chordata > Ceratodontiformes > Ceratodontidae > Neoceratodus > Neoceratodus forsteri. The sequence goes on from CM057453.1 coordinate 144,951,217, forward strand.
TCTCTCCTAGTTCAGACGGACAACATGGCAGTCATCTTCTACATCAACAAGCAAGGGGGAACACACTCCTACCCCCTAAGCAGGGAGGCAATGAGAGTATGGTACTGGGCGCTGGAGCATCACATCTTTCTTTCCGCAGTGCACGTTCCACTTTTAGGCATCCTAAATGACTTGGCAGACAGCCTAAGCAGGTCTCAGTCCAAGGCACATGAGTGGGAGTTGCTATAATCAGTAGAGGACCAGCTGTTTGACACATGGGGTCGTCCAGAGCTGGACCTCTGCGTCCCCACGCAGTGCCAAACTGCCAATTTTCGGCTCACGAGAGCTTGCTCCTGGTGCTTTCTGGCCAGACACGTTGTCCCTTTGTTGGGCAGGGAAGTTTCTTTATGCCTTCCCTTCCTTCCCTCTCATTCAGAGAGCACTGTTGAAGATACAGGCCAAGGGGGCTCGGGTGATTCTAATCGCCCATTGTGGCCTCGGCAGGTTTGGTTCCCACTGCTTCGGCGGTTGTCCCTGGAACCTCCAATACTGCTGTCAATATGTTCGCAGTTGCTGTCCCAGGATCAGGGCATGCTGGTCCATCCAGATCGCATGTCTCTGCACCTTCATGCTTGGCCCCTGCAGAAGTAGCAAGAATCAAGGTATGGGCTCTGCCAGGAGGTGGCAGATGTCCTCAACTCGGCGAGAAAGCCCTCTACTCGCTCCACTTATGCTATGAAGTGGAAGCATTTTTCTCTCTGGGCTTCGTCTCACCATCTGGACCCCCTTACCTGTCCAGTGAACTCAGCATTACGGTGTCTCCTTTCCTTATACCAGCAAAGCTTGAGCTACTCTTCAATAAAGGTGCACATGTGGGCCATCTCTGCATATCATGTCCTTTTGTGGGATAGAACCTTGGCCCAACTGGATGTGGCCCGCACCTTTTTACAAAGGATTCTGCATATGAGACCTCCCATCAGGGATCCTGTCCCTCCCTGGGACTTCCTGTTTGTGCTGGAGCAGCTCATGCTCCCCCCGTTTGAACCAGCGGCTGAGTGTGAGCTGTGTTACCTTTCCTGGAAGGTTTGTTTTTTAGTTGCTGTTACTTTGGCTCGAAGAGTTTCTGAGCTCCAGGCTCTGATGTGTAAAGAGCCTTATTTAGTTTTTCACAGGGAAAGAGTATCCCTCAGAACAATTCCAAAGTTCCTTCCTAAAGTGGTCTGAGAGTTGACCCTCAACCAGTTGGTCGACCTTCCAGTTTATTGTTCTTCTCCTTTTAATAGGGGAGAAGCTCTCCTCCACACACTGGACATTCACAGGGCGCTGAGGTACTACCTCATGCGCACGGCTGCACACTGTAAATTGGAGCAATTGTTTGTGGCCTTCGTGCCAGAACACCTGGGCAACCCAGTGTCTAAACAGACGATTTCTAAGTGGCTTGTCCACTGCTTTATGTTTTGCTATGACAAGCACAACAAACCCCTTCCGGGCCCGCTTAGGGGTCACTCCACCAGGGGAGTCTCGGCTTCCTTTGCCGCCTTAAGGAGTGTCTCTATAAGAGACATATGTGCAGCCGCCACCTGGAATTCTGTGCACACTTTCATGAAGCACTATACCTTGGACTTTGCATCCAGATGCTGTGCCGGTTTTGGCCTGGCAGTCCTTCAGGGACTTCTTTCCTAAGCTGCTGTGTTTCCAGCATTTCCCATCCTTCCACCACCCGGGGTTAGGCACCTTCTTAGTGCGGGACTGCTTGGGATTCAGTCCTAATGGTTATAGCCTGCTGCAAGAGCTCCCACTGGAAGTAAGATAGTACAGTTATGTAAGAACTTACCATAATAGTAGATCTTCAAGAGGAGTTTGCAGCAGGTGCTGCTTTCCCACCCTCCACCCCACCGAGTGAGATGTTCAGCACATCATCTACAGGCTTTGCTTCTTTCTCACGTTAGGGCCCGTTCATGGGTCTTGGCGGGGGAACTGGGGTGGAGCCGGGGCCCGCCCCCTTATGTACCATGACCGACATCGAGGGGCGGTTCCTGCTGGGCACTGCTAGCTAAGAATTTTTCCGGTTGGTCCTAAAGACTGCTGCATTAGTCCTAATGGTTATAGCCTGCTGCAAGAGTTCCTCTCGAAGATCTACTGTTACAGTAGGTTCTTACGTAACTGTACTTTACCTCACTAGGAAGGGAAAGACAAAATTGTGCTACTGTTGCAGAATGTCAGCACTTGGCTATACACTGTCAAGGTTCATGACTTCCAGCATATGAATTTTCTATTGAATGTCTCAATCCCTGTACACAGGGTTATAGTCATGTATATTACATTATGTCAAAGAGTTAAGGGAAGGATTTGGCACTGCTACAGGCTAACGTTTAATAAAACTAAACTCTGCATGTATGCAACTTTTCTAAGTAAAACAATTTAATCTGTAAACATATACAATATATACACAAAGGGGCTGTCTGGATTTATACTGCTCTCATATCAACACTAATAGTGTCTACTATTAAGAACTTTAAATAAACAGTAACATGAAGGAGTCCTAGGGGAAGACCAACATTAGTTCATATGTTAAATCTCTTGCCAGATTTGGGTGACTTTATATTCTGCCCCAAGCTCCCCTTCTTCCTCCCCAAGCCAGTTACACAGTAAGGCGACATTTCAGCTGCCACCTGTGCTACACTAAGTATATCAACTTATTACATTTGTGTTTCCAACTTAAAATTTACATGAAAGCAGCCCACAGTGACAGCCTTAATGAGGCACATATCCACTTTTTAGCCCAGATCTGCACATACCTGCTAAGTCACAGGGATGAACTTAAACATTTAAACCAAGTCAGAAAGTTCAGGGCTCATAAGGGGAGAGGGGGTGGGTATCCCAAATCCTTGTTGCCCCAAAACAAAGTTACATCAGTCTTCTACCTCTGCATCAGATTCTCCTTCAGAATCCATACTGTCTTGCTTCAATTCAGTTCTTATGATCAGATGGTCTGCTTCCTGCAGATTGGAAGATATGACAGTTTTTCTAATTAGCCTCCATGCGTAATCAAGCTGGATAAACATCAAAAGGCACTTTCAAGTTTCGGAGCTGCCTTATGACTTCCTTGAATTCTTTTCTCCGTTGTCTCATAGCAAACTTCAGGTCAAGGTAGTACTAAGTAAGTGGATCTTCCTGGACATAGAGTCTTTTTTTTTTTATACTTTATCTTTATACCCCCTTCTACTCCCGGAGCCCACTCCTTCCTTCCTCTCAACTTCCCCCATTTCCACCTCCGGTGGGATCTGCCCCTAGAGTGCCTCCGTCCCCTCCTGCACATTGGGGTCTGTCCCTCTTTTTTCCGGTGGTCCTGGGATGGTACCGAGAGGCTATCATCTAGTGCTACCGGAGGATTTTCTCGCTTTCTTCCCTAGTTTCCCCATCCCTCTGAGAGCGACCCACGCTTAGACATACGTCTCCGGCGGCGGCGTGCTGACGCACGCTCATCCTCTGGCGCGTAGCTGACGCCTCTCCCGCCCGACGAATGGAGCCGCCCCTTGGTCGGTGCTTCCACCGCCGCGAGAGGACGCAGATCGCCAGGACACGGCCATGGCTCCCACCCCTGAGGTAGGAGAGCATCCGTTGGGGACGCCGATCTCCTCCCTCATTCTACTCTCGCAACCCGAAACCGCTCAACCCGGTCGCCGGGCGTAGGCACGAGGTGGGATGCCCAGCGCCCAACCCTCAGCGCCACCGGGCCCTGGACATTGAGTCTTCACCATTTATTCACACTTCTGGGTTACACACTGGAGGCGCTGGGACTCTGCAGGAGCCAAAAATCTTCAGGAGGGCTGGCACCGAGGTAGGACCGCACATGCATGGCACTGCGAGACTGTCTCGTGCCTGTATAGGCTATCTCGGTGCTGACCCTCCAATCACCTCAGTTTCTTTTTTCTCACCGTCAAGTGCACTTCAGTGATGATGACGCTCACCCTCTAGGAGTCAAATCTTCACGTCTACACGACAGCAGCATTTAGTCGTTCAGTATTAGTTTGACTTAGTATTACTGTTTAGAATTGTATTATTTTCCTCTCAGCCCTGCCATGCAAAGGAGTCAACCATGGATGGAGGCTGTAGGGACTCTCCATTGGAAGGCTGCTCTGGCAGCGGGGCTGTGTCCAGTCCACTGCCCCCTCCAGAAGGGGGGTATGACCATGGAAAGTCCAGTGTTTGGGAAGGAGGACAGTCTTCCCGTAAACACAAAAAGTAGCGGGCCCATTCCCGATCTAGGTTGGTGACCCAGCACTGCTCTGCCTCCTGTCAGAAGAGGAAGAAGTGATACCACTCGAGATCACCCTCTGGTACGTCTGCCAAGAGATCTTTGATGGTCGAGTGCGGTAGGCCGTCTCCGGTTCCATCCAGTCCCTCGACAGCTTCCGCTCATGATGACTTTGGCTTTCAACACCAGAGCCCCCTCTGTCCTCTTGTGGGGTTTCTGGTGGGTAGTTTCATCACTGGGCCGCTCTTATGGAGCAGTGGGCACAGCATCTGTCATGTTTGCCCCCCTTCTGATGGCTCCGGTTCCAGGGCCCTCGGGCCTAGGAACTTTGGAACCTAGGTTGGGCCCTTCGGGGCAGGTTGAGCATTTGGCACCGGCAACGGAAATGGAAATTTCTCCCTTGCCAGTGCCGATACTGACAACACCGGTTTCACGTGCCCCACCACCACCACCATTCTGTTTCCTTGCTGGGGCTGGCACTGGTACCGTTTCCCTCCCCTCTTTCTTCCAGGTCTGCGTTGGATCTTTGAGTAGTCATGCCGAGTTCGGTGCCACAGACAGCACCAGCCCCTTGTGGGTTGGTGCTGTGCTCCACAGTGCCTGATACAGTGCCCGGTTCAGCACTGGGCTTGGTGCCGGGTCCTGCAGCACCAGTTCTAGTATCTCCTGTTTATATTATTCCTAGGCAAGGGCTTATTAGGGGAGGCTCCTACCCCCCTCAGAGGGTGATCTGGAGCAGGATGAGTCTGACCCTGACCTCATTATTTCTGAGGATGGTGATAAGGGCTCTTTTTACAGCTTAGATGGTAAAGCACCTGATACCAGTTGTAAATCCTATGGAGGACCTCTTCTTCCAACTGTGGCTTTGCAAACTTCTTTTTTTTTTTTTTGTTTCATGTGTTTATTAATGGACAATTATCCATATACAGTTCATAGCCATCCGCTATAGGAAATCCATATAGTACAGTCATATTCATTTGCCACAACACTTGGATACAGCAACATTTCGGACTTCATTCCACATTACTGTCCTTTTTCCTTTTTATTTTTAACTATCCGCAAACTTCTTCTATTGACCCAGGTAGACTTTTGTGTCTCGCGGGGCTCCATGTTCCTAATGTTCCAGCGAACCTCACGCCTCCTGTTATCCCACCCTTTGAGACCTTGTCTGAAGCTGTGTGGGTGAGGCCGGCTCTTATTCCCTCTATCTGCAAGTCCATAGATTAGGAAGTATGTTCCTCCCAAGAAGAGACCTATTTTAGCCTCACAACCCATCGCAGACATTCTGGTTATCCTTGCTGAAAATGACAAAGCTGTCCTTCCTCAAGAAGTCTTAGCATGTCCTGTCAGTAAAGAGTCTCTCAAGATAGATACCATGGGAAAAGGGCCTTCGCAGCCGCAACTCTGGGTATGTGTTTCGCCAGCTACCTGGGGCTCTTCTCTAATACTAGAGTGCCCTTTGGACTTCACTTAAATCTATAGTAGAGAATCCTCCGGAGTCTGACTCTAAAACTGAGATTTTGCAGACTGTCACCCGGGGGATAAAATGCAATAGCCATCAACTGAAAGCTTCCATGGACGCATAGGATACAGCTTCCAGAGCAGCAGCTGCTGGGATCTGTATTAGAAGACATTCTTGGCTTAGGACATCAGGTTTTTCCTCTGATGCCCAGCAGCTGGCAATGAATGTCCCCTTTGATGGTACATACTGTATCTGTTTGGCCAACAGGTGGAGCAAGCCCTGAAGGCCTCCCAGAAGACTAGTACTGCCATTAAAACAGCCAGGCCGGCTCCTTCAGCCCCTCAGAAGGGCAGGATCTGTCAGTTTTTTAGTAACAGGCAGCCCTTTCGAGGAAGAGGCTGAGGAGCCCCAAACAGGCACCAGCCTCCTTAGCCGCAAAAGAAAATGCAGCAGAAGGTGCAAGGGCCAAAAGCACCCAGTGCTACCCTCTGAAAGTCTGGCCCCAGTCTCACCTCAGCTGCCCGAAGTGGACTTCTCCACAGCAGTGGGAGGTCATCTGACTTGATTTTATAGCCAATGGAAGTCTGTCACTGTGGACAAATGGGTCCTATGACTTATTCGAGAAGGATACTCTCTCAATTTTGCGGAAATTCCGCCAGACCTTCCACCCAAGCGGCAGCACCATCTGTCAGCCACCAGTCAGACCTTCTCACTTTGGAAATACAAGGCCTTCTCAGAAACAGGGCAGTGGAAGTAGTTCCCTGGGCAGAGAGGAACACAGGTTTCTACTCCTATTACTTTCTGGTTCCAAAGAAGACCGACGACATGTGCCTCATTCTCGATCTCAGAAAGGTGAACAGATTTTTGTTCCAGGAGAAGTTTAAGATGCCCTCCTTAGGGATGCATCTACCACTTCTCCAACAGCACAACTGGTTGGCATCCCTGGACATGCAAGATGCCTAACAGCACATTCTAGTACACCCAAATCACCACAAGTACCTTTGCTTTGTGGCCTTGGGACAACACTACCAATTCAGAGTCCTGCCCTTTGGGCTCTGCTCGGCACCTCGGGTCTTTACCAAGTGTTTTGCAGTTCTTGCTGCACACCTTCGAAAGCTCGGTACTCAAGTCTTCCCGTACTGGCTTTTGGCAAGTCCGTCCAGGCAGGAGACACAGATAGCAGTAGCCATGGCATCTTAGTTCCTCACCTCCATGGGGGTCCTGCTAAACCCTGAGAAATCGCAACTTCAACCCTCCCCGCAGTTGCTCTTCATAGGGGCCCTCTTAGACACTGCAAAGGCAAGGGCCCTTCTTCTAGAGGACAGGAGGACCGATATTCTCCAGATGGCTTGCTTCATCCGGGATAACAGTCCAGTGAGAGCTCACTCCATGCAACAGATGTTGGGCTTCATGGCTTCATCCAATCTTACTTTGAGACACAGCTCTTGCAGCAGGTTACACCATTAGAACTGAAGCCGGTAGGCGTCAGGACCCCACGGAAAAAATTCTAGCTAGCTACCTCAGCGAGGACTGGCTTCACGCCGGTCCCGCCTCCACGCCAGGCGTAGTATACATATAAGGGGCGGTCCCGCCAGATTCCCTGTTCTTCCCACCATCGACTTGCATGTCTCTGCCCTCGGTTCGGTCTCTAGCATGAGCATGGTCAAGTGCTTTCCACGGGAAATTTGTTCTCCAAGTTCAGTTTTTCCTGATGTCCTCCCACTCCGGTCACCCTAAGTGCGCCTGTGGGAAGCAGATCCCATTTAAGGATCCGCACTCAGCCTGTGTCCGGTGCCTAGGCCCAGACCACGACACCCGGTCCTGCTCTTTTTGCCAGGGTTTCAACAGCAGAACCCGGATCCATCACCAGAAGGCCCTACAGGCGTTCCTGTTAGAGGAGGAGCAGCTCAAGACCATGACTTCCAAGGGGGATTCTTCGCAGAAGGCCCACAAGCATGCTGAGAAGCACACAGAGAGAAGGCCCCTTCCAGGTCCCTGTCTAGGGCCTCCGACTCTCGCAGCTCTGGCTCCAGGTCCAACCGCTCTCCTTCCCGGGTTAGCTCTCAGCCTCCCCCCGCTGCAGTGAGAAAATCTTCTTCTTCTTCTCAGCCAAGACTCCCAGGCCTTCCTCATCCTCCAAGGCCCTGGCTAAGTCGGGGGATCGCCACCATCACCACAAGTCGGGTTCCCGCCATTCTGAACCCGATGTCAGGTCTGCTTCCTTGCCTCCATGGAAAACCAAGGAGCTCACCTCACTTAAGAGGCCGCAGGACCCGACACCGGTTCGTTCGACGTCGGCCTCTCGCCACAGGTCCCCAGAGCGATCGTCTGCCAGAAGACCGTCGCCGTCCAGGCCTACTCATTACCGGACGCTGGTAGGGGGACCGGCGCCCGCTCCAATTGAGAAGAGGACCCCAACGCCTCCGACCGATGTCGATTAGAAGACCATCACTGAGGAGGAGTTAACCCAGCCCGAGGACCAGACGGGCGACCCCGGTCCTGTCGAGACTCCCCGGGAACCCTCGCCGCAACCCGAGCCCCCTGTGGAGCTGACGCCAGGTCCCGACAACCATCCCCTGGCGCCCGGACCGTCGGCCGGGCTTTCCTTTTCAGAGGCGAAGGAGTTTTTCACTTGCTGGTGGGATACCATCAAAAAGGACATGGTCCCCACTCCACCTCCGCTTCCTCCTCCTCCTACACCGGTTGCTCCAATGGTTCCTGCGCCCCCGTCTCCGTCTGGGTCTGCAGGCCAGTTACCTCCTCCCCGGGAGCCCAGGACCCCTCCAAGGGGGAGACTCGATAAAAGGAGACCTTCGTCCAGATCCTCTTCTAGGTCACCCAGTGCCAAGAGACCCAGAAGACGCCGCCGTTCGCTTTCGACGGAGGACACGGGATCAGAGTTTTCTACATCCAGATCCCCATCTCCTCTCCATCCCTTCTCCGGACCCACGTGAGCTGCCAAAGTCTCCTCCGGATGACCCTTCGCTCTCAGATATCATGAGACACATCCGGGAGAACATGGGATGGGATGGAAGAGTTAGACCTCAGATATGCTCATGAGTATCTTCGCAGAAGGACCCTAAGCCTGTGGTGGTGCCACCTTGTAGACACTTTGTGGACGCCACCAAGGCAGCGTGGAAGCATCCACATTCGCTTCCTTTGGCGATGTCAGAAGAAAGCTGACCGCCACAAGGCTCCCCAAGAGAAGACCAGTACTTGACCCAGCATCCCCAGGCCGACTCTCCGGTACAACAGCCTCTCATGACTGGTCCCAGAGACCGTAATATCTGAGCACCCTGCCACTGACCCAGAGTCCAAGCAGCTAGACTCCATGGGTAGCACATGATAAGCTTCCGCCACCATGCGCTATCAGATCCCTGTAATTATTTGACCCACATGGTAGTTCCAAAATGCCCTGTGGGAGCAGGGTCTGATGCGGCTGAGAAATTGCCGGAAGGTGAGCAGAAGGAGGAGATGTTATGCCTCTGTATGGGTTCGGACGGGGAACCCATGCTACGAGCCGCGTACGACTCCTCGGACTCCTCAGCCCGAGCAGCAGCTTCAGGCGTATGCCTCCAGAGGCACTCTTGGCTCCGGTTTTACCCCGGACGTCCAGAAAAACATCATGGATGCCCCATTCGAGGGAGAAGTTTTGTTTGGTAAACCCTCAGAGAAGATAATTACCAAACTCCAAGAGGCCGGGAAGGCAGTGAGGTTGGTTCAGGCCATGTACCAACCCAAGCTTAGTTCCTTTCGAAGGAACCAAAGCCGATTTCGTGGATGGACGCAGAGACAACAGTCCCGCCTCGTTTCCACAACAGAGGGGCTCTGGGTTTCGTAGAGCCCAGGGAAAAAACCCGCAGGTCGGAGCCAGTGCACTCCTAGGCAGGTCCAGCCAGCGGACCTCAGCCGCCACAGCCTGACTCCTTCCCAGCCCTCGCCCCTCAGGATCAACAGGACGTCATGGTCGGGGGTTGCATTGTGAATTTCCTGCCGGGATGGCAGACTATAACCACCGACAAGTGGGTTCTACAGTTGGTCGGAAGAGGCCACTTTATAGAATTCGCGGAAAAGCCACCCTCGAGGCCTCCATTGCTCTCCCGGTACCCGGGTCAGCACAAGCCATTGATCAGACAAGAAATGCTCGCACTCCTGCAAAAGGGAGTGATAGAGTACGTCCCAGAGAACCAGAGAGGACATGGTTACTATTCCCACTTCTTCCTGGTTCCAAAGAAGACAGGGGACCTCCGTCCGATTCTGGACCTCAGCGACCTCAATTTGTCGGTCACCTACAAAAGATTCCACATGGTAACTCTTCCGGGTCTTATTCCCATGCTGAAGCAGGACGCCTTTTTAGCATCTCTAGATATGCAGGACGCTTACCTGCACATCCCTATAGCTCAAGCGCACAAGAGGTTCCTGCGCTTCGAGTTTCTGCCATCATCTTCAGCCTGAGCTCTTCTATCTGGGCCGTCATCAGCACCCAGGGTCTTTACCAATGCATGCTGGCAGTCGTGGCAGCGCTCTAAAGGAAGACAGGGCCATTATGTGTCTCGCATCTGGACAATTGGCTTTCTCATGGCCGCCTCCAGAGGCGCTGTCACGACATCCAGAGCACCCAGGACCTGTTTCGATCTCTGGGTATCCTAATCAACCACGAGAAGTCCCTCCTGGTACCGTCGCAGAAACTGAAGTTCATAGGCGCAGTACTGGACACCGTTCAGGGAAGAGCATTTCTTCCAGACGACAGATAGGAGCACATCAGATCCCTCATCAGGGAGCTTTTGTCGAACAAGACCGCCCCAGCCAGGTCGGTCCTTCGCTTGCTCGGACACATGGCTGCGGCCATTCCTACTGTCCCTTTCGCAAGGCTCCACATGCGGGTAACTCAGTGGATGCTCAAGGTGCAATGGGACCAAAGGCAAGACCATATGCGGCATTCGTCAGAATCACGCACACCGCTGATTCGAGACTGGCAGTGGTGCTAGACCCAGGGACACTCTCTATGGGTCCATGCTCATAGCGCCTGCCCTCGGAGGTAATCCTCACCACAGACGCCCCAAGTCTAGGGTGGGGAGCACACCTGGACGGGGTGAAGTCCCAGGGTACGTGGACCCCTCTGGAGGCCCACCTCCATATCAACGTCCTAGAGATGAGGGCGGTCCTCTATGCCCTGCAGGCCTTTCAGTCAGAAATCCAGCCGAGTACTCTCCTGCTTCAGACAGACAACACAGCGGTGATGTATTACCTCAACAAACAAGGAGGTGCACACTTACCCCCTTTGCAGGGAGGCCACGAGGGTGTGGGATTGGGTAATCCGACACGGCGCGAACCTGATCACAGTACATGTTCCCGGGGTGGACAACACAGTTGCAGATGGCCTGAGTCGCTCCCAGGCCAGAGTCCACAAGTGGGAACTTCTCCAGGAGGTAGCAGAGGATCTGTTTCTTTGATGGGGAACTCCAGAATTGGACTTGTTCGCCTCCCCATCCAACGCAAAACTGCCCAATTTTTGCTCGCTAGATCCAGGGCCTGGTGTTTTCTGGCGAGATGCGTTGTCCCTCTCCTGGGCAGACAGATTTATCTATGCTTTCCCTCCCTTCCCGTTGATCCAGAGAGTTCTTCTCAAACTGCTCAGGGAGCATGCAACAATGATCTTGATGGCCCCATTCTGGCCCAGGCAGATCTGGTTCCCTTTGCTAATTCAGCTGTCCCGGGAACCTCCGCTCCCATTGCCATTCAGCTCCCACCTCTTGTCTCAGGAGCAGGGTTCACTGAACCTGCACGCATGGCTACTAGAGACATAGCCATCTTGCGTCACGGGGTCTCGCAAGAGGTTGCGGAAGTCCTTTCTGCAGCCAGAAAGCCGGCAACGCATGTGACATATGCCATGAAATGGCGCCATTTTTGTCTATGGTTGCAAGCACGCGGCCTTTCCCTTTAGGTTGTCCAGTGAAAGCGGTGTTAGAGTACCTGCTCTCCTTTTCCATTCGGGTCTCGCCTACTCCTCGATTAAGTGCACCTCTGTGCCATTTCAGCTTATCACCTCCGATGGGAGGCAGCATGTGGCACAATTAGATGCCTGTCAAGAATTCTTAAGAGGTGTTACACCTTAGGCCGCCCATTAAGGACCCAGTGCCTCCTTGGGACTTGCTCTTTGTCCTGGAGCAACTCACGCCCCCATTTGAACCTGCGCCATGATTGCGAGCCGCGCTTTCTGTCGTGGAAAACGTTATTTTTGGTTGCTGTTACATCAGAGAAGAGTTTCTTGAGCTTCGGGCCTCATGTGCAAAGAGCCCTATTTAATTTCTCCACGGACAGAGTATCCTTGAGGACGAATCCTAAATTCTTGCCTAAGGTGGTTTCCACGCTCACTCTCAATCAGGATATTGACCTGCCGGTCTACTTCCTAATTACTCTAACAGAGGAGAGGCGCTGCTTCACACCCTGGATGTTCACCGCAGCTTAAGGTACTACCTGAACAGAACTAAGGAAAGCCAGACTGAGCAGCTGGCCTCCTTACCGAAGGATGAAGGCCAGCCAGTATCCAAACAGTCCCTGTCTCGCTGGCTTGTCCAGTGCATCTCTTACTGTTATGATATCAAACGAAAGCCCCTCCAGGAGCAGTCTGGGGCCATTCCACTAGGGGCATGGCCACATCATTGCAGCACTCGAAGCGTCTCCACCTCTGCCATTTGTGCTGCAGCCACTTGGAGCTCTGTTCATACCTTCTATCAGGCATTATAGCCTTGGACATCGCTTACACGGGCGTAAGAGCAGGCTTCGCCTGGCAGTGCTACAGGGTCTCCTGTCCTAGATTCAGGACCTGGAACGTTCTTTCTTATTTCCTCCTCCCAGAGTGTTTGCAAGCACTATTGCTTGGGAATCAGTCCTAATGGGGTAACCTGCTGCAAGAGCTGTGTTTTGAAGTAAGATAGTACAGTTACATAAGAACTTACCGTATCAGTAGATCTTCGAGAACAGCTCTTGCAGCAGGTACCTTCCCGCCCACCTTCCCTCTTGGAGGAGGCATGGCTTAAGCCTTTGTTAACAGGAATTTTTCCCGTTTGTCTTCTGACGGTGGATCCTCGGTCTCCCATTTCGATGTCAGCCTGCGGCCGGAAGTCTCCGGCGGGAGAACTGAGGAATCTGGCGGGACCGCCCCCTTATGTAGTACGCCTGACGTCGGAGGCAGGACCGATGTCGGGGGCGGTTCCCGCTGAAGATAGCTTGCTAGAATTTTTCCGTGGGGTCCTGACGCCTGCTGGCTTCAGTCCTAATGGTGTAACCTGCTGCAAGAGCTGTTCTCGAAGATCTACTGTTATGGTAAGTTCTTACGTAACTGTACTTTTTCACTGTACCCCTAGCACGGTTACACATGAGGACCACTCAGTGGATACTCAACATGCAGTGGTCCTCTACTACACACACACACATTCTTACCCCAGCAAAGTGATGGAACCTGTGCAAAGGTCACTTGCATGGTGGAAACAGGAGGAATTACTTAGTCCAAAACATTAAAGTTTCATTCTAAGCTCATCTTGCAGCTGATTTATACTGTGGCCAATATGCACAAGTGCAGAGGGCAGTGCAGTATAAAACAAATTGACATGCTGCTCAAGAGAGCCTTCTACAGGGTCTGCCCTTTGCCCAATCGAAGTCTCAGATCACCATCACAACGGATGCATCGCTGCTCAGTTGTGGGGCTGATTGCCGGGACCTCCACACTCAGAAAGTGCTGACTCAGGAGAAATCTCATCTTCACATCAATGTTCTGGAAATGAGAGCAGCTCTGTACGTCTTCCAAGCCCTGGGAAAGGTTGTCAGTTGCAAGATGATCCTTCTTCAGACAGACAACAATGATGTGATATATTACATCAACAAAGTGTCGCTCACTCCTACCCTCTATGCAGGAAAGCCTTGAGGGTTTGGAAGTGGTGTCACAACCACAATGTCCTGATTAAGGCAGTAAGGCAGTATACCTGCCAGGGACTCAGAATGATCTGGCAGACCATCTCAGCAGATCAAAAGCAGATCCTCATGAGTGGTCACTTTCACCAGACATCGTGCAGTCACTCTTCGACGAATGGGGCAGCCCAGACCTGGACCTTTTTTGTATCCCCACTCAATGCAAAACTGCCTCTATTCTGCTCCAGAAATCCAGAACCTGGCATTTTCTGTCAAGATGCATTCAGGCTGTGGTGGACAAGACACTTTCTGTTCGCATTTCCCCCTCTTCCGTTAATTCAAAGGGTGCTGCTCAGATTGGAGGCACACAGCGGCAGAATGATTCGCATTGCACCGTATTGGCCTCGACAGATCTGGTTTCCATTGAGCAAGTTGTCAGTGTCTCCCCCACCCCCCCAAGCAACTGCCTCTGCAGATGGACCTCCTGACACAGGGACCCCTAGTCCATCCCAGCCTGCACTCCCTTCATCTGCACGCCTGGTTCCTGAGGAGATAGAAGTGGGCAGGTTTAAAGTTTCCCGGAAAATCTCACAGATCCTCTTGTCGGCGCACAAGCCCTCCACCAGAAAGAATTACACTGCTAAATGGAAGCGTTTCTCAGAATGGTGTGCTAAAATCTACTTAGGTCCATATCATTGTCCCCCAGATCAAGTGTTGGAGTATCTATTAGATCTTTCAGGACTACAATACTGTATTGTGAAGGTACACTTCTGTACACTTTCTGCCTGTCATGAGCCATTCCAGAATATGTCCCTGGCTCAGCTACCATTGTTCAAAAGATTTGTCAAAGGCATTCTTCACTCAAGGCCCCCGCGGTTAGGAAGACAGTTGCCACTTGGGATATTAATCTTGTGCTGGTTATGCTCACTCATAAACCCTCTGAGCCTCTGGCTATATGTGACTTGAAGTTTCTGACCTGGAAGATCATCACTTCTAGTCACAGGGTCTCTGAAATGCATGCCTTGGTCACAGACCCTCCATATACCGTCTTTCACAGAGACAAAGTGGTCCTCCGTAATCGCCCTAAATTCCTACCCAAAGTGGTTTCAGATTTCCACCTCAACCAGCCATTGGTTCTCCCTACTTATTTCTCAAACTTCCAAAATGAAGGGGAATGCACCCTTCGTTCCCTGGACGTTAAGAGGGCCTTATGATTTACGCTGATAGGATTGGGGATAGCCTCAAGCCAAGCAACTGTTTGTGTCTTTCAACACAGCCCAGCTGGGTCAGCCAGTTTCCATAAAATGCATCTCTGTTGGATAGTGGCATGCCTTTGCCATTGCTAGTCCATGGTGCAAGTCAAGTTAGAAGGCCAGGTACTCGCCCACTCTGCTAGAGCAGTGACTGCATCCCTGGCAGGGATCCGCTCTGTTCTCATTGCTGATATTTGCAAAGCAGCTACTTGGAACTCGGTGCACACCTTTGTGAAGCACTGTGTTCTGGATGTCCTTGCCAGATAGCATGCTTCCTTTGGCAGGACAATTCTTAATGGAATTCTATCCTGAGTGAGCTTCAGATTCTACTGCCCTGCTCGGAGAATTGGTTTAGCTTGATACTCTAACCCAGAAGTATGAATAAATGGTGAAGACTTTAAATCCAGGAAGATAAGAAAATTACGTACTCACCGTAATTTTTGATCTTCTTGGACAAGTCTTTGCCATTTTTTCATACGTCCACCCACCACCCCCGAGCTCACTCAGTCGGTTTCTAGTCTATACTCCCTCATTGTTTTTGTTTTTTTTATTTAATTGTTTAACCAGGTATAGCACACTAAGCTGAAAGCTTTTTTACAGGAGCGACCTGGGAGCACAAGGAGGTTAAGTGACTTGCTCAGGGTCACACAGTATGCAAGTGGAAGCTGTGGGATTCAAACCCAGGTCTGGTGTGCTGGATGTCACCAGATTTGCAGCTCAGAGCCTTAGACCACTGCGCTATACTGCCTCAATTGGTTTGGGCTGTGAAAACGTTGTTTAAATTGACCCTTCTTATACGGGTGTAACCCCCCTACAAATGGGGGTTCCCGAAAAGTCTTCCTTGAGCTTGCCTAAATGCTCACTGCCAGGCTGGTGTCCTGCATTTTAGCAGTTTAAACATTATTGTCAGAGAGTGCCTGTATAGCCTCCATGTACTGTCTCTTTAAGAGCTGCCTAGATTGCAGTTATAATTAATCTGGGAGGGGGCTGAGTGTTTCCATGCTCGAGTCCCGCCTGGGTTGCCAGATAATTGCTCTGTTTCTGCCATCACTATAGGAATTGTAGTTTCGGGCTTTTGGCATCTAAATGAACCTGGAGGGGAAGCCCTTGTTGTGACTGACAGAGGAATCAGCCAACTGAACCTTTTGGATCCTGGGGAAAGTCCCAGACTGCTTGCAGTTTCAGTTCAGATCTGAGTTGGGAAGTGAAGGAGTAACAGCTCGAGATAGTCGAGCAGTAATCCTGCATAGATTCACGCAGGAGAACTGTGAAAAGGCTGAGTTTTGGCCTGCCTGTCTGCCTGCTGTCCCTGAGAGGGAAAATGGAGTTGATTCGGACTGAATCCGAGTTGTGAGAACGATTTAAGCCACTGGACTGTGACCAGGCTTTAACTTGAAGAAGACCAAAGATTTGCTGAATACGATCGGTCTGTCAGGATTTCCAGCCACCTCTGAACTCCCGGTTTGTGCAGAGACTCTGTAATTGCGACTGGATAGCAATCTGCCTGGTACAGTAGAATTTCTTACATGTAAATGTGCTGTGTGCTGTTAGTGGGTCGTGATTTGGTTCCCCACTGTGTACTGAACTGTGTTGTGCTTGTTGGAGGCTGCATCCAGCTCCCACAGACTGAATCCGTATTCATCTCCATTGGGCCTGGGCCTTGCCACACTGGCCCAGCCAGACTACCCGCTGCACAGAGAAAGCCATCAACGAGAGACCTGCCTGGAGATCAGCCCCCTGCTCACGCTTTGAACACAAATGATGCCTCGGTAAGTCGTGAGGGCCCTGCTTCTCCTGGCACTCCAGTTCAACCACCTGCTGTCTCGATTTCGTCCTGCCTGTGTCCTGTATTGGGTATCGTGAGTAAACGTCAGGGTAGCTCCCCGCAACAACAGCTAAATCTAAAGTGTTGTCATCTGATTGCTTTGTTGTCTTTACTGTCACGAACTGAGCCCTCCGGCTCCGGATTACATATAGTGTGTGTTGTGCATGTTGCTTTCTTCTATCACAGGGCCCCCACCAGCTATGACGCCGGCCTACCCAGGGCAACGTTCCTGGCTAGCCCACCATCTTCCTACCTGGGTACCCAGTGTGTGTGACAGTGTAGGGACTCTGAAGTGCATGCATAACTGTCTGATTGATATAGCCTTTAAGCAAATCAACCTAATTACACCCCTCCTTTGTTCAAGTCCCCTGAATAAATCAGATCTAACTCTTTTTGCATTTAACTTGACTGTGGTTCCAGTTTGTACCAAAAGTACTGTACTGTTGCTATTTGCTGTGCATAACCTTGTTTTACAGGGGATCTCCAGGGTCGAGCCAGAGGAACCAGCCCTGGTGGTGAGTGCAAACAGTGTGGGTAATTGCCTGGTGAATACGGGTCATTGTGAAAGTGATTATTGTGTATTGGTCAGGCCACTAGAAGGGAAAGAGGGGGGTTACAGTGTTCCGGAGGGCTGTGCCCAAGTTAGCTTGACCACTAACAACCCTGATCGGGTGGAGGCACCCGATTCAGTACCCAGGCCCCTTAACCTGCAACGGGCCACGAGGCAGGGGTAGGCTCTTGCATAGCGCCACCTAGGGGTTACATCTTGAGGCTCAATACTGGGATTTTGTGTCTTAGTACGAAATTACAAATTATTGTCAAACATAAATGGATACCCCAACACAAGTGGCTGTGCACCAGTTGGTGGGGTGGTGTACGGGGCAAGAGATTGACCCCCATAATGCTTTGCTAATACTGGATATACCTATGGGCATTAGTAAGGACACCGTTGAAGGGCACTTTCTAAAGTTGAATGTTTGAAAAAAGCTGTAGTGGTGGGTAAACAGGCTGATTTAACTGCCCAAACTCTCATAGCCTTGGTGGAGTTTAGCGACCCCTTGGACAGTTCAAAGGTGCCCCAGACTATCACTCCAGAAGGGTTCCAAGCCACCTGAAGGGCGATACCCAAAGATAGCAAGGATCCCTTAGAGGATGAGCCGCCACTGTTATCTGAGTCTTTTGAGAAGAAGTTTGCCAAATTGTTACTGGAGGAGGGCAAAACTGTGGAGGAGTTAAAAAAAATTATTCCTGCCACCTGGGAGTGTCACCACCCCACTGTCCACACCTGCCCCAGCACCTGTTCTTTAACCAACTTCTGTACCTGCCTCTGAGCCAGCAAGTAGTCATGGCTCTTATCGCAAACTCAAGGTATTCTCTGGCATCCGCCCTACTCCTAATGGGGAAGTCGACCTGGAGACCTGAATAGACTCTGCTACTCTTGCGGTACAAGACTGGCAATGCTCAGAGGCTGAAAAAAGGGCCCACCACGGGGAAAGCCTCCAGGAACCCGCCCTATGTACTTTTCGCTCACTGTGGTCCTCTGACTCTGACACCAAAGCCCAAGAGTACATAGTCGCCCTTGAAAATGTGTTTGGAGGCACCACTAGTGTTGAGGCCTTGGAATGGAAACTTAAAGATGTTAGACAACAGCCAGAGGAATTGTCATCTGCCTACATGGATCGATTAGAGGGAATCCTACAAACCATTTTTCGGAAAGGAGACTGGGCCTCTAGTGAAGTGGACTGGGTAAGACTGGATCATATACTCTGCTCTGCCCAGCACTCCAGCTAGGTGTTGCTCAAATTGCAACTGCATCAAAGGAAATCTGGTCCCTTGCCCTTCCATGTGTTGATGAAGGAGGTACGGGAAATTGAGGAGGAGGAAGGCTTTTCGGAGCCCAGCACAGTCGTAGGTGCTGCAACCACTGCTCCAGGCATGGGGTCGGTCGCTGATGGCCTAGAATCACTGCAGTCACATGACGGAATCCGAGAACTAAATGTCAGCCCTGGGGGGCCTAGCTAGAGAAGGACTGCTATGGATACTCTGCCATGGGATGAGCTGCTGAGGGAGTTCAGAGAAACAAAAAACAATCTCTTTATGAAGGCCGCTCCTGTGAGTACAGGCCCCAATCCTTATCCGACTGCATCTGCTATGGGGGTGAGGGTGCACACCCAGGCATCTCCTACTGACAGCAGCTCAAAAATTGATGTCTTGACTATGGAAGTGAAGGAATTGACGAGATGTCTCCAAATGCTTGCCACACTGCAGACAGAGGTGGAACCAAGGTTTTCTGTTGGTAGCACCCCCGCCTCAGCTCCCAATGTAATGTCTCGGCCACACCAGACCCCAGAAAACATATTTTGCCATAACTATGGGAAGGATGGGCACATGAAGAGAGAATTCAGGTCCCCAAAAGACCTAGATAAAGTTGTATACAGACTTCAAGGGTAGCTTCGGAAAGTGAGACCATGGCCGAGGAGCGCTGGAAATGACCGCAGTGCAGGATTGAGAAATCCTAACTCAGATTTCTTAGTGGCTAAATCATCTGTCCAGGCCTCTGCTACTGCCTCTCCAGACTGGTCCAGAATAGTAGGCCCTTCGATGGAGACTTCTGTGACTGTCAGTGGTATCCATGCTCAGGTTGTGCTCAATAGCGGGTCGTAAGTGACCATTGTATTCCAGGACTGGTATGATAAACACTTATCTGATGTGCCAGTACAGTCTTTGGAAGGTTTGCTTGTGATGGGCCTGAGCGACAAGTCTTATCCCTACCTAGGATATGTCCGGCTCTGGTTGTCTTTCCCTGTGACTGTAACTGGTGTAGATGAACAAGCAGAGACCCTAGGCCTGGTGTGCCCTCCTATGGGATTGTATGATGGGATTCCCTTGTTTGTTGGAACCAATGCCCACATGTTTGGAAGACTAGCACAGTTGTGTCAAGAGAAACAAGGGAAACGGACTGGGAGGGCACTGAGAATCCCAGCCCTGATAAAGAGAGCCTATGATCTGAAAAAAAATGGACTACCAAAGTAGACGGAGATGAGTCGGTGGGGATAGTGTGGAAGAAAGATCCTGATTCTCTGGTACTACCTCCCAGTGCTCAGTACACCATTCATGGAGATGTTCGCATTAGAAAAGATGTAAAGAACAAAATATTAGTGTTGGATGCACCAGGGGATGGAAAGTTGCCAGAAGGATTATTGGTTAAGCCCAGCATTTTGCCTGCCCGTGCACACGCCTATGCACGATGAGTGATGGTTCAGATTCAGAATGTGTCATATCAGGAGATCCAGGTGAACAGAGGGTGCACCCTAGCTACAGTACACTGTGCAGACATTGCTGTATTACCCAGTAACAAGTGCTCCGGCGAGAAGGAGAGAGTGACGCCGGACTTATTTACGCACTCTTATACCCTGATACCACCTGCTTAGTATCCCAGAATCTTTCTGCCAGCGTCCCTGCCTCCTACGCGTGTGCTTTTCCATAGCCCAGGGACTCTTTTACAGGCTATGAACATGTTATTGATGGATAGGATTATAAAAGCATCTCTGTATATATTAATTACTTTTATTTCTACACTGTATATATTTTGTTGTATATGTCTTGCTACTGCTGTTTTATGTTTATTTTACCTGTACTCTATTCAAACAACATGAAGTCTTGCTATATTATAGACATTAGCAGTTTGTTCCAGCTCTAGAACTGCCCCGGAGTGAAATGGTTAAAACCATTCCAAAATAGAATTTTGGCACGAGAGCGGCTCTATCTGTGTCATTTCAAACTTGAACTGTCAGATTCTTTACTCCGCCTCAGTGAACAGTCGCTCCGGAGATTTCTCCTTCTGCTCGGTTCATTTCTCGGTTTAAAGTGTTTTCGGTTGGATTTAACCGAGAATAGTTTTATTTTAACCGCAAAACCGCTCGGTTCAAGCTCTCATCTGTGGTAACCGTAAGTAAATGAAGGTTTTGTTCGTGGAACTTGAGTTATCGGTTCCGGCTTTGAACCGATCAGTGGGTTTAAAACTCATTTAAAACTAAAAGTTACTATTTTAGAGGCGGTTCCCGGTTCTTATCGGTTCTAAAAACGGATTTATTACGCTTTCCTAATACCCGTGACACGGTTAGGAACCGATAAGGGTGTTCCTGCCTGGCACTGCCGTTAAAGAGCAAGTTTTTGGTTAGGCTGACATTATGCCTGAGAAACCCAAAAGAAAACCGGGCCCACTGGGTTTCAACACTGTGATGTCTGTGGGAAGTCTTTGCCAAGGCTGACCCACACACCACATGTGTTTATTGTCTGGGGTTTGACCACCTCCAGTCAGACTGCCAGGTATAAGAATTTCCTGCAGCCACCCTGGAAAAGATTGGGCAGGCTCAGGGAATGAGAGGCAAAAGTCCGCTGACCGGATGACAGCCCGGTTCGGTGCCAACCGAACCAGAGGGAGTGCCCTCTGACCAGGGCCAGACTTCCTGCAAAAGAAAAGCTGGTTCTGAGGAACCAATTCTAGTAGAAGAAAACAAGAAAATCAGCAGGTCTGAGTCCAAAAATTCATTCTCCAACTGCTGCAGAGATAGCAAAAGCCATGCAAATTGTCCAGTCACTGTCTCAGGGTCCGTCCAAACCACCACTATCTGGTAAAAGGTCGGTTCGCTTGGTCCCAGTGGTTCAGGATTGTGATATTGAGGAATTTTATGAACCAGAGGAGGGGAGGAGGATTATGAACAGTATGAATGTGGCTGGGAAGGTCTGGGTGCCCATTGAACCTGACATCTCCCCAGACAGACCTTTAGAATCTCCCTCATGCTGTCTGAGTCCCCATCTCATTTTATGTTTTATAAAAAGTTGCTGAAACCCTCCAGCTTCCTTTAGAAGAGGCTGTGATGAGCAAGAGGAGCCTGATTTTGTAGAAATGATGGATATTCCAGAGTCTAGGAGATTGTCTATTTTTACATAAGTCTTTAGGAAACAAACAATTAAAATTTTAAAAGCTCCTAATTCTGTGCCTCCTGTAGATAAAAAGATGGACAGAAGGTATACATTGTCAGGCCCTGATACAGAATTCCTTCTCAGCAATGCAGTCATGTTAGTAGTTCAGGCTGCTGCCTGTGATAAAGTTAATATTCCTGGCTTCACATCCTCCTGACAAGGATTCCAGGAAGATTGATGCCATGGCAAAAAATAGTATATGGCAGCCTTCTGGGACTCAGGTAAGCAAATTATATGGCTTATGTAGCTAGGTATCAGAAATCTAGATGGGATACTGTTATGCACTGGCTGGGCAGGCCCATGGCCAGCTGGCTAGTGAACTAGAACAGGTGGCTGCTGATGGCAATTTCTAAGGTTCAAAGGCTTCATGCTGCTGGATGTTAATGATGTTTCCTCTAGGGTCATGGCCACATCTGTAGCTTTTCGTAGGTTGGCCTGGCTCAGGTGTACTTGGTTTGTCACAGGATACCCAGACTAAGGCTATGGATTTTCCTTGTGGGAAATCTCTGTTTGGAGAGCAGACAGAGAATGCTATGAAGAAGATGGATGAATATAGGACTACTTACAAGAGTGCCCAGGCTAAGGAGCGGCAAGCCACTCCTCAAAGGCATGCCCCTCAGGGGTAGGGGGTAGGCCTTTTCACAGGCCTTCTACCTAGACTCAGGCCTCCTCTGCCTATGCTCAGAGGGGTTCTTCAGAGGTGGGACGAGGGGTGGGCAGACCTGCTCCCACCCCCAGCCTAAAGTTCTCATAAACAGGCACCTCTGATGGAGTGCCAGGGCCGATTCTCCTGTACCAGTGGGGGGCAGGCTGGCTTACTCAGTCAGAATCGGGCTTCTTTAACCTCAGACAAGTGGGTTCTGGAAGTAGTGGCCAGGGTCTGGTTTCTCAGTTTCAAAAGTTTCCCAAGTTGAGAAGCAGACTTTTTCTACCTGCAAGTGCTTCAGAGCTCTCGCCTGGAAACAGAGGTCTCATCCCCTGTTAGCTCTCACAGAGCAGTAGAAAGGGTTCCTCCCCCTGCATCAGGGCAGGGGTCTGTATTCAGATACCTTACCCCAAAAAGACAGGTGAGAATGGCGGCCCATTTTAGATCTTCAGATATCTGAACTAGCATCTTCTGAAACCAAAGTTCAAAATGGTAACCTGGCAATGATTTTACCTTTCCTAAGGCCAGGGGACTGGCTAGCCTCCCTGATCTCAAGGATGCCTATTTCATGTCCTAATCAGAAGATCCCATCGAGTACCTCAGATTGAACTGCCCTCGGTCATTACCAGTTCGGAGCAATGCCCTTCGGCTCACTCTCTGCTCCAAGGGTATCTGCAAAGTGTCTAGCAGTGGCAGTGGCCCACTTAAGGAGGCAGAGGATTGCTGTTTTTCTCCTTTCTAGGACGACTGGCTCATTGTAGGCCAGTCCCCAGAACAGGTAAAATCTCACCTGTAGGTCACCCAGCAGCTTCTCACCTCCCTGGGTTTTCTGCTAAACTCACTAAAAGTCGGTTCTGGAACCAGTCCAGGTACTCACCTTTATAGGGGCAGAATTGACACAAAGTTGAGAGCAGAGCCTTTCTTCCCCAGAAAGTGTAAGGAATTTAGTGGTCTGGCCTCTTCCTTCACTCTGCAGGTCTCTCGACCAGCAAGACACTTTCTGTAGCCCTGGGGCATGGCTGCATCCACAGCTGTTGTGCAGGGAGCCAGATTTCAGATGAGAGACATTCAGTTTCACTTGAGAACCTTTGGTTCTCAGAGAAGAGACCCCTTCCAAGTTGGTCCCAGGACTTGAACCTTGATCCTAGCTTCCAGTGGTGTGGCAGGATCAGAGTTACTTTAAGAGCAGGCCCTTCATTTCCCTCTCTCTACTCTGACTCTCACTACAGATGCTTCTCTTCTGGGATGGGAGCCTACATGGGCGACCTTTCCACCAGGGAGTTTGGTCCCCCAGGAATCTCTGCTCCACATCAATTTGTTGAACTCAGAGCTGTCTTTTTTAGCTCTTTGCGTTTTTCTGCATCTGTCCACCACAAGGTGATACAAGTCAGAACAGACAACACCACAACAATGTGGTACATCAACAAACAGGGGGCACTTTGGTCTTCGGCCTTGTGCACCGAGGCAATGAAGTTGTGGTCTCTGGCCTATTCCCTGAACACTTCCCCTCATAGCAGTTCATCTTCCAGGGAAGGACAATGTCCTAGTGGATGCCCCCTCAGTAGGATTTCTAGGCCATCACGAATGGTCCCTGGATCCTCAAGTGCTGGGGATAGTTTTGCCAGGTGGGGCATCCCTCGTGATAGATCTTTTGCAGCCCCAGACAATCACAAACTTCCTCTGTTCTGTTGCAGGCCTCCAGTGCTGGGCCTGCAGTCCCTGGATGCCCTTTTCTGGATTGGGAGGAAGTTCCTCTATGCTTCCACCTTTCCTCTCCTATTCAATGTACTAGCTCAAATCAGATCTCAGCCTTGCAGGGTGATTCTGATTGCCCGGGATTGGGCCAGGCAGCCCTGGTACTCCACTCCTTCTGTCTCTGACAGTCCATCTTCCCCGTGCCTCCCAGGAATCACAATCTGTTGACTTGTGCCCAGGGAAGGGTTTGGTATCCGGACCTCAATCTCTCAACCTCAAGGCCTGGCTCTTGAGGAGTTAGAGTTTGCTGATTTACACCTCTCTCAGGGTGTTCTTGAGATCCTAAAGGCTTCCAGAAAGCCTTCCACTAGGGCTACTTATAGTTCTAAATGGAAAGGTTTTTCCATTTGGTGTGCTAGGAAAATATTTCGAGAATCTGCTGAATTGCCCATTTTGTTAGATTACATGGTACATCTAATTTCTTGGGTCTCAGACCAGCTACCCTGAGAGTTCATTTGCAGCTGTGTCTGCTTTTGTGTCAGCAGGAAAGTCATCCCTCTTCCTCTCTTCCTGGTTTTCCAAGTTTTTGAGGGATTATCCATACTAATCCTCCTTCGGGATCCAGCCCTGCTTGGGACCTTAATGTTTGCATTGCCCAGTTAATGCAACCCCTTTGAACCTCTGTCTTCTGTAGAGCTTAAGTACCCATGTTGGAAAACTGTTTTCTAGTGGCTATCACTTCTGCCAGACGATAAGTGAATTGCGCTTCTGTGTGGAGACTGACTTTATTTCTTTCCATATGGATAAGGTAGTCCTTAGGACTAATAGAAAGTTTTTGCTTAAGGTGGTTTCAGATTTCCATCTTAATCAATCTATCTCCTTCCAGTATTTTTCACTGATCACTCCTCTTCGGTGAGAGAAGGTTGCACGCCTGGATGTTAAGAGAGCTCTGTTATTATATAGAGCATACCAAAGGTCACAGGTTCAATCCTCCAACTTTTCCTACCTATGGTGAAGTTGGGAAAGGCAAACCTGCCACTAAGAGATCAATAGCCATGGATCAGTCTCTTGTATCCAATTTTGTTATCAGAAAGTGGCAGAGCCCCCCCGGTTTGTGGGCTCATTCTACCAGGGTACAGCTGCTGCCTCTAGCTGCTGCCAGAGATATCCCTTTATTAGAGATTTGCCAGGCTGCTATTGAAAACGGTACACACTTTTACCAAGCACATCTCTGGATGTCCAGGCCAGGAGATGCTCGCTGGCACAGCTGTTCTTCAGAGCCTATTCCCCAAGTAGGTTCTGCCCTCCTCCATGGAGGTACTGCTGTGTATTTTGTTAATGTCTATAATATAGCAAGATCTATGTTGTTTGAAGAAAAAATTATCACCTTAGTAATGTTGTTTCTTCTAATGGAGTCTTGCTATATTATAGATCTTCCACCTGCCCCTCTCAGAACCTCTACTTGGTGGGGTGCGGGCAACTTAGTGGGCACCACTTATGTCCTTGTTAGCATTTTGTCCCCTTTGGGACTTTGGGGTGTGTATGTGTACTGCTGTGTGTGTGTGTTTTATTATACTTATGTTCCATTTTCATATTATTAGAATGGTGTTAGTATTTCTGGTCACCTGACTTGAGTCTTGGGAGTTGACCATCAATGGTTGTTATTATTTAGGTAGCCATTTGGCTGTGTAGGTTTACAGCTCCACACGGACCTTAGTGAGTTTGGCTCAGAAGATCTGACAGTTCAAGTTTGAAATGACACAGATAGAGCTGCTCTCGTGCCAAAATTCTATTTTGGAATGGTTTAACTATTTCACTCCGGGGAGTTCTAGAGCTGGAACAAACTGCTAATGTCTATAATATAGCAAGACTCCATTAGAAGAAACAACATTACTAAGGTGAGTAATTTTTTCTTCTGTACCCTCGTTCTTGCAAACTGCAGGTCCACCTTGTAAATGAGCTTGCTCAATGGTGATCACCTGGGTAAATAAAGACTTCGATTGATTGATTGATTGATTTGACTTTGGTGATTCCCCATTGCCAGCTGAATGGAAGGATAAAATTAGCAAGAAACTCACCCAGAGAGACCAAGTGTTTTCTTAAAAAAAACGGGATGTCGGGTGTATCCAGGGTGCAGAGCATAACATATGTCTGCATGATGACCGGCCATTTCGAGAGAGATCCTGACGCCTCACCCCAGCGGACATAGATGATGTTAGGAGACATCTGCAGGAAATGCTCGATGCTGGCGAGATACAAGAATCAAAGAGCCCATATGCCCCTCCCATTGTGGTTGTGCGTAAGAAGAATGGGTTCATGAGGATGTGTGTTGATTATCGAACCATGGGCCATCCCAGATCAGTACACCGTGCCCTGTATACAAGATGCCCTGGATTGCTTGAATGGGAGCAAATAGTTATCTGTATTGGATCTTTGCAGCGGATATTTCCAGATTCTGATGGCCCTGGAGGACCGTGACAATACAGCCTTCATCTGTCCTTTGGGGTTCTACGAATTCCTGAGAATGCCACAGGGGATTTCGGGTGCTCCGGCCACCTTTCAGCAACTGATGGAACGTGCGGTGGGAGATATGAACTTGCTGGAATGTCTAGTGTACCTAGATGATGTCATTGTGTTCAGACACACATTAGAGGAGCATGAGACCTGACTGCTTAAATAGCTGGACCGATTGGAAGACTTCGGCCTCAAGCTGTCCATCGACAAGTGCCAGTTTTTTCAAACCTCCTTGAAGTATGTGGGGCACATGGCATCTGCAGAAGGGATAGAGACCGATCCCAGTAAGGTTGAGTCACTGACTGCTTGGCTCCAGCCCCATTACTTGAAAGAACTACAGCGTTTTCTGGGGTTTTGTGGCTACTTCCGCAGGTTCATAAAAGACTATTCAAAGGTGATTCGCCCACTCTTGAATCTTACCCAGGGTTACCCCCCCCCCACCAACCATAAATATAAGAAAGGGGCTGTCAGAGAATGTGTACTTCCACACAGGTGAACCTTTTAGGCCCTGCTGGAAACTTGAATGTGAAGCAGTCTTCCACGAAGTCGTATACCAGCTCACCAACACCCCCATCCTCGCCTATGCTGACCCTACCAAGCCCTGTGTGCTGGATACGGATGCTAGTCTGCAGGGCCCAGGAGCTGTGCTGTATCAAGACCATGAGGATGGTTTGAGACCGGTAGCTTTCACCAGCAGGAGTTTGACCCCATCGGAGTGAAACTATCCTGTGCACAAGCTGGAGTTTCTTGCCCTAAAATGGGCCATCGTTGATCAGTTTCGTGAGTACCTCTATGGGGCAAAGATATTGGTGAAGACCGACAATAACCCGTTGACCTATGTACAGACTTAGGCTAGGTTGGACGCCACTGGGCACCTGTGGCGCTCTACCTTGTCGACCTATGATTATGCTTCAAGTACAGACCGGGACTGAACCATGTTGATGCTGACGCCCTGTCATGAAGGCCCGCTTCCAAGAGTGATTGGGTCAGGCTCTCTGAACCTGACATCCGAGCATTGTGCCAAAAGTTTGACAGAGATGAACAGATGTCTGCGGACACAGT
This sequence comes from Neoceratodus forsteri, assembly GCA_016271365.2. Lineage (NCBI taxonomy): Eukaryota > Metazoa > Chordata > Ceratodontiformes > Ceratodontidae > Neoceratodus > Neoceratodus forsteri. The sequence goes on from CM057453.1 coordinate 144,978,805, forward strand.
GGACTGTCTAGTAGATTGCTTGGGCCCTCCTGATACTTGCATACTGGCTGCCTATTGCCATTTCTCTGATCTAAATATTAGTGCACTACCTCAACTTGACAATGACAGTGTTCAATGGGCTCAATCCTAAGATCCTGTGATTCAACCTGCACTTGATGCCTTGCATGCGGGAAAAGATGTGTCTAAGTTGCGTTCCCCTGACTTGCGAACTGCCCTGTTGTTTAAAGAAGGCCTCAGGTTGAAGTTACTCAATCAGTTGTTATACAGAGAGACAGTGGATCATAGTGGTCAAGTAGACAAGCAACAATTGGTCCTGCCCACGGCCTTTAAACACTTGGTACTGGGGTCCCTCCACAATCAGATGGGGCACCTCGGTATTGACAGGACTCTCGACCTGGTACGATCTTGATTCTACTGGCCCAAGATGGGGGCCGATGTTGAGCACCATGTAAAGACCTGTAGTCATTGCCTCCAAAGAAAAGCCCAGCCTCAGAGGGCTGCCCCCCCCCTTGTCAATATCACTTCCAGCTGGAACTGGTCTGCATAGATTTTTTGTGTTTAGAACCGATCAACAGAATATTGGCAATGTGTTAGTGGTTATGGATCATTTCACACGGTATGCACAAGCTTTTCCAGCTAAAGATCAAAAAGCCTTTACTGTGGCCAAGGTGCTAGTGGAAAAATTCTTCATCCACTATGGTGCCCCCCAGCAGATCCACTCTGACCAAGGCAGAGACTTTGACAATAGGCTAATCAAAGAAATGCTCTCTCTATGGGGGGTGCGGAAGTCAAGAACCACCCCTTATCACCCGCAGGGGGACCCTCAACCAGAACGTTTTAACCGCACCCTTCTAGACATGCTGGGTTCCCTCCATCCAAAAGACAAGCATAAGTGGAGCCAGCAGATCATCACCTTGGTACACACATACAGTTGTACCAAAAATGATGCTACTTGGTTCTCCCCCTACCGCCTCATGTTTGGGAGGGAGGCCCGACTGCCAGTTGATGTCTGCTTTGGGGTCTCTCCAGATGGGGTCCGAGCTGAAAACTGCCTGCAGTATGTACAGAAACTGAAAGCTCAATTGAACCATGCATATCAAGTGGCCCAGACAATGGCCACCAAGAGAAATCTCATCAACAAAGACAGGCACAATAAGAAAATAAAGGCTCAAGAGCTACGGCCCGGAGACCGTGTGTTGTTACACAGTTTGGGACTACATGGCAAGCACAAAATTGCTGATAGGTGGCACCATATTCCTCATGTAGTAGTTGGAAAGTTGGATGATCTACCAGTGTACAAGGTACGCCCAGAGAATAACTCCAAAAGCTGTCAAGACCATGCACCCTAACCACTTGCTGCCTGTTGGCTAGGTTGTTATTGAAGCTGAGCCAGCTGACATTGCCTCCCCTGGGCCAGTGACTCATGCTGCTGCAAAAAAGAGACAGAGTCAACCTACCCCAGTAGTTACAGATTTAAGGCTTCCCCCACAGCAGGCCCAGAATGATAGTGACTGTCAGTCCACCTCTGATGAAAGTGACTATGGTAATGCCTATTATACCTCCTATGAACTGAGTCAGTTGTTTCGTGGAAATCCTATGCAGAATCATGGGGATGAAGCTGGGTCTTCTGGACTACCTAACCCCCCCAGCTTGGTCCTTGGAGCCAATGCTCCCTGAAAGTGAAGTGCATTGTATCACGTCTGAGGCTGTGGACTCCCTGTGTTTAGTGGAACTGTGTGACTTGCCTGAAGAAGGGGCTGATGGTCTGAGTCTCTCTGGTGACACACCAGAACTTGAACAACAATATGGCAGTGCTGACAGCCCCCCTTCAGTGCCACAAGGCCTAATTGTGCCAGAACCTTCTCTAAATGAGGCAAGTGTTGTGGAAACAGAGCCTACAGAGCAAGGAGTTGACAGTGCTCCCAGTTTGGACATTCCCATCAGTGCAGAGGCACCCCTCACGAATGACGAAAGCTCCAGAGTTAGTGCTGAAAGTACAGAGATTGTGGTTGTTCCCCAAGAAAGACTGGCCGAGCTGTTAAGCCAGTATTGCGCTCAGCTATGATCTCCTGGGAGGCCAGTGGATTTGCCTCTCAATGTGGTTCACAAAGGTGTTTATATTTCTCAGAGCTCACTACCCAAACTGAGCTTAATGGCCAATTCCAGGTTAGTTGTTCTTCCTTCAGAACGTGGTGTCCCTGTCCCATCAAGCCCCAAGTTAGCTGATAGGGAAGGGCCACTTTCCACATTGTTTGCTGTACAAGAAGTTAAAAAGTGAAGTCATAGGTAACTGTTCATAATATATAAATCATAATAGAATCAGTATAGAGTGTATGAAACATGCATAAGTATTGTAAATGAAAATATGGAATAATGAAATGTATAGTAATGTGATAAGTTACAATTAACTGATGCATCATGTAGTATTTCCATAGTATGCTAAAATCACATATGTCTTGTATATAGTGCATTTTCAATATTGTGATGGTATAAGACTTGACGCAGACGCCAAGTTTTCTCCAGGCAGGGAAGGGTGTAACCCCCCTACAAATGGGGGTTCCCAAAAAGTCTTCCTTGAGTTTGCCTAAATGCTCACTGCCAGGCTGGTGTCCTGCATTTTAGCAGTTTAAACGTTATTGCCAGAGAGTGCCAGTATAGCCTCCGTGTACTGTCTCTTTAAGAGCTGCCTAGATTGCAGTTATAATTAATCTGGGAGGGGGCTGAGTGTTTCCATGCTCGAGTCCTGCCCGGGCTGCCAGATAATCGCTCCATTTCTTTCATCGCTGTTAGCACAGAGGGAGCTCTGTCAGAAGATGTGCTTGTTTGCTGGTTATCTATTAGAATGGTAAAGATATTGTAATTTGTCTAACCTGCCTTCTTTGCAGCATGGACAGTTCTTTTTATCTCCACCATCTTGGGCCTGGACTGCTGAAATGGGCCAATCAGTACCTTTGGGGACTCTAAAATGGAGCCTGTCCCCAAGGGCTTTGTGGGAGCAAAATTCTGTAGGAATTGTAGTTTTGGGCTTTTGACGCCTACATGAACCTGGAGCGGGAGCCCTTGTTGTGACTGACAGAGAAATCAGTCAACCAAACCTTTTGGATTCTGGGGAAAGTCCCAGACTGCTTGCAGTTTCGGTTCAGATCTGAGTTGGGAAGTAAAGGAGTAACAGCTCGAAATAGACGAGCAGTAATCCTGCGTAGATTCGCGTGGGAGAACTGTGAAAAGGCTGAGTTTTGGCCTGCCTGTCTGCCTGCTCTCCCTGAAATGGAAACTAGAGTTGATTTGGACTGAGTCCGAGTTATGAGAATGATATTTAAGCCACTGGACTGTGACCAGGCTTTAATGTGAAGAAAACCAAAGATTTGCAGAATGCGATCGGCCTATCAGGATTTCCAGCCATCTCTGAACTCCCGGTTTGTGCAGAGGCTCTGTAATTGCGACCGGATAGCAATCTGCCTGGCACAGTAGAATTTCTTACGTGCAAATGTGCTATGTATTGTTAATGGTTCCCCACTGTGTGCTGAACTGTGTTGTGCTTGCTGGAGGCTGCATCCAGCTCCCACGGACTGAATCCGTATTCATCTCCATTGGGCCTGGACCTTGCCACACTGGCCCAGCCAGACTACCCGCTGCACAGAGAAAGTCATCGACGAGAGACCTGCCTGGAGATCCGCCTCCTGCCCACGCTTTGAACAGGAAAGACGCCTCGGTGATTCATGTGGGCCCTGCTTCTCCTGGCACTCCAGTTCAACCACCTGCTGTCTCGATTTCATCCTGCCTGTGTCCTGTATTGGGTATCATGAGTAAACATCAGGGTAGATTCCTACAACAACAGCTAAATCTAAAGTGCTGTCATCTGATTGCTTTGTTGTCTTTTCTGTCACAAACTGAGCGCTCCGGCTCCAGATTACAAATAGTGTGTGTTGTGCAAGTTGCTTTCTTCTATCACAGGGCCCCCACCAGCTGCGACGCCGGCCTACCCCAGGCAACGTTCCTGGCTAGCCCACCATCTTCCTACCTGGGTACCCAGTGTGTGTGACTGTGTAGGGACTTTGAAGTGCATGCATAACTGTCTGATTGATATAGACTTTAAGCAAATCAGCCTGATTATGCCCCTCCCTTGTTCAAGTCCCCTGAATACACCAGATCTAACTCTTTTTGCATTTAACCTGACTGTGGTTCCAGTTTGTACCAAAAGTACTGTACTGTTGCTATTTGCTGTGCATAACCTTGTTTTACAGGGGTTCTCCAGGGTCGAGCCAGAGGAACCAGCCCTGGTGGTGAGTACAAACAGTGTGGGTAATTGCCTTGGGAATAAGGGTCATTGTGAAAGTGGTTATTGTGTATTGTTCTGACCACTAGAAGGGAAAGAGGGGGGGTTACAGTGTCCCTGAGGGCTGTGCCCGGGTTAGCTTGACCACTAACAACCCTGACCTCCGGGTGGAGGCACCCGTTTCAGTACCCAGGCCCCTTAACCTGCAACTAGCCATGCAGGCAGGGGTAGTAGCCCTTGGCATAGCGCCACCTAGGGGTTACATGGGTCACTTGGGATATCTTATGCCGTTATTAGGTTAGGTGTTTCCTAGTTATTATTATGCTGCACCTCCTTGGTAAAAAAGGTACTGAGGCGGTTGGAGGGTCGGCACCAAGATAGCCTACACAGGCGCGAGACAGTCTCATGGTCCTGCGCATGCACGGTCCCACCTCAGCTCTGGCTCACCTGAAGATTTTCTGCTCCCACAGGGTCCCAGCACCTCTGGTGTGTAACCCAGAAGTATGACTAAATGGTGAAGACTTGTCCAAGAAGATCAAGAATTACGGTATGTAACTTTCATTTCTCCTGTCATCTGTTCTTTAACACGGCGCACTGGGCTCAGGGTGTCCAGTCCCATATCCCGGATCTGATCAGTTGAATAAGGAGGGTGCGTGGTAGGTGTACAGTAACTGGAGCCATCCAAGGGTAGATGCTGTGTGCCATGTCAATTTAGTCAGAAGCTGGTGGGGGGCTTGTCTATTTTAAAAATTTTGGAAGCCAACTTCCGAAGAAATCCACAGGGCTCTTACCTTCAGAACCCTCCAGTAACTCCACCAGTTTTAGATTTTACTCCCTCAGGGTAATCGCTGCTGTTTCTAACCACTGTTTCAGCTAGGTGGTTTCTCCAGTTACCTTCACTGTCATAGCCATTGCTTTTTGGCTCTTGTTAAATCATCTCCTTTTTTGTGATGAGGCCTTCTTGTGGCAGAATCATTGAAAGCTGCTAGATAACTTAAGTAGATCTGCACATTGTCCTCATCAAGTTCTTATGGGTGGCCAAGTTTGTAGGCTGCAGCGTCTCCTCCATTGGCGGTTCATTCCTCCATTCACCACCCACTGCTTGCTTCAGTTTGAAATACTCCGTTGTAGTCAGTTGATGCGATCAGGGCTTCCCCATTGTACCCAGAACTCCCACGCATGAAAACTGTTCAAAGAAAGGATTTGTTTAATTGGACTCAGGCCTTCAGTAGAGTTCTGTGTGATGAAGCACCTTTCTACCATTTTGGCTTTTCATGCCTTCTTAGGGTGCATGACTGTGACCCAGTTGGTTGTGTCCTGCAGGTTCCTTAAAGGGTCCTGCATCTGCATCCCTCAGTCTGTAGGCTGATTCCTGTGTGAGACCTTAACTTGGCTTTGGAGTCTGTTACACAGGTTCCTTCCGAACCCGCTGCCACTTGTGACATGAGTTTCTTTGCATGGAAAATGCTTTTTCTGTGTGGAGAGTTTACAGGCTTCAGGCTTTAGTTATGGATCACACACACAAGCTGCAGGCTTTAGCTGCAGATCACTCATACCTTGTTTTTCACCAGGTTCAGTTTTCATTACATATCCATTCTTGGGTGGTCTCTTCATTCACATTAAACCATACTAGCCACCTGCTTGTGTTTTTTTTCCTTCCTTCAGAAAAGTTATCTAGCATTCTTTTGATGTTCGCAGGGTTTTGTAATTTTACGTGGACTGCAGTAAGTCCAAACAGCTTTTTGTTTCACTTGCCCCCAGGATGTTGAGCGTCTGTCTTTCTAAGGAGCACCTATCCAAATGGTTGACATCCTGCATAACTTTTTGTTACTGGAAACATGGCTAAGAGCTTCCCGGTCCTGTCTGTGGGCATGCCACCCATGGCATGGCCTCTTCTGTGGTGTTTCATTCAGTATTGACAGCCGACATATGCTCTGTCAACACATGGAGTTCTGTCCATATTTCTACTAAACACTACAGTCTGATCCGGGTGTCCCATAGATAGTCTGACTTCAGCTTTGCCATCCTCCAAGGCTGGGTATCTTAAAGGCCTTATATGTCCCTGGTGTCTTGCTTCCCGCGCTACTGTTTTATACTACCTGGAAATCATTCCAAAGGGGTGGCTCTGTGGAGGGAGATATCATCAAAGAAGATAGATTAGTTAGTTACTTACTGATAACAGTAGATCTTCAAGAGAAACTCCTCCTCAGCTCTGCCTCCCACCCTCCCCTTCTGTATTTCAGGTGGCACACTCTGGAAGGTGCACCTATTACTGTGTGGAAGGTCTTCTCTTTTTCAACGCCATTTCAGATGGACTTTTTCTTTCTGGAACTGCCACCTCTCTTATCGGCCTGTTTATGGTTCTGGTCTCCCATTCCTGTCGATATGGTACAACTCCAGAAATATCTCTGGTGGGAAACTGAGGAGGTATGGGGCCACCCAAATTATACAGGAAGCACCAGTGTAGCTGACTCCAGGTAGGTGAAAGTTCTTGTGTGGTTCTGACAGCTTGCAGTTCCAAAGGTGTGGCTCTATCTCGGAGATTCTCTTGAAGATCTACTGTTGCTGGTAAGTAAACTGTATTTCCACAGCAACAGACTGTGATGTAAAGGGCACAGGATTAAGAGTACAAATGCAAACTCTGCCTCAGCTGTAAACGAACTGTAACACACAAGGATCCAATTTTTATATAGCTGTCTGTAATATTTATTTGGAATGTTTTATTGTTGAGTTCTGATGCTAACTGTGTTTTTTTTTTTTTTTTGCTGGTGAATGCAGCCCCTCTTTAAGCACTTGTTTAGACAGTGAGTACCTTTCCAAGTTGTCCTCGGAGTACCTGTTAGGCACACAGCAGCAACCTTAGCCAGTGCAGTGCAGATACAGTATGTGAAGAAGCCCAGCATCCTTCAGGAGAGATGAAGTCTTTCATCACCCCGTGGTTACCTTGAACTAGCCGTACAATCATTTTCCTTATACACCTGTTTTTGTTGTAAGGGATTTGGGGGCTGTCTCATTCAACGATATGGGACTACCGCCATATCTGGTAACTGAGTAACATTGCAGGAGGACTTTGCAACTTAATTTACATTTTATTGATTAGAGAAGTGTTTCATAGCCTTTTCTTTTATTACTTGCTTCATTATTCTGGTGATACAGTTAAACTCCTTTATTTATACATAATTATATTACATCAGTACTGCTGCTGGCATTGTTTATGTGGCTTGAACTTATAAGTTTGGTTGTAACTGCATTTTTGTCCTTTCAGTATTCTTTGTTCAGCTGGGCTTCATCTCCTTAACATTCCTCATTTCCACAAGGTGAGTGTATCAGCCTTCTGTGTTCATGTGTCTCCCTGTCATTGTGTAATTGATAGCATCGACATGCATCATGGGCTTTTTCTTTGTACTTGCTATTTATCCTCCCCTGCTTCTTGGAGCCCCATACCATCGGGAGTCACCTATGGTGTCTGCCCCTCTCTCCACCTACTTGAGCCAGTGGGTGAACCCCTATGGAGCCATGGCTATACCTCCCCAGGCAGGTACGAGGTGGAGCCCATACACCCTGAAGTCTTCTTTGTTGTCAGGCACCCCAGACAGGACAGGCAGGCAGGAGTTATGGGGTTTGCAACGGGCGCTCTGTCTCCCCTGCACTCCTAGAGCTGGTTTTCCCTGTTCTGGGGGGCGTGATGTGCACCCAGACGTCAAGGCGCAACTGCCAACGTCCGTCACACCCCAACCCTTTGGAATGGATCTGACGCTTGCTGTACCTCTGGCATCCGCCAAAGGCCAGTCAAGCACCGAGCCTCAACCCCCCCCGAGAAGGTGAGCAGTCCTCTGGACACTTGAGCCTCCTACCCCCAGCTGGCCCTCCATCTTCCGGGTGCATTCCCGAACCCGGGTCGACAGTGTCATGAGCGGTACCACTGCGCCGGCGGGCCGGCTGCATTATGGGCTTATTGCTGAGTGTGGGTAGCTTTGAGGGTTACACAGAATGAGCATGGGCAGCATTCCTGCTGAGAAGTTTAGATGTGTGTGCATACTCAGATTGGGTAAAGTCTCTATCGGTATGTTGCAGAAGGAGAGGTAGAAAAGATAGACCCCAAGTCCCTTCTGTCATCACAACACTGTCACTGCGTTAGGTGTTGGAATTAATTTCTTGGTGCCTGAGTAGCCATTCAGAGGGAAAGTCATTTTGCTATACAGGACTAAAGTGACAGGACTCACCCCAAACAGTCTTAAGACTGTTTTAAATCACAATTCTAGGGACGTGGATATGTTCAATCCACACTGTCTAGCAGGTTCCTTGCCACTTTAATTCTTGCCGGAAGGTCTTCAAGCTGGCTCCTCCCACCCACCCGGGTGGTAAAGCCCTCGGTTCCACCCCCATGACGCCAGATGTTCCTTACTGCTTGGAAGCTCAGGTTCCCTCCTTAGCACTTTGCGTTTTAGACCTGGATCCTACCTCTTCGGATTTACCGAAAATTGTTTTAAAATTTACAAGACTTCAGTCTTCTTCTTCCTTCGCGGTGCCGATGGACAAATCCACTCCCGGCTTCCATCGGTGCCCTTGTGGGCAGAAGATGTCCCTGACCGATCCGCACTCCACGTGTGTTTACTGCCTGGGTCTTGCTCACGATCCGCAGGCCTGCGATCTGTGCAAGTCCTTCTCAGCTTCGGTTCTAGAGGACCACGCTGCCAGACTGTAACTTGGGCGTCCCGAGAAACGGCACCCGCTGGTGAAGTCAAATGAAGCCCGTTGGGCGGTGTCCACACCTGTGGGCTCCTCGGAGCAGCTAGAGCAGTTGATCACCCTCGAGGAGGAGGCGGCCCAGGCTGCTTCATCTTCCTCCTTGGTTGCGGTGTTTATCCCATTCTCCTTGGGCTCCTTTTATACTGCTACTTTTAAGGAGCTTTGCCAGTCCCTCTCCACCAAAGAAGAAGGGCCATCGGGACATTCCAGTCGGTCTAAGAGAAAAGAACCAAAAGGTAAGTCCCACCGTCGACATTCGTGGGAGCGGGAGAGTTCCCCTTCACCGGACCGTCGGCTCTCGACTTCGGTCGAGGTTGCGGCTAAGGCCGCTGGCTTCACGGTGTCCCCATCAGGTCAGCTGGCTGAGACATCTGTCAACATGGTCGAGATTTTTCTCGACCCATTAGACGGTTTGTCGACTGGAGAAGCCGACAGTTCTTCTTCACCGGTTCCCCCGGTGGTAACCGAGGACTTGCCCGTGCCTCCTGTGCCGAAGTCCCCGGTAAAGGACACTGAACCACGGAATGAGCGGGTTTCCCCTGCCCCCTCTTTGACCCACCCTTAGCGACCCTGATGGTCTCGGTCTTGGTCCTCTTCCAAGTCGAGTAGATTCTGCCGATGTCATCGGTCTCGGTCTCTACACAATGGAAAGCAGCATTGCCGCTCGTACTCTTTGGAGGATAGGCTCCGATGTAAGTTATGTCGGCACTACGAGGACATGATGTGGCAGCAACTTTAATTAAGTGGTAACAAGCCGGCTCCGTCACCTTCTCCAGCAATTAAGTGGCTGTCACCAGAGCAACCAAAACAACCCCTCGTAGTCATCGAGGAGCCGACCCCGGCACCAGTTGTTTGGCTGAAACCGGCTGCTCTGCCCATTGTGGTGGAACCACCGCCTCCTCAACCGAAGACTGGGGCCCCAACCAAGGATTCTCGGTCAGGACAGGGTTTGCCCCACAGGTTGTTGGTCACCCTCACTCCCAATCGACCTCGGCAAGTGGCGGGTGGCTCAGGCGCTCGGCAGCTGTTTGCAGACTCCTCAGAGTCAATGACTCCTCCCTGTACTCCAGGCCCATTGACCTGGAATCAGCTGGGGGCCAAGTGGTGGACGAGAGCCCATCCTCTTTCCTGGGTATTCTTCAGCTTATCTCAGAGTCTACTGGGATGCAGCTCAAACCCATCCAGAAATGAGCCAGGTATCCCCTCATGGAGATACTGGACCGAGGAGATTCTCCTATGGAGGCCTTCCCAGTGGCCAAAGCTATTGTTGGCCCAGCCCTGGAGTTGTGGCAGCGGCCTGCTTCTTGTTCTGCACCTTCGGCTAGGATGGCCCGCAAGTATGCAGTCCCCACCGGTTAAATCTCTGGTTTCTCAGAGCACCCCTCTGCAGAGGTGCTGATGACCGATAGTGTTTTCTGGCGTTCCGAGAACGCTAGGGATGTGGACAAACCACCAGATAAGGAATCCAAGAAGCTGGATTACTTGGGGTGGAAGGTTTACGCTGCTTTCTTCCTAGGCCTTCGGCAGGCAAGCTCGGCTGTACTATTGGCACATTTCTCACACCCTTATGGGCTCTCTGGATGAGGTGATTCTCCATCTCCTGGCTGACCTTCAGACCACGGTCAAGCAAGTTCGGGATCAGGGAAGGGCAGTGGCTAAACAGCAGCTCCAAACCTCTTTGGACATCGGTGACTTGTGTGCCCGGTCGGTAGCAGCGGCAGTAGCTATGCACCGCAGAGCTTGGCTGCGGATCTCCTCCTTCACAGCGAACACCCAGCACAAGCTGGCAGATATTCCCTTCCTGGGAACCAACTTGTTCATGCCAGGGGTGGAAGGCCATCTCCAGAGGATCGAGAAGTCCATTGTCACCTTGGACTCAGTCATGTCTGCCCAGAAGGACAAAGGCCGCCAGCAGCAGCGTAAGCCCTTTTGCCCTTCCGCTTCTACGGCACGTCCGTCCCAGCAGCACCAGCAACAGGGCCAGCAGGCTCACACTTGGTGCCCTAAGGCCAAGTCTGCCGCTTCCTCCAATAGGAAGTCTGAAGGGAAAGGCCCAGGAGGCCCCTCGGCCGGTCCTTCCTCCAAGAATGCCCAGTGGCAGGTTGAGGGGTGTCGCCCCCAGCCTCATCACTCCTCCCTGGGTTCCCCCCGTGTGGGGGACGGCTCCGCCACTTCCTTTCCGCCTGGTCCGCTATCACCATGGACCGCTGGGTGCTAGAAGTGGTCGGCAGGGGTCTGCCTCTAGAGTTCGAGCAGTCCCTTCCCTGTCGAGCCATCGCCCCACAGGGGGCAACGGATTCTGCAGCCTCTTTGTCGGCTCATCGAGCCGACATTGCCCTGCTCCTCCAAAAGGAGGTGATCAGGGAGGTGGTGAACCCTCCTTCAGACCCAGGGTTTGTGTCAGGGTACTTCCTGGTCCCAAAATGGACGGGGTCTGGCACCCCATTCTCGACCTACATGACCTGAACAAGTTCCTAAGGCCACGCACCTTCAGGATGGTTACTCTGGCTCAGATCATTCCATCCTTGGAACTAGGTGTGTGGTTCTGCTCTCTGGATCTCCAGGACGTGTTCTTTCACATCCCAATCCATCCGTCTCATCAGCGATTCCTCCGCTTCAGGGCAGAGGGATCTCTTTACGAGTTCCAGGCCATGCCCTTCGGCCTCTCTCCAGCTCCCAGGGTCTTCACCAAATGCATGGCAGTAGTGACAGAATTCCTGCAGCACCGAGGGGTTCGGATGTACCCTTACCCTGGACAACTGGCTGATTGCAGCCCCCTCCAGGTTGGAGGTGGAGCAGTCCAGGGATCTGGCCCTCCAGGTCTGCTTTCAGATTGGCCTCCTCATCAACGAGGCCAAATCAGAACTCGTGCTATCGCAGGTGATTCAGTTCATCGGGGCAGAGCTCGACTCTCTGCGAGCCAGAGCTCGGCTCCCGGTGGACAGGGCCGAGGTCCTTTCCTCCTTTGCCCAATCATTTCTGGTTGGGCAATTGTGCCCTGCCCGGGACTTCATGTACCTTCTGGGACTCATGGCGGCCTGCACCAGCGTGGTCCATTGGACCCGCTGGCATATACGCCCCCTGCAGTGTGGGCTGACTAGCCAGTGGTCACAGCACTCCGGTCCTCTGGGACCAGCCAGTGACAGTAACCCAGGAGGTGTGGGACGGCCTGCAGTAGTGGCTCATCCCAGATCATCTGCAGGAGGGTATCCCGTTTGTCTGCCCCGGGCCGACGGTCACACTAACGACTGACACCTCTCTGATGGGTTGGGGTGCCCATCTGTTGGATCTCCGGGCCCACAGCCTCTGGAGCTCTCAGGAGTCCCGATGCCACATCAACCTGCTGGAGCTTCGAGCAGTTCAACTAGCCTTCACCGCCTTTGCTCCACTTGTATGGGGTCAGGTGGTTCAGGTCCAGATGGACAACACCACGACCTTGTATTACATCAACCGTCAGGGCGGGACTCAGTCCTTGCCTCTGTGCAAGAAGGCTCTCCCCATCTGGTCTCTCGTGATCAGCCTGGAGGTGGATCTCCTAGCCATCCATGTGGCAGGAGCCTCCAACAGTCTGGCCGATGCCCTCAGCCGGATAGGCGCTGCATCTCATGAGTGGGCACTCCTGCCAGAGGTAGTGCAAGAACTGTTCTCCCATTGGGGCACCCCTCAGGTGGACCTGTTCGGCTCCAGGGAGAATGCGAAGCTGAGGCTGTTTCACGCTTGCTCCCCTCAGCAGGGTCGCTGCAGGGGGATGCCTTCTCGAGGCCGTGGACCCCAGGCGTCTTTTACACCTTCCCTCCATTTCTCTTGATCCACAAGGTGCTTCTCAAGGCGAAGAGGGACAAGGCGCAGGTGATTCTGGTAGCTCCAGACTGGCCTTGCCAGTTTTGGTACCCAGATCTCAGGACCTTCAATCCCTGCACCTGATGGCCTGGTTCCTGAGCAGCTAGAGTTCCAGGCCTTAGGTCTTTCCGACGAGGTCCTCAGTGTCATTGAGGCGTCCCGTAAGGAGTCAACCAGAAAATGCTACCCCTTCAAATGGAAGAGATTCTCCATTTGGTGTCAGGACAAGGAGTTGGACCCCTCTTCCTGTCCCTTGGCTAGTATTTTGGACTACTTGTGGTCCCTTTCTCAGCTAGGGCTTTGGTCAACGACCCTCAAGATGCACCTGGCAGCCATCTCTGCTTACCAGGCACGGGCCGGTAAGCAGTTGGTGGCACAGGAGAAGGTGGTTGAATGCTTTTTCAAAGACCTTGATCACATATCCCCTCTGGTGCAAGAACCTCCATCTCCATGGGATCTACTGCTGGTATTAGCTAAGCTCATGGACAAGCCATTCGAACCGATGCACAGGTGCGATGTCTCTCACCTGTCATGGAAGACCACCTTCTTGGTGGCTATTATGTCAGCCAGTAGGATGGGAGAGCTCCAGGCGCTTTCCTTACCTGGTCTTCCACAGGGACAAGGTTGTCCTTTGCCCCGGCCCGAAATTCCTTCCGAAAGTGGTGTCGGAGTTTCACCTCAACCAGGTGTTGACTCTGTCGGTGTTCCACGCCAATCGCACCTCGGAGGTCGAATATAGGCTCCATACTTTGGACCCTAGAAGAGCGCTCGCTTATTATAAGGAGCGGACAGCCGAAGTTTGGGGAGAGGTTCTCGAGCTGTTTGTCACCTACACTGAAGCCACACCTGGCAGATCTGCAGCCAAGCAGACGGTAAGCAGGTGGGTCACCTCCTGTATAGATCTCTGCTATAGGTTGGCAGGCATGGAGCCACTCAAAGGGATAACAGCTCATTCTACCAGCCATACCGCTGCTTTGGTGGCTGCTTCTAGGGACGTCCCTATCCAGGAAATCTGCAGGGCTGCTACCTGGAAGTCAGCACACACCTTTATTTCCCATTACCACATTGAACTAGAGTCACGCCGGGATGCAGGTTTTGGGACCTTGGTTCTCTAGTCCTTATTCCCCAAGTAGGGGTTGCGCGCCTTGCCTCCCTCCTCCCGGAGAACTGTGGATTGAACAACATAACCACGTCCCTAGAAATACAGTTTACTCACCTGTAAGAGGAGTTCTAGGAGTGGTGTATGTTGTTCATCCACACGACCCACCCGACCTCCCCGGCTTCGACACGCAACCTGGCTTCCAGCAGGCTAGATCTGGCGTCATGGGGCGGAGCTGAGGGTTTTACCACCTGGGTGGGTAGGAGGAGCCAGCTTGAAGACCTTCTGGCAAGAACTAAAGTGGCAAGGAACCTGCCAGACAGTGTAGATGAACAACATATACCACTCCTAGAACTCCTGTTACAGGTGAGTAACTTGTATTTATGCATGCACTTGTTTTACCTAAATAGGAAGAGCAGAAGCATTTTAGCTGGCAATAAGTTGTATCATATAGTTTCGTAACATTGTCATATTGCTGACATAATTTGATTTAACTTCAGTATATTTGTATTTCTTGCAGAGGTTTTTAAAACAACGTTCATTACTAATTTTATATAATTAATGACTCAAGTCATTAAAGATGGCTGTCACTAGCAATTTTAAAAAAATCTTATCCTTTGAGATTTTTTTTTCTGACTACATACTGGATTCATATAGTGGATGTGCTATGAGGGAGATGGAACACATTTCAGAGGGTAAACGAGCACAGCACAATGCCAGAATGCTTACGTTTTTCATGTTGGGGGGGGGGGGCTGGAAGAGAGCAGTTACTTAAAAACTTTAAAACCTTGTATCTCAGTTCAGGAATACAGTACAGTGAAAAGAAAATGAGTATATTGATCTGTTTGCCAGAAATACTTTATTACTGAAGAATTTTGTGATGATTTGTTTCCCTACTGACAAATACTGCTGCTTTTAAGATTTGCTTGTGCATAGCAAGCATTTAGAAATTATGGTAACCTTAATCGGGGTGTCTGTTAACTTTTATTTGCTTACAGTATTGTAGAATGTTAAATTAACTACTGTGAGGTGTCTGCACTTGAACTGTATGAGTGAAAGCTGTTGCTGTCCTAGGTATGGAAACTAGGTGGCTTATTTAAAGCAACCTATTCCTGGTGGGTTTTTTTACATAAATAAAGTTTAAACTTTATTTTTGAGGCATCTTTCGAAGGCTCAAGGCACCTACACAATAAATAACACATAATGAAATGTACGTTTAGAAACAGAACAATAGTCCTACACATGGAAAATGCAGACTTCGCTTCTCACAAGGATGCATTTCTATTGGGTGTAAAATAGTGTTAACAAATTATATGCAGATGTTTGAGTCAACAGCATATTTTTATCCCCCTTTCAAAAGCTGCCTTGGATAGTGCATGTCTTAACGCTGATGGCTGGATGTTCCTGATAAACAACTATTGGGCTGTTTATGATAGCAAAACAATTTATTTTTCAGGAAAAACTCTGGTTTTACAGCTGCAGACACAGTGGCCATTGTTTTCTGTTCCACACATAAATCTCTCACATTAGGTAAGTGAATGTGAAGTTCTCCGTTATATCATGGGGGACTACCATTCTTCTCCCTGCTTGTTTATTAAATAAATCTGTTTGAGCTATTTTTATGTGGAAAAAATACTGAGTATTGTGGACGTCTTTTAGGGGGTTTGCCCTTTGTGGAGCATCATGTTGGCATGTTTATAAATCAAGTACAGCCATACCTTGGGCATTAGCTGTAGCTCTGTTCAGTTTTTCCTTGTAGTGCTTCAGCAGATCAGTTAAAAACACAGCACACGTGCTTTCATTTTATCAGTTGGTTTGCCTGGTTCTGTGTTGCGTGGTGTTCGAGGCCCACATGGCAAGTCTCAGTTCCAGAGCTTTGTACAGTTTCAAACAGAAATCCTGTACTGTGGCAAAGTGTTCACAGCCCTTACTGTTTTGATCTAAATGATGTGGTAATTATTTATGTATAGTACTTGAAAAAGGTAGAAATTTATTAATATTCCCGTTCTTATTTAAAAAAAAAAAAAGGGATTCTGCAGCTTAGAAAAATGATTATAATCGCAGTTGACTGAAGAGAATTGAATGTGAAGTGCCTTGTATAGTTCAGATGTTCACCAACATACAACCCTTCATTTGCAGCTCACTCATTGTATAGCAGTGTATTACATAAAGGTTGCTGGTTTACATATTCGCTCAATGAACACAGAGTCTGTAAAAACGTTCAAGCATTGTCCCCATACTGCAACATAGAAATTAGTTTTGTTTAATGTTTTTTTCCTTTTCTTGCGCTGCAGAGAACATTACAAAAGAAAAAGAAAAACCCTTTTCCTTTTTTATCTTTCACAAGTAGATAGTATGCGTTCTGTGTACAGAAACTGGAAAATGAAAATAATCACCCTGCCCGATGGCACTGTAGATGATGAGTTACACTGCTACGTGAGAGACCAGGCTTGGTATCTTGACTAAGTTATACTTCTACGTGGGACACCAGGCTTCGTATCTTGACTGAGTTATACTTCTCTACGTGAGACCAGGCTTTATCTTGGCTGAGTTACACTTCTATGTGGGAGACCAGGCTTCGTATCTTGACTGAGTTATACTTCTACGTAGGGAGACCAGGCTTCGTATCTTGGCTGAGTTACACTTCTACGTGGGAGACCAGGCTTCATATCTTGACTGAGTTATACTTCTACGTGGGAGACCAGGCTTCGTATCTTGACTGAGTTATACTTCTACGTGGGAGACCAGGCTTCATATCTTGACTGAGTTATAATTCTGTGTGGGAGACCAGACTTCGCATCTCAACTCGCATGCCTAGACTGGTGGAGATTGCAAACATTGCAGAGACAGCACAGTCAGTGTCCCGGGGAGGGTGTTCTCATCCTGCTGTTTGAGCGCCTTCTGGCAGGATGGTGGAATACTCTTGGCATCGTGGGGGATCATGGGATGTCAGCCTTCTCTCCACAGTCCAGATGTCAGTGGGATGGCCTTCATGCAGGGAGGTGGGTGAGATAAAAGAAGTAAAAGGTTCCAGATGCTGTGCATGAAGGATGCCCACTGCACATGTGTCTAGGCTTGGTTCCTTTCTACTGGCACCCCCCCCCACACACACACAAAAATAGGTGCTCATGCCCTCTGAGACAAGACCTGCCACATGGGGGGTGGGCTCCCATGGGGTGTTTGGCACAACAGATATCTAGACCGCTAGCTACTATCAGCTGGACGGTTGTCCCAACACTAGACAGTTGTGATGGTAATCCTGATGACAGTGCAGGACAAAAGAGTAAATTATTTAAAAATATATATATTTACAATAGTATGAAAACAGGCATTGTGCCTAGTGGTCCTTACCCAGTTACCAAAGAATAGCAAAAAAAAAGATGATATTAAAATTATGTAAATGATGATTTATATTCCTACTTTGTCATTTAAAAAAGTACATGTAAGAAAGATAACTGCACATAATAATGTTTATTCTCTTTGTTCCAGTTTCTCCATTTAAATTGCTAGCTGTGGGGCAGTGAATGTTGATTTCTTCTTCATTCTTAATTGGGTCTGCCTTGGTAAAAATCACTTTCTTGCTTTGGCCCTTGGCTTCGAAACACTGTTAATATTTTGACATCAAGATTGTGAACTGCAATTTGTTTTAAAAGTTATGGAAAACAGTTGGCTTTGGCGGATTAAGGGAACGCACATTCTTTCACTGACTTAGATAGAAGAGGGCTGTAATTTAGCGAGCTGGAGAAAGTGCTGTAGGTGAAAAGGACCTAATGAAGATGCTGATTCTTTCGCCTTGCACAGTAGTTTGATTCATTGCTTTCATTAGTACTTTTGCCAGGGTGTATGTGTTTACTGATTGATTGTGGATGAGGTGACAATTTGACCCTTAATCACGAGGCTTCCCATTGAAAATGACAGTGAGCTATGGCTTCACATGTTCCAGACAGAAATGTTACATGATGCCGCTCCCAGGAGTTGATTCAACAAGAAAAGGGGTGGCCTAAAGGGAGTATGGAGCCTTCATTGTGGCTTATTTAATACCGTATACTGCGAGGCATGCTAGCTGCACTCTCACGCCAATCCAGTGCACTTGATGACATTATTTCAGCAGGACATGTAGTCGTATTGAGATCAGTGATGCTGCCCTCCAAGTCTTTATAAACTCTAGCAGAAGATATATCAACAGCTAAGATAAGATAAATCCACACTAAGATTAAAAGTTTTGTGCAGCACTAAAAGAGAATATATATCTGAATTAGACAGCGGGGGCATGTGAGAGTAGTTGTGGTAGTAATCTTTATTTAACCAAGTTGTGGGACCAGTGCCTTATTTAATGAGGTGACCTGGGGAGGCAGCGGAGTTACAGCAGCCAAATATCATACATAGTTGGAGTCATAGTAATACTAATCAAAAATCATAATGCTTTGGGAAATAAATATGCAGAGTAAAGTTTCATTATGTTCGTCTGAAAGCTGCTCCTGTCATAGATCCGTGGACAAAGAATTCCAAAAGGTATTATTTCTTTGTGTGAACAGCACTCAGCAACCTCTCAGGAGATAGACCCAAAAACAGGTTACTGTCCATGCCCAAAGTTTATGATAAAAATATATTTCTTTTAGTAAGATTCCAAAAGGTAGACACTTGTATGTAAGATAATCAGAACGTAGTACAAAGGAAGGTTGAGGAATGATGTCACTGGGCAAGGTAAAATGCACATTACAGGGTTGCCACCTTTGGATGAGGTGAAAAACTGGATACTACATAGAAACATAGACTTTGACGGCAGATAAGGACCGCTTGGCCCACCTAGTCTGCCCATTTCCCTACCTACAGGATAAGCTCCAGATCATGGTTAACCAACAGCCTATTTCTTCCTACCCCCCACAAGAATTGCCTTATGTCTGTCCCATGCATTCTTGAATTCCCCCACTGTTTTAGTCCCCACAACCTCCTCAGGAAGGCTGTTCCATGCGTCCACCACCCTCTCTGTGAAAAAATACTTCCTCACATTGCTCCTGAGCCGTCCCCCCTTTATCTTCAAATTGTGTCCCCTTGTTCTTGAACATCTCTTTTTCTGAAAGATGCTATCCTCTTGGACTTTGTTGATTCCACTAAGGTACTTAAAGGTTTCTATCATGTCCCCCTCCCTCCTTTCCTCAAGGGTATACATGTTCAACTCCTTTAGTCTCTCCTCGTATGGCTTCTCTTGCAGACCCTGCACCACTTTAGTTGCCCTCCTCTGGACTTCCTCCATCCTGTCTATGTCCTTGCAGAGATGGGGTCTCCAGAACTGGACGCAGTACTCCAGATGGGGTCTCACCAACTGTCTGTACAGAGGGATGACAACTTCCTGTTTTATGCTGGTGATGCCTCTCCCTATACATCCCAGTATCCCCCCAGCCCTCCCTGCTGCCTTCTCACATTGCTTGCTAACCTTAAGGTCATCTGATATGATTACCCCAGGTTCCTTTCCATTTTTGTTGTTATTGTTACTACCCCCTCCCCCCCATTGTGTAATCTTCCCCTGGGTTCTTGTTTCCCAAGTGCATTATTTTGCACTTCTTTGCATTGAGTCCAAGCTGCTATATTTCTGACCATTCCTCCAACCTTGCCAAGTCTCTTCTCATCCTTTCCAGGCCTCCTTGTGTATCAACCCTGTTGCAGAACTTTGTGTCATCTGCAAAGGGGCATACTTTTCCTTCTAGTCCCTCTGCAATGTCACTTATAAAGACATTAAAAAGGACTGGACCCAGTACTGAACCCTGCAGTACCCCACTAGTAACGCCTCTTTCTTGAGAGTGGACTCCATTTACAGTTACCTTCTGTGCCCTGTTGTCCAGCCAGTGTTTTGCCCAGGCTACTACCCTGGGACCCACTCCCAGGCTGGTTAATTTGACTATTAATCTTTTGTGTGGGACTGTATCAAATGCCTTGCTAAACTCTAGATAGGCCATTTCCACAGCCCCTTCCTGGTCTACTACCATACCCAAACCCTGCCCCTGGCTCCACCACTTTTTTTATGACATAGGAGTATATCGCTACTTCCCAGAGCCTTTTGTGATGTCAGAGAAGACTTTAAAATAATAAGAAGTCATTTATTTACTGTTATTTTATTTATTTTTAATTTTGTTTTTATATTTTTTTTGTTGATGTTTTGTTACCAGGTAAGGCCCACTGGGCATGAGGCCAGTTTACAGGGGTGACCTGGAAGCACAGAGAAGTGAAGTGGCTTACCTGGGTCACGTAGTATGCAAGTGAAGTCTGTAGGAATCAAAACCAGGTCTACAAGATGCACCAAGCTGGTTCACAGCTCACTGCTGTAACCTCTGATCTTACTTCGAGTGGGAGCTCTTGCAGCAGGCTATAACCATTAGTACTAACGCCGCAGGGCTTAAGACCCACCGGAGAAATCTTAGCTAGCAGTACCCAGCAGGACCCCGGCTCCACCTCAGTTCTTTTCCCGCCGCGACCCACTCATGTTGGGGATGTTTTTTGCTATCCAGCAGTTCCAGCAAAAAATTTGGATTTCTTCAGAAAATCAACAGTTTCTTTTCTGCATTTTTCTCTTTCTCGACTTCAGTCCGGTGTATCTCATCTCCGTCGTCAGTCTCCTCCTCCGGGCCGAAGAGGAACAAGTGCGATTGTGGCCACCAGATACCGTCGAAAGACGGCCACTCCAAGTGCGTCTTCTGCCTGGGTAAAGACCACGACAGTGCTGCCTGCAAGATCTGTAGAGGCTTTACCAGCAGGACACGAATTTGATGCCTGAAGGCCCTAAAAGCCCATCTCTTGGAGCAGCAGATGGATGCCTGCACACCTCAGGGGGACAAGGGTAAACACCGGGACAAGCCCTATAAGCACTCCCCGGACAAGGACCGTAGTCAGTCCCATCATCGGTCCCGTTCCTGCCCCCCCACCCCCAGGAAAGCCTCTTCTTCCTCAGGCTCGGGGGAACACCAGAAGCATCCTAGCAAGGAAGACTCCAAGAGACCGAGCCCGTCCACCAAAAAATCAGTGCCGGTCAAGGCAGGATCATCAGGGGGAAAGCCAGCGAAACCTAAGGTGGTGCCGCTGCGTGTGACCTCCAAGGCCTCTTCGGCACAAGCCTCAGCCCTGCCCAAGAAGGCCATGGCTTTGCCCAGTTCAGGCAAGCTGAAGGGTGATAAAAACACCCCGGCACTGCCTTCTGTAAAGCTGACGCCGGCCACGGTACCGACGCCGGTGGAGGTTCCTCCAGTGGAAGACACTCCCATGGAAAGGGCAGCCACTAAAGTTCTGGTGACCCCCAGGTCTTCTACCCTGCAGAGCTCTTCTGGGGACTCCCTCATCCATGCCCTACCGGACCATCCAGCTTCTTCGGGCCCTTTTCTGGGTACAGCAGCTGCTGTATTTAACAAAGAAGAGCTGCAAGAACTCTTCTCTTTTTGGTGGAGTCAGGTGAAAAAGGATGAGACTCCAGTGAAGCTGGACCCGACACTGGTTCCCGACCGGCCGGACAACCGTGAGCCCAAGGGCCTTCCCGCTCCTTCTCCGAAGAAGACCCCTGAGCGGCCACTGCCTTTCCTGCCCTCGAAGGCTTGTTCCCGGTACCGATCTAAGAACCGTCATCGGCGCCTTTCTCGATCAGGCAGCCGTCATCTGTCCCGGTCTCAGCCCAGGAGCTGATCCCGCTCTTCCAGGCGGGCCCGCTCCTGACGCCAGTCGTCAGGCTGGCATCGGTCGTTGCTGCATTGTTGGTTAGGTAGTCACTGACACTTGAACAAGGGTAGTCCTAGATACAGCTCAGGCTATTCTAGGCCCAGTAACAGGTCATCTTCTCCTTCTCCTTCTTCTTCTTCTTCTGCTTCCTCCTCATCCTTTTCAAGGGTTCCCTTGAGGAGAAGGACCAACCCCGCTTGCCTCCTGACGATCCAACCTTTATGGATGTCATAAGGCACATCCAGGCCTCTAATAAATGGGAGATGGAGGACCTTTATCCGGAACGCCATCAACTGGCTTGTTACCTGAGGCAGAAGGAGCCCAAGCCTCTGGTGGTGCCTCCTTTGGCAGACACCTTCTGAGACCCTTACCAGGCTAACTTGGAAGCATGCAGCATCATAGATACATACATAGATACATAGACAGTGTCGGCAGATAAGGGCCTATGGCCCACCCAGTCTGCCCATTTAAGTTTGTAAGTTCAGTTTATGTTTTCCAGGAAGTCTGTTGCCCCTTACCCCTGACCTCCAGAATTCCTTTATGTCTATCCCTTGCATTCTTAAATCCCGTGATTGTTTCAGCCTCCTCCACTTCCTCTGGCAGGGTGTTCCACTTGTCCACCACCCATTCTGTGAAGAAATTCTTCCTCACGTTTCCTCTGAATCGTCCTCCCTCCAACTTCATCCCATGCCCTCTAGTCCTGGAACATCTTTTGCTTAAAAATAGTGCATTCCTGCACCCTGTTCCTCCCTGTAAGATACTTGTATGTCTCTATCATATCCCCTCTCTCCCTCCTCTCCTCCAGGGAGTACATGTTCAGTGCCTTCAACCTGTCCTCATAGGACTTGTGATGCAATCCATGCACCATCTTTGTTGCCCTCCTCTGAACCTTCTCTCAGTCCCCGCCATTCCCAAAAAAATCAGACAGACTGTACAGAGCCCCGAGGGATGAGCCTTTCCTGGCAGAACACCCTCAGGAGGACCCATCAGTCATTACGGCTGCTCACAACAAGTCTAAGCAGCCTAAGCACCTCAGCTCCCAGCCTCCTGACCCAGAATCCTGCTACTTGGACCAGGTGAGCAAGAAAGTCGGCTCTGCCTCTACCTCTCCATTAGATCCCTCAACTTCCTTACGCATATGGTCCAGTATGCGTAAGGAAGTTGAAGGAACCAGAATGTGTTGTGGGAGAGGGGACAGGAGCTAGCCAACTGCCAGACTCCACGCAAAAAACTGAGCTTCTGGACATATTGAAGTCAGTCTTGAACGAAGGCACACATGTCCTCCGTGCCTCATACGACACTGCAGATACGGCGGCCCGAGCGGCAGGTGTCTATCTCCGGTGCCATACCTGGTTGAGAGTCTCAGTTTTTTCACCAGGATGTGCAGTCTGGAATCCAGGACCTACTTCTCTGAGATCCTGCCAGTCTGGGAGAGGGGGGCAGATGGACGGAAGGGGAGATAGGGGAGCTAAACATGTGGCTCAAGGGCTGGTGCCAGGAAAAAGGACACAGATTTGTAGGGAACTGGCAACAGTTCTGGGAGCGAAAGTTCTTTAAATTTGATGGACTGCATCTGACTAAGGAGGGAGTCAGTGCATTGGGGCAGAAGTTTGATGTCTTTGCAGAATATTTAAACTAGCAAATGGGGAGAGGGGTGCAGCACCCCATACGTCGAATGGGAAGAACACCCCTCCCACCTCAGCTAGTGGCCAAACAGGGATTCAGCATGTTTGCAGTTCATTTGCATCACCAGGTAATTAAAAAGGTCCGTCTCCCCATATGACGCACAGGGGAAATGCCAAACCTCACCCAACAATTAACACACCGAAATCTGGCCAATGGAAAATCATGTACACAAATGCTCACAATTTGGGAAATAAGATCCCAGACCTGCAGGCAATAATGTCAGAGGCTAAACTGGACATACTAGCAATTAGTGAGACGTGGTTTACCAGTAACCACACTTGGGAGACTTCAGTACCTGGCTATGTACTGTTCAGAAGAGACCGAGGTGCAAAAAGGGAAGGGGGGTCTAGTGGCCCTGTATGTCAATGAAAATATCAAAGCTACAGAAATTCAGAATACACATAAGGAGCCAGAAGAACTGTGGGTCACCCTGGAAACAGGAAATGGGACAGCCATAAGAACTGGGGTTGTCTACAGGCCCCCAGACCAGGGGGCAGGACATAGATACATTACTGTTAGAAGATATACAAAACATGACAGCTAAAGGGAGGTTCTGATAATGGAGACTTCAACATGCGGATACAGATTGGTCAATACCAGCAGGAACATCTGCCAGAACTAGACACATGGTGGATTCCCTGCAGGGTGAGGGCCTCAAACAACTGGTACAACAACCCACAAGAGACAGGGCTATCCTAGACCTAGTACTGACTAACAGGGAAGGGATCACAGATCTCCAGGCAGAAGGTCACCTGGGGGCCAGTGACCATCACATGGTATGGTTCAGTTTGGCCACTACATCTAAATCATCCCATTCCAAGGCAGAAATATGGGACTTCAGAGGAGCTGACTTTGATAAGATGGCCAACAGAGTTAAGCTAACGCTGACAAAAGGAAACACAGGTGAGGGGGTACAGGCAAAGTGGGCAAGCATTAAGGATGCAATACTTGAAGCAACATCTGATTGTGTTAGAGAGAAAAGGAAGTGCAAAAGAAGAAGGAAACCACTTTGGTTCTCAAATACAGTAGCAGAAAAGGTCAGAGCTAAAAGGCTGGCCTTCAGGAAATATAAGGGAACACAGCAGGATGAAGATAGGGAGGCATACTAAACTGCCCTAAGGGAAGCAGGGAAGGCAGTAAGGCAGGCAAAGTCCCAAACTGAGGAAACACTAACACGAACAGTGAAAGAAGGTGACAAGACTTTCTATAGATACATTAGTGAAAGGAGAAAGTCCAGAGTGGGGTATTACTAAGCTCAAAGGAGAAAAGGGGGCATGTGAGGAAGAGGAGGAGGACCCTGTAAAATCATCTATCCTAAATAGATACTTTTGCTCAGTATTTACTGAAGAGAAGGTAGGGCAGGGCCCACAGCTCAGCACCATGGACACAGGGGGGAGGGAGGTGAGCACTACTCCCTTCACAAAAGAAAGGGTCCTTCCTACAAGAACTCACTAAGCTCAGGGTGGACAAGGCAATGGGACCTGATGGCATACATCCCAGGGTACTTAAGGAGCTACGGGTGGAACTAGCTGAGCCATTATCAGAACTGTTAAGTGAGTCGCTGAGCACAGGAGAGGTCCCAGAAAACTGGAGAAGGGCTCATGTGATCCCGCTCCACAAGAGTGGTAGCAGGGAGGAGGCAGGGAACCTCAGACCAGTCAGTCTTACCTCAGTAGTGGGCAAGATTATGGAGGCACTCTTTAAGGAAAGGATAGTGCAACACCTGGAATCCATAGGGGCACAGGATCCAAGACAGCATGGGTTTACAAAAGGAAGGTCCTGTCAAACTAATCTCATAGATTTCTTTGACTTGGTAACCAGAGTGGTGGACCAAGGGGGAGCAGTTGATGTCACCTACCTTGACTTCAACAAAGCTTTCAACACTGTTCCACAGAGAAGATTGAAAAATAAGCTGGGTAGGCTCAGGGTGGGTCAGAAGTTGGTCAGCTGGGTGGCAAACTGGTTGACGGGTCAAAAACATAGAGTGGTGGTAAATGGTATACAGTCAGAAGAGATGCAAGTCACAAGTGGGGTACCTCAGGGCTCAGTCCTGGGGTCAGTCCTCTTCAATATCTTCATTAGTGACATTGCAGATGGACTAAAGGGTAAGGCTTGTCTGTTTCCAGATGACACCAAGATCTACAAGAGAGTAGATGATCCAGATGGGGTGGGCAGAATGAGAAGAGATCTGGATAAACTAGCAAAATGGTCAGAAGAGTGGCAACTTGGATTTAATGCAAAGAAGTGCAAGATCATGCACATAGGGAAGAGAAACCCTGAAGCCACCTACAGACTGGGAGGGGAGTTGCTGGCAGTCACAAAGGAAGAAAGAGACTTCAGCATCATCATCACCGATGACCTGAAATCATCCAAGCAGACCTCTAAAGCAGTAGGTAAGGCTAGGGGGATGTTAGAGTGTATTAGTAGGGGTATCACAAGTCGTAAGAGGGAGGTAATAATCCCTCTTTACAAGACACTGGTTAGGCCCCATCTAGAGTACTGCGTGCAGTACTGGAGGCCACACCTTCACAAGAACATTAACCAAATTGAGGCAGTCCAGAGAAGGGCAACCAAAACGGTGCAGGGACTGCATCAGAAGACATACGAGGACAGATTAACGAAGCTTAATATGTATACCCTTGAGCAAAGGAGGGAGAGAAGTTATATGATTAAAATATTCAAACACCTTAAGGGCATTAACAAGATGAAAGAGTCTAACATGTTTAAATATAAGAAAAATAGCAGGACAAGAGGACACAGCATGAGATTAGAGGGAGGCCGATTAAGGGGGAATGTGAGGAAATTCTTTTTCACAGAAAGGGTGGTGGATGCATGGAACGGCCTACCTCAGAAAGTGATGGCTATGAATACAGTGCAGGGCTTCAAACAGGCATGGGATAGGCATAAGGGAGCAATACAGATGAGTATGAATAGATAGGCCACTGACAGAGCAAAGGCCGATGGCACATTTATAAGGTAGAAAAAGAAATGGGCAGACTGGATGGGCCTTGCGGTTCTTATCTGCCGTCAACTTCTATGTTTCTATGTTCCAGGGTTCTATCCTTTTTGGGCAGGAGACAGAAGCTCTTATATCCCGTCTTCAGGAGTCAGGCAAATCGATCTGGTCCATCCAACAAATGTACAGAGGGAACTAGAAGTGCCCTAGACGCCAGCCCTTTTGAAGGCCCTCAAGCCAGCAAGCCCATGGCAGTCAACAGGGGCAGAGAGGCAGTCTCAAAAGGAAAGCCAGAAATCAGCACCCTGGAGGTGCACCTTTTCGAGGCATGAAGACCTCCAAAGCCTCTCTGCCCACTCCTGGCTCTGCCCAATGACTCCCTCCCAACACCCCCCCCTTCCGGAGAAGGTACCAGCGGAGGCAGTAGAGGGTCACTTCTCCTTTCACCTGAAGGGTTGGAGCTCCATTACAGCAGACCAGTGGGTCTTAGACATTATAAGGAGGGGACATACGCTGGAGTTCACAGAAATCCTCCCAGACACTCCACCAAGGTCCTCAGGATATCCTCCTTCTCATTCTCACATACCCCTTATAGAAGGAGAGATTCAGGCCCTTTTGCAAACAAGGGCGATAGAACCAGTTCCTCTGCAGCAGCGGGGAAAGGAATTTTACTCCCACTTTTTCCTGGTTCCAAAAAAGACCCAAGATCTTCAGCCCATCCTGGACCTCAGCTCCTTAAACAACTTTATAGAGTACCGAAGATTCAGGATGGTGACCCTTCCAGGTCTTTTTTCTCTGCTGCACCAGGGAGACTGGCTCTGCTCCCTAGACATGCAAGATGTGTACATGCACATCGAGGTCTTTTCCCCCCACTGGAAGTACCTGAGGTTCCGCTTACAGGGGGAGCATTATCAGTTTCGTGTTCTTCCATTCGGCCTCTCCTCCGCTCCTCGAGTCTTCACCAAGTGTCTGACAGTGGTAGCTGCGGCTCTAAGGTGCCAGGGACATTACGTCTTCCCTTACCTCAACGATTGACAGCTTGCGGCCCCATCAAGGATGCACCTCCTTCAGGCTGTCGGAGACATCTATACTCTGTTCCGAGAGGTGGGGATCACCCTGAACCTTCCAGAGTCTTCCCTGGAGCCCAGCCAAAGACTCATCTTTATAGGGGCAGTCCTGGATTCAGTCCAGGGCATGGCTTTTCTACTTCAGGAGGGGGGAGGAGAGGGAAGGGGAGGGGAGATTGCCTTCGGGAGCTATCCGGATCAGTCCTAGTAACCCCTCAGGTACAGGCCAGGATCTTCCTCAGACTTCTGGGGCACATGGCGGCGGCCATCCCTTTCACTCCTTTGGCCCACCTCCGCATGAGAATCCCACAGTGGGTGCTTAGGATGCGGTGGGATCAATGCTCCGACGACCTAGAGCACACAGAGTCACAGAGCTGGTCAAGAGAACCCTACTTTGGTGGCTGGACCCTCTCAATCTAGAAAAGGGGTCCCCTTCTGTCAAGAGCCCCCAAATCAGACCCTGATGACAGATGCATCCAATTTGGGATGGGGGCGTACCTAGGGGCCCACCAAACGCAAGGGGTCTGGACCCCAGAGGAGCGCGACCTCCACATCAGTGTCCTAGAAATGCGAGCGGTCCTCAATGCACTGAATGCCTTCCAAGAGAATCTTGTCCCAGGATCTCCTAGTTCAGATGGACAGCATGGCGGTCATCTTTTACATCAACAAGCAAGGGGGAACGCACTCCTACCCCCTATGCAGGGAGGCGATGAGAGTCTGATACTGGGCGCTGGAGTGTCATATTTCTCTGTCTGCAGTGCATGTTCCAGGCATCCAAAATGACTTGGCAGACAGCCTAAGCAGGTCTCAGCCCAAGGCGCACGAGTGGGAGTTGCTACAATCAATAGCGGACCAGCTGTTTGACACATGGGGTCGTCCAGAGCTGGACCTCTTTGCGTCCCCACGCAACGCCAAACTGCTAACTTTCTGCTCGTGAGAGCACGCGCCTTGTGCTTTCTGGCCAGACGCCTTGTCCCTTTGTTGGGCAGGGAGGTTTCTTTACACCTTCCTTTCCTTCCCTCTCATTCAGAGAGTACTATTGAAGATACAGGCCGAGGGAGCTCGGATGATTCTAATCACCCCATTGTGGCCTCAGCAGATTTGGTTCCCACTACTTCAGCAGTTGTCCTCGGAACCTCCAGTTCCGCTGCCAATATGTTCACAGTTGCTGTCCCAGGACTGGGGCACGCTGGTCCATCCAGATTTCAGGTCTTTGCACCTTCATGCTTGGCTCCTGCAGATGTAGCCAAATCCATCTATGGGGTCTCCCAAGAGGTGGCGGACGTCCTCGTGTTGGCAAGGAAGCCCTCTATTCACTCCACTTATGCTATGAAGTGGAAGCGTTTTTGTTCATGGGCGTCGTCTCACCTTCTGGCCCCCCTTGCCTGCCCGGTGAACTCAGCATTACAGTATCTCCTCTCTTTATACCAACAAGGCTTGAGCTACTCTTCCATAAAGGTGCATATGTGGGCCATTTCAGCATATCATGTCCTCTTGGGGGATGGAACCTTGGCCCTACTGGACATGGCCCACACCTTCTTATGGGGTATTTTGCATATGTGACCTCCCATTAGGGATCCTATCCCTCCCTGGGACCTCCTGTTTGTGTTGGAGAAGCTCACTCTCCCCTCTTTGAACCAGCGGCAGATTGTGATCTGCGTTACCTTTTCTGGAAGGTTTGTTTCTTAGTTGCTGTTACCTCATCACGAAGAGTTTCTGAGCTCCAGGCTGTGATATATAAAGAGCCTTATTTGGTTTTTTACAGGGAAAGGGTTTCCCTTAGAACAAATCCTAAGTTCCTTCCTAAAGTGGTCTGAGAGTTGACCCTCAACCAATCGGTTGACCTTCCAGTTTATTTTGCTTCTCCTTCTAATAGGAGAGAAACTCTCCTACACACACTGGACGTTCACAGGGCACTGAGGTACTACCTCAAGCACATGGCTACACACCGTAAATCAGAGCAACTGTTTGTGGCCTTTTACGCCACAACACTTGGGCAAACCGGTGTCTAAACAGACTATTTCTAATTATCCTCTTTTTTGCCCTTACTACCCCCCCCCCCATCTGATTCTCTGCTCTGGTCACGGACCCCTACAGCCCCCACCTCGGATATGACCGCATCCCTCGGTCATCCCTGGATTACCCCCCAGAGAGCGGGGCAGCGGCCCGACCCCCATATCGGGCCGCGGAACTGTATCTAGTTGGGGGATTGGCTCTGGAGGCTAATCAGGGCATCCAGGGGCAGAGCGCCATTAAGATGGCGAGGCCTCGGGAGTTTTTACCCCCTCCCTTAATTTCTCCAGGCGGGGCGTGCAATGATGCTGGCATCACGCCCCCCAGTGCTAAGCGGGCGGGCTTCCAGCCTCCGCCAGAATCCTCAGCACTCCGGATGCTGCCCCCACCCTCCCCCCGGAGAAGGAGAGCAGTCCGTAGGACGCTCGATCCCTCTCCTCCTGGCCGGCCCTCCGACGACCCGGGTCCATTCCCGAACCCGGGTAGCCGGCGTCGCAAGTGGAAATCCAACCGCTGCGCCGGCGGGCTGTCCCTAAACAGACTATTTCTAAGTGGCTTGTCCACTGTATTGTGTTTTGTTATGAAGCACAACAAACCTCTTCCAGGCCTGGTTAGGGGTAACTCCACCAGGGGAGTTTCAGCTTCCTTTGCCACCTTAAAGAATGTCTCCATAAGAGACATCTGTGCGGCAGCCACCTGGAATTCTGTGCACACTTTTGTGAAGCACTACAGCCTGGACGTTGCATCCAGACGCCGTGCCGGTTTCAGCTTGGCAGTCCTTCAAGGACTCCTGTCTTGATTTGCTGTGTTGCTAGCATTATTCCATCCTTCCTCCTCCCGGGGTTAGGCACTTCCTTGTCATAGGACTGCTTGGGATTCAGTCCTAATGGTTATAGCCTGCTGCAAGAGTTCCCACTCGAAGTAAGATAGTACAGTTACGTAAGAACTTACCGTAACAGTAGATCTTCGAGGAGCTCTTGCAGCAGGCACTGCTTTCCGCCTTCCATCCCCGGGTGAGGTGTTCAGCATATCATCATCAAGCTTCACTTTTTCACTCGGTGGGGTCCATTAGGTGGTCTTGGCGGGGGCAGGGTGAACGGTCAACCCCTTGTGTAAGCGTGGCCCGGCGTGGGGGGGTGGAGCCAACGTCGGGGGCGGTCCCTGCTGAGTACTGTTAGCTAAGATTTTTCCAGTGGGTCCTAAGGCCTGCGGCATTAGTCCTAATGGTTATAGTCTTCTGCAAGAGCTCGTCTCGAAGATCTACTGTTACGGTAAGTTCTTACGTAACTGTACTTTACACAGCCTCTTTTTTCCTTTCCACATCAGTCATGTATTCTGATATTCTTTAACCAAAGTTTGATAAATTAATTACCCATGTTTATGGTACCGTCAGTTCTGCATTGTGTTCCCTTTAAGTCAGCAGCCTCTGTTGTTTCTTTTCTTATTTCTGGGACATGCCACAACATCAGGCACACCATTCCATATTATTCATCTGAATGGCCTATAATGGTGTAGCTAATACTGTGGAATGTTCAGGTACTATGAAAAAAATAAGAGCAGTAGGTGCTGAGGACTCAGGTAAGAGGTGCTCTATATTGTGGCAAATGCAATAAAAATTAGATAATTAACAAAAATGGGTATAAAACATTTCAGATTATAAGGCCAAAAAGGAACACAGGAGAGTATCCAAAGGTATAAAAACTATTTCCTATCACAGCAGTAAAGGACCATACCTAAAATTCAAAGTGGAATCACAAAAATCCTTAACATATCCCTCAAACAAGCACAATTCCCCAAAAAGTGGAAATCCGCTGTGGTCACACCAATACATAAAAGTGGTGACTGAGCAATCCACTCTAACTACAGGCCCATATCCATCCTGCCTCCCCACCCCATCAAAGGCATTAGAATGTATTGTTTCTGATCAACTAGTTGACTACCTAAATAAGTACAACATCCACAGCCCTCAGCAACACGAGTTTCATGAGACCCGCAGTACCACCACTGCATTACTAAAATACACTGACTACATCCACGAGGCATTAGATTCCGGCCAACTAGTGGGGTCTGTATACACTGACCTCACAAACGCGTTCAACACTGTTAACCACCACATTCTGATCAAAAAACGACATGCTCTGGAACTGTCACCCGATACTGTCGGGTGATTCAAGAGCTACCTTGTACATAGAACTCAACAGGTAAAAATAAATAACACTCTTGACAGCAAGAAAGTGTCCCTAGGAATTCCCCAAGGATCCATCCTTGGACCCCTCTTATTTAGCCTGTTTGTCAACTCACTTCCAGGTGTTGCCTGGTTAAGATTCTGCTCTGTGCAGACGATGTGTGGCCATATTCTCTTGTAGTCCCCATCTAAATCTGCTCACACAAATTTACAACAAAGCTTCACTAAAAATTGAGGAATGGTCCGATCAGAACAAACTACTGCTTAACTATAAAAAGACCAATGTAATATTGTTCTCCACTCCACATAACAAGAACAGGTCCAGTCAACTGACAGTCCTAAATGGTATCTACGAGCCTCTGGGCCAAATCAACACCTTCAAGTATCTAGGCATCACCCTTGACAGCTCCCTCTCCTTCTCCCCCACACTGATCACGTAGTAAAAAAACAGTCAATCTCCAACTTGGTTTGCTTTATAGGCACCGACACTACATGACGGTTGAAGTCTTGAGACTTGCAATCAACAGCTCAGTACTATCTGTCTTAAGCTATGGTCTGGTTGTATACAGCACAGCCACTAAAACTGCATTGAAGAGGGTCAGAATAGCATTAAACAAGGCCTGCAGGCTGGTTCTGGGTGCAGGCAAACTTATATTCACCTGTGACCTATGTGCCTAGACCAAGTGGCTTAACCTTCAGGGGAGGATAACGTACCAGGTCTGCCTCCTTGGGAAGGGGGGGCCCTTCTAGGTCTAACCCTCTTAGTCTTGCAGAAGCTCCTCAAACCTGCCCTTAATGCCCAGAGACCAGAGGTAAGACTAGAAATACCTTACATGTTCCTTTTTTATACACAACACTTGCCCAGAGATCTTTCTGCTATAAGGCCCCACAATAGCTCAGTGAATGCCCTTCTACCATATCCAACATCCTAAAGCTTGGGCCATTCAAGAAGGAACTCTTGCAGTGTCTGACTACCTTAGGTAAATGTGACTGCTCGGACTGATCCCCCTATCTCCTCCACCCATACCTACCTCCACTCTCCCCCCCCCCACCCCTTCAAAGCCCACTACTAGGGTTCCTCCCACTCCCTCCTGCCCTATCTTTAACCTCTCTCTCTCTCTCCCCCTCCTGATGGTTATTTATCTACTGCCACCCTACCTTTACTCCCCCCCACAATTTCCTCTTCCACTCCCCCCACCTCTACTAAGCATCCTTGCTATACCAAACCCCTCCCCTCTGCCTCTTGACAATGCTAACTCCTGACTGTTCTCTCCCTTCTCACTTCCTTGCACTAGAAATATAATTCTTTATAAGAAAATTTCACAGTGTTTGTACACAATGTACTATTGTATATGCTCTGTAATTATTCGGTATTTAATAGTCATTTTGTAATCATTCTGTATATAGTATTTTTTCTTTTATGTTCTTGTTTTTTTTTTCTTATTTGTATGTGTCAGCTGACATGGAACATTTGTAAAACAGCTCAAAGGTTGTTTATTTGGGACAATAAATAAATAAATAAAAGATTAGGTCGATGTACTGCTAATGGTTTTAATGGCCGTACTTAACACCTCCCAGACTGACTGGCGTTACAAGCAAAGGTCTGTATGGCATCAGAACTTCTTTGTAACTTGGACATGCAACCAAAAAATTTAATGATTTTAGACAGTCATTTCTAAGAGTATGTAAGCACTCATAGTGGCCCAAAAACCAGACTACATTTAAGCAAAACCATTTCTAAGGCTATATGAGCACTCAAAATGACCCAAAAACAGGACAATATTTAAGCAAAACTGGATGACCAAATAAGGACTCTAAAAACCAAATTATTTGGTCTAAAACTGGACAGGTGGCAGCCGTAGTCACTATAGTCCAGCCTGAGTTTGCATGCTAATTCAGTCCGGTAAACAGTCTACCCGTTGTGCTGACTCACCAGCTACTGCATGCATGTTTCTATATACAGTCCCCATTACCACAGTTTACCACAGTATGCAGGGTAGTTCAGTGCAGTGCTGACTACCTTTTTAATCATGTTAATGGGAAGGCCACAGTTTTTAACTTTCCTATTCATTGATTGTTGCAGAATTGCACCAGGTAGCGCTGTTTTTTTGGGTTTTTTTTTTCCAATTCTCTTTCTGGCGCCGGTGCACCAACACATCTCTCAGAGGTGCCTGCTCGACACTCAGCCCCTGCTGCTCCCCACCGTGATGCTCACCACCGACTTCCCCCCATCGGGAGATTTCCCAGCGCCTCGGATCACCCCCGAGGCAGAGCCTGCCTCT
The DNA here is from genome assembly GCA_016271365.2 of Neoceratodus forsteri. Classification (NCBI taxonomy): domain Eukaryota; kingdom Metazoa; phylum Chordata; order Ceratodontiformes; family Ceratodontidae; genus Neoceratodus; species Neoceratodus forsteri. The sequence goes on from CM057453.1 coordinate 145,012,656, forward strand.
CCTACCTGGCGGCATCTATCTGAAATTAGAGGTCCATCTTCGTCCGGGGGAATTACGGCTGTGGAGTTCCAGCCGGAGTAACATCAGTGTAGGAGATGTGAGGAGGTCCTGAGGCCCTCATCGCCTCCTTCTGTGCTACCGGGTACCTCCTTTTTCTTTCTAGTTAGTCCCCTGCAGAGCGCAAACGTGCCATAACGCCAGGGACATCTGTCACGCTCTGCACCCTCTACTACAGCCTTAAGCTTTGCAGTACCTCTGGTTTCCACCGGGGGCTGCTGCGGTGCCAGGCAAGCCCTGGATCCCCCCCCCGAGAGAGGAGAGCAGTCCTCCGGACACTCAGTCCTGTCTCTTCCCTGCCAACCCCCAACGGCCCAGGCTCATTCCCGAACCAGGTCACTGGCGTGGCGCGAGGTGTGGCGTCCAGCGTCTCAACCCTCAGCATCACCGGGCCGGCAGGTGGCGCTGTTTTTAATGTTTAACAACATGTTAAACCCTTTTTCAGAAGGTGGTACTATTGTTCCCAAATATACTCAGCAGCCCCAGTGTTTTCATAGCTATTCATATATTTCCAGCAGCTTTATCCAAAAATCCAAAATCCTAAATTTTTGCTATTATCCAAGGTATCCATTTTCTGAAACCGGTATCTGAGCTTCCCTAGTTACTTTATGGTATTATGTTATTTGTGTATCCCCTTGCTGTAGTTCCTTATTACTGTAAAAGCATGCTTGCAGTGAACAGCAGAGATAGACTGGCAGTAGCAGCTGATTGGCAAATGGGCAACTCTGTACATCTTGAGAGTGAGTCCGCGAGAGATTGGTGGGCAAGTGGATGGTCAGAAGATGCAATTTTTGAAACACGATTCAGGACAGCAGCTACATGATGAAAGTGGGTTTTCAGTCGAAAGTGAATAAGATGAGAAGAGGTTTTGAAGCTAACCAGGATATTTCACACTTTTGCTGCTATCTACATTGTTATTTTAAATGAGAAAACATGCTGTAAAGACTAATGGCCTAAGTGACATCATCTTCGCATATGCAAAAGATTGGTAGGCAAGTGGGTGATCAGAAGATGCAATTTTAAAACACAATTCAGGACTACAGCTACATGGTGAAAGTGGGCTTTCAGTTGAAAGTGAAAAAGGTGGGACTTCAGTGCAGCGTTCGACCGCATGGCAGCACTCTAGCCAAGCTCCATACCTCCCATGCCCAAAAGTCTTCATTTTACCCATTTTTCATCAGGAATTGAGTGAACTAAGAAGACTATTATATGGCTGAACATCAACTAAAAGGGTGTTCTAACCGTTTTGCCAGTTTGTCGATCGACCCAGAGATTTCCGATCACAAGGCCTCCGACTCCAGTACATCCATGCACTCACGCCCTGCTGGGACTGCTACCTCCACTAGGAAATTGGGGAAACCTAAACGTAAAGCTAAACTAGATATGGATGACAAGCTAGATAAAATACTGGGCGAATTGAAAAAGATTAGATCCGACTTCAGAGAATTTAAGAAAGAACAAGAGCAAGCGAGGGCAGACATCACGGAATTACAGCAGAAAGTGGGGGCATTAGAGGAGACACAAATGGGACAAACGGAGGCAATAGAGGGTTGTCAGGCCCAGTTTCACAGCTGGTGGATATTTGCCATGCCTTAAGAGAGAGATAAGAAGATGCAGAAAATAGGCACAGGAGAAGAAGCATCAGAATATATGGGCTGGCTGAGGGAAGCAAAGGAGACAATATGGAACAATTCTTGGTAGCAGTGTTATGGGAGGCTCTGAATTTAGACTCAAATCTTGATTTAGAAATAGAACGCACCCAGAGCCTTAGGCCTGCAGCCTACCCAACAACAAGCGTGCCCTCGCTCAATAGTCGTCAGATTCTTGTGTTTCACCACTAAAGAAATTGCTCTAAAGAAAACCTGGGCTATGGGGAAAATATTTCATGCTAATGTGAGACTGTTTTTGGACAATGATTATACACCTGCCACGATGTAAAGACACAGAGAATATATTCCCTTATTCCTGGTTCTGAGAGGTTTAAAACTGAAATTCAGGACACCTTACCCGGCGAAATTGGTCATTCCGTTCCCAAATGGTCAACAGAGTTATGAAACAGCAGCTGAGGCCTGGTCAGATTTAAAACACAGGAATTATGTACTGCCCACGAGGATGCCTTTGCCACAGAGATTTAATCCGGTTGGAGTGCCATCACGTAGATCCTATCCAAGGGATGTTGAATCACAATAGGCTACTCTGAACTTCATTAAGCAACTTCCCAGGCTATTTGAGAGGGGTAACGCCTGAACAGACAGTCTGGAAGGTCATTCGTAAGACATAATGCAGTGAGGTAGGACTCAAGGGAGGGGTTCTGGCTGGGGGAGCTGTGCACGGGGGCTCTGAGGGCTTCTTGGGGGGGAGGGCTGGACTTTGGACCTTACCAGAGGACGGATCGGGCACCCTGGCCCTGTGGAGCTCTTATGTTATATCTTAGGCAATGGGGCAGAGCTGGGTAGCTCAGATTGGAAGATTGCCTGACAGATATATCTTAAGGGATGGATGTGGGGCTTATATAGGCTGCAGGGCATAAAGCACAATGGCAGGCTTCCTACAAGATGCTGATTTATGGATTGGTATTACGTGGGGATGGTAACCCTTACGAATGGGGTACGAGAAGCCACAGATTGAGGAGGAATAGTCCCCTTTAGCTGGGGCCCTCACGACCTTGAATTTTTACAATGTTCTAGCCCAGGCCTAGGCCCAAGGAGGCGCATAGATGTATCATGTGGTTAAGATAAAATCGAGAAGTTGTCCTGGAATGGCTGATTTTCTGATTTGAGTGGAGGGCTACCCGGCTAAATCTGGGTGCTTGCTTCTCTCTGGTAGATACTGGCCATGGGCATGGACAACAGCTTTTTTCTCCTGATGGGTGACTGGCTCAGAACCCAGATAGCTTAGGATAATTATGACCCTTACAGGGTTGGAATGGCGCTCCCGGATGGGCTATGGGCATGTGGCCCTGTGCTCTGGGTGGGGTCTGAGATAGGCCCGCACTCCTGGGAGCAGAGGAGCCACGGGTTCAATGCCACCCCCCGGTGTGGACTCCCTTGGAGGTCCCAGCTGGGAGGGTGTTTGGCCCTACTTTTTGTCTGTCTGCTCTTAGCATATTGGAGACTATACAGAGCTCTTTTTTGGGGATGTGGGTCCTGTTCAGAGACATTTTTAGACTTTTTATGATGGCAGCAAAGGAGGATTGGCATATCGAATTTATAATCTGTGACTTATTAGTTACAACAACAGTACCTGTGGTCATAACTCACTACAGAAGTTCAGAACCCCAAGATTTTGTCAGCAGGCAGACCAGGAGGTTGTCAAAGAAATTTAATGAACTGGACTCGAAGTGCACCATTCAGTTTATGTTTTGATAGCTTTTGCTCCTTTATTATTCTTTTAGCTTTAATTGATTGTTTTCTGCAAACTTTTTTTTTTCAGTATTTTGAGGTGCTTTATACAGCGGGTAGCAACTTGACTTTTAAGCTGCAATTCCCACGACAGCCCCTAAGGCAGGGGAGAATTTCTAGGGGGTTCATCCGGATTCTGGAAGTCAATTTTGTAACATATATAGTTTGTGATATCTTAGACCTTCTTCCTCACGAAGATTTCCTGAGGAAACCTGTAGATAGTTATATACTCTTAGAAAATAAGGTCCGCATGGGAATATATCAGAGAGAAATATGTATAATGAGTCAAGGCAGGGAATATGGGGTGAGGGGCACTTGGGGGGGAGTGTTTCACCTGAGAGAAGAGCAATCTAGCAGTGGTGGCTACATTTTCTGGTTATGGCCCATTACTAAGACATAAGGATAATCTCCCAGAATGTAAATGGTTTGAGTGGCCTAATTGAGAGGGAAAATAATGTCATATCTAAGGAAGTTCCATCCTCAAATGGTACTATTACAGGAGACCCACGTGAATCCTACCGAGCACCAAAAACTATCTAAATTTGGCATGATGACGGTAGTAGCTAGCTCCCATAGATACAGGAGAAGGAGGGGTACTGCCATTTTAATACCAAAGTATTCTGCGTTTCAGTTACAGGATTCTATTTTTAATAGGGAAGGTACTTTAGCGCTGGTAAGAGGAACATGGTGGGGGACACCATAAACAGTAGCTAGCCTTTACATCCCACCAGGAGCTGAGCCCGCACAGGTACAAAGTTTATTTGAGAAACTTATACAATTCAAAGAAGGGACCTTGTTGGTGGGAGGGGATCTGAACCTGTAAATGGACCCAGGCAGGGATAGTTCTAACCCAGACCCCTCCCCCCCCCACACACACACACAAGATCCACAGAAGGCCAGAAACATGGCAGGAAGTTAATAAGAGATCTGGGCCTCATAGATACTTGGAGGCACCAGCATGGGAGAGATAGATATTATACCATTACTGGGCAGCACGTGGCTCCTATTCAAGGATTGACTATTTTTTGATATTGGCAGAACACAGAGATCAGGTAAAAGAGATACAGAGACTGCCAGTCATCCTGTCGGACCACGCTCCTATAGTTAGGCATTCGAAAGGAAGTAGACAGGGGTCCAGGCCAATGGCGCTTTAATACCTCTCTCCTTAGACACAAGGATTACATTAAATTAATAAAGCAACAGATCCCAGACATAATTAACAAGAACAGGAGACCCAAGGTATCCCCAGGTATCTTTTGGGATACTCAGAAAGTGGTGATAAGGGGAGACACCATTAAGTTTGCTGCTCAGGTTAAGAAAAAGCGGGAACAACAACAGGTGGAGTTGGAGGCGGAACTTCAATTCTGGCAAGCCACCCACATGCAGGGAGATAAGGCAGCTCACCTTCAGGTGAATTCCATTAAAGTCAAACTCCAGGAACTTCTACAATATAAAACAGAACAAGCATTACTTTATCTAAAACAGAGATATTAAAAAGGGGGAGCTGAAGCCTCTAAAATATTAGCCTTTAGGTTTCAGGCCCAGAGGAATAGGGGAACTATTAAACAGTTAAGACACCCACAAAGTAGACAGATCTTATCCAAGACAAAAGATATTTTGGAAGGTTTTAGGAGTTTTTATGAGACCCTATACTCCCAGGAGACTGAGCCAGAAGAAGAGAGATATATAAATTTCTTTCAAACTATTACCCTCCCCCATCTTACTACAGAGCAGAGAGAGGCTATTATAACCAATCATCCCCAAGAAATAAAGGCAGTTATTAAGAAAGCTAAATCAGGGAAGTGTCCGGTTATGGACGGGTTGCCTTCTGAATTTTATAAAGCATTTATGAAGGAGCTTATGTCTCCATTGTGCTCGGTATTTCGAACGCTACAGACAGATGACACCCCCCTCCCGGCAATATGCAAATATTTCCACTATCTTAAAACCCGACAAAGACCCTCTTAACTGTGAGTCTTACAGACCCATCTCAGTACTCAATCAAGACTATAAATTCTTTGCAAGTATATTGGCCCATCGATTGGAATCTATACTGCCAACACTGATTAATAAGGACCAAACAGGGTTTATTTCTAACCGTAGAACTACAGATAACATTAAGAGGACCCTATATCTATTAGAAAAAGTAGCTGATTCCCCTTTACCCTTCATTCTGTTAAGCATGGATGATTAAAAAGCTTTTAATCGAGTTTCCTGGACATTTTTATATCATGTTATAAGGAAATTCAGTTTTCCCCCAGAATTTAATAGAGTAGTTGAAATCTTATATACGTCCCTCCAGGCAGTAGTGAAGGCCAACAGCTCTTTCTCCGACCGCTTTTGTTTACCTAGATGTACAAGGCAGGGGTGCCCGCTTCCCCCCATTTATTTGCCCTGTATGTGGAACCCATAGCGCAATCAATCAGGGAGGATGAGACTATAACAGGTTTAGAACTGGGTGGAGCAGTTCACAAGTCAGCTTTCTAAGCTGACGACTTGTTAATTTATCTAACAAACCCCGCTACCTTTTTACCCAGACTTTTTGACAGGCTGGCTGAAATAGAAGCTTTGTCAGGCCACAAGCTGAATACATCCAAGACAGAAGTTCTCAGATGGCAGTTTGAACCCTCTGAGGGTCTGAGAGCTAGGCTCCCCCTGCGATGGAACACTATCAAATTTAGGTATTTGGGTATCCAGATCCCTAGGGACTTGAGAGATCTCTATGAGGTAAACTTTCACCCTATTACTAAGCAGCTGAAGACTGAATTATAGAGGTGGCAAGGCCTTCCTGTTCCTCTATCTCAAAGAGTAGATTCTATAAAAATGACAATCCTCATATGTTTTCTATACTTATTTCTGAATCTTCCAATTTCCATCCCTGCTGTAGACTTTAAAAAATGGAATAAAATGATTTCTGCATATTTATGGCAGGGAAAAATGCCCAGAAAGGCCCTACGATTATTACAGTTATCAAAAACTAAAGGAGGCCTAGCCGTGCCACATTTAAAAGCATATTATCAGGCTGCCCACCTTGGTCACATTCTACAGTGGTGGGATTCGAACACAGATACACATTGGAAGAGGATGGAGCTTCTGCAGAATGCACAGGGAATTTAATTCATAATTGGGCCTCCCCTACCTAGAAGGAGTAGGATAAGAGGAAAAGTACACTCCCAATTTTACAACCCAGATTTTACAGATCTGTAGTTTACAGTTAAGAGGACTCATAAATAAGAGATTCAACAGTGGCTCTGATAATCCCAGTGCTGAATAGTCTCTTCTCCCCAGCCCAGCAAGATTCCACATTTGAAAACTGGAGGAGGAAAGGCCTCAGTCATATCTTTCAGTGGTTCAATGCAGGAACGTTTGTTCCCTTTCTTCAGATCCAGCAATCATATTCTCTTGGAAGAACCAATTTTTTTCAGTTCCTTCAGATTCTACACATACAGCAGAAATGTGGTTTGAATTGGCAGGTGACTGAAGCGCATCCTTTGGTCCAAATAATGATAGAAACTAAAACTAGGCAAATGCCTGAACATATAGTTTCGGCTCTATATAAAGCCATACAACCTAATCAATATAAATCGTTAACAAAAAATTCAAGAATCCTGGGAGGCGGACTTGGGAGAAGAAGTTTCAGAGTCTGAGTGGGTTGGAATATTCACTAATCTCCATAGATCCACTACTACTTGTATCTGGAAAGAATATGGCTGGAAATGTATAGTGAAATTTTTTAGAACCCCACAAATCACAGCAAAGTATGATAGGCTAAGAAGGGGAGAATGTTGGAGGGCATGTGGAGAGAATTCAGCTATACATAGCCATGTAATTCTGGACATGCCCAGTGCTCAGAGATTTTTGGGGTTTGATGGAGAGCACGGTGCAGGAGTTGTTCCCCAAGGTGGCTGTTTCAGATGGGATTGGCACTCTTACACCGGTTCCCCCCAGAGGTAAAGAGCTCACATTCTAAAAGGCTATTGACTATACTCCTTCTGGCTGCTAAAAAAACTGTATCCAGAAAGTGTCTCACCCCCGACCCCCTCTCGGAGACGGGAGTGTGAGGACCTGATACACTAAATTTATGAGACGGAAAAATTCACTGCCAAGGTTAACTCCAGGGAAGAAAGAACCAGAGAATTCTGGAATAAATGGCTACTGTGGATAATGCAATATAGACTGGATCTTGTACTCTAAGAACCTAATAATTCCTGTACTGTTATTCACCTTGGGGGTTGGGGAAGGAGGTTAGTATTGATTCTCTATGTTTCCCCATACTGTATAGTACTGCAGAGTGACCTTCGCCTGTATTTCCTCTGTTTCCATGCTGAGTGGACTTTCATGATTGAGACAATATATCCTCTATATTACTGATAGAATATGTATCATGGACCTCTGAATAAACATAAGAATAAAAAAAGAAAGTGAAAAAGGTGTGAAGAGGTTTTGAAGCTAACCAGGATATTTCACACTTTTGCTGCTATCTACCTTGTTATTTTAAATGAGAAGACATTCTGTAAAGACTAATGGCGTAAGTGATGTCATATTTGCATATGCCAGTGCAGCTCAAGAAGCACATCTGATGAAATGGGAATAGGTACCAACACACAGACATAAAATCTCCATCTAGTGGCCATCACAAGCCTTTATGAAAATGTTGGTAAAACTCTTTCCTCTCACTGCAGCATCAAGCACCCTCTGCAGGCCAGTAAGCAAACAACAGCTTAACAAGTTTCCACATTGAGGTACCACGATGCTATTACAGTGGCAGAGCCAGGAATTTACAGACGAGGGGGTGCACTTGGTCCAAAAAAAACAAATCTGCCCATGGGATTCAGGGGCGTGACACCCACCTCCGACCCCAGAAATTTTGAAAATGTTAATGTGTGAAATGGTGCATTTTGGTGTAAGACCCAGCTTCAACAACAAAGTGTGGATCACATCTCAGTCTTCTGTGGTTGTTCTGCTGGAACATAGAAATAATGACAGCAAAGAAAGACCAGTGGTCCATCTAGTCTGCCTATAGTTCCCTATCTAACCCCGGGACCTAATGTCAACCCGAGTCCCTAGCTCCCCCCATCCACCCCCCCATTCCCCTCCCAGTGTCTGTCACCCCAAGTAACCACTATATCCATAACTCTGCCCCAGCCGTGCTTGAAACCATTAACAGTTTTAGCACCCACCACCTCGGCAGATAGGTTGTTCCATGGTTCCACCACTCTTTCTGTAAAATGATACTTCTTCATGTCCCTCCAGGCATCTCCAAAACTCTCACACCTGCCAGGAAACCTGTAGGAGCACCGTGATGGAAAGGAAATAGGAGATAGTCTCAGTTTAAAGTGTCCTTTTTCTTTGCTTAATGTTTTCAAACCAGGTGTTTTCAGGCCCAGCCACAGCCATTGAAATACAGTCCATGAAACACCCACCAGAAATGCACAGATAAACAACATATACTGTATACCATATATGACAAAGACAGAACCCAGAAAATTTTAATTTTTATAACCCAAAAATTGATGGACCCTATTCTAAAGTTTGCTTGCAAATGCATTTTTCCCCTTGTAACTGTGGAGAATGTGCCAGGTCCTGTAGCAACAGAGGTGACAACAGCATTGAACCCATTTTTTATGTTTGCTTGCACGCATGTGCAAGAAACATAGTGCCACCATACGAGTTTTCGTAGGTGTGCCACCCCACTTCCAATGCCCTGCTCCTTCTTGCAGGTGCGGCCTCACCACACCAATAAATGTCCGAGCTGTCTGTGATAGCAGTTCAGATGCAGTGGCGTACAGTTCAAAGCAAAAGACCACTACAGTCAGCGGTGGTAACATGTAGGCAGTTTGCATACTGCTGCCGGCAGTTTGCAAAGTGCCTACACATCAGAACTGCATCTGAACAGCTGTCACAGACAGCTCCATTTTTTTCTTGGTCCCCACAACAAACACCGAAGTAGCACGCTGGGAGCCCATTCCAGCGTACTCATGCGCCCCCCCCCCCAACACACAGTGTATGGCTGATGGAGGTGCCCAATCCCCCATCAGGTCCACTACCCCCAACAGACTTCCAGGTACCACGCTGGGAGCCCACACCAGTGTGACAAAAGTCTGTATGGCCGGCCAGTGCCCAATCCCACTCAGCTCCACTGCCCCAAACTTCCAGCTGCCACGCTTGGGAGCCCACCCCAGCGTGGCAAAAGTCCCTCGTCGTCTCGTAAAAACAGAAAAAAAAACACCTGTAAGAGACAACGGTCCCTCGTTGACTGTCTTACCCCCCTCCCCCAACCCACACCCACCGTCTGTGTACCCCACCTCCCCACACCTCTGCCTCACCCCATACTTACCTCTGGAGGCCGGCGTGACAATCTTTGGTGGACCAGGAACACATTGTATAATGGCGCAAATCTCGGCCATTTTGAAACATAGAAACATAGAATTTGACAGCAGATAAGGACCGCTTGGCCCACCTAGTCTGCCCATTTTCCTACCTAACAGATAAGCTGCAGATCCTAGTTAACCAACAGCTTACTTCCTCCTACCCCTCACTAGGACTGCCTTATGTCTGTCCCATGCATTCTTGAATTCAACCACTGTTCTTGACTCCACGACCTCCTCAGGGAGGCTGTTCCATGCATCCACAACCCTCTCCCTGAAAAAATACTTGCTCACATTACCTCTGAGCCGTCCTCCCTCTATTTTCAAATTGTGCCCCCTTGTTCTTGCACATTTCTTTTTCTGAAAGATGCTACCTTCTTGGACTTTGTTGATTGCCTTGAGGTACTTGAAAGTTTCTATCATGTCCCCTCTCTTCCTTCTTTCCTCAAGGATATACATATTAAGCTCCTTTGGCCTTTCTTCGTATGTCTTCTGGTGCAGACCCTGCACCATTTTGGTTGCCCTCCTCCGGACAGCCTCCACTCTGTCTATATCTTTGTGGAGATGGGGTCTCCAGAACTGCACACAGTACTCCAGATGGGTCTTACCAACGTCTGTACAGAGGGATAACAACTTCCTGTTCTAGGGACATGGATATGTTGTTCATCCACACTTATTGGCAGGTTCCTTGCCGCTTTAAATCTTGCCGGAAGGTCTTCAAGCTGGCTCCTCCCACCCACCCGGGTGGTAAAACTCTCGTCTCCGCCCCATGATGCCGGATCTTCCTTACAGCTTGGAAGCTCAGGTTCCCTCCTTAGCGCTCTGCGTTTTCGACTGGTTCCTGGAAATTTTGGTCTTCGAATTCAATTCGAAGCTTTCTGAAACTTCGATCTTTTCTGCTTCTTCTTCACTACGGCGATGGCTCATTCGTTTTCCAGTTCGCGGAGGCGCCCGGCATATTCCTCCAGAAAAGATCCGCACTCCACGTGCATTTACTGCCTTGACTTGGACCATGATCCTGAACTTTGCGATTTTTGAATGAGTACTTCAGCCCTGTCTGTACTAGGGAAAAGGACCAACCAATGGCACGGGGGAAGATTGGGGTAAACATTGGGGGGAGATGAGACAGATAAGGTAATCAATGAGGACAGGGTCTTAGAAGGTCCCAGGACCCTTAGAGTGGACAAGGCACCTGACCCAGGTGGCTTATACCCAAGGGTTCTAAGGGAACTGGCGAAGGTACTTGTGGCCCCCAAGCAGATCTGTTTAACACCTCGCTGATGACAGAGTGTGTGCCTCGGGACTGGAGACTGCCACATGTGGTGCCAGTCCACAAGAGTGGGCCCAGAGATGAACCTGGGAACTACAGGCCAGTCAGCCTAACCTCCATCATAGGCTAGTTAATGGAGACCATTTTAAAAGAAAGGCTGGCGAACTTTCTGGAGGTTAATGGTCTCCATGACACTAGGCAGCATGGGTTTATCTCAGGGAGATACTGTCAGACGAACATGATAGACTTCTTTGACTGGGTCACTAGGTCACTGGACAGAGGTCAAGTGGTGGATGTCCTATACCTGGACTTTAGTAAAGTCTTTGACTCTGTGCTGCACGGAAGACTGCTCAGCAAGCTGGATAACCTGGGAGATGGGGACAATCTGCGGGTGTGGGTAACAAGCTGGTTGCAAAATAGAAACCAGATGGTGATGGTAAGGGGGGAATTATCCAAGCCTAGGCCTGTGACCAGTAGGGTCCCACAGGGCTCGGTACTTGGACCCCTGCTATTCAACATTTTTATTGGGGACATATCGGAGGGGGTCAGAAGCTAACTCTGCCTGTTTGCAGATGATACTAAGCTCTGTGGGACGGTGGACAAGGAGGAGGGGAGACAGGAACTCAGGGAGGATCTAGTCAGGCTAAAGAGTTGGTCTGGCATCTGGCAGTTGGGATTCAATGCAAAGAAATGCAAGTTCATGCACCTGGGGTCTAGGAACCCGAGGGCCAGCTACTGTCTGAAGGGAGAGCAAGTGTCCAGCACAGAGGGAGGAAGGAAAGGATATGGGGGTGATAGTCAGGGGTGACATGAGGCATTCTGCGCAGTGCCAGAAAGCGGTAGCCAAAGCAAATAAAATGCTGGGATGCATCGCCATAAGAATCACCTCCAGGAAGGAAGAGATCATTTTGCCCTGGTACAAGTCATTGGTGAGGCCGTACCTAGAGTACTTTGTGCTGTACTGGCACCCTTATTTACAGAAGGATGTCCAACTGCTGGAGGGGGTCCAGCGAAGGGCAACCAAAATGATCCAGGGCATCAGGAACAAACCATATGAGGAGAGATTGAGGGAGCTCAATATGTACTTCCTGGAGGACAGAAGGGAGAGGGGGATATGATAGAAATCTTCTAGTCCCTTAAAGGTATAAACAAGGTTGGAGCGGAGGGCATCTTCGATTTAAAAAGGGAGTGGAATACAGGGGGGCACAGTCTGAAATTTGTTGGGGGTAGATTTAAAAGAGAAATAAGGAGGTGATTTTTCACTGAGAGGGTGGTGTCAAAATGGAATGAGCTACTGAAGGAGGTGATATCCTTGAATACAATGGGAAGTTTTGAAAAGGAGTGCACAGCGTAAAAAGAGGGTTGTAATGGGAGTGGGTGGGTAGGGGAAGTGAGGAGGAGGAGAAGGACAATGAGATGAGGTAGGGGAGGGGGCAGTTCCAGTAAAATAGATTGGGCTGCACACTCAAGCAGACTTGATAGACCATTGTGGCCTGCTTCTGCCTGCAAATTTTCATATGTTCGTATGCCTGTGGAAGTTGTAAGTGTAAGGGTCTTGTATTACAGTCCCCTGCTGGAGCAGAAATACAGTGTTGTCATGGCACATCGGATGCACTCCCACACCCAGCATTTCGACATCAGCAATACTGCCAGTCCCCACACTTGAGTCATTCCCTGACCAACCCACCTGCAGCTTTTGCTAGGGGCTGGAATTTTGCTTGGTTCCAGAACTCTCCCTCCCTGGAGGAGAGTAGTCCTTTGGACCTTTGGACGCTCATGCACCTCCACTGGCTGATCAGTGTAGAACAGGCTTTAATATCCCACTGAGATATCAGCTGCCATTTGGAACTTGGACGAGTCTGAATTAGGCGTCTTGAGTTTTAAGGGACAAAGAATTACTGTAGCAGACAAACTCATTACTCATCGAGAGGGAATAGAATTTTTTACGGTGCACTGTCCTGTCTAATAAAAACATAAAAGCATATGTGGTACAGCCCCTCAGTGCTCATCAGAAGAGTCATACCATAATTTGCCTAGTGGTATATCTTGCACTTTTACACTGTGATTGGGGATCAATGGCACAGTAGTTATAGTTTATGAAATAGGCTCAGGATTTTGAAGCTCTTGATCTTCAGGAGTATCTCTTGCAGCAGGTCACAACTATAGAACTACAGTTGCCAGGCACAAGGACCAACTTTTCTAGCTAGAAGTCTACCGGGGGGCCGCCCACGCTGATGTCGCAGGCTGGCAACGTCCTTCCCATATAAGCATGGGCAGTCCCACACCCTCCTCAGTTCTTTTCCCACCATCAACCATCGTACTTCGGACTTCACAGAAGATGCTGCCTGCTTTAGTCGACCGCCTTTTTCTGTTTTATTCTTTTTATTTTCTCTTCCTAGCTCTTCACATCACTTTGTTTTCAAAGTGATTACTTTCAACTTTATATGCTGAACTCCATCCCCAAGAAGAAGCTGTTTCCAATTTGTGCCTGCAGAGAGAAGATCCTCGAGAAGGATGGCCACGATACCTGCGTCTGCTGTCTAGGCTCCAACCATGATGTGCAGGCCTGTAAGCTCTGTCGCCGCTTCAACCAGGCTACCAGGAGGCACCACCAGAAGACCTTAGAGATGTCAGCATGAAGGGGCTTCAGGCTAGGAATTTCTCCACTTTGCCAGTCTTGGTTGTTGGGGTCCCATTCATCCAAAGCCTGGGACAAGTCTGCCGGGAAGCACAAGTACCGGGATAAGGACTGGGCTAAGGAGTGGTCTTCCTTGGATCATTCGCAATTACCACATCGAGTGTCAACCATGACGGGGCCATCTTTCACCTCAGGAATGGTTCCCCCAGTCACCAACACCCTATCTTTCACAGGGCTTACCGTGGCACCCCTTACCAGTTTTACTCCGGTCAGGCACAAGTTGGTCAATGTCAGGTACGTACTGGCCCCGCTGACTTTTCAACCCCTGCTGTTCAGGCCCTTGTTCTCTTTGAGCCATCAGTCAGGTGGTGCTGCTGGCACAACCTTGGCTGGTGCCAGCTCAGCCCCCTCGGGGGTTCATCCAACTCCCTCGACATCGTCGTTGGCTGCGTCTTCAGCCCAGGCATTGGCCTTTGGGTCCCAGTTTCCACCAGCATCACCACAGGCTATTTCGTCGGTGTCCTCTCCTTTCAAAATTGCGACAATGACCCAATCCATTGGACCGATGCCAGTGCCTCTGTCTGTACCATCGCCCTCCCCAGCTCCAGCTTCAATGCTGGCTCCTCTGGCTCCGCAGCCGATGTCATTCAGTGTCCTGATGCTGATTTTGGTGGAGTTCCACTCAGTGCTGTACTCCTTGTGGGATTTTAAGCAAGTGCCCTTTGCTTCTCCACAAGGGCCAGTGGCACAGGGACTTACTGCGCCTATGCCCACGCCTTCTCACCCTTCAGGCCATCACCTTGGCCCTTGTATCCCGACTCCCACTGTACCTCATCCTGGGCAGCGGGATGGCAACAAGTATCACCGGATCTTCTTCCTCCCAACAATGATGAAGAAAGTGTTGACGGGGGTGATGGGGATACAAGCTGTCTCATTCCACATCCACAGTGTCCTCTGGGGGTGAGGAGACCACAAGGTATATTCTTCAGTCTCCCCCCCGATGACCTTTCTTTTGTTTCGGTTATGCGGCAGTTGCAGGCCACTATGGGATTTGAGGCAGAGGAAAAGGACCCTGCCTGTCACGTGTGTCACACTACCTGGAGTTGCCTGACTCTCCTCCTCTCATCATATCCCCCCCTCCCCGATGGAAACTTTCAAGGATGCCACCATGGCTGCCTGGTATGGACCCAAGCTGGTCCCTACCATGCCCAGGAAGGTAGACAAGTTGTGCCAGCTCCCTGCAGGGAAACCATTTTTTGCTGAGCAGCCTCCGTCTGACTCTGGTCATTAATGCTGCCCACGATCTGACCAAGGTGCCTAAACATCTCAGCTCTTTCCCCCTGGACAAGAAATCCAGAAAACTGGACTTGATTGAGAAAAAGGCCTACACCTCTTCTATTCTGACCATTAGAATCTTAAACTATATTGCTCGTACGGTCAGATTTCAAAACCAGCTCTGGAGACAGGCCAAAGAGGTGGCTAAGGCTCTCCCAGAGGACCCTCAGACACTGGAGTTGCTACAGGTCCTTCAGTCTCGGGCCAAAGTCAGCAAGCACCTGCTGAGATCAGCTTATGATTCTGCGGATGCCTCAACCCGGGCTGCTGCAGCTGGCATTTGCCTTAGGAGGCATTCTTGGCTCCGAGTGTGAGGCTTTGCTCTGGACGTGCAACAGTCCTTTCTTAATGCCCCCTTTAGAGGCTACAAACTCTTTGGGGGAGGATGTGCAGGACATACTCTCGGACCTGCCAGCCTCCGGCTAGACTCTGAAGTCAATCCACTTGATTTATCACACCCAACCGAAAGGTGGGCAGGAGTGCCCTTTCGTCATGCCACCCACAGATTAAAGCCAGGACCTAAGTCTCGGGGCAAATGCAGAGCTGCTTCTGCCCTAGCTACCCCTTCCTCCACCTCTGGGAAGGCCCCAGAGGAGGAGGTGTGGCTCCATCCTCAGGTGCTACCTCAGCATGACTCTTTACCCGACCCCCATCAGGAGGCGATAGGGGGTCGTTTCTCCCTCTACATCGACATGTGGCAGGAGCTTACCACAAATGCTTGAGTTCTGCAGCTTATAGAACACGGCCACACTCTGAAACATCTGGAGTGGCCTCCAGAGCAACTGCCAATTCCTTCCAGTTACCATCACAACCACGTTCCAGTGCTCTGGGGGTATATTCACTCATTGCTGCAAAAAAGAGCAATAGAACTCATTCCTGAGGCTCAGAAAGATGGGGGATTCTAGTCCCACTTCTTCCTGGTTCCCAAATGCACAGGGGACTTGTAGCCTGTCCTGGACCTCCATAATCTAAATTTCTACATCCAGTACAGAAATTTCTGGATGGTGACCCTTCAGGGCTTACTGTCCCTTCTGCTCCAGGGAGATTAGATTTGCTCTCTCAACATGCGGGACACATACCTGCATAATAAGGTGTGTGCCTTTCATCTTCAGTACCTCAGATTTAAGTTTCGGAGAGCAAATTTCCAGTTCCGTGAATTGCCGTTTGGCTTGTCCTTGGCCTCTTGGGTGTTTATCAAATGCATGGCGCTACTGGCAACAGCGCTCAGGAGGGAGGGACTTTATGTCTTCCCCTATCTGGCCAACTGGCTACTCAAAACACAGCCCAGGGAGCAACTGCTCCAGACCCTGTCATATACAACACAATTGTTCAACAACCTAGGGATCACTGCCCGTCTACTCACATCAGAACTGACATAATTTCAGTGCCTACAGTACATGAGGTAGTCCTGGATACTGTTCAGGGTATGGCCTTCCTGTCTCAGTACCGGGCAGGACATCTGATAGCTCAGGCTCAACAGCGTTACAACAGCAGATATGTTTCCACCAAATCCTTCCTCAGGCTCTTGGATCCAATGGCTGCGGTCATTGCTATGGTTCCCCTGGCAAGACTACACATGAGAGTTTCCCAGTGGACACTGAGGGTCCAGTGGGATCAGTGCACCAACAACCTAGAACAACCAGTTCTGGTCTTGTCACCGGTCAAAAAGGTGCTGCTTTAGTGGATGGAACCCAGCAACCTGTTGAAAGGAGTCCCTTTCCTCATTCCTTCCCCTCAGCAAATTCTCACCACACGTGCTTCAGGGTTGGGCTGGGGGTCTCACTTGGGTCCTCCTCAAACACAGGGGATGTGATCCGAAGTGGAGACCACCCTTCACATCAACATCCTGAGATGAGGGCCATTCTGTATGCTTTGCAAGCCTTCCAGACTCAACTGCCCTCAGGCCATCTTTTGATACAAATGGACAACATCAGTGTAGTCCATTATATCAACAAGCAAGGGGGGACTTACTCATAACCTGTCTGTCGAGAAGCTCTAAGGGTCTGGTACTGGGCTGTAGGACATGGTCTGAAACTCTCGGCCATCCATTATTCCAGGCATCCAAAATGTCCTAGCGGACAGGCTAAGCCGATCGCAGTCCAAGGTACACAAGTGGGAGCTGATGACCTCAGTTGTACAAGACCAGTTCGGCAGATGGGGTCACCCAGAGTTGGACCTTTTTGCGTTCCCACTCAATGCAGAACTGCCATGTTTCTGCTTGCTCACTCCCGGGCCTGGAGTTATCTGACAAAATTCATTGTCCCTCTCTAGGAAGAGGAGGTTTCTCTATGCCTTCCATCCCTTCCTGCTAATTCAGAGGGTGTTGATCAAACTTCAAATGGAAGGGGCCACTATGATTCTCATTGCCCCTTCTGACCTCGTCAGATCTTGTTTCCTCTACTGCAGTAATTGGCTATGGAGGTTCCTGAACCTCTACCCCTGTGAACAGGCTTGCTCTCCCAGGATCAGGGCACCCTGGTCAATCTGGATGTCAGGTCTCTGCATCTCCATGCTTGCCTCCTGAAGACATAGCCACGACTAGATTCATGGTGTCTCCAAGGGTGGTTGATGTCCTGATGGCTGCTAGGAAGCCTTCCACCAGGGCCTCTTATTCCACGAAGTGGAAGAGCTTTGCTCTGTGGGCAACTGCCCACCAGCTGGATCCATTCACTTATCCTGTGAATCAGATTCTGGAGTACTTGTTGTCCCTGTCAGACTCTGGTCTGAAGTACTCCTCCATTAAGATTTTTTTTTGTCCACTATTTCAGCCTTCCATGTGCCTGTTGATGGCTACATGGTGGCACAATTAGAGGTGTCCCGTACCTTCCTTAGGGGCATTCTTCATCTGAAGCCCCCCCTTCACAATCCTGTCCCACCTTGGGACCTGAATTTTGTGGTAGAAAAACTTACTTAGGCTCTTTTTGAGCCAGCTGCAACTTGCAAGCTATGCTTTCTGTCATGGAAAGGATTATTTTTGTCTCTAAACAGTACCTGTCCAAATGGTTGGCTAACTGTATTGTTTTCTGTTATAGGAAGTACAGTAAGGAACTCCCAGGAGCTGTCCGTGGTCATTCCACTAGGAGTATGGCCACTTCTGCTGTTGTCTGCTTTAGGAGTGTGTCAGCTGCTGAGATCTTTGCTGCTGCCACTTGGAGTATTGTCCACACCTTCACCAAGCATTACAGTCTGGACATTACCTTGAGATGTCGGGCCAATTTTGGCCTAGCTGTGCTTCAGGGCCTTCTTTCTTAGGCTTACAGTCTCCAGCTAACCAGATATGTTCGTCTGATGTTAGAACTGCTTGGGCTTGCCGGCCCGGTGGCGCTGAGGGTTGAGGCGCTGGACGCCACACCTCACGCTACGCTGGCAACCCGAGTATGGGAATGGACTCGGGTGGCCAGGGGTCGGTAGGAGAGAGGAAGGATCGAGCGTCCCAATGGATGCTCTCCTCCCTCAGGGGTGGGAGACCAAGAACGCACCTGCATTCTGCATCCCTTCCACAGCCAGTGGAAGCACCGGCAACAGGAAGGGATGGAGGTGGCTCTGCTCGCCGGAGCCGGGAGGGGGAGTCGCGAGCGCATGAGGAGGCTCGGGCATCAGCACGCCACCACTCGGGACGTGCGTCCCAAGCGTCGCGTCTCAGAGGGTAGGGGATCTAGGGGAGAAAAACGGAAAACACCTCCCGGCAACCCTTAGTGAAAGCCGGTCCAGTTCCATCCAGACCACCAAGAAGGGACAGACCCCACTGTGCAAGGAGAGGGGGAAGAGGCACTCTAGGGGCAGATCCCACGGAAGGTGGATTGGAGGACATGAGTGGGCGGAAGGAGAGGGCACCGGGAGTAGATAGGAGTGATAAAGAGATAAAAAAAAAAAAAAAAAGAACTGCTTGGGCTCATTCTATAGGTGTGGCCTGCTGCAAGAGAGCCTCTCGAAGATCTACTGTTACAGTAATTTCTTACGTAGCCATACTATTTGTTGTTAGCCGTGTGCTGAAAGTGTCTAGTGCACGGTTAACATCAAGTGCTTGCAACCTGGGAACAGCACATAAAAAAACAAATCCATGCCTCCCACAATCTCTTCCGTGTCCGCCTGCTCACTCTCTCTCTCCTCCTAAGTGGTCAGCCTGCGTTGCAGCTTTCCTGTCACCTGCCTGCCCGTTCTTGCTGTCCCTTACCTACACACTCCTGGCTGCCAAAAAGCAACTAAGCTGTTAACTCCCTACATCAGACTCAACTGAAACAAAACAAACAAAAAATACTGGCATCCAAAGTTCCCCTTACTGTTTCTTTGTAGCCGTCAATCTCGCAGTGTGAATGCTAACTCCTCTATGCTGGTAGCACGAGAACACTTGCCCAGCCACTGACACGTGGCTTCAATTTAAAAGAAAACAACTTAAGCATTTGTCAGTGCCGAATGTTGCTTGCTTCTATGTGCTGTTTAGGAATTTGGAAGTCATTAGAGTGCAAATATTAAAAATTTGCGAACTTACGAACGTGCGTAGGAACTGCGCAATGCATGCTCGTAAAACAGTCATTTTTAGGAATTTTTTCACCAAATTTTCAACATAGCCATTTTAAGACCTCTGCTCATGAACAGTGTCACTGTGATTTTCTTAATGTGTCCCATACATTGATTTCGCACACCGACTGCGCCATTGTACGCTACATGGTCGGAAACACGTTTTGGGCAAGAAGTGAAAAATGACAGCTGTACTGCTCATAAGGAGGTGTGGTAAAATGGCAATGTTGAAAATCTGGAGGAAAATATTGAAAATTCACAAACTTACGTAGCGCAGCGTAGGGAACCGGCGCACGACGCCTCCTAAAACAGTCATTTTAGGAATTTTTCACCAAATTTTCAAATATAGCCATTTTAAGACCTCTGCTAATGAACAGTGTCACTGTGATTTTCTTAATGTGTCCCTTACATTGATTTCACACACCGACTAGCCATTTATGGCTACATGAAGCGGAAGCTTATGTTTTGGGCAGGATGTGAAAAATGACAGCTGTACTGCTCATAATGAGGTGTGGTAAAATGGCAATGTTGAAAATCTGGAGTGAAAATATTGAAAATTCGTGAACTTACGAGTGTGTGTAGGAACTGCGCAACGCACGCTCGAAAAACAGTCATTTTTTGGAATTATTCCACCAAATTTTCAAAATAGGCTTTTGAGAGCCCACCTTATGAACAGTGGCAGTGTCATTTCGTTAATCATTCCAGAAAGGTGATTTCGCGCAGTGGCTGCGAAATCACCCTTCGGGCCCAAGTAACGCCACGACAGTGAGATCATTCATGAGAAGGGGTCCCAAAAACCCCATGTTGAAAATTTGGTGCAAAAATTCCAAAAAATGTCTAAGATATGCAATAAAGTTGAAAACCCCCTATCTATCCCATTATACAGCTTACCAGCATTTCCTCAGTTCGCGGTCGGCTTTGAAGAGTGCAGATGTGTTCCCGGTCCACCGAAGATCATCGCGCCGAGGTCCAGAGGTAAGTATGGGGTGAGGGGGTGTAGGGAGGCAGGGTGCGAGTGGGTGGGCGCAGGTTGTGGGGGCAGGAAGAAGTGCCGAGGGACAGTTTTTATTTCCAGTTTTTTTGTTTTTTTTAATGACGATGCGGACGCTTGCCAAGCTGGGGTGGGCTCTCAGCATGGCAGAAGGACGGGCGTGTGGAGGGGCGTGGAGCCGACGGGATTGGGCACCCCTGTCGGCTTATAATACATTTTGCCACCCTGGGGTGGGCTCTCAGCGTGGTACCTGGATGCTTGGGGAGAGAAGTGGAGCCGACGGGGATTGGGCACCCATCGGCCGTGACAGTGTGAGGAAGGGGAGCATGATGAGCACGTGAAAAAGCGGGCGCTGGGCCAGGTGTGGGAGGGAGAGCTCTGCCCACCAAGCCGGAGCTCTCCCTTTCAACTGTATGCCACTGCATTTTCAGCTTGTCATAGACAGCTGCAGCAGTGATTGGGGAACTGGGGCCATGCCTGCAAACACACTGACTGCATTGGAAGACGGGCTGACACACCTCCGAAAACTCGGATGATGGCACTATGTTTCTTGCACATGCATGCAAGCAACATAAAAATGGAAAAATAAATTGGGATTGGGAATTTAGTAGAAATAATGTGTGTGTGTAGCACTTGAAAAGGGGCAGCTATGGTGGGTACAGTTGGACAAAAGACCAATACTCAAAAAAAAAAAACTGCCAAAGTCCTGCAGGCAGAGGAACTATTTTATTTAAAATAGACAGAAATTGAACTTTTTTTTTTTTCGCTCAGTCCTTTCCATTTTCATTCTGACATGCATGCACAATTCACATGCCCATTTCATAAGTGCAATAAGACATTCCAGGAGTATACACTAGGCACTTCTAGCACACGGCCAGGGGTTGAAGGTATGAGGCCGCATACACCCCTGGCCATGCACTAGAAGTGTTTAGCGCACACCCCGTCATGTCATATTGCTTACATAACTGAATGGAAATGCATAGAGCGGGAGTCAGTCTTTCTCATGTCCTCAAGTTGCTCTAAAATGTCATTAGCAGTCAATCATCTGAAGGTGTATGACTGCTGGGTTTATGTTGTCTGTACAACAGAATACAATGGCAAAGTACATACCAGCCAGTTCATTACTTTGTTATGCTTTAATTCTTCCCTGTGTACTTGCTGTGAGCTCTTTTGTCTTTCCCGTACTGGAACTAGGGGGGAGGGGGAATAGAGCTTTTGTTCAAAATAGAGGAGAATGCTTGTAGAGATACTGACTCACTTGATGTACTGTAAATTATAAAAACAAGATAGACGGCTAACTAGATCTCTCACATAAATACACAGAGTAACACATTTTTTAGATGCCAGAACTACTTTTTTGCCAAGAAAAGTGACCCATTTTGATCTTCATTGAGGATATCTCTTGCATCAGGCCACATCTATGGAACTATAGCCACCAGGCGCTAGGACCACACAGAAACTTTTTAGCTAGCAGTCTAGTAGGGACCGCCCATGACAACGATGTCAGCTGATGACTTCCCTCTCATATAAATGTGGTGGGCCCCACACTCTTGTCAGTTCTTTTCTCGCCATCGATCATCACACATCCGACTCCATGGAGACACCGCCACTTCAGTTGACCACCAAATCTTCAATTTCCATGATTGTTGTATTTTCCTACCCTAGTTGTTAATCACTTTATTTTTTAAAGCAATTTCTGCCGTTGTTTATGTCAGCTGACCCCCAAGAAGCTCTTCAGAATCTGCTGGTGCAGCAAGAAGATCCCTGACATGGGTGACCACGAAGCTTGTGTCTGCTGTCTTGGCACCAACCTCGACGTTAAGGCCTGTGAGGTCTGCCACAGACTCAACCAGGCCACCCGACTGTGCCATCGGAAGGCCCTCAAATCCTTCCTCATCGAACAGAAAGTCGCCTGCATGGAGAAGAAGCTTCAGGGAAGAAGCTCCTTCACCTTGCCAGCTCTGTCCACAGGCTCCCACTCCTCCAAAGCCTGGGACAAATCTACTGTCAAGCACAAGCACTGGGATAAAGATAGGCCCAGGGACATGGCCCTTCCAGTGCGTTCTCGGTCACTGCTTCGAGTGCCAGTTGCTGCTAGGTTGTTGACTGCCTTGGCGGCCACCCCCACTGCCACCCACACCCTCGCCTCCACAAGGTCAGCTTTGGCAGCGCTACCTGCTGGTCTTTCTTTGGTCAGTGCCGGCTCATTGACATCGGGCCTCTTGACTACCCTGCCAAGGTTTCAGCCCCTGTCATTCACACCCATTCAGATTTAGGGGTATCAGACAAGGAGTTCCTCCAGACCTGTTCCAGACAGTGATGGTCTCTTGATGCTGGAATTGTTGCACCCCCTGTCAACGTCTTTGACCATTTTGTTGATGCTGGCGATTCAGTCTTCCCTGTTGACGCCCCAGGCCATCCTGTCGACCCCAGGGCCTCAGCCTCCCCCATTGACGCCCCAGGTCATCATACGATGCCGGGCTATAGCTCTCTCATCAGTGCTGCGGCTGTACTGGCCGACGCCCAGCGCCTCAGTCTCTTATCGACACTGCAGGTCGTATTTGCCGATGGCGGGTCCCCAAAGTCAATGCTGCAAGGTGCTTTCCTGACGCTGATTACTATCGCTATCCAGACAGTGCTCTCTGCTTTTTGGGTGTTCATGCACCATATTGCTTCTTCCCCCGGCCCGTTGATGCCAGGGCCTACTAGCCCTCTGCCCACACCAGTGTCTTTCATGGTGAAGTGCCCTTCATGCTCTTGGTTATTGCCATTTTCTGTGCCCTATTCAGAGCCAGTCAGTGAGGATGAGTACAATCCTGACCTCCTCCCAAATGAGGAAGATGAAGGTGCTAAGAGTCTTCCTGTACCTCCATGGTCTCCTCAGGGGGTGAGGACTCCACTAAATATACCCCAAGGTTCCCCCTCACCCCCCGATGACCCTTCTTTCACCTCTGTGATGAAACAGCTGCAATGATCCATGGGCTTTGAAGCTGGGGAACTGGATGTTACTCAGAGAAATTTGACAGAATATCTGGAACTGCCGGATTCTCCATTGATCATTCCTCCTCTGCTGGCTGCATTTGAGGATGCCACCATGGCTGCCTGGTACAGATCAAAAATGATCCCTGCAATGTCCAGAAAGGCAAACAAGTTTATCAGGCTCCCTCTGGGAAGCCTTTGCTTCAGTGGTGATCAGAATGGCACATGATAGGTCCGAGAAGCCTCAGCACCTTAGCTCTCTTCTCCCGGACAGGGAGTCCAGAAAGCTGGACCTTATGGACAAGAGGGCTTATGCTTCTTCCCCACTGGCCCTCAGAATTACTATCTACAGTCCTAATATGGTCAAATTCCAGAACATGATCTAGAAAAAAAGCCAAAGCTGCAGTTCAGGCCCTTCCAGAGGGCCTGCAGTTGCAGGAACTGCTTAAAGCCCTCCAGTGTAGGACAGATGTGGGTAAGCACATTTTGAGATCGGCTTATGATGTCTCAGACACCTCTGCTAGGGCAGCTGCAGTGGGAGTCACTTAAGGTGGCATTCCTGGCTCAGGCTGTCTCATTTTACTACTGGCATACAATAGTCCATCCTGAATGCCCCCTTTAGAGGCTACAAACTTTTTGAGGCAGATGTCCAGGATGTCCTTTCTGACCTACATGCCTCGGGAAGGACTCTGCGGTTAGTCCATTCGTTGTACCACACTCAGCCAAAAAGAGGGCAGAAGATGCCCTTTTTTAGGGCCTCTCAGACAAAAGCCAGGCACCCATCAACCCGGCAAGTGCAGAGCAGGAACAGCTCTGCCTACCCCCTACCTCCACCACTGGGAAGGTCTCCAAGGGCAGAGGGGCGGCCCTAGCTGCTGGTTCTACCTCAGCCTGACTCCTTGCCAGACCTCCACCCTCCAGTACTACAGGAGGTGGTGGTAGGGGGTCACTTCTCCCTGCACCTGGACAGGTGGAGGGAGCCAATAACAGATGTGTGGGCCCTACAACTCATAGAGCAAGGCCACACTTTAGAACTGCTGCAGTTACCTCCAGATCTACCTCCACTTCCCTCCAGTTACCTTCCAGGCTACATTCCAGTGCTGCTGGAATCAGTTCACACGCTGCTGCTGCAGAGAAAGGCCATAGAACCAGTTCCCATTGAACAGAGGGTTCTATTCCCACTTCTTTCTGATTCCCAAATCCACTGGGGATTTGCGGCCCATCCTGGACCTAAGAAACCTGAATTTTTACATCAATAGAAAAAGTTTAGGATGGTAACCCTAAAGGGTCTGCTGCCTCTTCTGCACAAGGGATACTGGATATGCTCCCAGGACATGTGGGATGCATACCTGCACATAAAGATCTATGCCTCCCCTACAGTAAATACCTCAGATTCAGGTTCTGGGGGAGCACTTCCAGTTCAGAGCATTGCCCTTTGGCTTATCTTCTGTGCCACGGGTCTTTACCAAATGCTTAGTGGTGGTGACAGGAGCCCTCGGGAGGGAGGGTCTGTATGTCTTACCCCTATCTGGATGACTGGTTGCTCAAAGCTCAGTCCAGGGAGCAACTGTCTTACACCCTAGCGTGCACCAGACAACTGTTCCAAGCACTAGGAATTATGGTCAGTCTGCCCAAGTCAGTTCTAGCTCCTTGTCAGCACCTCCAGTATATAGGGGCCATACTAGACACCTCCCAGGGTTCAGCCTTTCTGCCTCAGGATAGACTGGAGCGCCTGAAAGTCCGAGAGCTTTACAACAACAGATATGTCATGGCCAGGACATTTCTGAGACTGCTGCGACTGATGGCAGCAGCCATTGTTAGGGGCCCCATGGCATGGCTGCACGTGCGGATCCCCCAGTGGACATAAAGAGTCCAGTAGGATCAACGTACCGACGATCTAGACCAGAAGGTCCTGGTATCATCTGTGAACAAGGTACTTCAGTGGTGGATGGACCCCACCAGTTTGCTCAAAGAGGTCCCTTTCCTCATCCCTTCCCACTGCCAGATCCTCATTACAGATACATTGGGAATGGGTTGGGGAGTTCACCTAGAGCCTCACCAGACTCAAGGAACATGGACTGCTGTAGAGAATTCCCTCCACATCAACGTCCTAGATTTGACAGCCATTCTCTATGGCCTGCAAGCTTTCCAGGCCCACCTGTCTCCAGGGCCTCTGCTGGTACAGAAAGACAGTGTAGTCCACTGTATAAACAAGAAAGGGGGATCCAGTCACACCCCCTGTGCAAGGAAGTGATGAGAGTTTGATACTGGACTCTAGAACACAGCCTAGAACTGTCAACCGTCCATGTTCCAGATGCCTAAATTGTCCAGGTGGATCTGTTAAGCTGGTCATAGTCCAGAATGCACGAGTGAGAGCTGCTGAACTTGGTGGTAGAAGACCTGTTTGACAGGTTGGGGGGGGGTCCAGAGTTGGACCTTTTTCCATCCCCACTCAACACAAAACCTCCGCTTTTCAACTCTCTCGCTTCAGGGCCTGGAGTTTTCTGGTGAGATGCATTGTCCCTCTCTTGGAAAAGGAGGTTCATCTAGGCCTTTCCTCTCTTCCTGCTAATCCAAAGGGGGCTGCCCAAGCTTCACATGGAAGGAGCGACAGTGATCCTCATTGCTGCCTTCTGGCCTCGTCAGATCTGGTTACCCTTACTGCAGCAGTTGGCAGTGGAACATCCAGTGCCCCTACCCCTGTGCAAAGGCTTGCTCTCACAGGAGCAGGGCTCCTTGGTCCATCTGAATGTCTAATCGCTTCACCTTCATGCCTGGCTCCTGTTGACACAACATTGGCTACATTTTGGGTATCCCAAAAGGTGTCTGATGTCCTGGTGGCTGCAAAGAGACCTTCCCCCAGGGCCACTTATTCCATGAAGTGGAAGTGCTTTGCTCTGTGGGCAGCTTCCCTTCATTTGGATACTTTCACTTGTCCAGTGAATCAGATTCTGGAGTACTTGTCCCTCTCAGATTCTGGCCTGCAATACTCTTCCATTATGATGCACCTGACTGCTGTCTCAGCCTTCCACGTGCCCGTTAATGGCTGTACGGTGGCACAGCTGGAAGTGTCCCGTACATTTTTGAGAGGCATTCTTCATCTGAAGTCTCTCATCTGCAATCCAGTCCAACCTTGGGATTTAAATTTTGTGTTAGAGAAACTTACTGGGGCTCCTTTGGAGCCAGCCACAACATGTGAGCTACACTTTATTTCACGGAAAGTGACTTCTGCTCAAAGAATTTCTGAGCTTCAGGCTCTGATCTGTGAGTCTCCTTATTTGATTCTCCACAAAGACAAGGTGTCTTTGCGTACCAATCCTAAATTCCTACCAAAGGTGGTGTCTGTGTTTTACTACGAATTGAGCCATCCACCTGCTGCTTATTTTCCAGAGCATGCCAATCCAGGGGGAAGCACTGCTCCATATTTTAGATGTACATAGAATACTCAGATATTATGTTCATCGCTTTTGAGGGGGTGTGACAATGTCAGTCCACTGCAGAGTGGTCTGCAAGGGGTTCGTCAGTGTCACACCAATCATCAGCCAGGCTGATTATGACATTGTTCTGGCTTGCTAGGCATAAACTTTGTGTGTTTCAAAGGAGAGAACCAACCCAATCATAGGCTGGCTTATTCCTTTGATCTACACCTCCCAACAAGCACAGTTGATCTGTCATGATCAGCCTGCTGAAGTCGAATTACACCCTGTGACAAAGAAAAACATCCATTAATGTCTGTTACTGCCCCACCTGTACTGTCCCCCACCCGACCCTCCCACTCAGCACCCCCCCACCACACACACACACAAACATAACACGACACTGGGGTGCCCAATCCCCCAGTGTCACCACCTGAAATAAAGAAAAACGTCCCTTGTAGTTTTTTTTTTTTTAAAACACCCTGCAGAAGAGAAAACCATCAATGTCTGTTGCAGCCGCTGCCATAACTGCCACCACCCCAGGCCCAAACTATGTTAATATTCCACCACGGGTGCCCATCCCCATGCCAGCTGCTCACGCCCACCCCATCCTGCCTGGCCTTATTTGTACAGCACTGAAGGCAAGCACCAGTGCTGTCAAACACAACACTGACACTGGGGGCGCCCAATCCTCCAGTGTCACCACCTGAAATAAAGAAAACCGTCCCTTGTAGTTTTTTTTTAAACACTCTGCAAAACAGAAAACCATTGATGTCTGTTGCCCCTCCCCCCAAGCCATAACTATGTTAATATTCCAGCACGGGGTGCCCAATCTTTTTGCCCCAAATTTTCAACATGTTTTTTTGGAACCCTATCTCACGAACAATGACAGCGAAATTAGGCAAATCTGTCCCAAATGGTCATTTTGCGGTCCTGTGTGAAATCACCTATCGGGCAGGAGTTGAGAATTTTCTTTGCCCTTGTTCATGAGTTGGGGTCATAAGAAGGCTGTGTTGAAAATTATGGATACAAATATTAAAAAACAGCAAAGTTATGTGCCTGCCTTGAAATTTACAAATGTAAGCTTGTAACATTGGTAATTTTCAATATTTTGACCCCAAATTTTCAACATAGCCATTTCTTCACAGCACCTCATGAATGTGACAGTTGTCATTTTTCAAATCCTGGCCAAAATGTGTTTTCGCACTTGTGGTGCAAAATCACCTTTTGGGCAGGATTTGAACATTTTTTCCACGCATGTTCATGAGGTGGACTCATAAGAAGGCTATGTGGGGTCATGAGAAGGCTATGTTGAAAATCTGGGGTAAAAATATGAGAAAACAACTAAGTTATGAGTCTACGTTGCAGTTTTGTAATTGCAGGCTCGAGATTATGGTAATTTTCAATATTTTGATCCCAACTTTTCAACATAGCCATTTTTTACACCACATCATGAAGGTGACAGCTGTCATTTCTCAGATCCTACCCCAAATTTGTTTTAACACTTTTGGTGCAAAATGACATTTCAGCCATTGTTTTATGAATGACTCGTGTCATGCTCAGAAGGAGTGGTCATAAAAAGATTATGTTGAAAATTGTGGGTAAAAATGTGAAAAACCAACTAAGTTATGATGAAACAAATTGTTCCAACATTTACTCATAAATTAATTTTTTGACGATTTTGGCATTTAATGTTCAGCATATCTCTTCATTGCCCCCACCTCCTGAACATGGCAGGAATCATTTTTCAGATCCCTTCCAAACCTGTTTCCACAGTCGCACAGCGAAATCACCTTTCAGTTAGAATTTTAAAAATTCCACCTGTCTTTATTGTAACGTCAAGTCATAAAAAGACTGTTGGACATTTAGGGTCAAAATGTGGGAGCCCACTTAGAAGTAGAATATTGCCTTTCAGATGTCCTATCCTGGGGAATTACAGTCTAACAGTTTATCAAAGCAGAACACTACTGAAAATGAGATATTGCATCTCAACTGCTCTATTGTGGGTAAATATATAGTAAAAATGTGTACAGGCAAGACCCAGTACAACTGCAATACCAGCAGCAAACATTCGGCATTGACAAATGATTGTATTATTATCGCCAGTACTCAATCTTCCTGCCCCACATTCTGCTCTCATCCTCCATCCTAGTTATCCCGCTGAACATCATATGACTTCTGAATGTTGTGTATTATCTGGTTTTCCGCTGTTTCTTATGCATCAGGTTGCTCCTTGCCCCAGGACTCACCTGGAAACAAGTGGTCTGCAGTTCAGTGTGTCTCACAGGTAAATATTTTAAATAACGTGAGTAAAGCTAAGGAGGCAAATTACTATTTCTATACATGAAATAGGGGACTGATCCATTGTTACATGATATTTATTTATTTATTTTATTTAGTTGTTTAACCAGGTACACACTAAGCTGAAAGCTTTTTTACAGGAGCGACCTGGGAGCACTAGGAGGTTAAGTGACTTGCTCAGGGTCACACAGTATGCAAGTGGAAGCTGTGGGATTCAAACCCAGGTCTGGTCTGCTGGATGTCACCAAATTTGCAGCTCAGAGCCTTAGACCACTGCGCTATACTGCCTCCTGTATATTATTTGTTTTATGATGTGTCAGTCAAAGCTTCTCTTAGCTGATCTACTATAAGTGGATCAATGGCTTAACTTCACTTGTTCGAGCTAGTATTTTGTCAAGGTGCTGGAGTAATCCACATGAGAGCAGACTAAACAGTACATTTGTGAATAGACCCAGTTTTTGCTTTCTAGTCCTGTGATAACATAAAGGGTGAAACACCAGAAAGCTACACCTAATACTGAGGTGAAGCCTAGAGTACAACTCATTCTGTTTTATTCATGCGGTTTCCATGGCTGGATTCTGACAGAGCTAAAAATGAAGTAGCTGATCTTTTATGTTAACTATAAAAAATGAATATGTCCTCCTCCCTTCTAAAGTGGTGTGTCATCAGGATGGCCTAGTTAAATATTAATGGTAAGAAAAAAAACTGCACCTCAGCACAGAAGGGAAATCTGCAGCTAGACTGCTGGCGGAAGTATAACCTGTGGGCGGGGTTAACTGTAAGGGAGAAAGAGAAACTGGCACAGACTGTTCTTGCTACAGCACACTTCCAAAGGTTCATGAGGAGGTCAGCCCATTTTTCCCTTCCTTGCTCCCCTGCGCTTCTAACACTCTCGCACATAGCAGCACCCGAGTTAAGACTGCAGGATAGCAGAGCTGCCAAGCACTCTGTGACACTCTCTTAATGCATTAGCTGAGCCGAGTGATGCTGTTAGCAGGGCAAGTCGAGTTATGCCACCTTTTTTTTTCTTCTTCTTCTTCAGGATGAGAGAGTCCACCATCTGATAGGGTGTCATCCCCCAGCTCTGCAGGCAGAGATCATCCTGAACTCGCTGCGTGTAAACAACCCAAACTGTCTGATGCCCGTACTTACTGTCTTGCCATAAATGTAATTAGGTTCCTGATTCAGTAGCAACAGTGCAGTTCGGAATACAATTAACAACAAGCAAGGTGGAGGGAATCTTAAATTAGGGTTCTATCATGCCACAAGTTATACAGACTCACAGTATTTATTTTAGTTTTCTTACAGTGTGTCCAGTTTATTTATTGACATGTTTCACCAGGAAGGCACGCTGAGCAACAAGTTGCTCATCTCCCGGTGCGACCTGGAACACCTTCAGAAACCTGCTGACATACTGTACCACTGACCGTCAAAATCAAAGATTTGGGCTTGTTATCAAAGCACTGTATGTGAAGTGTGTTATTTCACTTACAGAATGTATAATGTTTTAAAACATGAGCGACTGTGTGATTAGTGTGTTTTCTTAAAGGTGATAGGAAATGGGCTACCTCGTCAGCGCAGCGGCAGGGCTGGTGCTTGCGATGCCGCAACCCGGATTCAGAAACTAGCCCTGGAAACTGGAGGGCAAGCAGGGGGAGGTGGCTTGAGTGTCACCTCCTCCAAGGTTGGGAGCAGACCAGTCCACACTTCGGCAGTGCTACCTGGGGACCCACAGATGAAGCTGGTCAGCTGGAGATGGCAGTACCGTTTGTATGCATGTGGCAGCCAGTTTATGCTGATGTCTCCTGGGAAGGGAGAAAAACTGAACAAACACCTCCTGTCTGGTAGGATGAAGCCTCGGCATGCTTGGGCCTTGCACTGCCTGTCTTCCCAGCATAGAGGAGCTCATCAAATTTAGAGTTTCTCGAGGCTGAGGAGTCACCTCAAGGCCTTACAGTGGACGGTGAGCCAGAGGGCAGGTAGGGGGTACCACCTGGGGTGCAGAGTCAGCAGTGGGGGCTAGGCACAAGGCCTGAGGCAGAAGGATGCCGATGCTGCAGAAGTAGGGTACAGTAAATCAAAACAAAAAAGCTAATAGGAAACAATTTTTATTATTTTTTACTTTCAAATGGTTTCTTGGTTCTTTCAATCCCTTTGTCTTTTGATATCATTTGCATGTTTTTCTCTTCAAA
Organism: Neoceratodus forsteri; assembly: GCA_016271365.2. Lineage (NCBI taxonomy): Eukaryota > Metazoa > Chordata > Ceratodontiformes > Ceratodontidae > Neoceratodus > Neoceratodus forsteri. The sequence continues at coordinate 145,044,122 of CM057453.1, forward strand.
AAAAGGAATTTTATTAATTTATTTACTGTTGTGGAGTGGGCAGTGTAGTTTGCCTGTTAAGTATTTAAACTGTCTGATTTTCTTAAAGTCGGTCTCCAGCCAGCCCAGTGGCATGGAGGGCTGAGGCATCCGATGCCTTACACTCCTGTCATGCTGGTGACCCATGTTCGCGATGCTGAGTGGCGCAGGTCGGCCAGGAGGAGAGGATCGGCGTCCAGCGGATAGCCTTCTCCCGTGGGACGGGTGGGCATGGAGTTCCGCTGCTTTCCTGGTTTCTAGCGCAGCTGGAGGATGGCACAGCAGACCCACAGACGTAGGGGCGAATGCAGGTGAAAGCATGTGCAGCTTGGTCATTGGCGTCATTGCATGCCACCGCAGTCAGGGACAGGAAGAAAAAGGACAGAATAATTCCGACTGGCGAGATGATGCTGGCCCCTTGAAGGCGTCGCACCTGGCCAATTGGCACCTCGTGGAAGCCAGAGGTGAGTTTGGTAGATGCTGGGGTGACGGGGCTGGGGGGGCCAATGGAAGAAGGCTGGTCGGGAGGGAGAGGGAGAGAAAGAAAGCAGAAAAAAAAAGTCAGTCTCCACCATAAAGCGCCACTGCTTGGACTAAGCCCAGAGGCACTAACACTCCATGGGAATCAAAAAGTTTAGGGGGATGGCGCAGGCTACATGCATGGTACTGACAAACAATACCACTTGCACCAGTGATATAAATAGCAGCACTGGCTCCAACCGCCTCAATTGCTTTTTCCCACCATTATGGAGCACACTACCTCGTTGGGCACCAGAACTTTTTGATCTCACTTTGAGGGGGAGCTCTTGCATTAGGTAATACCATTAGGACTAAGCCGCCAGGCATCAGGACCCCCTCGGAAAACTTCTTGCTAGCAGTCTATGGTGGGCGACTGCCCCCGACGTCGGCTCCGTCCCAACGTCAGATATGGTATAAAGGGGGCTGTCCCCAGGCACCACCTCAGTTCCTTTCTCGCTGTCAACCCACTAATATTGGATCCATGGACGCCATCGTTGCAGTCGACTACCATTTTGCACCTTGCACAGTTTACTTGTAGTTCATTTTTCTCAATTTTCTTCAAAAATGTGCAAGTTTTTGTCTGCCTCTCAGTGGCGAAAGTCGAAGTGCACGTGTGGGAAGAAGATCCCGGCGAGGGACGGTCACTCTGTCTGCCTGATCTGCCTAGGCCCAGACCACCGGCCTGACAACTGCCTGCACTGTCAACAGTTTAACAGCAAAGCCCGCATCTGCTGCCTCAAGACACTCAAGGCCTACCTCCCGGAGCAGCAAGTAGCCACCATGCAGAAGACCCAGTAAGAACATAGTTCTTCCTCCTCAGCCGGGGAGTCTCCCCAAAAGGAGAAAAGATCAGGAGGGAAACACCATCACCGGGAGAAGGAGAGAGCCAGGTCAGAGTCCCGCCCAAAGTCCCCTCACAGGACTTCTGCTTCTTCCACCTTCAGCAGGAGGTCGGAGTCAGTTCCCCCAGGTACCACAGTAGTTTTGGGGTGTCACGCAGAAGAAGACCATCGCCTCACTGCACTCAAAAGGTAGGGAATCTTCATCCCAGGGGCGTTATTCCACCCAAGTTCTCTTGGCACACCAACCCCACAAATCCTGTCATGGGTTGACCCAAGAGGGACAGGCATCTGCTTCGGACAAACCTTCAGAAGCTGTCACTCGTAAGCACTCTGGATCGTCCGACAGGTATAAAAAGTCGGATGACTCCATCAGACGCCAGGAGGTCATCAGATACCGGACGCCTCCTCCACCCGAGGAAAGGGTGACATCAGCCTCCAAAGGTAGGCAGACTACCGGCCATTCCAACTCTGCGTCGGAGATGGATCATGCGCCGCTGGCCAAAGAGCGGCCTTCGGCTCCAGAAGACCGCCCATCAGCCCCGGTGACCAAGGCCCCAAAGGACAAAATTCCAGGGACTGAGGAAGCACAACTGCCTCCTCCTAAGAAGCTGAACTCCAGACCACAAGGGGGCTTGGCTGTGCCAGACAAGACCCCATCAGGCCTGAGGCACCTATAGACAAGGTGCCCCAGGCCCAGACGTCGGCATGCAAAGGACCACAGGGTCTGATGCCTGGCCCCTCCAGCATACTAAACCCGACGCTTCCGCCTCCAGTCGTTCTATTGGCTGAGGTGGGAGCACTGTTCAAGGCTTGGTGGAACACCATAAAAGGGGACTTACTCCCAAAACCCAGGGACCCATCCCCGGTCCGGCTACCACCCAGGGATCAGTTGCCTAGGCGACCTCCGCTGCTGACAGAGTATCCGCTGCCTGATGAGGATGATAGGCAGATGCCTGGTTCAGACGGCAGAAAAAGGTACCCATCATCTGCCCCGTCCACTACCGGATGCCCACCATCGACCTCAGGAGAGGACGCCGGAGACTCCTCTGAGTACTCCTCCAATAATGAACTGCCTGTTCCTTCTCCAGAGCCAAGAAGAGACTCCCCAAGGTCACCTCTAGAAGACCTGTCCTTCTTGGACATTATGAGGCATATTCCAGCTCTGTACCAGTGGGATACAGAAGAACTGGACCCTGAGCAGCACCGTCTGGAAAAACTTCTGGGGGCTACTGAACCTAAACCCTTGATCATTCTGCCATTCTTAGAGCCCTTCCAAGATGTCACAAAATCAACATGGAAGCATCTGGCTACCACAACGGCAGTACCGAGGAAAGCAGACAGGCTCTGTAAAGGGGAGACTTTCTTAGGCGAGTATCAAAAAGATGATTCTATGGCACTGACTGCTATACACGGCACTGCACAACAAGCAAGACACATGAGCACCCAGCTCAAGACCCAGAGTCCAAAAAGTTGGACCAGATGGGCTGTAAGCATATTCATCGGCTACCTGTACAGTCAGGTCGTTGAATTTTCTTGCCCACGTGGTCACATACCAGAAGTCACTGTGGACAAAAGTGATGGATCTGGCTAAGGCCCAGCCAGAATCGGAAGGTAAGGCAGAACTCCTCGCTCTCATCCAGTCCGGTATGGATGTAGACAGGCAAGTACTAAGGATCTCTTACGACTCCGCAGATACGTCAGCTAGGGCAGCAGCCACAGGTATTTGCATGAGAAGGCATGCCTGGCTAAGAGTGTGTGGTTTCTGTCAGGATTTACAAGATGCCATCTTGGACGCTCCCCTTTCAGGGACCTGTCCTATTTGGCCAGGAGACAGAGAACCTCATAACTGGATTGCAGGACTCTGGCGAGGTAGTATCTGAGGTCCACCGTTTGTATAGGTCAGAACCGCAGACCACACGGTGCCGTCCCTTTCGGAAGAACCAGAGACAACAGGGAAGACGCCAGCCACAACACAAGGGAGGCTTTAAAAGAAGAGACCCCTTCAGGCACCCAGGGCCCCAAAAATCCCAAGGCGCCCAGACCTCCCCTGCCTACTCCCTCTGCAACGGCATGACTCCCTACTGACCCCACTTCTCTGGAGAAAGTGCAGGGGGAAGTGGTAGAAGGGAAGATTCTCCCTTTATCCGGATGGTCCAATATCATGTCAGATCAATGGGTCCTCCAGATAGAGAGAGGATACTCTCTGGAATTTACCCAGATTTCAACGGACAATCCACCAGTTCCCTCCCACTGTTCACCCTCCCATGCAGCTCTCCTGTGAGCAGAAATACAGGCCTTGCTAGAAAAAAGAGCTATCCAGGAGGTCCCCTATGCTCAAAGAGGTAAGAGATTTTACTCCCACTTATTCCTAGTCCCAAAGAAGATGGGAGACCTCCATCCCATTCTGGATCTGAGCTAGCTGAACACCTTCATCGAATACAGAAGGTTCAGAATGGTGACCTTAGCGAGCCTGTTGCCTGTGCTCCATCACGGAGACTGGCTTTGCTCCCAAGATATGCAGAATGCTTATATGCACATAAAGATCCTGCCATCTCACAGGAAGTACCTTCGGTTCACCTTCCAAGGAGGGCACTTCCAGTTCAGGGTGCTTCCATTTGGTCTGTCATCAGCACCAAGGGTTTTCACCAGGTGCCTGGTAGTAGTGGCGGTGGCCCTCAGGAAAGAGGGTCACTTTGTCGACCCCTACCTGGACGATTGGCTTCTCACAGTTTCATCAGAAGACCAATTGAACAGGACAATGTAGGAGTTGTTCAGTCTATTCTGGACTTTGGGCATTACCTTAAATCCGCCCAAGTCACACCCATGGCCTACCCAAAGGCTACGATACATAGGAACAGTCCTGGACACTGTCCAAGGGAAAGCCTTTCTTCCCTGCAGACGGGGCAACCAGGCTGAGGGAGGTCGCTCACAGGGTGATGGGCTCGGACCTGGTCACAGCAAGGGTGATTCTGCAGTTTCTAGGTCATATGGCCGCAGCCATAGCCACAGTTCCCCTCACATGTTTGAACATGAGGATCCTGCAGTGGCATCTCAGAGTACATTGGGACCAAGGTGCAAACGAGCTTGAGGAGCCCATCTGGATATCCAGCGTGGTCCATCAGTCCCTGATTTGGTGGGTCACCCCGGCCTACTTGGACGACGGGATTCCCTTCTGGCAAACCAGCCCACAGCAGATACTGACTACGGATACCTCGGGACTGGGATGGGGAGCACATCTTGCTTCTCATCAGAGGAGGGGTTTCTGGGAACTCAACGGAATGGTCTCTCCACATAAACATTTTGAAGATGAGAGCCGTATTATATGCTCCTCAAGCCTTCCAAGGGGTACTCCTTCCTGGGCCCCTTCTGGTCCAGTCAAACAGTACCCCAGTAGTCTTCCATCTCAATAAACAAGGGGGCACTCACTCTTATCACCTATGCAGAGAGGCAATGAGGGTATGGACTTGGGCAGTGGATCACAACTTGGATCTCACGGCAGTCCATGTTCCAGGGATACACAATGTACTCGCAGACAGCCTAAGTTGCTCTCAGTCTCACAACCATGAATGGGAACTATAACAAGAAGTCACAGACAACCTCTTGGAAAGGTGGGGTCAAACAGAGCTGGACCTCTTTGCGTCCCCACACAACGGCAAACTGCCCAATTTCTGCTTGCTAGATCCAGGGTCTGGTGTTTTATAGCAAGACACATTGTCCCTCTCTTCTGCAGGGAGGTTTCTTTACGCTTTTCCCCATTCTTCAGAGGATCCTGCTCAAGTTGCAGGCAGAGAGTGCCTGAATGATCTTGATCACACCCTTCTGGCCTCGACAAATTTGGTTCCCGCTGTTACAACAGCTGGCATCGGAACCACCAGTTCAGTTGTCCCTGTCCACTCACTTGCTCTCCCAGGAACAAGGGACGTTGGTCCATCCAGCCCTCTGGTTCCTGCATTTGCATGCATGGCTCCTGCGGACTTAGATAGGGATAGATTTGGAGTATCCCTACTAGTGGCAGAGGTGCTCCTGGCAGCGAGAAAACCCTCTACCATGGCAATATATGCCATGAAGTGGAAGCAATTCTGCTTGTGATCATTCCCCCATTATCTAGATCCCCTCAATTGTCCAGTGGAATTTGTGCTGGAGTATCTTCTCTACCTATCGGACTTGGGCCTTAGCTACTCGTCCATTAAGGTGCACCTGTGTGCATTGTCAGCTTATTATGCACCACTGAATGGGAAGTCTCTGGCACAGTTGGACATATGCAAGACCTTTCTAAGGGACATCTTGCATGTCAAACCTCCCAGGAGAGACCACGCGCCACCTTGGGACCTCCTGTTTGTTTTGGAGAAACTCAGCTTGCCCCCCCTCCTCCCTTGAACTAGCCTCAAGTTGCAAGCTACGCCTTCTCTCTTGGAAGGCATTATTTTTAGTTGCTATTACCTCAGCTTGGAGGACTTCCGAGCTGCAAGCTCTGATGTTGAAGGACTTGAATATGTACTCCCTGAAGGAGAGGAGGGAGAGAGGGGATATGATAGAGGCATACAAGTACCTTACAGGGAGGAACAGGGTGCAGGAATACACTGTTTTCCAGTGAAAAAGATTTTCCAGGACTAGAGGGCATGGGATGAAGTTGGAGGGAGGGCGATTCAGAGGAAACATGAGGAAGAATTTCTTCACAGAACAGGTGGTGGACAAGTGGAACACCCTGCCAGAGGAAGTGGTGGGGGCTGAAACAATCACGGGATTTAAGAATGCATGGGATAGACATAAAGGAATTCTGGAGGTCAGAGGTAAGGGGCAGTAGACTTCTAGGAAAACATAAAGTGAACTTACAAGCTCAAATGGGCAGACTGGGTGGGCCATAGGCCCTTATCTGCCAATAGTGTCTATGTATCTATGTGTAAAGAGCCTTATCTTATTTTTCACAGGGACAGGGTAGCCCTGCGTACAAACCCTAAGTTTCTTCCAAAGGTAGTGTCTGAGTTCATGTTGAACCAAGACATCCAACTACCAGTTTATTACCCAGAGTACTCAAACAGAGGGGAGGCCTTGTTACACACTCTGGATGTACATAGGATTCTGCGTTGCTATTTGGCCCGGACCAGTTCCTTCAGAAAGACGGACCAGTTGTTTGTCTCGTTCGCCCACAGAAAGTTTGGGGCACCTGTGACGATGCAGACACTAAGTGGCTTGTGAATTGCATCACGTTCTGTTATCAGCAGCACAACAAACCCTTACCAGGGCTGGTTAAGGGTCATTCCACCAGGGGGATAGCAATATCCTTCGCTTCTCTCAGGAACATTTCTTCAGTGGACCTCTGTGTGGCCTCTTCTTGGAGTTCAGTGCACACCTTTGTTAGGCACTACAGTCTGGATGTTGCTTCCAGAAGGAGAGCAGGTTTCAGCCTAGCGGTCCTTCAGGAACTCCTCTCCTAGTTGCCTATATCCTGGCACTATTTTCCTCCACTCTTCTGACCTGGGTCTCTTCTTGGGCACTGCTTGGGACCCAGTCCTAATGATATTACCTTCTGCAAGAGCTGCCCCTCAAAGTGAGATACTACAGTTACATAAGAACTTACCGTAACAGTAGATGTTCGAGAGGAGCTCTTGCAGCAGGTGCCTTTTCTACCCACATGTCCCCGGGGACTAATATGAAAATGTTCTCTTTGGGGATAGGAGATCCTCCTCAGGTCTCCATCTGTTTTCAGCCTTTATACCATGTCTGACGTCGGGGCGGTCCCCTGCCATAGACTGCTAGATAGAAGTTTTCCGTGGGGACCTGATGACTGGTGGCTTAGTCGTAATGGTATTACCTGCTGCAAGAGCTCCTCTTGAAGAGCTACTGTTACGGTAAGCTCTTACGTAACTGTACTTTCTTCCAAGTAGCTTTCCTGCCTCGTTTGTTGTGGTTTTTGACATTACATTTCTTGTACTTACGAACATATGAAATTTGCCAGCAGATAAAGGCCTAGAGATCTAGCAAGTCTGCTCGAATGTGCAGCTAGCACCCCTTATTCTGCAGCTGCCCCTCCCTTCCACTCTTCCCCTCCATTGACCCTCCCCTTGTTCTGTCCCATCCCCTTTTGAAGCAGTCCACTGTTCTACTGGATACCACTTCTGCTGGTAACGCATTCCACCCAGCTACCACCCTGTCAGTAAAAAAGTGTCTCCTCATCTCCCTCCTGAACCTTCCTCCCTCCAGTCTCATATCATGGCCCCTGGTGTCTCTCCCCTCACTTCCTTTGAACAGCCCCTCTGTACCGGTCTTGTTTGTTCCTTTCACGTACTTAAAGGTTTCAATCATGTCCCCCCGTTCCTCCTCTTCTCCAGTGAGTACATGTTCAGCTCCCTCAGCCTTCTCTTGTATGATAAGTCCCCCAGCCCCTTGATCATCTTTGTCGCCCTGCACTGCACCCCGTCTAGTAACTAAATGTCTCTCCCAGATACGGGCGTCAATATTGCATGCAGTACTCCAGGTGCGGTCTAACTAATGACCTATACAGTGGCAGAATCACCTCCTCCCTCCTCGAGGATATACCCCTTGCAATGCAACCCAGAATTTTGTTGGCCTTTGCAGCTGCCTTCCTACGTTGTGCCGAGTTGTTTACTGACCCTGTAATGAGCACCCCCAGATCCTTCTCCTCCTCCTCTGTCTGGGCTAGCTGCACTCCCCCCCCAGCTGGTAACTTCTCCTTGGGTTCTTCACCCCAAAATGCAGCACCTTGCACATTTTGGCATTAAACCCCAGTTGCCAGGTGTCTGACCAGGTTTCAAGCTTTGCCAGATCATCCTGCAACCCCTGCCATTCCCTTAAGTCGTCCACCACCTCTCCCATCTTGGTATCATCAGCAAACAGTCTGATCTTGCGCTTGATGTCCAATGATATGTCTGCAATGAATATCCCAAACCTCACTGGTCCCAACACCGAGCCCCGTGGAACACCGCTCGTCACTACCTTTGGGTGTGAGAGCTCCCCACCCACCAAGCCAGTTCCCTACCCATCTCACCAACTTTGTGCCTGCCCCTGTGCCTTCTAACTTACTTCCCAGCCTCCCATGTGGCACTGAGTTGAATGCTTTACTGAAGTCCAGATATAGGACATCCACTGCATGGCCCCTGTCCAGTTGCCTAGTTACCCAGTCATAGAAATTGACCAGGTTGGTTTGGCAGGATCTGCCACATATGAAGCCATGCTGTCTGCTGTCCTGTAGTCCTTTGGCCTCTTGGAGGGCCACCAGCCGCTCCTTCAAGATAGTCTCCATCAGCTTACCCACGTAATTAGTTACATTAAGTAGTTTAACATAATTTGTCACTCTTTTAATGTGGCTTACTCTGTGCCAGGTGGCCACTCAGTTCTGTAGCTATGACCGTTATGTCTCAGTTTTTTCATTTCACTCTGTGTCATCGTTCCAATTTTTAAGGCAAGGCAGATTTATTTACAGTATATAGCATTCAGTCTAACAAGGGCTCTTAGTGCTTTACAGAGTTAGATACCAGTCATAACACAAATACAATGTAGCATTAAACAATAGTTAAAATAAAATCAGATTACATAATATTAAAAGCTTGATCAAACAAGAACGTTTTCAGTGAGGCTTTAAAGTCTTTCACTGTGTTGGTGGAGTGAATGCTGTAGGGGAGAAAATTCCATAGAATAGGGGCTGCCACACTAAAGGCTCTGTCACCCAATGATTTAAGCCTAGCCGGTGGGACAGCCAACAAACCAGCATTCGTGGAGCAGAGAAGGTGGACTGGTTGGCATGGAATCAGGAGATCTGCTTCGAGGATATCTCTTGCAGCAGGTCACACACTAGGAGCTTCCGCCATAACGCACCAGGATCACACTGAAGCTTTTTCGTTAGCAGTTTGCCTAGGGCCACCCATGATGATGTCACCATGTCACCATTACCCTATATATCCGTAGACAGCCCCATGCACTCCTCAGTTCTTTTCCCTTCATTGACCATTGCGCTTCGGACTCGCGTAGCACCATCGCTATAGTCGACTGCCATTTCTAGAAAGATTCGAAATTCTTTTTTTTTTTTCTCACCCTAGTTCTCTCTAGTACCTAAAGTGATTCCCTTTCTTTCTTCCGTCATGTATGTCAGATTCCGTCTTTCGACGCTGTAAGTGTGGGGTGCTATCCATCGCCCATGGTCCACCTCCAAGCAGCCTAGAAAGTCCTCCCAGGGTGGAGGCGCAGGCCTGGCAATGGGTCCAGCCGCAGCCTGATTCCTTGCCCGACCCCCCCCACCTGCGCCCCCAGGATACGGTGATTGGGGGTCATTTCTCTCTACACCTGGAAGAGGGGCAAGGGATCACTACAGATGCCTGGGTGCTCCAGCTGATAGAACAGGGTCACACTGTGGAGTTCCTCAAGATTCCTCCAGAGATCCCTCCAAGACCTTCTACTTATCCCCCAGCCCATGCCCCTGTGCTGCTGGAGGAGATAAATACGTTACTTAAAAAACGGGCCATAGAACTGGTCCCAGAACATCAGCAGAACTGGGGGTTCTATTCCCATTTCTTCCTTGTCCCCAAATCCACTGGAGACCTACGGCCCATCCTGGACCTGTGCAACCTGAACCTCTTCATTCTGTATAAGAAGTTTGGGATAGTCACCCTCCCAGGACTGCTGCCCTTGCTACAACAGGGAGACTGGATCTGTTCCCTAGATATGCAGGATGCATACTTGCACATCAAGATTTGTCCAGCTCACAGGAAGTTTCTCAGGTTCCAGTTTCAGGGCCAGCATTTCCAATTCAGGGCCCTTCCCTTTGGCATATCCTCAGCACCACGGGTAATTTTACCAAGTACAGATTGAAGGTGAGCACTGGGGGGTGGTGCAGCTCCCAAAATAGGTTCACAGTCACTGAATTAGAGAAGAAGGCTCTCACCCCTGCAGGAGGAAGAATTACAAGCAAAGCACAACTCTGAGGTGTCTTAAGTTGCTTTTTTATTTTCCATCACAGCAGCAGTATGCAATGCAGACAAGAAAGGCAGTGCCTCCACACTGCCACTTATGTTTCACCCTTTCACTAGGGCTTCCTCAGAGAATACAACACAAATGAAGCTGCGTGATCTTAAACACAGGTGAATTAACCAATAGATTAAACAATTACATCAATACCCAATGGGCATGCACCTATTGTGTCACACCCTTCACCGTTTTAATGCAAGTGCAGTCCAATTTCAAAGTCCATGTGTAACTGAAGTTACATCAGGTCATCAGATTGTCGTCAAGGCACAGGTCAGGAAGCATAGGAAAACCAGGAGCAGTTGTAGAATTCGCAAAAAGTATTTATTTGTACTAGCAGTAACAAAAAAAAATTTAACTTGTTCCATATAACTATTTACAAAGGCAGAATCAATAGAGATGATCCATCAGAGTTTTCCTTCAATCTCTATGTCTTGCAAGAAATTGCAGGTTTGTTTTTATAAGTCTTTGCAACCCCCTTCTTAACAAGCATCCTATTTTTTTCTAAAATGTTCTTGTATATTTCAGGCAGGTGCAGGCAGGAACACAATGTCCCAGAACTGAGGCCCCTTTTCCACAGCTTCTGAAAAAGGCTTAAAAATTGCATTTCAGGTTAACCCTTTGAGTTTTCAATAGCTTTCTGCAATCATCTTAAACTATAATTATATACATTTCAACAGTAACACTATATAATTTCTAAACAAAGGGCTCCCAATATCAGTTACATTTCCACATAATGATTTGCATATATTTTTATAACAGCAGATATGCAAGGGAGGAAAAGACAGAACAGCAAATGAGGGTAGAGAGACAGTGAGAGGCAAAGAACTGTGAGATTGTCAGGGTGATCAAATCCTAGGTCTCACGGGAAAATTTGTTTGTGCAACTAGACAGACAAGAGACAGGAAAGGAAAGAACAGAACAGATATCTGCATTCAAACTCTCCATAACAACTGGGACAGGATCCCATTCAACCCTGTCACATATCCTCACCACAGATGCCGCGGGGATGGGCTGGGGGGGCACATTTGGGCCCTCACCAGACTCAAAGGACATTCACGATTGTGGAGACTTCCTTCCACATCAACATCCTAGAGATGAGGGCCATCCTGTATGCTCTGCAGACCTTCCAGAATCACCTGTCTCCTGGACCCCATTTGTGCAAACAGACATGAATGTGGTTCACTATATCAGCAAGCAGGGGGGAACCCGCTCTTACCTTCTTTGCAGGGAGGCGATGAGGGTTTGGTACTGGGCTGTGGAGCATGGTCTAGAGCTGTAGGCTGTACATGTTCCAGGTGTCCAAAACATCCTGGCAGACAGCCTAAGCAGATCGTAGTCCAGGGCACATGAATGGGAGCTGCTGACTTCAGTCGTAAACGACCTGTTCAGGCAGTGGGGTTGCCCAGAGATGGACCTTTTTGCATCCCCACACAATGCAAAACTATTGCTTTTCTGATTCAGGGCCTGGAGTTTTTGGTGAAACGCATTGTCCATATCGTGGAAAGGGAGGTTTCTCTGCGCTTTCCTTCCCTTTCCCCTAATTCAGAGGGTGCTCACAAAGCTACAAATTGAAGGAGCCACTATGATTCTGGTGGCTCCCTTTTGACCATGGCAGATTTGGTTTCCACCGTTGCAGCAGCCGCTGGCAGTGGAAGCTCCTGTCTCTCTCTGTCTGTGCCCGGGCCTCCTGTCTCAGGACCAAACCACTCTAGTTCATCTGAACCTTCGGTTCTTTCATCTGTTTGCCTGGCTCCTGAAGACGTAGCCATAGCTAGGTTCAGGGTCTCCTCCATGGTAGCTGAGGTCCTGGTGGCTGCCAGAAAGCCTTCCACCGGGACGACTTATGCTGTGACATGAAAGAGCTTTGCCTTATGGGCTGCTTCCCATCACCTTTACCCATTCACCTGCCCAGTGAATCAGATCCTAGAATACTTGCTCTCCTTATCGGACTCTGGCTTGAGGTACTCCTCTCTGGAGGTGCACTTGTCCGCCGTTTTGACTTTCCATGTGCCCATCGATGGCCGTACAGTGGCCCTGGAGTTGAACTTCATCCTAGAGAAACTTACTTTAGTTCCTTTTGAGCCTGCTGCTTCTTGCGAGCTATGCTTCCTGTTGTGGAAAGCCTTATTTTTAGTTGCTATTACTTCTGCTCTGAGGATTTCTGATTTACAAGCACTTATGTGTGAACAGCCTTACTTGATTTTTCACAAGGACAGGGTGTCCTTGCGTAGCAGTCCTAAGTTCTTACCTAAGATGGTGTCTGAGTTTACCCTGAATTAAACCATCCACCTTCCTGTCTATTATTCGAAGCATGCCAATCCAGGGGAGGCATTGTTCAACACTTTAGATGTACATAGAATTCTTTGATATTATGTTTGCCACATGAGGGACTGCAGGAAGTCCTCACAGCTTTTTGTTTCCTTTGCCCCAGGGAAAAAGGGCGCTCCAGTTTCTAAGCAATTCCAGTCCAGATAGTTGGCTAGTTGCATTATCTTCTGTTACAAAAGGTATGGTAAAGATCTTCTGTGAACTGTCAAGGGCCATTCAGCCAGAAGCATGGCTGCTTCTTTTGCCTGTTTGAGGGGGTGTCCACAGCCGAGATTTGTGCTGTGGCTACCTGGAGTACTGTCCATACCTTCACTAAGCACTACAGTCTGGACATTGCTTCTAGGAGGCAAGCAAACTTCGGCCTTGCTGTGCTACAGGGCCTCCTTACTTAGGTCCTGGTTTTCCATCCTCCCCCCACCCCCGAAGTTCACTGCATCGCTGCTTGGGACTCGGTCTTAGTGTGTGACCTGCTGTGAGAGATATCCTCGAAGAAGATAGAATCGTGACGTTAGAACTTACCGTAACAGTAGATCTTTGAGAGAATCTCTTGCAGCAGGTCACGCTTTGTTCCCTTCTTCCCCCTGTGTTCTTGGTCTCCCCTCCTGTCCTCTTCTCTACAGGGTGGTCTACCTTCTGTTTCTGAGCTCCTCTTGGGTGGTTTCTCTGGTTCTCCTCGGTTTCCTTGGGAGCTTGTCCTTGCTGGATGGTCTCCAGTGGGGAACTGAGGAGTGCATGTGGTAGCCCACAGTTATATGGGGTAATGCTGACGTGATGACATTGTCATGGGCGGCCCCAGACACAATGCTAGTGAAAAAGCTTCTGTGTGATCCTGGTGCCTGACGGTGGAGGTTCCTAGTGTGTGATCTGCTGCAAGAGATTCTCTCAAAGATCTGCTGTTGCGGTAAGTTCTTACATAACTGTTCGTTCTTTCAAGTAGTCTGGTTCCAAACCACGTAGGGCCTTGTATGTCAACAAGCAAATCTTGAAAGTAATGTGTGAACACGAAGGCAGCCAGTGCTGAGCATGCAGAATTGGTGTGATGAGGTCCCTCAGTGAAAAACCCACCAACACCCAGGCTGCAGTATTCTGGACTAGCTGCAGTCGATGCATTAGACCTTCAGACAGCCCTAGGTACAGAGCATTACAGGACTCCAACCTAGTGGTGATAAAAGCGTGGATAATCGTTTCTAGGTCATCCTGAGCTAAGTACAGCCAGATCCTAGCAGTATTCTAAAGATGAGAAGCCAAATCGGACGACAGAAGACACCTGCTGTTCAAATATAAATCTGTCATCCAAAATGATCCCTGATCCTTGTTCGCATTAGCTGCTATGAGGGAATCGCCGCCCCAATATAGGGAGAGCCATATCCCTCATCCCAGAAAAGCCCTGGCGACCAGATTAGATAACCATGACCTCTGTTTTGCCTGGGTTAAGACACAACCAGTTTGAGGCCATCCAGTCATTAATCTTAGCCAAACAGCAGCTCAGCAAAGATGCAGATGTATCATCAGGGGCACAGGACAGGTGCAACTCGGTATCATCTGCATAGCAGTGAAAACCCTTGTCGTACTGTCTTATGATCTCCCATAATGGCAGCATATACACTGGGAATGGGATGGGGGCGAGGATCAAACCTTGAGGAACACTGCATGACAAACACAGATGGCTCTGAGGTAAAATTCCCCAGGGCCACCTGTTGCATCCTCCTGATCAAGTAAGACCCAAACCAATGCAAAACTGTGCCGGTGACAACCCACATAATTCCTCAGGAGATCCAGCAGCACCCCATGATCCACTGTGTCAAATAGTGATGAAGAGTCCAAGAGCACTAAGATTGAATGTAGCCCTCGGTTCCTCAAATCAAAAGATCATGAGTCACCCTGACAAGAGCCATCTCAGTGCTGTGCCAAGGTCGAAAGTCAGGCTGATGAAAAAGAATCCAAGTGATACATCAGTTACCCAACCACCACCTTCTTAATTACCTTTCCTGAAAAAGGAAGGTTAGAGACTGGACTGTAATTTGCTAGAACGTCAGAGTCCAAAGATGGCTTTTTTAGAAGGGGCCTGACTACACCCCTTTTCAGGACCGAAGAAGACACCCCACGTCAAGGACCCTTACACAATCTCATCGAAAACTGGACCTAAGAACTCAGCGCAGCTGATAATTTGCCACGTTGGACCTGCGACCAGTTCACAGCTGGTGGGATGCAAACTGAAGATCACCTGGGGGACCTCAGCCTGAGATACCAGTCAATAACTCATTCCAGGCAGGCAGATCTTCACCACCATAGGTGTGACCGCCCACGGTCCAAGTAAGGCCACTAGAAGAAATACCCGATCTAATGGCTGACACCTTGTCAGCAAACAAACATCCAGACACCTCGCACCTTTCTGCGGAAATAACTCCTGTGGACTGCAGACATGAAGGATTTAAGTATCTGTCCACAGTACGAAATAGTTGAGCTGTGTGATTCTTCACTGCAGCAATGGACTGTGACAGGAATTCTTTCATTTTCAGGTTGATTACCCCTTGATATTCAGCATAATAAATTCTCAACCCCAGTCTGACATCCATAGATCTGAGTCTTCTCCAGGAAAGCTCCAACCTACACCCCTTAGTCTTCAACCACAGCAGCTCAGCACAGTACCATGGTGAACTACAGTGGGAGGTCATGGGGCGAATGTGGAAAGGTGCCATAGAATCCAGGTGATTGTAAGCACTGCATGACAGCACTCTGCGGCCACCTCTGGACCTTGTGCACAGGCTAGCAGCATATGCAAGATGTCCAGTGCCTCCTGGAGTTTGTGAGGCTCCAGTTTATGTTTAGGGCAGCACTGACCAGTCTCCACAGAGAGGGTAATAAGGCAGGGGATCCCACACTGGAACTCAACCTCATGATGATCCAGCCAAGCAACTGCATTAGCCTTGACCGCACTAATATCAAGTCCCAGTGAGAAAATCTTTTGACCTGTGCACTGTGAGCAAATTCTGCAGTACCTATTGGAGTTTTAGGACTCTGATCTGCAGTTCTCCTCAGTGGGAATCCATCTGTTAGACTTTTCTGTTTGCCATGACATGTTCAATGGCTCCCCGTACAACTTCCTCTCTTCATTAAATTTCTCAGAGGAATTTCCCATGTCTGGCATTTGTTATGATCACAGTGGTGAGCTGAGTTTCCAACCTTATTCTTAGTAGGCTTCAGGAGGAGTGTAGCCAGAAATTTCCATTTTGTACACAGTCTCCAACAGTTGCACCCCCCCATTAAAAAATGTACACATTCTTTCCAAATGGTACCCCCTTCCAAACAATTCAGATTGTTGTCAGATGATTCTTGTAATCTCTAAAGAGATTATACATGTGTATGTCTCCTAAACAACAGAAGTTTGAACAGAGACACTCCTCAGTGGCCTAAACTAACCCAGATACTACAGATTAGAATGAAAATGTTAACAGAAAGGTGATATGGTTTGTGACAGCCACTCAACAAAACTGTACTCAAATGTGTACAGTGAGTATGCCTGCCTACACCCTTGGTTCAGGACTCCCTATTACATGGGCAGCTAAAGCTCTTCACCTCATTCTTCCTGATGGCTTTCACCTCAGCTGTAGGGGTGTTAGAGTTTCAAACTTTAGATAACGACTCTCCTTCTACAATGTTCTACAAGAATATGGCATATATACACAAAGTTTCTGTCAAAGGTGGTGTGGGAGTTCAGTATTGAGCAGTTCTTGAATCTGTCAACATTTTTCCCTAATCAGGAATCCTGTAGAGGTTACACTACATTCAGTTGATAACATATATGCTCAGTTTCTACATTGCTAAATCAAAGGAGCATAAGCAGTCAGCTCGGATGTGTTGTGTCCTATGATCCTTATGGCAAATGGAGACCTGTATCCAAACATTGCTGGCCCACTATGTTAACTTCATTCAACATTATTGCTTCCTTGCAGCAAAGCATCGACAGGACATGAGAAGGCCCTCAATAATCTGGCTGCAGCCTTCAGCACCAGTTTTAGGCATCCTAGCGCATCTCCACTTACCCTGAGATATAAAAGGTTACAGTAGTGAAGCCTGGATGTGAAAAAAGTGTGTACCATTGAGAGCAAGTCTTCTAAATGGATTAAGGCTTTTATCCAGGCAGTGTTTCGGAGATTGTAAAGCCACTCCAGACTACAGCTGACACCCAAGCCTCAAATCTTAGCTTCTCATCTAGAGTGACTCTCAGATTCTTCACCTTAGCAGAGGCAACCAAACTAGAGGAGCCAAGCACTGCACTTACCAACTCTTCGGTGACCTCCGCACCTCACTGGCGACCAGGCTTAATCACCAGTACCTCCATCTGTTGGGTTAAGTTTAAGCCAGTTTGATGACATCCAGTCCCGGATCTTGGCTAGGCACAAATTTAGCACCTTGGCTGCGTCCGGTATCCTGGCTGCAAAAGACAAATATGGCATAGCAATGAAAACCCAACTTGTACCATCAAACGATCCCTCTGAGGACGAGCATATACACTGCAAACGGCATTTATTTATTTAGCTTTTGTTGATCGGGTAAGTGCACTAGACAAATCCTGCCTATTTTCAGGCACGACCCGGGGGAGGGGGATACAGGTGAATGCCAACTGACCTTGAACCAGATTAAGCTGTTGGTGGTATTTTTAGTGAATGAGGGAAATTTGGCCAGGACACTGGGGAAGTTCCACTACTCTTTTCGATAAGTGCCATGGGATCTTTAACATCCACCTGAACTACCACCAATCCAGGCAGATGGGACCTCGATTTGACGTCTCATCCGAAAGACGGCACCTCAGAAGTGCAGCACCCCTCTCATGCTGCACTACAGTGTCAGTACTGGGATATTAACGCAAGTGCCAGATGTGGGAACTGAACCCACAGCCCTCTGATCTCCCGGCTTCAGAGGCGAATGTGCTACCTACTGAGCCACTGACACTGACATGGGTGAGAGGATCGAACCCTGAAGTGCACCACAGAGCAGGGGCTTCAGGAGTGAGCAGAATGTCCCTATCATCACTCTCTGCCTCTAATCTCTGAGGAAGGAATCAGACCAGCAGATAACTGTGCCAGAAAGTCCACAGTGCTTCCTGAGATGATCCAACAGCAACCCATTGTGCATGGTGTCAGAAGCGGAGGAGAGATTGAGAAGAACAAGAACTGACCACTTTCCTCTGTCTCTCACCCTAAGAAGGTAATTATGCACCCTGACCAACATAGTCTTGGTGCTGTGCCTTGACCTAAACTCAGACTGGAGAGGTTCATAGATGTCAAAAGCTGTGAGGTGTTCTTCAAGCTGCAGCGTCACCATCTTCTCAGTAACCTTCCCCACAAAGGGGAGGTTAGAAACTGGCAGTGCTCCAGATAATTTTGGCAGGCAAGAATTATTTACTCCGTTTTTTTAATTAGCTGAGTACAGTGAAGTGTTGGTGAGTAAAAGTGCTTCAAATCTTGAAGAAAAGTTCTCAGTCTTTCTAGACTCAATCTTCACCATTCATTCACACTATTGGGTCTATGCCAGAGGCACTAAGGTCCCACGGCAGCAAAAGCTTTCAAAACTTAGGACTGGGAGCTGACATCAGTGAAGGTGCCACCCACAAGGCTAACATATGATGTGACACTTGTGAACTGGCCAGTAACCAATGGTGGCCCCCTTCCCTACCTCGGTTCTGTTTCTCCTGCCATCGATGCATTGTGGGACTGCCGCTAGGAGAGAATTCTTTCTTCATCACTGCCTCAGTTCTCATTGCTCAACATTGTATTCGGTCCAGGGTTCTTTTTTTTCTCACCTCCACTGTCTGCAGTGTCAAGTTTCTTGCTTTTCTGTCCTCATTTTCCTTTTTTTTTTCTGCCATTGTTATGGCTAATTCCCAGGAGCTGAAGAAAAAGAAGTTGTCCAAGAAGAGAACGGATGAACCCCCTATGCATCAGTGCTCCTGTGGGGGCCATATTTCTATCCAAGATAGGTATGACAAGTGCGCGGCTGCCTTGGACCTAGCCCTGATATGGATCGCTGTAATACCTGCTTTTCTGTGGATTACTGCACGCAAGAAATCCATGCAGAGAGGTGAGGTCACGAGACCCTTACTTTCGGAGGCAGATGTCTCATGCAGGACTCCAAGATAAGGTCCCTGGGCTTTTTCCCTGAGACTACCCAGCACTATACATGCCGAGAAAGATATCAGGCCCCTCCTCCTTCTTGCTCCTCCAAGCTGGAGGAGGGCCTCAGGGAGGGATGGACAGGTGGTCTCCCCTGGGGGACTGTCTGAGCACCCCTACCAGTCCATAGCTCCTTTGGGGCCATGGACGCCCGTAGTGGAATAGCCAAAGCCATCTGCTGGGCCCACACTGACAGGCTTCTTGGTGTTGTAGTCTGGCGATGCCTCATCTCCCTACACTAAGGCCATTGCTGGTGACCAGGCCGGTGTCAACCACAAAAGCAGGTCCCCTCTTGACACTGCTTGTGGTGCCGGGAGAGGGAAGGTCTCTGGAGCCAGGCCTTCTAGGCATCCAGTGGAAGTCTTCTGAATCTCCTCCGCTGAGTGGTGTGATGACCCAGGGAAGGAGTTCAGGGTAGGGCTCGACCTCCTGGACTCTGGTAACAAGAGAGGCCTCCCTGGGCCTGGTTCTAGGCCTCTGTTGACTTTGGCACTGTCTCCTGCTGTTATTTCTGTAGTCAGCCCTGGGTTTGGCACTGAGGCCCTGGCTAGCACTAACTCCTGAGCCGGTTCCGGTCCTCCTTCTGGCACCACCTGCAGCACAGAAGGGGGGCCCACTGCTATTCTCAGTGCCAGGAGGGGAGCTGGTGCCATCCTTGGTGCGGGTTCTTTTGTAGCTTGGGAAAAGGCACTGGATGTCTCTCTTAGGCCTTGCTCAAGGGGCATGTCTAGATCAGGTGAGGTAGGCACATGGAGGTCTGGGGAGGTGGGTCACTCCTTGCCTAGGGTAGGTGGCAGCTCTGCAAGGAATTGCAGCACCGACTCGCACCCCCTGTTCCAACCAGGGCCACCCTGTGGGACCTTCACAGCTCTGCTTTCCCCACGTGGGAACTTCTCCCCAAGGGCACCATCTTGACCGCTCCTTGGCTGTTGAGCACTCAATGGTGGATGAGATTGCCAGGTCCTCCTCCCAAGCGAGGTCCCTGAGCATTCCTGTAGCCCTGGCAGAGGAACGGCCTGGTCCTTCATGACCCTCCTTTCCCCCCTCCTCCCATGCCATCTCCTTCTCCTCTCCCAGGCATTTCTGGTTCTACGGGGCCCCTGAGCTGAGAACAATTCAGGGCACTGGAAATGCTTTTCCCCAGAATCTCCAGTGACACCCTCTCCTGTATTGATTATTTTTTATTAAGCTCCTTTGGCCTTCCAGGTGTTTTGGTGACTACCATACATGAAAGAGTCATATCAGACCATTCACCAGTTTTTCCTGTTTGTTAGGGCCTGGAATCCTACGAGATTCCATGTGGTGGCTTATCACACAACTTCTTAAATTGCCTCAAATACTTAGCCATAGCCAAGATTTTATCATGCACTGTCGGGAAGCGAATCTTGGGTCAGTAGATAGGTTTGGTATACTCTGGGCAGCACTTAAATGTTCCCTCCGGGGTGAGTTTATACGTCTTGTAGTGACAAAGCTAAAGCTGTAAAGCTAAAGAACAGCAGGCTTCCTTATTAGCTGAAATCTCTCTGCTAGAACACTCATTGAATTGTTGTTCTAGTATTTCAGGTTGGACCCACTTACATAGGCTGCAGGCACAGTATTACGAACTTATGGCACGGAAGTCTGAACTTGCCCTGCACCGTATTAAACTCATATACTTAGAATACGGGGAGATGGCTAGTAAGCTCCTGGCCCTGAGACTAGGACAAGCAGAGGCTAATAGATTTGTTGCTGGTCTTCATCCACTGCATGACGGAGTGGTTCTCACAGACTCCAAAGAAATTGCCACTGCCTTTGGAAGATATTATGCTAGACTGGTTTCCACCAACACAGAACCTGCTCCCCATCCTCAGACCATACAAGAATACTTGGTCTTAGCCAATCTTCCTAAAATATCAGCTTCCGATGCTGCTTTTTTGGAAGCCAAGATTTCACTAAAGGAAGTGCAACAGGCAATCCAACAATTGCCACTAGATAAAGCCACAGGACCAGATGGTCTCTCCGACAATCTCTACAAATCCTGTTCCCACCAGATTGCCCCTATCTTAGTAGATGTTTTTAATTGTTGGTTTGAAGAGGGTGTAACAGACACTTCCTTTTGGGAGACTCTTATTGCTGTCACTCCTAAGCCCGGTAAGTACTCCTTATTCCCTGAGAGTTATGGCCCCATTTCACTTCTTAACTCTGATGTTAAGACTTTGGCCAAAATTTTGGCAAATCAGCTCTCCCCATTTCTAGGAGACATCATCAGTCGTGAACAAGTGGGTTTCATGTCTGGGCATCTCTCAGGAGATCATATAAGGAAGCTCCTGCACCTTATGGTGGCTGCCAGGGAATTAGACACACCTGCAACTTTGGTCTCATTGGACACTGAAAAACATTCAACTGGGTCTCCTGGAATTTTCTTTTTGCTTCCCTTCAACAATTTGGTTTTCCCCAGGACTTTATCAAATGGATTTGAATTTTATACACATCCCTCTCAGCACGTATCTGGTGTAATGGTTGTCTGTCCAACCCCTTTCCTCTCCAACGTGGCACCCGGCAAGGATGCCCTCTTTCGCCCTTATTATTTAATATCTACTTGGAACCCCTAATTCGTAAGCTGCTTAGTTCCCCGGTGTTAACAGGTATTCACGTAGAAGGGAAACAATATTCCCTTTCAGCATATGTGGATGACTTGTTACTACACTTGGAAAATCCTCACCTCTCTATCCTAGCTCTTTTGGCCGAAATAAACGACTTCTCAGTGGTCTCTTACTATAAATTAAATCTCTCGAAGTCCAAAATTTTCCCCCTTAATGTCCACGTAGTTCAAGCTGAACTCGAGGACTTATGCTTATCTTGGGAGCTCACTCTATTAACATATTTGGGTATCAAGATATCCAGAAGTATACCTAGTATGGTTAAGGAGAACTTCAGTAAGCTCCTACACTCTTTGAGCTTGGACTTGGATAGGTGGGGCGCTCTTTCCTTATCCTTGTGGGGAAGGATTAACATAGTCAAAATGAATGTACTCCCCAGTGTATTATACCCCATGAGCATGTTGGGATTCTACTTTCCAAAACATTGGTTTACTCATCTCCAACAAACTCTCAACGCTTTTATTTGGAGGGAAAAGGGAGTTTGCAGGGCCTATGCCAAAATGACTGCTCCTAAAATGATAGGTGGCCTTGCCCTTCCTTCCTTCTTTAAATACAATGGGGCCCATCACATCAGTAAACTTGCACTCTGGGTTACTAGGTTGACCTTACCCTGGCCCCATGGGTATTCACCTCTTTGGCTAGAAACAGAGCGCTCCCTAGCGAGTAAAGACAACTACTCCCTTCATGCGTTGGCGTATGCGTCCTATGCTCAGCTCCCAAAATCCCTACAAAACTTTCCGGCTGGATGGTCATCTAAAGCTTTCCACCAAGTCCAGACATCCTCCTCACTGGATTGGCAATGGTCCCATGAACAGCCTATTTTGAATAACCCCCATTTCCGGATAAATAATCGTCCAATTTCAGCCTCTTTTTGGTCTCCCCTCAACAAATGTACCCTCTCTACATTTTTGACTGATGGCTCCTTAGTCTCATTCTCTTCGCTCCAATCTCAGTTGCAATTCCATGGTTCAGATCTCTTCAAATTCTGGCAAACTAGAGCGGCCAGCCACTCTTTTTTGGGCCCCAAACCCTGGCCCTTACCCCCAAAAGATACCCTGGCTTCATTTCTCGAAAAGGAGGATCAACCACATGCAATCTTGAGAATATACCAATCCCTTCTCTCCTTGGACCCACACCTCCCCAAGGTACATGCTATTACTGGGTGCAGGAGTTATCCCTTTCTGCAGAAGTAACATTTTGGCAGAAGGTATAGTGCTCGGTATATAGATTTATTAAACAGGATCGGCTTCGGCTCATTCAGTTTAATATCTTACACAATTTGTACTATACCTCAGCCAAATTGTACAAAATGGGTAGAATCCTCTCCCCTTGTTACCCTAAATATGAAGAGGCCCCGGAAACATTGTACCATGTTTTATGGAGTTATCCCAAAATTCAGGAGTTCTGGATCTCAATTAAGTGAATGCTTGATCCACTACTGGGGCTAGATTCCTTATTTACCCCAGATAGCTGCCTTGTAAATATCTCCCCACCCCAAGGTACACCCAAAATTCATAAGCCCACTTAGCCTTAATTGCAGCCACTGCAAAACTAACCATGTTGCGACACTGGAAGGAAACTTTCCTTCCTGTGGTGGTGGAATGGTACCGGGAAATCTTTACTGGCGCTGCAATTGGAAAAGCGTATCGCCCGCATGAATAATAGACCTCAGGCCTATCAAAGGGTGTGGGAACCCTTACACACTCTTTTATCCCTATGGAGGCCATGAACTGTTGCCCCCCTTTCCTTCTTTTACCTCTTTATTATTCCAAGCCTGTATAAGCCCAGCGGGTACTGGCACAGGGGATTAGAGTGGGTGGGTGGAGGGAGGCAGAGGAGAAAAGGGTTTGTCTTTAATGTTTTGTTGGTTTATATATGTATGTATTTTGAAACCACACTATATGTCTATGACTGCATTCTAACCTGTCATGTATGTTGTGTTTCTTGTGGAAAACACTAATAAATTATACTGAATTAAAAAAAAAAAAAATCTCCTGTGACTAGATCAGGCCATTTTCCAGCCTGAAACCCTGGTATCACCACCCCGAGTCCAGCTTATCCTCATCTCCCACTTCCTCCTCCATTGAAGGGGAGGGATGCATCCCTGCATCTATCCTCTGATGCGGAGTACACCAGGTACCAGTAGTTCCTGACAGAGATGATGAGGGAGCTTGGAATTTCCCACTTTGGAAGCCGCAACCCTGCTCACCTGATGCTGTCATTCTTTGGGGAATACAGCTGTGACTCAGCAGTCATCTCATCTCTCCATAGCCTCACCCTTTCACAGAGGTATCCAGGGATGTCTGTTTGGACCCTGTGTCCCTTCTCCAGCCCAGAGGGATGTTCAGCACAAGTATTGCCCACCTGGATACCCCCTTCTGGGTATAGACGCCCTGTGCATGACCCCCACCTCCACACTTGGACTCTGTGGAATTTGATGCCTGGGATTGTAGAGTTTTCTTGGCAGCACACACAATGTAATATATTTCAGCACATCAGGCGTCTTATAGCAGACACCTGTGGATGATACTGGGTCAACTCCTAGCGTCTTTGCCAAATTGCAAAATCAACCAGACTGGCCATTGGCCTTTCCATCCAGGGCCTGGAGCTGGTGAGGCACCAATCAAGGGCATCTTACAATACCAGTGAGGTAGCTTCCATGATGGTGGGAACAGTGGTCTGCATTCAGCAGATGGCAAGGCTTCGTCTCTAAAGGTGGCCACCCTTGGCCCGGCGTAGGGTGTTGGCCTCACGTTTTCAGGGGACCCACTTTTTCTCCCACAGGGTTAGGCGTCATTGAGGCAAATTCCTGCTCCCAGGCCATGGGAGCCTCTGCCTGCCCCTGACCAGTTTCAGGTCTTGCCAGACTCATGAGGGGTTCCTACCTCTCTATGTTCATCCCCCACAGGAGGCTAAGGGAACAACCATTTCCCTCAGAGTGAGCTCACAGCCCGTTTTGGGTGGTAGGCTTGGTACTCTGACCCAGCTGTGTGAATGGAATGTGAAGACTGATTCTAGGAAGAAATGAAAATTACGTATTCACTGTAATTCATGATCTTCCTCAATATTATCACTGTTCATTTACACGCCTGCCCTCCATCGCCCACTCTCAAATGGCCAGTTGTCTGGGCAGCTCACCCTTTCTCTCTCTCTCTCCTTCTCTCTATCTGCCCTCTTCTCCTGTCTTTATGCTCTCAGACCCTTTTGATCTTGAGCCTTGTAAAAAAACAAAAAAAAAATTGTTTAAAAAAAAAAAAAACCTTTAAAAGGTTTGCATTGTCCCCAAATAAAAGGAGGGATAGGCACAGAAGGCAAAGAGAGAATATGTGGGCCAGATGTTGTGTACAGTACCACCCCCTGGGATACAGTAGCTACCTAGCTCACTACACTGAATGGGGCCACCACCTGGGAACCAATAGGGCAGTTGTTACCTTCATAAATAAACACTTAAATCAGGTTATGCAAACTGGGTGCATACAGAGAAGTAAAATTCAACAAATTAACAATGCTCCCTAGGAGCCACTGTGCTGTGGGTCACTACCACCCTTTCAGATTCCACACAGTCTATAAAGCACATACCCAATCAAGGGGCACAAAAATAATTTGAATTTTATTGATAGGGAAAAAAACTTTCAGCACAAGTGCCTATTTTCAAAGGTGTCACAGTCAAATTACAGTATACAACAATATACACATAATATACACATAATAACACATTCACTATAAAAGGACCATTGCAAAATAGCTAAAAATATCTGCTTACAACATCATAAAATCACTGAGATGCAGTCGTAGGGCATTTTTAAATGATCCTAGACTCTTACAGTGCAATACAGTCAGTGGAAGAATATTACAAGTTTCCACTTATCTTTTTTTTACAAAAAACTTTATCCCAGGCAAGTTTTACAACTTGGTATATCTAAGTGCAGATTTAGTGTTGTTCTAGTATTATATATACATTGGAGCACTTGGACAACAGCTTGTTTAAATTGTTAGTGCTGTGGCCATTGACAGCTTTCCAACTCCAAATACTGTCAGAGAAGTTAATGCTTACATTCCGTGAATACCAATTCAGTGTCAAATAAAGACAGCAATGGTGACAATCTTTATTTGCATCTAATACAAGTCAACAAATTCTGTTTATATGCAACATATTTTCTGTCCGACACACTGTACATTGCCAGTGCATTAACAGGCAGACCATAATCTAAGAAAGTAACAGATATTGGGCCACTCACGTGCTTCCTGAATAAAATTCTATGTATTTCTGTATAACAGTCCCAGCCATGTATTCATTTTCTTTATGATCTGATCAATATGCATGGCAAAAGATAATGTATTATCAAGGTAAGCACCTAGATAATTAAAGGCACTTGTTCCATTTCCTCACCAATAATAACACATTTTTTAATTCTTTTATTACTAAAAAAAAACATAGATTTGGTCTTTTTTACATTCATATTTAATTTATTTTTTATGAACCACTCTTGTGCATTTTTAAAATCTTCTTGAAGTGGTCTTGTTAAGTTCAAAACAGATCTGCCGATGGTTGCCAGGATTGCATCATCAACGTAAAGGATGACTTTGCAGTCCTGGCAAACAGAAGGTAGATCATTAAGAAAAAGACTAAAGGTATCACCGGTGTCTTCTGAAAGCGACCGACTCGGCAGTCAATCCAGGTTGAGATGTCCAGACCCTCACCCAAGAGACCAAGGAAGGGCGATAGCGCTCCAAAAAGAGGTAACGCCATCAGTCATCCTCGTCCTCTTCGGATGAGGAGAGGCTTCGGCGGAAGCTTCGCTGACACTACGAGGATCTAATGTGGCAGCAGCTGATCCTGTCCGGGCAGAAGCCGACCACTGTCTCTGTTCCAGCCATTACTTGGCTTTCGCCTCCTAGACCGAAGCCAACTCCTCTGAAACCAGTGAAATTGGTTCCACCGCCCACGGAGCCAGCTAAATCTGCTCCGATTCAGCTGATATCAGTCTCTCCACCGATTGTGGTGCAGCCGCCGCCTAAACAGCCTTTGGGAGGGGCTCCTACGAAGGAAGCTCTGTCATCCTCTGGTCTTCCTCACAGGATCTCTGTCACCCTCACGCCTGATCGCCCCCAGGCACGTTGAGGGCAACCTTGGTGGCCGACCATTATATCTGGATACCCCAGATTCAGATGACACCGACCTTCACTCTCACCTGTGGGAGGACGAGTCGGCCGGTGTTCTGTCAACGGAGGAAGGCCCTTCATCCTTTCAAGGGATTCTCTGCCTTAATTCTGAATCCACGGGGATGCCCCTGGAACCAGTCCAGTAGCGTACCCTCTCATTGACATTCTCAAGAGAGGGGATACCCCGACAGAAGCCTTTCCTGTGAACGAAGCCATTGTTGGCCAAGCCTTGGAGCTTTGGCAGCATCCTGCCTCCTGCCCAGCGCTGTCTGCCTGGATGGCCTGCAAGTATGTAGTGCCCATGGGGTCCCTCTCGGGATTCACAGCACATCCCTCAGCCGAGAGCCTTGTGACCTCCTCTGTGTTCAGACATACAGGCAGTTTTGCTGACACCGATAGACCCCCGGACAAGGAGTCCAGGAAACTGGACCATTCTGCCAGGAAGGTCTGTGCGGCCTCCTCTTTAGGCCTCCGTCAGGCAAGCTTGGCCGTCATCTTGGCGCACCTCTCCCATGCCCTTCTAGGGTCCTTGGACAAAGTTCTCCCACCTCTCCCCGCGGACCTTCAGTCTACGGTCATGAAAGTCCAGGACCAAGGCTGTGCCATTGCCAAACAGCAGTTTCAAACGGCTCTGGACATTGGGGACTCATGCACCCATTCAGTGGCAGCCGCGGTTTCCTCACGCCGCAGGACTTGACTGAGGCTTTCCACCTTCACGGCGGATACCCAGCACAAACTTGCTGATGTTCCTTTCCTGGGCACCGATCTCTTCGGTCCAGGTGTGGATGGTCACCTTCAGCGAATCGAACAATCCAGTGCCACCTTGGATTCTACTACTTATGCTCAAAGCATTTCTGGCCCTAAGAAGCAGCAGCAGAAGAAGAAGCCTTTTTGGCACTCTGCTCCTGCAGCCCAGCAGTCCTCTTTTGAGGGAGCACAGCATCAGCAGGCACAGGCTTGGCACCCCTGGCCCAAGCCTTGACCTCTCCAGGCCCACAGAGGAGGTCGGGGTTCAGGCCCTGTACCTTCTTCCTCCAAGCCTGCCCAGTGATGGGATAGGGCTGGCCACCCCTATTCCCGTCATGCCAGCTCTAGGTCCTCCCATGGGGGGTCGGCTCCGCCACTTCCTTTCCATCTGGTCCGCTGTTACCACAGACAGGTGGGTCTTAAAAGTGGTTGGCAAGGGTCTGTCTGTAGAATTCGAGCAGTACCCACCCAGCAGAGCCCGTACCCCACGGGAGGAGAGAGTATCAGCTCTGAGAGACGACATAGTTCAGCTCCTCCTCAAGGAGACAGTGGTCTGACTGGCAGATCCTCCAGTCAACCCAGGGTTCATTTTCAGGTACTTCCTGGTCCTGAAGCAGATGGGGGCTGGTGCCCCAATCTAGATCTGCATGACCTGAATCAGTATCTCAGGCCGCGCACCTTTCGGATGGTAACTCTATCCCAAATCATACCATCCCTGGAGCAAAACATGTGGTTTTGCTCACTGGATCTTCAGGATGCCTTCTTTACCCTTCCCAATCCTTCCATCTCACCAGCGATTCCTCCACTTCAGAGCAGAGGGGACCCTTTACGAGTTCCGAGTCATGCCATTCAGCCTGTCATCAGCCCCACGGGTCTTCACCAAGTGTATTACAGTGGTGGCAGCGCACCACAGGTGTCGAGGGGTCAGAGTATACCCTTACCTCGATGACTGGCTCTTAACAGGTTCCACCCAGCAAGAGGTGGACAGATCCAGGGACCTGGTCCTCCAGACCTGCTCTCAACTTGGCCTTCTGATCAACGAGACCAAGTCAGAGCTCGTGCCTTCTCAAGTGATGTGTTTCTTCGGGGCAGAGCTTGACTCTCGCTGAGCCAGAGCTCGGATCCCGCCGGACAGGGCGGAAGTTCTCTCCTCCTTTGCCCAGTCATTTCTGGTTGGGCAGTTGTTCCCTGCGCTTTCTGGTTACATGACGGCCTGCACCACCATGGTCTGTTGGGCCAGGTGGCATATGCGCCCCCCTCAAAGGGAGCTGCACGCCCAGTGGACTCAGCACCTAGGTCATTTTGACCAGCTGATCACTGTGATCCACAAGATGTGGGATGCTCTCCAGTGGTGGACTGTCCTAGACCGGTTGCAGGAAGGGATCCCATTTGTCTGCCCCGAGCCGACAGTCATCCTCATGATTGATGCCTCTCTCATGGCCTGGGGAGCCCACATGGGGGACAACAGGGCCCAGGGGTTCTGGACCCCCGAGGAGTCCCGTTACCACATCAATCTGTTGGAGCTCAGAGCGATCAGACTAGCACTGACAGCATTCACTCAGCAGCCTCGGGGTCAAGTGGTTCAAGTCCAGACTGACAATACCACGACCATGTACTACCTCAACAAGCAGGTCGGCATGCACTCCCGGCTATTGTGCAAGGAAGCGGTCCGCATCTGGACACTCAGCCGAATGGAGGTAGATCTCCTAGCCATCCATATGGCAGGAGCCGCAAATCAACTAGCGGATGCCCTCAACCGCATAGGCAAGACATCCCACTAGTGGTCTCTCCATCCAGAGGTAGCTTACAGCCTGTTCTCCCACTGGGACAAACTGATGGTGGACCTGGTTGCCTCCAGGGAAAACACCAAGCTGAGGCTGTTTCATGCCGGCCCCCCTCAGCGGGGATCGCTGCAGGGGGATGTGTTCTCGAGGCCATGGACCCAAGGCCTCTTATACCCTTTCCCTCCATTTCTCTTGATTCACATGGTGCTTCTCAAGGTGAGGAGGGACAAGGCACAGGTGATCCTGGTAACCCCAGATTGGCCACGTCAGTTCTGGTATCCAAATCTCCTCAGCCACAGCAACAGGCTCCCGAGGCATCTTCAGGCACGCCTGGGCCTGATGTCTGTCAGTCAAGGGAAGGTCCTCCATCTGGACCTTCAATCCCTGCACCTGACAGCTTGGTACCTGAGCGGCTAGAGTTCCAGGCATTGGATCTCTCCGAGAATGTACTCACAGTAGAGGAAGCATCCAGGAAGGAGTCGACCAGAAAGTGCTGTGCTTTCAAATGGAAAAGATTTTCCATTTGGTGTCAGGACAAGGGCCTGGACCCTCTGTCCTGTACTGTGGCTGGCATTTTTGACTACCTTTGGTCTCTGTCCAAAGGAGGTCTTCAATCTTTGACCCTTAAGGTGCACCTGGCAGCCATCTCTGCTTACCGGAAGTGAGCCGGTCCGCAGATGGTGGCACAGGAGAAGGTTATCTGGCACTTTTTCAAAGGCCATGATCACATATCCCTTCTGGTGCATGAACCTCCACCTCCGTGGGATTTACTGCTGGTCTTTGCAGAGCTCATGGACAAGTCATTCGAACCGATGCACAAGTGTGAGATGTCACACGTGTCGTGGAAGACAGCCTTCCTGGTAGCTTTCATGTCTGCCAGAAGGACAGGGGAGCTCCAGGCTGGACTCAGTGGACTCCCCTTATCTGGTCTTCCACAGAGACAAGGTTGTCCTGCGCCCCCACCTGAAATTCCTCCTGAAGGTGGTGTCAGAGTTTCACCTTAACCGGGTGTTGACTCTGCCTGTGTTCTAGCCGAACTACACCTCAGATGCGGAGTACAGGCTCCATACACTGGACCTGAGATGGGCTCTCTCCTATTATAAGATGAGGAAGGCAGAAATTCAGGGCGAGGTTCACCAGCTGTTTTGTTACCTACGCTGAAGCCACTTCTGGCAGACCTGCAGCAAAGCAGTTACTCACAAGATGGATTACATTTTGCATTGATCTCTGATATAGGTCAGCAGGTAAGGAGCCTTCCACAGAGATAAGAGCTCATTCTACCCGCTATACCACTGCATCGGTGGCTGTCTCCAGGGACATCCCTATCCAAGAAATCTGTCGGGCTGCCACCTGGAAGACAGCAAACACCTTCATCAGCCATTACCACATCAACCTTGAGTCACGCCAGGATGCTGGTTTTAGGACCCCAGTTCTCCAGTCTCTGTTTCCAAAGTAGGGGGTGTGCACCTTGCCTCCCTCCTCCCGGAGAACTGCTAGGAGTCTGCCAAGAAGTGTGGATGAACAACATATCCATGTCCCTAGAAAAACAAGTTATTCGCCTGTAACAGTAGATCTTCTATGGACTGGTCTCTTGCAGTAAGTCATTACTTCTGGGAGTATCCACCAGCTGTCACTGTCACATGGCAGCAGCTTCTAGCAGTCTTCCATAGAGGCAGCCTACACGACATACCTTCCTATGGATGTGTATAAGAGTGGGCGGCCCCCAGTACCCACTGTTCATTTTCTTGCCGGCTTCTGCTCACACAGTCAGCTCTCCTGACCTCCTGGGTTGCAGTCTTCTACTCAAACTTGAACCGATTTTCTTCCTTTGGATCTGGGAGCTGGGACTTGCTCTCAGCACCTCTGGACTCCCATAGCAGGCCTGTGACCCACTCACAGTACCCCTGCTGCTCCCAAGCTTAGGCCTTCTGGCTGGGCCTGGAGCTTCTCTTGGCAAAGCACATTTGTTTTACAGCCGGCCCAGTGTTCCATTAGTGCTCACGGTACACCTACTGTCCCCCAGCCCTGGCACTTCTTGCTGGGTCCTGGATTTTCCTCATGACTGATCGCCACAGCTCAGCGAGGCCAGAACGAACCTCGGGGGGGGGTCGCCTTAAAGGCCCCCCAGACAAGGGCTCTCGTTCTAGGCATAGGAGGGAGAGGGATTCACACTCCTCACACTCCCTCCTTGTCGACGATGGCTCCTCCGTTGTCGACGGTACCTTCCTCATCGATGGTGCTGCCCTTCCCCCAACCAGTGGAGCCTGATGGGCTTTTTCTGTCATTGACGGGCCTTGTCCCATCGACGGAGCTTGTTTCTGAACAATTTCCGTCAACGGGAAGTGTTGCCCCATCGATGGCACGTTCCTCGTTGATGGGGATACTTCCGCCATCGACGGCCCATGTTCTTTCATCTTCCTTGTCGACGGGAGCTCCCCTCCCATCAACGGTATGTGTTTCTCCTGTTCTCTTATCGACAGCTTCATCGATGGAGACTCCTCATCGACGGGGCATCTTCTCCCATCGACGGGACAACATGCCTTGCATGCTTCATCGACGGGACGGCTTCTCCCGTCAACAGAGAGGCTTCCTTTTGATCTCTTGTCGATGGAGGGGCCTCTCCTCATTCCCTCATTAACTGGGGCTACCTCCCTCATCGACAATGGGGGCTTCCCACCCGGGACTTCCCCTGCTCGGGACCCTTCTTCTGTACCCCTCCACTTGTCCAGGCACTGGGTGGCATCCTCGGGGGCCCCCCCCCATCACCCTTTTTGCAACCTTCCAGTGCGTCTGTTTACGGGCCTTCGGCTCCGCTGTATGGTCCTTACCCTGCATCCATTGCAAACCTTTTCCGGTCCCAGTCCCTATGGGTTGGGGTGCCTTCCCCCACTACTCGGGGTCGACGATTCTTTGGCTGACCTGCCCTCTTCCTGCTGCAATCCTTGTGTGCCCTCCGTCACATGCTCTGGGCAATCCCCACATTTTGCTGGAGGTCCTGCAGAGCCAGGGTCAGGGTCCGGCCTTGTCCTGTTCCCTTTTACCATCGCCCGAGCACTTGCACCCGGACCCAGCGCTTCCCGCGTGGTTCACCCCTCCTCCCATTTCTGCGGACTTCTTTATGGTGATTCCAAGAGGGGGATACCTTCCTGGAGGATATGTTTCTGGCAGGGCTCCTGTGAATCTTGCTTCCCCTCGGTCCACATCCTCCCGTCTGGAGGTCGCCCCGCTTTGTGCTCCTCAGTCCCCCCCACCACCACACTGGATCCATCCTTCATGGGGCTCAGGCTGCAGCTCCATACGCTTTTGCCTTCCCTGCTGTGGATCAGGACTCCTTTCATCGGGACCTGGCTGCCTACCTCGACGTTCCCGAGGAGTCAGCCCTGATGGCCCCGCCCTGGATTCCTGCATATTTATCGCACTCTCTCATGTTTGGTTTTGTCCTTCCTCTGCCCAGCCTGCCCCTGGTGGCACTGATCAGCTCTACCGTGCCCCTCCTGACCACCCCTACTTGTCCTTCACCCTTGGGGTGGACTCGGTCGTCAGGGTGGCTGCCCATAACCGGACTGCCCGGACCTCGTCATACCAGTTCCATGCCGCCAGATGCTGATTCCCGGTGCATGGATTTATATGGCATCCGGGTTTATTCTTCCAGTACTTTGCTACTTCATATCCTGAATTACCTGGGTCATATGGTCCGGTACCTTCGCACTTTTGGTGCTTCAGCGTTGGACCTCATATCCGACTTGCCTTCCTTCTTGGGGTCGATCAGGCTGGCTCAGCCACTCTCTGCCATGCCCTCCCTTGCACGTCACCTGCTCCATGCATACTTCAATGCGGTTGACGAATCGGCCTGCCTGTCAGCCACTGGCATCGCCCTTTGGCACTTCGCCTGGCTGAGGGTTTTGAGTTTGCTGCCCGATGTCCAGCTGTCAGTCACCAGTGCCCCTTTTTCTGGAACCCTTTTATCTTCGGGGCATGTTCTTCAGTCTCTTTGAGACCTCTTTCCCGCCCCAGGTACCATCCCTATGCCGCCGCGGGCAGGCCATCTTGTTCTCAGCCCCCCTCCCGGGGTGCCCCTAGGGAGGTAGGGCCTCTAGGGGGGCAGCTCAGTCTGCCCCTCTGCGGCATTCCTGTTCCTCACGCGGGGTGGGGCCTGCTTCTGCTCCGTAAGCCTCATTCACAGTATCCCTCACCTCCTCGTGCAGGCCTCAGAGGTGCCCGGGGGTTCTCTTTCACTTTCTGGGAGGCTTGCTTCCAGACTGGATGCTTCACTCCCCCCCTGCAGATCTATTTGGAATTCCTGCTTCTCTCCCTCCTGGAGTCCTTCAGTTGTTCCTTCCTCTGAC
Source organism: Neoceratodus forsteri (assembly GCA_016271365.2). Lineage (NCBI taxonomy): Eukaryota > Metazoa > Chordata > Ceratodontiformes > Ceratodontidae > Neoceratodus > Neoceratodus forsteri. The sequence continues at coordinate 145,077,660 of CM057453.1, forward strand.
CATCCGGGATGTGTTCCCCAGTGCTCCTTTTCTGCTGTCTGATCTGCTCTATTTGTATGTTTCTGGATTTGAGACTCTGCCAGAGTCTGTCGACCTCTGTCTCTTCGGGATGTATCACTGTACCTGGCCGTCTACAGTTCTGTTTCTATCATGTCACATGTCTTCACCTATGGGTTTGAGTTAGGACATGATGGTTCAATTGGTCCTTACCCCACCCCACTTCTGGGGTGCGGTTCAAGTCGACCTCTCCTGTGGGCCGGTGTGTTCGCATTCGAGTTTGAGTTAGGACACTATGGTCCTTACCCGCCTCGGTCTATCGGCTGCTAGGGGTGTGGTTCAGGTTGACCTCTGCTGTGGCTCACGCATCTTCACCTATGGGTTTGAGTTAGGACATCGTAATTACTTTGGTCCTTACCCACCTCGGCCTGTTGGTCGCTAAGGGTATGGTTCAAGTTGACCTTTCTTGTGCCTTTGCTTATGTGGCTTTGCCTTTCCTCCCAATTGGATTTGACTGCTTGGGAATCTCCCAGAAGTAATGACTTACTGCAAGAGACCAGTCTGTAGAAGATAGTACAGTTACATAAGAACTTACTGTAACAGTAGATCTTCCGAGGACTGTCTCTTGCAGTAAGTCCCCTGCCCTCCATCCTCCTGCCTTTTCACTTCGAATCCGCAACTCAGGACGTTGGGTGGGATCGCTATTCTCTGTTCTTCCTGGCCCTCATTCTCCTCGGTCCAGGCCACGCTCGCCGAAGCCAGGGATGAACAGAGGGTACTGGGAGAAGCCCACTCTTATACACATCCACAGGAAGTGATGTCGTGTGGGCAGCTCCCATGGAAGATTGCTAGAAGAAGCTGCCATGTGACAGTGACACCTGGTGGATACTCCCAGAAGTAATGACTTACTGCAAGAGACAGTCCTTGGAAGATCTGCTGTTACGGTAAGTTCTTACGTAACTGTACTTTCTTGGAGTGGTATATGTTGTTCATCCACACAGACCCACCCAACCTCTCCGGCTGTGACACACAAACCTGGCTTCCAGCAGGCTAAGATCTGGCATCATGGGGTGGAGCCGAGGGCTATACCACCTGGGTGGGTGAGTGAGAGGAGCCAGCTTGAAGACCTTGTGGCGATCCTTAAAGGGGAAAGGGACATGCCTAGAAGTGTGGATGAACAACATATACCACTCCAAGAACTACTGTTCAAGGGATGTGGATATGTTGTTCAATCCACACTTTGTAGCAGGTTCTTTGCCGCTTTAAATGTTGCTGGAAGGTCTTCAAGCTGGCTCTTTCCACCCACCCGGGTGGTAAAACCCTCGGATCCACCCCACGATGCCAGATCTTCCTTACCGCTTAGAAGCTCAGGTTCCCTCCTTTGCACTCTGCATTTTAGGCCTGGATCCACACTCTTTGGAATTTCTGAAACTAATTTTAAAATGTACAAGACTCCGGTCTTTGTCTTCCCTCTCAGCTGCAATGGACAAATCGACTCCTGGCTTCCGTTGGTGCCTGTGTGGGCAGAAGATGTCCCAAAGCGATCCGCACTCCACATGCATCTACTGCCTAGGGCTTGCCCACGATTCGCAGGCTTGTGAATTGTGCAAGTCCTTTTAGGCTTTGGTCTTGGAGGACCGTGCTGCCAGACTTCTTCTCGGGCGCCCCGAAAATCAGTACCTGACGGTCAAGTCTAAGGAGGCCCATTGGGCAGTGTCCGTGGCAGCGGGCTCCGCGGAACAGTTGGAGCAGATGATCGCGCTCGAGGAGGAGGCAGCCCAGGCCGCTTCTTCTTCCTCCTCAGCCGCAGAATTTATCCCGCTCTCCTTGGGCTCCTCCTACACTGCTTCTTTTAAGGAGCTTTGCCAATACCTCTCCACTAAGGGAGAAGGGCCATCGGGACATTCTGGTCGGTCCAGAAAGAAGGACCTTAAAGGTAAGTCCCACCGTCGGCGTTCGTGAGAGCAGAAGAAATCCCCTTCACCGGACCGTCAACTCTCGACTTCGGTCGAGGTTGCGGCTGCAACCGCTGTCTTCACGGCATCCCCGTCAGGTCAGCTGGCCGAGACATCCATCGACGCAGTCAAGATTTTTCTCAACCTGTCGGATGGTTTGTCGACTGGAGAAGCTGACAACCCTTCTTCACCGGTTCCCCCGGTGGTTACTGAGGATTTGCCTGTGCCTCCTGTGCCAAAGTCCCTGGTTAAGGTCCCTGCACCGAAGGAGGGTTGGGTTCCCCCCATTTCCTCTTTGACCCACCCTGGGAATCCCCGATGGTCTCGGTCCTCTTCCAGGTCCAGCTGGTCCTGCCGATGTCAGCGGTCTTGGTCTTGGCACCATGGCAAGCGGCATCGCCGCCGCTCGTCCTCGTCATCCTCTTCAGAGGATAGGCTCCAGCGCAAGTTGCATTGGCGCTGCGAGGACTTGATGTGGCAGCAACTTTTACTGACCAGTAACAAGTCGACTCCATCGCCTTCTCCAGCCATTAAGTGGCTGTCACCGGAACAGCTGAAACAACCCCTCGTAGTAGTCAAGGACCCGCCTCTGGTGCCAGTTGTTCGGCCGAAACTGGCTGCTCCACCCATTGTGGTGGAACCTCCGGCTCCACAACCGAAGACTGGGGCCCAACCAAGGATTCTCGGTCGGATCAGGGCTTGCCCCATGGGTTGTCGGTCACCCTCACTCCCGATTGACCTCAGCAGGTGGAGGGTGGCTCAGGTGCTGGGCAGCTGTTCGCAGATTCCTCGGAGTCTGACGACGACTCCTCCCTGTTCTGCAGGCCGCTTGACCTGGAGTCTGCAGGGGGCCAGTCGGTGGACGAGAGCCCATTCTTGTTTTTGGGTATGCTTCGACTCATCTCAGAGTCTACTGGGATGCAGCTTGAACCCATTCAAAAACTGGCAAAGTATCCCCTTACGGAGATACTGGACCGAGGGGTTTCCCCTACGGTGGCCTTTCCAGTGGCTGAAGCCATTGTTGGCCCGGCTCTGGAGCTGTGGCAACGGCCAGCATCCCATCCCACGCCTTCGTCCAGGATGGCTCGAAAGTACGTGGTTCCCTCCAGTTCACTCTCCAGTTTCTCGGAGCACCCCTCTGTGGAGGGGTTGGTGACCAATAGCGTTTTCCGGCGTCTGGGAACGGTCGGGACATGGACAAACCACCCGATAAGGAATCAAAAAAATTGGATTACTCAGGGCGGAAGGTTTACGCTGCTTCCTCCTTAGGCCTTCATCAGGCTAGCTCGGCCGTCCTGATGGCACATTTCTCACATGCCCTTATGGGCTCCCTGGATGAGGTGATTCCTCATCTCTCGGCTGACCTTCAGACAACGGTCAAGCAGGTGCGGGATCAGGGAAGGATGGTGGCTAAACAGCAGCTCCAAACTTCTTTGGACATCGCTGACTTTTGTGTGTGGTCAGTAGCGGCCGCAGTAGCCATGCGCCACAGAGCTTGGCTGCGGATCTCCACCTTCACGGCGGACACCCAGCACAAGCTGGCAGACATTCCCTTCCTGGGCACCGACCTGTTCGGGCCCGGAGTGGAAGGCCACCTCCGGAGGATTGAGAAGTCCAATGCCACCTTGGACTCGGTCACGTCTGCCCAGAAGGACAAAGGCCGCCCGCAGCAGCGTAAGCCCTTTTGCCCTTCTGCTCCTGTGGCACGTCTGGCCCAGCAACACCAACATCAGGGACAGCAGGCTCACACTTGGTGCCCCAAGGCCAAGTCTGCTGCTTCCTCTAGTAGGAAGCCTGGAGGCAAGGGTCCAGGAGGCCCCTCAGCGGGCCCTTCCTCCAAGCCTGCCCAGTGACGGGTTGAGGGGTGTTGCCCCCATCCTCGCCACTCCTCCCCGGGTTCCCCCCATGGGAGGACAGCTTCACCACTTCCTTTCCACCTGGTCTGCTATCACCATGGACCACTGGGTGTTGGAAGTGGTCGGCAGGGGTCTGCCTCTGGAATTCGAGCAGTTCCCTCCCTATCGAGCCGTCACGTCATGGGGGGCTATGGGTTCTGTAGCCTCTCGGTCGGCTCGTCAAGCCAACATTGCCTTGCTCCTCCAGAAGGAGGTGATCAGAGAGGTGGCGGACCCTCCTCCAGACCCAGGGTTTGTGTCCAGGTACTTCCTGGTCCCGAAACGGATGGGGGGCTGGTGCCCCATTCTCGACCTGCACAAGTTCCTAAGGCCTCGCACCTTCAGGATGGCCACTCTGGCTCAGATCATTCCATCCTTGGAACCAGGTGTGTGGTTCTGTTCTCTGGACCTTCAGGATGCGTTCTTTCACGTCCCAATCCATCCGTCTCATCAGCGATTCCTCCGCTTCTGAGCAGAGGGATCTCTCTACGAATTCCAGGCCATGCCCTTCAGCCTCTCTCCAGCTCCCAGGGTATTCACCAAATGCATCGCAGTGGTGACAGCATTCCTGCGGCACCGAGGGTTCCGGGTGTACCCTTACCTGAATGACTGGCTGATTGCAGCCCCCTCCAGGTTAGAGGTGGAGCAGTCCAGGGATTTGGCCCTCCAGGTCTGCTCTCAGATTAGCCTTCTCATCAACAAGGCCAAATCGGAACTCATGCTATCGCAGGTGATTCAGTTCATCGGGGCAGAGCTTGACTCTCCTTGAGCCAGAGCCTGGCTCCCGGTGGACAGGGCCGAGGTCCTTTCCTCCTTTGCCCAGTCATTTCTGGTTGGGCAATTGTGCCCTGCCCGGGACTTCCTGGGCCTCATGGCGGCCTGCACCAGCGTGGTCCGTTGGGCCCGCTGGCATATGCGTCCCCTGCAATGGGGACTGGCCAGCCAGTGGTCACAGAGCTCTGGTCCTCTGGACCAGCCAGTGACATTGACCCAGGAGATGTGGGGTGGCCTACAGTGGTGGCTCATCCCAGCTCATCTGCAGGAGGGTATCCCATTCATCCGCCCCGAGCCGACAGTCACTGTAACGACCAACGCCTCTCTGATGGGTTGGGGTGCCCATCTAGGGGAGCTCAGAGCCCACGGCCTCTGGTCCCCTCAGGAGTCTCTATGTCACATCAACCTGCTGGAGCTTTGAGTGGTTCGACTAGCCCTCACCGCCTTCGCTCCGTTTTTACGGGGTCAGGTGGTTCAGATCCAGACAGACAACACCACAACCATGTACTATCTCAACCATCAGGGTGGGACACACTCCTTGCCTCTGTGCAAGGAAGCTCTCTGCATCTGGTCTCTCGTGATCAGCCTGGAGGCAGATCTCCTAGCCATCCATGTGGCGGGAGCCTCCAACAGTCTGGCCGATGCCCTCAGCCGGATAGGCGCTGCTTCTCATGAGTGGTCTCTCCTGCCGGAGGTAGTACAAGATCTGTTCTCCCACTGGGGCTACCCTCAGGTGGACCTGGTCGCCTCCAGGGAGAATGCGAAGCTGAGGCTGTTTCACACCCGCCCCCCCCCCTCAGCAGGGCTCGCTGCAGGGGGATGCCTTCTCGAGGCCGTGGACCCGGGGCCTCTTCTACGCCTTCCCTCCATTTCCTTTGATCCACAGAGTGCTCCTCAAGGCGAAGAGGGACAAGGTGCAGGTGATTCTGGCAGCCCCAGCCTGGCCCCACCAGTTCTGGTACCCAGATCGCCTCAGCTCCAGGCTCCCAAGGTGGCTTCCAGCCTGCCCGGACCTGCTGTCAGTCGGCAAGGGAAAGGTTCTCCATCCGGACCTTCAATCCCTGCACCTGACGGCCTGGTTCCTGAGCGGCTAGAGTTCCAGGCCTTGGGTCTTTTTGTCGAGGTCCTCAACGTCGTTGAGGCGTCCCATAAGGAGTCGACCAGAAAATGCTATGCCTTCAAATGGAAGAGATTCTCCATTTGGTGTCAGGACAAGGGGTTGGACCCTTCTTCCTGTTCCTTGGCTAGCATTCTGGACTACCTGTGGTCCCTGTCTCAGCTAGGGCTTTGGTCGACGACCCCTAAGGTGCACCTAGCAGCCATCTCTGCATACCGGGCGCAGGCCGGCAAGCAGTCGGTGGTGCAGGAGAAGGTGATCGGGCACTTTTCCAAAGGCCTTGATCACATAGCCCCTCCGGTGCGAGAACCTCCACCTACATGGGATCTACTACTGGTATTGGCTAAGCTCATGGGCAAGCCATTCGAACCGATGCACAGGTGTGACATCTCTCACCTGTCATGGAAGACCGTCTTCTTGGAGGCTATCACGTCAGCCAGAAGGATGGGAGAGCTCCAGGCGCTTTCCATTGAGTCTCCTTAGCTGATCTTCCACAGGGACAAGGTTGCCCTGCGCCTCCACCCAGAATTCCTTCCGAAGGTGGTGTCGGAGTTTCACCTTAACCAGGTGTTGACTCTGCCAGTGTTCTACCCCAATCACACCTCGGAGGCCGAATATAGGCTCCATACTTTGGACCCTAGAAGAGCTCTCTCTTATTATAAGGAGCGAACGGCTAAAGTTCGGGGAGAGGTTCGCCAGCTGTTTGTCACCTGCGCTGAAGCCACACCTGGCAGACCTACAGCCAAGCGGACGATAGGCAGGTGGGTCACCTCCTGCATAGAGCTCTGCTATAGGTTGGCGGGCATGGAGCCTCCCAAAGGGATAAGAGCTCATTCTACCCGCCATACCGCTGCATCGGTGGCTACTTCTAGGGATGTCCCTATGCAGGAAATCTGCAGGGCAGCTACCTGGAAGTCAGCACACAACGTCATTTCCCATTACAACATTGACCTTGAGTCACGCCGGGATGCTGGTTTTGGGACCTCAGTTCTCCAGTCCTTATTCCCTAAGTAGGGGGTGCATGCCTTGCTTCCCACCTCCCAGAGAACTGCTAGGAGTCTGCCACAGAGTGTTGATTGAACAACATATCCACGTCCCTAGAAATACAGGTTACTCACCTGTAACAGGAGTTCCAGGAGTGATATATGTTGTTCATCCACACGACTGTGACCTCCCGCTTCGGCAGACCTGGCTTCCAGCGGGCTAGATCTGGCGTCATGGGGCAGAGCCGAGGGTTTTACCACCCGGGTGGGTGGGAGGAGCCAGCTTGAATACCTTCCAGCAACATTTAAAGCGGCAAGGAACCTGCCACAAAGTGTGGATGAACAACATATACCACTCCTAGAACTCCTGTTACAGGTGAGTAACCTGTATTTACAGGTTAGTAACCTGTTTTTATTCCTCCTACCTTGCCCGACTACAAATCATCATGCTTCTGACACAAATGACAAAACATCACATCTTTATTGGCATCATATCTGAGACAGTCATATTTTTCTAGCCAGGCTGTCTGAAAGCAACAATTTCTCTTACTTCGATCATATTCCCAATCCCTATTTTTTTTTTCTCTTCTTCTGTTCACTTTCTTTTATTATCGGCTGGATTGCTCACTTCCTTGAAGTATTTTCACATTGTACTAACTCTTGTTATGGACGGCACGGGTAACAAAAATTTTTGGTCTGTGTAATAAGTGTCTAAGTGTTTTTTGACTGACTCCCAAACCGCAGGCCCCTGCCCACACCACTCCCTTACACTGACTTTGGTGAAGATTCTATGATGTAAAAAATAAAACAGTTTATAAAATAAAAAAATTCAACTATCGCTAGCTTCATAGGAAGTGCTTTATAAACTCACAGAACCTCACTACAAAAACATCACCCCACATCCACACCCCAAACTCCGCAAAACATACTAGCACACTTTATAACTACAGACATGAATGATTCAACTAAGCAGTACATTTTAGATCAGAAATTAATTGCTCTGGCCCCCCCCAGAGCAACAGCCCCACAACCAGCCACAGACATGCCCAACCTACCCGCTTCCCTTTTGCAGTCAACAGAACAGAAACTGAGGGAAAAAGCAGTAAAGCAACACACAATGTAACTAGCCACTGTGACATGTACTGTCTGCAAATTACAAAATATATTTAATATAGGACAAGAGCAATGGCAAAACCAGACCAGAAGACACTTTCAGAGAATTTCCCACTGCCCCCACACAACCACAGAAAATCAGAATGATATCCAGAACTACTGTGATTTAAATACACTTAGTGAGCTTGGCATAATCAAGGTTTTGAAGCTGCAAAAAAAAGAAATGGCGACTGACACACTGTCAGCTTATCATCTGCCCGCACACAACCTCACAACAAAACACCCCATTCCCCAGATCCCCACGACCCCCACACTCAGCAAAACAAATGCCACCTTATAACTCAGACATGAATGAACTAAGCAACACATTTTGTGCAGGAGAAGAATTGTTCTTCTGGCCCCACAAACCAATAGCCGCACAGTAAGCCACAGACATGCCCACATCCACCCACTCACACCGCATGCTAAGCAGCCCTACAGCAAGCCAAAGATGCCCCCCTCCCTTTTGCAGTTACTGGGACTTTCATTAAAGGCTTCAGCAAGCTGTACACAGCAGAAAATGATAAAATTAGAACAAGAGCCACCCCACCACCACACACTTTAATTGCAGCAGGCATGAATGCATATTTGTTGTTCTTGCTCCCTTCCCCAACAACACCAGCCCCACAGCATGCAAGCCAACCATGCCCATCCCCACAAGAAGCCACAAGGCCAGCCCCACAACAAGCCGTAACCTCGTTTGCAGGCAGTGAAGAAGTTTTACAGAAGAGAAAATGCGGAAAATTAACACTCAGTGAACCCTGCCCCCTTTGCAGTTACTGGGCTGGTTGGGGCTTTAATGGCAACAAGTTAGGATTTAAGACAAGCAGCAAATCACAAATGGGAAAAAATAGGCAGTTAAAAAAAATCACACAGTGAGAAGCAGTCAATCGGCAAACTTTTGTAGCACAGATATTGCTCCCTGGACCCTGCCCACCACATTCCTGCCACACCAAAGAATCATGCAGTAAAAGTAAATGCATTTTTAGTCTTAGGCACAGATATTGCCCCCTGCCCACCACATTGCTGCCAAAACCTCCGAAAATACCTTGTCAAAAAAAAAACCTGACTGAGCCTAGCATTCTTCTGTGGCAGTTGAGTGATCCAGCTCCCAGTCTGCCCGCCTTTTGATTTGCAAGCCCACAGCGCAGGAGAAGGAGAAGATGTCCAAACTCCACAAAATAGCAGTTCTGAGTCCCTTAACATGTCGGATGGTAGACCGCCATAACCGCCAATCTTCCTGAAGCTGAACTTCCATGGCGAGGTCCTCGGGTGCCAAAGAGCTCACTGCCTGTCCGACCGTCCTTCTCAATCAATTTGCCATCCTTCTTCCTCATTCTTCTGACTTTCAAATCGTCCGTGGTTTGGCCTTCCAAACGTCACCCTTTATTCCCCATTCCAGCACAGTAAGCCCCGTCCCAGCCCCCCTTGCTATCAGTGATCGGGCTCACTCTAAAAATTGCCCAATCCTGTTATCAGCCTGTGTGCCCTCCCATCCATGTCACCGCGTTCTTCTCTTCTCCTGCCCCTACTCCCTCCTGCCACTGCAGCTCAAAATACAATTGGTGGCCTTCACTCTGACGTCAGCTCCCGGTATTGTTCCCATTGCCAACGTTTCCCCCTCCCTGCCAGCTTGTGAAACACATCATGGCTAGCCAATCGGAACATTGGATACAAACTTTACTAGCTAATAAGCTGCCGTAACACAAGCCAGTCAGGAACTTGCAAGGAACTATGGAAGTACCAGGGTCTCCCACTGCACTTTACCTAGACTAGTGGCCGTTTAGAGCACCATACCCTCGGTGTAATTTTGCTGCCATGCACCATGGAAGCTGACATCAGACGTCAAACCACACTAGCCCACACGAACAGGTAGGGAAGCATCTGCACTAGTCCAAGGCAATCTGCACTATGCCCCGGACTAGTAATTCTGTGTTAAGGTCGAAACCTGCTTGTATTAATGGTTTCTGGTAGTGAAACAACATCACCTCCTTTTACTTTTTGTGACCTATTTATCAGGTAATTTTGAAACCAATGGCCTACATTCCTTGCCAAACCTAGATCATACAACGTTTCGGCAAGCAGATAGTGGTCCACCAAGTCAAATGCCTTTGATAAATCAATATATACCAATCCAGCCATGTCGCCACTGTCTAAGGTATGAACAAGAAAACCCGCATACTCAAACAAGGCAGTCAATGTACTACATTTTTTGTGAAAAAAAAAGAATTATATTACACAGGTTGCAGTGATTCTTCAGCTGGTAGAAGTGTTAAAACTATGGTTTCAAGTGTGATACAATAGCCAATGACTCTAGTTACCTAGGAATTACACTAGAGTCCTGGTGCAGACCCAGTAACTAGATTGCTTGGGTTCTTTTGGTGATGCACTTGATGAAGGTTAGCAAGCTTGAAGTTTAAGCCTTCCCCCCAGTAAGCCATAGTGTGCTAGCACAATTTTAAGAACTTGAAATCCAACAGGAAAAGGCTGAAACCCAACTTGTAATCCAAACACAGTAACACGGAAATCCAAAATTGGAAAAGTACAAAAGACCCCAGCCAGCAGTGTCAGCCCTTGTGTGACCCATGGATGCAGCAGTTCAGCTGAAGCAGGGGACAGCAGACAGCAGTAGGAGGGCAGCAGTTAGAAATAGGGCCCAATGGCCTTGGGATAGGCACTTCATATTCCCTCATGTTCTGCAGAAGCACAGTCCTTCTGGCTCATACCTCTCAGGATACAGCCCTTCTGGCACATACCTCTCAGGACCCAGCCCTTCTGGTTCAGCTCTGAGTTACAGGAGCACTGTGCAGTGTCTTCCCAGTTCCTACGGTGTCCAGACCCCAGGAGCGATCCCCACGGTCCGACTCCCCCCTAGATCTAGAGTACCCTCATGCTCATGACATGTACCCCATGGCTGCTTGTTTCCTGATCCTCCCCACTAGATAAAGACTGGCAGGCCCCTTACCTAGCTCCAGAGCAACCTGGGTAGGATGCAGGTCTCTTTGCTCTGTACAGCTCAGCCCTTCGGTATGCAGCAATATCCCACAGGCTCAAACTCTCAGTGGATCTTCCTAGAATCAATCTTCACTGTTCATTTACACTATTAGGTCAGTGTCTGAGGTACTAGGACCCTGCAGGATCAAAAGCTTTCATAGTTTAGAGCCAGGGGGCTGGCACTGGTGACGGTGCTGCTGCTCATGTAGCACACCTTCACAACTTTCGTTACACAAATGCCTTTCCCTGGCATAGTCTCTGAACAAGATAAGCTCAGGATAAGGCTCACAGTAAATCTGCAGGATGAACTCTCATGAGGGCTCGTAGGATTGTTGGCCTGGCTAGGCCTCTCACTTGGTCTCACAAGCAGTAGGTCTGAACAGTAGGTCTCTCAGACTACCCCAAGCTCCTCAAAAACCCATCAACTTCTTTTCTTTAGTTCACCCTGTTACTATCTAAACAGGGCTGTCACTCTACATATAAACATAGAATTTGACAGCAGATAAGGACCGCTTGGCCCACCCAGTGTGCCCATTTCCCTACCTGATGGATAAGCTGCAGATCCTAGTTAACCAGCAACCTACTTCTTCCTACCCCGACCCCTTAGAATTGCCTTATGACTGTCCCATGCATGCTTGAATTCCACCACTATTTTTGACTCCACAACCTCCTCCGGAAGGCCGTTCCATACATCCACAACCCTCTCTGTGAAAAAATACTTCCTTAAATTACCTCTGAGCCGCCCTCCCTCTCTTTTCAAATTGTGCCCCCTTGTTCTTGCACACCTCTTTTTTTGAAAGATGCTACCCTCTTGGACTTTGTTGATTCCCTTGAGGTACTTGAAAGTTTCTATCATGTCCCCCCTCTCCCTCCTTTCCTCGAGGCTATACATATTAAGCTCCTTAAGTCTCTTTTCATATGTCTTCTGGTGCAGACCCTGCACCATTTTAGTTGCCCTCCTCTGGACAGCTTCCATCCTGTGTATGTCTTTGCGGAGATTGGGTCTCCAGAACTGCTCGCAGTACTCCAGATGGGGTCTCACCAGCTGTCTGTACAGAGGGATAATAACTTCCTGTTTTCTACTGGTGATGTCTCTCCCTGTGCATCCCAGTATCCCCCCAGCCCTCCTTGCTGCCCTCTTACATTGCTTGCCCACCTTTAGGTCATCTGATATGACTACCCCCAGGTCCCTTTCCATTTTTGTTGTTGTTAGTATCTCACCCCCCATTGTGTACTCTTCCCCTGGGTTTTTGTTTCCCAGGTGCATTACCTTGCAGTTCTTAGCATTGAATCAAAGCTGCCATACATTTGACCATTCCTCTAACCTTGCCAAGTCCCTTCTCATCCTTTCCACCCCACCTTGTGCATGAACTCTGTTGCAGATCTTTGTGTCATCTGCAAAGAGACATACTTTTCCTTCCAGTCCCTCTGCAATGTCGCTTATAAGACATTGAGAGGACCCGATCTGTCTACTGAACCCTGCGGTGCCCACTAGTAACCCCCTTTCTTCAGGTGGGCTCCATTTACTATTACTCTCTTTGTCCTATTCTCCAGCCAGTTCTTTACCCAGGCCGTCATCTTGGGACCCACTCCCTGGCTGGCTAACTTGTATATTAATCTTTTATGTGGGACTGTGTCAAATGCCTTGCTAAAGTCTAGGTAGGCCATGTCCACAGCCCTCCCTGATCTACTACTTTGGTCACCAGTCAAAGAAATCTATCAGATTTGTCTGGCATGACCTTCCGCTGAGAATCCATGCTGCCTTAGGTCCTGTGCCCCTCTGGCCTCTAGATACTGACAATTCTTTCCTTCAGAAGTGATTCCATCATTTCCCTACCACTGAGGTTAAACTAACAGGTCTGTAGTTCCTTGCTTCTGCCTTGCTCCCACTTTTTGTGAAGGAATCACACCTGCCCTCCTCCAGTCCTCGGGTACCACCCCATCCTCCCATGATTTGTTAAAGAGGGTAGTCAGTGGTGTCACTAGTTCTACCTTTGGTTCTTTTAGAATTCTGGGATGAATCCCATCAGGCCCCATTGCTTGTCCACCTTCAGTTTTAAGAGTTCTTCAGAACCCTCTTCTGTAAATGGGCTGGTATCAACTTCTGTATCCAGAGTGTTTCCACTGTTTGTTTTAGGTACCTCCCTCTTCCTTTGTAAATACTGAGCAAAATATTTGTTTAGTATCTCTGCCTTTTCAGCTGCCTCTGCCCACCCTCCCTGCCCTTATTAAGCCTCACTATCCCTCCCTTGGTCTTCCTTCGCCTCCTGATGTACCTATAAAGGTTTTATCCCCTTCTTAACTGAGTTGGCTATCTTTTCCTCGGTTTGGGCCTTTGCTGTTCTGACTGCCTTCCCAGCTTCCTTTTGCTTTAACTGATACAGTTCTCTGTCCTGCTCCTTCTGTGATTCCTTGTGCTTCCTGAATGCTTTCTTTTTCTCTTGAACCTTCACTGCCACTTCCTTTGAGAACCATAGTGGTTTCTTACATCGTTTCGTTTGGTTTATTTGCTTCACACAAAGGCTTGTTACCTCTGTGATGACAGTTTTTATTATTCCCTATTGTTCTTCCACCCCTCCTTCCTGCCCATTTGCTAGTGCATTCATTAGGCACTCACCCATTTTGGCAAAGTCAGCCTCCTGAAGTCCAGTACTTTTGCCTTTGCATGGCTTGACTCTATTGCTGTGTTTATTGTGAACCATACTGTTCGATGGTCGCTAGTTCCCAGATGGCTACCCACTTCTACATTTGTGATCCTCTCTTCATCTCCATTTGAGAGAACCAGATCTAAGATTGCTCCTCTCAAGTGGGCTCCAATACTGGTTGTCTAAGGCATGCCCCCTGTAGGGCTTCTAGAATAGCCCCACTCTTCGAAGTGGCTGCTGCAACTGCACTCCAGTTAACATCTGGCATATTCAGATCACCCATCAGCAATATCTCCCCTTTTTCTGCCATTCTAAGTATACTTTCTATCATTTCCTTGTCCATTTCCTCCCCGAGAAGGGAGTCTGTATACAACCCCTGTGCAGATTGTGGTGCCATTGCTGGTCTCCAAATTTACCCACAGTGCTTCTTCTCCTCCCTGTTTACCCTTTTGTTCTGTTGCTTGATTCCTTCCCTTATGTAAAGAGCTACTCCTCCTCCTCTTTACCCTCCCTGTCCCCTCCTGTAGATAGTGTATCCTGGTATGTTTACGCCCAGTCATGGTTTTGTGTGTACCATGTTTCTGTGACTGCTATGATATCCAGATGTTCCTCCTCCATCAAGGCCACTAATTCAGGAAGCTTGTTACTCAGACTACGGGCATTGGTACTCATTGCTCTCCATTTTTGATGGCTTTACCTTCTGTTGCAGCATCCCCACTGACCTTTCTACCTCGGTCTTTTCTCATTTAGTACCCCGTTTTGTAGGGAGAGGCTGTGATTTTCCTGCTGCTTATCAGTGCCTCCCCCCTTGACTACTTTAAAAGCTTGCCAATGAAGCATTTAAACCGATTGCTCAAAAGACTTGTTCCCTTCCTGGACAGATGCAGACCATCCTGCCAGTATAGGCTGGTGTCCCTCCAGGTGGAACCCCAGTCCTCAATGAACTCTGTCCATGTTCCCTCTTCAGCTTCCTGATTGGCCCTTTTAGCCTGCCAGTACAGTATGGAGGTCTATTACATCGTCCTCCTTTCCTCTCGTTCATGTTTCCATCCTCTGACTGGGTGGCTGGTGGGGTCAACGGCACAAAGATGGCAATCCCCATGTTTGTACAGGATCCTTGTGCTCCAAAGTCCTTTATATAGATATAGATTTATATACAAAACATTTCATTTAATGCACTAGTTAGGGTTAAACTGACAAAGGTAGGGAAATGTGGTGTTTGGGTTTTCAACCCTAACATCCCACCCCAACCCTCTGGCAGCAACAGGAAAAACCATTACGATTTCACCTCTCCTGTGTCTTCGCAGATCAGGCATGGGGTGTTCCTTGGGGTTGTCAACCCTAACACTCAAGCCATTCCATCATTAAAAAAGCTGAGACGGCCCACTGGCGCAGCGGTTGGATTTCCGCTTGCGACGCCAGCGGCCCGGGTTCGGGAACAGACTCAGGTGCTGGAGGGCCGGCTGGGGAGAGAAGGCTTGAGCGTCAGCTGATGGCTCGCCTTCTCTCGGGGGGAGGGCGGGGATGCGACCCGGCGCTTGCTGACCCCTAGGGGAGGCTGGGGGCACAGCAGTGCACGGGGTCCCACTTACTAAGGAGGCGCCGTGAACGTTGGCGTCAGCATTACGTTGTGGCACACCATGCCTCCGGGGAGCAAATGGGAAAAGAGCCCCGTACCCGACCAGATGACGGTCGCCAGCTCCCATAGCCGCGGTGACTCGAGGACAGTGCACGCACCATCCCTGGCAACACCTCCAGAACAGGTTTATGCTGGTCACTCCCACCGCGCCTGCCCCTGGACGGGGGGACCCACCCAGCTAAGGGTTATGTCTGGGGTCACCTGGGGCCATATATGGGGGTGAAGAGGTGGCTGCTCCAAGGCAGTGTGGCTCAGTGGGCATAGGTGGCCTGAAGGAGAGGCTGGAGGATTGGAGTGGGATGTTAGGGTTGGAAACCCTAACACCACATTTCCCTACTTTTGTCAGTTTAACCCTTACTAGTGCATTAAATGAAGTGTTTTGTATATTAATCTATATATAAAGGACTTTGGAGTACAAGGCTGCTGTACAAACATGAAGATTGCCATCTTTGTGTCGTTGACCCCACCAGCCATCGAATCAGAGGGCTAGGAAGCCTAGAGACTGAAGACAGAAGCATGGAAAGAGAGAACAAACTAGTGCTTTAATAAAATTATTTGCAATGAATTTCCTTACTTTTTGAGATAGTATAGTCATATCCTCATTTGCCTGTGAGAGCACAGTGCCGTCTGAGTCCTGTGCTTCCATCCCACCATTGAGACATACATCTGTGTTCCTCTGGAAGTGCAGGGCCCAGCCATGCGCTTCCTTTTGTGCCAAATCAGCTATTTGTTTCCTTTGCTGTACGACTTCTTGAACTTCCACTGTTATTCTATGGGAATTTGCATTTTTTATTTGTTATACTTTTTTTAAATTGTCCCTACATGTTTGGTACCTTGTCTATCCTGCAGGTTGTCCCACAAGCCCAGCGGGCTTTGGACCTGAGCCAGTTCTCTGAGTGGCACGCCAGGACCCGCTTGACGACACCGACGCCACTTCCGTGGGGCAGGAGCGCTACACCACTTGGAATTCTCCCCAGCCAGAAAACCACAAGCCCGGCTGCATCTCCTCGTAGCGGGCAGCAAAGCCGTAACTCTATTCCAGGTTGCCCCGCAAGCCCACTGGGACTTTGGACCCTGAGCCTGCTGCTGGCGCAGTGCGGCCAGGACCCGCTGACGACACCGACGCTCCCCTGAGGCCTCCCCCTTGGGGCAGGAGCGCTACACCGCTTGGACTTCTCTCCCGCCAGAAAACCACAAGCCCAGCTGCATCTCCTTGTAGCGGGCAGCAAAGCCGTAACTTTATTCCAGGTTACCCCACTAGCCCACTGGGGCTTTGGACCCTGAGCCCGCTCCTGGCACGGTGCAGCCAGGACTTGCTGACAACACCGACACTCCCCTGAGGCCCCCCTCCCCTTGGGGCAGGAGCGCTACACTGCTTGGACTTCTCCCTGGCCAGAAAACCACGAGCCCAGCTGCATCTCCTCGTAACGGGCGGCAAAGCCATAACTCTATTCCAGGTTGCCCCACAAGCCCACCGGGGCTTTGGACCCTGAGCCCGCAGCCAGGACCCGCTGATGACACCGGCACTCCCCTGGGGCTCCCCCCCATGGGGCAGGAGCGCTACACTGCTTGGACTTCTCCCTGGCCAGAAAACCATGAGCCCGGCTGCATCTCCTCGTAGCATGCGGTAAAGCCGTAACTGTATTCCAGGTACGTCCTCCCAGCTCCTGGGCTCCGTTGGGGTTTTTGTGAAAAAGGCGCCGATTATCCCAATGGCTGTGCTTTCCTCTGGTGGCTTGCTGATTGGTGCGCCTCTTTTCATGCTGTCTACCGTAGACGCCTCAATCCTCGCCTACCCAAGGGAATGTAGTGTCACTGGCGGTTACCGGCGGTGATCCGAAATCAGTTGGAATAGTGAACTTTTCCTTGTCCGGACTGACTTATACTTAAAATAGCTGTTTTTTCTTGCAATCTTGTTGCACGCTCCCTTGGGGACCTAGTCTGCTGCTAAAACGTTACAGGAAAAGTGATTTACAGCGCTTTTTGTGATTCTTGTCCATATGTTTTCATAGTTATTGAATAACCTTTCTCAGGAGAATTTAATGCTGACTGTTACCCAAATTGCACTGTACTAATCTGCCATTTTCTTTGCCTGTCCTCTCTCTCTCTCTCTCTCTCTCTCTCCCCCCCACCCCCCAACAACTGTTACCTTGCTTCTCCGTCCTACCTTGTACTGCGCGCCCATTTTCTTTTGTCCCTCGTGTGATAACGCCTTTCTTTTCTCTCTTCTGACTCCTCCCACTACCTGTCACTGCTTAACCCACTCTCCCTGATCTATCCTGCAGTTGCCCCACAAGCCCACGGGCTTTGGACCCTGAGCCACTTCGGAGTGGCCAGGACCGCCGACAACACCGACGCTCCCCTAAGAACCCCCCCGATAGGGCAGGAGCACTACACCGCTTGGACTTCTCCCCGGCCAGAAAACCATGAGCTCAGCTGCATCTCCTCGTAGCGGGCGGCAAAGCCGTAACTCTATTCCAGGTATGTCTCCCCAGCTCCTGGGCTCCGTTGGGGTTCCTTCAAAAAAGGCGCCAATTATCCGATTGGCTGTGCTTTACTCTGGTGGCGTGCTGATTGGTGTGCCTCTTTCACGCTGTCTACTGATTGGATCGCCTTCAATCTCCTCTCTACCCAAGGGAATGTAGTGCCGCTTAGGCGGTTACCTCGGGTGGTGAGCTGAAATCAGTTGAAATAGTGAACTTTTCCTTGTCCGGACTGACTTATACTTAAAATAGCTGTTTTTTTTTTGCAATCTTGTTGAACGCTCCCTTGGGGGCCTAGTCTGCTGCTAAAGCGTTACAGGAAAAGTGATTTCTAGGGACATGGATATGTTGTTCATCCACACTATCTGGCAGGTTCCTTGCCACTTTAAATCTTGCCGGAAGGTCTTCGAGCTGGCTCCTCCCACCCAGCCGGGTGGTAAAACTCTCGGCTCCGCCCCATGATGCCAGATCTTCCTTACCGCATGGAAGCTCAGGTTCCCTCCTTAACGCTCTGCGTGTAGACTGGATCCTAAGTCTTCGGTTCACCCGAAACTTATTCTAAAATTTTCAAGACTTTGGTCAAGTTACTCCCTCACGGCTGCGATGGACAAATTGACTCCCGGATTTCGGCGGTGCCCATGTGGGCAGAAAATGTCCAGGACGGATCTGCACTCCACGTGCGTCTACTGCCTCAGCCTAGACTATGACCCGCAGGCCTGCGAGTTATGTCGTTCGTTTTTGGCCAACGTCCTGGAAGACCAGACTGCCTGGTTACAGCTTGGGCGCCCTGAGAAGCGCTACCCACTGGTGAAGTCGAAAGAGACCCGTTGGGCGGTTACCGCGTCGGCTGGCTTGGCTGAGCAACTCAAGCAGATGATCGCTTTCGAGGAGGAGGCGGCACAGGCCGCATCATCCTCTTCCTCGGTCACGGCATTTATCCTGCTCTCTCTGGGTACCTCATATTCAACTTCTTTTAAGGAGCTTTGCCAGTCCCTTTCCACAAAGGGAGAGGGGCCATCAGGACATTCTTCTCGGTCCAAAAAGAAGGACTCTAAAGGTAAGTCCCACCATCGGCATTCGTGGGAGCGGGAGAGGTCCCCTTCCCCGGACAGTCGACATTGACTTCAGTCGAGGTTGCGGCTAAGGCCGCTGGCTTCACGGTGTCCCTCTAGGTCAGCGGCCGAGACACCGTCAACGCTGATCGAGATTTTTTCGACTGTGCCGGACGGCTGTCGACTGGTGAAGCTGACATCCCTTCTTTACCAGTTTCCCCGGTGGAGACCGAGGACTTGCCCTCACCTCCGGTGCCGGAATTCCCGGTCAAGGCTTCCGAGCCGAGGGAAGAGCGAGTGTCCCCCACCCCTTCCCAGACCTGTCCTCGGAAACACCAAGGATCTTGGTCTCAGTCTCGGACATCCTCTCGGTCCAGCCAATCCCACCAACATCAGCGGTCTCGGTCTTGGCACCGAAGTAAGTGGTGCCGCCACTTGTCCTTGTCTTCCTCCTCGGAAGAGGAGAGGCTTTGGTGCAAATTGCGTCGACGCTACGAGGACCTGATGTGGCAGCAGTTACTTCTGTCGGGGAACAAGCCGACGCCGTCGCTTCCGCCATCAAGTGGCTTGACTGCCAAAACAACTTCTCGCCAGGGTCGAGGTGCCCAAGCCTGGGCTGCTGTTTGGCCAAAACCAGCTGCCCCACCGATTGTGGTGGAACCTCTGCCTACACAACTGAAATCAGGGGCGCCGACCAAGGACTTGGAGGCAGTATAGCGCAGTGGTCTAAGGCTCTGAGCTGCAAATTTGGTGACATCCAGCAGACCAGACCTGGATTGAATCCCACAGCTTCCACTTGCATACTGTGTGACCCTGAGCAAGTCACTTAACCTCCTTGTGCTCCCAGGTCGCTCCTGTGAAAAAGCTTTCAGCTTAGTGTGCTATACCTGGTTATATAACTAAATAACAAGGACTCTCGGTTGGGTCAGGGCCTGCCTCACAGGTTGTCGGTCACCCTCACTCCCAATCGTCCTTGGCAGGTGGAGGGTGGCTCAGGCCCCAGGCAGCTCTTCGCAGACTCCTCGGAGTCTGATGACGACTCCTCCCTGTTCTCCAGGCCCATTGACCTGGAGTCCTCTGGGGGCCAGTCAATGGACGAAAGCCCATCGTCCTTCATGGGTCTGCTTTGGCTCATCTCGGAGTCCACCAGGATGCAGCTCAAGCCTGTATCCAAGTGGGCCAAGTATCCCCTAACGGAGATACTGGACCGAGGGGATCCACCCACGGAGGCCTTTCCGGTGGCTGAAGCCATTGTTGGCCCAACCTTGGAGCTCTGGCAGCAGCCTGCTTCCTGTCCTGCACCTTAGGCCAGGATGGCCAGGAAGTATGTGGTCCCTACCGGCTCTTTGTCCGGTTTTTCAGAACACCCCTCCACCAAGGGATTGGTCACCGATAGTGTTTTCCGGCATTCCAGGAATGCTAGGGATGTGGATAAGCCCCCTGACAAGGAGTCCAAAAAGTTGGACTGTGCCGGGCGCAAGGTGTATGCTGTGTCCTCCCTTGGCCTCCGCCAGGCCAGCTCAGCCGTGCTGATGGCACACTTCTCCCACGCCCTCATGGGCTCCCTGGATGAGGTGATCCCTCATCTCCTGTCCGACCTGCAGACCACGGTCCAGCAGATATGGGACCAGGGAAGGGCGGTGTCAAAACAGCAGCTCCAAATGGCTCTGGACATTGGAGAGTCCTGTGCCAGATCAGTTGCGGCCACGGTGGCCATGCGCCGCAGAGCATGGCTGAGGATATCCACCTTCACGGCGGATACCCAGCATAAACTGGTGGATGCCCCCTTCCTGGGGACCGACCTGTTCGGCCTTGGAGTGGAAGGTCACCACCAGCTGATCAAAAAGTCCAATGCCACTCTGGACTCGGTCACCTCCGTCCAGAAGGACAAGGGCCATAGACAACAGCAACATAAGTCCTTTCGACCTTCTGCACTTGCGGCACGTCTGGCCCAACAGCACCAACACCAGGGCCAGCAGGCTCAAGGCTTGGCACCCCAAACCTCAGCTTCTCCGAGGCTTCCAATAGGAAGCAGGGAGGTAAGGCCCAGGAGGTCCCTCGGCCGGTCCTCCTCTACAGCCTGCCCAGTGACGGTTGAGGGTGTCGCCCCAGCCCCGCTACTCCCCACTGGGTTCCCCTTGGGGATGGCTCCTCCACTTCCTTTCCACCTGGTCCCTATCACCACGGACCATTGGGTGTTGGAGGTGGGAAAGGGCCTGCCCCTGAGTTCCGAGCAGGCCCGCCTCCGCAGCCGGGCCGCCCTGGGGCTATGGAGTCCGCTGCCTCGCTATTGGCTTGCTGAGCCGATATTGCCCTGCTCCTCAGAAAAGAGATGATCAGGAAGGTGGCGGATCCTCCTCCAGACCCGGGGTTTGTGTCCAGGTACTTCCTGGTCCCAAAACAGACGGGGGGCTGGCGCCCCATTCTTGACCTGCACGACCTGAACAGGTTCCTAAAGTCTCGGAACTTCAGGATGGTCACTCTGGCTCAGATAATCCCATCCTGGGAACGAGGCTTGTGGTTCTGTTCTCTAGACCTTCAGGACGCGTTCTTTCACTTCCCAATCCGTCCGTCCCACCAGAGATTCCTCCACTTCAGGGCAGAGGGATCCCTCTACGAGTTCTGGGCCATGCCCTTTGGCCTTTTTCTAGCTCCCAGGGTCTTCACCAAATGCATGGCAGTGGTGACAGCATTCCTGCGGCGCCAAAGGGTCCGGGTGTACCCCTACTTGGACAACTGGCTGATTGCAGCCCCCTCCAGAGCAGAGGTGGAGCGGTCCAGAGATCTTGCCCTCCAGGTTTGCTCTCACCTTGGCCTCCTCATCAACGTGGCCAAGTCAGAACTCGTGCCAAAGCAGGTGATCCAATTCATCGGGGCAGAGCTCGACTCTCTACGAGCCAGAACATGGTTCCCGGCAGACAGGGCCGAGGTTCTTTCCTCCTTTGCGCAGTCATTTCAGGTTGGGCAATTGCGCCCTGCCCGGGACTTCCTGCACCTCCTGGGCCTCATGGCGGCCTGCACCAGCGTTGTCCATTGGGCCCGTTGGTACATGTGTCCCCTACAATAGGGACTGGCCAGCCAATGGTCACAGCACTTCGATCCGCTTGATCAGCTAGTGACAGTGACTCAGGGGATGTGGAACGCTCTCCAGTGGTGGACAGTTCCAGCACATATGCAGGAGGGCATCCCATTTGTCCGCCTCGAGCCGACGGTCTCTGTATCGACCGATGCCTCTTTGATGGGTTGGGGTGCCCATCTGGTGGAGCACAGAGAGCACGGCCTCTGGTCCCCTCGGGAGTCCCGATGCCACATCAACCTGCTGGAGCTCCGAGTGGTTCATCTAGCCCTCACTGCCTTCGCTCCGTTTCTACGGGATCAAATGGTTCAAGTCCACACAGACAATACCACAACCATGTACTGCCTAAACCGCCAGGGCGGGACGTGCTCCATGCCTCTGTGCAGTGAAGCTCTCCGCATTTGGTCACTCATGCGCAGCCGGGAGGCGGATCTCCTTGTCATCCATGTGGCAGGAGCCTCCCACACCCTGGCCGATGCCCTAAGCCGGATAGGGGCTGCATCCCATGAGTGGTCTCTCCTGCCGGAGGTAGTACAAGATCTGTTCTCCCACTGGGGCACGCCTCAGGTGGACCTGTTTGCCTCCAGGGAGAATGTGAAGCCTGAGGCTGTTCCATGCCGGCCCCCCCTCAGCAGGGCTCGCTGCAGGGGGATGCCTTCTCGAGGCCGTGGACCCCGGGCCTCTTCTACGCCTTTCCTCCTTTTCCCTTGATCCACAAGGTGCTTCTCAGGGTGAAGAGGGACAAGGCGCAGGTGATTCTGGTAGCCCCAGACTGGCCCCGCCAGTTCTCGTATCTAGATCTCCTCAGTCTCAGTTCCAGGCTCCCGAGGCGGCTTCCAGCCCGCCTGGAACTGATCTCAGTCAATCAGGGGAAGATATTCCATCTGGACCTTCAATCCCTGCACCTGACGGCCTGGTTCCTGAGCGGCTAGAGTTCCAGGCCTTGGGTCTTTCCACGAGGTCCTCAACGTCGTTGAGGCATCCCATAAGGAGTCGACCGGAAAATGCTATGCCTTCAAATGGAAGAGATTCTCCATTTGGTGTCAGGGCAAGGGCCTGGACCCTTCCTCCTGTTCCTTGGCAAGCATTCTGGACTACCTGTGGTCCCTTTCTCAGCAAGGGCTTCGGTCGACGACCCTTAAGGTGCATCTGGCAGCCATCTCTGCTTATTGGGCGCGGGCCAGGAAGCAGTCGATGGCGCAGGAGAAGGTGATCGGGCGCTTTTTCAAAGGCCTTGATCATATATCCCTTCCGGTGCGAGAACCTCCACCTCTGTGGGATCTACTGCTGGTATTGGCTAAGCTCAGGGGCAAGCCATTCGAACCGATGCACAAGTGTGATGTCTCTCACCTGTCGTGGAAGACCGCCTTCTTGGTGGCTATCACGTCAGCCAGAAGGATGGGAGAGCTCCAGGCGCTTTCCATCGGGTCTCCTTATCTGGTCTTCCACAGGGACAAGGTTGTCCTGCGTCCCCACCTGAAATTCCTTCCGAAGGTGGTGTCAGAGTTTCACCTTAACCAGGTGTTGACTCTGCCAGTGTTCTACCCCAATCACACCTCGGAGGCTGAATATAGGCTCCATACTTTGGACCCTAGAAGAGCGCTCGCTTATTACAAGGAGCGGACGGCTGAAGTTCGGGGAGAGGTTCGCTAGCTGTTTGTCACCTACGCTGAAGCCGCACCTGGCAGACCTGCAGCCAAGCGGACGATAGGCAGATGGGTCTCCTCCTGCATAGATCTCTGCTATAAGTTGGCGGGCATGGAGCCTCCCAGAGGGATAAGAGCTCATTCTGCCCACCATACCGCTGTATCGGTGGCTGCTTCCAAGGATGTCCCTATCCAGGAAATCTGCAGGGCTGCTACCTGGAAGTCAGCACACACCTTAATCACCCACTACCACATCGACCTTGAGTCACGCCGGGATGCTGGTTTTGGGGCCTTGGTTCTCCAGTCTTTATTTCCCAAGTAGGGGGTGTGCGTCTTGCCCTCCCTCCTCCTGAGAACTGCTAGGAGTCTGCCAGATAGTGTGGATGAACAACATATCCATGTCCCTAGAAATACAGGTTACTCACCTGTAACAGGAGTTCTAGGAATGGTATGTGTTGTTCAGCCACATGATCCATCCCGACCTCCCTGGCTTCAACGCAGCACAACCTGGCTTCCAGCGTGGCGAGATCTGGCATCGGGGTGGAGCCGAGAGTTTTACCACCCGGGTGGGTGGGAGGAGCCAGCTTGAAGACCTTTCAGCAAGATTTAAAGCGGCAAGGAACCTGCCAGACAGTGTGGATGAACAACATATACCATTCCCAGACCTCCTGTTACAGGTGAGTAACCTGTATTTGCAGCACCTCCTGCCGGTGCTTTGTGCCGGCTCCCCACCCACCCCCAACCTCACCCACTCTGGGTGGGCACTTGCTTATATAGGACTTGGTCTGTCATATGACTAAGTCCCCAGAATCCAGTTTGCTCCTTGTACTGCATTGCCACCAGGGGGAGTTTACAATTGTTACTTCCTGAAAACAGCCTGGTTTCTTCAAGGCTTGCACTGGCTACCAAGCCCTGCTAATCCTACATTTTCTTGGATCAGTGCTATTTCCTACAAATCGTGCCTTGCAAGGGGATTGCTGCTCAATCCCTGGCATTTTTTTCTTGTGTGCTCATTTGGTATCCTTGTATATTGCTACTTACCAGCCCCAGCATCCTCTGACTGCCGTCTATTAGATTTCCCCACTCAGAATTCCCTGATCTCATTGTTTCCCTCATGTTCTAAGCAACAATCACTCAATCTGTCCACAATGACATACACTAGACCACGTGCAAATACTGTCCCTTGTCCCAAAGTGTACCTTGTACAAGGAATTATGGGTAAATACCGCCTGGGTGGTATACCCCTTATCATACTTGCTCTATTCAGTATGAACATAATGTCATTCCTTATTCCCAGTGACCATCTTAGCAAGGGGTCTGATACCTGGGATTTTCGCTTCTCCAACTCAAGTATTACTAAACACAGGCCGGTAGCTACTTGGCTCTTTATCTTGTACCCAAAGGGGCTGCACCTATTATTTGCTTCTTGGGCTTGAAAAGTAGAGTAGGAGGTTTGTTCATATGCTACTCTCTCACCCGGTAAGGGTCTGCTTCTTGGCATTGCTTTTACTCCTTCTGGCAGGCGTCATTGAGGTCAATCCTGGCCCTCTCACTCTCCTTACTACCGAAGCCCTATCTCGTCTTCCAAGGAAAGGGCTCCTTGTTGCCCACATGAATATCAGGAGTCTAACGTGCCACAAGGATGAACTGGAGGTATGGATGAAAGATTACAACCCTGACATCCTCTGCCTCTCTGAAACATGGCTAAAACCCAGTATACTTGACACTCTCTGCACAATTGCCAACTACTCCCTGATACGAAGTGATAGGTTGAAAACCAAGCATCAGCGGTGGTGTTGTCATCTATCACAGATCTCCCCTCGACCTAAAAACAGTCCTCGACCCGGCCTCCTCTGAGCTTTGTGAACAGCTACATGTCACTGTTACATTAGGAGCAAAGAAGCTCCATATCATTTGTGCCTATAATCCTCCCTCTGGTGGCCTGACTGGATTACAAGACCTACTCGACAAAACATTTTCAAATATAAACCAAAACGAGGCTATAATTCTTGGGAATATTAACCTAAATTGGCTGGGTCCTGCTCATAGTTCCCTGGTGTCGGTGACCAGCACTTATAACCTATATCAGATGATTACTGAACCATACACTTATTTTCTCCATGTGGGCCTCAGGAGCCCCGCCATCTCCTCCACCTCGTTATGTTACCTTCACAAATTTTGGACAGCTCGACGAAAAGGCGTTCCTTCAGGACATGTCTTGTGTAAACTGGTCTGATATCTACTGCACAGACAGTGTAGAAGAGGCTCTGCACATTTTTCTAAAAAAACAATTACTGCTATCCAGTCTAGGCATGCCCGTAAGATCACCAGGAGAGCAAAAAGCAAGCAAACTAGGTGGCTACACAAGGACCTCCTTACCGAACTACGTGAAAGAGATAAGCTATGGAAGTGTTTCAAACAAACTGGGCGTATGGATGATTTTAACACTTATAGGGTCTGCAGAAATCTCTGTAAAAGGAAAATAAGATTAGCCAAAAGTAAATACTGTCAGGACCTGCTCGTGAGCTCAACATCAGACTCTAGGAAATTTGGGGCCGATATCAAAACCATTTTGGGATCCTCCCAGTCCCATACCCCCAAGGATATGATACTAAATAGGGTGCACTGTAATGATCCAAAGACCAGCGCAAATGCTCTAAACCAGAAGTTCTCGGATCTGTCTCTGTATACCTCTGCTTTCCCACCACAGACCTCTCCCCTCCAGGACAGAGGGCCCCACAGGACACTTGGCTCCTTTACAGCTCCACAGATATCTCTGCATACTCCTCCCTTTTACTTTAAGGCAATTACTGCACAAGAGGTCTTTAAATTTCTCTTATCCATATCTGGCAACACTAGTGTCGGGTCTGACCTCCTCGAACCATGTTTACTCAGACTTGCTGCTGCCTACATAGCATCCCCACTGGCGAAAATGTATACATTATCCCTGACCACTGGCACTGTCCCGGTCCTATGGAAATTTGCTCGAATAACTCCTGTCTTTAAAAAAGGGGACAAAAAAGATATCAACAATTACAGAACTATTGCTATTCTCTCAGTTTTGTCCAAACTACTTGAAAAGGCTGTCGCTACCCAAACACGTGACTTTCTATCAAAGTGGAGTATCCTATCTGATGCCCAACATGGTTTCTGGAAAAACCATAGCACATCTACTGCAGTACTGAAACTTACCTCAGATATTCTCTCAAACATGGACTCAGGCAGACTCACTGGTGCTGTTTTTATAGACCTTACCAAGGCCTTTGACCTTGTGGACCACCCCCTACTTCTACCCTGCTTGCACAGCCTGGGCTTCTCCTCTCCAGTTGTACACTGGTTTAGCAGCTATCTATACGATAAGTCATAAGCAGTTAAATTCAACCCAGCCATTTCCGAGTCTGCCTCAGTAAACATGGGTGTACCTCAAGGCTCCATCCTGTGTCCTCTCCTCTTCTCTCTCTTTATAAATAATGTCCCCTGTGCACTGAAAAATTGCTCATCTCTCTTGTACGCAGTTGATCTTGTCATTTATACCAGCGATAACAAAGTGGAGAATCTAAACTCGGCACTCTCAACTGATTTCAGAAATATACAGAACTGGCTGTACGAACACAAGCTGGTCCTAAACATGAAGAAAACCAAGGTCATGCTTTTTGGCTCTTCCCCTAAACTTCGTAGGTGCCCCTCCTCCCTTACAGTCCACGACTTAGGTGATACAAAACTTGAAACGGTCTCATCTTTTAACTGTCTTGGTGTCCTGCTCGACCAATCCCTTGATCTGAGCCTGCACATTCAATCCGTCTGCAAGACTGTAAATAGCAAACTTGGTGCAGCATACAAATCTGGTTACTTGCTAACACCATCTGCTAAAAGCCACTGCTAGGGGTATACTGCTACCTTCCCTAACCTACAGTGCCCCCATCCTCTCTAGTGCTCACAAAACTGCCATTCAGAAATGGGATGTCACTTACAATAACATATGTCGATATGCATCCTCCTCCTCAAGACAAAAGCACCGCTTTCAGCTTTACGATGACTTAGGATGGCTCTCCCCCATGGCAAAAAGGCAATATTATCTGGGTTCCCTTACTGACTCTATTGTAAGGCTCAAACCCCAAAATATCTGGCAGAGCTTCTAATTCCCCACTCAGTCCCTCATGGTCTGAGGTCTGCGGACAACTCTCTACTACAAGTTCCAAGATGCTCTACCACAAAAGGCCCTGGGGCTTTCAAGTGTGCAGCTCCCCAGTTCTGGAATACTCTTCTCCCTGAACTCAAATCGGCTGGGTCTCATCAGTGTTTCAAGAATGAGCTTCGCCATTATCTATCGCGTACTGGCCCCTGCACTTGCTTTGATCCCATCTGATGGTCCTGATTATATCGCATGCCGCAGTGCTCTCTCATTCCTTTTCTATTCCTCTCTGTATATGTCCTGACCTCATTTCCCTAAGTCCTATAGGCTTGCCTGCCCATGATGTTTCTCATATCTCTCAAACCCTATCTCCCTCCTTCTGTATCTCCGCTCTAACTCTTTCATGCCATGATCCCTCTGCCTTGTCTCTTTCTTGCCTGGTCCTCTACCTTCTCACCTCCCTCCTGTACATGTCCTTCCCTACTCCTGCTTCCTGCTATGATCCCTCTGTCCTGTCTCTCTCTTGCCTGGTTCTCCACCTTTTCCCCCTTACTCCTACTACTCTGTCTTCCTTTTCTTACCCTCTTCTCATTATATTATCTTACTCCTCCTGCCCTCCTCCTCCACTTTAATCCTATAGACCTTATTTTTCAGAGTTAGACCTGATACCCAATTCTGTACAAACTGTATTTGCTTGAATTATCCTGTGTTTATCTACTCAACAATTGCTACTTGTCTTGCCTACCGTGGTTTACTGTTATGCTTTCTGTTTCCTTACAGTTGTACCACAATAAATCTGTTTTCACCACATGAGAACCTGCAGTGCTACCTACTACCTCTGTTATGTTGAATTAGTTCCCTCAAGGTTCCTACATTGTGTACATTTGCTCATTTCCTTCTATAATGTATTGTTTGCTTCTCTCCCTGTTCAAAATGTTCTTGTACCTGTTCATTATGTTGTACTCTCCCGGGTCGTGCCTGAAAATAGTCATTGTGTTGTGTAGCCCACTTACCCGGTTAACAAAAACTAAATAAAATAAGTATGTGTTATTCTTGCAGTACTCATTAAGACCTTTGTTTTGATATATAGATTGTCCCTTAAGTCCAAAGAATGAGGAAGTTATGGCTTGTTGAAGTTCCAGTGTTATGCAGTGGGAATTTGCATATTTTATTTATTTATTTTTATTTATATTGCTAGGGCTCGAAATATAGCCTTTCCGTATTTCTGTGGAACGGTAGTTTTGCTGCAGGAAATGTTGATTTACAAGCTGCATTTCCGTCTGGAAATGTTATTCGCGATCTTGACTGCGGGAGCAGCAGAGAGACTCTGAGCCAGGATTAACTGAGAAGCTCACTGTGTATGCCATAGACGGGGTACTTGGAAGAAAAAAAAAGGCAGGTCGGAATAGCAGCCAGTACGGATGATGGTGTTGAACTTTGGAAATAGACACAGCGTGGCCAGCTGGGGAGGGTCCTTCATGGAGGAAAGTCAAAGCATTGTCCCGCATTTAAACAGACTAAAATTACTAATGGCAGGAACAGGCCTTGTGATTAGAAGTCCCACACTGATAACAGACTGCTGTCTTTGTGTAGAATGCAATCTGACACCACTTTGGGGGTCGCACAGTGAGTATTGCTGTTGGCGTGCACAATCTGGCTGCACTGATTTAGTGTTTATGAACCATTTAACAGCAGGGTAAGTGTCTTCTGTTGTGATGCAGAAGACCATGTATTTGAGAAAAGGATACTGCTGGGGGAAAAACAAAACTTTGTCTAAATGGGACTAGAAAGCGATCCCAGACAGAAGTGCCTGCTCTTAAGAACAGAGATTCCTATCTTGTCAGTGAGGCAAAAATATAAGACACTGTTTTTGCCTACAGACAGCGAGAAAAAAAGCTGTTACCACAGTTAATAGGCATCTAAAAAAGAAAAACAATCTAAGTCAGTGCCTGTTGAGACAGTCTGAAACTTGTCACAGTCAAAAAACGATCAGCAGTACCTGCCTGCCTTGTTCAGTCAGGGTATTGCACAGAATGGGAGGGGCGATCAATACCTATACTCCTTATTCAGGGTGTAATATTGAATTTACAGACATCACTTGACTGTGTCTGAAAAAGATAACTCCTATCAGTCAAATATTCCACAATCAAATCATTAGGTCCCCTGCTTAAACAGAACATATTCTTTATTACTCAGTCAGGGTAAAAAGAAACAACACCTCTCATTTGATTTTGGACCTGATAAAAGAAAAGAAAAAAACTAATGTTTCTCAGTTGTGGTGAAAAGCACCGTTAATCATCAAAGTGTATTTTGTTTGGTTTTTGTAATCTTTGTGTGGAAATGTAACATTTGCCCTGGAAATGCATGCTGAGATACCCACATTTCCAGAGGAAAATGTACCGCAGAGGGCATTATTTCAAGCCCTGATTGCCCTTAAATGTTTGGTGGGGTGGAAATCTATGTAATTGTAGTAATGCTGATTAAGACCTTTGTTTTGATATATAGATTTCCCTGAAGTCCACATATTGAGGGAGTTATGTCTTGTTAAAGTTCCAAAGTTATCCTGTTGGATTTTTAATTTTTTAATTTTTATGTGGTATCTAATTTTAAGACCTTTGTTTTGATATATAGATTGTCCCTTAAGTCCAGATATTGAGAGAGTTCTGGCTTGTTGAAGTTCAAATGTGGGGAAAAATACTAAGTCCATATTCTTTTTTCGTTTAAGGGAATCCTTTTTCGTTTAAATGAAAAAAACATACGAAAAAGAGCCCTTTCATACAAAAAAAAAAGAATGTGAAAACAAGCTGTCCAAATTCTTTTTTCATATGAGGGGATCCTTTCTTGTGTGAACAAAAAAAGCTCACGAAAAAAGATCCTTTCATACGAAAAAAGAATTGGGACTTATTTTTTTTTCAATTCTTTTTCATATGAAGGGATCCTTTTTCGTGAGCTTTTCGTTCATACAAAAAAAGATTCCCTCATACAGAAAAAGAATTTGGACTTCATTTTTTCCAGTTCTTTTTCGTATAAAGGGATCTTTTTTCATTAGCTTTGTTTGTTCATATAAAAGGATGCCTGCATCTATGGAGAATTTGAATTCAGTTTTCTTTTTCCAGATTCTTTTTCATGTAAAGGATCTTTTGTATGGTTGAATTCTTTTTTCATATGGCCATATAAAAAAACAAAAGCGAATCATGAAAAAGGATTTAAAAATGTAAAAAAAAACTCACTTTGGGGTCATTTTTCCAACAGTTAAGTGCAGTATCCACCTACGGGGTCCTGATGACCAAGATACACGTGTTGGTGTCTCTGCAGGATGTTATGTTTGTGTGTTTTGAAATTTATTTGTGTATGAAAAAAAATGGAAACAAGATAGCGGCTATATGAAAAAAGATTTTTTCCTCATGAAAAAGGATTGGGCCCCATATGAAAAAGGATCCTTTCTTGCATAGACCAAATTCTTTTTTCGTCCTAAGCACCTATCCAAAAGACTGTTCTGAGCATGCTTAGAACCAAAATTTTAATATGTAATTACTTTGGAAAAGAGTAGTATTTTTTTCACCAAACCAGCAAAAGGCACATCTGTGGGCCAAGCCCTTTCTACCCTGACAATTTCAGAATCAAAATTCCAAACTGTCTGGGTGCAAGGTGATGACAAAAGGCAGCAAAAAAACATGAATTTTTTCTTTTTTTTTTTTTTGCTATTCACGTCTCAGAATCTGCACATCTGACTGGAACAGAACTTGGCATAAAAGAGATCTACCCCCAGGACTGATCATGCAACCTTTTGTGCAAATCCGTAGAACGGTTCCGAAGATGATAAAGTACAAAATTTGAGGTTTAACATAACAAACCCCTGCTCAACCCTAACTATTGTAACGCTTCCGTGCCACTATATTTGCCCCCATTGTGGTGTGTTAGCTTCCCTTGAGTTTGTAGCAGCCCTCCTGGGTTGCTGTCCAGTCAGATCGGTGGGGTTGTGTGTGCGTGTCAGGTTATGGGTTGCTGGCCAGGGCTTGTGTGCATGGAATGCTGGGGAGGAGCCCCTTGCAACACATGCTTCTGCTCCTCATGATGGCGGCAGAATGTCCTTGTGGTGCATTGCAGCAACAAAGAATAGGGTGGTGTCCTAGTTTAGTTTCCTGCCCCCCCCACCAGGATTGGGGGACCAAGATCTGTAGAGTGGCCACAGCTATGAAGAGGGAGGAAATAGGAGGCACCAAAGATTAAAGGCAGCACAGTTCTCTCTCACCTTCTCACACACACTGTTGAGCAGAGAGCCACAACAAAGTCCCACAGGTGCAGCATTCAGGAGGGCAGCAGTTGCAGTCAAGGTAAGTCCCCCACCCACCCTCCCAAAGGGAGGGTTACACTTACATGTAACACTGTTTATGTAGTTTTTTGTACAACAAGTAAATAAACTACATTAAAAAAAACAGGCTCACAGATATTTTTAATAAGCTTAGTAGGCTACTGTCTTTACAACAAAAGTTGTACTGTTGCATACTCTGCTGTTAGCAACATTCCTGCGGTGAGATTCAGCAAATGTAACAGCATAATGATAAAGAAATTGCTGGAAATGGTCCCAGT
This sequence comes from Neoceratodus forsteri, assembly GCA_016271365.2. Lineage (NCBI taxonomy): Eukaryota > Metazoa > Chordata > Ceratodontiformes > Ceratodontidae > Neoceratodus > Neoceratodus forsteri. The sequence continues at coordinate 145,109,790 of CM057453.1, forward strand.
AAATAATATTGATGGGCAAAGAATTAGTTTGGTTTGACAATGCAGGCCCTTACAGTGGTAAACCCTTGAGTTTTCATTAACATCCCAGTGCCGTAAACATACAAAAAACAACTGTGCTGGCCAATTGTAAAAAAAAAAAAAAAAAGAACAAAACAGTCTCTCAAGGAAATTTGTTGACTGGCACACACTTCCAGCAGCAGGTCTGTTTAATAATTAGAAAGATTGCTTCCAGCAGTACTAAAATGTGCATCAGAGAACAACAGTTGTTTATTTTGTTTGAACTGAAGACTTTCACCCAGGAGAGCCGATTTACTTGAAGATTTACATCTCTCAACTTCGACTTGCAACAGGGGGACAGAAAAAAAAAAGGATTGTCATTTTAGGGCTCTAACTCTCCAATTATTTATTTGATCTGTGGTATTTTCTTTGTAGAGTTAATTCATCCAGACATGTTAAACTGCATTGCAGTTTTATTGAGCACTAGCTCATGATGACTGTTTAATTATAAAACCACCCTAAAATGTAAAATAGTGGCGCCAGAGCTTGGGGGGAAACAAAACGCGACCACATGCATTCTGAGAGTAATTAAATAAATTGTTATACAGACAAATGGATTTAACTTAAACCACTAATAATGTATATATGTTACAGTGTATCCATTTATCAAAAATAACTGCAGTTGTCTTTTTCTAGTTGTGTATGTTCCTAGAGGGAGGGGGTCTATAGCACAAAGAATTGATTTTATTTATGACTTTGATAACTGGGTGAGTGCACTGATCCCAGGGACCGTTTTCAGGCATGACCCGGGCCATGACACATGGCGCAGGGTGACAGTGGAGTACAACGTAACAGTGATACACATGAAACAGATTTGATACACGCAACAGTAGTAGACACAATATACAGGTTTGAAACCCTGTGTGAAAAAATTCAGCTTCCACTGGTACCAAAATCCATAAGTCCCTTGCAGTATAGAGAATTTCTGAAAAACTGTTTAGGTTCCAGAAATTGAGGGGTCCATGGCCTGGTCAAGGCACGCTGGATCCCTGAAATAAAGTAGAAAAACAGGATTTTTAAAGGCTGGAAGAAGAGGCTTTTTACATCAGAACAAAGAGAATAATAGAAATGGGCAGGGTCAGAGAGCACAGCACACTGTTTGGGGGTTGGGGAAGAGACGGAGTGCAGGCCAGACAGCAGAAGGATTTACACAGTCAAGGCTCACAATTCACTTCTAATATCAACTCAGAACTTAAAATGACTGTAAAGATTAAACAAAATTATTAAACCCTGGCACACAAATTCAACTAGAGAGACAGAGGGAGATACAGTAGTTAGAGATGTGTTCAGCAAAAATCAGCTTCCACTGGTACCAAAATCCAAAAGTCAGGGCTAGCACCTTGCAGTATAGAGGATTTCTGAAAAACTGTTTAGGTTCCAGCAGTTGAGGGGTCCGTGGCCTGGTCAAAGCATGCTGGATCCCTGAAATAAAGTAGAAAAACCCTGTGTTTAACTTCTGCGAGCCCATACAACAGTTGGAATAGTGGTCAGTGACATAATGTAAAACTATTTTCAATGTCAAATAATTTTGCCATGTTTACTGAAACACTGATTTGCATGAAAATAAATTTGCACTAATTAGCAGTTTTTCCATGATAGTAAATGTGGTTCTAATGACATGACACTAAATTATTAAACTGCAGTGCTGACAGAATTAGAGCATATAGGAATTCTGGACAGATATATCAGTCCATGGCACAGCAAGGGCTAAAGTGACACAATCTGTCTTTGTACTAAAATTACTTTGTGTGAAAATAACTGGCTGGCAGTATAGCCTAGAGGTTAGAGGAACGGAGGTGTGAACGAGCTTGATACATCCAGCAGACCAGACCTGAGTTTGATTCTCACAACCTCCACTTGCATACTGTATGACTCTGAGCAAGTCACTTAACCACCCAGTGCTCCCAGGTCGCCCCTGAAAACAGGCACTTGTGCCTAGTGGGCTTTACCCAGTTACCAAATACTAAAATAAAAAAAATAAATAAATAACTAGTTTTACAGTATTGTTGTCCTTCATGAACTACAGGTCTAACTCCATTTGTGACATTGTTGGACTTATTTGTTGAACTCTATGATCCCCTGATATGAATTGGCAGCCTGGGATAGGGGCATATTGAATCCTACTGTAAGAGATGCCGTAATGTACAGTGTGGATCCTACATGTGCCCTTTATGTATACTGTTTAAAAAATGAACATTTTAAATTTAATAAAAAGAAAGCTAAAAAAAAACAAGTATATTGTTTGGTTGACAATAAAATCCCCAGTCCTTGTGTCAGACTACAAAAGCAGTTGAGCTGGTGTTCACTGAAACAGAAGGTCTGCTGTTTCCCAGCCTCCTAAAATGACTTGCTGACTTCTAGCTGAACTCCCCTGTAGTAAAGATGTATTACACACCAGCTGTAGGGAAGTCATGTTCATTGTCTACAAGTAATTTGTTCCTACGGCCAGTGTTTGTACTGTAGCTGCAGAGAACACTCCAATGCACCCCACACTAGGGCCACCACATTTGGATGAGTTAAAAACTGAATGCTAAACCACACCCCAAACTCTGCCTCTGGTTCTGCCCCCTTTTTGTGACTGGCAAGTATATCGCGCCTCATCCAAAGTTATTGGTAATGTCAGAATAGACATTACTAGAAATAGGAAATCATTTTTATGCTGTTATTTATTTTTATTCTTTGACAACCAGGTTAGCTACCATAGGCTCCATAGCCCATTTTACAGGGGTGATCCAGGAGCACAAGAAAGTTAAGTGACTTGCTCAGGGTCAGTCACACAGTACGCAAGTGGAGGCTATAGCCTACAGCCTGTGGGAATCAAAACTCAGGTCTGCTGGATGTGCCAAGCTCATTCACAGCTTATTGCTCAACCCTCTGTTAATCACTCTTCCATTTTCCTTTTTACATCAGTCATATATTCTGATATGCTTTGACCAATGTTTGATAACTTAATTATTGGTGCTTGTGGTACCCTTAATACTGCATTGTGTTCCGCTTTACCTCAGCAGCTACTGCTGTTTCTTTTCATATTTCTAAGACATTCCACAATTTCATTCATACCACTCCATGCTGTTAATCTAAATGACCTGTAAAAATGTAGCTAATATCATGGAATGTTCAGGTAATACAAAAAATGAGAGCAGATGTAGTGATAAAGGCAATAAAAGTTAGATTATTAATTTAACAAAATTGGGTCTAAAACATATCAGAATATAGGGCAAATAAAAAGAAACACATGACAGCACATAAAGGTGTAAAAGCTGTTTCCTGTCATAGCAGTAAAAGACCATACTTAAAATTCAGAGTGGAAAAGACTAGGTTAATTTACTGCTAATGATCTTCATGACCGTACTTTACACCTCCCAGACGGGCTGGTTTTTACAAACAAAGGCAGGTCTGAATGACATCAGAACAGCAAGGAGAACCAGGGATAAAGGACAACCAAGGAAGGGGCTGGAGTAGAACAGCGAAACAGTCTAGGGAGGTCAAATCATGGAAAGCCATGTGTGCAAATGCCAGGAGCCTTAGCAACAAGATGGAAGATCTGAAGGCTGTCATGGTGCAGTCAGACCTGGACATTGTGGCCATCACTGAAACCTGGTGTAATGATAACCACGACTGGGAGATGGCCATACCTGGCTACAACATATTCAGAAGAGACAGAGCAGGCAGGAAGGGAGGAGGAGTGGCACTGTATGTGAAAAATGACATAAGGGCCACAGAGATCCAGGAGGAACAAAATGGGGAGAGATACTGTGGGTTAAACTGAAAGGAAAATGGGGACAGCCATCCGACAGGTGTGGTCTATAGACCACCAGCCCAGGAGGAAGAAACAGATAGAGAGTTGATGCTAGCCATCCAAAGGATGGCAGACAAGGGTGAGGTAGTACTGGTTGGAGAATTAATATTCCAGACGTGGACTGGAGCATCCCAGCAGCAGCATCAACTAGGAGCAGATTTATCCTGGACTCCTTCAGGGTGCCTTCCTCAAGCAACTGGTCATGGAACCAACTCGCAGAAGGCAATACTGGACCTTGTGCTCACAAACCGACAGTGTGATGGGGGTAACAGTGGAGGAGCACCTGGGGAACAGCTACCACCAGTCATTGTGGTTTGAAATCACAGAAAGAGCAGAACCAAACCACACAAAACACGATCCTGGATTTTAGGGAGGCAGATTTGGAAAAATGGGGAGATACTTGAAAGAGGCATTAAGGGCAATGGGACAGGAATCGGGTTGAGGAACAGTGGGCAGTATTTAAAATGGGATTACAAGAACAACAGAATTATACATTAAGCAGGTTAGCAAAAGGAAAAGGAAGAGGAGACCATTATGGTTTTCCAAAGAGGTAGCAAAGAAAGTGAAAGCCAAAAAGATTGCATTCAGGCAATACAAAAAGACACAGGCAGAAGGGGATAGGGAGAAGTACCAGGAGAAGCAAAGGGAGGCAGGGAGGTCAGTAAGGGAAGCCAAAGCTCAGACAGAAGAACACATTGCAAAATCAGTGGGTAGAGGGGAAAAAACCTTTTACAGGTACATAACTGAAAAAAGAAAGACAAAGGGAAGGATAGTGAGACTGAAGGGGGAGGATGGGGGCCGCGTGGAGGATGACAACAGTAAAGCTGACATATTGAACATGCATTTCTGCTCAGTCTTTACTGAGGAAGAGGAGGGTAATGGGTCTAAAGGGAGTACAAGGGGTGAGAATGGTGCAGAAATGGACACAAGTCCCTTTACACGAGAAAGGGTCCTGAAGGAACTGGAAGTAATAAGAGTTGATAAAGCAATGGGGCCAGATGGGGTGCACCCCAGGGTCCTTAAAGAACTAAGAGAGGTGGTGGCTGAACCTCTGGCTATCCTGTTCAGCCGATCACTGGAAACAGGGGAGGTACCCAAAGACTGGAAGACAGCAGATGTAGTCCCCTTATACAAAAATGGGAACAAAGAGGAAGCAGGGAACTACAGACCAGTCAGCCTCACCTCGGTAGTGGGAAAGATCATGGAAGCACTACTGAATGAGAGATGGTGGAACATCTGGTTGTCAATGGACTACAGGACCCAAGGCAGCATGGTTTCACCAGGGGGAGGTCATGTCAGACCAACCTCGCTGAATTTTTTGACTGGGTGACTAGGGAGGTGGATCAGGGAGGGCAGTGGACATGGCCTATCTGGACTTCAGCAAGGCCTTTGACACTGTGCCACATAGAAGACTATTACACAAACTGGGGAATATGGGTGTGGGCAGGACAGTAGTGTGGTGGGTAGGTAACTGGCTGGGTGGCAGGACACAGAGGGTGGTGGTAAATGGCTGTCACTCCACAGAGGGAAGAGTGACCAGTGGGGTACCACAGGGATCAGTGCTAGGACCGGTTCTATTCAACATCTTCATCAGTGACATTGCACAGGACTTAGAAGGCAGAATTTCGCTGTTCGCTGATGACACAAAGCTCTGTAACACAGTAGACACACCAGAGGGTGTAGACAGAATGAGAAGGGACCTGCAGAAACTTGAAGAATGGTCAGGGGTTTGGCAGTTGAAATTCAATGCAAAGAAGTGCAAGATAATGCATATGGGGCAAAAACCCTGGCACAATATATCAGTTGGGGGTGAGGATATAGCATGCGCCAAGCAGGAAAGGGATCTTGGGGTTATCATCTCTGATGACCTCAAGGTAGGGAAACAGTGTGACAAGGCAGCAGGTAAAGCAAATAGGATGCTGGGATGTATAGGCAGGGGCATCACCAGCAGGAAAAGGGAGGTCATAATTCCGTTATACAAGACACTAGTGAGGCCCCACCTGGAGTACAGTGTACAGTTCTGGAGACCATACCTACGTAAGGACATAGACAGGGTAGAGAAGGTTCAGAGGAGGGCAACAAAGATGGTGCATGGATTGCATCACAAGTCCTATGAAGACAGGTTGAAGGAACTGAACATGTACTCCTGGAGGAGAGGAGGAGAGAGGGATATGATAGAGACATACAAGTATCTCACAGGGAGGAACAGGGTGCAAGAATACACTATTTTTAAGTGAAAAAGATGTTCCAGGACTAGAGGGCATGAGATGAAGTTGGAGGGAGGACGATTCAGAGGAAACTTGAGGAAGAATTTCTTCACAGAACGGGTGGTGGACAAGTGGAACACCCTGCCAGAGGAAATGGTGGGGGCTGAAACAATCACGGGATTTAAGAATGCATGGGATAGACATAAAGGAATTCTGGAGGTCTGGGGTAAGGGGCAACAGACTTCTAGGAAAACATAAACTGAACTTACAAGCTCAAATGGGCAGACTGGGTGGGCCATAGGCCCTTATCTGCCGATACTGTCTATGTATCTATGTATGTAACGTCTTTGTAACCTAGACATGCAATGCAGCCAAAAGAGTGGCTGATGTGATACTGCAGTTTTAATAGTATATGAGCACTCAAAATGGCCTAAAAACCAGACTGCATTTAATCAAAACCGGATAGCCGGATAAGGACCCTAAAAACCGGATTATCTGGTCAAAAACTGGATAAGTGGCAACCCTGCCCCACACCCTTGAAGATTAGTCCAGCCTCACAATGGCGTTCAGTTAAGAGTTGTCAAGTTATTTGTAATATCAACACTGTTCTAAACAAGGAGCCCACTGCATACTGACAACAGCACGTAGACTCCAGGAGTTATGCCACATATGGGTGAGGATTTGCCTTACTATTCAGGTATTGTTGTTATTTGTTATCTGTAATTTTTTTGTTTTACCAGGAAAGGCTCATTAAGCTGCAATAGCCAGTCTCCAGATACATTTTGAAGGGTGGGTCACATGGACTGGCTTTGTATTGATGTGAATAATTATGGAGCGGATCTCGAGTGGCCTCAGAAGACTGAAATGGGAGATTTAGAAGGCTAAAACACAGTCCTTTGTACACTTTTGTAGCATCTGTCCTGTATAAGGGACACAAGAATGTCACATTTTTCATTGTATAAGAAGGCATGATTTCATGTCATCGTGCCCTGTAGTACAAAACAGGCACTGCATAGTCATTACTGTGCATTCAGTTTCCGCTCAGTTGCAGTCTCCAGCCGTGACAAACAGACCCCTCCTTATGTTACTTCTGGGCCTTGAGGCTACAGGCATGCATACACTACCTGTATATTCCATGTGGTACTTTTTTGTAGCTGAACACAGTACTTATTCCCAGACTGTATGCATCATTAATATGATTATGTGCAAGGTCAGTCATATGCAGCCGAAACCTGTGTAGCCGATACATATTTCTGCTAAGAGAACCTTCAGTTGTGGTGTGCTGTGATGAGTAGCTGGATGGTCTGAGAACTGGGTTGTGTAACTTAGCAAGCTGAGCAGCTGAAGGAGACTGTGTTTTCAGCATCTGAGATGGTTACCCTGAAGAACTGCTGTACACACTGGCAAGAAATGAACATTACTAATAGACTAGATATGATGCATTTGAAAGCACTGCAGGGAGAATGTTGCTTCTGTGCAGAATCACCCAGGGTGTCCACCATCAATAATACATATGTCTGGACAAGCTCTATAGCATGTCAATGCAAATCAAGTCGGTTGCTGGACCTGTAAATTAGTAATGTTTGCTCAGCGTATTTATTGATGCCTGCTGATGAAGCGGGTGTGGGAGGGTAAACCTCATGGACCTAGAGTCACTTCACACATTAAGTTATTTTGTTACTGATAGCCATTGTACCAAACGGCAATCATAAATCCAAAATACAAGATGAGTTTGGTCTAAGATGCACAGCAGGTATCATTTATGCACTGTCCAGATTAACTGTAGTCTGGTGGTCAGACAAAGTAATTCCCCATGACTGAAGTATGTTTTATGGGATACTGAAACCCCGTGGTAATTTGGCTAATGTTAAATATGTCCCGTAAGTCAGTGTATCCACATTTACTCATGTACAGCATCCATTTTTGGTGGCAGATTAACTAGTACTGTACCTGCCTCCCTTGATGCCTTTCAGTTTCCAATGAGCCACTCATTCACTGAGAAGTAAGCCAGTACTTAAGTGGGACATACAAGCATTTTTGGAGGATTGCTAGAAGTACTGTACTGCTGCCTCAAGACAGTTTAGTACGGAGGGACAGTTTTGTACAGAGGGAGGGGGAATTGTCAGGCTAATAGAGGGGGATGGGCAGAAAACAGTTGTGCTAAGTGACTACTTCTGCTCAGTATTCACTAGGGAGAAGAGTGGGCCCTTGCCAAAGAGTGGCATAAAGACAGCTGATAGATGGATCACAAAAATGAAATTGAAGAAATGTACTGGTGAAAGAGTCGAAAATGGGCTAGCAGCTTTAAAGGGAAACAAGGCCCTTGAGCTGGATGGGATGCAGCTCTGTGCAGCAAGGGGTGGTTCCCAGGGACTGGAGGATGTCAAATGTGATTCCCTGCACAAGAGGGGGACATGAACAGCCACAAAATTATAGACCCATCAGCCTTACCTTCATGGTGGAGGAACTGATGGAGACACTAGTCTGAGAAGATCTTGTGGAATACCTGGAGAAGAAGAGACTTCAGCATAGTAGGCAGCATGTATTCACTACAAGGAGGTTTTATCAGATCAGCCTGATAGTGTTCTTTGACTGGGTAACCAAGGTAGTTGATATGGGCCAAGCCATTGATTTACTAGTTTTTTACTTCCGCAAGGCATTCGACTCAGTGGCACATCGAAGGCTGCTAAAGAAGATGATGCGGGATCTGGGAACAGCTAAGGAAACAGCAAGGCAGGCATGAGTTAGTTGGAGGGGAGGTGGCAGAGAGTTATGGTGAATGGGGTTCAATCAGAGGAAAGAGAGTTCACTAGAGGAGTACCACGGGGATCTGTTCTGGGCCCTGTCCTCTTCAATATGGTCATCATTTTTTTATTTTTATTAAATGAGTTAGACCATTGAGTAAAACTCATTTAAAATGGTGACCCGTGATTAAGCAACAAAAGTTACAACAATGAATTACAACGAATAACACAGAAAAAGATACAGTACATAACACAATAAAATACCATACAATTGCATACAGTTACATCACTTCAACCAATTAGCCACAACAAGCCTTAGTTTGAGCTAACTATTATTCCAAGAACCAAGTTTTAACAACGTGAATGACTTTTGCTACTATACAAACGAAATTTCAAGGACATCATATTCCAGAATTTAGGAACTAGCTGGCTGAAAAAGAAATCAGAACATTTAGTTTTTGTTTTAGGTATTACCATTTCTCGATAGGCCGCATTCCTTAAGGAGGGATTAACATCCCTAAAGTCTAACCTTTCAGCCAGATAGCTCTGGAATCATTGCTGTAATACTTTTAAATGCCAAAATATATTTATGAAGTTGTCTTCTCTCTGACAGAGAGATCCATCCTAATTTGTGATATATCAAGCAGTGGTGGGTATCCCTAGGACATTATAAAATTAATCTTGCCAAGCGATTGTAGAGTACATCTAATTTATGTAATTTTCCATAGTGAGAATAGTCATAAAGTACAACTCCATAGTCAAATAGAGGAAAAATCTGTGATTCAACAATTTTCTTTATCATATATCCACCCAAACAAATTTTATTTCGATAAAGTAAACCCACCCTTTTCCCCACTAATCTAACTCATCAACATGCGAATTGCCAGTAGCCGAGGTGTCCACCCAGTATCCTAAGTACTTATAAGCCATCACTTGATCTAATTTTGTCCCCTCAGCATCAAACACTGTTAATTCAGTGCAAGTTTTACATTTCATAGTAGAACCAAATATATATTTTCTTACTTACATTCATTTTAAGTTTCCTCTGTGTCAAATATTCATATAATCTATTAAAACTTAGCTGTAACTTACTTGAATCTCATCCATAGAAGAAGCAGAAGTGTAAACTATAGTATCATCTGCATACAATTGGTAAGCCACATTATTCACATGGCGTCCAAGCCAGATAAATCAAAAAGAGTAAGGGTCCAAGCACCGATCCTTGAGGGACCCCTCAGACTACTGGCAAAGGCACTGAGACAGCCTTATTAACAATAGTTAACTGCATCCTTCCCTCTAATATTACAAGGATCAGGACCACCAAAGAAGTTCCCAGAGTTCACAAAATAATCATTAAACCCATCTGCAAGAGACTCCTTCCCCACATAACCTGGGATATCAATGTTATAGTTATCACCCTGTTTATGGTGACCATTTATCTCTTGAATTATATCTCAAAATGTTTTAGCATTCCCAGAAGAGTTCTCTAATTTAGTATCATAGTATGTTCTTTTACTTTCTCTAACAGCAGTTACAGTGCCTTCAGAAAGTATTCACCCCCCCAGATTTTGTCACATTTTGTTGTGTTACTACCAGAATTTTTAATGCATTGAAATTATTTTTTCCCCCTTGATTCACACAGCATACTCAACAATTTAAAGGGCCAAAAATATTTTTATTGTGTAACAAAAATGTATGAAACATTAAAAACTGAAATATCTTGTTTACTTAAGTATTCCCCACCCCCGAGTCAATACTTTGTAGAAGCGCCTTTGGCAGCAAATACAGCTTTGAGTCTTCTTGGTACGCTCTGTATCAGCTTTGCACATCTGGATTTGGGGATTTTCCCCATTCTTCCTTGCAGATTTGCTCAAGCTCTGTCAAGTTGGATGGGGAGTGTCAGTGAACCACAATCTTTAAGTCTTTCCACAGATTCTCAATGGGATTCAAGTCTGGGCTTTGGCTGGGCCACTCAAGGACATTCACCTTCTTGTTCTGAAGCCACTCCAGTGTTGCTTTGGCTGTATGCTTGGAGTCGCTGTCTTGTTGGAATGTAGATCTTCGCCCCAGTCCAAGGTCTATTGCAGACTGATGCAGGTTCTTCTCAAGGATGTGCCTGTATTTGGCTCCATTCATTGTTCTCTCTGTCCTGACAAGTGCCCCAGTCCCTGCCGCTGAAAAGCATCCCCATAACATGATGCTGCCACCACCATGCTTCATGGTAGGGATGGTGTTACACGGGTGATGAGCTGTGTTCGGTTTACGCCAGGCATAGCACTTTGCATTCAGGCCAAAGAGTTCAATTTTCGTTTCATCAAACCAGAGAATCTTTTGCCACCTGGTCTCAGAGTCTGCCACGTGCCTTCTTGCAAACTCCAGGTGTGCTATTATGTGGCCTTTTCTCAGGAGTTGCTTCCATCTAGCCACTCTCCCATAGAGGCTACATCTGTGAAGTGCTACAGAGATTGTTGTCCTCTGGACAGGTCTCCCATCTCAGCCATGGAACTCTGTAGTTCTGTCAGGGTGGTCATTGGGTTCTCAGTCACTTCCCTGACCAAGATCCTTCTTGCCCGTTTGCTCAGTTTGGGAGGACGGCCTGCTCTAGGAAGAGTCTGGGTGGTTCCGTAATCTTTCCATTTCCTAATGATGGACTTGACTGTACTCCTGGGAACTTTCAACACCCTAGAAATGTTTTTATACCCCTCCCCAGATCTATGCTTCCTCACAATTCTATCATGGAGTTCTACAGAGAGCTCCTTGGTCTTCATGGTAGAGTTTCTGCTCCGACATGCACTGTCAACAGTGGGACCTTATATAGACAGGTATATTTCCTCTGAAATCATGTCAACTATTTGAACTGACCACAGGTGGACTCCATTCAAGTTTTAGAGTGATCTCACAAGGAAATTGGATGCACCTGAGCTCAATTTGGAGTGTCATAGCAAAGGGGGTGAATACTTATCAACTCAAGACATTTGAGGTTTTTATTTTAAATTGCATGTACAAAATATTCCAGAAGTTTCATTCCATTTTGACATTATAGAGTAATTTGTATAGATACGTGACAAAATAATCCCATATAAATGTATTTTAATTTGAGTTTGCAACATCACAAAATTTGACAAAATCCAAGGGGAGTGAATACTTTCAGAAGGCACTGTACATAGGAATTCCTGAGACTTCTATAATATTGCCAATCCCTTTGTGAGTTTGAATTATGCGCCTTTACCCAAGCCTGACCCTGTTGCCTTTTTAACTTTCTCAGTGCTGATAAGTACCATGGACTAGAAGCTTGTTTTTATTTCCTTATTTTCATCGGCATATGGTGATCTATAACCTGCATCAGTTCTGTAAGAAAATAATTCCAGGCCAGATCAATTTCAGGGATCATAAACATTCTGTCCCAGTTTATTCTATCTACTGTAGGTCTTCGATAAAGGCAAAACAGTCAAACTTCCTTGTAGCTCGATAGGAAATAAGCCTAGACTGCTCTTGCAAGAAAGGTTTACCTCTAACACAATATATAATATTGTGGTCACTATCTAGATCTTCTAATACCCCTGCATTTAAATAGTGAAAGGGCGCACTTGTCAAAATTAAGTCTAGCCCCCCCCCCCACCGCGATATAGTCAAATGCCTCGGGCACGATGAGTTTAAACAGGCAGCAAACTCTTAATGTAACAACAAGCACTGGTACAGTTACTGAGAAAGTGCACAAAAGTCCCAAAAATATTGCACAGAAAAAGCTTAGAAAGTACTCTACAGTTCAGTGTTTCAGCCGCTCTTCAGGCAGTTCAGTGTGTGGTCAAATTCAGTTGTTTAATAAAGCTGATAGGGACTGCAGACGGCACACCAATATAGATCTTATTAAGCCTCCAGCACGCCACACTCAGAACAGATGGTAAGACGCTCAGACATGGGAGAGGGAATCCAGGGCAGGTTATGTCTAGTCGCAGATGACACTGAACTCTGTGGCAGTATGAAAGGGGTAAGAGAGTTGCAGAGAGACCTGAAAAGGCTGGAAAATGGTCCAAAATCTTGCAACTGAAATGCAATGCCAAGAAGTGCAAAGTGATGCACTTAGGAAACAAAAACCTCAGAACAGAGTATTGGATTGGGGGAGTTAAGCTTGTCACACAGAGGAAAGGGACCTAGGAGTCATCATTAGTGTCTCTCTTAATCAAACCAATGTAACAAGGCCTTCAGCAAGGCTAACAGGATGCTGGGGTGCATCGGGAGAGAGTTTAACAGTAGATGCAGGAGGTAATGTTACCATTGTGTAGATCGCAGGTGAGGCCACACTTAGAGCACTATACCCAGTTCTGGAGTCCTCAGCTAGAAAATGACAGGGGCAGGCTAGAGAAGATACAGTGTAGGGTGACCAAGATGATTCTAGGCCAGGCGGGCAGATCCTATGAGGATTGGCTAAAGGCACTGAACATGTATTCACATGAAACCAGAAGAGAAAAGGGGGGTCTGATAGCAACCTTCAAGTTCATGAAAGGAATCACTGTAGCAGGGTGGACTGTGAAGAGCTGTTTACGAGGAGCAGAGAATATAGAACAAGGGGTCATGAGTGGAGGTTAACAGGGGGAATGTTTAAAAATGATGTGAGTAAATATTATTTCACAGAAAAAGTGGTTGTGCCATGGAATGGTCTACCAGCAGAGGTGGTGGGTGCTAAACCATAAATGGCTTCAGACATGGCTGGGATAAAGTAAAGGGGAATATTAGCTTCTCAGTGGGGAGTAGGGGCGGAAACACGGATAACAAAAGAGAGAATAGTATAAGCGAAGACCCACACAGAGATGATAGATCCTGAGGTATGATAGGGTTGGTTGGACAGACTGGATGGACCATTGGTCTTTTTCTGCCATCACCATCTGTGTTTCTGTGACTTTCTGGAATAAGTTCTCTTATTTCTGCTTCTGATAACAGAAATGAATTTATGCAGCTAGTCAAATCAGTTGGACACAGTTGAGATCCACTCCTTGCATCTCCTAGTTAAAAAGGAAGGGATGCAGGCCGTAATATTGTTTCCTTGTTCAGAAAATCAAAGGGATTTGTACACAAAGTTGTGTGCTGGATCCACATAAATTCTGGATTTTGGCATATCAAGACTTTTCAGAACAAATACCCTTAAACAACAGAATCACTAGTACATAGTCACAAAGCGTAGAGAGTAACTGTAGCAAGTTTTAGGCACCAGTGACCCCTGTAATTGCTGGATGTCTCTGTTCATGGAGGTTGTGGGAGCTGTCAAAGCCAGTATACCTGATTCATTTTTAAATTGTATTATTTTTATTGTTTCAGTCATTGCCCTTTTAAACAACATCACTGGGCTGTGTAGAGGCTTCTGATGCTGCATCATAATGTCATGAAATGACTTGCTAAAGGATTGCCCTGCCAATCAGGGGCAGATTGACAGAAACAAAATGAGCAGAGTTGCACCAATAAGTAACTCTGCTGACTCCCCCCTTAAAAAGCATAAACATGTGACTGGTTGTATAAAAAATAAATAGGTGTACACAGAGGCTAAAGGACGTGGATTTAGTAGGGTATGGTCCAATCTCACTGGGCCCCTCTCAAATCTAAACCTGGCTCTGCTAAAAGCATTCTTGATTTGCTAGTTGAATGGCTAACTTTAGAATCATCATTAGACCTGTTTTTATAAATGAATATAAAATAGCATGACAGCCTTCCTCTGAGACAGTTGACAAATTAACAAATATAACAGTACTCTACCTTTTAGTTTCGGGTTGCCAGGTTGACCACCAAGTAAACATCTAACTGGACAAAACTAAATTCCAATATCATGTGGTCCTGTCCGCTTCTCCAGCGGTTTTGGCCAGATGTAATAGCTGAAATAAATGAAATCCCTGCGCTCCTTACAGTGATTTACATCTTGACGGCCACCTCACCAAGGGGCATCAAGATTTTGAAAACCCTTTTTAAACAAATAACTTTACTTTTACATGCTTAAAAAAAATGTATTACCAAACTCTGGTACATGAAGACTATACCCACAAAGGAAACCTGGCGAAAGATAACTCATGGTATGTGTCACCTGGAGCATCTTACAGCCCAATTAAATTCAGGTTAAGAAATATGATAACACCTGGCAGCCTTGGGTAACCTATCAGTTAGAGCACTATTCGGACTTTGTACCATAAAAAACAATGTATTAGAAAAAGCTAAGGCCAAGAGGCCCCCCTCCCCCCATGATTATTTTTCTTCAGAACTTTAAAGAGTACCTGTTACTTTCTATTAGAGAGGAAACTCCTGGCAATGTAACAAGTAAGCATAAAATGTTACAAGCACATTGATCCACGATGAAGGTGGCATCTAATGGGGAGTTAATGCATGGTTGGGGCCGTTGGGGCCGAGTGCCTACAACGACCAACCATGCATTAACTCCCCATTAGATGCCACCTTCGGAGTGGATTAATGCGCTTGTAATGTGGTGTGCACCAGGGTGTATATCTTCTAACTATGTCACTGCTTATAGTATACAAAAGACAATCACAGTAATCAAGTTTTGGACTGATTTTTACTCTCTGCTTTTCAATTTCTGCATGAACTTCACTAACATACAGATATGTTTTTTTTGTGTTTTTTTTTCCGGTGCCAGGTACAATTCGTGTTTCTTAACCATTTGGATACATTTGCAACATTTCTGAGCAGCTGTTAGTTTCATATTGTTCCTAGGCTGACCTGCATCGTGCTGCTTTTCTAGTCCTCGGTCTGTCTGAGTATCTCATTTGCATACTGCCATGCCGGTTACCTTCCTGCTGCTTTCCTCCTTTGCCTATTAATATTGTGTTTCATGATATCGCTTCGTTTGCCTTCTCACATTTGTCCGATCTCTCTCGATTCTTCTCTTTCTCTGTTTCGGGGTGCATACTTCACGTCGAGTGTCCCGTTTACCGTCAACTTGTTAAAGTTCAATCTGTTTCCGGATGTTGTCTGTGTCACTCGATCTTCCGCTCCATTAGCTGCTGTCTCTCTCACTTCTTCTGGTCCTCCTTCCTCAATTCTCTCTCTCACAGCTCGTCTGTGTTCCATCCTTGCTAGTATTTCGATTTGTCGCTTTCTCCTAGGCAATCCTCCCGCTCCGAGCATTGCTCCGCATACCCTGAACATTCGTCCAATTTTGTGTATTTATGCATTTCAACTTCCCAGCTTCTAACTACTACCTACGTCCCTCTCTCTCTGACTTCTCCCACTACTCCTGCGGTGTCCCTCCCTGCTATTTGAAAACTTGGTCCCTCTTTTCCATTCGGGTCTCCTACTTGCCACACTGCCCATTTCCCTCCCGTGGCTGCTTTATGTAGTTCACAAGCAACACGGCATTATCGTCTCATAATGCCGTGTTGCTCCTCTACCACCTGACGCCGTTCGTCGTATCTGCTTTCTGGATTCCACTAATACTATTTTTGCCATGTTACTATCACAGTTAACAAATTCACTTAGACAAAGAAATACACAGACCACACAACTGTTTGAAGCAAAAATTGTATTTATTTTTTTGTTAACCTTCTGCTTCTCTGTTATTATCTCTTAAGTAATACATATTATTTTATGTGACAAGATGTAAATGACGTTCACCTCGATACTTTGATGTACATAACATATTTTTGTTCTTCTCTTTATTTCCACCTGGACATATGTAACTCTGATGTCATTTATGAAATGAAGCCAACATATGTTTGCTTTGTAATGTGGATTCTACTTGCTACAAGAAAAAAAAACGTAATAAATATTCAAATTAAAAAAAAAAAAATTCCACAAAGCCAAAAGAGAGTTTCAATATATAAAAATAATTTAGTGTGCTTTTTAAAAAGAAAATATGCCTGTTTTTCAGATAACTAAACTGGCCACTTGCTAAGATAATAGCAGGTGAAATAGAAATTCGGCTGGGGTTTGGCTACTAATTTGATAACCATTTTAAACACTAACGTGTGGGCTCCTATTTTAAAAACAGTTTCACGATAGTATCCCTTTTGGCTTTTTACCCAGCAGTGCTGTCATTCAGTAGGGCAGTAGAGTAAATTGTTCAATAGCAAAATATTTCTTCTTTGTAGAAAAGATGGGTACAAAAAAATGTAATGACTGTACAGTTATTAACAAAAACACTCATGAAGTTGATACATAAGTTGCTTTATTACTCTAATTAAGAAGGCAGGCTAAACAGTATGCTTAGCTCAGATCTTTCTGGAGTCAGACTCCTTCACAGAGCCAGAGTTTCTGTCTTCATTCTTGAGGCACTGAGACACTGGGGGAGAAAACTTGTTGGAGCAGAGATGCCAATGTACAGTGCTATGACATGACTTAGCATGCACATGGCACTGTATACAAGGTGTCTTGTCACCAGTCACCTCAGGTCCTCCTTTCCTGTAATTCACAGTGCAACTCTGTGGGATTCGACTTTCAGTTTTTGTGTAGACCTACACTTAGTTCAGCAGTTTTGCAGTCCTTGTCTCAAATGCCTCCCCTGTTTCATTTTATGTTCCTGTGGGGAAAATATTTTTTGTGCAGACTCACATTGCTTGAGGTGTTTGGGTTGGGTTGTGATCTTCGAGCCTTTCTACACTGTCACCACCTGACACCACAGGTTCACCCATAAGTACGCGAAAGAAAGCACGGCAATGTCGATAGCTGCATATGGAAAACAGCTAAATAGTAAATTGCAGTGTGCCAAAATATCACAACTCAGACATAGCGCAATTTACTATTAGCACACCACGGACACCATAGTGCCAACTCGGGTTGGGGGGGACTTGGAGGTGGTAGAACTTTGGGGGAATGTACTATTCCAACTCTGGGGGCATGTTTAGTATTCCAACTCGGCGGGGGGCACATTAACTATTCTAACTCCAGGAGGAGAAGGTTGGGAGGGTCACATTTACTATTACTCGGGAGGGGGTACTTGCAACTGGGGGGGCCACAGGCACGATAGACACCCCCAAAAAAAAATAAAAGCAAAAAAAGAGCTCCCAGAATCAAACCCAGGTCTGGTGGATGTAGCAAGTCAATTGACAGGCTGTCTCTCTAACCTCTATGCTATGCTGTCATCACGAGCAGGCAGCACACACCACCGAACTTCAGCTAGTTGGCATGAGTGAAAACAGCTACATGAACAGTGCTATAACATTCCCGCTGTTAAGTCCATGTAGCTGTTTTCACTCACCTTATTTATATCACCGCACAATTCACTTCGTTAACATTTCAGCACGATCCTGAGGGTATACCAACACCACATATTTTAAAAATCTGCATACGTTGTTTGTGTCGCCTATATCCTGTTGTGGCAAACCAAGAATCAGTGACCGACAGGTCCGACACCCCTGGCAGCTAAGGATATTTCAAGAATGGTACCATTCTCTTTTTCAGTGCCTTTCTTGTCAGAAGCGTTGGTCTCCCTGGAGGTTGTCAAAAAAGAACCCTTAGTTCTCTCGAATTCTCTAGTTCCTCCTTTCCCCTTCCAGGAGTCAAGACAGAGGAAACTTTTCTGGCTTGTAGGAGCTCAACAGTGCCATCTTCCCAGGCATATCCCTTTGGGGATTTCACTCAGACCATGGGCTTTGTCTCAGAGCTGTTGCCATCTTTGGATGTGGCTCCTCTGCCTTCCTGCGTGATGGGACAGTCCAGAAAGATGCCATCTTTGGCTCAGCTTTTGTTGGTGCAGTGTTTACTGGTGGCATTTCTAGCAGCACCATGTTTATCAGTGCCATCTTCTTCGGTACATTGCATTTCTATACCATGTGCTTTCATGCCATTTTTAGTGGTGCAGAACATATCGGTGCCTATCTTCGTGCAGCACTGTTTGCACTGCCAGCCAGCCCATGCTGTATTCCTACAGTATGGGGACATCAAGATCCTGTGTCTGTATCCCAAGCCATCAGTATGCTGCTGCGGCATGTGTCACATTACAGGGGATTGTCAAGCTTTTTATTTTCAGTCCCTGCTGCCCTGTTCTTCGGGTCGCCTTCTCAGAGCTTCCCCAGTACAGTTCTACTCTGGAACACACTCTGGTAACATAAACATAGAAACACAGAAGTTGATGGCAGAAGAGGACCACGTGGTTCACCCAGTCTGCCCAGTTTCCCTGCCTACATCACCCTTACTGTTCCTACTCATCCAGTGATGATCCTGTCTTGCCTTTTTTCTAAGATTCCCTTATTTATTTTTTTTTTTTATTTTATTGTTTAACCAGGTATAGCACACTAAGCTGAAAGCTTTTTTACAGGAGCGACCTGGGAGCACAAGGAGGTTAAGTGACTTGCTCAGGGTCACACAGTATGCAGGTGAAAGCTGTGGGATTCAAACCCAGGTCTGGTCTGCTGGATGTCACCAAATTTGCAGCTCAGAGCCTTAGACCACTGCGCTATACTGCCTCCTTATGTCTATCCCATGCATTCTTAAACCCCTCAATGTGGAGAACTGGACTTCAGTCTCATCTTTTTGAACATGGTCTGCCTTCCTCCTTTTTTGGGCATGCTGCCTGTCACAGTCAGAGGGTTTCTTTTTTTTTTTTTTCTTTAAATATAGCTTTTATGGCCTCCGGCCCGACAGGCAGCTCTAGTCCCTCCCTTGGAGGGACTTGTTCTCCGGACGCACTGTTCCCTGACCTGACACCCCCCCTGATTCCGTCATGGGTTTCCTAGAGGGCAGTCAAAGAGTGGGACAACAATCCCTCCCTCCCCAAGAGAGGCGAGCAGTCCTCCGGGCGCTTGATCCTCTTTCATTCCTGCCGACCCCCAGTGGCCTGGGCCCGTTCCAGAACCCGGGTCACTGACGTGGTGTGAGGTGTAGCAACCAGCACCTCAACCTCCAGTGCCACCGGTCCAGCCTACTCACTTGAGGTTTTTTACTGACCAAGGGTTTTCAGCCTCGCTTCTTGAGGTAGTGAACTGGTTCAGAGACACAGATCCTATCCGTAGGCCTCAGGCCCCACAGAACCTTTCCCAGTCTGCTACCTATTCTTCCTTTCTTCTAAATGGAGCATAATGTTACCTTACATTTCCCCTTCTGCAGCAGAGGGCCTTTAGACATTCGTGCTGCCAAATCTCTCTATTTTAAGACCAACCTCCAGGACAACCTTAACTTGTCAGCCAAATTCTGGAAGGTAATTAACTCCCTTTTTGACCCTCCTACCCAATCTGCTTCTCCAGTCCTCATGTATAATGGTTATCCTGTCTTTAGCCTTACCTCTGTAGCAGCCCAGTTCAGCAGGTTCTTCATTACTTATGCCCTCCACCCCCCGGCTCCTCTCCTCTACCTCAGTGTCCCTGCCAACCCCTCCCTGTGTTTTCATTTCCCCCATTACCACCCAGGAAATCTTGCTTGCCCTTTCCTCTCTCAACCTGTCTACATGTAGCCCCGATGGGCTAGATCCTGAACTCCTCCACCGTTCAGCTCCTGCTATTGCCTCTCCCCCCCCCACACCTCCCCTTCTTCTCCCACCGAGCCGTTCCTCAGTCTTGGAAGATTGCCAAAGTCCTCCTTGTTCATAAAGGGGTGACCCCCTCCTCCCCTGGTAACTTCCGACCTATTTCCCTCCTCCCTTCTCTTGTAAAGCTGCAAGAGAAACTTGCCTGTTCTGGGCTTGCTGACGTTCTCTATTTATCCAGCTTTCTCTCCCCTTTCCAGTCTGGTTTCTGGAAGCACCACTCCACTGTCTCCTTCCTACTGCATGTTACTTACTCCTTCCTCATGGCTGGGGATGGATCAAGGACATATCACGGAGGCCATTTTCATCGATCTGGCCAAAGACTTTGATTCGGTGGCTCATCCACTCCTCCTGGACAAGCTGAGCTCTGCAGGCCTCTCAGCACCAGCTGTTGAATGGTTCCATTACTACCTCATTGGTCATCAACACTTAGTACAGGTAGGAGGTGTCCTGTCACCTTCACTACCCATCCAGGCCGGGATCCACAGGGCTCCATCCTGGGTCCCATCCTCCTACATTTTCCTGAATGATTTCCCTTTTACCTGTGTCAACTTGCATATCCACATGTATGCAGATGACACAGTCATCTTCACCTCTAGTCCCTTGACTGCAGTGGTGGAAAGCTTGCACCAGCAAGACTTCCACAACATCTTGCACTGGTTGAACTCAAACCAACTCCGGATCAACACTAAAAAAACAGCATCCATAACTTTTGGCAACAGCCAACAATTGGCCAGGCTCTCCCACCTTCCTGTCTTCTCCACCCTGGATAGCACCCTCCTTGAAGCAATTCCATCCTTCAAATACCTCGGTGTATGGCTAGATAGTAAGCTTGACTTCTCTACCCACATCCATTCCAAGCTCCGCCCCAAACTCAGCGCCTTGTACCACAACAAAGACTGCTTCTCTCCACAGGTCTGACAGGAGCTTGTTACCAAAATGGTGCTCCCGCTCTTCGACTGTGCAGATGTGGTCAATGGTACCACCCCCTCCTCTTCCCTTGCCAGACTGGACACCCTCTGTACTGCCTTTTTTCGCTTTGCTACCAACCCCCTCCCCGAACTCACCACTTCTCCCTCTGTTCCTCCCTATCCATCCTCCCCCTGCCTTCATTTTGCCAGTCCCACTACGCCTCCTTCTCGAAACACTCGTTTGAGTCCCTTCCCTCTTACCTAGCCTCACTTCTCCCCCCATTCCCTCTACCTCATACTCCCTCTGCTCAAGGGATCCTTGCACCTTCTCCCTTCCCCACCCTCATTCCTCTGCTAGGCAGTCAGCCTTCTTCTATCACCTTCCCTCCCTCCCTCTGGAACCTCCTTCCCTCTTCTATCTGTCTCTGCCTCTCCACAAGCTCCCTCAGGCACTAGCTAACTCCTCCTCACCCCCATCTGATCCTGTCAGCCCTCTTCCTAACTCCCCTCTGTTGGAGCACCAGGTCCCCTCCCATTTCTACATCTACACTGGCATCATTACACATGCTCTGGTCTCTGTATTTGCACTTCACAGCTGCTCATTATACCTTGCTACTTTTATTACATAGAACATATGAATTTGCCAGCAGAAATAGGCCACCCAGTCTATCAAGTCTGCTCTAGGGTGCAGCTAGCCCCCTCACCTTACATCTGCCCCACCCCCTCCCCTTTTCCAGTTACTCCCCCCACCTTGTCCCATCCCCTTTAAAAACTACCCACAGTCTTACAGGCTACCACTTCCTCCGGTAGAGCATTCCATTCTGCCACGACCCTCTCCATGAAAAAGTGTCTCCTCATTTCCGTCCTAAATCTTTCCCCCTCCAGGCTAAGGCCATGCCCTCTCGTTCCCTCCCCCTACTCAGCCTGAGTATCCCTTTAGTGCCTGCCTTGTTTATCCCCTAATTGGTTGATTTGCCGACCATTTTTTATTTGCACTTGTACCATGTTCAGTTGTACTGTGGTTATATTTTACTTGTACGAGAATCAATACTGTGTATGTTTTATTGCATCTCCTGTACCCTTCCCCTGAGTTGCACCTGGAAACGAACCTTGGTTCAGTGTGCCTTTCCCAGTTAACAGTTTTCAAACAAACATCTTTTTCCAATACTTTGTGAGTGGCATGTGTAAAGAGATGCAGTGACAGAGTCTGTAACCAACCTCAGAAGATCTCATTTTCAATTTGTAAGTCCCCTTTTTCCGGAGACCACCTCAATTCCTTCTCCACCTAAAGTACTATCGGAGGCAGCATTGGCAGTCTGGAAGCATCCCTTGGCTACACTGTGCAGTTCAGATATATGACATTGGCTGTGGATCCTACCTACCTGTACCAGCCCCAGGTGGGACTCAAAATGTTTTTTTAACCTCGGGGGAGTTGTTACAGTCCCTGCCTTTAAACCTATGCTGCCCATACTAGAATCCAAGCATATTTATATCTTTGGCAGTAAAGTCTTCATTGGTGCCACAGTGAGCTTGTAAATTGTTGCCTACCAAATCTATATTGCGAACTATCATCTTCACCTCTGGGAGTATATAAATGCAATGTTGTTTGCACTGCCTCCAAGTGAGGTGCAACAGGACCTGACGCCTGTGGCCACAGCTGGTGCTGCCTGTAGCAGACACCTCATGGGCTCAGCATATGACGCTTCAAAGGTCACAGGTCATTCGGCAGCTACAGCAGTCTGTATCCCGAGATACACCTGGCTTCGACTAGCTTGTTTAGGTCTCTTGGTGAGAAGAAAATATCTCAATGTGTGCTTTGGACATAAGAGACTCTTCAGGCCCTGAGTGGTGGGACTGTTGGCATTTTTGAGGACCCATCCCCCCTCCCCTTCTTCTTCCATTCCACTCAGCAGATGTAGTCTTCTGGGTACCATACATGCAAGTCTGCAGAAATTCACCTTTACTTTAAGGCCCCAGAGATCTAGTGGAATCTCCTCCTTTCAAGGGCTAACATGCGCGCCACCACTCTGACTGTCCTGAGCAGGCATGTATTTTCCATCAGTGCCTCTTTATTCCTCCTTCCAGATGGGCTAGAACTGCTAGATCTTCTAATCACCAATCTTCTCCATGTACTCAGACTCTTTCTTTTTTTTTCTTAGAGCCGGAGGTGGCAGGTTTCTGTGGGAACCAGAACTTTTGGGGCTGGCTGGCAGTGCCAGTGCCTAGCACTGGCGCACACTGTTGTCAGCACCCACTGGGTATAAAGCAACGCTGGCCCCAGTCTTCTCAGTTCCCTTTTCCCACTGTCGAAGTGCATTGCTTTCCTGTTCAGGGACCAGAATGTCAGTTTGTGTACAAATTGGATTCTAGTTTTTCCTCTCGTCTCCATCTCTATACTTACCGAGTTTATTGTTTTCGTAGCCATTTTGGTAGTTCTTACATCAAATGTTTGCACAGCCCTCCCACATTCAATGACGTTTGAAAATCATTACGGCACGTGAGGTGCCTGACAAGGCAAGTTGCTCTGGCAACAAGGTTTTTTCCAGCCAGCACTCTTTTTTCTAGGCGAGATTTCTGGTACTGGACAATCTCTCAATTGGAAGGATAGTCAGTCCTCCCATAGACATAAAAAGAAAAAGCCCTGCTCATGCTTGGTATTGAGTTCCATGGACTGCTGAATCTTGTTCTCACATAAAAAAGAAAGACAAAAAAGTGATGTCATAGATCCCAGTCAAGTTCTCTTTATTCTACCTTGAGGCAGCTTTCTCCCTTAGGTTTGAGAATTCTGGTGTCCCCTCCTTCATTGCCGTCGGTGAGGGATGATACAAGCTGGACTTCTTTGTGACTTCGGGCTCAGCTTCTATGTTTCCAACACTTCCTCTGCCTATAAGGAATGTTTTGGACGAGCAGTTTGGTCAGTGGGTAGCTCTCATGGAGCAGCATATGCCAATTATGGTGTATGGGGTGTCTTTGGGTTCAACTCTCTCAGGATCAGTAACGTTTATAATGCTGATGCCATCTTAAGTGCTGTTGCCATCTGTGAGGTAGATGTCCTCAGTGCCAACTCTGCTTGCAGTGCTGGCACTGTTATTAGTGCCAGAGCCACCTGCGGCGCCAGGCCGTCTTTTGTGCTGATGTGATTTCCTTCCCAGGTATCGTTGCTGGTGCCAGGGCAGGTCTCGGTGTCAGACGAGGAGTGTTGGATCCAACATTGTCACTGGTATACCACTATGGCACATGGCATTTAGGCCCCATTTGTGAAAATAAAGCAGGGCATGGGAGATATGGATATTATTATATTTCCATACATAAGGGTAGCCTAGAGAAAGGGGCAAAGCCGCATCATCATCTCGCAGGTTTTGCTCTTGGGGGTGAGTGGCGTGACTTTACAAAATGCTGGCTAGAGGAGAGTTGGACACAATTTTTATGAGGATTAAGGTAAAAAAATAGTGGGATACGTATTGTGTTTGCAGGGGGGATCTGGCGACTGAAGCCCTGGTCTGTGCAGCGATCAGGGCTTCAAATCTGCCAGTACATGGGTGGACTGGGTGGGCCAATCAGTCCTTATCTGCCATCAGATTCTATGTTTCTATGTTTCTACATCTCCTTTAATGAGTGCAGTATGCCATAGTTTCCTGGGACCTAGTGGTACTTGTGATGCAGGGTCTGCTCGAAGGAGCAGCTCAGTTGGTGTATTAGGCAGAGAACAATTAAGCACTTCTTGCATTATTCCATGCATTTCAACCCCAAAACAATGTATTTTAGGACAAGTAAGTGTCTTATGGATAAAATCACCTTCCTCAATTTTGCACTTTGGACACACTGGTATTTTGGATCCATCAAACATGTATTTTTGGTGGCGGGGTCAAATAAGCTTACCGTAATTGTTGATCTTCCAGACTGTCTACACCATTGATTACCACCCCACCATCCTCCACTCAGACAGAGATAAGGCCTCTGGGCATGGTCACCCTGCAGTGCTGCCAGCACCAGAAACATACTAGCTGGGCATCTCCCCAGTCACGCACACAGAGATTCTTTTCTTTTGTTAAAAAAAGGGAGTTGGGCACTCCTTTAGGTGCCAGCTCTCACAGAAGAAGAAAAAAAGGAAATAACAAAATACACAACTGGGATAAAGGTCCTTTGGGGCCCTCGTACCAACCCCTCAAAAAAAGGTGTTCTGGAAGGTGGCTTCTTTCCTCCTTTTTATGTCTGATGTTTCATTTTAATTTAATTTTTTATTTTTCATACATGAAAGCGTGATGAGCATTGCTGCCTGTTTTCACAACCGTCAAGTTTTACAAAAAATAAAAATAAACAATTAATGCAAAACGATGTACAAATGAGATACATTGAATACAAGTAAACATCACAGTACTATAATATCCATTTACACAAGATTACAAGTACAGTCATTTGTGGTGTCAATCCAAGATTTCAATCTATTTTTAAAGATACAAACTGTAAGACAATCAAGGAGTATTATGTTTGCTTGCACGTATGTGTGAAACAAACATATTGTCACAGTAGTGGCCTTCAGAGGCCTGTCACTGTCGCACCCAGTACAGCTCAGGCTGCAGAAGGCTTGACAGTAACATGTCAGTGGTCAGCAAGGCTGAGCAGATGCTGTTCTGCTGGTTGATGGGCAGAAACTTTGTGTACCAGTGCATTTCCCACCGAGTCCGTTTTTCATGTAATAAACCCCCCCATGAAGTGTGCCCGCAACTCCCTTAAAATGTGCATACTCTGGGGTGCTCACCACTCGTGCCACCACACATCTGTGGCACTAGCTTGGAACACAATATCAGTTACCCTTCTCCTGCACTGAGACCTGTCATAAACAGCATCTTTCATGTACACCCCACCCCCACTAATGTAGTGCACCCCCAAAGCCCCTTAAAGTGTGCGAACACCATATTGCCAACCCTGGTGCCACCAATCATATGTAACACTGGGGTGCCCAGTTCGCAGTGTCACCCTTGCTGTAAGAAAAAAAATGTCCCTCGCACATGGGCCTACTAGTTTGCAACAAATACAAGGAATCCCAAAACAAGTTTACACACAGACTGTATTACCCCGGTATGGTGCATACATTTTACCCAGGAATTTCACCAAATTTCAGAAGATGCAAGACAGCCTGTGGTACATATTTCCATTACTTTTGGGACTGCCCCAACCTGGCATCCTACTGGAGATCGGTGGCCCAAGGGCTCACAGTAATGGGAGGTAGCGTAATTCTATTCTCACCCTTATCGCTCCTATTTGGAGTAGTGGAAGGGGAGGATGAGGAGTGGGACCTGTACCCAACATAGATACGAGTTATGTTAGCTGTGGCACGCCAGGGGATCCAAAACACTTGGGTGTCGGGCACGACTCCTTCAATTGAGCAATGGAAAAGGCTGGTTATGCAGGTACTCGCCACAGGCCGGCTTACATATGTGTTAAAAGGCAAAGAGGAGAGGTTATTGTCGGAATGGGGGCAGTTCCTGGACTCTCCATACCTGGTGGAGGCAATGCTACTAAGGGAAGGTGGAAGCGGATAGACTCCAGATGGTGCGATAATTGACACAAACTAGATGATTTACTGTAGATAACAAACTCTTTCCTGTAGTCTGGGGACTTCATAGAGGTCCTGATGTGGAGCAAGATAAAAGTCATAAGGGAATGTTCTTAAACATATATGATTCTGGCTTATTGGATGTTCACAAAAAATAGCAGAATGAACTGTTTACTAATGCCAGTGTTCTATACTTGTCTTTTTTTGATTATCTATGTTTTTTTTTTTTTGTTTTTGTTTTTTGTATTTAGCCTAACGACACTTTTATGGCTATAATGTGCTGTCTAAGTGAACATACGAACATACGAAATTTGCCAGCAGATAAAGGCCTAGAGGTCTATCAAGTCTGCTCGAATGTGCAGCTAGCACCCCTTATTCTGCAGCTGCCCCTCCCTTCCATCCTTCCCCTTCATTAACCCTCCCCCTTGTCCTGTCCCATCCTCGTTTGAAGCAGTCCACTGTTCTACTGCATACCACTTCTGCAGGTAATGCATTCCACCCAGCCACCGCCCTCTCTGTAAAAAAGTGTCTCCTCATCTCCCTCCTGAACCTTCCTCGCTCCAGTCTCATATCATGGCCCCTGGTGGCCCTCCCCTCCCTTACTTTGAACAGCCCCTCTGTACCTGTCTTGTTTATTCCTTTCATGTATTTAAAGGTTTCAATCATGTTCCCCTGTCTCTCCTCTCCTCCAGTGAGTACATGTTCAACTCCTTCAACCTCCTCTCATATGATAAGTCCCCCAGACCCTTGATCATCTTTGTCGCCTTGCGCTGCACTCCCTCCAGTAACTTAATGTCCCTCTTCAGATACGGAAGCCAGAACTGCACGCAGTACTCCAGGTGTGATCTAACTAATGACCTATACAGTGGCAGAATCACCTCCTCCCTCCTTGAGGATATACCCCTTGCAATACAACCCAGCATTTTGTTGGCCTTTGCAGCTGCCTTCCTACACTGTGCCGAGTTGTTCATTGACCCTGTGATGAGCACACCCAGATCCTTCTCCTCCTCTGTCTGGGCTAGCTGCACTCCCCCTAGCTGGTAAGTCCTCCTTGGGTTCTTCATCCCAAAATGCATCACCTTGCACTTTTTGGCATTAAAGCCCAGTTGCCAGGTGAATACGTAAAGGTAGACTAAAGAGAGTGCTGTATACCACTGACTACAGTACTGTGGATGTAATCTGATAATGGATTAACTTTTGTCACTGAATTTTCTGAAAAATAATAAGGATATTATGCAAAAAAAAAAAAAAGGTCCCTCATAGTCTTTTTTGTTCTCATTTTACCCTGTAAAGCAGAAAGCTGTCAATTGATATATTGGATGCTGGCCTGATCTGCCACACACACCGCACCCCAACCCCCTGCTTAGCATCCACCACTGCACACCCCCACACCTTCACTCACCTTGAAATGGTCCACCACCGCTCTGCTACAAAACATGTCCTTCTCCTTCAGGGCTGACCGGGTACTGAAAAAATCAGGAAGCGCAGTGATATACTTGGTATGCTTGGCCCTGCTTTACTTCATTCCAGTTCTTTGGGGATGACACTGAGTTTCCTGGTATCTCTTATTTTATGTATTGCTGTGCTGTTGGTTTTTTTTTAATGTTGAAAAATTCTTGACTAGAATTTAATTAAAAAAATACAACTGCGAAAGAGGGAAACTAATTCTATTAGTGTTATATATAGATATCTTTTCCACTATTTTTTTGACTTCCTTGGTCTTTGTTAGTTGCTTGTTTCTTTCTTTTTTCCGAGGCTTTAACAGCTTGGAAGAAGGAACTAGGGCAGTTGGTGTGGGGACACCTTATATACATATGGTGCCATATGCATGTTTTGTTATGCTGTGGCACTGTACGTTGGCATCCCCACTCTGAAAAGTTTTCTCCCAGTGGGGTTTCTGTGCCTCTGGCACTAAGACCAAAGAGTGTGTCTCTATGGAGAAGATACTTTAGAAAAGCAGGAGTTATGGTAAGTAACTTTTCTGTCTTCTAGTAATACAATTTTTGTAAATAAATCTGTTTGCAACAGTCAATTCCCCTTCCCTAAACCCTGCACTGAATGACATTCTCCATATATGATTGAAGCAATGGTAGGACAGTATACCAAATGTTGGTTTGCCTGTCTTAACTGTGCTCTTGTTTAATGTGTCACTAACTCATTAAGTCAGGAACTCATTATGTACACCTTGGAAGAGAGGAGGAAGGGGGATGTTGCAGAGACCTTTAAATACCTCACGGGGGGTAAATGACATACAGGATGGAAGTATTTTTCAAAAAAAAAAAGATGCTCGAGAACAAGGGGACATGCTATGGAGTTGGAGGGGAGTAGGTTCAGGAGACATGTGAGGAAGTACTTCTTCATGGAAAGAGTGGTGGATTCCTGGACCAGCCAACCAACCGAGATGGTGGTGGCAAAAACGGTGGTGCGGATGAAGAATGCATGAGATAGGCATTATGGAATCTTAATGGAAAGGAATGGGGGGAGAAGAATGAGGTAGAGATCAAGAAGGGTCTGCGGTGACACTGTAGGTAGGGAAAAATTGGCAGATTGGATGGGTCAAGTGGTCCTTAACTGCGGACAATTTCTGTGTTTCTGTGTGTCTTGGCTGTCTTCAGCCTTCGTAGTAGACAAAATGAACTTCCTATTGAATGGTGTTTATTAACATCATGAATTTTCAAGGTAACTAGAGAAGATCTGACTTTGCTCGACTTGTCGTTAGCATGTTGATGACCTAGTAATCACCAAATAGTTTTTTGTAACTGAAGGGGGTCACTCCTTTTAAAGAATGAATGGGAATTACAAATGAACAATGGACAAATGACCTAGTCATATCAGTCTTTACAGTCTGTGGGTATATTGTCTCCTTACACCTTTAGTGAATGAGCAGATTCTTCCCATTGGGTGTACTACCGTACCACTTGTGTGCCTTGACCACATTTATCAACTGAACAGCTTAGTTGTTTTGTGAGTTAAGGTTTTCAAAAATAATAACATGCTGTTTACATGAGCAACATTTCACCTTTAACAGCATGCTGCATGTTGTCTGAAATGTTGGAAAACTGCTGTACAATTTGGTAAAAATAGAGAATAAGTACTGCTACTACTACTACTAGTTTAAGATTTTGTCAAAATATTCATTAGCTGTTCATGTGTTTTATTATTTTTTTATGGTAGGATGCGCCTCTCGTTATTTTGAGTATGCCTATAGGTAGTCACTTCCATGAAAAAAATTAACATCCAACTGAATGTGTTTGCTTAGATTTCAGTTAGTAAAAGAATAATCCATGTTATGTGCTCATTTATTGCCCAAGGAGTTACAGCCTCTTTTAAAAAAAATGTATGGCAACACTGAACATAGAAGTGGGTGCAGTGCAGGCCTCATGCCTTTCACCAGATGCTGAACTGGAGGGACCACCTGTTCTTGGTTAAACCAGTCTCCGTTCTTTGTGAAGCTGGACCTGTTTGGGCTTCAGAATCTCAGTTGCACTGAACTGCAGAAAATTGTGTTTTAACAAATAAGACAGATTTTTTACTACTGACTCACTGAGCTGAACTCGCCAAAATGAATGGTACCTGTGACCTCAGTTACAGTAACTTGAAACGTTGATTGCCACTTGTTAAAAGTATGTGCATGAAATGGATACTCTGTACCTCCTTGTCTCTTATCTTTGATTGACTTTTCAACACATACTACACTTGAGTTGCCATACATTATAAAATCAAATTAGAAATGACAAGAAAGACACAAAAAAAACTATACAGACAAAACTTATTTGGGGTACTAGGCCTAAATCAGTTTTTATAGTATTCAGCATTATGCAAAAGGTTGCAATCATAGGTTAATCCTCGAGGACTTCATTAGCGTACTTCTGTGTGTGATATCTCTTACTGTAATTGCAGCAGTATTGTAATTATCCCCTTGTCTACATTTTGTGGGATGGGAAGATGCCAATACAGTACATCATAGAGAGTTTATATAAATTAAGATAGTAAGAGGCTTGAGCAGCATTTATTAATCGAAGATCACTAAACCCTTCCTTGGCATTTTGATTGCATATATGTAGAATGCAGAATGGGCTTTGGAGAATCAATATACTTGGTGTACAAAGTGTAAAAAAAAATTGCTTTCTGGTTAGAATCACCATTGTGAAGGATAGAAGGAAAGAGAGTGTTTTAAAATGACAGAGATATAAAATAATGGTGGAATATTGCATATCAGAAAATGATTAGCACTGGTATGTCGGACTGAGAAAGACGGGAAATCAGGATAATGCAGGTGAAAATCAAAATTGTATTTAAACCTGCTCACTTACTAAAGCAGATCATGGCAATCACGTTGTGCATCCTGATGTACTAAAGTAATGTGGAATAAAAGTTCAGAAAAAGGAAACCAGCACTTCACCACTCAGAGTGAGGGAGGGGAGTGTGCACAAAGTCTTGTAAAGTGCAAGGTGCTTGCTTTATTTGTTCCATATAGTGCTGACTGAAGAGCAGAAACGCCTTCAGCATGCAGCAGGACCAGAATCAGTGTTCTTCACTGAGTTGCACTTTTTGGTCTAGGGAACAAAGATGCTAAGACCAGAACTTTTGGGTAGTAGGATCCAGTGAGAGCAAAGTCTTTTGCAGCCCAGGAGGGGCCCAAAATTGGTGCTGGGCACCCACGAGGCAGGCATAGTGACATCAGGCTTGTGGATTGGCCAGTAACCAACACTGCTCCCCTCCCTTCCTGAGTTCTGTTTTCCTGCTGTCGAGTTCATACCATGGGAACTTCAGTTGTCTAAATGTGTCATACTTTTTCAGTTTGTCGCCATCTCAGTTCAGTGCTGTTGTTTTTTTGTTTTTTTTCGGTGCTGTTGATTGTTATAATGGTGTAGTTCAGCTCCAAGCTCTTTTCTGTTTTTCATTATTTTGCCAAGTCATTATGTCAGGTCCTGAGGAGCATAAGAAGTCGAAGAAGAAGAACGGTGGCCCTCCTATGCTTCGGTGCTCATGTGGGGATCATATTGCCCCCCGGGAGCAGCATGATGTCTGCTGGGCCTACCTAGGCACTGACTATGACATGGACAGGTGCAACGCCTGCTTCTCGATGGACTTCTGCACCCTTGAGAAGCATGCATTGAAGTGGGGCCATAATCCGCCCACCTTTGGAGGCAGATATCGCACCAGGGATGCCAAGGTAAGGTCCCTGGGCTCTTCCCTTGAGGCCCTTCCTAGTACTACACATTCTGAGGAAGACCAGGGCACTCCCCGCACTTGTCTCACCAAGATGTTGGAGGCCCAATAGTGGGAGTCTGGTGGACAGTCTGCTCCCTCGGGGGGCTGGAGGGGTTGGTTGAGCAACCTCCCAGACGCTCCAAGTGGTGAGGCGGAAGCTATATGTTCAGTCTACTTTAGTGGGCACCTTGGTGTTGCGACCTGGCACTGCCTCCACTCTTGGTACTGAGGCTGGTACCAGTGAGCAAGGTGGCACCGGCCAGAAGGGCAAGCCCCCTTCTGACTCTGCATATAGTGCCAGAAGAGGGAAGACTTCCGGAACCTGCCCTATCTCAGACCCAACAGTCATTGTTATCTCTTCCCCTGAGCGCTCTGCTGGCCTTGGGGAGGATAATGACACCAACCTTGGGCCTGGGGATGGAGCCGGTGAGGATGGAGGTCTTCCTGGGCCTGGTTCTGAGGCTGACTTGGGGTCGGGGTTGGGAGTCACCCCTTGGGTTGCCCTTCAGACTGATTCCAGGGATGGTGACGGGGACCCTTCTGGCACCATTTGCATTGGTGGTTCTGCTACAGCAAGTACGGTAAAGAGTTGCCCGGTGCTGTCAAATCTCATTCCACCAGAGACATGGCTACCTCGTTGGTTTGTTTCAAAGGGGTCTCTGCGACTGACATTTGTGCAGCAGCCACCTGGGGTACAGTCCACACTTTCACCAAGCATTACAGTCTGGACATTACCTCAAGAGCCCATGCAGGATTTGGCAGGGCAGTGTTACAAGGACTCCTGCCTTGAGTTTGTGGAGATTCAGCCTCCTAGACTGTCTGTTCATGCTTGTCACTGCTTGGTACTCGTTCCTATGGTGTAAACTGATGACTTAGATACCCCCAAAGAAGATAAAATAGTTACGTAAGAACTTATCGTAACAGTAGCTCTTCGAGGGGATCTCAGTCATCAGATCTGATTTCCCTCCCACCATCCCCGTTAATTGGGGCTCCTTTCAGGACCTGGCTATCTGTTGTATCCATCTTCTTCAGTCTGGAGCTGGGTTCCTCTTTCTCTCCTCTGTTCCCCAGGCCGTGATCCTTGCTTCCTTCATCTCCAGAGGGAAAGAACTGAGGAGGGAGCAGAGCCACCCACACCTGTATAGGGTTGATGACGGCAGCGGCCCCAGTTGTACTGCTGAAAATCTTCTATGTGGATTTCCCCTTCACTAACGGCGAAGGTTTCTACAGTGTAACCTGATGACTGAGATCCCCTCGAAGATCTACTGTTACATTAAGTTCTTATGCAAATGTTCTTTCTCCCTATGTGGCACACCTTTAATGGATCTGTTTGCATCCTGGGAGAATGCCAAACTGAGGCTGTTTTTAGTTTGCCCCTACAATCCAGAACACTGCTGGGGAATGCCTTCACAAGGCTCTGGACCCCAGGTCTCATGTACATCTTTGCTTCCTTTCAACTGATCCACAAGGTGGCATCCAAGGCCCAGAAGGACATGACATGGATGATCCTGATAGCTCCAGACTAGCCACTGCAGTTCTGGTACCCAGATCTCCTCAGGCTTAGCAGCAGGCCTCTGCAGCGACTGCCGCTCTACCTTGACTTGCTGACCAGACTACAGGGGACAGTGTTACTCCTGGACCTTTAATCTCTGCACCTCACAGCATGGTTCCTGAGAGGCTAGAGTTCTAGGCCTCTGGTCCCACGGGGGCTGTTCTCCACGTTATGTGGCCTCCAGGAAAGAGTTGACTTGCAGATGCTATGCCTTCAAATGGAAGAGATTCTCCATTTGTTATGAGAGCAAGGGGCTGCATCCCTTTGCTTGTCCTGTGGCTAGCATCCTGGACTACCTTTGGTCCCTTTCTCAGCTGGAACTGCGGGCGATGACCCTTAGGGTGCACCTGCCAGCCATCACTGCTTACCAGGTATGGGCTGGTAAGCCGCTGGTGGCACAGGAGAAGGTGGTTGGGCATCTTTTCACAGTCTGGACTACTTACATAGAAACATAAACTTTGACAGCAGATAAGGACCACTTGGCCCACCCAGTCTGCCCATTTCCCTACCTATTGGATAAGCTGCAGATCCAAGTTAAACAGCCTACTTCCTCCTACCCCCCACTATAATTGCCTTACGTCTGTCCCATGAATTCTTGAATTTTCCCACTGTTTTTCACCCCACAACCTCCTCAGGAAGGCCATTCCATGCGTCCACCACCCTCTCCATGAAAAAATACCTCCTTGCGTTGCCCCTGAGCCATCTCTCCTCTATCTTCAAATTGTGTCCCCTTGTTCTTACACACCTCTTTTTCTGAAAGATGCTACCCCCTTGAACTTTGTTGATTCCCTTGAGGTACTTGAAAGTTTCTATCATGTCCCTCCTCTCTCTCCTTTCCTCAACGGTATTCCTATTAAGCTTCTTTAGTCTCTCTTTGTATGGTTTCTGGTGCAGACCCTGCACCGTTTTAGTTGCCCTCCTCTAGACTGCCTCTAGCCTGTCTATGTCTTTGTGAAGATGGGGTCTCCAGAACTGCACACAGTACTCCAGATGGGGTCTCACCAACTGTCCATACAGAGGGATGACAACCTACTGTTTTCTACTGGTGATGCCTCTCCCTATGTATCCCTCCTGCCCTCCTTCTCACATTGCTTGCCTACCTTTAGGTCATCTGATATGACTACCCCAGGTCCCTTTCCATTTTTGTTGTTGTTAGTACCCCCCAACTGTGTACTCTTCCCCTGGGTTTTTGTTTCCCAGGTGCATTACTTTGTACTTCTTCACATTCAATCTAAGCTGCCATACTTTTGACCATTCCTCCAAACTTGCCAAGTTCCTTTCCACCCCCGCCTTGTGTATCAACCCTGTTGCAGATCTTTGTGTCATCTGCAAAGAGGCATACTTTTCCTTCCAGTTTCTCTGCAGTGTCACTTATAAAGGCATTAAAGAAGACCAGCCCCAGTACTGAACCCTGCGGTACCCCACTAGCAACCCCTCTTTCTTTGGAGTGGATTCCATTTACTATTACCCTCTGTGTCCCGTTGTCCAGCCAATTTTTTACACAGGCTACCACCCTGGGACCCACTCCCAGGCTGGCTAACTTGTTTATTAATTTTTTGTCTGGGACTATGTCAAATGCCTTGCTAAAGTCTAGGTAGGTCATGTCCACAGCTCCTCCCTGGTCTACCACCTTGATCACCCAGTCAAAGGAATCTTATTAGATTTGTCTGACATGACCTTCCCGCTGTGAATCCATGTTGCCTTGGGTCCTGTGCCCCACTGGCCTCTAGGTACTCAACAATTCTTTCTTTCAAAAGTGATTCCATCATTTTCCCAACCACTGAGGTCAAACTGACAGGTCTGTAGTTTCCTGCCTCTACCTTTCTCCCACTTTTGTGAAGGGGAAACACATCCACCCTTCTCCAGTCCTCAGGTACCACCCAATCCTCCCATGATTTGTTAAAAGGGGTTGTCATTGATGTCACTAATTCTCCCTTTAGTTCTTTTAGAATTCTGGGGGTGAATCCCGTCAGGCCCCATTGCATTGTCCAATTTGAGTTTTAGTTCTTTCAGGACCCTTTTTTCAGTGAATGGACTGGTATCAACCCCCCTATCCAGAGTGCTTCTGTTGTTTGGTTTAGGTACGTTCCCCTCCTCTTTTTATGAATACTGAACAAAAGTATTTGTCCCCTCCAGTGCATGTATCACCTCCACCGTAGGACGCACTGCTGGTTTGGTGACGCTCATGGGCAAGCCTTTCAAGCTAATGCACAGGTGTGAAATGTCAAAGCTGGCGTGGAAGACAGTCTGCTTGGTGCCTATTACATCAGCCAGAAGGATCAGGGAGCTTCAGGTGCTCTTAGTGGAGTCTCCTTAGCTGGTCTTCCACAGGTACAAGGTTGTCCTTTGCCCCAACCCGAAGTTACTTCTGAAGGGGATATCAGAGTTTCACCTTAATCAGGTGATTAACTTGCTGGTTTATTTACCAACCCATTTTCAGAGGCCGACACAGGCTCCATACCCTGGACCTGTGGAGGGTGCTCTTGTATTATGTCAAGCACATGGTTGGAGTTAGGGGACAGGCTCGCTAGCTGTTTGCCACCTGCACTGAAGCAGCACCTGGCAGACCGGCAGCAAATTGGACAGTTGCAAGGTGGACTACGTCTTGCATCGACATCTGCTATAGGCTGGCTGATAGGGAGTCTCCTGTAGGGCTTGGGGCTCATTCCACCAGGTATATCGCTGCCTCGGTGGCTGCTTCCAGGGATGTTCCCATACAGGAGATCTGTAGGGCTACTGACTGGAAGTCAGCACACACCTTTATTTTCAACTACCACATCAACCTGGAGTCTCACTGGGATGCAGGGTTTGGGACCTCATTTCTCCAATCTTTGTTTCCCAAGTAGGAGTGCACACTTTTCCCCCTCCTCCCAGAGAACTGCTAGGAGCCTGCCAGAGTATGGATAAGTGAACCTTATCCACGCCCCTAGAAGAATAGATTTCTCACCTGTAATTGTAGTTCTAGGAGTGGTATGTTATTCATATCCATACAACCCACTCCGCCTCCCGTGGCAAGTGGAACACAGATCCTGCTTCCATTGTGTAAGATCTGATGTCACGGGGCAGAGTCATGGGATAAACCACCCGGGTGGTGGGAGGAGCTTCGTTTAAAGACGTCCAGCCAATAACATTGTTCCAGTTGAACTGCCAGGGTGTGGATGTGAACCATATACCACTACTAGAGCTGTGGTTGCAGGTGAGTAACCTATTCTTTTATAACAGGCACTGGGATCATGTAGGAGCAATGTCTGCTGGGCTACCAGGGAAAAATGCATATTTGAAGACAGGAACTAGGATTCGAAAAGGACCGCTAAACTACCAGGGAAAGTGCTTATTTCATGACAGGTGCTGGGATTGGGTGGAAGGTGAGTCTGCTAGATTATAAGGAAAAGTGATTATTTCATGGTAGGTTCTGGGATTCCTAGAAAGTGGGTCTGTTTGGTTATAAGGGAAAAGTGTTTATTTCATGACAGGTACTGAGTGACAGACAGGTATTGGGATCAGGCGGGAAGTGAGTCTGTTAACCTTTTAGGAAAGTGCTTATTTCATGACAAATACTTTAATCGGGAGGGAGGCGGATCTGCTAAACTTTTAGGGAAAAGTTTTCATTTCGTGAGAAGTACTGGGATCAGGCAGGAGGTGGGTCTGCTGGACTATAAGAGAAAAATGCCTTTTCTTGACAGGTAGTGGGATTGGCTAGGAGGTGGGTTTGCTAGACTGCCACAGCTGAAATATATCTACTGGGATTGAGGCAGAAGGGGAGACTTGGGTGCTGTTTCCTTTTTTTTTTTTGGTACACACACCACAGCAAATACCTAGGGGGACGGACAGTCCTTGATGCAATCTATGGGGCTAGGATAGTACCTCACATGTTAACGAGGCCGTACTGCGATGCCAATGATCTCTGTGTGCCATGTGTGGGCGAAGGAGTAATTTGCACGGGGACTTTCGAATATAGCACGTTAGGACACAAGCACTTACAGCTTTGGGATGCCCCAACTGCTTTTGGTCTCTGACAGCCTACGGTAAATATAGCGACATACCTCTTTATGGCCAGCAGGGGGTTATGCTTCATGCTGAGTGCATCTTTTTGTGCCTTCATTATGGCTTTGCTCTAGTGTGCTGTATTCAGACATGTTTCGGCACTTATACTGTGCTCCAAACTTGTCTGAATATAGCAAATTTAGGACATTGCACTAATTTGTGCTCAGGACAGGGACTTTGCACTACGGGAAGTGAGACCTTTGAGTATGGAACTCTGTATGCTTTTAAATATGCTCAACACCTCTGCTTTTTATCAGAAATCCATTTTTATGGCTATTTTTGCCCACATTCAACAGTCTGGCCTTTTAGGATGATCTGTTATTTATAGCCCAATATTGCCAAGCATTCTAGTCTCCATCTGTGCTTTCCATTTGATGGTGTCATTTATTACAATTGCCTCCCTTGGCCATTCATGCACTTGTCCTTTTGTGCAGTTTTAGCAAATTTTGTGCAATTTAACATCTCAATTCAGATTAAATTAGTCTCTCTAATACAATTGCATTGTCTAGCAGTCTCAAATGGAACTGATATTTTTATTTAGCTTTTCATTTATGTCTTTCATCAAAAACATGGCAGCATATTTATACTGGAGAGATACAGATAAATTAGTGAATACAGCATAGTAAATGCATTACTTTTGTGAAGATTATCAGTCCATATGGTACGTCTTGTCGGAGGGAATCCTAAAAGTAAAACGCTCCATGGTAAACAAAAAACAGTCACATGCACTCAGTGCGCTATAAAAGCCATATGCACTCAGTGCGCTATAAGTGGATTCCTGCATTTAAAAACAATAATGGAACGCCAACCCGTCTGGGTCCTAGTCTCACAACTGATGTTTTTGAACCTTAGTCTGTTGCAAATTGTTCATCCCAGAGAAGGGGTGAAACTGACACCATGAAATGTTGGGGGGAGATGCTTATTTGCAATCATTATTTAAAGAAAAATATAAAGCAGTATTATTTAAAATAGTTAATGAGTGGGTGTGCCCAGTTTCATGTTGCCTGAAAATATAATACTTGGACACAATTCAATATATATTTAATCCATCTATTTTTATATCCTTATTATTCTTCATTACTGAGGACATTTGAATAAAAATGATATGTCTGGCCCCAAGATGTCATCTCATTCTCCTGCCCCAGCCCCCGACTCATAATTCTGTTTTTCAACATCATAATCTGTTGCTGTGGAAATGATTCTGGTTTCCTAAACTGAGGATTATGACTTCAGCAGGGGGAACAGTAGGAGGACGAGATGAAGTCAGAATGTGTGTTTACACTACCGGATCTGCACCGTGCAAATCTGGCAGTGTAAACAGCTGCTGGAGCATTGCAGTGAAGAGCAATCCCTGTTTTTGTGGGACCGTGTATCGGTGCAGGCATTTTTTGCAGGCATGTTAACACGATGCTTCATCTGCACTGATGCATCCCCACTGCCAACCTGCAACAAGCACCTGATTTCAAAGGAGTATGTAGGTAATTGTTTTAGCAATTGGTGTTAAAACAAAGTAATCTAGAACATGTAGAATATAGTGTAGTTTTTTTACAGGGTTTTTATACATGTAAGACCAATACAAAATGGGGTATTCACAATAAATATATTACTTCTGCACAGTAAAGAGCATAAGTTGTTCTTGCCACAACTCTAAACATTATATGATGCCTTGTCATGAAATAGTAATCACTGTAGTGCATCCAGTTAATAATCATTTTATGACAATGTCCTTATCAGTTTATTGCTTCTTAAAATCATTTTAACAAGTTTCCTAGAATGTGCATTCTTAAAAATTCAGTAAAATATAATTTCTAGGGCCGTGGATGTGGTTCACTTATCCACACATTGGCAGTTCTTCCTTAAGAGCTTTTTGCCAGAACGTCTTTAAGCAAAGCTCCTCCCACCACCTGAGTGGTATATCCCTCAGCTCCGCCCTGTGATGTCAGAGCCTCCTTTCTTCTGGAAGAGTTTGGTCTCCTCTTTTGCAGCTCTGTGCGTTGTAGGGCCTATTAAATACATATTGGCAAACTTGGTGAAATTTCTCTAACTTTGACTATATTCCTCAGTAACGCTCTCATCGCTCGACTGCATGATGCATCATGAGGAAGCAAAGCCTGCTCCTGGCTTTACAACAGTGTGTCACATGCTGGCAGAAGATGTCGCAGACGGACTCGCACATGTCGTGTCTGTACTGCCTTGGGATGGCACACAATGTCGCAGGTTATGGTCTTTGTCAGACGATGCTTCCATCATTGCCTGAAAACCGTAAGGCTTGCCTGCTCCTCTGCCAGCCGAGATCCAAAATTATGGCCTAAGGGTGGTTGCAAGGCAGCCTCCACTACAGCAGGGTCAGCGGCTCAACTTGCAGCATGGAAGAGGTGGCGGTGAAGGCCATGATGGGCACCTTGTTGGCCTGAATGCTTTTCCTGGTTGGGGCCAGCGTCAGAGTGCCCTTCACTGGGGAGTTTTGTGATATGTGTCTGGCCCTTCAGACCTTCGGGAACAACCCTACGCACTACAGTAAGAAGCATAAGAACAAGAAACAACACAATCAGTCGTGGAACCAGGAGATGATATACTTCTCTCACTCCCTCGACTCCCCCAACTGCTTGAAGGTTCTCGAGCATTTAGCTCCGGCTGAGTCCCATTTGGTCAAGGTGCGGGTCATTAGCTCCACAGTTCCCCCATCAGGCTTGATGATCTCAACACTGGTCAAGCAGGCAGTCAAGATTTTTCTTGACTCTGTTGACCAGTTGTCGGGGGGGGGGGGGTGTCAATGATAAATTGATATTCAAGACCCCGGTTCTCCCGGTCCTCACTTAGGAGGACGTAGTGAGGTTAGTATCCCCAGTCATTACCACTCAGGATCAGCGTCCACTGGAGGTCATGCAGTCGAAATACTGCCTGTCATGTGTATGGCACCTCCACCTGTATCTCCTTGACATCGGCCCCCGGGTCCACGATGGAGGTATAAGTCAAAGGGCTCCTCGTCCTCTTCATCCACAGATGATGAAAGGCTCTGCAGGCAGATGTGGTGGAGGTACAAGGAGCTCCTATGGCAGCAGTGGGCATTGGCGCTGCAGGATAGAGTACTACCCTGATCCCAGTAGTCATCTGGCCGGTGATTCAAGCCCATGCTGGTCCTTCCAAGACAACTGTCCTCGACATGCATCTCTCCACCTTTGGTGGTGGAACCGTCTCAGCAGCAGTCTATGTGGGGAGCACCTTCTAAGGACTTCCGTCCAGGGACTGACTTACCAAGCCTGCTATCTGTGGAAATCACCTACTCACAGATGGCTGCAAGTGGTTCATGGTGAGAAAAGGTCGAGGGACATCTTCACCAAGTCCTTGGATGACGCCTGTAGGTTTTCTATGCAGTCCTCAAAGACACATTTGTTCGACCGGGAATCAATCAAGGAAACGACCACCGACCATGAGCCAGTATCTTTTTGGGCTCTTCTCCAACTCATGTCGGAGCACATGTACATTCATTTGGAGCCAGTTAAAAGGCTGAATACCATTTTACTGACATCCTGGATAAGGACATATCCATGGGGTTCATTCTGTAACCAGCTCTGAAGCTTTAGCAGCATCCACCACCTGCCTGGCACCTTCAGCCTGTATGGTCCACAAATATGTGGTCCCTACTGGCTGACTGTCAAGATTCTCTGACCACTCCATAGCCAAAGATCTGGTCTCCAACTCGAACTTCCAGAAATCAGGGAATACTGGGGATGTGGAGAAGCCCCCAACAAGGAATTAAAAAGCTTGACCATGCAGCTGAGAAAGTCTATGCTGCGTCCTGTCTTGGTCTCTGTCAGGCGCATTATGCCCAAATGATGGCTCACTTTGATTACTCCCGGCTGGGAGTACTTGACTCAGTTCTCCCTTAACTGCCAGCTGATAAGCAGCTACCTGTCAAGATCATCAGAGACCAAGGTCAAATGCTGACTAAACACCAGCTGCAGATGGCCTTGGACATTGGTGATTCCTGTGCCTGTGCCATGGCAGCAGCTGTTGCGATGCATCACAGGGCCTGGCTGAGGGTCTCCACCTTCGCGGCGGATACTCAGCGTAAGCTGGCTGATGTTCCTTTCCTGGGCACCAACCTCTTTGGCATAGGAGTGGATGACCATTTCACTAGGATTGAGAAGTCCAATGCAACCCTAGATTATGTGGCATTGTCCCGGAAGGACCCAAAGGGACAGAAGCAAAAAAAAAAATTATTGTCCTTTTAGTTTCATCCCTTTCTGCCACTGCATTCTCTGCAGCAATAGCTCCAGCAGAGGCAGTTTCTTTTTTCCTGTAAGTATTTTATACCTTTTTGGTTTCTCTCCCCAGTCCCACTCCCGCATGTCCCCAACGTGACGCATGCATGTGGAGGCACACATATGCATGCCCTACGGGATGCCCCACCCTACCAGTCGCTCCAGTACCGTCTGCTCCTGTCCCTGGACCTCCACCTGGTGACAGTGGGACTACAGGCAGGTGACTCTTCGCAGGAGAGGAGAGCCACTGCTAAATCCTGCTCCCACCCCGTGCCAGCACCCTGGTGACCCGAAATTCATTCCCAAACCTGGGTCACCAGCATAGCACAAGGTAAGGCATCCAGTGCCACAGCCCTCAGTGCCACTGGGCCGGCTAGCTGGGGGAGTTTCAAGCCTGGCTTCCCAAGGCCAAGTTCTCCAGCCAAAGGCCTCCAAAAAAGTGGGGTTGGAGAAGTGGTGCCTCAGTGGCCATGGCCCCCTCCAAAGCTGACCAGTGACAGGTTGGAGGGGTTAACCTCCTGACTGTCCAGTCCCTGACCCAGCTCCTGGTGGGGGGTCGGCTTCACCACTTCTGGCCTCTCTGTTTTGCCATTACCGTAGACAAGTGGATTCTCAAAGTGGTCGGCAGAGAGTTGTCTCTTGACATTGAGGCTCTCCCACCTTACCGATCTCATGCTCCGAGGGAGTCCTGTATGTCATAGGACACGCTGTCAGCCCTCAGGTAGCAAAAGGAAACATAGCCCGTGTCCCATACACCCTGGCAAGTCAGGGGTATATGTCCAGGGAGTGCCTGGTCCTGAAATTGACAGGAGGTTGGCACCCCATATTAGGGCTTCACAATCTAAATCAGTTTCTCAGAAAGTGTAAATTCAGGATGGTCACACTGAACCAAATCATTCCATCTCTAGAGCAGGGCACATGGATCTGCTTCCAGAACATCAAGGACACATTCTTCCACATCACAGTCCATCCATCCCACTGGTAGTACCTCTGGTTCTGCACGGAAGGGGTGCTCTGTCAGTTCCAGGTCTTGCCATTTGGCCTCTCTTCTGCACCCAGGGTCTTCGCCAAGTGCATGGCAGTGGTGACAGCCTTCCTGAGGTGTAAGGGCATCAGGGTTTATCCTTACCTGGACAACAGGCTGACAGCTGGGCCATCCAAAGAGGCAGTGGAGTAGTCTAGAACCTGGCCCTCCAGACCTGCAGAGACTTGAGCCTTTTGGTCAACCCAGCCAATTCTGAACTGATCCCTTTGTGGGTGGTTCATTTAATTGAGGCAGTGCTAGACTTTCTATGGGCCATGGCCCGCCTCCTTGTGGACAAGGCATTAGATCTTACCTCCTTTGCCTGATCATTTCAGATTGGGTGCTCGCATTCTGCTTGGGACTTCCTGAGGCTGCTGGTGTACATGGCATCTTGCACCAGAGTGGTCCAGTAGTCTCTCTGGTGGATGCGGCACCTGCATTGGTAGTTGGGCTGTCAGTGATTCCAACGTCTAGGACACCTGGACCAGCTGGTCACAGCGGCCCAGCCAACGTGAGACACCATCCAGTGGTGGCTCATCCCAGAACATCTGGAGGAAGGAGTCCCTTTTGTCCACCCAGAACCGACCATCAGTCTCACAATGGACATGTCTTTGGTGGGATGGGGAGTGCACCTGGAGGACCACAGGACCTACAGGTTCTGGTCACCCAGGGAGTCCTGTCACCACATCAGCCTGCTGAAGCTCCATGTAGCATGGCTGGCTGTGATGAAATTCACTCTTCTAGTCAAGGATCATGTTGTGCAAGTCCAGACGGCCAACACCACGACCATGTTCTACCTGAACAGCCAGGGTGGCGTGCAGTCCCTTCCCTTATGTTGGGAGACCCTCCGCACCTGGACCTTCTTGTGCAATTTGGGTACAGATCCCCAGGCGATCCATGTCGCAGGAGTGGGCAGTCAGCCGGCAGACGCTCTCAGCCAGGTGGACAAGACGTTGCACAAGTGGTCCCTGCATTAGGAAGTGGTGAGTCACTTGTTCTCCCTGTAGTACACCCCTGTGGTGGACCTGTTTGCCTCCTGGGAGAACACAAAACTGAGGCTGTGCTGTGCCTACCCCGCCACAGTCAGGGACACTGATGGGGGATGTCTTCACAAATCTCTGAACCCCAGGCCTCCTGTACACCTTTCCTCCCTTTCCCCAATCCACACGGTGGTGGTCTAAGTACAGAAGGACAAGGCATGGATCATCCTGATAGTTCCGGACTGGCCTTGCCATTTCTGGTACCCAGATCACCTCAGCTTCAGCAGCAGACCCCAATGGCTGTTGTCTCTTCTCCCAGATCTACTGACCTGACAACACGAAAAGATCTTACACCTCACAGCCTGGTTCCTGAGTGGCTAAAGCTCCAGGCTTGGGATCTTTTGGAGAATGTGCTTCCCATTGTGGAGGCCTCTCGGAAAGAGTTGACTTGCCAGTGCTATGCCTTTAAATGGAAATGGTTTTCCATTTGGTATCAGGGCAAGGAGCTTGATCCCCTTGCCTGCCCTGTGGCTAGTATATTGGAGTACCGCTGGTCTCTATTCCAGCTGGGACTATGATCAGCGACCCTTAAGTTGCACCTGGCAGCCATCTCTGCATACCAGACATGGGCTGTTATGCTGATGGTGCCACAGGAGAAGGTGGCTGGG
The DNA here is from genome assembly GCA_016271365.2 of Neoceratodus forsteri. Lineage (NCBI taxonomy): Eukaryota > Metazoa > Chordata > Ceratodontiformes > Ceratodontidae > Neoceratodus > Neoceratodus forsteri. The sequence goes on from CM057453.1 coordinate 145,154,264, forward strand.
TGCTTTTTAATGGCCTTGATCACTTTTTTCCGCTGGTGTGTGCACCTCCATCACCTTGAGACTTGTTGCTGGTTCTAGCTGTGCTCATGGGGAAGCCTTTTGAGCCTATGCATAGGTGTGTCATGTCACACCTGTCATGGAAGATGGCCTTCCTGGTGGCTGTCATGACAGTCAGAAGGATCAGTGAGCTTCTGGCGCTCTCGGAGCCTCCATACCTGGTCTCCCACAGAGACAAAGTCGTTCTTGTCCCCCACCTGAAGTTCCTGCTGAAGGTTGTTTTGGAATTCCACCTTCACCAGGTGATGAACCTCATGGTCTTCTTCACAAATCCATCTTCAGAGGTTGACCGCAGGTTCAATACTTTGGACCTGCAAGGGGTGCTGTTCTGTTATATAGAACGCATGGCTGTAGTTCAGGGTGAGGCTCGCTAGGTCTTCGTGATGTACTGTGAAGCCGCACCTGGTAGACTGGCAGCTAAGAGGACTGTTGTCAGGTGGATTACATCCTGCATAGATCTTGTTATAGGTTGGCTGGTAGGGAAACTCCTGTAGGGTTCAGGGCTCATTCCTCCAGACATACTGTATGTCTGCCTTGGTAGCTGGTTTCAGGGACATCCCAGTCCAGGTGATCTGCAGGGCTGCCACCTGGAAGTCAGCACACACCTTTATCTCCCATTACAGCATCAACCTTGAGTCTCACTGGGATGCTGCATTTGGGACCTCAGTTCTCCAGTCTCTGTTTGTCAAATTGGGGTGCACGCCTTTCCCTCTTCTCCCAGAGAACTGCTGAAAGTCTGCCAGTGTGTATAAGTGAACCATATCCACGCCCCTAGAAAAACAGGTTACTCACCGGTAACAGTAGTTCTAGGAGTGGTATATGGTTCATATCCACACCACCCACCTGGCCTCCACTGGCAAGTGGCACACAGATTACTGCTTCCAATGTTCGAAGATCTGACATCATGGGGTGGAGCCCAGGGATATATCACCTGGGTGATGGAAGGAGCTTTGCTTAAAGACGTTCTTGTGAAATCGCACTTAAGGAAGAACTGCCAATTTGTGGATGTGAAGCATATTCTACTAGAACTACGGTTACAGGTGAGTAACCTATTTGTGCCTTTATTTATCAAGACTGTAACGATATTGAGTAATCAGAAAATTGCTCAATACTGCATCCTTATTGCTAATTTGTATAGTTGTGTTTCCTGTGATGCTGGGCTGTAGAATGGCTTCTACAGTGATCTGCTAGAAGGGTGAGAACAAGGTATTAGTTTACCTTTTGGCCATATTTCTTGCGACGATCATGTCCTCCGTAAATATAATACGAAACCCCAGAAGTGCTGGGTGCACTGCTGCCAAAATCTGCACCGATGCAGATGGGTGTCTTGTAAACTACCATCAGGAGTGCAGTAGGAGGAGCAGTGGTGGAGTGGTGCAGACCACATTGGTTCCTTTAGGTTAGTGTAAATGTGCCTTAAGACACAAAGATCCTGTTTTTATGCTACTCAGTAGTAAGGAATGAGGGGAAGAGTGTTACAGGACATTCATTCAGTAAAAGTGGAATTAAGCTGGAATATCATAATTTGAACAGCTTACCCGGAGGTCGCCTTGATGGCTCAGTGGCAGCGTGTCACAATGCCATGCAGGTGACCGGTGTTCAAGAGTGGACATCGTCCACTGCATCAGTGGCATGGGCAGATACCAAAAGGCAGTGCAGCGTAACCAGAGAGGGCTAGCAATGGACTACAGTGTATAAGGGACCCCTGCGGGTGAGCCAAGGAACCTACTCTTTCTTGCTAAAACAACTCCGGCAAAGGCTTGGACTCTTTTTTAGAATCAACCAATTTCTCACCAGAGATGCCAAGAAACAACTGGTCCAATCCATTTTCCTATCATTGGTTGATTACACTGACTTCCTCTATAGCCAGTGGCCCAACTCTTACATGGGTAAACTGGACACGCTCTACCATCGAGCACTGAGGTTTATAACGGGACTCCCCTTCGACACGCATCACTGCACCCTATATGCGGCAGTGGGGTGGACATCACTAAAGTTCAGGCGCCACAGAAACGCCGCTCTGTGGACCTATAGAGCCATCTCTAATAAGCTGCCTTGCTATATCTCCTGCTGTCTTCCCCTGAGTATAATTGGGAAATATGCGTTAAGAAGTTACTCAGCTATTACACTTAAAGTACCCAAAGCAAAATCCCGTTTCGGCAGGGCAGCCATAAGTTTCATGCTACCTACCGTATGGAACGATCTACAAAAAACCCTCAAATTAAGCACTCTAATCGGTATAAATGCCTTCAAGACGCTTTATTTCCGTACAATCAGAGAAGTATGTAACTGCTTCACCCACTCAGACCCAGTACCGGTGTCTGCAGTGGTATATAGCCACGCCTAGACCCAATTTTAAGTACTGACCCCCAGCTTGCTCTTCACCAGCCTAATTGTTCTCTCTCTTATCCCCCTGTCTTATCAACACTAGGCCCATCCATCCCCTTATTCTTCCTTTCCCAACCTTGGATAGGAGCTCACTACCCTGGGTTGTGACATTCTACCATGCCCCGTACTTTTTAGCATTCAATCCCGGGGCTCACACATACTCCTTTTCTCCATCCACCTTCTCTACATCCCGTTTTACCAACTCCTTTCTGTGCACCGTGCCCTCCTAGCCTTTCTCCCCCTACCTCCCTCCCTTCCCCCCTACCTTCACCTCTACCTGGTGTATATTTTTATTTTATTTTTTCTTCTGTTACTTCCTCCTGCAACCTTAGATAACCTGCTTTATCTTCCTGTAGATACTTCTATGTATGTAAATACCGTGTAATCTGTACAATATCTGTATAATTCTATGTACATATGAACTTTTTTTTCTTCCTCTCTGTAAAGAGTATTATCTGTATTGCCTTGTAAATACCTGTGTTGACCTGTATATACAATTGTTCATGCTCCACCCAGGTCCATCTTGCAAATGAGCTTCTACTCAACGATGAACGCCTGGTTAAATAAAGACTTGACTTGACTCTTCCCACAGGGGTTCACTGTGCATGTAAGGCAGGGCCATAAGGCATTGCTGACACCAGGGGGAGGATATAAGGGAAGGAAACCAGGGAGAAAGACTCCTGCCAGTCTTCATAATAGAAACATAGAATTTGATTGCAGATAAGGACCGCTTGGCTCACCTAGTCTGCCCATTTCCCTACCTAATGGATAAGCTGCAGATCCTAGTTAATCAACAGCCTACTTCCTCCTACCCTCCACTAGAATTGCCTTATTTCTGTCCCATGCATTCTTGAATTCCCCCACTGTGTTTAACTCCACGATCTCCTCAGGAAGGCTGCTCCATGGATCCACAACCCTCTCTGTGAAAAAATACTTCCTCACATTACCGCTGAGCCGTCCCCCCTCTATCTTCAAATTGTGCCCCCTTGTTCTTGCATATCTCTTTTTCTGAAAGATGCTACCCTCTTGGACTTTGTTGATTCCCTTGAGGTACTTGAAAGTTTCTATCATATCCTCCCTCTCCCTCCTTTCCTCAAGGGTATACATATTAAGCTCCTTTATTCTCTCTTCGTATGTCTTCTGGTGCAGACCATGCACCATTTCCTCTGGACAGTCTCCATCCTGTCTATGTCCTTGCAGAGATGGGGTCTCCAGAACTGCACGCAGTACTCCAGATGGGGTCTCACCAACTGTCTGCACAGAGGGATAACAACTTCCTGTTATCTACTGGTGATGTCTCACCCTATGCATCCTAATATCCCGCCAGCCATCCTTACTGCCTTCTCACATTGTTTGCCCACCTGTAGGTCATCTGATATGACTACCCTCAGGTTTCTTTCCATTTTTGTTATTGTATTTCACCCCCCATTGTGTACTCTTCCCCTGGGTTTTTGTTTCCCAGGTGCATTACTTTGCACTTCTTTGCATTGAATCTAAGCTGCCATACATTTGCCAGTTTCTCCATTCTTGCCAAGTCCCTTCTCATCCTTTCCACCCCACCTTCTGTATTGACTCTGTTGCAGATCTTTGTGTCATCTGCAAAGAGACATACTTTTCCTTCCAGTCCCTCTGCAATGTCACTTATAAAGACATCAAAGAGGACTGGTCCCAGTACTGAACCCTGCAGTACTCCATTAGTAACCCCCCTTTCTTCATAGTGGACTCTATTTACTATTACCCTTTGTGTCCTGTTGTCCAGCCAATTTTGTACCCAGGCTACCACCTTGGGACCCACTCCAAGGCTGGCTAACTTGTATATTAATCTTTTCTGTGTGACTGTGTCAAATGCCTTGCTAAAGTCTAGGTAGGCCATGTCCACAGCCCTCCCTGGTCTGCTACTTTGGTCACCCAGTCAAAGAAATCTACTAGATTCATCTGACATGACCTTCCCACTGTGAATCCATGCTGCCTTGGATTCTGTGCCCCTCTGGCCTCTAGGTACTCAGCAATTCTTTGCTTCAGAAGTGATTCCATCATTTTACCTACCACTGAGGTCAAACTAACAGGTCTATAGTTTCCTGCCTCTGCCTTGCCCCAAGTGTTGTGAAGGGGAATCACATCCGCCCTCCTGCAGTCCTCTGGTACCACCCCATCCTCCCGTGATTTGTTAAAAAGGATAGTCAGTGGTGCCACTAGTTCTCCGCTTAGTTCTTTTAGAATTCTTGGTTGAATCCCATCGGGCCCCATTGCTTTGTCCACCTTCAGTTTTAAGAGTTCTTTCAGAACCCTTTCTTCAGTGAACGGACTGGTATCGACCCCCCCCCAATCCAGAGTGTTTCTATTCTTTGATTTAGGTACCCCCTCCTCTTCTTTTGTGAATACTGAGCAGAAGTATTCATTTAGTATCCCTGCTTTTCACTGTGCCTCTACCCACATTCCCTCCCCTTTATTAAGCCTCAGTATCCCTCCCTTGGTCTTTCTTTTCTCCCTAATGTGCCTATAAAAGGTTGTATCCCCCTTCTTAACAGAGTTGTCTATCTTTTCCTCAGTTTAGGTCTTTGCTATTCTGACTGCCTTCCCTGCCTCCTTCTGCTTTAACTGGTATTGTTCTCTGTCCTGCTTCTTCTGTGTTTCCTTATATTTCCTGAATGCTGTCCTTTTCTCCTTAACCTTTCCTGCCACCTCTTTTGAGAATCATAGTGGCTTTTTCCTTCATTTTGTTTTGTTGATTGGCTTTACACAAAGGCCTGTTGCCTCTGTGATGGCAGTTTTGATTTTTCCTCATTATTCTTCTACCCCTCCTTCTTGCCTGCTTGCTAGTGCTTTTTTGAGGCACTCTCCCATTTTGCCAAAGTCAGCCCTCCTAAAGTCCAACACCCTTGCTTTTGTATGGCTTCACTCCACAGCTGTGTTTATTGTGAACCACACTGTTCGGTGGTCATTGGTTCCCAAATGGCTACCCACTTCTAAATCTGAGATGCTCTCTCCATCCCCATTTGAAAGTGCCAGGTCTAAGATTGCTCCCTCTCAAGTGGGTTCCAACACTAGCTATCTGAGGCATGCCCCCTGTAGGACATCAAGAATGACCCTGCTCTTGGATGTGGCTGCAGTAAATGTGCTCCAGTTAACATCTGACATATTCAGGCCCCCTTCAGCAATATCTCTCCTTTTTCTGCCATTCTAATGATTCCTTTTATCATTTCCTTATCCAGTGCCTCTCCGTGAGGTGGGGATCTGTAAACAACCCCTGTGCGGATTGTGGTGCCATTTCCTGTCTCCAGAGTGACCCACAGTGCCTCCTCCACTCCCTGTTTACCCTTTAGTTCTGTTGCTTTGATTCCTTCCCTTATGTAGCGAGCTAATCATCCTCCTCTTTTACCCTCCCTGTCCCTCCTGTAGATTGTATACTCTGGAATGTTGACATCCTAGTCATGGTTCTCTTTGTACCATGTTTCGGTGACTGCCACAATATCCAGGCATCCCTCTTCCATAAAGGCCACTAGTTCAGGGAGCTTGTTACCCAGACTATGGGCATTGGTACTCATTGCCCTTCCTTTTTTGGTGGCCTTATCCCATTTAGGCCCATCCCTGTCCTTACTGCCTTTGCTTTTTTCTGGATTTACCCCTGTTATGCTCTCTATTGACTTCTCTACCTTTGTGTCTACTTTGCTAACTACCCTGTTTTGTGGGGGGATGGGGGGCTGGGATTTCCCTGCTTCTCTTTAGTGCCTCCTTCCTTGGCTAGTATAAATGCTTGCCAGTGAAGCATTTAAACCTATCATCTAGGATCCTAGTTCCTCTCCCGGACAGATGCAGACCATCACGCCAGTATAGGCCTGTATCCCTCCAGGTGGATTCCCAGTCCCCAATGAAGCCAAATCCCTGAGCCCCACACCAGTTTTTCACCCAGTCATTCAATCCCATGGTGCGGAGTACCCTAGCCTTGCCCGTGCCATAGGCAGGTAGCACTTCTGAGAAAGTTACTGCATGTACCACTTGTCTAAGGCCCCTCCCCAGCTCCACAGACTCCTGCTGCACTGCTCTGATCTCATTCCCAGCCAGGTCATTTGCCCCTAGGTGGACAGTGACATCTAGCTCCCTCCCCTGTGCAGCTACTCCCACGATCCTCAGGATTCGCTTCCTGACCTTCCAAGCCATGGCGCCGGGCAGGCACCTTACTTACCTCCCTCTCCCTTTCATCCCCTAGTTCTACCCCCCCTAACGATTGAGACCCCCACCAGGAGTTGTTTCCTTCCCCTGTGGGGTCCCATGCCACCCTCCTGTGGGTCTCCATTGTGGAGGTTCCCAACATCCTCCTTGGTCTCCACTGCAGGTGCCTCCATAGAGGAGCCGCACTCTGCCAAAATGGTGAATGAATTGTGAAGAGCACAACTGGAGGGATGCGCCTCCGTTCCACCTCCTCCACCCTCCCTGAGCCATATGGTCATAGAGCCCAAACAGCGAATCTCACGGACAGCAGGGTATATCCCTGATTAGACAGCAGGGTGAGGAGGAGAAAAACTAGATTAAAAACAAAAATATTTTGTTCATCGAGCCCAAACAGTGAATCTCCCTGACAGCAGGGTATATCCCTGATTAGACAGCAGGGTGAGGAGGAGAAAAACTAGATATAAAAAAAAGAGTTTTCTTGGATACTGGAAAAACATGTTCATGTATTTAGGAGTGTCGAGAAACAAACTTGGCCCAATCAAGGAAACAGCCCATGTAGTTTTAATTAGCTGTGTTTTTCCACATGCAAGTTGGGGACTAAAACACTGTGAAGCTCAAAGAGAAAACTGTGACAGATCAGGCTCTTCAAGCAGCTCCCAAAGTCCAGCGTGCAGACTTGACTATGCATAAAATAAATACGTTTGAGCACAAAAAGAGAGCTCCAGTCCTCACCGTTTTATCTCCTCCATCATGGGTATAGGATAAAAGAAAGTTACTACTTGAATGTTGTTGGCAGATGTCACTTGAAAGCTCTCCTTATGGAATGTGCTGCAATGTCAACTTCTGTTGGATAATTTTTAGACAAATGTGTCATGCGTGACATGGAAATATGGCACAGTGTACATTAGTGATTTCCCAAGTGTTTGGATCAGGTAGTAATGTGCTGAGAAAGTGCTCTTTATCTACCCGCACTGTGTACTTGTCTAGCTGCAGGGAAATGCTTTTGGTTGAAATTACTTTAGTCAGAAAAAGAATCCATTTACAATATGTGCCTTCCAACATCCTCAAGACAATGCATTGTATTTAAGAGGCATTTTTGATTAATCTTTTATAAACATTTTTCAGCGTGACAGCTTAAAGTCTTGGCAAATGCCTGCATAGTGCTCACTTCCATAAAGTCAAATGTCATCACAGAAAGTCTACTCGGGTCCTGTCATCCATGCTGACACAGACTCAGTATAGCGATGCATTAAAATTCATTTACTTGTTCTATAACACTGAAATGATAGCCAGATTGAAGCATCTTTTCTATTTTAAGAATAAAAACAAAGTATCAAAGGTACCAAAAGGTGCCAAACTTTGTACATTGAGCACTGCATGAAACTATGGTTTGATTTATGTTATAAAGTAAATTGATGTGATTTAGTTGTCTTATATACCAAGCAATTATACTTACAGTAAATACGATTTTGGTGTAGGAATAGGGAATAATGTATATACATGTGTGTGGTATGAGGATTTTTTTTATTAAAAAAAAAAAAGGTTGCCCTGCATTAAACTTTACGATCCCCCCCCCCCAAAAAAAAAAAATCTATATGTTTAAATTACAGAATTTACAAGTTTGGGTTTAATTATTCATTTTATTTCCTTGCAACACAATGAATTCCTCAATTGTGAGATTCTGGGTATTTTTCTTACGTCAGTTATCCAAAATGAAAATGTTCACCTAAGAGCAAAGTATAGTCCGCTTTGCTATCAGTGCCATTTATTAATTTATGAAAACCCAGTTCCACTTTTAATATAAAAAAAAAGTGCAACAAAAAAGCTTATGTTAACTCCCACAGACCGCTCACTCAGAAAACTCAGCTGCAGGAACTGCACTGCTCCCCCTTTCAGGGTACACTGTGGAGTTGTGGAGGCTGCTTAGCCTGCAGGTTGGCAACACTCCACTTGGAGCTAGCTACACCTTGGGCTGAAATATGCCATTTGGGGAACAGGTTGCAGCTGGGTCCGGCAATCCCTACTGCAGTTCCTATTATTTAGCAGCCTCCAAGGTTTTGAAATAGGTGTTGGAGACTAGTGTGTTGAGGGCAGGGGTCAGCAGGTTGCAAAAAATGATGAGCAGTCCTGGTATTGCAAAATGAAACTGATTCGCAACACTGAACGAAACAGTTCATGCTTCTAGTACTACCCCTAAGAAAGAGTAGAGGAATGCTCTCCAAACTTGCAAAGGTGCTGCTGACCAACAACAGAAGTTACTGCTACAAAGGAAAGAGGCAGTGCACACACCAAACTGAAGTGCATTGAATTTATTCAGAGTGCATATAGTGAGGAATAGTGGCTAGGTATCCCTAGATATCATCTCTCTCTTGAGGCTTCCTCGGGGATGGGTTACATTAAAGTTCATTACAGTGAGCGAAGAAAAACAGCCAGTCAGACTGCTTATCTAGTGTGCTTTTATCAAAGTGCAAAGGCATACTAGGTATGCTACTGAGCTTCTGAACTTTGAATTTTTCACTTGCTATCATAGTGACAATGTGGTGTTTGAAACATAGAATCTAATGGCAGATAAGAGCCACTTGGCCCACCCAGTCTGCCACCTACATTCTCACCGCACTCCCTACTTGATCTACAGCTTTCTCACTCCCTCCCTTTCCACTATGATTCCCTTGTACCTGTCCCATGCATTTGTGAATCCCACCACTGTTTTGGCCCCCATCACCTCCAGTGGAAGACTGCTCCAAGCTTCTACCACTCTTTCTGTGAAGAAGTATTTCCTCACATCTCTCCTGAATCTACCCCCTTCCAGCTTCATGTCATGTCCCCTTGTTCTAGAGCACCCTTTTTTCTGAAATATACTTCCTTCCTTCCTGTGCCTTATTTATCCCTGTGAGGCATTTAAAGGTCTCTATCATAGCCCCTCTCTCCCTCCTCTTTTCCAGGGTGTACATACTGTGGTCCTTTAATCTCTCCTTGTAGGGCTTTTGAGGCAGACCCTGCACCACTTTAGTTGCCCTCCTCTGGACTGCCTCCAGTGTGTCTGTATCCTTCCAAAGAGGTGGTCTCCAGAACTGTGGGTGGGGTTTGGAGGTTGTTCTCAGGAATAATAGCTTTGCGGACAGAAAAGAAAGACTTTGGCCTTGGTCCTTATCTGCTGCCCACAGTGCTATTTTTCCTGAGGACAACCTCACCAACATCACGTTATCACAATTATACATGTAACAGAGACTTTCACTGGCGCATCTCAACTTAATGTGGGGTGAGCAACCACCCTCACTGGTTGGCTAGAAAATACCGAACTGGCTGTTTGCTCAGCAGCTTGGCTCCCATAGAAACATAGAAGTTGACGGCAGATAAGGACCGCAAGGCCCATCCAGTCTGCCCATTTCTTTTTCTACCTTATAAATGTGCCATCGGCCTTTGCTCTGTCAGTGACCTATCTATTCATAGTCATTTGTATTGCTCCCTTATGCCTATCCCATGCCTGTTTGAAGACCTGCACTGTATTCATAGCCACCACTTCTTGTGGTAAGCCATTCCATGCATCTACCACCCTTTCTGTGAAAAGAATTTCTCACATTCCCCCTTAATCGGCCTCCCTCTAATCTCATGCTGTGTCCTCTTGTCCTGCTATTTTTCTTATATTTAAACATGTTAGACTCTTTCACCTTGTTTATGCCCTTAAGGTGTTTGAATGCCTCGATCATATCACCTCTCTCCCTCCTTTGCTCAAGGGTATACATATTGAGCTCCGTTAATCTGTCCTCATATGTCTTCTGATGCAGTCCCTGCACCATTTTGGTTGCCCTTCTCTGGACTGCCTCAATTTGGTTAATGTCCTTGTGAAGGTGTGGCCTCCAATACTGCACGCAGTACTCCAGATGGGGCCTAACCAATGTCTTGTACAGAGGGATTATTACCTCCTCTACGACTTGAGATACCCCTGCTAATACACCCTAACACCCCCTAGCCTTACCTACTGCTTTAGAGGTCTGCTTGATGATTTTAGGTCATCAGTGATGATGATGCCCAAGTCTCTTTCTTCCTTTGTGACTGCTAGCAACTCCCCTCCCAGCCTATAAGTGGCTTCAGGGTTTCTCTTCCCTATGTGCATGATTTTGCACTTCTTTGCATTAAATCCCAGTTGCCACTCTTCTGACCATTCTGCTAGTTTATCCAGATCTCTTCTCATTCTGCCCACCCCATCTGGATCATCTACCCTGTTGCAGATCTTGGTGTCATCTGCAAACAGACAAGCCTTACCCTCTAGTCCATCTGCAAGGTCACTAATGAAGATGTTGAATAGGACTGGCCCCAGGACTGATCCCTGAGGTACCCCACTTGTGACTTGCATCTCTTCTGACTGTATACCATTTACCACCACTCTCTGTTTTCTGCCAGTCAACCAGTTTGCCACCCAGTTGACCAACTTCTGACCCACCCCGAGCCTACCCAGCTTATTTATCAATCTTCTATGTGGAACAGTGTCAAAAGCTTTGCTGAAGTCAAGGTAGGCGACATCAACTGCTCCCCCTTGGTCCACCACTCTGGTTACCCAGTCAAAGAAATCTATGAGATTAGTTTGACAGGACCTTCCTTTTGTAAACCCATGCTGTCTTGGATCCTGTGCCCCTATGGATTCCAGGTGTTGCACTATCCTTTCCTTAAGGAGTGCCTCCATAATCTTGCCCACTACTGAGGTAAGACTGACTGGTCTGTAGTCTCCGCCTCCTCCCCGCTACCACTCTTGTGGAGCGGGATCACATGAGCCCTTCTCCAGTCTTCTGGGACCTCTCCTGTGCTCAGAGACTCACTAAACAATTCTGCTAATGGCTCTGCTAGTTCCTCCTTTAGCTCCTTAAGTACCCTGGGATGTATGCCATCAGGTCCCATTGCCTTATCCACCCTGAGCTTAGCAAGCTCTTGTAGGACCCTTTCTTTTGTGAAGGGAGTAGTGCTCACCTCCCTCCCCCCTGTGTCCATGATGCTGAGCTGTGGGCCCTGCCCTACCTTCTGTTCAGTAAATACTGAGCAAAAGTATCTATTTAGGATAGATGCCTTTACAGGGTCCTCCTCCTCACATGCTCCCTTTTCTCCATTAAGCTTAGCAATACCCCCTCTGGACTTTCTCCTTTCACTAATGTATCTATAGAAAGTTTTGTCACCTTCTTTTACTGTTCGTGCTAGTGTTTCCTCAGTTTGGGACTTTGCCTGCCTTACTGCCTTACCTGCTTCCTTAGGCAGTTTGGTATGCCTCCCTATCTTCATCCCGCTGTGTTCCCTTATATTTCCTGAAGGCCAGCCTTTTGGCTCTGACCTTTTCTGCTACTGTATTTGAGAACCAAAGTGGTTTCCTTCTTCTTTTGCACTTCCTTTTCTGTCTAACACAATGGGATGTTGCTTCAAGTATTGCATCCTTAATGCTTGCCCACTTTGCCTGTACTCCCTCACCTGTGTTTCTTTTTGCCAGGGCTAGCTTAACTCTGTTGGCCATCTTATCAAAGTCAGCTCCTCTGAAGTCCCATATTTTTGCCTTGGAATGGGATGATTTAGATGTAGTAGCCAAATTGAACCATACCATGTGATGGTCACTGGCCCCCAGGTGACCTTCTACCTGGAGATCTGTGATCCCTTCTTTGTTAGTCAGTACTAGATCTAGGATAGCCCTGTCTCTTGTGGGTTGCTGTACCAGTTGTTTGAGGCCCTCCCCCTGCAGGGAATCCACTATGAGTCTAGTTCTGGCAGATGTTCCTGCTGGTATTGACCAATCTGTATCCGGCATGTTGAAGTCTCCCATTATCAGAACCTCCCCTTTAGCTGTCATGTTTTGTATATCTTCTAACAGTAATGTGTCTATGTCCTCCCTCTGGTCTGGGGGCCTGTAGACAACCCCAGTTCTTATGGCTATCCCATTTCCTGTTTCCAGGGTGACCCACAGTTCTTCTGGCTCCTTATGTGTATTCTGAATTTCTGTAGCTTTGATATTTTCATTAACATACAGGGCCACTCCTCCCCTTTTGCACCTCGGTCTCTTCTGAACAATACATAGCCAGGTACTGAAGTCTCCCAAGTGTGGTTACTGGTAAACCACGTCTCACTAATTGCTACTATGTCCAGTTTAGCCTCTGACATTATTGCCTGCAGGTCTGGGATCTTATTTCCCAGGCTGTGAGCATTGTGTACATGATTTTCCATTGGCCAGATTTTGTGTGTTAGTTGTTGGGTGAAGTTTGGCATTACCCTGTGCATCGTATGGGAGACAAACCTTTTTCTTACCTGGTGATGCAAATGAATGGCAAACACGCTGAATTCCTGTTTGACCACTAGCTGAGGGGAGGTGTTCTTCCCATTCGACGATGGGTGCTGCACCCTCTCCCATTGCTAGTTTAAATATTCTGCAAAGGCGTCAAACTTCTGCCCCAATGCACTGACTCCTCTTTAGTCAGATGCAGTCCATCAAATTTAAAGAATTGCCTCCCAGAACTGTTGCCAGTTCCCTACAAATCTGTGTCCTTTTTCCTGGCACCAGTCCTTGAGCCACGTGTTTAGCTCCCTATCTCCCCTTCTCTGACCTTCCGTCCATCTGCTCCCCTCTCCCAGACTGGCAGGATCTCAGAGAAGGAGATGCCGGACGAAATAGATGATAGTTTGTCACCCAGCCTAGTCAGGTGTTCCTTGGTCTCCACAACTGACCGGCTGGCGAGATCATTAGTCCCTATGTGTACTAGGACATCAATGTTTTCTCCTGCTTTGTGAACAATTTTAGCATGCGGTCAGTGTCTCTCCATGCTGATGTACCTGGGAGACATCTGACCATCACCCTGGCTGGAGATGGGTATCAACTCCTGAATCATGGAGTCTCCTATGATCAGAAGTTTTTGGATTTCCTTTGTGCTTGTTTAGTTTTGGTTCTTGATTTGGGTGAGTTTTGTTGTGTTAGCTCCTGTGCCGAGTGTCCTGCTCTACAGTGTCTTCTGCCTCTTTATTTGATTTCAGAGATAGAGGCAGATACCTGTTTGTAGTGTTTATATGGTTTTGGAGGCAATGTGTTGGAGAGCAGAGAGTGATGGGGCTCTGATTTGTTCTCCTAACCACCTGCCAACCTCCTGGACCAACTACCCTCTGCGGTCGAGGTTTTTCTGTTGGGTGCTGGGGAAATGGCGGTGGTTCTTATAATGTATTTCTCTTCAATATGAAATTTGAGGCGTGCAATCTCTGCCCATGCTGCCCGGAGCTGAGCCCTAAGATCTCCAAAGGCTCAGCATGTAGGACAGTGTCCTAATCCTGTAAGACTGTCCTTCTGAAAATTGTTCCACAGTACCTGCAGTTAATGAAATCCATTCCAAATAAGTTGCTGGGTTTGTAACCTAGTCAGAGTAATTAGAAGGAAAAAAAAAAGAAAAAATGCAAGTAATGGTTTAATTGTGCTTTGTTTAACTTGTTATAACAAGTTAAATTACTAGTGCCCCTGTAAATGAGATCACCTTGTGGAGGCCCCACTGATCTGCCCCTTCCTGCTCTGCCACAGGAAATGTCACAACTGTGGTACCCTATAAAAGGAGTGTAGCGTGGGGTGGTTGGGCCCTTCCCCTGCCCACAGCATGTATTTTCCCAACCAGGGTGACATCATAATACACAAACATGACAACCCCTATTGCTGGTCCAGAGGTGCGGCGATGGCTTGTCAGGCTGCTGCTTGGGTGATCAGGGCTGACAGCATCATGAAGGTGAAATGCTGTGCTTGCATGGTAGGAGGGTACAGAATGCCCTATATTCCTGTGCCCACCTGCCAACGGACCAGTGAACTGCATTGTTGCCATCAGTGGAGGCAGCTGCTCACCCGCCCTTTTGACTGATGAGAGGGAGTAGCCACGGGCAATTTCGGTTGTCAGGGTTGGGAATTGGAATAATGAGTCAAAGAAGGGGAGGATTTGTTTTTAAGTTAAATGAGGAGAAATTGTCAGGAGTCCACAGGTACTCTGTTCAGCCACCACTTTGAAACTTGTATGAGAGTTCATTCACCTCTGTCATTTCGCTTTCTCATTGAATACTGTAGTAGTTCCACCATCACTGAGATGACAGCCCCCCCTACAAATCTAGATGTAATAGTTCAGCCACCAAAATATTATTTATTTTTATTTGAATTTTGATGACCGGGTAAGCCCTCTGAGACTAGAAGTCCCCTTTTCAGGGGTGACTCAAAATTAGTTACATACATTAATGGACATAGATGTACAGTATCATACACGGTAATACATATGTATACATACAAGTTTTTAATTAGTAATATGATATAGAAAAATATACATTCAAACAGTTCTTGTTCAGTGACTATGAAAATATACATATCACTACTCAAAAGTTGGATACTAGCTGACAAAACCAAATCACCTCTGGGATCTCAATGGGGCGTGTATCCTGCACACACCAAACTGATGAAAAAAGGTCTGGATCTTCATTTGGTGCCTAAAACTATCCTAGTTCTTTATTTTTTTTCTCAACTGTATTATTGTAATAAAGGTTTCTTTGAAAAAGAGCGTTTTATAAATTATACTAAACTTCACTGTTTTTTTTTTTCATGACAAGAAAAGCAGGGTACTGTTTATATAGTATGGCTGCTTTATGTATATGGGTGTGTCTCAGTCCCTTCATTGTTAGTCTTGAATTTTTCACATCTTCTTGAAATTGTATGCATATTACATAAATGTGTGGTTTCTTCTTTTTCTCACTTTCACCTTCTCTTTTTCTGGTCTCATCTTCTCTCTTCAGTCATCCAGACCCATCATACTTGATACATTAGCAGCTCCAAACGCTACTGATTACCAGGGCATGGGGGTACAACAGCTGACAGCAAGGGCACCTATACAAAGTGCACTTACTGTTCCTATGGGGGTAGTTCTGCACAACATGGGGCACTCAGTGAGGCACAACATTTTCTTACAGTGGCACATGCTCTAGTGTGGAGCCACCACTGACTGCGTCCTTCATTCTAAAGGTGTGATCCACCTTCATTAAGTACCATTGCAAGCCTCATCATGGGACACCACACCTTGATCATAGTGGGTAAGTCTCACTTATGCACCAATATTAGTAGTTGCTGTATACGGTTATATGTTTTGTCCCCACACTGAGAGAAGACGCATTGTCTCTACAACATCCACTCTTCACTAGCCCAAGCTGCCTCTTAAGGTCACTTCATAACTCACTTTAAAACCCACTTCTCCCACAATGTAAAGTGGTGCAAACAAGCCACCAGGCTGGCCAAAGTCTTTCTTTGAAGGTTATAAAATGTAGAACCCAACATCATAGAAGAGTTATCTCCTTCATAGAGCACCGCTTTTTGGTCTTAGAGCTGGATGCAGCATGACCCAGTGGGCACCAGAACGTTTGGGGCCAGTGACACCAGTACCTGCTCCAGTCAGCTAAGTTCCCTTTTTCCCGCTGTCACAGAGCTACGATTGAATGTTCCCTTTTTCCTGCTGTCACAGAGCTACGATCTCAGATTCCCTATTTCCCGCTGTCACAGAGCTATGATCTCATGTCCCCTTTTTCCCGCTGTCACAGAGCCACAATCTCACCAGGTCCAGGACCTCGCTTTCCCTGTGAATAGGTTTTCTGTCGCATTTGTTGTAGTTTTTGTTGGATACTTCTTGTATGTTGCCGTACGTAGTAGTTTTGCATAATGTTTTGCCAATTTAAATAAATGTACTTGGTGCTAAGCGGCCACTTGCTTCCAGTACTGCAAGCATTATGTCCTAGCTTTGCCTTTTATTTGCCATTACTGTGATTGTTAGCAGCTTTTCAATGCCTTCACATTCCTCTGCACCAGCTTCCTCTATGCTCCTTTATTCCATTTGTGAACGCTTTGGGCCTGTCTTGAGGTCATTGCTGTGCCTGTAGGCAGTGACTGAATGTTGGGGTAGAACAGGGTCTAAGATGGGGGCCCTTTTAAGGCTCTCCATGCCTAGAACAGGGGGTGTGGCTGGAGTCTTGTTGAGTCCCACCAAGTATAGAGACCCTCTTGTTTCTGTCTCCGATAACTCAATGTAATTGATCTTGAAGTCTGAGAAGGCTGATTTCTCAAATTAGATGAATATTTGTATTAATGTTACTTGTTTTGTCATTTTGTGAAATTTTCATAGGTTTTGTTTATTTTAAATAAGTATGTATTTATTAGAGGGATTGTATTTGTTTTAATTGCGTTACTTTTATTTTATAACCAGGTATAAAGTATCCAGAAACAGGATGACTTGGTAAATAGGACTTTTATCCTGTACAAAAATAAGGATTTTTTAGTCTTGTCTGTCTGCCTCCATGTCCATGCAGTGACATTGATAACCATGATAGTACCAACATCAGTACTGATATCCCCACCTTGGAGCTGTGATGGCACTGGTGTTGGGGGCCTTAGACATCTGTTATTCATAGATGAGCAATGTTCATAGTAGCACCGTTGGTGCCGAGCATGGTGACAGCACCGGTGCCATAATAAATGCCTGTGCTAATGATATTTACATGCAACTTTGTATTATTTTCACACAATTCTGTGGCACACAAATTCATTCTTTTTCCACACAAGTTTTCTCTGTTCAGCACAGAACACCTGCCTCTCGTTGGCACTGAAATAGAGGGTAGCAGGCCCCATTTGGCTATGTTGGTCTGACATGTGATCGATAGTATATCCACTTCTGTTGTCCGAGCAGGATGCATCTGTTCTTGCATCAGTACGGTTGAGGCCGTCTGCCCGCATTACAGAGTTTTGTCAAGGCCGAGGACTTCAATATCTCTGAGCTGAAATATGCTTGTTTCGGGTAGTTGGCTAGCGTAGTGTATCTTGGACGTTATTGTTGCACTACTTCCCTTGTCAAGACAGTTTACTCTAAAAACATGTCTGAAGGGTAGATGCACAGTGCATGCTGAGCCTTATGCCAGCCACAGCTCATTCAGAATGCTGTGGCAAGCTGGCACATGTGCAGGTCACAGTGGCATCAGCCACCAGTGCGCCCAGACACGCAGCTTTGGCTCAGCCTGCAAAATTCACTAGTAGGAATGCAGTTTGTTTGGCAGTCAACTGTCTTAAGTTTTTAGACCCAGTGTCTTAGGCCAGTAAGTAACTGAGCTAAAGATTAGGTTGTGATGTGCATCTTTGGGCATTCGTAGGTGGCGTCCAACCAGCAGTAGTTCTGTGCTTTTTTATTTGTAATTTTAGACCAGGAAGGGCACACTAAGCAAAACTGTGATAGCTTGTTTCCAGGTGCATCCTGAGGGGTGGGTTACATAGTCCTGTTTGACTAATGGGGGAATTGTGGCCATTACACTGGGGAAACTTCCCTACTCTTCTTCAGTAAGTGCCAGGGGATCTTTAACTTCTGCCTATACAGTGACTAGAGATGGGCAGAAGGGACTGTGGTTTGATATCTCATCTGAAGGATGGCACCCCAATCATGCAGCACCACTTCTCGTACTGCACTACTGTTTTAGTTATGAGTGTTACATAAGTACCTGGTACATGGCTTGAACTCATGACTTTTCAATCTTTTGGCTCCAGAAATGAGCTTGCTACTCTACTGAGTCACTGACACTCTCTTGTGAGCTACAAGGTGCCATTTTTTTCTTTTACATCAAGACACTTGCTTCACTTACCATTGCCTAGGTCAGTGTGGGGAATTCACACCGATGGTCCCTGTCAAGCAGATCTCTTATCCTCATGTATCTGGGGAACAGGGCTGTCTAGTCTCAGAGAGCTTAAAATATGCATACTAGGGCATACCAGACCAGCAACTGCAGGTGTCTCAAACTCTGCAAGGGCCTGCAACCCTTTCAATTCAGGCTGTCCATTGGACTTGCTTCAGCACTACATTTTTACAGTGTTTCAAAGTTCCAGGGGCTGCAGCCACTAGCCAGCAGGGCTAGTCACTGGGAAAATCAACTAGCCACATAGACTTTTCCATTGGCCCAGCTGGTACACTTATTGAAATGTTACTGTCTCAAGTACAATCCACAGGGCTAGTTGAAGAAAAATCATATTAGCATGGTACAAAATCTACTAGCATTTGGCTAGTGGGCAGGTGCCAGTTTCGACCCCTGTGGTTCTAATGAATCCAAAGAACTGTGGCTCCAGTTATTTCCTTATTAGTCTTCAGGTTTAATATCAGCAGGATTTCAGTTAATGTATTTTACCTATTATATGTACTGCATTTTGTGTAGTACGTAACTTGTAATCTTCCAGGAATCAATCTTCAACTTTCATTCACACTATTGGGTCTTAGCCAAAGGCGCTAGTACCCCACGGAAGCAAAGTTTTTTTCAGCTTGAAGGGGACTGATGTTGGCTTCCAGGTTGGTAGGAACAGTAGTCTGCATTTGACAGATGGCATTACTTCGCCTTTCCAGGTTGGCATCTCTGGCCAAGCGTAAGGTGCTCAATTCTCATTTCCAGGTGACTTACCTCTTTCTCTGCGGGGTCAGGTGCAAGCTGTCAGGGCACCCTACTGCTCCCAGGCCACTGGAACCTCCAGCTGCTCCTCACTAGTCTTGGGTCCCGCCAGACCTATAAGGAGTCCCTGCCCTCAGTATTTTTCTTCCCCACACACAGAGGGCTGAGGGATATTTTCCCTCAGGGTGAGCCAACTCGTCCCTGTTTTTGTAAAGCTTAGTATTCTGCCCCATTATTGTGAACGAATGGTAAAGACTGATTCCTGGAAGATATGAAAATTATGTGCTTATCGTAATTGTTGATCTCCCAGAATATCTTCACCATTCATTTACATGCCTGCCCACCATCCATCACTCAGGTGAGAGCTAGGGCCTCTGGGAAGCTCACCCCGTTGTGCCTCAGCACACTAGCATTCTTCTTACCACTCCCTGTCGGGAGGTGCACCTCCATTCCGAGGTTGAGATTTGTTTTCTGTTCTTCATAAAACACACAACACTGAGACAAGGGTCCCCACACCCTCATCCCAACCCCCCCAAAAAAATCCTTGGAATATAATTTCTCCTCATTTCCTTAATTGTTCCTTCCTCTCCCTATGGGATAGATCTAGGGTATATCTCTCTTGTTGCTATTGCAACATTGGCTCCACCTTGTCCATACCTCTGAGCTTCTACCACGTGGCAGTACCTGGCACTTGGGATAAGGTGCAGCTCTTCACTCTTTTCCTGTATTGCAGGGAGAGGCAGCTGCAATAGGATTGTTTGCACTATACTCCACAGCGGTACCGGGTCAATATAGTGCTGCTAAAACAGCATGGCAATAACTGTGCTGCGGAAAGCATGGA
Source organism: Neoceratodus forsteri (assembly GCA_016271365.2). Classification (NCBI taxonomy): domain Eukaryota; kingdom Metazoa; phylum Chordata; order Ceratodontiformes; family Ceratodontidae; genus Neoceratodus; species Neoceratodus forsteri. Next base: position 145,174,155 of record CM057453.1, read on the forward strand.
AACATTCAGAGCTATAGGGAATTATCGCTACCCCTGTCACTTTATGCTGTAACTGGGAGGGAATCTAGTTGCCATGAGTGTGGTGCCTGGTTGAGCCGCTTCCATGGTGGAGTGACTAAGGCACCAGCACACAGCAGGGTTGGAGACCTGGGAGTGTGGTACAGTCCCCACCAGGTCTCCAGGTGTTGCTACTTTTTTATTTTATTTTTGTTAGAAAAAAAGGAATTTCCCCCCTCCTGAGTTTTCCCCAGCCCCAAAGTCCACACCCGGGGTGCATGGGATGGAGCCCCCTGCAAAAACAAAGAGGCACCATTGTTGTCAATGGTATGCGCTTTTTGGGTTATGGTTGGTGTTTTGACTGACCTTACTTTGGTGCATGACATTTTGCTTGTGGCATTTATTTATTGCAGCGCAGTTTTTGTTACCGACTTGTTTTTATACTCATGCACCAGCGCTGTTCGACTGACTGTAGGGCCATGTCAGCCCAGCGCCAAGCCACTTAGTGCTTCCCTGACAGGGTTGCCAGAGTACACCTCCAGAATGGATAGTGCCAGACCGCAATTTCCAATATTCAAAGGGACTCAATTCAAATGAGCCCATGGGGCATGCCATTTGCTAAGGGTCGCAATGCAGGTACCGCGTCCCCCTTTGCTACCCAACAATGACTGAATAAAGGCTGTGATATGAATCATGTAAAATGCCACTAGCCAGCCAGTAGTAGCTGCATGACATGTCATTCTGGCTGCTTCCTCACCTCCCCCAACACACACACACTCATAATGGACAGTTTCCGCTGTGGGGGTAAGTGGCACTGGCTGCACATGTGATAGAGATGCCTGATGCGTCATGGACTCATATGCACTGTGAAGACAAGAGCTGTTGGGTCGGGTGATGATGGGTCACATCTGTGGATGTGGAGGGCATGGGGGGGGCGAGACTTAATTTAGAGTAGACTTAATTACCAACCCATCCATTCCTAACAGATGATTGAGGGAGTAGGGAGAGCATCCACGGCCACTACTCTCAGCTGCAGCCAGTGCACAGCTGGGTTGGGAGTCAGGCAATCACTGTAGGCAAATGAGCAGGTAGCAACCTACCCCTTTGGCCGGCCTTCTGGAAAGGACAGACTAAAGGCCGAAACACTCGGTGAGTGTCAGGGCGGTGGGGGAGGGCACAGGGCAGCCACTCACGCTCAGCCTTTGAGCCTCTAGCCAGGAGAGTAAGGACTACAGGATGGTCTGCAACAGAGATGGTGTCATGAACGGGAAGGAGAGAGAGAAACAGAGCACGACTGTTAGCTTGAACCAGTACTAACACAGTCATTCAAATTAAGCAGCAAGGAAACGTATGTTGGTTTCATTCAGTGTTATAATGAATTCCTAATTTCATCACTGGAAAAAGCACCCTCTACCTGATTTTTTTAAAACTATCAGGCATCTGTAGACTCCTTACCTAGTCAATGGGGAGGCGGGGCGAGTGCCATTTACAAGTTTATCTCAGGAGGAACATACCTTAAGGCCGGCCCTGGCAGGGATCGGAGGGAGGAGGGGACCACTAGCACCAGGGATAGTTTTGAGTTATAGAATGGGCCATCGATCGGCAGGCAGGAAGGTACCACTAGCACCAGGGATAGTTTTCATTTACAGTACGGGTCGGTAATTGGCGGGGGGGGGAGGTGCCGTAGATCACAGGGGGAAGTTGTGCGCCCCCCCCCCCATGGCCAACCAGCTAGGTAGCTGCATTACCTGCGGCTTCCGCTGGGGTTTCCCAAAGTTAAGTAGGGGTTTTGTTCAGCAGTATTTGTAGTGCGCAAAAGGACAGCGCTAAATCCTTTTCCACAGCACAGAACCACTGAATATGGGGTAACGCGCATGTTCATGGCCATGCCCTTCCCCATGCCCACATGAGTACATTATGTTTTGCATGGGTGCTAACCCTGTTTGCCCACGCAAAAGTCCTTTAAATGTGGGGCTCCAGCACAAACACCCACTAGCACCCACTAGGGTTGTCAGAACCCTCTGAAGTTCTGGGTTCTAGTTCTAGTCTAGAACTTTTGAAAAAGTTCTAGGGTTCTAATCTTTTTTAGAACTTTTTAGAACTCGAACCCTATTTTTTTATTGTGCTGTCAGTAACGAAGATAATAATAAAATACATGTAAAGGAAAAACTGTTCAATATAAGGGGGAGAGAAATTATCTTGTGTGACATTGATAGGAATACAACTAGGTTTATCTATGGTTTCTTCTGTTTGCTAAAGCCAGCAACTTAATACGTAACAGGCCCACCCACCCACCCATATGTTAAAGTTTTCCTGCTGCAGCTGCATCATAGTTCCTTAGTGAAAGAAAGAGGCACATTAGCCATTTATGTACTCAGCTATATATACTCATCGTCATGAATTATGAGAAAAATAACTGATATTACCTAATTTCAGCTATTTGCTGCTTTCTGTTTTAAATGAGTAAATCAAAAGTTGCTATGTTTAAAAGATAGCTTTTATAACAAAGTTAAGCCAAGTACTACAGCAGCAGCATGTGGAACTGTTGCAAACATATTATGTCATAACGTAGTCAGTCAAGACATTTGAATAAAAAAATATGCCAGTCATTGTTGCTGGCAAAATGCATGCAATTTTCTAAGGTAATGCATACATATACCAACATTTTGTTGGCAAATTGAAGTAATACTTACAACTTTCTAAGATGATGCATTTTGCAGCTGATACTTCAATAAAATCTGTATTTCAGTCACATAAATAAAAAGTGGTTTCCTCACCACATACTAAGGAACATTTAATGTAGCTGCAGCAGTTGGCATGTGATGTTTAAGGGACAGCCTGTCAACCCCATTATGTATCAAATTATCACTACTTGTAAAGCAAAACACTTTATGATACGTCACATTCTGTGAAAACTGCTGATGCAGATTTTCTTTTATTTCTGATTCCTTTATTCTTAAAGGGGACAGGACAATTGTGCTAGGTGGCAGCAGTTTGCAATGTATTTAATAAGAATATATATTATGTGTACAGTAGGTTCGGTCTGTCATCATTTTTTTCCTCACCATTCCCAGCTGATCACGAATCTGTAAATGAAAGAACTAAACAAACACCCACCTTTCACCCCATCACCCATTCCACTTTTCTTCCACCACCCTCATCTGTGCAGTAGCACCCATGCCACCCTTACACCCATGTTAAAACCAACCCACAACCCTCACCCATGTACTAGCATCCATTTTTCGTTTATGGCTAACATTTCTGTAATTGAAAAAATAATAAACAGCTACCAATTAGAACTCATTGTTTTGTCCTCTTTAAAATTGAAAAATAGACCGTCTCCTGTCCCAGCCCATACTGATGCACCACAAAGTCACAGAAGGTAAATCCAAAAATATATGTCTTCACTTTAACTATAAATAATATGATACAGAAAGGATTGATGTGACAGTGTCCCTTTTATGCCAAATTTGGGCCTGTTCCCACTGATATTAAAATTGCCCTGTATATAAAACTTGTTGACTTTAGTTTAGACCCTAGCTACAAAGCAGTTTGCCATGAAATGGTGAAAGTTTTGGGGGGTATATAGTCCAAGGTAGTAGATCGAGAAAGGAGAGAGCGACAACCAAAGTCATCACAGTCTGTAAAAGTTTCCTTTTGGTGCAGAGAGACTCCGTCCCACAGTATTACCAGCCACCACCATCTGAGTTGTCATCACCATCAACATCCACAACATCAATCACTTCAGGATCAGTTTGTATACTTGTAGGGATATGAAAATCTTGACTTATTAACTTTAATAAAAGTTAACGTGTGTACATTTTCTGGCAGCAACCTATTTCTGGTGTCTGTCACAGTATTGCCAGCTGTACTCAACATGCGTTCTGAAGAGACACTTGTTGCAGGACAACCAAGATATTTACAGGCTTCATCATACAGCTCTGTCCCAATTGACTTTTTGATCTCCAGTATTCAAAGGGCATGCATCAATAGGAATAGGCAGTTCTTGCAGGTAACTGTCTACCATGATGGACAGAGACCGCTCAGAAGAGGAATCAGCAGAGCAGCAGCTGGTATGGCAGCAATTTGGGAAAGGTTTTGCCACAGATTTAGCTTGCTACTAAGGGTTGAAGAAGTGGCAGTTGTGGAACAACTACTGTTAATGTTTGGTGACTTTTCCAGTTCTGTATCCTTTGTGAAGATGAATCTGCATGTTGTGGTGATGACAACCTGAGGGTACTGTGCGTGTCTGTGTTTGACTCCTGTGAGTGCTGCAGCTCATCTAGCAACATACATTTGTACTGCTGTATATCATCTGTTTTTGGAAGATGTATAGCCTTGAACCTGGGATCTAAGAGAGTTGCGAGGATGTAGTATCTTGATTTCGTCATTGCAACTAATTTGTCATTGGTTTTGAAGCGCTCACTCATTCTCTTTACGAGATTCCCATGATACAAGCGACATGTTGTCTGCGCTTCAGATCTGTCTTTTTCTATTTGTAGATTTAGAACACTAAGATGGTGTGAAATGAGCATTATGAGTGGGATAACCTGACTCACAGATGCACCTTCAGAAGACATGTCCCTTGTAGCTGTCTCAAAGGAGCTAGGATACAGCACACTGTCTCCATTAATTTCCACTGCAGCACAGACAGCATAATGCCATCTCCAATAATGTAACTGGAGCAGTACTCATGTACAGCTTGCTTTTGCTCCAAGAGGCGCTGCAGCATATAAAGCATTGAGTTCCAACGGTGGAAACATTTGAATCAGCTTTGCTGGGGCAGCTTGTGTTTTTGCAGTTCGGACAATGTCCGTATAGCCTTGGTTGAATGTGAAAGTGAGTCACAATTTTTGCAAACAGCAATCATACCATCCACTTGTGTTTCGTTGCTGAAATCCCGTGACAATTAACTGTAAGCAATGTGCAAAGCAAGAAGCATGCAGAAATCCTCCATCCTGTACTGCTTTTAAGATGTTGGCTCCATTGTCACTTACTATGAAGCCATATTTTAGACCGTGAGAATAAACCCATTCGTCAAGGAGGTCATTTAGTGTTCCTGCAAGATGTTTGCAGCAATATGACTTGCCCAAACTTCTTTATATGCAGCAGCACCATCTTTTAGGGTGTCTTTTGTTTTGAAGAAGCAAGAAAACATGACCCAATGAGCGTAAGGGACATGTAATCTATGTTTTGAGTGCTGGTCCACATATCTGTTGTGACATGAATAACCCCACCCTCTGCAGTTTTAAGTGCAAGCATCACTGTCGCTTTTAAAGCCTGATAAATGTTTGGTATTTCAACATAGGAAAAGTACCTTTGATGAGGAACATTGTAACGAGGCTCTGCTAATGTCATGAGCTCCTAAAATCCTCATGATCTACCAAAGAGTATGGGAGAAGGGCTCTGGCTAACAGTTCACCAATTCGTGATTAAGATGAAGGGTCTTTGGATGATTTCTAGTAAAGGTATTCTTCCTTTCAAATGCCTGAGACAGTGTTAGCTGTTTGCAACATGTCCCTGCTGGTTTATTATACACTGTGCTTCGATGGGCAGATGGACGCAGAGATGGTGGACTAGGACTTATACATTCAGTGCCATCACTGGATGTGCAACTGGTACTAATGGTGCTGGCATTGGTGGTAACAGTGATCCTAGGGCTGGCAGTGGTTCTGCCCGCATCAAGTTCAGACAATTCAGTATCCATTTCAGATTCCTGACCCTTCTCACATGCGGTCTGGAAGATGGAGGACAAGGGTTTTGGATGATCAAGCAAAACCGAATGCTTTTTCAGATGGCGTTTAAGAGCTGTAGTGCCAAGGCATGACACAACTTTACCACGGCTTACACTCTGTTTACACAGGGAACAAATTGCTCTGCATGGATCAGTTTTACTGACAGAGAAATAATTCCACACCTCAGATGTGACAGATTTTGTTCGAGTGCTAGGAAGATAGCTAAAGACTGTTTGTGTCTTTTCACCTCTCCTAACAGAACCTGGGACATGCTCCTTGGTGCTAGAAGAGTGGGCAGAAGACTCTGATGGATTTTCATTGCTGGCCAACACAGAAGTGGTGGATTCAATGGATATGTCATTTTCATTGCCAACAGTGCTGGATGTATTTGCAAGTGCACTACCTGATTCATTGTCAGCAGACTTGCTCATTTCACTTTGTTGAGGAAGTAATGATTTGTCGCGAGACACAACAGTGTCGGACTGAGACAAAGAGCTACTGTCTGAGTCAGAGAGGGACTCACTGTCACTTGCATTATTGCTGCTAGTCACAGGGATCTTAACAGCATGAATGGCATACCTTATGGTGCCTCTCTGTGTGACCCCAGCAGCTGTACAGGTTTTCTTAAAAGGTCCCCCTTTACCACACTTCACTGTTGCTCTTTTGCTGTTTGTTGAATTTTTATCACGTGAAACATTTTGGTTATTTCTGTTAGCACCAGGATTACCACTACCACCAACACCTGCTCCAACACCAGCACTAGATGCTTCATCTATGTTGCTGTCAGCCATAACAGACAGTAAGTACCAGTACTACCAGTATACTGCGGTGAACACACCCACACCCAAACAATTCCTGTGTAACAAAGCAATGTGATCTGTGATCGCTGGCTACAACTCCAAAATTTTATTTTGGTTGTGTGACACTGTGATACCGTGGACTGAAAGTAATTGAAGAATATGACAGTTTGCAACTAAAGGATCCCAGGTTCAAGGCTTACAGAATGATTGGGCTGCTGGGCATAGGCATACACATAGCAATCAAGGGGTGCACAGCAGCAGGGTGATGGGCTGACCACAGGAGACGGAGTCACATACGCAACCCAGGGAATGAGAATTATATTTCTACGTTTCTGTCATGTAAGGTTAATGTCACCACACAACTGGCCACTGGGCTTCTCTCTGTAACACACACTGGGTAGGGTACAGTGCAGTCAAGGGGCACACAGCAGCAGGGTGATGGGCTGACCACAGGAGACGGAGTCACATACGCAACCCAGGGAATGAGAATTATATTTCTATGTTTCTGTCATGTAAGGTTAATGCCACCACACAACTGGCCACTGGGCTTCTCTCTGTAACACACACACTGGGTAGGGTACAGTGCAGTCAAGGGGCACACAGCAGCAGGGTGATGGGCTGACCACAGGAGGCGGAGTCACATACACAACCCAGGGAATGAGAATTATATTTCTACATTTCTGTCATGTAAGGTTAATGCCACCACACAACTGGCCACTGGGCTTCTCTCTGTAACACACACTGGGTAGGGTACAGTGCAGTCAAGGGGCACACACTGGGCTTCTCTCTGTGACACACACACTACACTGGGAAGGGTTCAGATTTATTTGCCTTTTTGCCCCCTTGTATGCTTGTTGCTGGCAGCTGCTGAGTGTGCAGTGTGCACCACTGACTGAGCAGTGCTGCAGTTTCAAATAATCACATTTCACAAAGGTTCTTCACTTCTTCTTATTTTTTTTTATTCTCTCTCCGAGTCCTCCTGAGTCCTCCTCCAGTCCTGATATTGATTGATCTCGGTCTTGATCCCTCCCTATTCCCCAGTCCCTTCTCAATTCTTGATTAATCCCTCCACCTGTCATGAACCTCCCCCTAGTCTCACTCCCACCCGATTTTGAGCTTTTTTCAGCCTTTCTCTTGTTCTCGGTCTCACAGGAAAATGGATGATGGAAGTGGCCACTGGACAAGAGTAGCGGTACACTAACCGCTAACGCTACAGTTTAGCTAGGCTGCTGCTACCTCCGCTCCGATCCTTTGCAAATGGCGCTCCTCCTCGCGGCACATCTCCCTAAATACCCCACAGATCCAGCATTTCATAACACTGCGACCCCCCACCTGACCCGTACGTAGGTACACAATTACTGCAAGCGGACAACGTCTCGCGGTGATTCGAACCCTTTTGCGAACCGTTTAGTGTTCGAGTTCTAAGTTAGAACTCGAACACCAGGGTTCGAGGAGGGTTCGAATCTTTACCGAACTAGTTCTGACAACCCTAGCACCCACGCAAACTTTTGAATATAAGGCCCCTACTGTTTTACTCCTCTAGGAGTTTTGGGGTCTTTACCCTGTGAAACTGTTGTTGTCTTGGGAGTACAAATTTATTATTAGTTAAAGAACTACTGACGTGTTAAAGAAAAGTTTAAAAAACACAATAATTAGGTACAATTCTGCATGAATTCCATTTGTATTTTATATATTTGTCCTCACCAAAATTTATTTCTAAAGAAGTGTGTATGAATATATGATCATTGTCCCTTAGAGTTCATTTTGAGTTCATCTGCCTCTATAGCTTACTCCCTACTTCAAGTCATAATCCTCTGTTGTGACATCACAATCTGTTGCTGTGGGAGTAACTGTGATATCACAAGTAGTGCTCTGTGACTTCAGGTAGAGAGAAAGCGGCAGGAATAGGCAAACTCTTCAGGAGCACAGATCCTGTTTTCGTACAAATGACCTCACTACAAAATTATGGGGAGGAGGAATACAGACCCAATGGGAAATACAAGCTGGACAGTGCTAAATATTATTGTAACCCCTAGATGGCGCTATCCCAGGGGCTACTACCCCTGCCTGATTTGCCACTAACAGGTTGAGGGGCCTGGATCCAATGGCGGGTGCCTCCACCCAGAGGTCAGGGTTTGCAATAGTTAAACTAACTTGGTCACAGCCCTCTGGGACACTGCAACCCCCCTTTCTTCCCACTAGTGGCCCACACAATATATCAGAATTACCTTCACAGTATACACTTACCCCCAGGTCTGGTTCCGCACTGGGACCTCCTGTGAAATGAGATACAGTGCAACAATCACAGTACAGTACTTTAACATAGACAAATACCTCAGGCAGTATAACTTTGCTGAAACAAGCAGCTCTGATTTATTTAGGGATATAACAAGGACAGGGAAATCAGGTTAATTAGCTTATCACTCTAATAATCTACCTATGGCTCTGTGCACAGGCCTATCCCTATCAGTTACTGTCCCTGGGTACCCAAGCCCTAGTGGCTAGTCCAAACCGTGGCAGCTGGTAGGGGCCTTTCACACAGAGAGAAAAGGAGAATTAAACAGTCAGCAGTACAGTAATTCCATTTGGATTTAATGTGGCAATTCAACAGGGAGCGACCCTGAATTAGTACTCACGACCTCCAAATAAGATAGGGTCCTTCAATGTCAGCAGGGCTCACTTGAGGTACACAAACCTCTTCACACATCCATATAAAGAAAGCACTATACCAGGCAGGCTGCATCTGTATCCCGATCGCAATTACTGCACAATACCGGGAGAACACACAGCAGATTCAGTTCCTGACAGACCGAGTGCAATTTTCAGCAATTCCTCCAGTCTTCTACAGGGTGAGCCTGGTTTCTACTCTTCAGAGATCCTTTGATTCTTTTCAGGGACAGATTCAGTCCTAACAAGCTGTTACACAAGCTGCAGACTGGAACTCTGGGCCTTACACACGTTTTTTGACTAAAACTGCACACTGAAAAAGCACAGGGCTCCTTCCTTCTTCACTGCCAAAGCTCAACTGAAACTCCAACCGACAAAACCGGGCACTTCCTTTGAGTTCCTCCCAGTTCTTGACTGGATTGGCTGTCACTCACAATAGACTGCTGCTGTTGGTCCAAAAAGGCACTGAAGTCTAAACTACATCTCCCAGAGTCACTGCCCATACAATCCTCTTGTGGCTGGCCAGATTATGAGTCCAAGTTCTGATTCGTCCAAGGCACCATTTTAGAGCTAGCTTACCCCACACTGATTGGTCCAGTTCAGCAGTTCAAAACCAGAATGGGGAACTAGGCAGACACTGTTCTGACTGCAAAAGAAAGTAGGTTAGACAAACTGTAATTTCATTATCACTCTAAATGGTTTCTGGCAAACAGTTACATCTTTCAGATAGGTTCCCTTTGCACTCCTAGTGACTGCAAAAATGAAGTGAATTGGCAGCAGCTTGAGTGGTACTCAATCAAAGAAACACACAGTCCCCCCATACAAACTAATTATGTCTGCAAGCAGACAGCTCTTAAAGAGACAGTACCAGAGGCTCTAAAAACACTCACTGATAAATGGCTTAAATGCCAAACACCATTCAGGCTTGGAGCATTCAAGCAAGCTCCTGGAAGTCTTTTGGGAACCCCCATTTGCAGGGGGGTTACATTATGTTTTGTTAAAGTTGTCCCGAACGTGTCACCAGCTCTCTAACTTGGCATTCTGCTGTCCTAATTACACACAGGTTTTTACTAGAGCTCTTGTACAAGCTAGAGTTATATTCCAGGCTACTGCCTCTCTCTCCCTTATCTCTACCTTCCTCGTCCAGATAACTGGTAGTAGGCTCTGGCTGTTATACCTGCTATCGTTGTACCACCCTGGAGGCCCAACTCTTAGTTCTGCTAAGTTGGTAGTCGGGTTTTATTTTATTATAATTTATATCCTATATCCCTTTCCTATCTCTTTGGGCTAGGAGTCTACAGCCCTCTCTGTCTTTTTTTCTCTCTCATTTGTTCTACTGGCAGACAGAACTGAGGAAGAGAAGGGCCAGCATTGATTACTGGCTGACTTACGTGCCTGATGGTCAGTACATCAGCCTCATGGGTGGCGCCGGCACCAATGTCAGTCCCCTCCAAGCTGCAAAAGACTTAGCTCCCAGGGGGTCCTAGTCCCTCTGACTGAGACCCGTTACTGTGAATGAATGAATGGTGAAGATATTCTGGAAGATCAACAATTATGGTAAGTACTTAATTTTCATTTTTATACAGAGGAGGGTTGTGAAAACAGGCACTTGTTCTAACAGCCTGTTTCCGTCAAAAATAAAGTCTACTTATTTACTGTGTTCATAGCATGCTAATACTGAACCGTTACAGAGTTCTAACGGACGGAGCAGTTCAAGTAGTTTACTCCTTGAAACTGGGGGAATATTTCATTTATCAAATCTTAGCTACTCTAATTTAAAAGTCTGAAATGCTGAAGAGACTGTGAGCAGCTTTTCAGTTCATGTTGTTGAAGCTTTGCAGGAGGACTCCTGGTGGCTGTTCGGTTATAACTGTTCACAAGCATCACAGTCACCGGATCAACCAATACCGGTGGCAGGCAGTTGCTGTAGTAATAGAAGCAGCTACTCTGCAGAGGTCTTCCCCTTTCTTTTCATGTCATAAAGTGACAGTGACAATTAATTTGTTCTTCATGTGGCGAGGGGCCCGTTGCTAGCCATACAGATTACAGACTCAATGGTGCTGGCCTTCTTGAGAGAACAATCACCCCTTCAGGTGCTGCGAGCAGTGCAGGTCACTTTTCAAGTCCTGGAGGATGCGGTTCGAACCTAGTTTTTCTACTACAGCTGAACAAGAAGGATTTAGAGCTAAGCTACTCACATCTAAGTGTGAACAGTGTTCTGACAGCCTCAGCCATACAGCAGCAATTCCTCGTATGTGGTCTATATGATAAGGAGCATTGTCACTGATCATTAAGACCTCCATCGAAACTGGATGGGGAGATTTGAGGTGCAGTATGTGGTCCTATAACTCTGGGTGTCAGCTAACGATGTGTCTGATGTAAGGTATTGAGCATCTGCCTCTTTTACAATTTATGCATTGCATAGTGTAAATACTATGAGTGATTGTGCAATTTAGCACAACAGTGAGTGTGCCACTCAGTTTGTGAAGCAATATTTGGTTCTTTTGGTGTCTTTCAATATTGCAAATTTGCTCAGTACTGAGTGTTAAACGCCTTATGAAATGAGAACTCTGGTATACAGTCAGCAATTAAATATAGAATAATACATGGGGTGATGTGTTTTAACAAGAATTTTATACACACCCGTGGTGTTGGATGCAATATAAACCCCGAGAGCGAAGCTCGAAGGGTTTATTTAAATATCCAACACACCATGTTTTATTTCATATAATTGCTCGGGGAGAGGTTTTTCTCCACAGCAGTTATACAGAATAGAAACACATTGCTGCGCAGCTGTGGTCGGGTTCAAGTGCGGTCGGTGGTCGGGTTCAATCGATTGTTGTAACTTTTTTTTTGTAAAGCTGTTCTTCCACAAAGTGTAGTGAAAAGAGTTGTTCAATTTTTTTTTTTTTTTTTTATAACATTTAGTTATGGCGAAGTCCGAGTGGGGGAGGTGGTGAAGTGTCTGCGATGAAGGGAAGACTGGGCTGGCGCATGCATGGAGCAAGGGAAACCTGGTGTGTGTTCACCTTTATAACCAGCTGGTTATAAAAGCAAGTTATAACTGGATTTCCCTATGGGGAAAAACGCTCCCTGGTTATAGAGAGCTGAGTCGATATGTTGTAGTGCAGCTCTGTTGTTTTTAGGCTTTTTGACCTACAATGTATTTATTTCTGCTGGGTTCTAGCTTGCCTTTCACCTGCTTTAAGCTGTTGTTTGCTGGTAAATGAGGATTGGTAAAACAAACAAAAAAAAAGTCCTGGTGTCCAAGTTGTTGGACAAATTTTTACAAACACCCTTTGGCGCGGCGGCAGGCCCATTGTCAGGTGCTGGTCCCATGATCTAGTGCCTGTTGACAAGTGTTCAAAGTACAGAGCAGAAGATTGACGGCAAGAATACTAGACTAACTGCTTTGAAAGGTAAAGAAATGTGGGGTAAGGTGGAGCAGTAGTCTTAGGAAATAAAAAGGGTCTCGAACAGACTATCTGTTATAGAGGCTACAAAGGGTAAAGATGCAAAGTTTACCCTGCATTGTATTGCGGCCCTGTAAAATCATTAAGGGCCACTAATGTGAAGATGTGGGGTTTGCCAGAGTATTTTTCCAAGGACAGATTAGTTGGGAGTATTATCGGCTTTTTTCTTGGAGGCTTTAACATTATCACTGGATCAGGTGGAGGTGAGAAGGGCATTTCATTCACTCCTACGGAAACAAAGAGATGGCAGTGGGTCTGTACCTCCTGTGGTGGCACAGTTAAGAAGTCAGGAGGAGCACCTCTTTTAACTAGTTATAACCGATGCTTATAGGAATGCTGTGTTTCAATGAATAGCGCTATGATTTTTTTCTCATGGGTCAACACATAGTTAAAGTTGCAGAAAGGAACTTTTGGTATGTAAGACTGCTTTCTTACAATTGGGAGTGCCAGCACACTTACTTTACCTGGCCAGATTGCTTCTTACACATAGAGTGAAACCATATGATCTTCCAAGAATCATTCTAGGAGCGTAGATATATTGTTCATCCACACTTCTTGGCATGTCCCCTTCCACTTTAAATCTTGCCGGAAGTCTTCAATCTGGCTCCTCCAACCCACCCTGGTGGTATATACCGGGACTCCGCCCCATGACACCAGATCTTCCTTTCCACTGGAAGATACAGGTTTCCTCGTGCTCTCAGCATATTGTAGGCCCTGGATTCTAACCGTTGGTTTTAACCGAAAATTAAACTCGTTCGAGTTAGCGATCGCACTTTCGTCGCATTTACTATGGAGGAAAAATCTTCCCCCGGATTTCGCTAGTGCCCCTGTGGCCAGAAGATGTCGTGCACCGATCCTCACCTCACGTGTGTCTACTGCCTAGGTGTCAGCCTTGACACCTCGTCATGCAGTTTTTGCCTGGCTTTCCATACCAACTTTCTGGACGACCGCAAGGCATGCTTGAAGCTGGGGAGACTGGAGAAAAGGAACCCACCGGTGAAATCGAAGGAGGCAAGGTGGGTGGTTTCCGTGACTGAGGGATCCACCGAACAGCTGGAACAGATGAAGGTGTTTGAGGAGGAAGCAGCTTGCGCTTTGGCCAGTCGAGGCTTTTTTGTTCATCTGAACCTTGGCTCCACCTTTCCGGGCTCCTTCAAGGAGTTGTGCCAGTTTCTCCCCACTCGGGGTGAGGCGCCCTCGGGCTCACACTCCTCCCACTCTCGGAAGAGAGATAAGGACTGTGTGTCTTTGTCTCGGCGAAGATGTTCCTGGGACTGAGAGAGGTCTGTGTCCCAGGAACACACGGTCTTGACTTCGGTCGAGATTGTAACCTTGGCCACCGGCTTCATGGATCTTCCTTCTGGCCAGGGGACTGAGGAAGTGGCCGACAAGGTCGAAGTTATCCTCGACCCAATAGACTCTTTGTCGCTGGCCATGGCCGACGACTCTTTGGAAAGGACTCCGGGCTTTGTCTTCCCTGATGAGGAGACCCAGCCCGCTGGTGTCCCCATCAAGGACCTGGTTCCGGACCCTCAGTTTTCACCGACCCCAGTGTCTCCTAACTGACCGAGTCGGCCTCCCTTATCTCGGTTGAGGTCCAGAACCCCCTAGGTCGAACGACCGAGAAAGAGCCATAACCACTCTAAGAAGAGGCATCGCCACAGGTCCTCATCCTCCTCGGACAAGGAGAGGCTCCAGCGGAAACTCCGTCAGTGCTATGAAGACCTCATGTGGCAACAGCTAATACTGACCAAGCAGAAGCCGGCTCCACCACCCACCCTGGCCATAACTTGGCTCCTGCCTCCTAGGCCAACACCAACCCCTCTGGAACTGAAGCCACCGGTTCCTCAGCCCTTGGGGCCGGCCCGTCTCCCGGCTCGGAATATTCCGGTCTCTCCACCGATTCTGGTGGAACCACCGCCTAAACAGCCTGAGGGAGGGATGCCTTCAAAAGAGGACCAACAAGACACTGGTCTTCCCCAACGTCTGTCGATAACAGTCACCCCGGACCGCCCTCTGCACATTGAGGGTGACTTAGGCGGTAGCCCGCTCTACCATGACTCCTCAGACTCTGACATCACCGGCTTGCACTCACATCCCAGGGGTGATGAGTTGACGGTTGGTGCAGGGTTGGAGAAAGGCCCTTTCTCTCTCCAGGGCATTCTCTGCCTCATCTCTGACTCCACTGGAATGCCCCTGGAGCCCATCCAGAAAAAGGCGGAGTACCCTCTCTTGACTGACATCCTCAAGAGAGAGGATACCCCAACAGAGGCCTTTCCAGTGGCCAAGGCCATCATTGGCCCAGCTCTTGAACTTTGACAGCGTCCTGCCTCCTGCCCAGCACCATCTACCCACATGGCCCGCAGGTACACGGTGCCCATGGGGTCCCTTGTGGGATTCACTGAACTTCCTTCAGCTGAGAGCCTGGTGACCGCCTCAGTGTTCAGGCGTATGGGTAGTATGGGTAGTTTGGTCGACACTGACCGACCCCCAGACAAGGAGTCCAAAAATATGGACCACTCTGCCCGCAAGGTCTATGCTGCCTCTCCTCTGGGCCTTCGTCAGGCCAGCTTGGCTGTTATTATGGCACACTTCTCCCATGCCCTCCTGGGGTCATTGGACGAGATCCTCCCTCATCTTCCACCGGACATGCAGACTACAGTCAAGCAGGTCCGTGACCAAGGTCGTGCTGTCGCAAAACGGCAGCTGCAGACAGCCTTGGATATAGGAGAATATTATCTGTGTCAGTCTTCATCATTCATCACAGATGAGTATCTGGCCGGAGGTCAGGACCCCGCAGGAGCTTTTTTTTTTTTAAAGACAGGCAGAGCCAACACACCATCGGCGCTGCCCTCGAGGCCGACGCACTGCTTGGCGCTCCTGGGTTGGCCGTTAGGCTGTGTCGGCTTTGCATGCCTGCCAGTTCTTTGTCTCCCACCATAGAGGTCGCCTCGTGGGACACTGTGAAGAAAATCCTAGGCTTGCTAGTTTTTCGAAATCCTATCCTTTAGCGCCAAAGTCCGTCGGTCCTCCTGCCGGTTCTGTTTTTGCCACTACTCGACGTCGCCTGGTAAGATCTTTCCTTATCTTTATATTTCCGTGACATCGAGTCTGTTTTTGGTGTTTTTTTCCCCGTAGGTCATGTCTCAGTCAGAGGGCAGGAAATCTTCCAAGATGGGTCGGCCCCCCATGTGACGGTGCCCATGCGACCGAAATTTCTCCGTCACCGACCAGCATGACTGGTATCTCTCATGTCTTGGCCCACTTCACGACATGGATTTGTGCGACGCCTGCTTCTCCATGGACCACCGGGTCCTCGAACAACGCGCGTGGAAAGTGGGGCGAGCTCCGCCGACTTCCGGGGGTCGGCTACGCACTCGTCGGGCCAAGCCACACTCTCTCTGCCTTTTCTCTGGGTCCCCTCCCAGTTCTATATGGACCGAGGAGGAGGGAGCCTCGGCTACTTGTAGCCTAGCCATTGCCGAGGCTTCCTCCGCGGCGCAGGAGGCCCGTCCTGCTCCTTCCTGGGAGCGGGCGGGAGGCGCCGCCATGGCAATCGCCCCTTCGGGGGTGAAGGCTCCCCTGGTGTTGCTTCCACGGCTCAGAAGGCCTGGGTTGGCGCCGTCCTCGACGCCGACAGCCGGCGCCGTTGGAGTCCTCTGCGCCGTTTGCGCGCCATGGGACCTGACGGGGCCGTCGGCGGTGCCAACTTGTCACATGGCGCGTGACTCTGTCAAAGCCGCTGGCGCGCCGGGCACTGTTATCGGCGCCATGAGATCTACTGCGATGCCATCCTTTGCCACATCTCGCATGGCTCCAAGGTTGAGCACGGCGCCATGTCCTCGAAGCTTGGCGCTGTGGGGCCTTTGGTTCCTTCAGTTGGTGCCATCTTCAGCGTCGTTCCTGCCCTCAGTGCTGCTTGTGGTGCCGGGGAGCCGGGTAGCGCTGTGTCCACCTTCGGGGCCATTCGGCACCAAGGAGCTAGGCGGGGCCGTGCTCGGCACCGTGTCCACCTCCGGGGCCGTCCGTGATGCCGACCCAGCCCTCGGTGCCATTTGCAGCGCCGGGGAGCCAGGCGGCGCCGAGGGTGCCGCCAGGACTGTCGTCGGTGCCTTCTCCATCCTCGGCGCCGCTCGTGGTGCCGTGGGACTGGATGGTGCCGTGACTGGTCCCGGCTCTGGATCTCTGGCTCGAGCTGGGGCCACCCCTCCCTCGGATTCCGCTTGCGAGGTTGCGGGAGACACTGGCATCGACTTGGGCACAGCTGTGGTCTCTGGGCCTGGTGGTAAGGATGGTTCTACCCACCCTCCCACGGTTTGGCACAGGGCCTCAGACTCTATCTCGAGCTCTGGGTCGGACGTACAGTCTGACCCCTTGGGGTAGGCCATTGAGGTGGGCAGCACGGTGGTCTCTTTGACCAGTCGGAGTCAGCCCCCTTCTGAGGTGAGGTCGGTGGCTACCAAGACTAGGGTCAGGGGTGCTGACCAGCAGGCAGTGGTGCAGGCCACCATAGCTCTGCAGCCTGGTCTTAGCGGTTTCACTGACCCCTCAGTTGTGGTACCCCCTCTGGTGGTGTGCCTTGATCGCCCAACTTTGGGGCCGATCGGAGCACCTGCATGGGGGGAGGTTACTGCACCCTGGATAGCCCCTTCGGGGGCTGCCCAGAAATGCCAGCTACCTAGGCTGGCCCTCTCGAGGAGGAGGAGGGCTCTTTCAGACTTCAAGGGATCGAGAGATGTGGGGTCGGCGCGCTGGCCTTTTTCTGGGGTCCACCCGGGCCCTGGGAGAAGCCGTAGTGCGGATCTCCGCCCTTCCTCCTCGGTCTCTTTGAGAGAGTCCCGTTCTTTTGAGGCAGGGACCGTCCTTCTGGACCTATACGGCCCCGGTCGCCTCACGGGGGGGATTCTTCCGGGTGCAGCCAAGGCAGTACCGATGTGGTTGTTCAGCTGTCAGCTGTGGGGTCTTCTGGGGCACCTTCTTCTGCGGGTGCCCACGGTCCACTCAGCCCAGGTGGAGGTCAGCCGACATCTCTTCTCAGCTCTGTCCTCATCCCTCTGCCACACTCTCCTGCGCTCCCAGGCATCCTCGGTCCTAGTGACCCTCTCACCTGGGAGCAGTTCAGAGCGGTGGCTGCTCGGTTCCCTGCTTACGTTAGGGCAATGGACAGCCAGGTTTTTCAACCTCCCCCCAGTGCAGCCACCCACTGAACAAACGGTGACCTCCAGCTCCTCATTCCCCTCTTCAGGGGGAGAGGAACCCTCTGTCCACATCTCTCTGGCTGCTGATCTCTCTCAGTATCAGCGATTCCTCGTGAGGATGTTGGAGGATTTGCACCTTTCTCTTTCCACTATTAGCAATCCTGAACACTTGGCACACGCCTTTCTAGGCGATTTTGACGAGGCCACCCTTGTGGTGCCACCCTGGCCGTCTCCCTTTCGGGAGGCGTCGTTGCGTTCCTGGCAGAGGCCCTTCTCCGGAGTTCCTGCCTCAAAGGATCTCAGCCAGAGGTATTGCGCACCCCCGGAGTCTCCAGGTTCCATGCCTCATCCACAGTCTGGATTGATGCAGTTGGATACTCCTGATGGGCTTTGCGCCCTTCACCTTGACCGGCCCCCAGATCAAGACTCCTTGGATTTTGATTTCTGGGGTAAGAGGACTTTCTACTCGGCACGGTTACTTCTCTCTATCTCTGCACATCAGGCCCACTATGCAGCCTATGACAGGTTCTTGTGGTCCAGGCTAGGTCAGCTCCTAGCCTCATTGCCTGAGACGGAGCAAACCAGACAAGCCATTGCACTCTGTACGCGTGGCCTGGAGCTAGCAAGGCACCAAGAGAGGGCATCTTATGATGCCAACGAGGTAGCTCCCAGGGTCGCAGAGACAGCGATCTGCACTAGGCGGACGGCATGGCTACATCTTTCCCAGTTGTCACCCTTGGCCCGGCGTAGGGTGATTAACTCCGCCCACCAGGGAACCTACCTTTTCTCCCGCAGAGTGAGACGGCGCTTGTCGGGGCAACTTCCTTCCCCCTCTGGGGGGACTCCGTCTCTCTCTCCCCACTCTTGGGCCTCTTCAGGCCCTGAAGTTTCCCCCTCTTAGTGTGTCACCCACTGAGGGCGAAGGGACTTTGTCCCTTAGGGTATAAAAGAAAACCCCCTTCAGGGGGGCTCGATACTCACCCATCTGTGATGAATGGTGAAGATTGACACAGATAAGATATGAAAATTACGTACCTACCGTAATTATGATCTTTCTGTGTATCTTCACCATTCATCATAACCCCACCCTCCATCCCCCTGGGGCTTCAGTCTCTGGGTCCTCCTCCCTCTCTGTGACTCCCTCTCTCCTCCTTAGGAGTGGGGTAAAATAGGGACACACAGGGAAGTATTTTTCCAGGAAGAGTGGATAGCTCATGAGGCACTCCTTCTCCAGTACCTTGTCTTCACCCCTGTGGGGTAGGAGTTGGTAGTTGCCCTCCTTCTCTCCTTCTCCCTGTTTCTATCCAACCTATTTCTCCTAAAAAAAAAAAACAACCTTTTTTTTCACCAAAAATCTTTTCTTGAGAGGGTGCTGAATCCCTGTATCCTGTCCTTCTTCCAGAATAGCCAACTCTGCTTATCTGGAGTGTTTGCCAGTTATTCCGTGCCTTGAATTCTGGCAGAAAGCTTTGCTACTCCTTGCAGTTCCTATACAATCTGGAGACGGACCAGGGTCCAGGATATCTTATCCTTCTCCCCTCTCTCCTAAATTCTTTACCCACCCTACCCCCTCATCCGCTTCTGGAGATTGGGGCCCTTCCCAGTACCCTTTCGTTTCTAACCTCTTTCTTTTCTATCCTCTGTCGTTATTTCTCCTTTTAGTTCATACATCTTTTCCTTTTTCTGTCCCATGGACTCTGTTGTCCCACCCTCCACTCCCTTCCTCTTACCTCTCCGCGACTCAGAACTGGCAGGCAGGCGGAGTTGACACAACTGTGTAGCCAACCCCATGACGCGCCACGGCGCCTTGAGGGTGGCGCCAATCGTAGTGTCGGCTCACCACGTTTAAAAAAAAGCTCCCGCAGGGTCTGACCTCCGCCAGACACCCATCTGGTGATGAATGGTGAAGATACACAGAAAGATCATAATTACGGTAGGTACGTAATTTTCATTTCTTGTGCCCGCTCGTTGGCAGCCGCAGTGGCCTCTCACCGCAGGGCTTGGCTGAGGCATTACTCCTTCCCGGCAGATACTCAGCATAAGCTTGCTGACGTGTTCTTCCTGGGGACCGACTTGTTCGGTCCAGGAGTGGCCGGTCACCTTCAGCGTATAGAGCAGTCCAATGCCACCTTGGACGCTACTTCTGCCAAGGGTTCTTCGGTCAAGAACCAACAAAGAGAAAGAAGCCATTTCGGCACTCTTCCCCTGCGGTCAGGCAGCCTTCCTATCAAGAGGTCAGCAACAGGTTCAAGCTTGACCCCCATGACCCAAGAAGGGTCCTCAACAGCCCCATAAAGGAGGCCAAGGCGCAAGTCCTGGAGCCTCTTCCTCCTCTTCCAAGCCTGCTCAGTGACAGGTTCGGGGTTGCCACCCCTACACCCATCACGCCAGCTCCAGTGGTGGACCGCCCAGACCGGTTACAGGAAGGGATCCTGTTTGTCCGCCCCGAGCCGACGATCGTCCTAATGACTAATACCTCTCTTATACTGGGGAGCCCACATGGGGGTCAACAGGGCCCACTGGTTCTGGACCCCTGAGGAGTCCTGATGCCACATCAACCTGTTGGAGCTCAGAGCAGTCAGACTGGCATTGTCAGCTTTCGCTCCTCAGCTCTGGGGTCAAGTGGTTCAAGTCCAGACGGACAATACCACAACCATGTACTACCTCAGCAAACAGGATGGCACACACTCCCATCTGCTGTGCAAGGAGACACTCCGCATCTGTACCCTCGTAAGCCGGTTGGAGGCGGATCTCCTAGCCATCCATGTGGCAGGAGCCTCTAACCAGCTGGTGGATGCTCTCAGATGCCTAGGCCAGACATCCCACGAGTGGTCTCTCCATCCAGAGGTAGTTTACAGTCTGTTCTCCCATTGGGGCAAACCGATGGTGGAGCTGTTTCATGCCCGCCCCCCTCAGCAGGGCTCGCTGCAAGGGGATGCCTTCTCAAGGCCGTGGACCCCAGGCCTCTTCTACACCTTCCCTCCATTTCTGGTGTTACTCAAGGTGAGGAGGGCAAGGCGAAGGTGATTCTGGTAGCCCAGACTGGCCGCGCCAATTCTGGTACCCAGATCTCCCCAGCCTTAGCTGCAGGCCCCCGGAGCGCCTTTGTACACACCCAGATCTCATATCTCTCAATCAGGGGAAAGTCTTCCATCCGGACCTTCAATCCCTGCACTTCACAGCCTGGCACCTGAGCGGCTAGAGTTCCAGGCTCTGGGCCTCTCCGAAGATGTCTACACCATGGTGGAGGCATCCAGAAAGGAATCGACCAGGAAATGTTATGCCTTCAAATGGAAACATTTTTCCATTTGGTGTCAGAGTAAGGGTCTGGACCCCTTATCCTGTTCTGTGGCAAACATTCTCGACTACCTTTGGTCTCACTCCAAAGGGGGTCTACGGTCATCGACCCCTAGGGGTGCACCTGGCAGTCATTTTTGCTTGCCGGGTGCGGGCCGGTTAGCCGACATTGGTGCAGGAGACAGTGGTCAGGTGCTTTTTCAAAGGCCTGGATCACATATCCCCTCCGGTGCGTGAACCTCCATCTCCATGGGATCTGTTGCTGGTTTTGGCAAAACTCACAGGCAAGCCATTCGAACCCATGCACAAATGTGAGCTTTCACACTTGTCATGAAAGACGGCCTTCCTGGTGGCTATCAAGTATGCCAGAAGGACAGGGGAGCTCCACGCGCTTTCGGTGGACTCCCCTTATCGGGTCTTTCACAAGGACAAAGTTGTCCTACGCCACCACCCGAAATTCCTTCCGAAGGTGGTGTCAGTTTCATCTTAACCAGGTGTTGACTCTTCTGGTTTACTACCCTAATTACACCTCGGATGCCGAGTATAGGCTCCATACCTTGGACCTGAGACATGCTCTCTCCTACTGCAAGGAGAGGACAGCGGAAATTTATGGAGAGGTTCGACAGCTGTTTGCCACTTACGCTGAAGCTGCTTCTGGCAGACCTGCAGCCAAACAGACCATAGCAAGATGGATTACATGATGCATAGGTCTGTGCTATGAGTTGGTGGGCAAGGAGCCTCCCAGAGGGATAAGAGCTCATTCTGCCCGCCATACTGCTGCTTCGCTGGCTGCTTCCAGGGACATCCCTATCCAGGAAATCTGCTGGGCTGCTACCTGGAAGTCAGCAAACACCTTCATTACCCACTACCACATCGACCTTGAGTCGGGCCGGGATGCTAGTTTTGGGGCCTCAGTTCTCCTATCTTTATTTCCTAAGTAGGGATGTGCACCTTTCCCCCCTCCTCCCGGAGAACTGCTTGGAGTCTGCCAAGAAGTGTGGATGAACAACATATCCACGCTCCTAGAAGAACAGGTTACTCACCTGTAGCAGTAGTTCTAGGAGTGGTATATGTTGTTCATCCACACACACACCCACCCAACCTCCCCAGCTTCGGGCGTACAACCTTGCTTCCAGTGGGCTAAGATCTGGTATCATGGGGCAGAGCCAAGGTATATACCACCCGGGTGGGTGGGAGGAGCCAGCTTGAAGACTTCCGGCAAGATTTAAAGTGGAAGGGGACATGCCAAGAAGTGTGGATGAACAACATATACCACTCCTAGAACTACTGTTACAGGTGAGTAACCTGTTCATCTTCACCATTGATTCCCACTTGTGCATCTGTGTCGGAAGTGCTAGGTCCCTGCAGAAGCCAGAACTTTTCTGATGGGGTCGGTGACTTGGTAGGCACCATGCACGCATCCTGGCATGTCTCCACTGGTATGTAGCAGCACCAGCTCCCAACCATTTCAGTTCCTTTCCCCCCCACCATTGAGTGTGACTCAGTGCGTCATTGCTTTCCTCGTCGGGGGCTAGAACTTCAACATCTCTGCAATGTCAGCGTTCACTTCATCTGCTTTAGTGTTTTAATTACTAAAGTTTGTTATTTTTATGTTAGTTTAGTGTAACACAAATTTTAACAGTTATCTCTCATCCTTACCAAGTGCTAAGGTCGCTGACCATAGAAGAAGGAAGGGAGCCTGAAAAGGCAAGTTCTTGTGGCAACAGGGCTGCATTTGGTCACTACCTCTCTTTGAGCGGCTGCTGTAAAAACAGGCAGCTTGGTGCCCAGGAGGAGAGACGGTCCTTCTAGCAAAAGAAACGGTCCAGATCCCATACACGCTCACTATCAAGATGTTTGCACCATTTGGCCTTGGCTTCTTCCTCTTCTCATAAGACATGAAAGAAGAGGCACTGGCCTAGGTTGTCCTCTGGCCATTCTGCTGCAAGACACCCAACTTTTACAGGCCTGGGTTCCCCACCAGGGTTGCCTGAGCCTGTGAGGTTGGTGTCTCTATCCCTGGGCCTCTCCCTGTCTGTAAGGGAGGATCCCAGTGGGCAGTTCAGCCATTAGGCACTGGGTGCAGCATATAAGTCGTACAGCACTGTTTCTGTCAAGGGCCTTTGACCCCTCGGGGTCGGCTGGGCTGGGAACACCTGCAGTGCCACTTGATTTAGGCCATATGCGACCATCACAGCCCTTCTCTCACATCCTTGGCCGTCCACTGTATGAAATGTCAGGTAGCGCATGTACAATCTACGGTATGCTGTAGACTGCATGCACACTCCCTGTCATTTCATACAGTGGCTGGCAGAGGTGATGAGGGGAGAGCTGTGCTGGTCACCATATCAGATCCCCTGCATTGCACCAGCGACAGAGGTAAGGGGGGCAGGATGGCGTGCTCAGTGCAGGTGGTGTGTGGGGGGGGCTGCTAGACACCTGGGACTACAGGCTGTCAACTTGAACAGGTGCTCACGGTTGAGGGTGCCTCCAGACACCAGGGGAAAACACTGATACTGCAGTTGTGAGTGATCGGAGGTTGGGAGGGTTCCACTGGACACTGAGAACATCATTCAGCCTGCAGCGGTGGTCAGTCAGTGGGCAGAGGGTGCCACTGGACACAAGAGAATATCTCGACACTTATGGGGACAGGGATCACAGGGTGGGGGGTGCCACTAGACACAAGGGAATATCTTGACAATTACAGTGACGTTGATAAGAGGGCTAGGGGTGCCACTAGACGCAAGGGAATATCTTGACAATTACAGTGACGTTGATAAGAGGGCTGGGGGGGTGCCACTGGGCGCGAGGGAATATCTTGACAATTACAGTGACGTTGCTAAGAGGTCTGGGGGGTGCCACTAGACGCAAGGGAATATCTTGACAATTACAGTGATGTTGATAAGAGGGCTGGGGGGTGCCACTAGACACAAGGGAATAACTTGACAATTACAGTGACGTTGATAAGAGGGCTGGAGGGGTGCCACTAGACACAAGAGAATATCTTGACAATTACAGTGACGTTGATAAGAGGGCTGGGGGGTGCCACTAGACACAAGGGAATATCTTGACAATTTCAGTGACGTTGATAAGAGGGCTGGGGGTGCCACTAGACACAAGGGAATATCTTGACAATTACAGTGACGTTGATAAGAGGGCTGGGGGGGTGCCACTAGACACAAGGGAATATCTTGACAATTACAGTGATGTTGATAAGAGGGCTGGGGGGGTGCCACTAGACACAAGGGAATATCTCGACAGTTACAGTGACGGTGATAAGAGGCCGGGGGGTGCCACTAGACACCAGAGAATATCTTGACAATTTCGGGAATGGGGATCAGAGGGTGTGGGGTGCTGCAAGACACCAAGGAATAACTTGTCAATTACAGGGATGGGGATCAGAGGGTGAAGGATGTTACTAGTCACCAAGGAACCGCAGTCATTTACCAGGATGAGCAATTGGATGGATGGGGAATGCAACTATACACCAGGGTATCCACAGATGAAATGGGTTGGGGTCAGGAGGTGAGAGGGGGTGGCTGTCTGCAGTACTGCAGCCTGCCACCAGGGCCTTGGGCCCTAAGGGTTTGCAAAGGCAGTAACTTGCGCCCGTTCAGGTGGCATTTTCCACCTGTGCAAACGTCTTAATTTCCCGCTGCGCCTGCATGCAGGGGAGGACCCCCTTATTTGCATGGGCACAGTGGTAACTTAGCACTTGAGCATTAACAGGTTTTGCCTGCACTGTGGGGGCATCTTAATATAGACCCAACTCACAAATCGGGTGCAAAACCTGGTTAGCATGAGTAAAAACCCCTTAGCGCCTGTAAGGTTGCGTTGTGTTGCAAAAGAATTTCACTCGAGCCTTCAGATTACTTCTGAGAGTTTATTGCGGTTATTCATCTTCACATGCATGTTCATTCTTTTCATCAATATTGGTGCTGCTTATTGAGTTTACATACAGTGTTTATATAAGTTAAATCGTTATCTTGAAAATCTTGAAAATGCCGATACCCCATTACAAGCCAGTCATAAAACAAATAACATGTTAATATTAGGGTGTGGTGTACGTTTTTCTTTAGAACATATATATTAATAGACTTGTTGCACAACAGCCTTTGATGCACACGACCCTCTTTGTTGCACACCTTCCTTAATAGGTGCACACCATTCTAAACAAGTGCACACCATCTTAATAAGGTTATCATGGGACATTTGGTGTTAAATGTTGTGAAATGTTACTCTACAGTCCTCCCCTTTGTGACTCTCTATAATTATAGATCACACGAGACATTGTTGCCATTGTAACATTTGTATTTGTTTCATCATACGATATAATAACACTTGTATAATAACAAGAACATAGATTACTGCACTACTGCATATTACCACTATTAGGGTTGGACTAGTACCCAAAACAGCCGAGCCCCAATCCCACCAGGATATAATAGGGATATAAGATGACTGCTTCTCCACCTCTACAGCAGAGGCCTTTTGTGAGAAAATAAGTCCTTCAGTTTGTTGATGACACAGCTGGGCATCAATTGTCATTTTATCAAATGTGGGTTATAAGAGATGAGGTGGAGTTACCAAATCAGTGAGTAAATCCAAGGTCATACTGGAACCATCAATATGGGTAACATTCATTCGGGTATATGCAGGATGTTCCTGGAGGGTCCAGTTTGCAACCCACCAGGTCTTGTCACTACAGCCGCATACATTCCAAGGTTGACCTACGATTACTCACCATGATTGGTTCCATCTCATACAGTAGCTTGGCAGTATTCATTTGCAGACATTAGGGTAAATACACATTGATCAAGAAACCATGGGGCAGTTGATATCTCTTCCCCACATATTAAGGTTTCATGTTCTTATACACACTGTTGTTTAGGTAATAAAACATATTTATTGTGTACTGTGATAATAGTTTCACCTGGTATTTGGAGTCTTCTGATCCGGTCATGTATTAATAGTCCTAAATTACTGATTTGCCACAATATTTTCTGTGGTTCAAAACATACAGGTATTATCACTAGTATGGGAATCACATGTCGCAGCAGTTGTGCATATTGATTTGGTGAGTTCCATACTTTTACCATAGCTAAGGGTGATAAGATTACAGTGGGATGATCCAATGCTCTAGTCACATTGGCCTTGCCTATTCCTAAGAGTAAGCTATTGGTCTCAATTCTATTTAATTCATTGACTAAATAAGCATGTGCCTCAGTAGCTAGTTGTGAGCAAGACAATTCTATATAGCTATTATTAAATATATCAGAGAGTGAGCTATTTAAATCCTGTACTATTTTAGCAATAATTTGAAAATTTTGTAAGGTTTCCTTAAAGGTAAACCAATCAATTTGTTCATTATTAGCCGCTAACATCACAGTAGTTGATACTGGTCCAGTAGCCATATCCTTTAAAGTCATTTCCAAAGAGCGAATATGACCCTTTAAAACCATAGAATCAATACCCTTAGCAATTCCTAATCCTGAGCCTAACCAGACCCGTATGTCTCTTTTACGTCGGGATAAGCCTGGTATTGCTTCTGCAGGGATTCTAAATGACCGCATTCTGTGTCTGTAATGGTATTGATTTAACGTTGTATTATATAATTCTGTTGCCACAGCAATACCGAAGCCCGATCCCTACATTGAGGCGGCAACCGTGGAAAAGGCAGATGTAGCAAGATATTATAATACTCCAACTTACAGGGATAATATAAAGGATATACATTTTGCGTCAAGTTGATGCCATCTGATGGGGGCAAGAATTTTTGCTCTGTTATACCTTGTTTTTGATATACTATATTCCATGCTGCAAAAGCACGCCATGCTGTTAGGTTAACATTACAGGTCATTCCCGGCCATCATGCATCAGTAGTATATGTTAACAAAGGATATTTATTCATTAATGGCAATACTGTGAAAAATTGCTGTAATCCTACTGCATATACAACAGTTGTATTATGTAAAAAATGCCACATATTACGTCGTGATGCATTTGTACCATAATAAGAGATATTTAACAACTTTATATCAGATGGATATTGTAACATGTCCTTTAATCTCATTCAAAACAGTACTTGTTTCTCTTTCATTAAATTGGTTGTATCATCCAAGGTAGAACAAATGTATATTCCCTTTTGGGCTACTGTGTTGACCGCACACATTGACATGCCAGGCCAGGCTTCTGATGAGCATCCCCACGTTGCATTTTGACATTGTCCATTGCAAATAAAGTACCATTTAATAAGAAGATAACCAGTGTATTCATGTCATTCCCTCAATAATACTGGGAGACCCCATGCGGAATGAGTGCATGTATAGGTCTTGTTGTATATACTGTTCCATATGTGCCCTGGACATCCATATTTGTCGTAAGTTACCAAGATCAATAAGGTACTACACAGTATAAGTACAGGAGACATCATTGTACTTCACCTATTAGGAGAAACAGAGCAGTATCAGTTATTATCATTTAACGTCTGGTACAGTTTACATTGGTCCACATGGACCCATTTGGTCTCTGTCAGATTTGACGGACTTGAATGACCCATGGTACCAATACATTAATAACTATATAGGGCCCCATCCAATTAGCATCCCATGGTCCCCTTTTGACGAAACTTTTTCACCATTACATTTTTTTTTTTTTTTTAGTTGTTAAACCAGGAGTAGCACACTAAGCTGAAAGCTTTTTTACAGGAGCGACTTGGGAGCACAAGGAAGTTAAGTGACTTGCTCAGGGTCAAACAGTATGCAAGAGGAAGCTGATGACCCCTTTCAATGGGCGGTATCACTTTCTCATCATGTCTCCTTTTTGTTTTACCAGTGAACTTGTGCCATGTTTCTGGTAGCATGGGGCAAATACAGAGCTAACTGCTTCTGTATTTGTTGTAGAAATACATCAGTTTTGATGCGATCTAACACGGGTGTTGATAAATGTGGATCGGAAGGATAATACAGCCGTATATCCCGTCCAGTCATCAATTGATATGGGCTATAGCCAGTACTCTTGTTTTCCATACCTCTAATACCCATTAGGATTCCTGGTAAGTGCATCACCCACCCTTTACCAGTATCCAACACTGCCTTTTTCAGTGCATTTATCAGAGTGCAGTTTAAGCTTTCTATTATACCCGAGGATTGTGGATTACTTTACTTTGTATGAAAGAACAGAAGAAGGCCAGAGCCCATCGAGACTGTTCCCCACACTATGTGGGACATTATTTATCTATTATCCCTCAACCAAACATCTAATTTGTTTTTAAAGACAGTGGCACTAGTTGCCTCTACCAATTCTTGTGGCAAGGTGTTCCACACAATGGATGCTTTTATTAGAAAAAAGTTTCCCCTTTTGCTGGTTTTATAAGTTTTTACTTCAAGCTGTTTATTATGCAGTGTCGGAACATGTCTCCTTTTGGAGAGTGTTAGATCACATTTTTCCATTAGATCTGGAGAATTTATTAAATAAAAAAACACAAGCATATCACCTCTTAATCTTGTAGTTTGAAGAGAGAAGAGAAGAGACCAGTAGCTTTTAATCTGTTCTGATAATCCAAGTTTGTTAATCTTGGAATCATTCTAGTTACTCACCTTTGAACCTGTTCAAGAATTGCTATGTCTTTTTTTTGGTTTAGATTCCAGAAAGGGGAGTCATAGCCTAGATACGGTCTAATGTATGCCCTATACAATGGAATAAGGCATTGTTCAGTGCGATTAACAAAAGTGCGTTTTATTTGCCTCAAAAGTCTGTTGGTCATGCAAGCAGTGATCATTTGATGTAAGTTTATTATTAACATATGTCCCTAAATCTTTTTCACAATTTGATGAGTGAAGTGGTAGTCTGTTTATATATTGTTTTTGGATTATTTACACCAAAATGCACTACTACACATTGGTCTTGATTAAACTGCAGATGATTTTCATTTGCCTAAAGCGTTAATTTTTCCAAATCCTTCTTTAATGCAGAAATATTTTCTTGATTATTACCCTTGCCCCCCAATTTAGTATCGTCTGCAAATTTAACTATGAAGTTATTTGGCCCTGTTTGTAAATCACTGATAAAGAGGTTAAGCAATGTTGGTCCCAAGACCGACCCCTGTGGTACACCACTTGTCACACTACCCGAATAAGACAGTGGATGGTAGGGTAAATGCAAGCATTGGGTGATGATACCTAAGATATTACACAAAGCTGTCATTATTTCCGCTGTAAAATTAGTCCCTCTATCACTTTCCAGGACTCTGGGAAAACCCCAACATGAGAACACTTGTTCCCACAACGCTTTTGCAGTAGCTTGTGCGCTGTCATTGCATACCGGTAGAGCTTCTGCCCACTTGGAAAATATATCAATAATGACTAGTAAATATCAGAATCCACCTTTTACATAATCAATTTGTAAACTGGACCAAAGACCGTCCACCAGGGGTATACGCCCTAATGGAACCCTTTTACCAGGTACTGGAGGATTCATTTGTGCACAAATGAGACAAGTCTCCAGGCATCGCTTGATGTCTTTTCCCATTTTTGGCCACCAATATTATGAGCCAAGATTGTACAAGTTTTATGGAGCCCACAATGGTCCCCAATTCTGTGATTTTCCATGATAATATATTTTGTAAAAGACGTGGGTGGTATCCACTTCTTATAGCCTGGTTGTTGTTCCCATATTACCATATCTTCCCATACAGTAACATGTTTGGTGGTACACTGTCCTGTATCTTTCCATTGGTTCCGACAACCAAGAAGCCAAGCATCAGTATCTTAGATTCGTCCCAAACTAGGGACTTGTGATAATGCTGATATCCATTTTGGGTGATTTTTATCATACTCTTCAGCTTCCCACAATTGTGTAGAATCACCTCCTAGAGGGTCTATCCATAAGTTTGTTTGTTTCACGGCTACTTGAGCCAAATTATCTACCAAATTATTGTTTAGTTCATAGATATCTTTTGGATTCTTTTGATGAGCCCTTACTTTACAGATAGCAATTCTCAATGGGGTTTGAGCTCCTATATCCCATATATGTTGTAATATGGGAGCAAAAGTCACGGGTTCACCGGTGGCTGTTCGCATTCCTCTCTTCATCCAAATAGGAAGAAAATCTAACAGGGAATTAACTGACAACAACAGCACAGTCTGAGAAGACATTAATGGCTTCCTGTGGATATGCCATAATAACTCCACGGACTGCCTCCAGTTCCGCTCGTGGGGCAGAAAACGATGACCGACATCCTACTAATATTTCCTGATTTCTTCCAGGGGTCCAAATAGCATATCCAGTATGGAAATGGCCATCATCCCAAAAGCGGGAGCCATCCACATACACAACAATACCCATATAATTAGGTTCAGCAGCAAAAATTGGTTTATATTTTAGTACCCATGACTTCCCCACAGTCATGTGCATCTCCCTCCCATGTCATTAGTTCCACTAACATGGGGGAGGTACATTTTTCCACAGTGATATTTTTCCCTTGTAGGGCCAATGCCCATTTCACCAGTCTCTGAGAGGATACTCCCCTTACATCCCTTTCTAAGAGAAATTGTACAGGTGTATGTGAGGTTTGCAAAACAATGTGATTAAACCCCACAATATGTTCAGTTGCTTGTATTGCCCAATATACAGCTAATAAGTGTTTTACACATTCTTCATAAGTTTCCTCTACTGGAGTTAATACCCGAGAAAAATATCCCACTGGACGCAAAGTCCCTGATCGCTTTTGTAACAGGACTGTGTTGATCACTTGATCAGTGGCATGTACCTGTATTACAAAATCTAATGACTCAGAAGGGCTAATGAGGGCAGGAGCCATCATTAGTGCTTGTTTAAGAGCCATAAAGGATTGTTGATGCTTTGGCTCCCATTGGAGGATATCAGTCTCTTTTCCTCCCTTTAACAGATTGTGTAGCGGTTTCTCCATACTAGAAAACGCTTCTATAAAATCCCTACAGAAGCCTACCATTCCTAAAAACTGTCAGAAGTACTTTCGATTTAGGTCGGGGTAACTGTTGTATGACCCAATTCTTATCTGGGTCTACAGTACGGCCTTCCTGATTAATACAAATCCCCAAATAGGTGACTTGTAATTGCCCAATTTGAGCTTTGCTCGGGTTTAGTTTTAACCCTTCTTTGTGTAGTACAGTTAACGGCTTGTCTAATAAACAGACATGTTGCTGATAAGTGTCAGTTTGTAGTACTATATCATCCACATACTGGATTATTGCCTCAGGATGAGAAAATCCCAACAGTATCTCAGCCAGACACTGAGGGAATAAAGTTGGTGAGGAATGAAAACCCTGGGGTAAACACTGAAAAATGTATTGTTTATCTTGGAAAGTAAATGCAAATTTATACTGACTATCAGGATTCACAGGGATGGACCAAAAAACATTTGACACATCTAGTACAGTTTTGTTGAAAGAGTTATCTTTCTGAAAAATATTTTTTTGGGGGTGAGTGGGCTAGCATGCCAGTATTTTTTTGTACTTAGACATCTAGTACAGTATAAATTGTAGCTGTAGGAGACAGCTAGGATATCAAGTCAGGTAGCCTTGATACCACTGGAGTGACCAAGGGGGTGACTTTGTTCAACTCCCTATAGTCTACTGTTAAACACCAGGTACCATTGGGTTTGTGTACCGGCCAAAGAGGGGAGTTCACTGTGGAACATATGGGTCTAGTGACCTGTTGTACCTGTAACTGTTTCAGTATCCAACATATTTCTTCATGAGCTTCCTTGGGAAAAGCATATTGTTTTTGTAGAGGGGGGTCCGGTCCTTCAATTTGGACTTCCTTATTAGACACTCACCCACATTCTGTTGCATTCTTAACCCATATTGGTTCATGTTGTTTGATTACATGTACTATCCATTTTGGTACATGTTTCCACAGATCTTCCATACAATACATCTTTAATGATTTAATAGTACATATGCCATGAGAATCATCCACATTTGGTCCTGGGTGAGTAGTACTTCCTTTCCATAAAATCATGTTACTAAGATCTACTACCAAACCACGTTGTGCTTAAATGTCCATACCCATGATAATACCTTCATGTGTATTACATTTCCAAAACATTACATTTTAGTTGCTGTTCTCCAATCTGGACCATAACTGGTTTTGTTAGGTATGCTGTTAACACCCCCTGAGAAGTCCTGCAAACTTATTTGCTGCTTCTCATGGGTTGTTAAGGGCATATCACTATCTGTAATACTAACTGTAGCTCCAGTGTCGAATAGTATCACAGTCTGGCAGCCCCTGACCATAGCCGATACAGTAGGATGACCCTCCCAGTCCTCTTTTAGTTTCCCTAGGGCTTGGAAAGTGGGGGCTCCGTCCCGTCATTGCACTAATTGTATCAGTTCTTCTTCATCAGATTCCCTTTTAATGGCTGCCACAGCCTTGGTATTGACCAAATTACTGAGAATTTCAATACATTTTTGCAAGTCTGCATTACCACCTAGTTTAGCAGTATTACCAGGAGTTTGTGCTCGTCTCCTTTCCGTTACCTGTTTCTGTTTTCCCTCTACGTCTCCACCTATTGCCCAACAATCTCGCTTAAAGTGTCCTTCTCTTCCACAGTTATTACATGTATATCTACTCTTACCTACTGTTTTGACGATAGCGGCTACTCGTCGTTTGTCCTTTCCCTTTCCTGGGGTTTGGTCATCCTGTTGCATGCACCACCAATCTCTTAATAACTCTTCTTTGTCTGCACTCGCGTACACAACATACGTATCGATGCAGGCACCAACATTGCATGTCTATCAATTAAACTCAAAAAAGGTTCCCTGTCCTTAAAAGGGTTGGCCACACCTCCATAGGTGGCGTAGGTAGCCTACAGTCAATTAATAAACATTAATGGAGATTCCCCAGGAAGTAATTGTATTTCATAGATTTTTCCCCAGTCAGTTTGAGACACTCCATGCATCAACTGTAAAGCAGCTTGGATCACATCTATATTTGCCCAAGTGCTGTTATTGTCCGGATTTGCCTGGGTACCGACCGTATTGGCTGGTAAACTTTGCAGTAGCACTGCAGGTAAGGACAGTGTCACCACCTTGCATGCATATTTGTTGGTCAAATTAAAATTTGCTACTAAAGTTTTTAATTTTGCACAGTAGGGTACTGGATTTTGTCCAGGCTCCCACTTGCCTAACTGTTCTACCAGTTGCATTGAATCCTGTATAGTCAAATCCCGTTGAGAGAATTTTTAAACTTTCTCTAGTTGTTTGCAATGCCTGTTCTTCATTGTGGGCTTAGCAATCTTCTTTTATTTGTTGTTCCATTTTATCCTTTGAGCTTTCATAAACACCTATTTTGACCTCAAGCTCTCGCTTTGCACTGTCATTATTCGTATCCTCCAATTTTTTTGATAGTTTTTATATTTTTTGTTTAGCCGAATCAATATCTGCCAAAATTGCTTCTTTTGCCTTTTCAGTTAATTTAAGGAGGCGTTTACCTTTACGGGGTACTTTTGAACCCTCTCCCGTCATTTTGACATAAAAGGGAGCCATCTTTCCTTGCCTCTTTTGTGTGGGTTCTTCCTCATTCTGTGAACTACTAGAGCTCAAGAAACTTTCTTCAGTAACCACTGCACTGCCACAATGATGTTTTGGCTGAAACGAGTGTTTCACTTGCAACGGCGCCATTTTATATTTTTGGACATCTTCGCCCAATGAGGTAATTTGTTGCCTTAATTCTAAGGAGATTTGGCACTGCAAATGTGCCTCTGCTTGTAATGTATACAAGGACTGTTCCTTATATGAGATATATTGGGCATGTTCCTGATTGGCATGATCCAATCTTTCTAATGTTTGTTGTAATTGTCTGGCCAATTAATTAATTTGAGCCTGACTTTATTTACAAATTTGTGATTCACTTCTAACTGATTATTCTTAATTTTTAATCCTCAAACCTCCCCTTGTGCCACACTTAATTTATATTCTATTTCTTTTGCTTCGGTGGCACATTTTTGCATCGCCTTTTCTACCTTCTCTTCCATGTCTTTAGTATCAGCAATACATTTCTGTAATTCTTTTTCTTGGAGGGCTAAACCTTTGTTACATTTCTCTCCATTTTCTAACATCTGCCTCTTCATGTTACACATCCTACAGTAGCTGTTATTTCAGACTGATATTGTACATACATTTGACAGATGTTGGCTAACTTTGTTTTATCCATTTTAACTTTCTCATTTCTGTCCGTACATTGCCTAGTAAAGCATTGGTATGCATCTTTCTGTTGTTCAGGAGAGTGGTACAGCCCTTCCTTTAAGTGTATTTCTAAAAATGTATGTAACATGGTATCCATACTTACATCTATCTTGTGGCTGGTAAATCACGTCTGACTTCACACCAGTCCTTCTTGAGTCCCTTTGCGACTCCTTTCTGTACTTGATTGATCAGGTCAGGTGCAGTAAGGCATTCCCCGCAGCTTAGCTCCTCCAGTTCATTTGATGTCATCAGCAACCGTATAGACCGTCTTCAGACATCTGAGTCACGGCACCAATTGTAAGGTTGCGTTGTGTTTGCAAAAGAGTTTCACTCGAGCCTTCAGATTACTTCTAGGAGTTTATTGCAGTAATTCATCTTCACATGCATGTTCATTCTTTTCATCAATATTGATGCTGCTTATTGAGTTTACATATAGTGTTTATATAAGTTAAATCGTTATCTTGAAAATCTTGAAAATGCCGACACCCCATTATAAGCCAATCATAAAACAAATAACATGTTAACATTAGGGCATGGTGTACCTGTTTCTTTAGAACACATATATTAATAGATTTGTTGTACAACAGTCTTTGATGCACACGACCCTCTTTGTTGCACACCTTCCTTAGCAGGTGCACACCATTCTAAACAAGTGCACACCATCCTTATAAGGTTATCATAAGATATTTAGTGCTAAATGTTGTGAAATGTTACACTCTAGCACCAGAGCTAAGTTTTGAATAGCTGGCCCAGTGTGTCTGGGACCTGTCAGAAACACACCTCCACATCAGTGTGTTGGAGATACAAGCAGTTCTATACAGTCTGAAAGCCCTACTAGATTTGGTTGGCTGAAAGATAGTCCTCCCAGACAGAGAGCAGATCTCATGTGCTGTATCAACAAGCAAGAGGAGCACAATCTTACCCTCTCTGCAGGGAGGTGAGGAGAGTGTGGGAATTGTACCTGGAACAGGGGGGTCTTGCTCCAAGCAGTCTGTTTGCCTGGGGTTCAGAACACTCT
Organism: Neoceratodus forsteri; assembly: GCA_016271365.2. Lineage (NCBI taxonomy): Eukaryota > Metazoa > Chordata > Ceratodontiformes > Ceratodontidae > Neoceratodus > Neoceratodus forsteri. The sequence continues at coordinate 145,209,566 of CM057453.1, forward strand.
GGCAGATGAACTCAGCTGAACAGATACAGATCCTCACAAATGGTCACTAGTACTAGCTGTCGGTGAGAACACTATTTGACAACTGGGGCAGCCCAGATGTAAACCTTTCTGCAGGCCTTGGCAGATAAGGTTTCCTCCGTTGAATCAACCTTTAGTCAGCTCACTGAGGGCTCTGCCACCCTGGATGGATTTGTTGACTCAGAGTGAGCTGGTCCATCCCAACGTGTGCTTCCTTCATCTCCAGGCCTGGCTCCTGATGGGATAGAATTGAACAGGTATAAGGTATCTCAGAGGGTCTCTGAAATACTTTTGGCTGGACATAAACCTTACACCAGGAAGACATACACAGCTAAGTGAAAAAGATTTTCCATCTGGTGCTCCAAAACCTCCACGGACCCCTTCAGGTGTTCACCTAACAAGCTTCTGTAGTACTTACTGAACCTTTCTGATGCTGGCCAGCAGTATTCCACAGTTAAGGTTCATCTGTGTGCTAATTCAGCATATCACAAACCTATAGGTTCCCTCCACCTAGCACAGTTGCTTCTGTTTAAGAGGTTCATTTAGGGTATTCTACGCACAAGGCCTCCCAGCACTGACTTCTTTTTATCCCTTTAAACTGTATCATTAGTGATGACCATTTTCTTATGAAAGGTTCTTTTGGTCTTTCCATATAACTCATTTGTTAATTTGAGCTTCTTCAGTTCAGCAGTTCTGTGTGGACACTGTTTTTTCTTTATACTGTGGTTTAGGACCTACCTTAAAGGGGTGGAGTTGTAAAAAAAAAAAAGTAGATATAACTGTGTACGTAACAAGGGGAAAAATGGAAAGAGTAATTATTTTTATTATACTCTTTCACTGGTGTGTTGATTAATGTGAGGTTGGAAGTTAAGCTACACGCTCCATTGTCTGTGGAGAAGCTAATGGATGCAGGACTACATTGCTCGTTTTATTATTATATAAGGTATGTCACCTACTGCCTAGTGTTTGCAGTCTTTTCAGAATTTCTTATTTCTCTTCCAGCTGGTTCTGGTCCCTGTTGCCTTTCTTGTTCCATACAGGAGGAGAGCTGCGAGGAGGTGCTCGTCTTGCTGGAGCTGTTTGGAGCAAGAAAACCAGTTGAGCGGAGGTGGCTAGGGAGATGGACGTAACTGAAATTAACTTGGAAGCGTGGATTTTCTGCCGAACCAATTGACTGAGTGTGTTTAACGCCTGCATGGTAGAACTATGGACTACTCTAATTGATGCTCTCTGAGGAAAGTTTTTGTGTTAAAGGCTTTTTTTTTTTTTAATTTTGACTTGCTGATCTTTTTTTTGTCTTTACTGCTTGTTTGTGTTTTTGGCCTGAAAATGTTTTCTCTCGAGAAATCTATAGGAGAATTTCATGTACATTTGTGTGTTTATTTAGTTTTTTGTGTGGTTTTCTTTTATAACTATATCACATTTTATATTTTGTATTTAGTTTTTCGCGCTATAGAGGGATTCACCATCACGTGGTGCACCTACATAAATTCTGCGCAGACTCCACCTGAGGCACTGAAGCTCCATCTTGCTGCATGTTTGCTCAGCCGTATAGCGTCATTGTTGTGCCTTTTCGTATTTGGGTGCTGTTTGTTTTGGGGCTTAACTGACGCTTGATTTGTTTTCATGTACTACACTGTTGATATTATTGTCTCTCTACCCGTACACTGATTTGCTTGCTTGAAAAGCAGGTATAGTTAGCCGGAGAGTCTGAGTACTTGCAGTACTGGTAGACCGCACAGGCTACATAGGCCTGTAGTGCAACACCGGGACCTGAGTTAGCTGGCATTATTTGGTAACAACGGAGAGTCTCTGCTACACTTGATATGCTGGACAGAGAGCTCAGTCGGGTGTTGATAGCTGGCTAGTGCTGTCACATCTAGAGCCTGAGTTTACATAAATATATCTGCTTCACGTAAGATCTTTTTAGCTTTTTGGATTTGTATGTTGTCACACGTTGTTATATGCATATAAATTTATAGTATCTGTTGCCTGTGCGTTCTGTATTTGAACACATAGAAACATGTGGCATGTTTTTTATCTGTGCATCTACTGCTTTTTGATATATTATAAATTTTTATACTGTTTAATTAATTTTAGCGCACCTTAAGCATCTAAAGATGCTATAGGGAGTTAAAGTCGTTGTGATAAGTTATTAAGGGCTTTGGGGATTTTAACCTCAGATGTAGTTTTTTAATTATTTATTCATAGTGCTTATATTTAAAGGGCTGCATAAAGCTGTTAATTTGTTTTGCTGGGACTTTTTGAAACCCTATCTAAGTTTCTGTTTTGTTTTTACCCAGTGGGCATCCTGAATATACCCCTTCTTTGCTTATCTTGTACTTTCTGCATTGCCTGCTCTGAACTTTTGCACATTTTGCACATATTGAGGAAAACGGTGGGTGAAAGGAAAAAAGGGCCATACCAAGAGAGTGGGGCTTGATTATTTTCAGAGATATCATCGGGTCCTTGCTTTTATCTTTCTGGTGACTTGGTGATTACTTAATAACTGGATTTCACTCTTTCTATGAAAACCTAATGAAGCTTTTATGAGGAATTTATAAATCGATGAATGCCTATAAGGGACACCGGGGGAGTTATTGATTGCTGGCTGATGGACATTGATGGTTTAAATACTAATTATTTAATATTGTATTTATTCAGTTATTTACTTACTTACTAATTTTCTCAGTATTAGTTGTATTTTTCTTGGTGGATCTGTTAACTGTTTTGTTCAAGTGAACGCTAAGTGAACATCAAGTGAATATTTTTGGCTTACTTTGTGAGCCTAATTGAGCTCTGACAATTGTGCATCTTTGGTGTTACTTAATATTTCAATATGGTTAACACTCGATTACAAAGATTGCAAAACCCAGATTTACCACCTTTAAGAACTGATCCCTGTGTAAATTGCCTAAAAAGCAGACAAAAATAACAGACCACATGTTGTTAATCTCTAATAGAAGTAGAACTTCCACACCTACATTAGAAAGCCCCCTGTATAGTAAAAAGAAAGGAGAGGATTTACTATCTGAGACCATAGAAAGTGGTAATTCCCACTTGGTTGGGAAGGGTAGTGGTCATAAGGAAGTGCTGGAAAATCTGGACTCTACTCCAGTTTTACGGTCCGCGGACTCTAGTATTATATCTGTTGAGTCTTACACTAAGGTTAATTCTTTGGGTAGTATTATGGACGATTTACAGGCCACTATCAAAGGCCTAAAACAATGTGAGAGTTGTGGGTATGGGTATAGGAACTTGCCTGAGGCCCAGGCTGTAATAAGCCTTCAGGGACCTGTTCCATTAGAGGCAAGGCATACTTTAGTATATTCCCCTATCCATCTCTCAGAGGAAACCATTGAATTACTAAGAGACCCATATCGAGCTGATCAGATGATTTTAGAGCAATTGTTGTTAAATAAGGACATCATGGAACAGTTGAGAACTGATGTTGCTGTTAATAGAGCTAATATTGATCAATTATTGACCTTAGTAACCCGTCAGCAGGATAATAATGAGATAAGTATGAAAGCATCAAGGGAAGGAGTCTGCAGGCAGTTAGACCACAGTTTAACTCTCAGTTTTCCAGATAGCCCTGGGAATATAGGGGGGAAAAAGACAAGAAAAGCAGAGAGGAATAAAAGGAAAAAAAAATTAAAACAATAGGAAATTTAATATTATGGACTGTGAGGTACAAAAAGTAAGTAAAAAGATAAGCAAGGAAGCCTTTACAGTGGAGACAGTGGTGGTTCCTTTTTCTATTGAATCTGATGACAAAAAAAATGAAAATAGTATATTTCCTGGCGTCCATAAGTCACATCATTTAAATATGAAAGCACATTTAAAAACACTGGAACAGGAAATAAAATTGTTAAACCAAGAAATGAATAAAAACTGTAAAAAGAATGTCTCCTCAGATTGTGATAGCCTAAATATTGATAATGCTTTAGAGATCAATAAGGATAGTTCTCAGGTGATCTCTGAATGTGCCATCTCAAGTAGAGATAGTATTTTTATTAATAAGTACAAAGATGGAATCGATCAGGTCGCCAGTAGTAAACCTTTTATTAGATTTTTAGGGCCTTCCAATTGGGGTAACATTGATTCATTCTCTAGATATGGTGTAATCAAATTTTTGAAAGCTGAGCTTGAGCTGGAAATAGGTTTGGAGGATGTGGGTGAGGTAATTAAGATCCCATTACGAGAAACTTGTCTGATTGAAATTGAATTTCACTCACCGAGATTGGCCAATTACCTATGGGCAAATAGTGGGAATCTGCAAAATAGAGGCATATTAGTAACTTTCCCTAATGGGACAATTCAATCAGAAAGCTGATATTACAGCAAAATGGTAGGCAGTTCAAGCTCAGGCTTCAGGTCAAGCATGCTTATGCATGTTTGGCCTAGAGATTATGGTGCAAGAAACTCACTTTAAAGTGATGAATATGGTTAAAGATTTATTAATGAATGTCTTAAAGATTCCCTTTAGTTTTGAGGATGATATTGAAGTGTATAAGCAGAATGGTATCACACAAATAGATATTTATACATCTTCTAGGAAATTGGCGGATGACATCCTCTGGAAATGTAATATTTTGGATGGCCTAGGCATTTACATATGTGATAGTAATAGTGTAATTTTTGAAGCAACTGTGCCCCCCAAAAAATTCAGAAAAACAGAATCTGAACCTTTCTTTAAATAATAGATTTATGGCAATAGCAGGATATCAAGATAATTGGCTGATTAACTGTGAATTGCAGGATGCTTCCTGGGATCACCAAACTGCCAATATGTCTTTGATCTCATGAAACATTGCAGGATGGAATTCTAGAACTGTAGATGAGGACTGGAGAAAATGTTTTGCTAAATTTGATATTATAAGCTTACAAGAAACTTAGCATAATGAGACAGATTTGATTAATCTGAATGGCTATGAATGCTTTCAGGCCCTAGGGAAGAGAAATTGTAATGCTGGTAGACAGTCTGGAGGTTTGTTGGTTCTTATCAAAGTTGGAATTTTTGATTCTGTTCATTGCTGGAAAATACAAAATAATTTTATATCGCTTAAAGTGGGGTTTAACAAAAAGACCTTCTGGCTTATTAATGAATATGTGCCGTCAGATAATTCTAATTTTTTTCCCCCCTCTATTTGGGAGGAACTGGAGGATCTAATTAATGAAGTGCGGTCTAGATTTCCGGAACTTGATATACTGCTTAGTGGGGACTTCAGTGCCCGTAGAGGGTCCTGGGATGGCCTGATTGATAAATCAGTTTTTCAGTATACAGTGCCCTTTGTCTCTAATTCCGAGGTGCTCTAGGGACGATAAAACAAATGCTTCAGGGAGAAAAATAATAGATATACTGAGTAATCTCAACCTGTATCCACTTAATGGTAGAATTCAAGGGGATAATATTGGGGAGTTCACACGTATCTCTACAAGAGGCTCTTTTGTGATTGATTTAGCCTTTTGGTCTGGGATTATTGAAACATGGAGGACCTTACATATGGTGGTGCAATCTGAAAGTGATCATTTTCCCCTAATTCTGGAATATTCTGGTCAGAAAGCAATTGATGTACCCCTAGTTAACCCAGTACAATTTTCAGACATCAGAGCTTCCAAAACTATTAGATGATACAATGATGCAGTGATTGATATTATTCCAATTTTGGAATGTTTTAATTTGTCAGAAAATATGGTAAGGTTGCAGGAACCATCATTTCTGCGACTGTCTCATATGATGGACAACTTATATTCAGTTGTACAACATCAGCTACAGTATATTATTAAATATAGTAACAAGCCTAGTCAGATAGGATGTTTCAACTGAATGCCAGAAACGTAAGGCTGAAATAAGGAAAATATATAAAAACTATAGAAAATATTCAACTAAAGTATTACTGAAAGAAATAAAAAACGTAGTAATTATAAGAAGGTTGTGAGACAAGAAAAAACAGCTTTACTACGAAAAATGATGGGACTTAATGCTGAAGGCTGTTAAATCTAATAATTCTAAGTCCTTTTGGCTACTTGTGGCCAAAGGGACAAATGTCTTTAAAGACAGAATTGATACTTACATAGAAGAAGAAGTATGGATTAAATACTTTTCAGGTATCTTTTTTGATCCATTAGAAAATACTGAGATTCCATCAATCTGGTAAAATGAGCAGTATAAAATGTATATAACCAATATTGAAGTTTATTTGGCAATTGCATCCCTTAAAAAACATAAAGCTGCAGGACCGGATGGTATCCCGGCGGAGGTTTATTTAAGCCACCCAGAATTTTGGTGCAGATTGTTGACTAGGTTTTTTAATCAATGTATTAAAAATAACAACTTCCCTGTAACATGGAAAGGAGTAAATATTATTCCAATGCATAAAAAGGGTAGTATGACTGATCCGGCCATGTATCGCGCAATTAGTCTTTTGGACATGAGTTTAAAATTATTTTCCAAAATTATTCTCGACAAATTAAAAGCACAGGTTGAGAAAACTGGAAGAATTGTTAAATATCAAGCAGGATTTAGATCAAATTACTCAACTATGGATAATGTGTTTATTCTTCACCATCTGCTTGAAAAATAGATAACGTTACAAAAACAGAAAATATATGCAGTATTTTCTTTTTTTGCAGTTCTTACTTTCTCTCCTCCTACCAGCTTGCTTTCAGGAGGGCACCCTCAGCCCTGTCCCTCAGCATCCACCAGCCAACACTGACCTAGCCCCAGGGTTTACCCCCCCAGTGGGGTCGTCGGGGAGTCGAACTCCCCCACGAGGACCAGATTAGGTAGCCAGTGCCGTGGCTAGCCAGGGGCAGAGCCTGCGAGGCACCCTCCACCATCCTGCACAGCAGTAACTTTTTTCTCCTGTTCTCCCAGGAGTCGGGACAGTGCCATGATGTCAGTGGAGTGGAGCGCGCACGCGTCCTAACATGCTCCCTCCAGACGTCTGGTCCAACTCCTCCTGCTTGTGTGCAGCGCCCTGTCCTCCAGCCTCCGCTGGGGCGAACAAACACTGATCACCTAGAACCCCTCCCGGAGAAGGAGAGCAGTCCATCGGATGCTCATCCTTTTCCTCCCCTGCCGCCCGCCGACAACTCGTGCTCATTCTTGAACACAGGTTGCCAGCGTAGCACGAGGTAAGGCTCCAGCGCCTTAGCCCTCATCGCCACCGGGCCATGCAGTATTTGTTGGTTACTCATCTGCATTTGATTCTTTGTCACGTAGCCTGTTGTGGTCCCTGTTGATTGAGAGGGGAATTGATACAAACTTGGTTCATGTGATGGCATCTCTCTATCATGAGACCTGAGCCAGTGTAAGACTGGGAAGTAAGGGGAGTTTATCTGCTTCCTTTAAAACAAACAAAGGAGTCCGCCAGGGATGTGTTATGGCACCACTCCTGTTTTCTTTGTATATTGATAAAATGTTAAGAGGAGTTGACGAAGTTATCTCTGACTCTCCTAGAATTGGAGTAGATTTCTGTCCATTATTAGCATATGCAGATGATCTCATGTTATTATCCCTCTCCAAACAGGGTTTACAGAGTAAGATGGACTACCTTTCTTCCAATCTGCAGATTTAAAATTGAAGATTAACTTAAAAAAAACGAAAGTTGTTAAGTTTGGGGATAAAAATATATCTGGACATTGGATTCTTGAAAATCAGAAGGTGGAAGTGGTGTAGCATTACACTTATCTTGATGTGGACTTTAATGCAAATAACAAATGGAATATCCATCTTATATCACTTTATGAGAAGACAAAGAGATCTACTGGTGGATTAGCCAGGTTTAATTATAAATATGGGGGATGTTCAGTGAGGCCATTAATTAAAGTCTTGCAAGCAAAAATAGAGGCTCAAATACTGTATTGTGCAGAAGTATGGGTAGTTAAGGATAATAACACTTCTCATTTATTAACTCCAATTCACAAGGTTTTACAATCTGCATTATGTCTAGGTCAGTCATGCCCTGCATCTTATTTATGCTCAGAACTGGGATTACTTGATATAAGAGCAAAATTTGAAATTAGAAAATTAAATTACTGGTTAAAAATAACAAGATTACCTGAACATATGATGATTAAACAATGTTTTATTGAAAAAGAAAAATGGTTTAATCTTGAATATAGAATTGGATATTGGTTTACTTTAGTTATGAACTTGTTAAAACAACATTCTCTTCTGAACTTGAAAAAATATGTAAACAAAGGAATTACACTGAGCCTCCAGTATAAAAAATATATAGAGGAAAAAATTGCCAATTATTGGAAATCACAAGATTTAACTTCTATTTCAGTATCAAGTTATTATCATTGGTTTAGTCAGAATAATTTTTTACTTTGGCTTTAAGTCCTATCTAGACATAGTCATGGATAAACATTTAAGGACAGCTTTTTTTAAGATACAAATTTGAACAATTTGACAGTAATGTTCTAAGGAGAAGATTTAATAAGAAGAAGAATTGGTCTGAAAATTGTGATTATACTAAAGGTAGTAGAGAAGATCGTGAACATGTTCTTTGGAAATGCACTTACTATAATATGGAGAGATTATTTTGGCTTAAAATGTTTGTCCAGAATCTATATCAAATTGACCAAGGTCTTCTTACAAATATACTTATCCATACAGCAGATATATATACAGTCCAGCTGTTAGGATATTTTAATGCTATTTCCAAAGTTAAGAAAAGAATGTCAATAATAGTGTGAGTCTGCTACAGACATATACTCTCATGTGCCTGTTAATTGATTGATAAATACTGGTGGATAGTCTGTCTCTAGCAGAGAAATAGGTATTGAATTAGGTATATTCGTGATGTGCTTTAGGAATGGCCATGTACGATTTTATCTTTTAAACAATTTTGGTACATTTATGGTGTATTTGTCATATAATATTTTAACAGCCATTGCTAAACAATAAAAATCTACATACATATATACATACCACTGGTGTGTCTTCAAGGAGGGCACATGGTCTGTACCCAGGAGGGTCCAATTTGAACTCTTTATCTAGATTTTTAATTTTTTTCTCCTAATTTTTGTCTTATTGTCATTATGCATTTTTTACATTGTTAATTTAGGAATTGAGGTGGTTGGGACCATTGACATCTGTGTATAGTGCCGTGCATTGGTGTTACCTGCTCTGGAAGCTTTCTCCCACAGAGTGCTGTCACCTCCAGCTCTAAGACTAAAGTTGGTACTCTATGGAGAAGATATTCTTGAAACTCTAGTTGTACCAGCAATAGGAGATCATTAAGACAGACAAATGGGGCCTGGAAATTATCCAGGATTATTACTCTAGAACTGGCAGAACACCATCCTGAACATCTGCCAAAGAAATTGCCTCAGCTTTAGGGTTCCATGGCTGAGCATTGGTTTCAGAAGTGGCAGGGCTATCACAGGACAGAGCAGTGGAGAAAGCTGAGTCAGGGATGGGCAAAGGCTTCTACTCTAGTTACTTCCTAATACCCAGGAAGACAGATAGCATGGGACCAGTCTTAGACCTCAAGCACTTGAACGTCTTCATGAAATGGAAGAAATTCAGGATGGTGTCCATGGGAGCCCTGTTACCATACCTGAAAGAACAGGAGTGGTTAGTCTTCCGTGACATGAAGAATGAGTATCAACACATAATGGTCAGTCCAAGCCATAGCAGATAGCTTTGAATTTGCACGAGTCTCCAACATTTCCATTTCATGGTTTTGTCCTTTGGACTTGCATTGTTGCCAAGTGTCTTTAATAAGTGCATAACAGTTCTAGTGGCACACCTCAGAAAACTAGTGATTCATTCCTTACCTGGATGATTCACTCATAAAAAGTTCAACCAGGTATTAGAAGCAGCAGTCTAAGTCACATGCTCCTTCCTCCACTTCTTGGGTGTCCTACTGAACTTTCCTGAGTCTCTGTTACAGTAGCTCTAATTCAGAGACTTCAGTTCACAGGAGCAGTCCTGGACCCCACACAAACCGAAGTTTTCTTGAAAGAGGACAGTGCAGAATTGATTATCCATGTGGCCTGTTAAATCAGAATAAAGAATCAGGTAACGACATACCATGCAGAAAATGTTAGGTTTTATGGCAGCCACAGTTTTTTCAGTACCCCACATAAGGCTTCACATCAGGAGCTCTCAGTGAATGTAGCTAGCAGTGGTCTTAATTATCACAGCCGTTGGATCAACCCATATGTGATGAAGTGATGAATCTCCTGATTTGGTCTCTTTTGTGATGTCAAGGAGAACCACCTCCAGTTGTTCTCATCTTCTTCCTAAGATCCTCAGATGGCATTGATGGATACATCTGGTCTGGTTTGTGGAGTGCACTCTCAGGGTCTTTAAACTTTAGTAATCTGGTCAGTTCAAGAACATCTCCACATAAATATGTTGGCGATGAGAGCAGTGCTGTACAGGTTACAAGCCCTGTTGGAACAAGTATTCAACATGGTAGTATATTTCCAAATGGAAAACTATGTCATGTTCTACCTCAGCAAGTAGGAAGGTACCCACTTTTCTCCTCTGTATATAAAAGCCATGGGAGTTTGGGAGTGGGCATTAGAACAGTAGTGTAACCTCCTGGAATAATATGACCTCCCATTTCATTTGGGGAGGTCAGCACCCCAGAATACGGTTTTCCTTCTTACACCATCCCACAACATCTGTTGGGATTAATCTCTACAGTCTGTTAAATTATGCTAGAGCAGCACATTTTAGAACGATGTATACCTGCATAATCCCACAGTTGAACCCCATGTGGAAACAAATAGAATTTGTACTAAATTACTTACTTGGCATTGGGAAATTATTTTCTGATTGTGTTGGTGCTCCCACCTGAATTTCGAACTGCATCCCTCAGACCTTGCATGTATGGTTTTGGCTGCAAAGTCTTCCCCTCTCTCTCAGATGTATTTTATTTCTGTAGAGTCCTCACCATAGATTTGGATGTTCTCCCCATACAAATTGATTGCACCTTTCAACGGTGGTGACACCTAGGCCTATCATTTATTTTTCAATTTTTTTCAGACATACAGGGTATTCTTCCCTTTGAACAGTTACAGTCTCTATATGACCTGACAGGAAGAGAGCACTTCTGATACTTGCAGGTCAAGACTTACCTCCTTCTTAAGGAGGCTAGTAAAACCCATCTCCTGGACCTACTTCCCATTCTTCTTCAGTTACTAATGAGTGCCATTCGGGGGGGGAACTGGCAGCATCTGATTGGTAAAATGTATAGGGGGCTCCAGGACCTCTTGGGGGATTCCAGCCAATCAATCTTAGATACCCAGAACCTGGAACTAAATACCTCCATGTCATATTCTGTTTGATTAAAATACACCCTTCCTTCCATTAAAGTCACTCTTCTTTACTTTGGTGGGAATTAGCTTGGAAATGTAGAAACATATTCTTTCATACTCCGCTATTCTGACTAAGTTCCTGCCTCCCAATATGGTCAATGCCAGAGGAACTGTGGTCATCCACAAGCTGACCAAGAACATGTTATTTGGTCTTGCCTATCTTAACCCCATTCTGGGAGGGGATCTCTGATAATCTTTCAAGTTTGTCCTTCCCAGCTGGACTCATCTCCCCCATGATGGTCCTCCTGTCAATTCCTGCCCCTCAACATAGGGTTGCTTCCCATTCTGTGGCATTCCTGTATATGCTGGCAGCCAAAAAGGCCAGCATGAGGTTATGGATGCAACAGCCCCACTTGCAGTGGAATCCTGGAGACAGATCCTCATGGATATCTATGCTGTGGAATGAACAACAGCCTCCTTGTGAGGTCTGTTACCTCAATTCAAGGCCAAATGGCAGATCTGGGTCTTCTATATAATGTTTGTAGACAATTCTTTTGTCCCTTGACCTAGGTACCTTGGCCATTGGGGTATTACTGACTCCCATACTTCTTCAATGACAAGTTTAGTGCTTATTATTACATGGTATTAGCAATCTGGGCTTAATATACAATACAGCCTCATGGGTTTACACAATAAAAAACCTCTGTCCCTTTTCTTTGGTATTGCGAGTAGCCATTATTGAAGTCCCAGCCTTCTGCTGACTGTGCTGTCTAACTCATTGCCCTGAATAGTTACTGCACCTTGAGCCTGTTATATGTATACTGCTACCTGACTCAATAAAAATAAAAAAAATGAAATAAAAAAGAACAGTAGTTTAGGTCACACCAGTCATTTCTCTGGGCTGGAGAATGTCCTAGCAGACAGTTTAACCTTTGATATACCAGTCCAGAATTCCAGTACATTCCAATACTGTCAGCAGCTCAAGGGTTAAGTCAAACAGTTGCAACCCTGAACAAATGGTGCCTAGAAGAAGACACAGTGCAGGCCCTGTTAGATAACTGGGTTGTAATAGAGGCTGAGTTTTTTGTGTCTCACTACAATGCAGAGCTGCCATTCTACAACTTAGGAAATTGCAAACATGGAGTTTTCTCACAGATTGTGTTCAGGCTGCAGTGGTCAAGTCAATTTCTCTATGACTTTCCACCAATTCCTCTAGTTTAGTAGGGCATCGTCAACTTGGAGTTTTACAGGGATCAGATTATTATAATGGTTCTATGTTGGCCACCATAAATATAGTACTTACTGCTGTGCCAGATGGTTGTTGAAGGACCACTGGATCTGGATCTCCTGCTGAGATCCAATCTCCTTATCTAGTGTCAGGTTCAGTTGGTGCATCCAAACCTTCAGTGTCAACAGCTCCAGGCTTGGCATCTAAAAACATAGAAGATGGTAGAGTTGGGGTATCCAATCAAGTGTCCCAAGTTTTATTGTCAGCAAGGAAACTGTCCATGAGAAAAACATGCAGCGCCAAGTGGAAGTGGTTTTCATTCTGGTGTGGAATGAAATTCCTTCATCTCTTCACTTGTCTATCTGACCATGTTCTGGAGTATCTTCTGAGCATTTATGAATCTGGCCTGAAAGGCACATCACTCAAAGTCCCTCTTCTGGCCACCTTGACATATCATTAATTGGTGAGTTGGCTTCCAATGGCACAGTCGCCTTTCTCCAGAAGGTTCCCCAGAGGGATACAGCACTTGAGGTCACCAGTGAAAACAACCATTGCAAACTGGGACCTCAGCCTAGTGCTGTAAAGGCTGACTATTTTCCCTTTTCAAAGAAGCTGCTTAATGTAAGTTGGAAATCTTTACATGGAACATGATATTCCTGGTAGCTATCCATTTGGCTTGCAGATTTTCAGAACTACAAGCCCTAATGACATTATTCTTCATGCACGGTATTTCATAAGGATGAGTTCTAGGATTGTGGATATGTTGTTCTATCCACACTTGTTGGCAGGTACCTTGCGGCTTTAAGATGTGCGGGAAAGTCTTCAGGCTGGCTTCTCCCACCCACCCGGGTAGTAAAACCCTCAGCTCGGCCCCATGACGCTAGATCTTCCTTTCCGCTGGAAGGTGCAGGTTCCTTCCTTAGCGCTCCCGCATGTAGTAAGCCCTGGCTTCTGAGTCTTTGGATTCGCTTCCAAAATTAATTCTTAAACTCTCTTGAGTTCATTCTTCTTTCGCTCCCACAATGGAAGATAAATCGGCTCCCAGGATTCTCCGGTGCCCCTGCGGGCAGAAAATGTCTCACACAGATCCTCATGCCACATGCGTGTATTGCCTGGGACTGGACCATGATCCACAGGCATGTAATCACTGTCGGTCCTTTTCCCCGAACATGCTCGAAGATCATGCTGCCCGACTCCAGCTGGGGCGACCAGAGAAGCGTTACCCTCCGTCAAATCGAAGGATGCCTGTTGGGTGGTCTCCATTGCTGTGGGGTCCGCCGAGCAGCTGAAACAGCTTAAGGCCTTCGAGAGGAGGTGGCTCAGGCCACGGCAGGTTCTTCTTCGGCTTCGGCCTTCATTCCCTTCAACTGGGATCCTCCTATTCAGCTTCCTTCAAGGAGTTGTGCCCGTCTCTCTCTACTAAGGGAGAGGGCTCTTGAGTCGCATATGTCGCTCAGGAAGAAGGAGTCGAAAAAGGAAAAGAGCGTCGACACGTCAAAGTTTTTGGGACCGAGCGCTCCCCACCAGGAAACCCTGCTTTGACCTTTGGCGAGTTGCGGCTGAGGCCGCTGGTTTCACCTGCAACCCTGAGATTTTTCTCGAGCCGATCGGCAGGTTGTCAACCGATTCGGCTGACAACTCTTTATTTCGGATGACGGTGCTCCTGGTGTCCTCGGACAGGTCAACTCAGCCCGCTGAGTAGAACCCGCCCACCAAGGAACCTGACCGGGAGGAGCCGCGGGTTTCCCTAGCTCCTTCTGAGGTCCCCCATCGGCCCCGCCCTCATTTCTCGACTTCGGCATCAGACAGGACTCGCCCTCACCAGTGATCCCGTTCCCGACGCCATGGGAAATGGCGGTGCCGCTCTTTGTCTTCGTCCTCCTTGGATGAGGAGAGGCTGTGGCACAAGTTTCGTTGGCGCTACGAAGACCTCATGTGGCAGCAATTGGTCCTGTCCAGGTTGAAGCCGATTCTGGTTTACCTGTCACTGAGGTGCCGGTTAAGGCCCACGCTGGCTCAGTCAAAGCCAGCTACTCCATCAGTCTGGGTGGAGCTGCTGCCTGGGCAACCGAAGTCCGGGGCTCCAACCAAGGATTCTCTGTCGTACCAAGGCCTGCCCCATCGGTTGTCGGTCACTCTCACTCCTGATTGCCCAAGGCGGGTGGAGAGCAACACAGGTAGGCGCCCGTTTGACAAGGACTCTTCGGAGCCTGAGGACTCCTCCATGGTCTCCCGTCTAGTGGACATTGAGTCCTTGGGGGGGGGGGATCTCTCCATTGACGAGGGCCCTACCTCGCTGATGGGAATTTGTCGGCTCATCTCCGAATCCACAGGAATGGAGCTGGAGCCTGTGCAGAAACAGGCTAAGTACCCCCTTACTGAGATTCTGGATAAAGGGGATACTCCTATGGAGGCCTTCCCAGTGGCTGAGGCCATTGTGGGCTCAGCCTTGGAGCTATGGCAGCATCCAGCATCTTATCCTGCGCCTTCTGCCCACATGGCCCGCAAATATGCGGTGCCCATGGGGTCCCTGTTGGCCTTTTCGGAGCACCCCTCGGTGGTGGGGCTGGTGGCTGACTCCATTTTTTGGCATTCAGGCAATAAGGGCAATGTGGAAAGATCCCCAGATCAGGAATCCAAACAAGTGGACCATTCCAGGAAGAAAGTGTACGCAGTCTCCTCACTTGGTCTCTGTCAGGCCAGCTTGGCCTTTGTCATGGCACATTTTTCCCACGCCCTCTTGGGCTGTCTGGATGGGGTTATTCCTCATCTCCCAGCTGACCTCCAGACTATGGTCAAGCAGGTCCAGGACCAGGGTAGGGCAGTGGCAAAGCAGCAACTCCAGGCAGCTCTGGACATTGGCGATTCCTGTGCCTGTCTGGTAGCGGCCATGGTGGCCATGCGCCACATGGCTTGGCTGCATATCTCAACCTTTATGGAGGATATGCAGCATAAGTTGACAGATGTCCCCATCTTGGGCACCGACCTGTTCGGTCTTGGTGTGGAGGGCTACCTCCAGTTCATAGAGAAGTCCAATGCCACCTTGGACTCCACCTCATCTGCTCAAAAGACAAGGGCCCCAAGCGTCACAACCATAAGCCCTTTTGTTCGTCCACTCCTGTGGCCAGACTGGCCCAGCAGCAACAGCAGGCCAAGCAGGCTCAAACTTGACATCCTCGGGCCAAGTCTGTATCGTCCTCGTTTAGGAAGCCCACGGGGAAAGGTCCAGGTGGCCCCTCCGCTGGACCCTCCTCCAAGCCTGCCCAATGATGGGTTGGGGGTGCCTCCCTCAATCCCGTCATGCCTCCCCTGGGACCTCCCATGGGGGGTGGGGGCTCAGCCACTTAATTTCCACCTGGTCTGCTATCAGCATGGGCTGTTGGATTCTAGAAGTGGTAGGTCAAGGCCTGCCTCTGGAATTCGAGCAGGCCCCTCCCTTTCGAGCCTGTGCCGCATGGGGGGATCTGGTGTCCGCAGCTTGTCAGTCGGCTCTCAGAGACGACTTAACTCAGCTTCTCCTCAAGGAGGTGGTGTGCCAAGTAGTGGACCCGCCTTCAGACCCAGGGTTGTCTCCATGTACTTCCTGGTGCCAAAGCGGACAGGGGCTGGCGCCCCGTTCTAGATCTGCATGACCTGAACAAGTTCCTCAGGTCACGCACCTTTCAGATGGTAACTCTGGCACAGATCATACCATCCCTGGAGCAAGGAATGTGGTTCTGCTCCCTAGACCTTCAGGACGCATTCTTTCACTTCCCTATCTGTCCATTCCATTGACGGTTCCTCGGCTTCAGAGCCGAGGGAACCCTTTTCGAGATCCAAGCCATGCCCTTTGGCCTATCTTCAGCCCCCAGGGTCTTCACCAAATACATGGCAATGGTGGCAGTGTACCTGAGGTGCCGAAGGGTCCAGGTGTACCCTTACCTGGATGACTGGCTGATAACAGGTCTGTCCAGGCTGGAAGTGGAGCAGTCTAGGGATCTGGCCCTCCAGACTTGTCTAGAACTTTGCCTCCTGATCAACGAAGCTGAGTGGGAACTCGCGTCCTCGTAGGTGATCTAGTTCATCGGGGCAGAGCTCGGCTGCCGGCAGACAGGGCGGAAGTTCTCGCCTCCTTTACCCAATCATTTCTGGTTGGACAATTGCGCCCTGCCCGGGACTTCCTGCATCTTCTGGGCTACATGGCGGCCTGCACCAGCGTGGTCCGAAGGGCCCGCTGGCATATGCGTTCTCTTCAGTGGGAACTGGCCAGCCAGTGGTCTCAGCACTCAGGTCATCTCAACCAGCTGGTCTCTGTAACCCAGAGGATGTGGGACGGCCTCCAGTGGTGGCTCATCCCATCCCACCTGCAGGAAGGATCCCGTTTGTCCTCCCCGAGCCGTCGGTCATCCTGATGACCGATACCTCTCTGACGGGTTGGGGTGCCCATCTGGGGGAGCACAGGGCCCACAGGCTCTGGTATCCCCATGAGTCCCGATATCACATCAACCTGCTGAAGCTTCGAGTGGTTCGGCTAGCCCTGACCGCTTTCGCTCCATTTGTTCGGGGTCAAGTGGTCCAGGTCCAGACAGACAATACCATGACCATGTACTATCTCAACAGGCAGGGCGGGATGTGCTCTTTGCCCCTCTGCAAGGAAGCTCCCCACATTTGGTCCTTCGTGCTCAGCGTAGAGGCAGATCTCCTTGCCATTCATATGGTAGGAGCCTCGAATCAGCTGGCTGATGGCCTCAGCTGGATAGGTGGGGTGTCTCATGAGTGATCTCTCCTCCAGGAGGTAGTGCAAGATCTGTTCTCCCACTGGGGAACCCCCCAGGTGGACCTGTTCACCTCCAGGGAGAACACGAAGCTGAGGCTGTTTCATGCCCACCCCTCTCAGAAGGTTCACTACAGGGGGATCCCTTCTCGAGGCCGTGGACCCCAGGCCCCTTCTACACCTTCCCTCCACTTCCCTTGATTCACAAGGTGCTCATCAAGATCAGGAGGGACAAGGCGCAGGTAATCCTGGTAGCCCCAGACTGGCCACACCAGTTCTGGTATCCAGATCACCTCAGCCTCAGATCCTGGCTCCCAAGGCAGCTTCCAGCATGCCCAGACCTGCTGTCAGTCAACCAGGGAAAGGTACTCCACCTGGACCTTCAATCCATGCACCTGACTGCCTGGTTCCTAAGCGGCTAGAGTTCCAGGCCTTGGGTCAGTCCAACGAGGTCCTCAGTGTTGTTGAGGCATCCCATAAGGAATCTACCAGAAAATGCTATGCCTTTAAATGGAAGAGATTCTCCATTTGGTGTCAGGACAAAAGACTGGACCCTTCGTCCTGCCCAGTGGCTAGCATTTTAGACTTATTGGGACTTCGGTCGATGACACTAAAGGTGCACCTGGCAGCCATCTCTGCTTACCAGGCATGGGCCAGTCAGCAGTTGGTGGCACAGGAGAAGGTGGTCTGGTGCTTCTTCAAAGGCCTAAATCACTTATCCCCTCTGGTGCGTGAACCTCCACCTCCGTGAGATCTACTGCTGGTTTTGGCAAAGCTCATGGGCAAGCCATTTGAACCTATGCACAAGCGTGTCATGTCGTGTCGCCTTCTTGGTGGCTGTCACATCAGCCAGAAGGACTGGGGAGTTACAGGCACTCTCCATTGAGTCTCCTTACCTGGTCTTCCACAGGGACAAGGTTGTCCTGCCCCCCCCCATCCAAAATTACTTCCAAAGGTGGTGTCGGAGTTTCACCTTAACCAGGTGATTACTTTGCCGGTGTTCTACCCCAATCACTCCTCAGAGGCCGAGTACAGGCTCCATACTTTGGACCTGAGACAAATGCTCGCCTGTTACAAAGAGCGAATGGTGGAAGTTCGGGGAGAGGTTTGCCAGCTGTTTTTCACCTATGCTGAAGGTGCACCTGGCAGACCTGCAGCCAAGCGGACAATGGCTACATGGATTACATCTTGCATTGACCTCTGCTATAGGTTGGTGGCTAGGGAGCCTCCCGTTGGGCTAAGGGCTCATTCCACCCACTATACCGCTGCGTCAGTGGCTGCTTCTAGGGATGTCCCTATCCAGGAAATCTGCAGGGCTGCTACCTGGAAGTCAGCACACACCTTCATTTCCCATTACCACATCAACCTTGAGTCACGCCGGGATGCTGGTTTTGGAACCTCAGTTCTCCAGTCCCTTTTCCCTAAGTAGGGGGTATGCGTCTCACCTCCCTTCTCCCGGAAAACTGCTAGGAGTCTGCCAATAAGTGAGGATAGAACAACATAGCCACTATACTAGAAAAACAGGTTACTCACTTGTAACAGTAGTTCTAGGAGTGGCATATGTTGTTCATCCACAGTGACCCACCCGACCTCCCTGGCTTCGACGCACACACCTGGCTTCCAGCGGGCCGAGATCTTGCATCATGGGGGTGAAGCTGAGGGTTATACCACCTGGGTGGGTGGGAGGAGCCAGCTTGAAGACTTTCTGGCACATCTTAAAGCGGCAAGGTACCTGCCAACAAGTGTGGATGAATAACAAATACCACTCCTAGAATTACTGTTCCAGGTGAGCAACCTTATTTTCCTTCTTCCTGCTCAATGTACATTTTTGCTGAAAGTGGCACTACAGTTCCTTATTACTGTGTTGCTTCACTCTGTGGATGTCAAAAGAATCTTCAGCTTCTGCTGCTGTAGAACAAATGGGCACACACAATTATATCTGCAGTTTGTTTCTTTCTGTCCCAGTTGTAAAGGAAACTTAGTTTCTACACAGTGTCTGTCATAAGTGGATTGTCGACTGCATCCAACACTGCTGTTCTTTGCAGGGAAGCAGTTGGAAGAGGCTGTAAGAACCCATTCCACTCATGCTATGGCCACATCTGTGACTCCATTGAAACCCAGCTGTATTGCAGAAATATGCAGGGACACAACTTGGAGTAGTGTTCTTACATTCATTGTACACTGATGTATACCTTAGGTATGCAGTATAGGAAGAATGTAGGATCTTCTCAGAATCAGTCTTCTCCACTGAGTCCCACTTATAGGTCCTGGCCAGAGGCATCAGGACCCCACAGAAGCAAATCTTTTGGCCAGGGGTCAGGCAACGGCTACTGGCTATAGTGTCTGCACGAAACCACAAGGTGCCATGCATCTACCAATAACCGTTGCAGCTCAGGTCACCTACCCTTCTTCTGTTCTTCCTGCCATCAGGTGCGCACCATGGGAGTTCATTGCCTTAGTTTACTATGATGCCGTTCTTAGAATTTGCTCTTACCTTTCATTGCATTATCTTCCTTGATGTCTGATAAGTCCAGAAAAGGGACCAAAAAGTCCCCCATCTTTAGCCTTTAGTGAGACCTCCCTCCCTCCCATTATAGACTCTGCTTTGGGATAAAAGGTATTTACCTTGGCGCTTTCTCTGTCATGTGCAGGGCTGCAAGACAGGCATACATGGTGGCCTAGATTCTACACCTGTGGTTGCAGCTCCATGGTTTACTAGCTGCTATGCCACAGAGCAAGTTAGCTAGGCAAGCCAATGACCTTTTCTCTTGTGGCCTGGGGTAACACAGCACCATGTGTGGGCATCCTGTGATGCCAACGAGGTGGCCTCCAGGTTCGTGGGAACTGCAGTCTGCATCAGACAGATGTTATGTCTTCGTCTATCCAGGCTGCTAAACATGGAAGCATAGAATTTGTCAGCAGAAAAGGACCGTTTGGCCCACCCAGCCTGCCCAAAGGTTCCCTGCCTAACTTATCTGGTCTCCTGCAACCATCCCACCTCCCTGTCTCTTTTCTAGTATACCCCTGTGCTTATCCCACGCAATCTTGAAGCCGCCACCACTTCACTGACAGTCTGTTCCAGGCATAAAAACAGCTGTAGAGTCAAGCCATACAAAAGCAAGGGTGCTGGACTTGAGGAGGGCTGACTTTGGCAAAATGGGAGAGTGCCTCGGAAAAGCACTAGCAAACAGGCAAGGAGGAGGAGGGGTGGAAGAACAATGGGGAAAATCAAAACTGTCATCACAGAGGCAACAAGTGTGTAAAGCAAGTCTGCAAAATAAAATGAAGGAAAAAGCCACTATGGTTCTCAAAAGAGGTACAGGGAAGGTTAAGGAGAAAAGGATAGCATTTAGGAAATATAAGGAAACACAGAAGGAGCAGGACAGAGAACTATATTAGTTAAAGCAGAAGGATGCAGGGAAGGCAGTCAGAATAGCAAAGGCCCAAACTGAGAAAAAGACATCCAACTTTGTTAAGAAAGAGGATAAAACCTTTTATAGTACATTAGGGAGCGAAGAAAGACTAAGGGAGGGATGCTGAGGCTTAATAAAGGGGAGGGACTGTGATCAGAGGGTAACAGTGAAAAAGCAGGGATACTGAATGAATACTTCTGCTCAGTATTCACAAAGGAGGAGGAGGCGGAGGTACCTAAACCAAACAATAGAAACACTCTGGATGGGGGGAGGTTGATACCAGTCCATTTACAGAAGAAAGGGTTCTGAAAAAAACTCTTAGAACTGAAGGTGGACAAAGCAATGGGGCCTGACAGGATTTTCCCCAGAATTCTAAAAGAACTAAGGGGAGAACTGGTGACACCACTGACTACTCTCTTTAACAAATCATGGGAGGGTGGGGTGGTACCTGAGGACTGGAGTGGGGTGGATGTGATTCTACTTC
Organism: Neoceratodus forsteri; assembly: GCA_016271365.2. Lineage (NCBI taxonomy): Eukaryota > Metazoa > Chordata > Ceratodontiformes > Ceratodontidae > Neoceratodus > Neoceratodus forsteri. Next base: position 145,230,748 of record CM057453.1, read on the forward strand.
AGAAAAGTGGGAGCAAGGCAGAGGCAGGAAACTACAGGCCTGTTAGTTTGACCTCAGTGGTAGATAAAATGATGAAATCACTACTGAATGAAAGAATTGTTGAGTACCTAGAGGCCAGTGGGGCACAGGACCCAAGGCAGCATAAATTCACAGTGGGAAGGTCATGTCAGATGAATCTAATAGATTTTTTTGACTGGGTGACCAAAGTAGTAGACCAGGGAGGGGCTGTGGACATGGTCTGCCTAGACTTTAGCAAGGCATTTGACACAGTCCCACACAACAGATTAATAAACAAGTTAGCCAGCCTTGGAGTGGGTCCCAAGGTGGTAGCCTGGGTAAAAAATTGGCTGGACAACGGAATCCAGAGGGTAATAGTAAACAGAGTCCACTCTGAAGAATGGGGGAGTTACTAATGGGGTACTGCAGGGTTCAGTACTGGGATCAGTCCCCTTTAATGTCTTTATAAGTGACATTGCGGAGGGACTGGAAGGAAAAGTGTGCCTCTTTGCAGACGACATAGAGATCTGCAACAGGGTTGATAAATAAGGTGGGGTGGAAATGAGAAGGGACTTGGCAAGGTTGGGGGAATGGTCAAATGTATGGCAGCTTAGATTCAACGCAAAGGAGTACAAAGTAATGCACCTGGGAAACAAAAACCCAGGGGAAGAGTACACAGTGTGGGGTGAGATACTAACAACAACAAAAATGGAAAGGGACCTGGGGGTAGTCATATCAGATGACCTAAAGGTGGGCAAGCAATGTGTGAAGGCTATAAGGAGGGATGGGGGGATAATGGGATGCATAGGGAGAGGCATCACTAGTAGAAAACAGTAAGTTGTTATCCCTCGGTACAGACAGTTGATGAGACGCCATCTGGAGTACTGCGTGCAGTTGTGGAGACCCCATCTTTGCAAAGACATAGACAGGATGGAGGCTGTCCAGCGGAGGGCAACTAAAATGGTGCAGGGTCTGCACCAGAAGTCATACAAAGAGTGTAGCGGAGTTAGGCTACACTCTCGGCTGTGACTGATGGACCACTTTTCTATTTCCTTATTTCCTAACTACCAAAATTTCTGTTGCTCAACAGTTAACCCTTTTCTTGCTTTTCTTCTACCCCCCACCCCACCTAGGTTGGCCACCTAGCGTAGCTCTTTACTATCCCTACTAAACTTCCTATTAGTCCTCTCTTTTCATTCATTTTCCATTTCCATCCATCCCTAGAATGAAGCCAAACACCCGGAGAGGTGTTGTGTAAAGTGCATAAGTGCATGTTGTGTACAAAAAGCATAAAGACTATTTTAAATAAGAATAAATACAGTTAAAGCCCTTTTTTTGGATATTCTGTTTATTAACAGTTTTCTAACACAAAAACAGCTTATACATACTATGTACAACAAAAGATAAATACAGTTACAATCACACAAAAAACCCAGTTAACCCCACAATAGATCACACGCATTCCATTTACTAAGATACAATCGATTTACTAAGATACAGTCGAGTGTGCAGCATTACCCCTTCATCTTCTATGCATTCAAAGCTCCCCGGATGAGTTAAAGCCCTTTTAAATAAAAAGGATTCAGAAGCCATATAAAACAGTAATAATTTCATGATTAGTACAGTTTTACAAAATCCTTAAGGTATTTTCATAAATTCACATTATAATCCTGTTACTGTATGGAGCTAAACAAAAAACTCTGGTGTGCTTTATAAAATGCTTAGTCATTATAAATCAGAGATATAGAGAGTCAATATCTGTGGAGTTATATACTGTACCTTTAATTGAACCAGGAAGTACCCTGGTACAAACAAACTCCCTTGGTTTTAAAACAGCATGTCCAGACATGAAAATAGAAAGGGCTTAGTCAGGTGACCCCACCAAAAAGATATAAAACCTCTTCACTTAGTTCACTTCAGTTCATTCCAGTGGGGCTCATCCCTGAGAGAGGAGGAGAGGTGCTACTGTTTGCGCAGACAAGCTGTTGAATGCAGATGAGAAGGGTCTTAGGAGCTGTAAGATCCAGGACTATATTATGTAAAAAACTACTGATGTTAAGTAGTGACTTTGTTTGCAATTTTTTTTATTTTCATTTATTATTTTTTGAACTTCTGAAAAATAAATATCACACCATGGTGTGTTTGAAACCTGTAAATTTGTCTCGTCTGATGTTTATTCGCACATGCTGTGATAAACATGGTTTTAGAAGTGGGATAGTACTGGTTGTCCAGAGAAACAAGGGGGAGACTAGTACCCAGATACCAGCCCTGGTATCCAGACATGTGGGCAAAGAGCAGGATGGCATACCTCCAGGATCTCGTGGATGCCAAGGATCTGTTGAAGGAGGAGGGGCTTACTGGTTTGCATACCAGAGCCCAGGTGAGGAGTACTGGAGAGGAGCTGTTGCCTGGATTGGAGTTCAGTGGAACGCAGAGGCTGACCAACGCCGGGGAGAGATGGAGCACCGCTGCCAGGTGCTGATGAAGGGTTCCCAACCGGAGGAGTTTGTGGCAGAGGCATAGGACCAGGATCCATGGGTTCTAGAGGAGGAGGAGGACCCCCTGATGAAACCTTTGTTGCCAGCCACTTTTGAGATCCCAGTGTTGCCCATTTTTCCAGGCTGCTACTACTTGGAGGACGACGAGATGAAGGCCCCAGGTAAGACTGTTTCAGGACATTTGCATACTGGGGTGAAGACTACAAGCAACAGGGAAGACACCACGGTGGCTGAAGGGACTTTTCCATGTTTTGAACCCCCTGTGATATGGGATGAAATGTATGAAACATGTAATGTTTAAAATGAATATAGCTTTTAAGGTTGGTGCCGAGTACAGTCCGTTGAGGGTACCAGAACAGTGTAAGGGTTGAAAGGAAACCCCAGGTATGTTACAAACAAAGGTTAATGGGAAACCTCAAAGGTTTTGGAGTTAGGAACTGGCTGGTTGATGTTCAGCATAAGAAGGTTCCTTGTCTGCCCCGGCAGACCCCCTGGTCCTGGGTATCCGACTCCGTCCTATCTGATGCCGTTATACCTGGGTCCGCAGTATCCGGCGCCCCAGTACCTGACGCTGGCCTATCCAACACTGCAGTATACAGTGCCTCACTACCCGACGCTGGACTGTGGATACGTGCAGTATGGATATGCCCAATATCCATACCCCCCTTCTCCTCCTCCTCTACCACTGCCAGTGGATTTAAAGAGACTCTAGCCTCCTGGTGGGCTGAGGCCAAGGCTTAGCTCACCAGGGAGGTAGAGAACCATCTTCTGACGATGGTGCCGGTTTCGGTCCCCTTATGTCAGAGACGTGAGACTCCCTCCCAACCCCCGGATACCAGAGGTGAGCCCTCCGGTTCCAGGGCAGGGCAGGATGCTCTTCCCCGAGGGCTTCCTAAGGGGTCCGTTCCTCCCCTGCACCGGGAGGAGGAAGAGTCTTCTTCTTCTTCATCCTCCTCGGAAATCTCAGATGACTCAGATGGTTGTTCCGACTCAGACGACGAGCCCCGCTCTCCGGATAAGCCCAGGCCGAGGACTCCTCCGAAGTCACCTCCAGAGGATCCCTTTTTCATGGAGTTGCTGCGTAAAATTCAGGAGGTTCATCAGTGGAGCCGGATCCACAGCGTAAGAAACTCGCTGCACACCTGGATCTGCCTGAAACCGCTCCGACCCTGGTGCCACCCTGGATTGGCCTCATGCCGACCTTGTCTCCACTATTTGGAAGCAACCGTCTGCCATAGCCCCTCTTCCTAGGAAGTCAGATAGGCTTTATCAGGCTCCCGATGGTGTTGACTCCCTTAATTCTCACCCTCGAGCTGATTCGGTCGTGATTAGCGCCACTCACTGCCGGACAGCTAACCCAAAGCACTTGAGCTTGTCGCCACCTGACAAGGAATCTCGCCTTCTGGACCAGTATGGAAAGAAGGTCTACGCTTCTTCCACTATGGATATAAGGGCCCTCAATTATGTTGGTCACATGAAGGATTACTAGAAGGCGATCCTTAGTGAGGTGGAATCTAAGTTGGACTCACTTCCTGAGTCTCAGACGAAGCAGGAAGTGGCTGATCTGGTCCGGTATGCACATTTGGCCAGCTGGCACATGCTTCGTGTCACGTATGGTGTAGTGGATGCTGCCGGTAGGAGTTCAGCTTTCGCCATGGGTTTACGGTGTTATGCCTGGCTCCATGTGTCAGGATTGGTCCCGGAGGTGCAGTGTGCTATTCAGGACGCGCCCTTCAGGGGTTCGGTGCTGTTCAGGGGCAATGTCAAGGACATCATCACCGATCTGCAGAAGAAGGGTACTGCACTGAAGTCCGTTGACTCCATGTACATACCCCCTCAGGCTCAGCGTCGTCCCTTTCACAGACGTAATTGGCAAAAAGCGAAACCTCAGGAAAGTGGGCCAAGTAAACTTGGGCCCTTGGCTGCCAAGCTCCCCACCGCCCAAAAAGCAGCGGGGGCTTTAGCGGCGACGCTGCCTCACACCACCTCACTCCTTTCCTCTCCCATAGCCTCTGGGATTTCCAGAGGAACCGGTAGAAGGGAGATTCTCCCTCCACCTACCGGGTTGGGAGAGGATCACTTCAGACGCTTGGATGCTCCAGCTGATTGCAGAAGGGCACTCAATAGAGTTTCTTCGGAAACCTCCTCGAAAACCTCCCCCCAGGTCGTCTTACTCCCCAGAAGATCTTCTTTTGGTTCAGGAAGAAATAGCCACTCTTCTCTTGAAGGAGGCAATAGAGCCCATTCCTCCCCGCTTTTGGGGGATGGGGTGCTACTCCTATTTCTTCCTGGTCTCAAAGAAGTCAGGGGATGTGAGGCCGAATCTCGACCTCAGCTCCCTGAACTTGTTCGTGGAGTACAAAAAGTTCAGAATGCGCTCTCTGCAGGGCCTTCTGAACCTTCTTCGGCCGGGACAGTGTCTGTGCGCTCTGGATATGCAGGATGTTTATCTGCATATCCCTATTCGCCCTTCCCACCATAAATACCTACGTTTTGCATTCCACTGGGACCACTACCAGTTCAAGGCCCTCCCATTTGATCTCTCCTCGGTGCCCCGAGTGTTCACCAAATGTATTTTGGTGGTAGCGACCTACCTGCGTACCCAGGGGGTGCAGGTTTTCCCGTACCTGGACGATTGGCTCCTGGTGGCCTCGTCCAGGGAAGAACTCCTGCACTTCCTTTCCCTTACCCTGCAGGTTTTTGCCTGCCTGGGTATTATTGTCAACCAGACCAAGTCCCACTTGATCCCATCCAAGAGGCTCCAGTTTATCGGGGCGATCCTGGACACGACCACCGGTATGGCATTCCTGCCACTGAACAGGGCGGCCTCATTCCAGGCTCAGGTCAGCCTGTTGTCCAGCTGTAGTCGGGTCAGCGCAAGGTCGGTCCTTTGCCTCCTCAGGCTCATGGCGGCTGCGATTCTGACAGTCCCTCGCATTCTGCACCACATGAGAATCTGTCAGTGGACGCTTCGGTCTCAATGGGATCAGCTGCTAGATGACCTAGATCAACTCGTTCTGGTCTCCACTCCTATGGCTCGGGACTTGCAATGGTGGATGGTTCAGGAGAACCTTTGCCGGGGAGTTCCCTTCTGTCTCTCTCCCCCTTCCCAGACGCTGACTACGGATGCCTCGGGCGAGGGTTGGAGAGCCCATCTCAGGCTTCACAGGACCCAGGGCTCCTGGTCCAAGCGCAAGAAATCTCTCCACATCAATGTGCTTGAGCTGTGGGCTGTGCTATACGCTGTTCAGGCTCTGCATCTGCTTCCCGGGCACCTGGCTGTCCAGACGGACAACATGTGTGTGGTCTGGTACATCAACAAACAGGGAGGAACTCATTCTTATCCTCTTTGCAGGGAGGCAATGTGAGTTTGGGATTGGGCAGTGCAGCACAACCTTCACCTCACAGCAGTTCACGTCCCGGGGGTCAAGAACACGTTGGCAGACTGACTCAGTCGGTCGTCTGCTCATGAGTGGGAACTGGATCGGGGGTAGCAGATGATATCTTCCTACGTTGGGGAATACCACAGGTAGACCTGTTCACATCCCCTCACAACGCAAAACTTCCCGACTTCTGCTCGCTCGCTCCAGGGTGCGGCATTTTTTGGAGAGACGCTGTGTCTCTAAACTGGAAGGGCAGATTCATCTATGCTTTCCCCCCCATCCCCTTGATTCCGAGGGTCTTACAGAAACTCGGCTCAGAAGGAGCTCGAATGATTCTGATCGCTCCTTTCTGGCACAGGCAAGTTTGGTTCTTTCTTCTGCAACAGTATTCAGAGGAACCTCCTCTTCCTCTGTCGCAACTTTTTCTGACCCAGGATCAGGGGACCCTGGTCCATCCAGGCCTCAAGTCCCTTCAGCTGCATGCATGGCTCCTGCAGATGTAGCTCAAGCCCGATTCGGAGTCCCCCTGCCCCCCCCCCCCGAGTGGCTGAGATTCTGATGGAGGCCGGGAAACCCTCCACTAGATCTACCTATGCCATGAAATGGAAACAATTCACTATCTTGGCCATTTCCAAAGATTTCGAGCCTTTCTCATGCTCTGTTGGGCGACTCCTGGATTACTTGAGACACCTTTTTGATCTGGGTCTCAGTCATTCATCTTTGAAGGTTCACATGGCGGCCATCTTGGCATACCATATCCCTTTTGCAGACAGGACATTTGCTCAGCTGGAGGTCTCTAAGACCTTCCTTAGAGGGGTCCTCCACTTGAGACCCCTATCCGGGTTCCTGCCCCTCCTTGGCATCTGAATTTTATCCTTGAGAAGTTTACTCTGCCTCCTTTTGAGCCGGCAGCCTCAGCAGACCTGAAGTTCCTCTCGGGGAAGACTCTCTTCCTCATGGCCATTACTTCTGCTCGAAGGATTTCCGAGCTGTAGGCCCTGATGTGTAAAATCCCATATTTGATTTTTCACAAGGAACGTGTGTCTCAGCGTACCAACCCTAAGTTTCTCCCCAAGGTGGTAGCTGAATCTACGCTGAATCAATCCATAGAGTTACCTGCTTTCTTTATGCAGCACTCTAATCAAGGGGAGTACCTCTTACATACTCTGGGTGTTCACTGGATTCTGAGATACTACACCACCAGGACGAAGGATCTCAGAAAGACTGATCAATTGTTTGTCTCTTTTGCTCATAAAGGAGAAGGCAATGCTGTTTCCAAGCAATGCTTTTCTAAATGGTTGGCTCATTGTATCACTTTCTGTTATGACAAGTACAACAAGACCCTGCCGGGTCAAGTCAGAGGCCACTCCACCAGAGGGGTTGCTGCCTCTTAGCTTGTTTCAAGAATGTGTCAGTGGCCGACATTTGTGCAGCCGTTACTTGGACTTCTGTCCATACCTTTACGAAACATAACAGCTTGGACATTGTCTCTCACCGTAGAGCGGGCTTCGGGTTGGCTGTTCTGCAAGGTCTCCTTTTCTAAGACCTTCACAGCCAGAGGGTCTACTCCTGAGTAGTTTTCCTCCTCCCATTTGCTTCTTCTTGTTCCAGACTGCTTGAGACTCAGTCCTATGTGTAATTACCTACTGCAAGAGCCCTCTCGAAGTAAGATAGTACAGTTACGTAAGAACTTACCGTAACAGTAGATCTTCAAGAGAGGCCCTTGCAGTAGGTAATACTTTCCGGCCCTCCATCCCCCTAAGCTTTTTCAGATCCTTTTCCAGGATGGGAAATGTCCATTTCTCTCTCGTCTCGCCTTTTGGCCTCTGGCGGGAAAGAACTGGAAGGTGGGCATGGGGGACCGCCTCTTTATACTGACGTCGGTCACCTGACATGGGGGCGGTCCCCCACCAGAGACTGCTAGCTAGAAATTTTTCTGTGGGTTCCTGGTGCCTGCCGGCATCAGTCCTATATGTAATTACCTACTGCAAGAGCCTCTCTTGAAGATCTACTGTTACGGTAAGTTCTTACATAACTGTACTTTAAATAGTTACAGAGCAGACAGTCACTGCAGACTGAAATCCTCTGAGAGCATAGATGGGTACTGTGCTAAACTATATGACATTCCCATGGTAATGTTGTGAAAGTATTGTCGTATTGTAGTAATTTGGGTATGGTGGACAATACTAAAAACAGCTGAATTAAGGGTCCCTTGGGTGACGCTCTCATAGTGGGTGAGAGAAAGTTTCAACCAACCCCCATTTTACTGTTTTGGTAGAATATTTATGACTGAGAGGGGGTTCGTAAAAAAACAGTATAGTTTTGAGAACTGTTTTTTTCTTAACGAGGGAGTTGCGTGGCGGAGTTGGCTACGCCCTCGGGTGTGACTGATTTACCACTTTTCTGTCTCATTTCCTAGCTACCAAAACTTCTGTTGCTCAACAGTTAACACTTTTCTCTTTGCATTTCTTCTCGCCCCCACACCCCACGCTAGGTTGGCCACCTAGCGTAGCTCTTTACTATCCCTACTAAACTTCCTTCTAGTTCTCTCTTTTCATTCTTTTTCCATTTCCATCCATCCAGTCCCTGGAATGATGCCAAATACCTGGAGAGGTGTTGTGTAAAGTGCATAAGTGTACAAAAGCATGAAGGCTATTTTAAATAAGAACAAATACAGTTAATAAAGCCCTTTTAAATAAAAAAGGATTCAGAAGCCATATAAAACAATAATAATTTCATGATTAGTACAGTTATACAAAATCTTTAAGGTATGTTCATAAATTCACATTATAAACCTGTTACTGTATGAAACTTAAAAAAACTGTGGTATGCTTTATAAAAATGTTTAGTCATTATGAATCAGAGATATAGAGTCAGTATCTGTAGAGGTATACACTGTACCTTTAATTGAACCAGGAAGTCCCCTGAAACAAACAAACTCCTTTTTTTAAAAAAAACAGCATGTTCAGACATGAAAATAGCAAGGGCTTAGTCAGGTGACCCCATCATAAAAATATAAACCTTTTCACTGAGTTCACTTCAGTTCAGTCCAGTCCAGTGGGGCTCAGCCCTGAGAGAGGGGGAGAGGTTCTACTGTTTGCGCAGACAAGCTGTTGAATGCAGATGAGAAGGATCTTAGGAGCTCTAAAATCCAGGACTGTGTTTTGTGAGAAACTACTGATGTTAAGAAGTAATTTTATTTGTAATTTTTTTTTGTTTTCATTTATTATTTTATGAACTTTTGAAAAATAAATATCACACCACGGTGTGTTTGAAACCTGTAAATTTGCCCCATCTGATGTTTATTCCCACACAGTGTGACAAAGAGAGACTAAAGCAGCTTAATATGTATACCCTCGAGGAAAGGGGGGGACACGATAGAAACTTTCAAGTACCTCAAGGGAATCAACAAAGTCCAGGAGGGTAGCATCTTTCAGAAAAAGAGATGTGCAAGAACAAGGGGACACAATTTGAAGATAGAGGGGGGACGGCTCAGAGGTAATGTGAGGAAGTATTTTTTCACGGAGCGGGTTGTGGATGCATGGAACGGCCTTCCTGAGGAAGTCGGAGTCAAAAACAGTGGGGGAATTCAAGAATGCATGGGACAGACATAAGGCAATTCTAGTGGGGGATAGGAGGAAGTAGGCTCTTGGTTAACTAGGATCTGCAACTTATTCATTAGGTAGGGAAATGGGCAGACTAGGTGGGCCAAGCAGTTCATATCTGCCATCAAATTCTGTTTCTAACACCCTTTCAAAGAAGAAATATTTCCTCACATCTCTCTTGAACTTCCCCACCTTCAGCTTCATTGCATGCCCTCCAACCCTGGCACTCTTTTTCATTTGAAAGAGACTCCCGCTGCACCCTGTTCGCCCATGTGAGTTTCTTTTAGGTCTTTATGATGTCACCTGTCTCTCTCTCACTCTCCTAGTAGGACTTTTTGCACAAGCCCTGCACCATTTTAGTTACCCTCCTGTGGGCCGCCGCCACCCTATCTACTGTATGTCAGTACTTCAGGTGGGAGCTCATCAGGGAGCAGCAATACAGTGGCAGTACCACCTCACTCCCCCTGCTGGAGATACCTTTTCCTATGCACCCCAGCATCCCATTAACCCGTTGGCTATTGGGCCGGCAAAAGGTGTTTAACTCGCACTATCAAGGGCTACTTTTTTGCCCCTTTGGATCAGGCAGTACATATTGGGAAATCCTCCTGCTCCTATGCTACAAGAGCATCTGCCTCAGCCCCGCCAGAGACAGGTCTTGCCTGACCTGCAGGAGTCCCTTCCATCAGGTATTCTCCCCCACTCAGAGGGCTGAGTATAATACTGTACCTTCAGGACAAGCCAGCTCCTTCCTCATAAAATAGGAAAGCTTCACACTCTGACTTATAAGTGGGACTCCCTACAGAAGATTGATTCTGCGAAGATATGAAAACTACATACTTATCGTAGCTGGTGATCTTCCAGAATAAATTCTTAAGTACCACACCCACCCACCATCCCCCTCTGTAGTGGAAACAGGACCACCAGGCAGGTTAACCTGTTTATTTTATTTATTTTTAATTTTTTTTTTGTTACTGTTGGTCTCCCATCTTTTTTTCTCTGTTGCCTCTCCCTGTTGGGATTCTTGCTTGGAAGAGAAGAAAACAAAACAACAAAAAAAAAGACAGCTTTCTTGCACTTTCCTTTTTTCCTGGCTGTGGTACATCTACACTACCTTAGGTATACCCTTATTAGTTGCTGAATGTGACCTTACATCCCTTGGATAGTAACTCAGTCCTAACTCTACTTGATAGTAGCCCTGTCTGTTGACTTGTATTTTTTAACAGCAGACCGAGGTAACTGGAGCAGCCACCTCCCTCTCAGGGTACACCCCTGTACTCAACTTGCAGGAAGGAAATATCAGCTGGCAACTGACTTCTTTTTATGTTGTCTTACGCACGCACAAGCAACATATTGTGGTAGCTTGGAATAGCAGGTTTTGGTGGAGCAGTCATGTTGTGGCCAATGACGCCACTGCTTTTTTTGGGCTTTGCTCTGTGGCACAAATGAACTAGCACGCTGTCTATGACAGCAGTGCAAAAGCATGCCTCCAACTTGAAACGATTTCGGCGCTGCAGTGAGGGAGCTCTCCCTCATTGCAGGGTGTGCCTTGCCTGGTGTAACATTTCAGTAAACATGGCGGCGGCTGTCACTGTCTGCCTCTCACAGTCCCCAACAAGCCAACGTTGGGGGTGCCCAATCCCCCTGTTGGCATGCCCCTTCCCTGTTCATTTGCCGACGGGGGAGCCCAATCGCGGTCAACATAATGTCCCCCTATGTATTTAATTTGTGTGCGAGGGGTGCCCAATCCCTGACATCAGTATCCTAAAAATAGACACGCTTTCTGCGCCGACAGGGGGCCCAGTCCCCATCAGCTTCAGTCCCACTCCCAAAGAAACATTGGTGGCACACTGGGAGCCCACCCTAGTATGGCACAACAAACCTGTAAAAGAAAAACCTTCCACCTCATGAATTCAGTCACTGTCATGTCGTTATTCAGTCCCGAAAGGTGATTTCGCGGTCACTGCGCAGAGTCACCTTTCAGGACCAGTTAATGAAACGATAGTGTCACTGTTCTTGAGGTGGGCTCCCAAAAAGCCTAAATTGCAAATTTGGTGAAAAAATTCCAAAAAATGACTGTGTTACGAGCACGCATTGCATAGTTTCGACGCATGCTCGTAATTTCGAGAAGTTTTAATATTTTTACTCTAGATTTTCAACATTGCAATTTTTGCACACCTCCTTATGAACAGTACAGCTGTCATTTTTCACATCCTGCCCGAAATGTGTTTTCGCACATCCGGAGTACAATGGCGGGGTTGCTGTGGGAAATCAATGCTCGGGACAGATTAAAAAAAATCACAGTCACACTGTTCATGAGCGGAGGTCCCAAAATGCCTATGTTGAAAATTTGGTGACAAAATTCCACAAAATGACTATGTTATGAGTGTACATTGCGCAGTTTCCACGCACACTCGTAACTTCGAGAATGATTAATATGTTCACTCTAGATTTTCAGCATTGCCATTTTTGCACACCTCCTTATGAACAGTATAGCTGTCATTTTTCACATTCTTCTCAAAATGTTGTTTCGCACATCTGGCATACAGTTGTGCAGCCGCTGTGGGAAATCAATGTTCGGGACAGATTAAGAAAATCTTAGTGACGCTGTTCATGAGCAGCGGTCCCAAATGCTTTCATGAGGTGGGGTCACAAAAAGGCCATGTCGAAAATTTGGAGTGCAGATATCAACAAACGCCCAGGGCGTTAGGGTTTCTAACCATAACGTCCCACTCTGCACAGAGACTGACAGGCGGCAGGGGTGTGCCTTTGGATTGTCGGCCGTAATGTTCATTCCATTCCACCCCCACCCTGCCACCACTGACAGGCATCAAGGTGTGCCTTGGACTCTTCGTCCCCAAAGTTAACCCCATTCTCTTATACTGCAGCCATCTCAACGTACTTTCTTATGTAATGGGGTGAGCGTAAGGCCCGACAACCCCAAGGCACAATGCGGCACGTCAGAGTCTGCAGAGTAGGGTAAGGTGAAATGGCATGAGCGTTATGGCCAACGACTCAAAGGCACACCTCAATGCCTGTCAGTCTCTGCAGGGTGGAGTGGGGTTGACGTCGGTTCCATACTTAACTCCCATTCCTATTATGCATCTCTTTAACTCCTGCACTACCAATGCCAACACCAGCAAGACAACATTCAACATTGACAAATGCTTGCATACTGTTGTTTCCCTAACATAGTTGACATCTCGTTTGCTTCTTAGATTCTTGTTGCTATACTCTGAGATGGCCATGTTCTGTTTTCAGTGTGCCTTACAAAGTTAGAAGGAACATGTTAGAGTGCCGCATTTACTAAACCTAAACTGGGTCTAGTAGCCTTATAGCCTCTGCAGTGTCACATACACCAGTAATTTATTTTATCCTACACACATATATACATACACACGTGCACACACACACACACACACACACACACACACATATGCCCCCCAAGAGTGCAGTTTGGCTGCTTTTAAAGGTAAAAAACAGTCATTGGATCTGGCACTTTGTGTGCCAACCATGTTTACAAGGGAGTCTCACCCTTGGCTACTCCCCTCACCTGCTAACCAGAGTTTATACGTATACAGGGCTGCTGTTTTTTCCCCATTACCCTTTACAAGCCTGACAGTTGTCTGCTGGGTAGTGGACATATTTAATGAGGTTCTGGTTCTAGACAACCAGACAACCTCTTTATTCTGTGCCACCTTATGTGTGCCTCTTTCCCTTTTTTCTCTCTTAGGAGAGTTATTAGTCGGGTTTTATTTATTTGTGTGTTTATTATCCTACCTCCTTTTGTCTGTCCCTTTGGGCTAGCTTATCACAAGCCCCAGCTTTCTTTTTCTCATGCTTTATGCTTCTCTGCTCATGAACAGAACTGGGGGGGGCAGCGAAGAAGCTGGCAACAGTTCTTGGTAGATGCAGAGAACCTTGTAGTATCACACAGCACCATAACCAATAGCCATTGCTGGCACCCAGGCCTAAGATTTGCTGCTGCGGGGTCCTGGTTCCTCTGTCCCACACTCATAAGTGGTACCCAGCAAAGAAGATACTCTGGAACCAGTAAGCTGTTCTTCCCAAAAAAGTTTCGGAAGTTCATTTAAACTGGACCTTGGTGACTGCAGTGTATTTCCCCAGGCTGCATGCTAGCCCTGCTGAAGAAAGGCTGCACTGGCCAGATGTCAGGTGTGCCCTCCTGTTCGATTGTCAAAGAACGGAGGAGTTTAGGGGCACCACTACCCAGTTGTTTGGGACCCAAACTGAACAATCACGAGGCCTTCCTGCTGCCACATAAATCATTACTCAACCATTCCCTGCATTAAGCATTATGTAGAGGCCTCACGTATGCCACCTGAGGCATCTGTGCCCGTTCGACATGGCATGTGGCCACTTCTGCCATGCTGCCAGGGGCATCCCTACCAGTGATATTTGCAGCAGTGCCATCTGGACATCCACGTACAGTTTTGCAACCCATTACAGCTTAGACTTCTAGACTCACAGGGATACTGCTTTTGGAGCCAACATCCTAAATTCTCACTGCTGCTAAGCTTGAAAGCTTAGCCCCCCTCCAGCCCAGGCACTGATTGTAGTCTGCACAACTGTGACTACTTAGAAGGAATCCAGGCAGTTATAAGATAGTTACTTGCATGTAACAATAGTTGGAGGTGAATAACTTTATATTTTCCCTTGACATCATTAAACCAGAGATGGATCAACTGTTCATAAGCTAGCTGATAAGACCTCTTGGTTTCTATAGCATTAGGACAGAATGTATAAGACATGGCAATGAACAATTATTTTTCACATTCAAAAGTATTTCCCAAGAACAGCTCGTGGCTAAGTGGACAGCACTGTGGTGCATGTCCCACTGTTACAATCCAGTCTTTTGCCCTCCCACTGAAAGTTTGTGTACCAATTCAAATGAAGGTATTAAAACTGTGGTGGCTGCCTCTAGATCAATGCCCTAAGCAGACTTCTGCAAATCAGTATTTGGGCATCCTAACACACTTTCAGTGTATCCTTCCATAACACTGCAAATCCCTATGGCTGTTAAAAAATACTCCCTTCTTTCTGTTTAGAATGAGGGACACAGAACTCAAAGCAGCTTTTCTTGAGACCAAATGTGCACACTTTCCAAACAAATCTAAATATCTTTAAAACTATTCAAGGTGCGCAAAAACAAGCAGTGTAAAAGTTGTTCAGGGTAAAATGACCTTTCACATGAGGGTAGTGACTAATCTGAATTATTTATATTTTGTAAACTATGGTCTTCCAAACAACCCCATTTTATTTCTCTCTGAGTGAACACAGTAAGAGTCATGGCAAACAAATGTAAATGTCTCAGAAAGTATAAAAGTTACCAATATACAAACAACATGAAAGTTGTTCAGGACAAAATGACCTTTCAAATGAGGGTAGTCACTAATCTGAAATCATTATATTTTTTTTAAATATAGCCATCCGAAAGGTAAAAATAGTGAAGAAAAATGAAAATTCAGGTAATCAGATGGCCGTAGTTTAAAAAAATATAATTAACACAGCTTAATGAGTATACTCATTTGAAAGGTTGTTTTGTCCTAAACAACTTTCATGCTGATGGTTTATGTGTAATTTGTATACTTTTAGAGATATATACATTTGTTTTCCAAAACTCCTATTAAACTTATAACAGCCTCATTTCTGTAAAGCACTATGCCACTTTAAGTGCAATGAGACCAGACCATCTTGTCATGCCTGACTTAACAGTAGATCATCATGACTTACTAGTACTTCAATGCAATTCTTTAGTGCTTACCAGCTTGAAACAAAATGATCTGCTTATTGGAGTCACATTAGATATTTTCAGGATGGGATCATGTTAAATCTTTTCAGAACAAAAGCAGCAGATTAATTTTAGTAATTATTAGCCAGCAATATCCTATGAGATCTATACGTGAAGCTGGCACTGACCAGATAAGTGGAAGAAGGAAGACAGAGAAGAAAAACATAGAGAATACTGGATGGGTAACCATGCAGAACCAGTGTGTTCTGCCACAGAGGGGTCTGATTCCCAGTGACCTCGAGAGCGAAGCTCAAGAGGTATTTGGGACTCAGACTCCGAGGTGGCAAATCACACTGGTTCTGCATGGGGTTGCCCATCTAGTCTTTTTTATAGTGTATGGTACCCCTCAAATTATTTTTAAAAGTGTTTAGGCTTTGAAAAACGTTACACCATACACTATAAAGAAATTGTTGTCCCTGCTAGCCAGGAGATGGAGTTGAGTGATTGATAGGGACTGGGCGTCCCTAACATAGCAGTGCACATGTCCATTGGTTGCCACTCTGTGGGTGGGATTTAGGAAAAAAAACATGGTGGACGGACGTCTCGTTTAGCAATGAAAATACCTGTCCTGAGGCCGAAAAATATGAGTTTTAAACTTTTTAAGGATCAGAATCTAGTTAATCCAGCATTTCTGTTACCTGTTAGCTTGTCTAAAAACCGCCGCAGTCATTTTCTGACTGTTTCATTGATATTGGCCCACAGCGTTTTTTTGTTGATGCCAGCTCAAGCTGTCTACTTTAAATGAATAGAATGCTGTTCTGCATGAGCGGTCAGAACAGCATTCCATTCATTTAAGTGTATGTGTGGATGAATAGCGTTTTTGTAAGGCTGGATTTCGGGTGAGAACAACGTTCCACCATACACTATAATGGCTGTCTGTAAAACTTTTAGGCATCTATGCTGCAACACTGATTTTTTCATTTATTATGTCCTCTTTGGCAACTTCTATTAATAAAATGCATTAAATATATAGTTTACTAAATCTTGACCTTGAGATAACTCTTGAATGACTCCTAAATATGTTTTAAACCATTCCTTTTATGGGAGGTCAAGACCTGTGCAAAAGGTCAAGTGTTATTTTTTCGTTTTTTTTGTGCAAATTGCCATAGTAAAAGTGTGGAAAATAGAAAAGTATGTACAACTAATCTCCTATGCATTTTCACCTCTAAGAGAAGTTAATATTTATGCAAAATGAAACCCAAAGTTTATGCAGTTTTGTTCAAAAGTTATTTTATTTTAAATCTTATTGACTGTTGAGTATCTTTTTTTTTTTTTTTTTTTTTTTTTACAAATTCCCGAAGTAAAAGTGTGGAGAAATACAAAAGTGTGTACAATTAATCTCCAATGCATTTTCAACTCAGAGAGAAGTTAATATTTGCACAAAATCAAACCCAAAGTGTATACAGTGTTTGATCTAAAGTAATTTTATTCTAAATCTTATTGGACTATTGATGAACTGAGCAAAGAAATGTTTAGATAAAACAAATTGATGACTCCAGGATTGGGAAGGTCATTAAAATTGCAAAAGGTCAAATTATGAAACATTAAATCAACTCATTAAGACCATTCTTCTTAGTGTGTAATTATAAGAGCTACCTCACAAATCACTCTCAGCAAGTTAGGATTGATAATGTCCTATCTGACAGTAGACCCTTTCAAACCCCAGGAAATCTTACTGTATTCTGACATATGCAGTATTGTCCTTCCACTGTACTGCCCCGGAGCCGAAATGGTTAATAGTACCTATTCAAATGATGGAATGCTAGGCTCATGCTTGGTTTTCAAACCACTGTCCCTGGTAAACATTTTGCAACTGTTAGAATCTTTACTCCGCTTGAACAGTACAGATGCCTCGGAGAGCTCTCCTTCATCTTTCTTGAAGATTTTATTTTCTTGTTTTTTTGAAGTAAAATTTATTTCTGTTCATTTTTAAAGCACTGTCCTTGTGTTTACAGGTAAACTAGTTTAGGTTTAGTGTTATTCCGGTAAGTTTTTTCAGTTTCTTGTCAGTTCATTTAACCGGGAGGGAACCAAACTTTTATTTAGATTTTTAAAAGTAAATTTCTGTATTTGTTTCTTTCCCTGGGCCAGTTGCTTAATTTGTTTATTTTGAGGGAAACCGGGGTAACTCTTGGTTCTCTCAGCGGTTGCTGAACCGACCGCAAAGTAAAAAAAAGTAAAATAATAAGACTAATAAAGGTTTAAGCCTTATTCATTGATGTGGATTTCTGATTCCCAGAGAACAATTTCTTGGAGTTTTTACTGGTTTTGTCACTAACCCAAGAAAAGAACCAGCCCAATGGGATTTTAGGTTTGTACAGAGTGTGGGGGAACTGTTTGAAAATAGAGCCTCATTTAAATTGTGTTTTTTTGCCTAGGGTTTAACCACCTGAAGGCAGATTGTGAAATCTGTAAAAGCAAAAAGTATTTCCTCAGTCGACCTTAACAAGCATTTGAACCGACTGAAGGAAAAATGTTCAAGAAGGCTGTTGACTCAGCTGCGAACAAAACTTCCTCCTCTCATAAGGAGAAACCGAAAGAACTGGTTGAACAACCCTCTAACCAGGGTGATGGTTCCTCAGTTAAGAAAAGAACCGCAGACTCTGCCACTGAACGGGTAAGTTCTGCTAAGAAAAAGAGGAAGGAAAAACACTTGGTTCAGGAACTGCAACCTACAAAACCGTTGATTCCAACCGCAGATAAATAGCAAATGCTATAAAAATTAAACTGATTTGTCCCAGGCCAGACAAAAGCATTGGACTTTCCTAATGAGCCCACATCCCTTTTTGGTGAACAAACAGAAGCTTACATTGAAAAGATGGATAAGTACAAGGTAGCTTGTAAGAGTGCTGCTGCAAGGGAGAAAGCAGCAACACCCCAGAAGTACCAAGGCAGAGGGAGCATGGGTAGAACCCATTACAGACCTTCTTTTAGGCCCAGGCATCGCCTACCTGTCAACCTCAGAGAGGGTACTTCAGAGGCAGAAGGGGCAGCAGCCATACTGGCCCCAGTACTCAGCCAAGTGCACAGACTAAGCAGACCCCTGATGGGTCTGCCAGGGCCTCCTCCCCACTTCCAGTAGGGAGCAGGCTGGCCCACTACCTCCATGCTTGGGAATCCATCACTGCAGATAGATTGGTCCTGGAGGTAGTGGGCCAGGGACTTGCCCTCAGGTTCAAGATCCTGCCCAGACTGAGGGCAAGGTTTTTCAGACCTGCCAGTCTGTCAGAAGTAACTCTGTTGGAAGAGGAAGTAGCAAAACTAATTCAAGACAAAACAGTAGAGTCTGTTCCCTTGACCCACAGGGAAGGGGTCTGTACTCAGGATACTTCCTTACTTTGGGGGGAAATAAAACCGGGAGTGGTGACCCATATGGGATCTCAGACATTTGAACAGGCATTTAACAAAGCCAAAGTTCAAAATGGTCACTCTGGCTAATGTCCTCCCTACACTCAGGAAGAGGGATTGGGCTAGGATCTCTGGATTTAAAGGACACTTAACTTCCACATCCCTATCAAGCAATTACACAGAAAGTATCTCAGGTTCCAATTGCCATCAGACCACTGCAAGTTCAGAGCCATTCCTTTCAGCCTTACCTCTGCTCCAGGGGTGTTTACCAAGCGCCTAGCAGTGGTGGTAGCACACCTAAGGAGGCAAGGGGTTATAGTCTACCCATACCTGGGCATCTGGTTGGTGGTAGGTGAGTTTTCTCAACGGGTGGAGATACACTGATCACCATCCAGGATACCCTGGGTATGTTGGCCTCCTGGTAAATCAGAAAAAGTCACTGCTAACACCAGTTCAGCTCCTGTAGTTCATAGAGGCAGAACTGGACACTATGAGAGGAAGGGCCTTCCTTTCCACAGGGAATGGTAGACAGCTTGGTACAGCTGGCAGACTCATTCCAGCTACATACCCCCAGACCAGTGAGGCATTTTTCTACAGCTGTTAGGGCACATGGCTGCAGCAACAGTATCAGGGTCAAGATTCCAGACGAGAGACATTTAGTTCTACCTCAGGTCTCACTGGTCCCAAAAAAGAGATTCCCTGTCAAAAATGGTTCCAGTCACAGGAACCCTGCTGCAAGCTCTGCAGTGGTGGCAGGAAAAAGACAACCTCAGGGAAGGTGTGCCTTTCCTCCAGCAGTCTTAACAACAGATGCCTCCCTCCTAGGGTGGGGTGCACACCTAGGGGAACACACTGCACATGCTACCTGGCTCCATCAGGAGTCCCTGCTTAACATAAAGCCTGCTGGAGCTCAGGGCAGTTTATCTGGTCATTCAGTCCTTCACTCCAGTGCTTCAAGGCAAGGTGATTCCGGTCAGGACAGACAATACAACCACAATGTACTATATAAACAAGGAAGGGGGCACAAAGTCATCCCTACTGTGCACAGAGGCCATAAAAGTGTGGAGTCTAGCTTACTCCCTGGGAATCTCCTTCTCAGCAGTCCACCTCCCATGGAAGGACAATGTCCTGGCAGATGCTCTCAGCAGGACCATCCAAAACCACCATGAGTGCAAATGGTGATCAGAAGATGAGATGACCAGAGGTGGACCTTTTTGCAACCCCAGACAATCACCAGCTACCACAATTCTGTTGCAGGCCTCCTGCAGTGGACACAGTCCTTCTGGATGCACTACTGTTGAATTGGACAGGCAAGTTCATGTATGCCTTTCCTCCATTTCCCCTGTTGCTCAGAGTGCTGAACAAGCACAGGGTTCAACCAGCGACAATGATCCTCATTGCTCCAGATGGGCCAGACAGCTGTGATATTCTCTGCTGCTGACCCTGTCAATTTCCAGGCCAGTCTTTCTACCCAGGAGGCACAACCTATTGACCTCCTCGCAGGACCAGTCCATTACCCCAGTCTCCGGTCTCTCAGGCTTAGGGCTTGGCTCTTGAGGAGTTGGAGTATGCTGACTTTCACCTTTCTCAAGAGGTGCTAGAGGTTCTTAGGGTTTCTATAAAACCCTCTACAAGAATGACTTACACCTCTAAATGGAAGAGGTTTCCCATTTGGTGCCAGAAAAAAGAGACTGCTGCCAGGCTGACTTGTCAGTCATCCTAGAGTATATGGCACACCTTCATTCTCTCGGCCTTAGGCCTTCCACGCTCAAAGTACACTTAGCAGCTGTCTCTGCTTACCTCTCAGCTGGTAAGAGGTCATCTCTGGTAGTTAATCAAGTGTTTAGGAAGTTCTTTAGGGGTCTCATGCATTTGCATCCCCCTCACAGGGAACACATGCCAGCATGGGACCTCAATATATGCATTGGCTAGCTAATAAAACCACCATTTGAGCCCATGTCTTCAGCAGAGCGTAAATATGCGACAAGGAAAACAGTGTTCCTGGCAGCCATCACCTCAGCAAGGAGGATCAGTGCACTACAGGCCTTTTCCACTGAATCAGATTACATATCAGTCCATAGGGACATGGTAGATCTCAAGACTAACAGAAACATTCTGCCCAAGGTGGTGTCAGACTTCTACCTGAATCAGTCCATTACTTTGCCAGTCTTTTTCACTGAACACTCTAGTTCAGTGGAATGTAGACTGCACAGCCTTGATGTCAAGTTAGCTATAAGCTACTACTTGAGTCACGCAAAGGGCCACAGGCCGGATAGCACTCAGCTCTTCCTGACCTATGGAGAAGTGGGAAAGGACAAGCCCGCCTCAAAGAGGTTTATTGCCCACTGGATTGTTGCTTGTATTCAGTCCTGCTACAGCAAAGTAGGTAAAGAACCCCTGCAGGCCTTAGGGCTTACTCTACAAGGGGTACAGCTGCCTCGATAGCAGCTGCAAGAGATATTCCTTTGTTAGAAATTTGTAAAGCAGCTGCCTGGAAAACAGTCCACACCTTTACCAAATACTACAGCCTGGATACCCAGGCCAGAGGTGATGCCAGGTTTGGCACAGCAGTACTGCAGAGCTCGTTTCCTAAAGAGGTTCTCTACCCTCCTTCAGAGGTACTGCTTGGGTAGTCTGCAAATGTCAGAATACAGTAACATTTCCTGGGGTTTGAAGAAAAAATTACTTACTATAGTATTCTTGTTTCTTCATAGGGAATCTTACTGTATTCTGAGGTCCCACCCTGCCTCCCCTGCTGGGCACTGCAGCACAGCTGTCCATGCTGTTGTAAACCCAAGAGTGGTTCTGTTGTTGGGCTTAGTGACTTGAGTCTGTGTGGCCCACATTTTTAAATGAAGGGAATTGTTGGTTGTTATTTATTTAATTGTTAAAGTTAGTATAGATAGCTTGTTAGTATTCATGCTCTGTAAGAATCTGACAGTTGTAGAATGTTTACCAGAGACAGTAGTTTGAAAATCGAGCATGAGCCTAGCATTCCATCATTAGCATAGGTTCTATTGACCATTTTGGCTCCGGGGCAGTACAATGGAAGGACAATACTGCATATGTCGGAATACAGCAAGATTCCCTTAGAAGAAACAAGATTATTATGGTAAGTAATTTTTTCTTCACTCCTGTGTGCCCCAGGGCTCCATCCTGGGCTCCATTTTATTCAATTTGTTTCTAAACAGGCTCTTTCTTGACAGTAACTGTCCAATTCTGCTCTATGCAGATGATGCAGTCCTTTATACAAGTGACCCTGATCCCTTTGCCTTGGAACGTAAGCTCCAAGACAGCTTCACTACAGTTGAAAGATGGTTCAGAGAACAAAAACTCATGATCAACAAAAAAACCAAGACCTTGCTGTTTTCCAGTCCCCTCAATATAACAAACGAGTCTGGAACTACATTGGAACTAGTCCAACATTTCAGATATTTGGGGGTCACTATAGACAACGCTATGTCATATGCCTACCACATTGAAAATGTTACAAAGGCTGTGAACATCCATACTGGTTTGCTTCATAGACATAAGCAAGGTCTTATCCCAGAGGCCCTAAAACTTGCTATCCAGAATACAGTGATCTCTCTTGTTGACTGCGGTATAGTACTCTAAGGCTCAGCTACGGATACAGCCCTCCACCGTATAAAAGTCACTCTAAATAAAGCCTGTGTTGACTCTTAAATGGCTCCTCATGACTCACACATACGGGTGACCTATGTGACCAGGCTAACTGGCTCCAGTTCACAGGTAGGCTCAGGTTCCAAAATGTGCCTCCTAGGCAAGAAAGTGTGTCTGGGCCTCAAGCCAATGGGCGTCCAGAAGCTCCTTACTCCCTGTGAAAACCGCCATTCCACCAGAAGCTCAGATAGTATGATCTTTAAAATTCCTAGGTGCCGCATCTCCCTTGGTAAAAGAGCTTTTGCCCACCGTGCTCCCAAATGGATTAATAATCTTCCTTCTACTGTCTCCTCTATAACAGCATTAGGCCCCTTCAAACGTGAGCTCTGAAAACATCTCGGTGCTAATGCCAGCTGTGACTACTTCCCTTAGACCCTCAATTGCTGTTTTACCGCATGCTTTGGCAGCACTCCCTCGTGACCACATGGCCCCAGTATCATGCACTTGTTTCTCTCCTGTCCTGTGTCTTAATCCTTCCTCCATCAAACTCCCCTCTTACCCCCACCCCTCCTTTCTCCTACAGTCCTCTCCATCTGCCTTCAGCCCAACCCCCCCCCAAAAAGCTTTGACAAGGTCTTCCTGGGCTGATGTTTCTCTACTTCTTGAGTGGTTGTGGCCGCCCTTGGCTGCTGTAATCCCTGTACAATGCCTTCCATCCTGACAACACAGACTGCTGCAGTACCTTTCTCTCTGCCTTTCAGGCACCCCCAGTCTGAGTTGTCCTCTCTCCCTTAAACTGCCTTAACCCTCTCAGATACTTTTTGTGCTTATAATAACCTGTTGACTTAGTCCACTGTCTTTGTCGTCTTGTTTATATTTCGATTTATACTTCGACTCCTATTTGTTATTAGCCTGCACTTACAGTTCTACTGTATACCTAAATGTCTTTTTTTAATCACTGTTAATGTAATTCTGATGTGGAACCTATGTAATGAGCTTGTTCTCAAAGGTGTTAATCCGAAACCACAATAAATAAATAGTGAATTAAACCCATTTGAATGTAGACCTACAATTATACAACCATTGTGATACATATTTTTAGGATCAGAGGAATGGTGCAAGGCTGCCAAAATCATGGTGATTTCACTGCTTCAATACATCAGTGTGTGTGGATCAAACCAAAAAAAAAAACATAATAAAAGCCATCTTCTCAAAAAAAAAATATATATATAACCCCTAGATGGCGCTATCCCAGGGGCTACTACCCCTGCCTGATTTGCCACTAACAGGTTGAGGGGCCTGGATCCAATGGCGGGTGCCTCCACCCAGAGGTCAGGGTTTGCAATAGTTAAACTTACTTGGTCACAGCCCTCTGGGACACTGCAACCCCCCTTTCTTCCCACTAGTGGCCCACACAATATATCGGAATTACTCACAGTATACACTACCCCCAGGGGGTGGTTCAGGCACTGGGACCTCCTGTACAATAAGATACAGTGCAACAATCACAGTACAATACTTTAACATAGACAAATACCTCAGGCAGTATAACTTTGCTGAAACAAGCAGCTCGGATTTATTTAGGGGGAATATAACAAGGACAGGGGGAAATCAGGTTAATTAGCTTATCACTTTACTATCTACCTAGGGCTCTGTGCACAGGCCTATCCCTACCAGTTACTGTCCCTGGGTACCCAAGCCCTAGTGGCTAGTCCAAACCGTGGCAGCTGGTAGGGGCCCTTTCACACAGTTCTCCCATGCAAAACTTCTTATGTCTGCAAGCAGACAGCTCTTAAAGAGACAGTACCAGAGGTTCTAAAAACACTCACTGATAAATGGCTTAAACGCCAAACACCATTCAGGCTTGGAGCATTCAAGCAAGCTCCTGGAAGTCTTTTGGGAACCCCCATTTGCAGGGGGGTTACATATATTTTATTATATTTGATTTAACCTGAAAATTAAAAATAGCAATAAGGAAGTAAAACCATCAAGATGAGATTTCAACGTTCTCCAACCATACACTGAAGCTGAGCCATAATAAAGGCTTCTATCTTCTTCAAAGCAATTGGATTTTATTTTGATATATTTAATATTCTGTATCTAAGTAGACATTAGAAAAAAAAGTTTATTGGGTGTTTGAAAACAGGCAAATGCAACCAGACACAGAAGGAAGTCAAAAGAGAGTATTGGTTGCGGAGGCTAGTAACAAGTCAAGGAGCTCCCTTGACCACTCCAGCGGGGGCCACCCACCAAACTACTGACCGTTGATGGGCACTGGTAGCAGAGGAGGAACTGGGCAAGTGCTGCAAGCAGTCAGTGTCGGAGGAGGGGGGTGGCAGACTGCCTGCCATAGTCCAGCTCTTGTTTTAATCCCCAGTGGTGCATGAGTGGCAGTAGCAATCATCTGTGCAGCAGCCCTCCATCTGTAGGGATTAAGGGGACTCGGTTTAGCTGTCCTGTTGTATTCAAGTAGGCTCAAGCTCCATTACAGCAACAGGTCCGACTGGAGCCCGCTGCTCTACTGCTTTGTACAGGACCGACCGCTTGAGAGTGAGGGATCCTTGCTGCTTGCAGAGGAAGTGGGAGGGGTCGCTGTTAGTGTTCATTTGTGTGCCGAGGGGTTGACTGGGCTGGGAGAACTGCCTTTAAGTGTAAGTATTGCATGTGTCTGAACAGATGTGGATTGCATAGGCATAGGCAGGGGGAGTGTCCAGGGTGTTCAAGCCCCCACCTCACCCCCTGAAATTACCTCAGAAAATTTCAAATTCCTGTATTTTATTTTTGGGTTGGCTCAGGCTCAGCTGCTAAAAAACTCAGTGTCTCAGCAGTCTCCATAGTGGTTGGAGCTAGCTGCAACACAGTGTGCATGCACGGGACCATTGATGGCCAGGGGAGATGGAGACATCATCAATAGAAAGAGCAGGAGAAGCCTGGTGAGACAGACTAGTGAGCGTGCTGCTGTCCTGCATCATCTGTACAGCGGCGAGCAAGTTGTGGTGTCCTGTTCACTGTTGTGGTGATAGAATGGGACTGTGTGCTGCTCCTCTCTAACCTCAGCTGAACTGTGGGAGAACTTGACGTATGATCTACTAGAGAAAGAACTGACTCATCCAGTACTGAGCTGCGAGTAACACACGGCGCGTCTTCTTGACTGTGCTGGACGCTGGCTGGACTGGTGGTGTGGTCTGAAGAGGAGACAGGAGAGGTCGAGGAAAATCTGCTCTGGCCTAATCACCTGTAGTCCTGTCTTGGGAGGGGAGCAACTGATATGGCAAGCAAACAGGAAGATAATCAGCAGAAAAATGGTGAGTAGAGAAAATAATAAAGACTGATTCTGGGGAAGGGGACTCTTCTCATTCAGAGAGGTGATGAGGGGTATTGGCACCATCTGCCAGGGCAACCCACTCATTACATCTCAACCCCACCGATGTCCTGCCCAACTTGGAACTTACCATGTGGAGAGGAAATAGGTGTGGAAAGGCAGATGCCTGACTGACAACTTTGTCTCTGGCTGTTGCAGAGTGCTCCCATGTGCAAAGGTGGAATGGGGTTAGGAGTACTCTCTAAATGTAGAGGTGGGATTGTGGTAAAGGAGGAGTGATGCAAATGTGTGGAGGTGTCCACATAAGTAAGAGTGGGATGGAAGGGGAGCAATGCCTCCCATGTAGGGGCAGTGGGATGAAGGGGTGGATTGCTCCCCATGTACAGAGCTGATATGAAGTGGGAGGAAAGCTCCCCATGTGTGGAGTTTGAATGAAAGAAGAGGAGTGCTCCCTATGAGCAGGAGGTGGGATGCAGTGGGAGAAGTGCTCTCCATGTAGGGGAGGTGAAATGTAGTGGGAAAAGCACTGGAGGAGTCAGGGGATGAGTGCTTAAAATGTATGGAGGTGGAACAATGAAACCTATGTTAGGAGATGGAATGGAGGGAAGAGTGCTCTCCATGCTCAAGTTTATTGTGAAGGGATAAAATCCATTGAGCAAGCTCATTTGCAAGGAGGTCCCATGTACAAGCAATGATAAATACATAGTGTGAGATACAAAAAGTAAGGACACATAATATAAATTAAAATAAAGCAATGTTCTTTACATTAGTATTTACAATATGTACAATGTTGCATTCAACAAGGATTGAGACCAACTATGATTACACAAGACACTATGTCCACCATGTGGAAGAGGGCTGGAGAAGGAAAATTGCTCCCCATATACAAAGGAGGCATGGAGGGAGAGGAGTGTGCTCTATGTGCAAATGTGTAATGGAGGGGGAGGAGTGCTTCCCATGTGTGGAGGTGGGATGGGGGGGAGACGGGCACTTAATGGCCACCATCCTAGATCCCACTCCGGCCTGTGTGTGAAACTTTTTGGAATGGGCACAAGTTATGATGGGGCAGATGTGCAATACACATCTCTTCTCTGGCTGCTGTAAAGTATTGGGTTGATAGATGGGGTACAAGAGGGGCACCAGTCACTCAGGAGCACCCACTGTATCTTACCCACCCACCCACCCAGCAGAGTGGGAACTGTTGTGTGTGTGGGGATACAAGATCCTTATTTTATATCTCAGTACCTCAGAGTGCTCTCCATGGGTAGAGCACGTTAGGTGGGAGAGCCCCTGGCTGAAGCAGAGTGTTCTGCAAGTGTAGAAGTGTGGCACAGGGTGAGAAAGTGCCAGTCAACCAAAATCCCACTCCAACCTTCATGCTAGCTCTGGTGGAGCAGGGATGGGAATGAAGGGGGCAGATGTGCAACTTGCATCTCTATCCCTGGCCACTGCAGGGTGCTACCCTTGTGTGGAGGTGGGATGGGTGATGGGGCATCATTCTCCCAGAGCCACCTGCCTGGAGCCCACCCAATGCCAGTGCCAGCTTTTCATGGAACTTGGATCGGTGAAGATGGAGAGATCTGTGAACCACATCTGTCATTGGTTCCTGCAGAGTGCTCCTAACGTGCAGGAGGTGGAATGGAAGGAGAAAATGTTTCACATGTGCAGAAATACGAAAAGATGTGTTGGGTGCCAGTGACCTCGGGCCACCCAGTGGATCTGGACCGCACCCCATTTCCACCCACCTGGCGCCCACAGGCTAGATAGAAACAGGTGTGGTGTTGCAAATGTGCAACTCACATTTCTGTCTCTGGCTGGGGCAGCCATTGTGCAGTGGTGGGGCGGTTGTGGAGGGGGGCACTAGTCACCAACTTCTGCCAGGCCACAGTCCACTATTTGCCTTGGGCTGCCCACCCGGAGGTCACCTTGTCACTGTGCCAACCTGTGTAGAGTGGGATTGGTGTGGAGGGGAAGATGAGTAACCTACATCAGTCTGTGGCTATTGCAGATTTTTCCATATGTGCTGATATGAGCTGGAGGTGTAGGGGCAGCAACTACCTGGGGTGCCCATCTAGTGCCCACCCTACACTGTGCTAGTCAATGTGAAGGGGCAGATATGTGACCCACATATTTGTCTCTGGCTCTGTCTGGGTGCTGCTTTTGTGCAGTGGTGGAATACATGCACCAAGTTTATTTTACACTGTCTCTCCTGGTCTCTCACACTCCCTCTCTCTCTCTCTCTCTCCAACGTCTGCTCCCCTGCAGTGAAAGAAAAACTCTGCAGCACTGCTGTCTGTCCTGGTCACGGCACTCTTGCTGCCACTTTCTCTGCCTCTCTTTATGTGCTGTCTGCTGCCACTGAGCTTCAGAAAGACAGAGAGTCAGACCAAACAGCAAGGTGCCAGGAGAGTGAGCGGAAATAAAATGAATGGCAACTAAGCTCGGACGCACACTGTTCTCCACTTCTCTTTTGGGGAAGGGGGTTAACACCGTCTCTGACTGTAACAGATTGGACCTGCACATATATGCCACACTGGAAGCGGCTTTTGCTGTTGCTGTGTCTCTCTCAGGGTGGGGGTGGGGGAGGAAGTAGACACTGCTAGGGGACAGGCCACCCATTTAAATTAATGTTGTTCAGGTGCAGGTCTGGGAGCCACCGGTCATCATGGTTATTATGGTCACTACATTGCACTGCCCCCAATTTCACACTGCCAAGGTGGTGCTACAACAGTGACAGCCTGTCACCTGGTGATCACTCTCATTCTGCTTACTCGCCACATATCAGCATGTTGCTGTCACTGTTTGGGGGCTCTCTCTCTGCTCTGTCCCTGACAGTGTTGCCACTCACCACCTCTCTGGATCCTGCACTCTCTTTCGGTGGTGGGGAGCACTGCTGCCTCTTCTTCTTGGTGTCGGTCCCTGCAGCCCGTATCTCCCTGTGGGTACCATCACAGAGAGCAGTGCTCAGGCTGGGCATTGTGGCACACATAAAGCACTGGAGAGAGAGGAGCTCAGGGACAAGAACACACACTGTCATTCAGACAGAGACACAAACAAGTTCAACGCGGACATCTGTCTGTGGAAGGATAAATAATATTTATTTGTTCTTTAGTGCTAGGACTGTTTACTGCTTATGGCACAGAGAGTGAGGGATGCAGTGTATGGCAGGGTACCCGGACATCTGCAGGATAGGTGGGGAGACAAGCAGCAAGAGCAGTAAGGGCATGAATGAAAGGAATGAAGCGCTCTTATTCCAGCACTTTATTTCTTTCACCTAGAGAACAGATTCCAGATATGAATCCATGACTAGTGGCACAGTCTGGTTGCATGCTGATTGGTCTGCCAAGGACAAGCCCACTGTAGATTGCTGTGCATTGGACTCTTCCCTGACACACCTCTGAAATGTCGTTCTGCCACAAGCTGTTTCTTGCACACGCGCAAGGAAACACAAAAAAGTATAAAGAATGTAGATTAGTGACTACCCTCATTTGAAAGGCATTTTTGTCCTGAGCACAAAAATGTACAATAGAGCACTTGGGTACAGAAATCCAGGGGCAGAGTACACATGGGTAGAGTGGTATTGACAAAATTAAGAAAGCACACATTCCAAAAAAAAGAGCTTTTACAAACAGTTGATTACGGTTTAACAATATTTTGCATCTATGGCTGCCATTGTACATCTGATGCAAACCCATAATGACGTTCCTCACTTGAAGCAAAAGGGGGGGGGGTGGAGGTCATAACCAACTCCTTGTTTTTGTGTTAAAGGGGTCAGTTTCTTTACAGCAAAAATAAGGAAAGGCATAATTTCTAAAATGGGCAGATGAGCATGGGGACCAATTTTTTCCAGAGCGTGCCACCACCGGCAACTACCATTTCAAGACTGCTGCTACCCCGTCTAATACAATCTGGGGAAAACCAGAAGTAGTCTACCAGCACTGAGATCAATATGGTTAAGGCACATTTTTCAGAAATTACTGCTTAGAAAAGAATGAGAAAGTGACTGTAATGACGAGCAAGTCCCAGACCAGATCTCTAGTTTGTTAATAGACTCTTCCTGAGTCTGATTTGTACGGCTGCATGGACCAAGTTCCATGGATGTTATGCCATCATCAGATTTGTGTGACAGCACTGTGGAAGCAAGTAATCAAACCGCTGTCTGATGTGCTGCCACAGTGCTCCAACATGGTATCCAGTGATTCTGTTTATGCAGCCCTTCCCCTCCACAGGCCGCATAAACATACCCACTTCCCAGCGCACTACTTTTCTGTACTGCAGCTGCAGTACTGACAGCCACCGTGTGCAACATGGTGACGTTGACTTAAACTGCGCATGCATGACTATCATGCATACATAATTATGTTAGCATCGCCATGTTGTGCAGGGCTGACTACAGGGCAAACGTCACATGTGCGAGTATCACGCATGCGCAGTACTGTAATTGCTGCAGTATTACGTATGGTGGACTCCAGTGCAGCAAAAGCACCACATATTCTTTTCCACGCTCTTGCCACTTCTAAGAGCTCTCCACAGCCATATCGGCTCTGACCAGAGTTTGTTTGGTCTGTGCTGGTTGTTTATATTTTAACAGAAATATTTTATGAGTGGAGGGGAGCTGGGTATTGGACAAAATAGTGGAGTGCACAGTGTGGTTCAAATCTGTCACCCACATGGCACAGCAGAGCTGCAGTTGTAGTGCTATGAATGAGCACCAGCAAAAGAAATACAGTTAAATGTAAGTGTCCTTGGCTTTTAAAGGAAAACTGTCCTTATCACCAAACCCCCACCCCCAAAGCTATACCCCCTTTTAGGCTCTTCGGCTATAAAACTATTATTTTTTTTCCATTCTGAACTTTAGTTTTAAAAAGTCTGCACTCTCCTATCATGGCGGACGCTGCGTGGGTCCATTTCCTAAGAAAGTGCAGCATTGCACAGCTCGCCTCAATACATTTGTATTAAGGTGAGTGGTGCGGTGCCACACTTTTTTAGGAAATGGACCCATGCAGCGTCCGCCATGATAGGAGATCGTGGACTTTTTCCAAATAAAATAAAGTAAATTCAGAATGAACAAACAAATAGTTTTACAGTCGAAAAGCCTAATCGGGGGGTATAACTTTGAGGATGGGGTTTGGTGTTAAATGACAGCTTTCCTTTAAGTGCTGTGTGTACACTTTATTGTAGAGCTTTGAGTTATTGTACTCATGCTTCCTGCAGTCTTTCTTCCTTCCGCCTGAGCTAGAACCTTATCGATAATTCCTCATAAGTATCATTTGCTGAAATCGTATTAAGGCTGGTCTGGAGTCTTCCTTAATTCTTTGTTGTGTTTGTGTTCCCAGGAATCCCAATGCTGAAGATAGTTTTTGCAGGATATGAGCATCTCTCCTTGATCTCAGTTCCTTTACTGATCTATCATCCTGCGCAGATTCTGCTGGGCAGTTTATTAGTACCTACACTGAAGTCATGGATGGTTTCTAGACAGAAGGTAAGTGCTGCTGTTATGCCTACAAGATGAGTCATTGTTAAACAGTACAGTGACTTAGATAGCTACTGTATACTTTAAGTTAGGTAATTCTGTTTTGAGTCAACCTCAGTCGTTATTCTTAAACATGGCTGTTGAGATGCCTACCATAATTATCCCTGCTTCTTAGCAGATATATAAAAGTATGTATACTTGCAAAATTTCTGGAAGTAGTATTCATTTTTCTCATCAGTATGCAAACCTTTACATTTACAACAGCAAATGTTTCATGTTTTACATAGTAAAAATTGATTTATTCTTGGTTTAGCTTGCGGCATAGAGAGGAGTAGTGGCAGAAGTCAAGTTAAAGCAATTAAAAGTTAATTTAAGGCAAATAGATGGCATAAAAGAGCCACAACAAAGCACGTAGAAAAACTCCCCTATGTTTTGTGGTAATCTGCCACCTCATCGGGGGACAGCATAAAGAATAACCTACCTTTTCAAGACCAAACTAATTATTGTTTGTCAGTGATATATTGGAAAGGAAATAAGAGCTGCCTTTGAACAACACACCATGATAAAATGAGTACTGTATGTGTCTGTTTTATTTATTTGAAAATTGATAACCGGGTAAGGCTCACTGAGCCAAGGTTCTTTACCAGGTGCGACATGGGGGAAAGGGGAAGGGAGGGTACAATAATACAGTGAACACAGCAGCAAGGAATCGGTACAAAGTAAAGTGCAAAAAACAGTATACGAGTTAACATGATAAAGTATAGTAACAGTGGAGGGAGCCAAAATGGTGGTACAGCTGAGCAGTATTGATGTGCAAATAAAGTGATGGTGTACGCAGAAAAATAGCAGTGCAGTAGTTGTTGGGAGGAGACTAATTCAAGCAGAGGCAGAGCCCAGGTGGGAGCTAAACACAGGGATGGCAGTGCCTCACCGGGGGGCAGGTAGGGGGCTGGCAGGAGCAGGAGGGGGCAGGGAGAAGTTTTAGCTGGTGCCTACAGGAGAGGAGAGAGAGAGAGAGACGAAAACAGAAGAGGAGGGGAGAGGAGCAGGTTCCAACGGAAGGGCTGGTGATAGAAAGCAGATTGCTCAGCCGAAGAGTGCAGGTGGGGAATGGAGAAGTTATGAAGGTCCCTAGAGCAGAGGGAGTATGAGGCAGAGGATGGGGGAGAGAGAAGTGAGAAGAGGTATTAAGAAAGGGATCCAAACCAGTGTTTTGAGATAAAGGAGGTGCACAACTGGTCTGAGGATGGATAGGGAGGAGTAGAGGGAGCAGTGGTGAATTTGAGGGGGAATTTTAATAGAAAAGCAACGAAAGGCGATCTTCTTCGAGAATATCTCCATCCATTGAGCCACATCATGGAACAGTAAGCCTCTGGTTTCAGGACCATCCAGAAACTTTTTGCAGGCTGGGGGCACCCACATCGATGCACCTCATTGGCACCTATATAATGTTGGTATCTCCAGCATGCCTCCATTCTTTCTTCCACCGTCAGCCATTCGTCGGTCCACTGCGGCTGAAGAACGCCATTGAACTTTTGCAAGTATTTTGCTGTCACTGTACTCTTCTGGTTGTTATTTTTAAATATATTTTATGCTGCGAATGGACAAAGAACCATTGTTCGGCTGTTGCCGTTGTAGTGACATTAACATTTATAAAGATGACAACTACTCTGTTTGTATCTGTTGTCTTGGTACAAACCACAATGTTAAAGCATGCAAAATCTGCCTCGGTTTGAACCAGGCAACCAGGAGACATTGTAGGATAGCTGTAGAAAACTTTCTTCTAATTCAGGAAATGGAGAAACAGGCTGCGGTGAAGACGGCTTCACCATAATGACCCGCTCCTGTTCCCGGATCACCATCGGCCCATCTGTCTCCACAGTCATTGGCAGCTGGTACTGATTCATCAAAGAAAAAAGACAAATCATTATGAAGTCGTCAGATAAACACCTCCATGCAGTCAAAGAGAAGCACAGAAAGTAAAGCGAAGTTTCTCCTGACCGTTCCTGTTCGCCATTTAGACAGACTTAAGTCAACTGGAAAGGACAGGGCCCCAGCTACAGCCATGGGTCCTGCCACCCCCCCAATGACTGTCTTACAGACACCAAGGTCAGGGTCTGGTATTGATTCGTGTCTCCTCCACCCCCCATTAGGGACTTAAAGCCTATTTCACTGTTGAGCACTGTCCCGTCAACATCTCAGCTGTTGACGACCCCTTTGGGCCCCGTCGACATGCAGGCGTTATACCAAATAATGTTGGAGCTGTTTCAGCACATATTGATGCCTCACTTAACTCCCACATCATTGGCGCCCCCAGCTGGTCAGATGGTATTTTTCCCATTAATGCTTCCATGTTGTGCCCCTGCTTCAATGTTGGACTCAGAAGAGCCGCTGTCAAAGGGACGCCTGTCACTGGCGCCTTCTCCTGTTCCTCCTCATACTGTCGATCCTATGCATATAATGGTGAATGTCGATGATGAGCTGGAATATAATCCAGAATATATGGAAGAAGAGGAGGAAACTGTGGAAGAAGAAGAAAAAAGAAGAAGAGGAGATTATAAATATGGTTGGATCAAACTCCACTATATCCTTATGCTCTGAAGGAAGCATGGTGAATACATCTAGATCTCCCCCTGAGGATGCCTCATTTCAGGCCTTCCTTAAACAGGTACAGGCTAAACTGGTGTTCCAGGCTGAGGAAGAAGATTCTTTCAAGAGAAATCTTTTGAGTCCTTGGAAGTGAGCCTCTCCTACAGTTGTTATTGCTCCAGTGCACTCAGCTCTGGAGGATGCTACGTTGGCTACCTGGCATAAGACTACACAGCTGCCTGCTGTTCTGAGGAAGGCAGATAAACAATATCTTGAGCCTGCTGCTAAGCCATATGATTCTTCACAGCCTTAAACAGACTCTGTGGTAATAATGGCAGCTCACGAGAGATGTAAAGTACCTGAACACTTGAAAGCCCTTCCTCCTGATAAGGAATGACTCATGGGTGAGAGGATTTTTACCTCAACTACCCGAGGCCTACAGATTGCAAATTCTCAAGCATATACTTGCAAACTAACAGGCATATATGATTAAATATCAGACCTGCCTGTGGAAGACTATGGCTACTCTGGCTGAAAAATTGCCTGAGGGGCCAGGACAAAATATTGGCTCAGCAAACCATTGCTAATTGAAGAGGCCAGTAAGCATCTCCTCATATCAGCTTATGATGCATCTGATGCTGCTGCCAGAGCTGCTGCCTCGAGCATATGCATTAAGCGCCACTCCTGGCTTAAAGTGGTTGGTTTTTCCTCTTATGTACAACAATCTGTAATGAATGCTCCTTTTAGAAGAAAACAGTTATTTTGGTAACGACATTAAAATACTTTAAGGAGTCTGAAGACTTCAATAATGACTCCCAGGCCCCTGCACACTTTGAGCCCCAAACTCAGAGGAAAGGTTTGTGGTTCTTTTCATAGGCCTTATGCCCATCTTGGCAGAGGTTATTTCAGAGGCCCAAGCCATGGATCATGGAGGCCTCAGCCCTCTACCTCCCAGACCACAAACCTGCCCCCTGGTGCCCACGTCAGACTTACAAAAGGTCAGACCATTACAGCACCTGCACTGCCCTCAGTAATTTCTGACTCCCCTTCTTTACCTTCAGCCTCACTGCCTCAGGAAGTTTTGGATGGTGACCTTGTCTCCCTTTTTCTAGAAAGATGGAGGGAAAGCCCTACAGATGTTTGGGTTCTGGAGGTGGTTCAGCACGGATATGCAATAGAGCTCCTTACTGTTCCTCTAATTACTCCCCCATTGCCAAACTGGTGCCCTATGCTGGAGGAGGTTCAATGCTTCCTCTGCAAAAGGATGGTGGAATTAGTCTCAGCAGCAGAAATAAATCAAGGTTTTTACTCCTGGTACTTTCTGATTCCAAAGTGAACAGGGGATTTACGGCCTTAGACCTAAGGGGCCTGGATGTGGTACATAGAATACAAGAAGTTCAGGATGGTGTCCCTACAGTCCCTGTTACCCCTCCTGTTAAAAGGGGAACGGATGGTAGCAATGGACATGAAAGATGCTTACCTTCTCATCAAGATCAGGAAATTCCACAGAGAGTATCTGTGATTCATGCTTCAGGGCTCTCACTACCAATTTTGTGTTTTGCCCTGTGGCTTATGCTCTGTACCATGTGTCTACCAAAGTATTTGCTGCAGTAGTAATGGCCCTCTGCAGGGAGGATCTGTATGTCTTCCTTTATATTGATGATTGGCTAGTAAAAGCCCCATCATGGGAAGTGATAGTCAACACACTGTTTCGGACCAGACAACTGTTTGACTAACTGGGCATATTGATCAACGAGCCAAAATCACTCCTTATTCCCTGCCAACAGCTCCAATACGTTGGAGCTGTTCTGGACACAGGTCTTGGTCAGGTGTTTCTGCCCTCTGACTGTACCACAGCACTAGTGGCACAGGCACAGATATTGACCTTCAGTGATTATGGGGCAGCCTGTTTTTAAGACTGCCGTATAAGTCCTGACAGTTCTGCTGGCCCGCCTCCATGTGAGAATCCCACAATGGTTTCTCAGGGCGCAGTGGACTCAGCACTCAGACCAGTAGAGCTCCTCATACAGTTCACTCCTTCTCTCTGTCGTCCCCTCCTCTGGTGGCTGGACAGAGTCAACTTAGAGAAAGGGTTGCCATTCCTGTGGCCGTGCTCCCTGCTGGTTATGACCAC
The DNA here is from genome assembly GCA_016271365.2 of Neoceratodus forsteri. Taxonomy (NCBI): domain Eukaryota; kingdom Metazoa; phylum Chordata; order Ceratodontiformes; family Ceratodontidae; genus Neoceratodus; species Neoceratodus forsteri. The sequence goes on from CM057453.1 coordinate 145,266,527, forward strand.
AGTTGCCTCATGGATGGGTTGGTTAGCTCATCTGGGCCCATTCAGGACCCAGGACCAATGGGGCCCTCTGGATACTGTGGTTCACAACAACACTCTGGAGATCAGGGCTGTTCTAAGTGGCCTACAGGCCTTTGCCACCCACCTTCCAGAGAGTCAGCTGCTGAGTTGCACAAACAGTATGTATTTGATGTACTACATCAGTTGACAACATGGAGTTCATTCATATGCTGTCTGTAGAGAAGCAATGATATTTTGGCACTGGGTGGTGGAACACAACATATTTCTCAGTACTGTTCCTCCCGGGGACCCTGGATGCACTTGCTGATCGCCTGAGTCAATCCATCGTGCTCTGCCACAAATGGGAACTCTCGGACTCCGTCATGGATGGCTTATTTGAAAAATGGCCTCATCCAGACATAGACATGTTTGTGGCTCCATACAATGCAAAACTGATGCATTTCTGCTCGCTCGCTCCATGGCCTAGAGTTTTTTGGTGAGATGCATTGTCCCTCTCTTGGAAAGATAGGTTTCTGTTTGCTTCACACCCTTGGAATCCCTCACTTATGCTTAACAACAGTAATCATTCCCCTGGAATGTTCAGCCCTGGAACTTTAAGAATTGTATGCAAATTATGGAATTTGAAATGAAATTCAAACTCTGCTGTGTGGTCACACTCACCCGTGCATTCGAACGTCAGATTTATTTCTCCGCCTGAAGAGAGCAGTCACCCCAAAGTCTTCTCTACTCTTCTGGCTTTTTTACGGTTTATTTTGTTATATTTCTTATAGTCTTTTAGTGTTTTGTTTTCAATACTCTGTGTTAGAGTATTATTTGTTTATGTTCTGTGTGTTTTTACTTGTCTTCGGTTCCCGATTGGTTCCCCAGGAACCGGAGAAGGCTTTTTTTGTGGCATGGTTCCCACTTTCAGGGAACTGCTACTTCACATCTTAAAATAAATACAAATACTGTATTTTTATTAACCCCTTTGCAGTTTTACCTTTCATTATTCTGGTTTCTATTTTTTGTGGGAACCAAGACGAATTTTGTGGGTTTTTTTTTTCAGTATAAAAACCTCCTTTGAGGTAAAAACTGTATTGCAGTTCACTTTGTTAAGGAACCAAACCACATTTATTATTAAAAGCCCTTTTCAAAACTACTTAGGCTTGTTTATAAAATTCAGTCCAGTGTTTAGCATTACTGGCAGACCCAAAGAGAAAACAAGACCTACCGGCTTTAAAAATTGTAAACTTTGTTTTCAGCTCCTGGCAAAGGCAGACTGCCACAAGCTGTGTTTAAAGTGCCTGGGCCCAGACCGTGATTTTTCCAGTTGTGATCTTTATCAAAAATGTTGCTCTAAAATGCAAAAGAAAAGGGCTAGAACATTAGAAATTTTATGGCTTCTCAGTCTGCCTTCATGTCACCAAAATGCTTAGAGGAGCCCCCAGCCCTCAGATTAAGCATCAGTCCCTTTCAAAGGGGACAGAAAAGAAAGATAAAGCTGAAAACAATGGTTCAGAACTCAGGGTGGCCGAAAGGGGAACCCTAAATCCAGTAAAACTAAAAGAGCCTCAGAGCAGACACTGGACATGGTACCTGCTAAGAAAAACCAAAAAGAAAAACATGTGGCTGTCTCTTCTTCTGAACAAGAAAAGGAGCCCCAAGTGGACTTAAGAGAAATGCCTTCAATAGAGGACATGACAAAGCAATCTCAGTTCCTCCAGGCATTTCAATCTATGGGGAATGTCATGAATATGCCTGTCCCCCCTCACCAAGCTCTGTTTCCATTCCCAGTGCCTATGGAGTAGGAGGCACTATGAAGATGAAGAGGAATGTGAACCCTCAGAACCAGATGGGTCTCCTGAGCAAGAATTTGGCTGTCTTCCTAGGCTTCAGAGGGCTACACTTACCACTATACTGTCGTAAAGCATATGGTAAATACTCTCTTCATCTTCTGTCACGAGACTGTGGAGGATGAGGATGAGGTAGAATTCATGGATATGTTGGGATTAGCACCCACAAAGAGGTTAATGTGCCCATACATAAATCCCTCAGGAAAGCCACATGCACAGTCATATAGGCACCTACCAGCTGCTGGGATGGACAAGAAAAATGAGAAAAAATATCAGGTGGACAAACAAGGTACTAAGTACTTCTGTTCCCACCCTGATCATGAGGGAGTGGCCCAGACTGCTTCCTGAGAAAGATTCCAGGAAAGTGGATAGTATGGTCAAAAAAGCTTATACATCAGTGTCCCTGCTCCTAAAGTAGGCAGCTTACTTTGCTTACACAGCCCAGTACCAGAAAGCCTTATGGAATTCCATACTTGCAATGAGTAAAAAGGCTACCGGAGACTTGGAACAGGATACTGTATAGCTGACACAGCAAGATCAGCCATAGAGGCCACAAAGTACTAGTTCCAAATGGCAGTGAACACCAATGACACTGTATCAAGGGTCATGGCCCATGCAGTGTCCTTTCGATGGTTTGCTTGGCTTAGAACTACCAACCCATCCCAGGACACTCAAACAAAAGTGGCAGATTTGCCCTGAGAGGGAAATTTCCTGTTTGGTTACAAGACAGGTTTACATGAAAAAGGTGAATGAGTAAAAAACCATCTACAAGAGCAATACTGAGAAAGAAAATGTCTCCCACTTCCTACAGGTCTTATGGAATGGGATGTAGGGTAGGGGATACTACCTTTGTTCTTATGCCTCCTGTGAGTACCCTCCCCAAAAGGACCTTTATAGGGGCAGGGGCAGAAGGGACACTAGACGTACAGCTGCAACCCCAGGAAAAGCAAAAACCCCTAACAGATATGCCCAGGTTGCCCATCTCTTGTCAGCAAGAGGAAGACTGTCTCACTACTTCCAGGAATGGACAAAAATCACCACAGACAAGTGGGTCCTGGAAGTAATGAGTCAAGGTTTGTCCTTGCAGTTCAGAAAATTCCCAAAACTGCAGAACCCAAAGGTTTTCCACCCTCACGCCCCAACAGAAAAAAAATTGTGTTGGAGGTAGAGGTGAAAAAATTGTTACAAGCCAAATGCATTAGAAAGAGTACCTGCCTCACACCAGGGCAAGTGACTTTATTCCAGATAGTTCCTGACACCCCAAAAAATGAGGAGTGGCAATCCATTTTAGACCTGAGGTAGCCGAACAAACACTTAAAGAAGGCAAAATTTATGATGGTAACACTGGGCTCAGTGATTCCATCCCTGCAAATAGGTTGGTTGGGGTCATTGGATCTGAAAGACACCAACTTTCACATACCAGTCAGCCCAGCCACAAAAAGTACCTAAGGTTCAAGCTAGGGAACTGCCAATACCAGTTCGCAGACCTTCTCTTCAGCCTCACCTCAGTTCCAGGAGTGTTTACAAAGTGCCTTGCTGTGGTGGCAGCACATTTGAGAAGGCAAGTAGTGGTAGTTTTTCCCTACCTGAACAACTGGTTGGTCTCAGGAAAAACACAGTAGGAAGCAAAGTCCTCCATACTGCTGACACAAAACACATTGGAGGAACTGGGCTTCCTCATAAACCTTCAGAAGTCCCAAACAGAACCATGTTAGCTTCTGGACTTTATTGTTGCAGTGTTGGATACCCTGCAAGGGAAGGCATTCCTTCTCAAGCAACGATAAGAAATATGATTTCAACTGCAGAATCATTCAAGTCAGATCAGCCAAGACCTGCAAGGGATTTTCTATACCTACTGGGGCACATGGACTCATCCAGTGCAGGGGTACCAGGGGCCAGGTTCCAAATGAGAGATGTTCAGTATTACATAGAGAACCACTGGTCTCAGAAGGGGGATCCACTGTCCAAATTAGTGCCTCTCACAAAAACCATGCTAAGAGCACTGGAGTGGTGGAAAAAAGACTGCAACCTCACAGGGGGAATTCACTTTCTTCAGCAATCCCCTATAGCCACACTAACAATAGATGCTTTCCTCCTTGGTTGGGGTGCCCACCTGGCAGACATCACTATGGCCATGTACACACTAGCAACTGATTATAAAACGTTATCGAAATTGTTCTATAAACCGACCCCTAGCACGGTTGTCAGAGCATCCACATTGCATCCCAACAACCGTGCTAGGTTAAGCGGGTTCCCAGGCATGACTGTGGCACCAAGTCTAAGCATTATGGGTGCCACAGTGTGCCGCAATGCATGACGGGATACCCGTGAACGGGAACCGAAAGCGATCGGGGGAAAAAAGTACATCATCGGAACCAGTGTTTCAAGGGTTACTAGGCAATACTGGTACCACTTTTTTTTTTTTTTTTTTAAATCCTGTTGCTAAAAAAATACTTTTCCCATAGGATGGGTTGCCTTCACCTGTGTTACAGCACAGTTTGCATACACACTGCTATTAACAGATTAAGGCAACTGCGTTCATCTAAAACCGTGCTAAAGACTACCTCTCTAGCAGGGTTTTAGCATGGTTTTAGAACACGGTTGTAACACAGTTTTAACCGTTTTATAGTGTGGACACAAACCATGTTCCGGGGGCTTAAAACGGTTTAAGGCAGTTGAACCATTTTAAGCTCTCTAGTGTGTACAGCGCCTATAAGTGGCGCTTGGAGTACACAGGAAACTCAGGAACACATAAATGTCCTGGAATTCAGGGCAGTGTATCTGGCAATACAGGCTTTTTCCTCCCGAATCAGGGGTCAGTCTGTCCAAATCAGAACAGACAACACCACAACAATGTATTACATATACAGGGAGGGACAATATCTGCAAAACTGTGCACAGAGGCAATGAAGATCTGGAACCTAGCCTACTCCCTGGTGGTTCAGCAGTCCGCAATACACCTGCATGGGAAAAAAACAATGTTCTGGTAGACTCCCTGAACAGGATCAGTCAGGGAAATCATAAATGGACCCTGAACCAGCAGGTGCTGGCATCAGTGTTCGGATGGTGGGGTGCACCAGAAATAGATCTGTTTGCTTCCTTGGAAAACAACCAGCTTCCACTATTTTGTTGCAGACCCCCATCAGTGGGTTCAGCCCCAGAGGATGCTCTAGTCCTTAACTCGTCAGGGAAGATTTTACATGCCTTCCTCCCATTTCCACTGTTGCTGAGAGTACTTGTAATACTGAGAAGGGAGTCAGCAACAATGATCCTCATAGCTCCAGATTTGGCCAGGCAGACTTGGTATTCCATGCTCCTATTCCTTTTCAACAGACTACTAATCAGCTTGCCCCTGAGATACAGTCTGTTGGTATTGTCCCAGGGCAGGATAACATTTCCAAACCTGAGAAATCTGCATCTCATAACATGGTTCTTAAAGAGCTAGAGTTCTCTGGGTTAAATCTCTCTGAGAAAGTAGTGGAAGTACTGAAGTTTTCTAGGAAACTAGCAAAATGGAAAATTTATGCTTCAAAATGAAAAAGATTTTCCTTCTAGTGTTCACCTAGACAGATCAATTCCCTCTGGGAAGGCCTGTCCACAGTCCTGAACTGTCTAGCCCAAATCCAGTCTTTGGGCATAGCGGCTCTCAACCGTTATGCCCAACACTTTCCAGAGCATCTTGTGACTGCTATACCTAATCTCTGCTGACAGCTAAATGCACTGGGACCTCCCTGTTTTACCATTTGCCCCTGTATAGCCCTATCCTGATGATGCGCTATTCCTTTTTTTTTTTTTTTTACCTGGCAAGTCCTCCGTCATACTTCCGACCCCCAGTGTTCCCACCAACCGTCAATTTTGCCAGCATTCTCCCGGTCACCCCCGGCTTACCCCACAGAGGGCGGGGCCACAGCACCTGTTCCCCAGTTCCGGTGCCACGGAACTAGTGATTTTCTGTTTTTTCCTCCAGGAGGCGGGTACATGCAATGACATCCAGCGTATACCCCACCTCCATTGCGTTCAAGTGCCAGCAGCTGTGCGACTCCCAGCCTCCGCCAGGGGTCCGTCTTGTGCCGAGCACTACCCTGCCCTCCCCCTGGAAAAGGAGAGGAGTCCATAGGACGCTCTTTCCTTATCCCCCCGGCCGGCCTTCCAGCAACCTGAGTCCGTTCCCGAACCCTGGTCGCCGGCATTAGCAAGCGGAAATCCAACCGCTGCGCTGATGGGCCAGCTTGATGCGCTATTCCACTCACAGCACTTCCTCCCTTATCCCTTTCCCATTCCTGACCTCTTTTCATCCTACCTCATCTCCCCTTCCTTTACCCCTCTACTCCCACTTTCCCACTCTCTCCTCTGTTTTCTCACCTTGTTCTCTCCCTCTCCTCTCCCGCCCCGTGTGGGTCTTTCCTGCTTAAGCTTCATTGTAGAATCTCCCTCCTTGCTCTTATTTTGCTTCTTTCACCCCCCAATTCACCCCTGTACTTCTCTCCTTGTAATCCCTTTCGCCCCTCTTCAGACAAGGCCACTGGCTGCATGTGACACAATATTTATCTTGCCATATTGTTCTTTTGTTTATGTAATTACTTTCCTCATGTTGTACTACTTACTGAAACCGCTGTAATTTGCTATTCTTGTGACTTGACATGGAACCTCTGTAAAAGAGCCCTTGGCTCAAAGGTCTTTCCAATTTGTTAAATAAATAACTAAATACAAAATAAATAACTTTAACAGCAGTGTCAGCTTACATATCAGCTGGCAAAGAAAGGTCAGTGGCCTCACAACCCATATTCAAAAGTTTTTCCAAAGACCTTACTCACCTGTACCCTCAAATAAGAGACCCTGTTCTTCCCTGGGACTTGAATGTGTGCATTGCCCAGCTGATGGGAGGCTCCTTTCAAGCCTGTGGCCTCTCCTACACTGAAGAATGTCACCTGGAAAGCTGCTTTCCTGGTGGCAGTGACATCTGCCAGATGGGTGAGCAAGCTACAAGCCCTCTGCAAAGATCCTAACTACATAATCTTCCATAGGGACAAGATAGTCCTAAGGACGAACAGAAAATTCTTCCCAAAAGTGTTGTCTGAATTCCATCTGAATCAGTCAGTTGCCCTTCCAGTTTTCTTCACAGCAAAATACAGCTTAGGAGAGCAAAAGCTCCGCAGTCTGGATGCTTGCACCACACAAAGGATGTCCGGTCCACTAACGCTCAGTTATTTGTCACCTATGGTGAAGTGGGGACGAGCAAACCAGCATTAAAGAGAACAGCTTCTCATTAGATAGTCTCCTGCAGACAGTTATGACAAAACTGGTAAATTGCCACCTAAAAGCCTCAGTGCATACTCTACAAGGGGCACCTCTGCCTCTGTGGCAGCATATAGGGGTATCCCCCTGCAGGAAATCTATAAAGTAGCTACCTGGAAAGCAGTATACACACTTTCACAAAGCACTATTGTCTGGACATTCAATCCAGATAAGATGCCAGCTTTGGCACTGCTGTCTTGCAGAGCTTTTTGCCTAAATGGGTTCTGTACCCACTTCCCAAGGTACTGCTATGGAGTCTATGATTAAGTGTAAGTGAGGGATTCCTGGGGTTTGAAGAAAAAATTTACCACAATAGTAATGTTGCTGCTTCCAAAGGTATCCCTCACTATACTTAACAAATCCTAATCCCTGCCTTCCCTTCCAATACCTGGTAAAAGGGTCAAACAAGAATAAGTTTCTTTCTAATTGCTTGAGCATTACTTGTTACAGTACCTTTTACATTTGTTGATCAGTGGTCTGAGTTCTCTTGTTTTTCATAACAAATAAGTTTGTTCTGCCATGTTTAAGCTAATTGTTTAAATTTTTGGTAACATTTTAATATTTCTGGTAGCCATTTAGCTATTTAGTGGTCACTGCTCACCCTTGCTAGCTTTAGAAATATATTTGACATTATAGTGCAGAGGTGAGCATGATCACACAGCAGAGGTTGAATTTCATTCCAAACTCATTTGCATAAAATTCTTAAAGCTCCAGGGCTGCTGATTCAAGGGGAATGATTGCTCTTGTTAAGTTTAGTGAGGGATCCATTTGGTAGAAACAACATCACTACTGTGAGTATTTTTTTCTTTTCCCCCAGTCCTTCTCATACAGAGGGTACTGGTGAAGCTGAGAGCTGAGCATGCCACCCTGATTCTGGTGGCCCCTCACTGGGCCAGGCAAATTTGGTTTCCACTTCAACAATCGTGGAACCTCCTGTTCCACTCCCTTTGCAAGGTGGACTTCTGACACAGGAGCAAAGTGCTCTGATGCACCCAGATCTTCAATCCCTGCACATTCACACATGGCTCCTGAAGACATAGATCCCGCTTCAGGGTTTCCCTGGCCGTGGCTGATAAGCTCTTGGCAGTTATAAAGCCATCTTCCCAGCACACTTATTCACAAAAATGGAAACGTTTTATGGTATGGTGTACTGGGCATGCAGTGAATCCCTTTACATGCCCAGTTCCTAAAATCCTGGACTACTTACCATCCCTCAAGGATTCAGGACTAGGGTATTCCTCCATAAAGGTCCACATGGCCACTTTGTTGGCCTTTCATGCCCTATCTGATGGTAAGACAGTGGCCCAGTGGGATGTTTCCTGGAGATTCCTAAGGGGCATCCTTCTTTTGCATCCCTGAGATCCAGTTCCAGTGTGGGACTTTAATTTGGTTTTATAGACCCTCACTGCACCTCCCTTTGAGCCTGTGGCTACTTGTGAAATGTGCTTCTTCTCTTGGAAAACACTGTTTCTAGTGGTTATGACATTTGCTACACACATCTCGGAGTTATAGACTGTGGTCACAGTTCTTCCATTTATTATTCTTCACAGAGATAGGGTCACATCACACAGCCATCCTCATTTTCTTCCAAAGATTGTGTCTGAGAGAACACTAAATCAGACCATAAACCATCCTGTTTATTTTTCCTCTCCCATGGATAGTGGAGAGTATCGTTTACATACGTTGGACATCGGTAGGATGCTGCCTTGGTACCTGGATTGTAATAACGATAGTAGAAAATCCTCTAAACTATTGCTTTTTTCTCCCAAATGGTGGGCTCTTCAGTTTCTAAAGAAGGGCTGTGCAAATGGATGGCCAGTTGCATTACATTTTGTTACCAGAAGTGCAGTAAGTAGCTTACTGGTCCTGCCATGTTCATTTCACCCAAGGGGTGACTGCCTCAGTGACTTATTTTCAGAATGAGTCCACTGCTGACATTTGTGCTGCTGCCACTAATCATACATTCACTAAACACTGCAATCTGGACATTGTCTCTCGTAGACATGCTGGCTTTGGCCTCGATATTCTACAAAGCCTCCTCACTCAGGATCAGTAGTTTCTACTGTCTTCCCTCAGTGCTTGCTGCTGCTTGGGAACCATTCTGTGACGTGGCTCAGTTGAGGGAGATATCCTCGAAGAAGATCGTTACCTGCCACAACAGTAGATCTTCAAGAGAATCTCCTCCATTGAACCACAGCTCTGCTGCAAGACTTCCTCCCTTGTCAGGTGGTGGGTGACTATACTGCCTGCAGTCGCAAGCTGTTTTCTCCTTTAACACCCTTGAGGCATCCATACTTGCGTTTCCGTATCCTCTCCTTTGTGCCTGGTTTGGTCCTGGTTGCTTCTGTCCCTGCTGGTCTGATGGTCCTCAGAGCTTGTCTCTGACAGGGAACTGAGGCATGCTGGGGACGCTGACGTTATATAGATGCCAGTGAGGAACATCGATGTGGACGGCCCAAGCATGCAAAAGGTTTCTGGGTGATCGTGATGCCAGTGGCTTACAGTTCCATGATGTGGCTCAGTGGAAGAGATTTTCTCGAAGATCTACTGTTACGGTAGGTAAATAACTACTCTTTACAGAGGGTGTCCAGTTTGGGAAGGGAAGGTGGCATAGACCACATCCGCATAGTTGAAAACCAGGAGAACCATACTGGTAACCAGCTCAGAGCAGACCTGGGCAGACAGGCAGTGTTTGTTGTGGTACAGACCACCAGGTTTGGGACAGAGCTTGGAATGGATGGCATTGATGTGGGCAGAGAAGTCAAGCCTACAATCCACCCTACACTGAGGCACTTGAAGGAAAAAAAACTCTTCAGGAGTGGTGCCATCCAGGGTGGCAAAGATGGGGTGGTGGAAAAGCCTGGCCAGTTTATGGCTGGTGCCGAAGGTCATGAACACAGTCTTTGTAGTGTTGACCCAAAACTGGTTAGGGTGGAACCAGCACAGGACATTGTATAAGTTTTGCTGGCTTAAGCCTTTCACTGCTGCCGCTGAAGGGCCGTAGGTGTAGACAACTGTGTCATCTGCATATATACAGTATGAATACGTGAGTTGGCACAGGTAGAGATGAGGTTGTTCTGGAAGATAGAGAAAAGGATGGGACCCCAGATGGAGCCCTGTGGGACCCCAGCCTGAATAGGAAAGGGTGGTGGCAGGGCACCTCCTACCTGCACCGACTGTTGACGACCTGTGAGGTAGGAACAGCGCCAGTCAGCAGCAAGAGCTGAGAGTCTGACAGAGCTCAACTTGTCCATGAGGAGTGGGTGGGCTACCAAGCCAAAGGCTTTGGCCAGATCTGTGAAAATGGCCACTGTGATGTGCCCCTGATCTATCCCAGTGAGGACGGAGTCAGTGACAAGGAGCAGGGAGAAGATGATGGAGTTGTGCTTTTGAAAACAAGACTGGAAGGGGGAGAGGAAGCTAACAGAGTAGAGGAAATCGGCAAGCCTAGAATAGACTACTTTCTCCTGCAGCTTTGCAAGAGAAGGGAGAAGAGGGATAGGGCAGAAGTCGCCGCCGGGGGGGAAGGGTTTCCCCTTTATGAAGGGGATAACTTTAGCAATTTTCCATGATGGAGGAACAGTGCAGAGGGAGAGGTTTGCACAGCAGAGGAGGAGTAGACCTTATGGACCTGGAGTCCTTGCTGACCTTAAATTACTGTGTTATTTTGTTACCATGAACACACTGTATAAATAAGCAATACATGTAACCGTTAAACCATTTGTTTTTATGTGCAGGCACTTAAACTTACAAGACAACCCAAGGTACCTGTATAACATCAGAAGCAGCCAACTTTCTTCTGAATGTAAATACGATGTAACATACATGGACACACAACAATGCAGAAGAAGAAATGTATTTATGGATATTACATTTATTCATTTAAGAAGGAAATTCATGTTCAAGTGCCTTAAAAAGTACACCTGGTAAAGTCAGTGCTAAGCCACTACAGACACTAAAGTAGAGGCCTGTACCAGGATTCTGTTCTATTATAATTTCTTAGCTATATTGCTGTTGTTTTCCACCTCCATTCAACAAAAGCTTCTGAGAAATACCATTACAATTTTTATCTGTAAAGAACATTGGGCATTTTAAAAAAAGCATAACCAGCCAAGCGGTGCATACAGATGTTGAGTAGGCCAAAAAGATCACTGGTACATCCTTCTGTTAAAAGTCTAAAATGAAGTGCTTTCTGAACTACTGTGATCCCTTGGGATTTTATTAGTCCTTGGACTAAGACTCGTTCTTGCCTTTTTCTCCAGTGAGTCAGTGCGGGCCCATTCACTGGGTTTAAAATTAAAAACCTATTCAAAGACAGTGGACCTCAGTTCAACGAGTTACTGGTAAAAGCATTCTGTGTCTCATTACAGTAGTTTTTCTGAACTCGTACTATATGCTGAAAATTGTTAAAGGGATACATTTCCGTGGTGAAAATATTGTGTGTTTAACAGATTTCTACTACATTCCCATCAATTGAAATGTCTCCCAAAGTCCTTCTTCCTTTTTGGAGTATATCACTTATTTTTTCACTTAATGTGGTCCAGTAAGTGTTTCGGCTCATTCTAAAAACTTAGCTGACATTATTAACAAGTGAGGTACATTTTGCCCTTTGCTGCACCCCCTTATTAACCCTTGCAGTAACATTTTAGGCACCCTGTCGGAGGTCTCTGCCAGTGCCAGCCAATTACTCCAGTCTCATTCATCCACTCAGTAATGTGAAATCACTCAGAGCCCTTTCTTCTGGTTTCCATGCTCTGGCTGGGAGAGGAGTGGGTTCTCAGAACCTCCTTTCTAAAAATGTGTGCATTAAGACCCAGAATGTTAATGCTGCGGTAGTCTCTCAGGCTACCCGTCCACTGTAGGTTGTAATCGTCTTTGGCTGAGCAAGTTTGCTCTTTTTCTGAAATTTCATCAGCCATTTTAAGAGCTTCATCACAGCTCAGAATTATGTTTTCTTTAACAGCAATGTGGAAAGTGGCTGCTGATGTTCAGTTGCTGCAGATTTTGAGAATTAAACACTGTGCTGGATCTTCCAAAACCACTTCAATGTACCTCCACAATGTGCAGCTTGTTCTAGGAATGACACAGCTGGACATCCACAGGTTTTGCTCCATGCCTGTCATAATACTACTGTAGGCAGAGGACTCTTGTTACCTTGTTTAAAAATGATTGCCTTAAGATAAAGATCTTGGAAGGCTCTGAAGCTGCTTTTAGCATAATAAATAACATATCAGAGTTAATCTGTGGTGTAACGCTGAAGGAAGATACCAGCTTCTGCAGTGGTCATATCAAACATAGAGTGGGGGTGACTCAAAATTCTATAGTTTTTATTTCATCAAACATGTATTTAGTACCTTGTCTATATGCTGTTAGAACTTTATTTTGAAAAAAGTTTTATGTGATATTTGTCACTACTGTGCCAAATTTATATGCAGAATGCATTTGATGGATTCTCATAGAGCTCCAAAATACACTCAAACTTTTGACTGATATCACATTTTGTTAAATATAAAATTTAACTCAGATAATTATTTTATACATGGTTGGTATCAGTCTCCATAGAGACACACACACACACACACACACACACACACACGTAACAGATAATCGAATACAGGGTGTGTGGTCGTGCTCTGATATATGCATGCCTTGGGTGTGTTGTGAGGCACGAGGCCGCTGGTTAAGTACATTCAACCACCCAAGGTGTGTGTATATCAGAGCACGACTGCACAGCGTGTAGTGGATCATCTGTCTTATAAAATGTCCAGAAGGTTCTGAGGAATGGAAGGAAGTGCAGATGATGTGGAATAATGCTCGGTCATGTGTTGCGTTTCATCCAATCAGGACAGTTGACTTTCACAGATTTTTCTTACCCATTTTATTTATTTATGTAGTATACAGCTTCATTGCTTTCTTCTAGATATTTTGTTTTTGCTTATTAGGACATCTAAACAAGTTATTTGGTAAAAACGAAGTTGCCAAAATCTGAAAACATAGGGGTGTAGTAAAATCCCCTACCTTTTATGTGCTGAGCTTCTTTTAGTCCAAATTCGCAGTTTGATACAGTTTCATCATAACTGTAAAAAAGTAAACAATTCGGCAGAGCTTGCAAATTCTCTGCTGCGATAGTACCCTAAGAGGTCCGTCCGCTACGCTGAATGTAATGATGTCATTGAGCGAAGACTTCAGAGTGATAATGTTACTTATATAGGGCTTGTTAGGATAGAGTGAATTAAAACTTTTAGATCAGGTTTAGTAAACTTTTACTGTGTATGTGATACCCTCTTCACACATGCACAGTAAAGGATTTTGCCCAAAAGAAGCAGTGTAAAGGTTTTAATTCCACTTTACACAACAAGCCCGTATACAGGTACCGTTATCACTCCAGAGTGCTCTTGCTCCAGTGATATCATTACGTTACCATGAAGCAGCCATCTTAGGGTACTACCACAGCACTGAATTTGAAAGCTCTGCTGATTTGTTTACTTTTTTATGATCATGACAAAACTGTATCAAATCGCGATTTTGGACTACAAGAAAGCACACAAAAGGTAAGGGATTACACTACACCCCTATGTTTTCCGATTTGGGCAGCTCATTTTTACCAAATAACTTGTTTAGTTGTCCTTTTAGCACCAAGGCTACCTCTAGTAGTTAACTTCATGTTTACCACAACACAGTGTGCTTAATGTACGTATTCTTGACACAGTCAAGGAGAAAGAAAATGGATGAAAAATTGTTTGAAGAAAACAAGAAATGTATGTATTGTAGAAATGTTGCATTTAAATTGTAAAGTTTGTAAAGTTACTCATGTTCTTTTTTATTTACAATCATTCACAGTTTAATAGAGGCCTAAAGAAGTTGTCAATCATTTTCCAGCATTCCTGTTTTTCTAACCATTGCATCCCTTGTTTGTAGATATTTTTGAGTGACAAGTGAATGCTTTCTACACTGTACTGAAAGGCAAGGCAAATTTTATTTGTATGGCACCGTTTCCATAAGGCTCAGGGCGCCTCACAGTGAAACATGACAAAACTTAGATCATTTTAAATATATAAGTACAGAGTCAAACCCATGTGCAATAGAACAGATTAGTCAAGGAAGGGTTGTGCAAATAAAAGAGTTTTTAACTGGGTCTTGAACACCTCCACCAACGGTGATAGGTGCACTGCCTCAGGAACAGTATTCCAAAACAGAGGAGTGGCAGCACCAAAGGCCCTATCCCCTAACTGCTTTAATCTAGATCAGGGGACCTGAATCAGGCCCATCTCCATGGAGCGGAGGTGGTGTGTGGGAGTGTAGGACACCAGAAGGGCTTTCAGTTTAACTTGGGCCCAGACCCTGTAGGGCCTTAAATGAATAATAAGTATATTTTGAAGGGGATAACACTGCCAAATTGGAAGCCGGTGCAAAGTCCACAACTCCGGTGTGAGATAAAGGGACTGAATACTAATATAGGTAGATGTTTGTATCCAGAAAAGGAAAAGTAAGACTTGAACAAGTTGGCCATTAACCTTTTCAGACAAAAATCAGGGAAAACTAATTACACTCAGATTTTGCAAAAATTAATCTTCACCATTGATTCCCTTTGATGGGTCTGAGCCAGAGACACTAGGACCCTGTGGGAGCACAGATTTGGCCAGTGGGCTGGCAACAACTACTGGGCATGGCTCCTGAGCATCCCCCACATGGTGCCATGTGCTAGGCCAATAACCATTGCTGGCTCCCTCATCAACCTCATTTCTGTTCTTTGCTACATCACCATAGTTTTTCTTTCATGTTGTTTACTGTTTTACAATGCACACCTGTTATATTTTCTTTCTGTACAATGCCAAAAGCCAAGTGAGAGGGGGCTGTGTCAAAAAAGAAAGTCCCAAAGCCACCCATCATGTGTCTGTGCCCCTGTGGGCACAAAATGGCTACAACAGAATGGCATCAGACATGTGCGGTCAGCCTTGGACCAGAACATGACATGGATTCTTGTGACTCCTACTTCTCCATGGACCGTTATACATTGGAGAACCTCACATCGAAGTGGGGTTCCCCCAATCTCCAACTTTTGAGGCAGGCATCACACTTGTGCCTGGAAGTAAGGTATCTAGGCCTCTCCCCTGGGCCTCTTGCTTGGTCGTCTGGTTCTGTGGAAGTACAGAGTAATCCTTGACCTCACCATACTAAGGTGTCAGAGACTCTGGTAGTAGGATCTGGGGATAGCCAGCTCCTTCTGGGCGGCCGGCTGAGAACCCTCAACAGTCAGGGTGCTGTGGTGAGGCTAAAGCTATACGCTCAGTCTGTACCAGTGGACAACTTAATATCTTCCTCTGCTGATTGCAGCGGATGACCCTAAAGATGATGCCGAGCCTCCCCCCCCGACACTGTTCTGACACTGGTTCAGAGACTGTCTCTGTCAGTGATGTCACCAGTGACACTGAGGAAGGGGACAGCTCTGGACATGGTGACAGCCATGGTGTCAATCCTGGGCCTGGCTCATGGTAAGGTGCCAGTAATTCTGTCGGTTTGGAGGCCATCCTCCACTCTGGTGTCACCTGCTACCCCCAGGAGGGTGACAGCACAAAGCAGGATGTCGACACCAGGAGAGGGATCGAGGACAGTGTCAGCCGTAGTGATGGGAGGGGGTCTGTCTTATAGAACATCACCATACCTGAGCACAGTGCTAGATGCAGTGCCAACTTGGAATCGAGCAATGACCTGGAGACGGGCTTCACCCCGGAGCAATTGGAAGACATCATCACTTGTGAGGACTGGGGTTGCCTCGTGGACCCTGTACAGCTCTGTTCTCCTCAGCTGATGGTTTCCTGTCAAGAGCACTGACTGGGTCACTCCTCAGATGTAGGAGGACACCCTTTGGATGACTCTGCTAGTCCCTCCCCTAGGGTGAGGCCCCCTATGCAGTTCTGCAGTCCAGGCCAAGGCCTCCAACACCAGGAGTTTCAACCTCTCTCAGAAGGTCTCACCGTTTCCTTCATAGGTTGCCCTTGTTAATAGGCCCTATGGGGCAAGTAACATGGGAGCAACACCAGGCATGAGTCGACGCTTTAGAGGACTGGCACAGGGAGTCTGATAAGACCCAGTATGGGCCCTTCTTCCTGGTACCGACCCTATTGGGAGTCGCTACCTCACCTCCATCAACATCCTCCTCAGTAGTCACTGAATCATCTAGCCACCTTCCTTCTGCTACTGAGTACTCTGTGTACCAATGATTCCTAGTGGAGATTCTCCAGGCAGTTGACCATGAGGCCTGTACCAGTCTGGTGGCCCTGTTATTGGGACTCCTCTGAGTTCACAGTATTGACACTGTAGTCTTTCTTCCTTGACCTAGAGCAATGGAGGAGGCATCCAGTTCATAATCAAGTTTTATTTTGTTGTTTCCTTAGTTTTCTTATATCCTTTCCTGATCCCTTTGGGCCAGCGAGTTTCTCAAGCCCTCTCTTATTTTTCCCCACTTTGTTTCTATCTCCTAGTGGATAGAACTGAGGTTAGTGAGAGAGCTGACAATGGTTATTGGCTAGCGAGTGGCGCTTGGGGGGGGGGGTTCAGGCGCTGTGTCAAGTAGCCATTGCTGGTCCCCTGGCAAAGTTTTTCTCCCACATGGTCCTAGTGCCTGTGGACTAGACCAATAAGTGTAAATCAGTGGTGAAGATATTCTGGAAGACCAACAGCTATGATAAGTACGCAACTTTGATTTCTTTGTCGTCTTCCCTTTGTCATTTTAAATTTGCATTTTAAAATTTGGCATTTTTACCAAATTATAAACAAAAATATTTTATTTCATAATTAATTTCCAACTTTTTCTTTGCAAATATATAACAGAGGTTGAGGATAGTAGTAGCCGCCACACAGAACAACATTCTGCAGCCCAGCTTTGTTCAGAGATTTGTCTCAACAGTCTAAAAGGAAGTGGGCTCTTAGTCTCTGCTGCGGTTTTCAGGAGTAATGCAGCAGAGCAGCTAGTGCTTCACATGACATTGACAGACACTGTAGTAATTTACCAGTAATTGTTGACAGATACAGGTCATTTTCTTGATAAAATATGCGACTGACCAGGGAAAGAAATATTTTGTCGGCAAATTGTCTTCATTTCACATATTTTTCATGTCCATGTCCACCGACAATAAATGTTCTAGGTAGAGTCAGAAATTTGAAGATGTAAGCAAAAACAGTAAAAACTGCTTGCAATATTATAGCACCAGATTTGAATTTAGAATCATCAGATTCAACAGAATATTAGTAGTTCAGGAGTTGTACGTAAACATTGTTCGCTAAAACCCTGCTCACCCAGGAAGAGGGACTGAGAAGCCAAATTCTAGTCTCTTCCATTTATTAATCACTTGTTCCAGCAGTTCACTCCGTCCAGAGCAGGCTTCTGTGCTATTGTCCAGCTCCCAGGCCATGCACGTTGACCAAGGAAAACTCTGGTTAGGTCCATGTCATTAACACAGTCCTGAGCAATGGTGTCACATTTTCTGCGGCCCCTTCATGATGGCACCAGCTTTCCTGACTGTTACCTTTCCTTACCTACTCCTTCCTAATGCGCTGCCAATGCTAAAGGCATAGCGTATTCCTTGAGAATGTTTAAATGAGGACTTACCATTTTGGGAAACAGTTCTTAAGCCATCTTAATTTAGTGAGTAATGTTGATTATATAATTTTTTGAGGTTTGCAGCAGCTTTTTTTTTAAATAAATTATGGGATAGTTACACACCACAGAGTCAGCTTCATGCAGCAGGTTATCTTAAACCTTTTTTTTAACCAGAATCTCACGTAATTGTTTAGATGTGTGGGCAGTTAACGGCTTTCTATGACGACCAAAAAATTTGTTATAGTTTCTAGATTTTATTTAGCCAGTTAAGTTTTGTTTTCCCTTTACAAAGGAGATAAGCAAATATAAGTTCTTTATTTTTTTTTTCTTCCTTGGGATAGCAGTGGGTTAACGTGCTGGTGGGGGGGGAAGAGCTCCGGGACATTAAAATGTAACTGATTGAACTGTGAAGCATTCACATTCTTCAAAAATATCTTTATTATTTTGTGGGCCAAATAGTACAATCAACATGTAAAGTTGGAATTTTCTGGGAAGAGAAATTATTCTACCAATGTGGCAGCTATCTGATTTTGTGCTTTCTTCCTATCTAATGTTCAGTCACCCTGAAGTCGGGGAGAGGATTTCTATTGTAGTACCAGTGTGATTGTGTTTTTTTTTAATATATATAATAATGTTGGTTTCAAATCAGTTTCATGTTTCAGCAGCATTTGTGTTTATCTTCCTACAATGAAATTTTTTGAAGCTACTGTACGGCGAGAGCCATTGTTTACTGAAACACCAAATAGTTTTGAGTAATTATTCCTTAAAAATTATCCAGGGCACTGTTTGTTTTTTTGTTTATTTTATTCAGTTGCAGGAGATTATTGTATGCAATATGTATTATCCTTCTCAATCCTGCCCCGCTATTTCATAGTACTACCCATGATGCTTTGAGTTTTTGTTTTCTAGATTAATATCCAACTCACTTAAGAAAGCTCCAGAAGTCTGAAAAATTGGTAATGTCAGGGACAGAACATCGGGTTTCCCAAGGTGCCTCACACTTAAAAGTGTCAAAAGCGTGTGCATTTTTTTGATGGTGTCCTTTCTGTCCTTTTGATCCTACTGTGTAGAATCTGTTTTTAACATTTTGTACACAATACTGAGCATGTGTAAAGAATGCATTGGGTATATGCCCTTAGTCTGTTAGAGCTTTGTGGTGATAATATGACTGGATTTTCCAGAACCATGGGACAATGACACTGTGCAAATTAGAGGTGTTACACTTTACTGTCGGCCTGCTAGTTTAGCAAGCATCCCTGCCATTTCAGCCATATGAAAAGCATTCTGCCTCCAAAGTGTGCTTTTGCTGTATTCCATTGGAATGGCAAACAGAGCCTTATAAACAGTCAGTTTTCCACTGATAAAGGGCCAGCCAGTGTCCCTCTTTAGCTGTAGTTTATTTGTAGGGTATTAGAAATGTAATGCAGTGTAGTACAGGGTTTACAGAAGACCCTAGAATTGTAGCCTAAAAGTCACACAGAAATTAATCCCCTTTCTTGGATGTAATTTTAGTGAGTACTTTTTTTTTTTTTTTTTTAACTGACCAATATTTGAAAGGTCTCTGTGATACTAGTGCAGATTGTACAGAAGTTCTCTATACAGTTGAACTGAAAGCATCGCCAACAAATTATGCCATTACTAGAGAATTGGATACATTTGCACTCCAGCATGTTTGGTCACTTGGGATCAGTAGCAGATTAGGCAATGAGAGCCTGAGAGACAAAATGTAAGCAACATGCCTAGTCAAATACAAGTGTTGTTTGCCTCTTCTTCCTAGGTTGAAGAAGAGATCTCTTTCAGTAATTTGTTCATCATTTAGCGCCATATGTTCAGCCCCTACATGGTACAGTGTGTATTGCCTGTGGGCCCCTACCAGGCATGTAATCCACCATGCAGTCTTTCGCCCTTTTTCATAGCATGCTTAAAAAAGTTTGTCAGTATGGGGAAAGCTTTGAAAACATTATATATAGAGCCTAGACAGCTTATATTTTACAGATACTCTTCATCACTAGAGCCACTGCATGGAAACAGGATTCTTGTACCTCGGAGTTAATCTGTTGCTGTGTAATCCATTGCTGAAATCATAATCCTCCATTTCTGACATCATAATCATTTCCACAGCAACACACTGTGATGTCAGAAACATAGGCTTGTGATTTCAGCAAAGGATTATGCAGCAGTAACCGATGAACTCTAGGGACAACAATTCTGTTTCCATACAAATGATCTATTAATGAAAAACGAAGGGAAGAAAAATGTTTTATTTTTATTTTATTTAGTTTTTGTTGACCGGGTAAGTGCACTAGACAAATCCTGCCTATTTTCAATCACGACCCGGGGGAGGGGGATACAGATGAATGCCAGCTGACTTTGAACCAGAATAAGCTCTTGGTGGTATTTATAGTGAATGAGGGAAATTTGGCCAGGACACCGGGGAAATTCCCCTACTCTTTTCGATAAGTGCCATGGGATCTTTAACATCCACCTGAACTACCACCAATCCAGGCAGATGGGACCTTGGTTTAACGTCTCATCTGAAAGACAGCACCCCTCTCATGCTGCACTACAGTGTCAGTACTGGGATATTAACCCAAGTGCCAGATGTGGGAACTGAACCCACAGCCCCCTGATCTCCCGGCCTCAGAGGCGAGTGTGCTACCTACTGAGCCACTGACACTGCTCAAATCCAGACAGTGTATAAAATATAAGCTTAAGTGGATCTAAATATTCTTTTTTGTTTTTGTTTTCTCAAAATGAACATCCTTGCTTTAACCCCAGAGTGCACATCTAGCCTCCCTGTTGTGCAAATTGAAAACGAAGGCCACCAGGCAGGGGAGTGACTTGGACATAGCCTGAAGGCCTAGGCTGTCAGTTGCATTTATAAAGTTTGGCTAGCTTGCCTTAACTCAGCAAGTTATGAACCCAGGTCACACCTACTTGCTTAAGCTTCACTTTCCAGAAATCCTGCTGACTCCCCTGCCTGAGTGTCCATTCCAAAAAGGGCCTTACATTGAGCACAGGTGAGTGCCTCCCATACTACTAACTAGGGGTAGGAGTACATCCTTTTGCAATCTCCCCCTCCGGTCTCACTTCCCGAGACTGTTAACCATGCGTCTTTGGGGAGATAGCTATATTTTGTGCAGCCAGGGGCTATAAAAGGCTTCCTGCCATATCCTACAATTCACTAAAGTTTCCCTTTGGATGCCCAGTGTCCTGTCTAATTCTGCCCCAGCACCTCCCCATACATTCTGGGGACTTCCATGGGAGCCCTCGGAGCTAGAGATGCACTACCACTGGCAATGAATCATGGAGGGAGGGAGGGGAGTACATAGTCTGGCCAGTCCCTGCTTGGCCACCGTAGAACGGCCCTTCTTTGGGCAAGGGCCTGTAGTGAGTAGAGGGTTAGATTTGGTTCATTATTTGTTTCTCATTATTTAGTTTGCATTTCACGTGCCTGGTGGTGGTGATTACTTCACTGACAACTTCCTTGTTCATTGTCACTGGCTGTAATTGTTGCAAATGCTGGCTGGTTTAAATTAGGGCTCCACAAGTCAAAGTCTGGATTGGCTTGTGGGAGCTTCATACCATTTGTGTGTCCTGTTATGGCCTCAGCACCAGCTTATTGCATAGTGTGAGCTACACTGCACAACCCAGTTTTCTTGTCCGTTTATGCTGCTGCTGAAGCGTTAGTTTGAATAGCAACTTGTGCTACACATGCAAGAAAATATAAATCAGCCCTTGAATTGCATATCTTATCATCACCCAGCATTTGCTGTCTGACCCAACAACAATATCACTATAGATGGGGGTCCAGATCTCAGCTGTAGTAATTTAAAGGGAGTTCCCTGTCCACTCTACCACCCAGGGTATCCCATGTTTCAATCGGTAAACAGAAATTTGTCCAAGCATAGCTTGAAGGCTTGTGCTGCTTCCATGTCCACTGTCTCCATTGGTAGTCTATCCCATAGGTTTGCCACCCTCTCTGGGAGTTCTTTCTAATGTTACCCCTGAATTTACTTCCTCTGAATGTCAGGGTGTCTCCCCATATCCTGCTGGAGGATATTATTTCAGGCATCTCGGTTTGTTCAGTCATGTTGATTCCCTTCCTGTGTCCCAGCAAGCCTAGGATCATGTCCCCTCTCAGCCTCCTTTTCTCCAGGTGAAGATGTTAAGGAAGTCCAGACTTTCCTCATTGCGTTTGTCCCCACACCCCTCTTCATTTTCGTGGATCTGCATTGTACCTTGTAGATTACCTCAGTGTGCTTTTTGGACTGAGGAGCCCAGAACTGCACACAGCACTCCAGTTAGTGCCTGACCAGGGCCTTCTAAACGGCAGGGTTACGTCTCCTGCCCTACAGACAGCAACTTTTGTCACGCTTCAGTCCCTTGTTCATATAACCCAAATGTCCTTTTCCTCCTCCACTGTAGCAAGAGGAGCCCTACACAGCGTTTAAGTTCTACCAATGGTTTTTTTTTCGCTCCCAAGTGTAGTACCTTGTATTATGTGACATTGAATCTGAGACTCCAGGAGCCTGACCAATCAGCCAGCTTCTTCAGGCTTTCCTGAAGTTTGTCCCCATCCTCAAGGGAGTCCACCTGTCTAGCTATTCTAGGAGTGAACCCCAAACTTACAGTAAGTAGCCTGCTGGGGACCCCAGCTTCTATATCATTGATGAAGATGTTGAAGAAAAGTGGTCCCAGCCCTGACACATAAGGGAAGCTGCTGAGTACTCCTGTCTACTCAGAGTATTGCTGAAGTGTATCCTGTCTGCTTCTTGGAACTTACCTGGCTTCATCTTTGCCAGGTAGTCTGCTACCAGGGTGGGTGTGATGTAAGCAGGCTGCATCATGGCTACTCCTGATGCCATAGGCCCACCCAGTGACCACCCTATCCCCCCAGGGGGCCCCTGTGTGCACACTGAATCAAACTATTCATTCAGCATCTCAGCCGTTGCACCGGGTTCTCTCACAAGTTCCTGCCCCCTTCCATTGTTTTTAGGGGTCCAATCCCCTCCTTCCCCTTTCTCCTTCCATGTATGTACTGAGAGAAGGCTTTGGTGTTGTCTGCAGCTCCTGCTGCTATCATGGCTTCGAGTCCCTCCTTGGCATTCTTAAGTCTAACCCTGCAGTCTATTTGTGCTGCTCTGTACCCCTGTCTGGCCTGGAGGCAAACCCATCTCCTGTAAGTCATTTTAGACTTTCTTTTTGTTTAGAATCATTTGCCTTATGTTCCTGTTAAGTTGGGTTCACCCCTATCGGTGCGACAATCATTTTGTCAGCCCCAATATTGACACAGGTATAATGCCACCTAGCTCTGTAGCGCCAGGCGTTGCAGCTCCCTGGAGTCAGAGCACCAAAGCAACATGCAGGAAAACATTCCTGTTTTGCCCCCTCCCCACCCCCTGCAACTAAATATAACAAACTCCGGGGCAGGCATGCTCCGAATGGGAGGAAAATTATTAGGGCGCAAAAGACGATGTGAGTGCAGGGCAATCAAAAATCAAGATCACCCCTGTCACTCTTGCCCTTGTTGCAGCACCCTAATTGCGGCACCACAATTCAGTCGGCAACTTGATCGGATACGATTAAGGTGTTTGTGGGGGGCAAACTCTTGGACCTTTCTTTCTTATTGCTTACAGGGATGCTAATCACTGCAGCCTCTTCAACGAGTCCCACATGAGCTGTGCATTATCAGCCCCATGCAGCTGCTGTAGACCCTTGGACACCACTGTATAGCCTTTATCTTCATGATGTCTGCCTTTTTGAAGTTCTGGATCCTAGTTGCTAATGCCTGACTAGTCTTCCCTGCCACCAGGAAGGATAACAGTTGTTGTTATATTCTTCCACGGATTCCTTGATATTCACGTTGGCGATGACCCAATCCCTGCTGAGAAAAAGGTCAAGGGTAACCTCAAACCTAGTACCCTGTTGGGCATGCTACTCTCGGAAGCAGTCCATGAAGGTGGACAGAAACTCATCTCAGCTGTGCAGTTAGCCTTCTTGAGATGCCAGTCTTTTTTGTTGTTTGTTTCTCTGTTTATAGTCCCCCGTCCTAGAATGCTCCCCTATCAACAACCCCCCTCAGCCCGTTGCCTGGCTTCTCCTGTGCTTAGCTGGCCAATTCCTCCATGATTCCAACCCCCATGATGGAGAGTTCACTTGAACCGCTGAACACAGATCCAGTGTTGGACCAAGCCTGGGTCACTGGTGCAAGGCCTACAAGGGGTCGTGGTCTTTCTGCCAGCCAGGATGATTTCCCATGTTCTCCAGGTGGAAGAGCAGCATTCAGTAATGTCAGCGGTGATGCAATGCATGCTTCTGTGTGCAGCATGCCAGATGTCTGCTTCTCCTCTGCCCACAAGTTGCATACCCAGCATTCTGTTTCCAAGTACACACCGGGCACCACCTCCTTTCTGGAGGAAGAGAGCAGTCCCTTGGATGTTCAGTCCTCTTCCCACCATTTTCTCTGTGGACCTACATGGCCCAGTTCCCCCACAAGTTGACCACCGTGGCAGGGAGTTCACTCAGTCTGTCGAACATGGATCAAGTCTTGGGCCAAGCTTGGGTCACTGCTGCAGGGCCTGCAAGGGGTCAGTAGTCATCCTGCCAGTCAGGATGGTTTCCCATGTTCTCCCTCTCAGAGGAGCGGTATGCAATGACGTCAGCAGTGATGCTGCCCACGCCCCCATATACAATGCACCAGACATCTGCTGCTCCTCCGCCCCCCACACTGTGGACACACCATTCTGCCCCCAGTCATTGCTAGGGGCCAGCATGTACCAGGCGCCACCCACTCCCTGGAGTAGTAGAGCAATCCCTTGGATGTTCAGTCCTCCTCCCCCCGACCCACCTTCTGACGCCCCAAGTTCAAGCCCAAACCGGGTTGTTAGCACCGCAAGTGGTAGCATTACCGCTGTGCTTTGGGGCCAGCTTTGAGAAGCTAGTCTGTACCCTGGAGATTGAAGTCCCCTAGGATCCCTACTTCATCCAGTTTGGCTGCTCTCATAATTTCACAGACCAGCTAGTCACTACACTCTGCTGTGCTGTTTGAGGACCTGTTGCTTACCTACCAGGTAAAGCATTTACACCCCCCCCACCCTTTCCCCAAGCTTGATCCAGATGGACTCTGTGAAATTATTTTCCACCTGATGTCCTCCTTGTCCTCTACAGTCAGTCCCTCTCACAAAGAAAGCCTCCCCACCCTATTTATGTGAGGCCTGTCCCTTTGGAATAGTCTGTTTCCCCACTACCCTGGTGTCCCAATCAGTCTTTATAGCGTCAGTCTTCTCCATAGAACCACACTCTTTGGTCTTATGGCCGGAAGCACTAGGACCCTGCAGGAGTTAGCACTTTTGGGGCCCACACACACACCACGTACATCCGCACAACACCAACATATGGAGCCATGTGCATCAATAGAATAAACAGTGGTGCCAGCCCTAATCACCTGTTTTTTTTGGTTTTTTTTCCACCTGCCGTCATGAGTACACATCTTTGAGGTACCAACAGAACCTAGAGGTTTGCCCACATAAGCCCCATAGTTTCTAGTTTGTGTTTACAGTATTTCATTTTTTTTCTCAGTATCAGGTATATGTTTTATTTAGCTGTTCTTGGCACTGACAGCTTTAGTCATAGATTTACAGATTTCTTACAGCCCTACCTTATTCAACAGCAAGTATGATCACTAACCATTATGTCAGGAAGGACTCCTGAAAAAGAAATTTCCTCTGGTAATGAGTTTCAGACTACCACTCCTCTCTGGGTGAGTGTCTCTGTACAAACAGACTCATGCCTGCGTGGATAGAAAGTTCTCCCAGAGTCATAAAAACATACCGTCCCAGCCATTTTCACACTCAGTATTGGGTTTTTGGGACTGTCCGACCTTAACTTCATCTTTGCACAAGAAAAAGAAAAGAAGACACAGGTCTTAGTCTGGTTCTTGCCACTCTGCCTTGGGGCCTTTCGGTCCACTACAGTAGAGAGCTGCCAGTGTCCCCTCCTTCATCTTCCTCGATTAAGGAGAACATAACATTGTCCTCCTTGTGCCTGTGGTGCCAGCACCTCCAACTCTGACATTCCTGCTTCCTGTTTTTTTGGGGGGGGGGTCTCAAATAAGTCCCAAAAGGTTGATGAACAGCTCTGTTGAAGCAGTGGCTCTTCTGCACTTTGTCAACATCATCCATGGTGCCAACTGGGCTGTTGGGAAATGCTTTCGGATACATTACCTGCTGTTCCTCATGTCTTCCTTGTCCCTCTGGGGCAAAGCGGGATACTTGGGTCACTTCATTGTACAGGTATTTTTGCTCTGTGGAGACTATGCTATTTTCTCAGGCATCAAGTCATATTGGGCATCTGTTGCCTAGCCTCCGTCCCCATACAGTCTCGCCTTTGGCATGGTTTCTCTCAACAGATGCTGGAATCTGTTTATCATAGATTCTGTTTGTGCCATTCCCTCAGTGCCATCTGGTGCTGAGCACACTGCCTAGCCCTCTTCAACAAACTTGATTCATCACATTTTTCCCTAGTAAAGACTATGTGGTGGGGCTACCTCAGTGCCCCCATGCTGTTTTCATACATATCTGTATTCTTTCAAAGAATTGTTTTTCTCTCAACTGGCATGTTTTCGCTCATCTTTTTTTTTTTTCCTTTCAATTCTGTTTGTCCACACAGGCTCAGGCAAGGATGTACCCCACATCAGTCACCTTTGATCCCCCCTACACAGCATCTCCCTCCAACCTCCCTTACTGGGAGGCTTGCTGCTTACCCTCTACGGTAGGTTCCCCAAGGGGAGAGACCAAGATCCTCCTTAGATCCCAGCAGAGACTTTCACTGGGGCATCATTCAGGAGGGAGAAGGGAGCATCACTCTGTTTCTGCTCTTGAGGGCTTTCCTCATTTTTAGTGTCCCCCTGGAAACGTGGACGTGGTCAGTACATGGGCATGCGTGCTCCCACACACGCCGCGCTAACTTCCGCTGTCTTCTTCTCCCCTTGCTGTGTGGTCCCGGCCAGTGTTCTGCCAGCCTCTGCTGGGTGTCACTTATGCGCTTGGTGTCTACAACCTCCTTCCCCCCATGGGACACTCATCCTACCTCCCCCCAGCTGTCCCTCTGATGCTTTGGGCTCGTTCCTGATCCTGGGTCATCAGCATCGCATTCAAAAGCACTACTGCAGCTAGCTGTTTCCACTCATTTTGAGTAATTTTTGTGCAAGTCTGCTTATTTTCACTCAACTGATTTTTTTTTCACTTTTTTTTTTTATTATTATTTGGTGTCATTTTTTCACTCATTTAAGTGATTTTTTTTTAATGCAAGCCCACTTTGGTCACATACTTTGTAGTTTTTCTTACAATGTGTGTCTTTTTTCATGCATCTTGTGTCATTTCTTGTACAAGACTGCATTGTTTACTCTTAGCTTTACGTAACTGGCATTTTTTTGATGTCATTTGTTTTTTTATCTTGCAAATTCATGTTGTTTCTCAAAAAATCATGCACTATTTTGATGCCTAATTTTCAGTTTTATACTATTTTATCACAAAAAATTACTATTTTTTTTTTCTGGTGTCATGTTTACCACAGCACACTGTGTAGTCTCTGATGTGCTGCTGACTATGGAGTTCTTCACCTGTGTGTGTATGGGTCTGCTGAGGATTGCTCTGCAGGTTCTTGGTGGACTATTTTCATGCCCCGGTCACGTGGTCTGGGGTACGTTGTTTGTTTGGTATGCCCTCCTGAAAATCCTTGGGGTCTCCCTTTCTCCATTTCAGCACCCCTGTCATCCGTTGACCAGCTGGTTCTTGCTTGCTTCCTTTGTTATGCTAAAGCCATGGAGTGCTTTCCTATGGGAAGTGATTTCTCGAGACTTGAACTACGGGGGAATTCTAACCCTAGTTTCCCCTCAGCTGTGGATCCTGCTTTTGCAGCTTTCTGTGGCCATCTGCCTGCCATTTCATGCACTGTTGCACAGATCATTCCGAGTCCTTCGCCTGTGGGAATGGCTCATTTGTGGATTCCCTATGGTCTGTCCTCTCCTTGGCATCGCCTATTAAGTTGCCAGAGATTTTTGGCTTAGTAAGGCTTCCCTGTAGCAGTCTTCTCTAACCTCTTATCGGCAACTTCTTGCCTTTGGCCCTTACAGTTGCAACTCGCTGTATCTTCTGCCTTTGGTTTGGCATTTGTATGTCTTACCCTGCAGGCTTCCTCTCATTGGAATGCTCCTTAGAGGGTCTGTTTGACACTTCATCCTCTCTCCAGAGGTTCCTTCATGAGAAATTCTTCTTTCTGACAATAGTTTAGTAGCCAGTGGTTTTCTGGGATCTCAGTCTGGTGCTCGGAGAACTAACTATAAAACTTTTTAAGCCGACTGTCACGTCTGACTTCTTTCCATCCTTGGATCACAGTCTTCCCTGTAGCTGTAACATTCAGCTTAGAGTGCCCCAAATGCAGTCTAGGTTGTAGATCATCCCTGTACAGTGGTCCTTGTTAGCTTGCCATTTGTCAGCATAGCACTGGTGTTTCTGCCTTGCTAGTTTTAGCTTAAACTTTGTCCAGTTAGGGGAAAGAGAAGGGGAAATTGTTTAACCAGGAAAGGCACACTAAGCTGAAGCTTGTTTCCAGGTGTGACCTGGGAGGGAGCACAAGGAAGTTAAGTGGCTTGCTCAGGGTCACACAGTATGCAAGTGGTGGCTCTGGGATTCAAACCCAGGTCTCCAGATTTGCAGGTCAGTGCTCTTAACCACTACGCTATACTGGTTAGGTCTTTCCTAGGGTCATCAGTTCCTTCTTCAGCCACCCTTAGTTGATGTCATGACAAGTATTACCTTTTCATTTAGTGAACAACATTATGGCACTGATTTCTTCTAACACAATAGATGCTGTCAGTTTCTTCATGGATCCGCCACTCTTAGTCCACAGTGCTGCCTTTGAGTGTATTCCCTGCCATTCCTCAGAGTACTTTCCATGTACTGGAGTATTTGCTAAGTTTGTTTATATCTTTTCTGCAATTCCCATTGATGGAATTTCAGTACCAGATTTCTCTTTTTATCTTTAGAGGTTCATTAGAACCCTTTGCAACTTCTTCCCTTTTCAGGGTTGTGTGTTTTTCTCTGTAAACACTTTGGTGGCTTGCCTCTGGTCCCTGTTACCAGTTAGATAGGGTGGCTACATAGCAATGTTCACTGTTTTTCAAAACATTATACCCTAGTGGTAGTGTAGGAAGCTTGCAAGGTTTGGGATGGCTTCACTGAAGGGCTTGCCCTATTTGTCCATCCTATTTTCTCCATCCTCACTATTTTGGGAGATTTTTTATTGCTGGTCACTTGACCAAAGAGTTGGCACAATGGAGAAGATGGACTCTAAAAAGATAGGAAAGATCTTCCAAGAGTCCATCTTCTCCATGTATTCCCACTAATGGATCTGAGCCAGAGGTGCTAGGACCCTGCAGAAGCCAAAACCTTTCTTGAGGGGGCTGGTGACACAAGAAAGCCCCGCGGTCATCACCACACTCACCCGCTGATATGCAGTGACACCAGCCCCCAACTGCATCAGTTCCTTTTTTTCTGTCATTGAGTGCACAGCAGCATCGCTGCTGTCCTCGTTTGAGCCAGAACTTCACTGTCTATGGGATGACTGTTCAGTTCTTCGGTTTTAGATTAAAATACACTAGTGTTTGTTTTCCTTATGGAAATGGCCATCGATCATCAAAGGTAGGGAGCCTGAAAAGGCAAGTTGCTCTGGCAATGGGTCTGTGTCTGGCTACCTCCTCTCTTTGGGTGGGTGCTCTGTCAATGGGCAGTCAAGCTCCTGGGGGGATGGACAGTCCTCCAGGAGTGTCAAGAAATAGTCCAGCTCCTGCACATGCTCAGCGTCAAGGTCTTTGCACCATTTGGCCTCAAGCTCTTCCCACAAAAAAAGGAGAAGAATAGGCACCGGTTGGGATCATCCTCTAGTCATTCTGCTGTGAGACGCTACACTTCTGTAGACCAAGGTACCCCCCCACCTGTTGTTTTTGACAACACTGGGGTTGTTTAGGCCTGTGGGGCGGAAGTCTCCATCCCAGAGACCCTCTCTGTCCAATAGAGGGAACTTCAGTGGGCAGTTCAGTCATTGTGCAGATCTTATGGAGCAGTGGGTGCAGCGTATAAGTTTGGTGGCACCTTTTTTGGGGCTGGTTCCTGGCCCCTCGTGGTCAGTTAAACCAGCAATGGCTTTGGTACTGTTGGAATTAGGCAGGCTACTGACTTTGACTCTGGCCTTGGTGTCGGGTCTGTCATGGGTGGTGCCAGTGCTGGCTCCACTTGTGGAGTTGTCCTGACCCCTCCAGGGATGAGGAAACAATGGTGCCTCTGCCAGTTCCTTTGTGGCTGGCAGGACCCTCGACATCATTGTCCATAGCACTTCTAGCGCTAAAGGATAGGCCCTTCAGGGTCTGCCTCAGAGACGATGTCACACCGCCCTTGGTGTCAGGGTCGATCCCTTCGGGGCCAACTCCAGGCCTGTTCTTGATGCCACCAACAGTACCATTCCCAAGATCCTACCCAGGGCTAAGTCCAGTGTTGCCTGTGTTTCCGAGGCCACAGCCGACCCTGTTGCCCTTCAGGATCCAACTCTACTCCCCTCCAGGGACAATGGGAGATGAGTCCAATCTGGAACACATTATCACTGATGGGGAGAACGAAGACTCATGCTATGGCCCAGAGAACCCTGAACAGGGTTCCTGTCACTGTACCTCAAGAGGATCTCTCTTTTCAGGCTGTGCCAAAAACATGCATTCTGTCTTAAATTTTGAGCCAGCAGTCGTAGACCAGGCTGGACACCTCCAGCTGAAGTTTCTTAATGTGTCTAATACCCTGGTCTGTCATGTTCCTCCCATCAAGCCAGCCTTAGAGACCCTCTAGGAGGCAGCATGAAGAAGGACTGCTACTGTGGCAGCTGTCTCCAAACAGGCGAATAGAAACTACACGGCTCCTAAGTGTAGGCCCTCATATTTTACTCAGCCAGTAGCTGGTGCCATTGTCATTTTGGCAGAAAATGACAAACCCATAGTAGCCAAGGAGGTCACTGTGTGCCCCGCGAACAAGGAGTCACCCAAGGTAGACATCATGGGCAAGTGGATCTGTGCCTTGGCTACTCTTGGCATGAGGATAACTAGCTACCAGGGTCACTTCTCTATGTACCAGTGTGCCCTCTGGTGCAAGCTAAACTCTCTGGCAGAGATTCCACCAGACACAGAGTCTAAACAGGAAATCCTGTGAAGCAAGGTATCAAATCTAACAGCCACCTGCTGAAAGTCTCTATGGGTACCTTTGGTGCAGCTGATCACTCCACGGCTGCAGGTAGTTGCATCAGGTGGCACTCCTGGCTGCGGACTGCTGGCTTCACCCCAGACATCCAACAACAGATCAGGAATGTGCCCATCAATGGTACCTATCTATTTGGACAGCAGGTAGAGCAATCTCGAGTCTAATGAAACAAGAACAACTCTTAAGACCTCCAGGCCATCTCCCTACAACCCACACAGGGGTAGAGGACAAGGTTCTTTTTATAACAAGCAGTCCATTCGATGCAAGGGCAGAAGAAGACCCCAAAACAGATCCCAGCCTCCTCAAGCCCGAAAGAAGGTGCAGCTGAAGGGACAGGTGCAAAAGCAGTTCCACCATCTGAAGCTTTGCCCCCAGGTCCACTTCAGCTGCCTAAGGAGGAACCACTGTTTCCAGGGGGGGGGCTCATATCACCCACTTTTACCATCAGTGGGAATTCCATCTCAATGGGCAAATTAGTTTTTAGGGTCATCCAAGAGTGGTACTCCCTGGAGTTGTTGGAACCCCCACACCACCACCACCACATTCACACATGGGACAATCCACCTAGGAGCAAATTTCCCATGTCAGCTCACACGTCCGATCTCCCAGCACAGGATATTGTAGGCGTCCTGAGAAACAGGGCAGTAGAAATAGTGACAGAGTAAAAATGGAGCAAAGTGTTATACTTCCATTAACTTTCTGGTACCCAAGAAGTCAGGGGGCATGTGCCCCATTCTCAATTTCAGAAAAAGGAAATAAGTACATGGATCAAGAAAATAATTCATGATGATTTCTTTAGGATCATTGCTATGTAACCTGAAAGAATAGAACTGGCTAGCATCTTTGGATATGTAGGACGCATATCAGCACATACTGGTGCACTGCAACCATTGTAGGTACCTCTGGTTCTGAATGGAGGAGCAACATTACCAGTTCCGAGTTCTACCCTTTTTTCAGCACCTCAGGTCTTTACAAAGTGCTTTGCAGTACTCGCAGCACACCTCAGAAAGCTAGGGCTGCAAGTCGTCACATACCTGGACAACTGGTTTCTAACAGGCCCCTCCAGACAGGAGACAGAGCAGACAGTGACCACTGCCTCTCAATTTCTGATGTCCATGTGAGTCCTGCTGTACCCTACCAGGCCTCAGCTGGAGTCCTCCCAGGTATTGCTGTTCATAGGAGCTGTTCTGGACATGGCCTGGACTTGGGACTTCCTTCCAGACAGCAGAGTATAAGCAATCTTGCAGATGGCATGCTTCATCACGGAGCACAGAACTGTGACACCTCACTCCATGCATCACATGCTGGGACTAATGACATTCTCAGTGTTTGCAGTCCCTGTGGCAAACCTGCACATGAGGATGACACATTGGTAGCTCAGTACCCAATGGTATCAAGCATCACACCCTTGGAACTACCTCATACAAGTGACCAAGCCTTTAGTTTGGTCCCTGAAGAGTGATCTATGGAGGAAAACCTCTTCCAGAGCTTTCCTTTTCCCTGTTGGAGCCAGATGTGACCTTCACCACAGATCACTGGGGTGGGGAGCCCACTGCCAGGATCTTCTGACACCAGAGATCTGGGTCTCATCAGAAACACATCACCTACATGTGCTGGAAATGCATGCTCTGAAAGCCCTACTGGATCTAGTCAGCAGAAAGACAGTCCTACTTCAGACAGACAAACAACAAGTCTGTCACATACTGGAGGAGCACACTCTTACCCTCTTTTCAGGGAGGCAGTGAGAGTGTGGGAATGGTGTCTGAGCAGGAAACCCTGCTCCAAGCAAGCTGTCTGCTAGGAGTCCAAAACTCTCTGGCAAATGAACTAACTCAAACAATAGCACAGCCTCACGAGGGGTCACTAGCACCAGACATTGTTCGCTATCCAATGAATTGGGAGCCTCATATATGGACCTTTTTGCATCCCCACACAACACCAAACTGCCTTGATTCTGCTTCAGAAATCCAGGACCTGACATTTTCTGTCAGGATGGATTCAAGCTGTAGTGACACAGTCTTTCTGTATGCATTTGGTCCACCCCAACCCTCACAAGTACCTCTGGTTCTGCATGGAGGAGTGACATTGTAAGTTCAGAGTCCATGTCAGGCAGCATGTCACCATTTGCAGGACAATTATAAATGGAATGCTATCCTGAACGAACCCTAAGGTGTAGCCTCCCTAGTCTTGCGGGACTTTCTCTGAGCTTGGTGCTCTGACCATTTAGTGGGAATCTATGGAGAAGATTGATTCTTGGAAGATACGAACATTATGTACTTACCATAACTGTTCTTCTTCTTGAATATCTTTTCCATAGATTATCATGCCCACCCACCATCCCCCAAACTCATTCCAGTATTGTTACGTTATGGTCTTCACCCCCTTCCCTTGGTTTGGACTGTAAATACACTGTTACTGGTTTGGTGGCCCTTCTTACATGGTCCCCCAGGGCTCTCTTATGCCCTTAGGTTAAGTGCATACGTTACTCATTAGATTCATGTTGCTCACCTCCTCTGTAAAAAGAAAAAAGATACTGAGGTGGTTGGGGTCTGCTGCCTCTGTATCCCGGCAGACATGCAGTGACACAAGCACAGGGCCGACCCATCTAACTAGTCCTTCCAGAAAAGTTCTGGCTCCTGTGGGATCCTAGCCCCTTTGGCTCAGACTAATGAGTGGTAATCTATGAAAAAGATATTAAGGAAGATCAACAGTCATGGTAAGTCCATAATTTTCCCTTACCATAACTCTTGATCTCTGACAGTTTGTTCTCCATAGTGTCACACTCGCTGCTCACCTTCCTATTGGACTCATGAGCTTTTACTGTTGATGTGTGGTTTATCTTCCATTTTTCCATCATGTTATGGGCTGTACTGGTCCTCTTGAGGGGGTTTAGATCATCTTATGTTTTTTTGTGTTCTTTAGTATCTTAAAATGTTTTTGCATTTTAAAAAAATGAAAGTAATTTGTTGTTTGATAGTTTTTCTATCTCTTTTCATTGGTAAAAACATTGCTGAAACAGCTGGGGACAGCAGTACTAGTTATACTGTTGTTGCATGTGGCACTATACATTGGTGCTGTGCCTGTGTTACATGCTGGCCCCAAAGGTTATAATTCCTGCAAGGTCCTAGTGCCTCCATCTCTAAACCCAAAGAGTGTGGCTCTGTGGAGAAGATACTCTAGAAGATGAAGAGTTATGGTAAGTAACTCTCTTGTTTTCCCCTACCAGTGCCGCTAAGTCCTGGTCATTGTGCTCATCCATTTTGCTGGCTGCATGTCTCTGTTAGCCTGCATGCAGTTGAGGATAGTTGCCCTTCTGTACTTCATCCCCCCCCTCGTCTCCTCTCCTAGCATTCCCCACTTCTGCTGTCCTTCCCTCTGCTCTTGGTAGTCCCCTGCGCCAGCACATCTGATGTTATCTAGTTTAAATGCCCCAGATAGGCTTTTTCATTCTCTTGGCCAGTACCCACACCACTTTCTGGGACAGGTGTAGCACATCCTCAATATTCAGACATTCTTTGCCAAAAAAGGACCTCCAGTTGGGTAGAAAAACAAAACCTGCCTCTTGCACCAGACACTTAGCCATATTTTAACCTACCTAATGATCTTCTGACGCTCCTCACTAATGCCTAGGACTGTGAGGATCTCCAAAAAGATTACTCTGGATGCCTTTCTCTTCAGCCTAGTTCTGTGAATAACCTCCTCATGTCTGTGGGACTTGTACTCCCTATGTTGTTTGTTCCAACATGAATGACGATGGTCTGCTCTCCCCCAGCTGTATTACTTGGCCCTGGATAGTACTTGTTCCACAGGCAAACCACCTTGTCTGAGCTACCATTCTGGTCCAACATTCCCCCCCCCACATCATCTGCCCTAACTGTGGAGTCCCTAGAGAATGCTAGATTCCTGCCCATCCCCCAGCCCTTTCCTTCCTCCTTTTTAGCAGATCAGGTTTCCTGGTACTGCAACTACAAACCTTGCACTCTGGACCTCGTATAATTCACACTAAGACCACTGTCTGGATATCAAAAATGTATTTTATTTGGCTTGTAGCCACACATAAACAACTGATACAGTGAACATGCAGCTAATATCTCAATGTTTTGTACCTGTGCTTGGTGCTTTATCAAGAGTGAATGCACAGACAAAATATGGTGACTTACTGTACATACATAAAACTCAGGCAAAATGTGCAGAATGTTTAAAACTAATTACATATTAAAATTTGTATTAATTACATCAAAGCTTACACATTATGTAGTGCCCCCTCTTGACTGTCAGTTGACTTCTTCATTTCTTTATTTCCTTGGAGACTCATATATGACATCATCTGAGCGTCAGTCATGTGGCAAAAGCTCCATGGTAACAATACACAACATAGCAAATGCAAGTTCAGAGAAACATAGAGCAGATCTATTGCAGTTTAGTTTCAACAACATTTGAGAAAAATGATAGCAAGTCCATTCTGTCATATAATCCTCTTCAACTAGTAGCTTGTAACTTGAATATTCACATTGATTCTTTCTGCAAGAGTTTTAAATCTACATTTGATGGCCAAGATGGAAAAAAGATGACCTCCCAAGGTTCGTTCTTTTTCTGGGAAAGATGAATTCTACGCTGTAAGCAGCTCTTAAACTCTTACTTTATATTTAAAATTTATTAAACTCATCTAATGCTGTAGTACCCAGAGGAATGTCTTGGCCATTTATATCAAAGAATTCTGGAAAACCTTAATGATGTTTTTTTAGCAACCCATTCGTTTCATTCCAAAACTTTTTTTAGGGTGATGTTCCTAGAATCATAAAGGTTTTTGTATAGTAATTCTTTCGCCTTCCTTATATTCTTCATATATAAATTCCGTGATTGGCGATACATTAATCAGTCCCCTTTGGGTATTAGTTTTCTTGGCATGTCTCCAAAGTTTATCAGTTTGGTTTTTCAAGACATATAAATTTGAAGTATACCAAGCCGATTTACTACTTTTTTTTTTTTCTTTTAACTGGTGTATGAAAATTGCATACCATCAAAAACTCTTTAACAAAACAAAGACCATGCATCATCAGTTGCAGGTACCAAGTCTAACCTTGACCAATCAGTTCTTTCTAAATCTAGCATAAATTAGATATAATCAAATTTTTTGTAAGATCCATACATGTCTATATTTTCATTTTCCACACTTTGTTCTTTTGCCCATATACAGTATATTAACTGGTGATCACTAAAAGAATCTGATAAAACCCCACTCAGTTTGTAATTATGTGGTCTATTTGTGAACATTAAATCAATTATATTTAATTGAGGTGAGTGTCGTAGTTAATTCAAGTAGGTTCAGCTATAAGTTGCTCCATACCTAAATGAATTTGTAAATCTTTTGAGCTATTTGAGGAATTAATAGCTATCCAATTAACATTAAAATCCCCTGCCAGCAGGATTTTGTGACTGGATCTATAATTTCACAATGCATCATGTAAATTGTTGAATACTTCTGCCCTAATCTTTGGTGGGTGGTACAGTCCTGCCAAGAGTAATGGAAGTACATAAGGGAGTTTAATCTCAGTACACAGAAATTACAGTCCATTGCACTTTGCTGTTAACTCAGTTCTTTTCTTAGTCAAGTCAGTTTTACCATAAATCATTGGACCACCCCCTTTTCTGTTACGATCTTTATGACAAATTTGGTATCCATCAGTACCAAGGAACCAACTAGTTAATTCTTGAGCTTAACCAAGTTTTGGATATATAGAGTAGTGGATGGGCAACTACGCACAATCAGTGTGTTGTGCCACCGAGGGGTACTGATTCCCTGTGACGCTCGAGAGGTCCATGGTAATCAGATCCCCGAGGTGGCACAACACACTGGTTGTGCACAGAGTTGCCCATCTGCTGTTCTATATAGTGTATGGCATCAATGCCTATTTCGAACCCTGCACTTTGTTTCAGTGAACTGGTGGTTTGGGGGGTACTTGAGGGTTTGTAGTAGGTTCAAACTACTGATAATGTGCTGCAGATTTTTCTGCAAGTTCAAGTTAAAAAAACAACTTCCAGCTTAATTGAATAAGGGAACTCAAGTTATGTGGCAGCATTCCAAGTTGTTCTGCTGCAGTAGTGACATCACTTTTGAACTGCAGCAGAACAACATAATGATGTCACTACTGCAGCAGAACAAGCATATAGTGTATGGTGAAACGTTATTCAGCATGAAAATCCACGCCTGCAATAGTGTTGTTGTGCTTCACTCACTCCGTCATACTGGCTGTTGTGCTGCACTAGGTACGTCATACTGGCTGTTGTGCTGCACTCAGTACGTCAGTAATGCAGCACAACAAAATGGAATGCTGTCTCGCACTTCAAAGCCGTCAAGAAGTGGCAACTGTTGCCTGCCTTGTCATCTCGCGGCTTTATGAGGAGACAGCAGCAGCAGACAACAGCGTAAAGGGGCTTTTAAAAAAGTAGTATCAAGCAAAGAACATCCGCAAAGCGGTAAATAAAATAATTACATCCGCATCCACCAACCAGCCACAATCCAACCGCGAATGATTTATCCAGGAGCAAGAAAATACCCGTACTAAAAAAAAATCCAGAGTAAAGCGTTTTGTAAACCTGTTTTAAAATGTTGTGTTTTCTTTGCACTCTAATCATAAGCATAACTGCCCATACACTATAAAAGATTGTGTATGAGCAGTCATACACATACTGGGTTATTCTTGAATCTCGCCATTTCCTGGTAACAGGAGACTTCTCGAGCTTCGCTCGGGGTCTACTGTTGCCAGAAGCTGTGATACAAGAATAACCGTTATATGACTGCTCATACACAATCCTCTATATAGTGTATGATGGAACGCTGTTCCGCATGGAAATCCATGCCTGTAACAGCATTGTTGTGCTGCACCCGGTGCGTCACGATCTTGTTGTGCTGCACCAAGTATGTCACCGGTGCAGCACAACAAGATCAAACGCATTCGCGCATGCGCAATTGAGCTTCCCACGGCGACGCGGAAGTAAGCATGCAGCTACAGATTCTGAAGTAAGTCGTATTTTTTTCTGATAGACTAGTTTGGGGGATCACGGAGTGCTGGTTATGGTTGCCCATACACTATAAAAGATTGTGTATGAGCAACCATATACAAACAAGGCAGTTGAGAGATCTCAAGGTTTCCATGGTAATGGACCTCTCGAGCTGCGCTCTCGAGGTCTCTGGTTACCACGGAAACCTCTCGATCACAAGTGCCTTGTTGTGTATGCTTGCTCATACACAATCCTCTATATTCCAGGCATGGAATTCCATGCATAACAGCATTCCACCATACACTATATAATGATCAGATCTGGTTTATAGCAGAGAAGCCACTCCCTAATTTGGTCAAATTTAGGAACAATACTTCTGGCATTAACGTGTAGAATATTAAATCCATTATTTATTAGACTCTCAGCAGAGGCTTTAGTATCAGTTGTACCTGGATTCAGGTGGATATCCCCACATAATAGTAAAGTCATGCAGTGCAGCATAGAGTTGCGGTCAGTTTGTTTTCTAAATAAATCTGTTTTGATGCTGCCACTTGCATCTTGCATCATAACCAAATCAAGAAACTTATTTTTCCTCTAAATCATACTTCAGAGTAAATTTTAAATTTTCATTTGTATTTTCCAATTAAGTTACAAATGCCCACAACTCATTTAGTGTCCTGTCCCATATAATTACTACATCATCGCTAAAACGCTGGTATAGCTGCACATCTTAAAAAGTGGGTTAATTTCACCATTTCTCACATACTGATCTGCACAGGTCCCTAGACAGAAATTCACATAATTGGGGGTTAAAGATGCTCCTTAGCATTCCCCTTGAGTTTGTTGGTACAAGACACCTAAAAACAAAACACATTTGAGGTCAGAACTTTTTCAGTAAGAGTCAAGAGGAATTCCATTTGCTCACTCATATATAAATCAGATGCTAGCAATGTTTTTCTTAGTGCCCAAAATGCCTTCAGTGTGTGAAATATTTTTATGGCAATATCCAGTATGACCAAATACCATCCTTTCTCTATATGTGTATCTTCTAAAATTTTTAAAACATCTGCTGTATCTTTTAAGTAGGACCCAGATCCTGCTGCCAAAGACTACATGTGTGCATCAATGTATTTAGCTGATGGTTCTGTTAAGGAACCTATACAGGACACAGTAGGATGCCCCAGGGGACTAAGAGGGTCACTGTGTATTTTAGGTAATGTGTACACTGTGGCTCTCACCAGGGATTTAACTTTAAGAAACTCATATGTCTTCATAGTAATAACATCTTGCTGCACTGCTGTATCAAGTAAGAGGTCAATTTCTTTTTTCAGAACCAATGTGGGATCACCACTCAATTTACAATAGCAAGTTGTATCATCCAGTTGCATACGTGTTAATTTTGGAATTCATCTACAAGCTGTTAATGGCCTCCCTTTCTCTACATGAACAGCTGACATATTTGGAGCTTTATTTGCTTTAAACATACATTTCAAATCCTTTTCACATAAATGGAGAAAAGTTTACACTATATTATTCATCGGGGACATGAATTTTGACTTCGGTTTAAAAGGAAGTAACATTTTAATATAGTTTTCCTTTCCTTCTTCCACAGTATTCGGTGCAACGTCACATTCCATAGTAAAAGAATGTAAAATGAACAAGTCTATAAATCTACACTAACATCAAATTCATTAGCTTGACAGGAAGGAATGAAATTTAACCCGTTCTTTAAGACCTGTAATTCAGTATCAGATTGCACGTAGTTTGAAAAGTTAATTACATTCATACTTTCCCTTTCAACATAGTCCACCAATAGTAACTGGGACATTTCTTGCCTCTCCCCCCCCCCCTCCAGTTCTGTCTTCTGAATGCTTGATAATGGTAACCTCCTCTTCTTCTGTCTTGTGCCTCCTCTTCTAGTTTGTGTTCTGTTTCCAGCTCCCTGAATCTTGCTAGTTGGAGGCTGCAGCGTAGATAACTGCCTTGTGACATCATGGCTGGGGGGGGGGGAGGGCTGTGCGCAAGGTATCGCCTCATCTTAAAAACAGGATAATGACTGCCCCTATGATTCTGATCCACTGGTGGCTGAAGAGTCTATATAAACACTTTTTTTTTTAAAGAATGGAATTGGGTTTAAAATGTCTCTGTTTTTATCTTTCATTCTAAAATCTGCCAAGTTCTAAAAACGTCCTTGTATCTAGCAAATTTCTTCCTTTTGATTGCATTAATTCTTCATCATTGTATTTTATAGTTTCTACATGAGTGTTCATCCTAGGCATCTCATTCAGAATATTCTTTTTTAGTGAGTTTTATCGAATAAAAATAAATTGCAGTACTGAAAATGACTACCAAAAACAACTATTCTTATTCTAAGGTTCCTAGAGAGGGGTTATTCACTTGATTGCCTCTTAACAGCAAAGACAAAAGCAGACAACAAAGGGGAGAGTTGATTCATTGTATTGTGTCAGTCAGTACAAGCGAGGATAGTAATAACCATGAAAAGGACACAAGGTTGGATTGTGTATCCACGTATAATGTGCAGTCTAAGAATATTGAAAGTGTCATTTCAAAGAATAAGTTTGTCCTGCAGTCACATTAGGTCCCTAAAGGAAGGTACACAGGAACATCCCCAATTTTATATAGACGAGGTCATAATATAAAAGA
Source organism: Neoceratodus forsteri (assembly GCA_016271365.2). Classification (NCBI taxonomy): domain Eukaryota; kingdom Metazoa; phylum Chordata; order Ceratodontiformes; family Ceratodontidae; genus Neoceratodus; species Neoceratodus forsteri. Next base: position 145,307,236 of record CM057453.1, read on the forward strand.
CAAAGTTGTGAATAGCTTTCAGACACCAACTATAAAAACATTAGACCCGAATGGTTGCCTACACCTCCTGTCAGCAACATTAGTGTTGTGGCCATTGTAAATTCTGTGAATTAATGGTAAAAAGCAACACTTTTAGGGAAGACTTTGTAGGAAACCATATCAGGTGAGGCAGTTTTTTAAACGCAACTTGGACTGTGTAGTATATGTAGCGGACTGTAACTGTGGAGGTCACTACATGGGAAAATCTTGCCGCAAACTAAAGGTTCGAATCAGAGAACATCTGATTAGCATTGCGAAGCAAGACCCAGAGAATGCATGGCAAACCACGTAAGAGTGTAGGAAAGGTCACTTATTTTTATTTATGGGCACAGACATTACTGTGCATTTCTGTAAAACTTTTTTATCTACATCTCTCGGGGGGGGTGGGAGACATGTAGATAAAAAAGTTTTGCACAAAAAAATCAATGTAGATATTCAAGTTGCAGGCTACTAGTGGAAGAGGATTACATGCTAGAACGGACTTGCTACCATTTCTTGGAAAGGTTGTTGAAACTAAATATATATCTGCTTTATGTTTCTCTGTAGTTGCATTTGTTGGGTTCTATTTTGTTACCATGGAGCTGTTGCCACATGATTGAAACCCTGATGATGTCATATACGAGTCTGCACAGAAATAAAGAAATGAAGGCATTAAATGACAGTCAAGAGAGGGCTCTACCCAGTGTGCATTGCGTAGATGTGATTAGTACAGATTATAATGATGTGGATTGTAACCATGGTAATAGTACAAGGAGGCACAAGAGTTGTGAATGATTTTAATTGATTTGTGATTAGTTTTAAACATCTGTGTGTTGTGCACAAATATTATTGTGTATGTAAATCAGCACATTTTGTCTGTACATTCACTCTTGACCAAACGCCAAGCATGGGCGCAAAATGTTGAGATACAGTATTAGATTCATGTTCACCGCATCAGTTTCTTATGTGTGGCCATAGGCCAAAGAAAATGCATTTTTTAAATCCAAATGGTGGTCTTAGTGTGAATTATACAAGGTCCTGAGTGCAAGGTTTGTAGCTGTGGTGGTTTGAAAAAACATTACCTGTGCACCAGCACTTTCCTCAGTTTTTGAACTGTTTTTCCCAGAAGTTAGGTTTCCCAGTGCATAGGCTTCCCCCATCAGTTCCAGTCATCTGTTGACCACCTGTAACCCGGTCAGCCAGATGCTGATACCTGTTGCTGGTGCCCAGTTGCAGTGATGCTCACATATGATCATGCCTGCCCCTCCCTTCTCCCGTTGGATCATCCTCCATCACTATTGCTAGGGTTGTAAATTAGTACTGTACTGTACATGTTTTCACAGCCTACCAGTTCATAACTGCAAAAAAATGCAGGGGGCGGACATGACCGACCTAGAGTCCCCTCCAAACTTATATTACTATACTGCATGAGGCAGGTGGAGGGGAGGACTTGCTTTGGCATACAAGTGGTGAGATTCTGATAAATTGAGAGGTTGCAGAACCTGAAATACTGATTGCCCAATACCTTGCAGAGCAGCCAGCTGCTGGCTAATAATTGGTACAAAGCACAAGATCTACTGAAATAATAGGCTGTTCTGCCTCGCTTATACCTGCAGAGGTCACTCCTGCATAAAGCATGGTTTCCCTCCCTAGGAACTGAGAGCAGGAAGGAATAAACAAACACAGTGCCTCTTACACTAAGGCTGCTGCAGGTTTTGCCAGTTTCAGATAATCTGCTAGTCCTTGTTATTCAGATCTGAGTAGGGTACAATGAGGGTTGACACTATGCTATGCTACATGACAGAGTTTACATGTAAATCATATGTGTCACAAAACTGTGACAGGTATTTTATAAAAGCTTTAAAAATCAACTTTATGTCTCAGTCATGTTCCTAACAGATTACAAGCAGTCACATTTAATGCTTCTTAAAGTATACTTAAGTGTTTTTTACAATAAGAATCACAGTTCTCATGAATGTGAACAACATGCATACCGCTGACAAACACTAGTTTGTGTCTTTGACATTCATTGACAACTGCGGTTAGTTTTTCTAAAAACAAGTAAAGAAATTGTACAAAAAAAAAGCTGAATGTGATCCCACTTAAAAAAATGTATTGACATGAACACAAATAAGTGAGAGCTTACTCTAGTTTTTAACTTTTCTACAAATTGTACTTTTTGTAATAAGTCAGCTGCATGCATGCTCTAGTGTGTAGCATGGTGTAATGCAGCATAGTTTGGTGTTACCTACATGTACACCCTTAATATGTGTTGCCACCAGTAATGTTGATCTGTTCCTTCCCCCAACTCTTCTCATGCTTGCTTCTCTGTTCGAAGGGAACAGTCAGCACTAAGAGCCCCACACCCAAGTGTGGGCAGGTCCCAAATTGAACTTTCTGTACAAAAACGTTTTTTTTGTTACTTACTGCTTATTGCAGTATAGTAGATTGTATCAGACTGAGTCAGCTGACTTTGCCGTGTTCGCCCAGGTCGAATACAGTGCTCTTGAACTTTACTTGGCCTGGGGAGGTCCCAGGGAGGACAGCTGGACCAGCAAACAAAAGATTATAAAAACTGTAACATGCACTGCAGGCTATTGAATCTCCCACTGCTGTAGCCCTCCTCTGATGCCAGCTGCAGGGAATTCTGGGACACAGAGTGCACACTGGGACCAGCCACACACCTCCTTGTTTTACCAGACTTGGGTGTTGTGTGGCTGTGGTGGCAGTATGAGGTGCTAGTTTTATGTCATGTGTTTTGGTGGTCATTTTGTAGACAAGCCGCATTACTTCCCTTTCTTATAATGCTTGTTCAAGCCCTGTTTTATCTGTTTGTCCCATCCCTAATACAAATTTGAAAGATCCTCTGAGTGAACCATAAGGCAGACTTTAACAGGTGTTAACATGTAAATGAAGAACATGCAGCATTCCTTGTAGAAACTTTCTGTCTTGTGTTCCTTGTTTAAGAGTAGTTAACATTCTCCATCAGAGTGGTGTCATTGCATCCTAGATGTGTTCTTTAAGCATTTCTCACAGCACCGAGAGAAAAAGCCAGCTGAACATGTCGTCAGAACTAATTAAATAGTTCCATCTGTCTATGGTTACACCATCATTGTCAAGGAATGCAGAGGAATTTTATGTACCGAGAATCTGTTAAAAGCATTCCAAACTTGTTATTGCACTTTGTACATAAAATTATTTTTTACAATCTGTTTGTTTGAACAATACAATGCAGTGTATCAATTCCATTTACAGGTACAGTCCGATTTGCTGTACCAATGTTGCTGAAATGTGAATAACAGATCTTATATATGTTATACTGTAAAATAAACTTTTTAAAGTAACTGCCTTGCCATCTCTTCTTTTCATTGAGAAAACAGCCACTGGTTTCTAGATTGCAATGTAACTGAATGACAGCTGATCAGACATGCATAGGAAGTAGAAACACAGAATTTGTCTGCAGACAAGGACCGCTTGGCCCACCCAAGCGATTGGAGATCTGAGTCCATGCAGGGGCTGAAACTTTTGGGGGGAAGCTCCACAAGTCCAGGACAGGTGTTGGTAAGTCACACTGATTTTCCATCTACATTTTCATCATAGCAAAAGACCTTTCCATGTATTTTTACAGATCATTTAGGTTAAGATGACCCCTTTATACTGCGGCCGAGCACATTTGTAACATCCACTCCAGCAGCCTGGTCTGAGATCCTAATTAATTTTAAGCCAGCTGCAAGCTGCTTCCCTACCAGGTGCATCCAGAGAATTACATTTAGACCCCATGTAAGAGTCCTGAACATTTTTAGGTGATCTGCCAGCAAGACATGTGGTGTGTCTGACTCTATAGAGCCTGCCCGCACAGATTTCCTAACTCTTAACACTAGCCTGCCTGCACTGTGATTTCCTTGTTTTTATCTCCTCTTTTTTCTAAGCAAGTTAATACCAGTACCGATTTGTAAATTTTAGCAGAGAATAATGTCCCCCTGCCAAATGATTGTCACGACAGTTCCAATTCAGTCACTCACAGATGAGCCAACCAGTATGACACGTCTGTGTTCTTCAGTTGCCAGGGTTAATATGACTGATGGCGCCAGCTTCCCCGATTTCTCCTGCATGGTGCTAACTGCTCGCTTTCCACATGTTGCCAGCTTTAGCACACACATAATCCACCTTCCCAGTGCTGAGGTCTTTGATCTTGCAAAGCAAAGTCCTGTCCCTGATGTTCCTCACCAGCAGTTCTCCCGAGAACCTCCGACTGCGATGAGTGAGACATAACCCTCCCACCCCACAGCATACTTCGGTACGTAAAGGCAGGGGGAGGGGATCTAACAGAAAAGCCACCCCAAAGAATACACGCATGCAGAGACATTAAAAGCGGGTGAGGGGGAAGGAATAGGAAGGCCAAAGTTGTTAGCGGCTTGAGCAGGGGAGGTCTGAGTGGAGGAGCGCTAGCCAGCACATAAGCAGTAGACGACAGCTCAGACTGACAGGCTAAGTCTGTCAGAATGAAAGGAATATGAAAGCACAAGTTCTTTTGCTGATTAAGAAAGTCACAGACTTCGTACTTGGGGATTTTTTGTTCCCTGCCATGCAGATTGCTCCCCAACTACTCAGTGGTTGTGTTACTAAATGTTTAGAGGTGCTGTGAGAGATGTCATATATGGTGTAAGAGCATCAGCTTGCACAGTTTGAGAGGGAGGACTATGGAGGGAAGCCAAGTGGTTCTGCCTGCCACAACTGTGCGAGATGTTATCTTATACCAGAAGAGACATCTGTCATAGCACTTACAAACTTACTACAGAATCGTTAGTGTTGCCTGGCGTGGTTAATTGTAAGTTTTACATTCCTTTTTTATTTTAATTTAAAAAGGCAGTGTAATGCTTCTCCATCTCTGAAGTGGAGCACTCCACTTTAACACTTCGGTATGAGATGACAGCTGTACATGGAAGAGACTTGGTGGTTCTGAATGCTGATTGGCTGAAATCATGTAGGTAATTAATGATGCTGAGTGACTGTACATTGTTCAGCTAATATACCCCTGCCCCCATGTATTTTTTCCTCTAGGAGTCTCTTCTGCCTGCCTTTGATATATTCCATGCTACCTGCCTCCAATACTCCTTAAAGGAGATAGGAAATTATTTTTCTCACCCCAGGGGTCCTTTAGCATCAGTAACAATAGCAGTAAGCTGCCTAGGTTGAGCTACCTCGGAAGTGGAGATTATGGTAATGTAGGGGCAGAAATAAGGTTTTGGCAATGGGGAGCCAAGAATAGCTCCTGGTCGTCGACATTTTTTGGTCAACCAAGAGCTACTCAGGCTAACCAGGAGCTATTCGCCAAAAAATGAAGAAAAATGTAGTTGTGTTAGAAAACAAAAATATTTGTTTTTTTTTTTTTTTTGTTTGTTTTGCTTTGGCAGGGATAAAGAGCCAAGATTAGCACTAGGCAAAGCAAGAGTAGTACTAGGAAGAGAGAAAAGAAAGCAGAAGACCAGATTCAGGCCAGAAAGTCAGGCAGAGAGCAGAATTTTATAGAAGTCAAGCAAGCAAAGAACAACAGTTGCCCAGAAATGCTTCTGGGAAGCTTTTAAACTTCACAAAGACAGTCAGACTCTCATTTAATAAAGAATATTCCAACTGTGGTGTGATATTTTTTGTGTATATTGTAATTTTACACATTTTGTGTAATGCATGGTGGTGGTTGTGGGGGGGGAGTCCAGTAGTTTAAAAACAGCAAGTATCGCAAGCAGCTAAAATTCCCCACAGGTTATTGTTCTTCATCAGAATTTTGTTCCAAAGGATGATGGAGGTCCTCCTCATTCTCGCTTTCACTAGATGACGTGATGTGAACCTCCTCCACTACTACTTTGCTTTTGCCTGCTGTTTCGGACTTGTGAGGTTTTGCTCCCAACCTACATTTTGTTTTCACAAACCACTGTTTTACTGATGGTGTACTGCAAAAATCTTGTGGTTCTGGACCCTCCATGGAGATTAAAAGTAAGTCAGCTATGGTGCTGGTCTTCAGGTTTGCCCTCCAGTCCCAAAAAATCCTTTTCATAGCTGAAAATGCCCTTTCTAGTGTGGCATTTGATATTGGATACACAAATACTATAGCTATGACATGAAGAATGTTGCTGAAGTATTGAGATTTTCTCTGGAAGATTACACACCATACCTCAAGGAATCAGAGTTGCTTGTGATACTTGGTAATATTCTGTTTCAACAGCTAACATTCTGTCATTGCAGTATGCACATAGCATCCATTCTGCAGCAAGACACGAGAGAAGTGGTTAATAAGAAACTGGATCTTCTCATTTCCAAGTTCCAAATGCTCGGGTCAATGACCATGCCATTCTTTAACAATGGGTCTTCTGCGAAACCCAAGAAGCGCTGGTTGAGACAGTCCATTACACTGTTTACAATCACATCACGTTCCTTTGCAAGAGCTAAAAGAGCATCCCTTATTTCCCCTTGGAGCTCAGTTTCTTTAAACATTGCTGTCCCAACCTCATTAATAACCACTTCTCTCCTGAACTTGGCTAGTGTGGTTCCATCGTGTGCCGTGAGATTTTCTATTTCCGAGAGTACTGTACTGACAGTATCCATTACGATTGGAAGGGATACGTGTGCATCCTGGAATGCGCGGGAGACAGTTGAAAGACCTGTGAGTATGTCAAAATAGAAGTGTGAGAACATCAGAAATTTAACTTTGCATATCTGTTTTCTAAATCACTTAACTTTCGCCTTGTCTGCTGCGGGAATATCCCATCTGGTGTCAGACACAAGCTCATCCCAGTGACCCAGTATGCTGCTGTAATTATGAAGCACAGCATGGAGAGAGTCTTTTTTATGTGAGAGCCATCAGGTTCCTTGTGATTTTTTAAAGGTAATGCAGGTGGTCTGATTGGCTTCCACAACTCTTTTTAACTCGCTCTAACGTTTTGGGGAGTTCTCATAAAAATAGAATATTGATATTAATATGCTGTCAATGATCTGTGAAAAATAGGTGTTGTTAAAAGCATCTTTAGCTGCTAATTCAAGCCTGTGAGAAACAAAGTGAATAGCAAGAAGCCATGGGCACTCTTCTTTCAACAATGTCATCAAACCCTTATTATGTCCAAAGTTGACAGACTCACCATCTGCTCCTGCACCAATGCAGGATAACTGTTTTAGGTCGCCTGTCTCCTGTCCCAACAATTGTGAGTATGCAGAAGTCATTGCAGACCTCAGACCGCTTGAATCACCAGAATCAACATCAATTAATCCTATAAACTTCATAGTAGGTTGCCCATTTTCAAGAATTTTGACATACACAATCTCCTTCTCCGTGGTGGTCCCGTCAGTAGTCCCATCCATAAAAACAGAATGATATCTGTATGGTGTTGCTTCTCCTGTGAAGTGACTCACAGTTGGATTTCTTAAGTGATTGACAATAGCTACGATAAATGTGGCACATGCATTCTCATTGGCATAAGCTTTGCCAAGTTCTACACAGTGTCTCTTTTCCAGTGATAGTAGTCCCTTGAATTTCAGGAAGGGGTCCTCCTCTTTAGCAATGAAGTAGGCAACATCAAAAAGTTTCTCTAATTTGTACAGAGATTTTTTATTCATTTTTAAGATACATTTTTCAATTTTATTGCCTGAGGGCATACTATCAGGTAAAACAGCAGCCACTGCTTGTTTATGGCCTTCTGATACAGCATGCCTCTCACAGTTAGTTTTTTTTGCATTATTAGTTCCACTGATGTATGAATCCACATTGCTCATTTTACTGGCTCTAGTTGTCCACTTTCTGAATACATTTGCTTTCTCTAGACAAAACTTGCACCAAATTTTAGTGGCAATGCCATCTTTTGCATCACATTGTAACCATGACTAATCTGGATTGTCCTTTTGGCACTGCCTCGAGTGCACTGTGGATACATGACAAGAATGAGCTTGTTTTTTCTTTACATTAGTTATGGTAGCAGCTGGAGTAGAAGTTGTACTATCTGGTGGTGTTATGGTCAAAGACTTCAAAGAAGAGGAGGATGGTAATTGTTCCGTTGCATCAGGTCCAGGCTGCTTGCATTTCCGAGAAGCACTAAAACCAAAACATAGAAGTGACATGATGACCATCACGAGAAGGAGATAGGCTACGCTTATATGTAATTGTAATTAAGAAATTACTTATTTCAGTAAGACCAGAGGAATGGATGAACTGAGATGTTTGTTTCAGGTCAAGTAAAATAAAATGAAGAAAATTACTTTACTGTCTCTCTTTTTTTTAATACAACAGCACTGAGCAGGGATATCTCACCAGGCTGAGGAACCTCAGTGCTCACAGGGTAGTACTGTCAGTGTCAAGAGACGTCAAACATTTGACAAAGTGTTGTTTTTTTTAATGCATGAAATTACAATAAAGCCAGCAGGGCTTGACTTCCCAAAGGCTAAGGTCCCCTAAAACATGCAGGTAAAGAAAACCACAAGGCTAAGGAACTAGATTTTTTTTTTAAATCAAGGTACAACAGTCAACAAGCACTGACCACAAGGCTAAAATGAACCTTGTAAAAAGTTGTGCCTGCTGATGCTAGGTCCAGGGGCCAATTAGCCAAGATTTTCTTTTTTTAATCAAGGTACAACAGTTAACAAGCACTGACCACTAACCTTGTAATGTAGTCGTGCTAATGCTCACAGGGTCCTGGGACCACTAATCAAGCTTGATAATTATTTTAATCAAGGTACAACAGTTAACAAGCACTGACCACAAGGCTAAAATGAACCTTGTAATTAGTCGTGCTAATGCTCACAGGGTCCTGGGGTCACTTAGACAAGAAGAGATTTTTTTATCATGGTACAACAGTTAGCAAGCTGACCACAAGGCTAAGGAACCTTGTAATGTTGTCGTGCTAATGCTCACAGGGTCCTGGGACCACTGACTAAGCTTGATAATGTTTTTAATCAAGGTTACAACAGTTAACAAGCAGACACAAGGCTAAACTGCCTTGTAATACACACAGATACACAGAAATGTGACGGCAGACAAAGGCACCACGGCCCATCTAGTCTGCCCAACACCCTACCGCCCCCTTCTGTTATGCTTTCACCCTCTTTTCCCAACCCCTTAAATCTATACCAAGCCCTCTTGAACCCCTCCACCGTTCAGCTGCCACTATCTCCTCCGGCAGCTTGTTCCAGGCCTCCACCACCCTCTCCGTGAAAAACTGCCCCCTGACATTACCTCTGTATTGCCCACCTTCCAGTTTGAGGCCATGTCCCCTCGTGTTCACTCCCTTCTTCAATTTGAACAAGCTGTTACCCTCTACCTTATTTATTCCCTTCAGATACTTAAAGGTCTCAGTCAGTAATGTAGTCTTGCTAATGTTCAGGGGCTCCTGGGACCACTAACTAAGCTTGATAATTTTTTTAATCAAGGTTACGACAGTTAACAAGCAGACCACAAGCAAGGCTAATGAACCTTGGCTTATACTAAGTCGTGCTAATGCTCACAGGTCCAGGGACCAGTTAGCCAAACTAGAAATTTTTTAAGCAAGGTACAAAAGTTAACAAGTAGACCACAGGGCTATTAAAGAACCTTTTTTGTTTTTATCTGGGTGTCAAGAAGAAAATACACAAGGCGAATACAGGGCACCTTTTTGAAGTGCTCACAAGTTCCTTGGACATCAAGTCAAATGTTCTTTTTTATTTTTTTTAGGTAGTGCAGGCTGGTATCGAGAAAATATACAACCTAATCTTAAGTGCCCCTTAACAAGATCTCACAAGACTGTGTCATGTGACCTCAAGCTAAAGCTTTCTTGTAAAATCATATATTATCTCCCCTGGTTTAACAAGATTAGAATGTGCTCACAGGGTTGGGTCTTCAGATGCTCAGGTGCTTTAAAATTTACCTAGAGTTTACCTAAAACTTGTACTCAGAAACTAACTGCAAAGTGTTTATTTTCAGTCACAGCCTCAGTCACTTGGCAATAAAATGTCTGCAGCACAAATGGTTTTAGTGTTATAAACAATAACACAAAGTTCTGTTGTTACAAATTATTGTATCACACAAGTTAGGCTTTTTGAATTAAGAAAAGCTTTAGGTTTACACTACTTCAGAGTCAGTCTAGCAGGCTTTTGTTATGTGAAAGACCGTTTTTTTAATCAGATCTCTACACCTTCCCCTGAATAATTCAAGATAATTTCCAGAAAAAAAAAACTAGCAAAAACGGGTCAGTTCTGATAAATGAACATGTTTTAGTGCTCAGTAAAACAACTCTGCTGAGCTTGCTCCGACACTCTCGTTTTAGTTCTTAGTAAAAAAAAAAATCTGCTCACTCCCACTACCCCACAAAAGTAATTTAATACAGCTAAGTTTTCTACAAAACTAACTGAATAAAGGGAAAATTTCAAAATCTTCCAAGGGCTGGTTAACTGTTGTAGCACTATTATGAGTGCCTTTCTTTAGTAATATCTCAAATATTTCAGTTTCAAACTGGATTTCTCAGTGAGACTGTATTACATATGTCTTCTCTCTCAGATCTTTTTATCTCAGATGATACGAGGCAAGTAGTTGCCTCTTCATACCACACAGATTTGTCCAGCCCTCCGAGCACATTGGCTGAAAGATAATGTGTAACAGGCAGGTTACCCAATGGTCTGCCACACATTATCTTTAACCAGTTAATTGGTACCCGATTGGTCTTCTTGATAGGCCATCATGTGATCTGAGGATTGTTCACTCGTGACCAACCTGCCACTCAAGTTAATATGGGGTGGCCCCAAACTCTGTGTATAAACATTTCCCCGATCCTGAGATGAGAGTCAGGTGACAACACACAGAGTTCAGTTCACAGTAAAAGTATTTAGGAGCAGCCTCAGAGTGCACATATGCAAGCTAAAGCAAGCAGCAACCTGAATGGGCAGCGGGATCTGATTTTTCGCCAGCAGGGTATAATGACATCTGTGGTCATTTATGGGAACAGATAGCTTGTGGTGACTGAGATTACTTGCACCCTCACATGATGAAAGGTGGTTGATTGGGGGGGGGGATGGTCAGGCTCCCGGTTTAAGGAAGGAGCCAGTATCACTTCTGCAGATCTAACGTTAGATTGGGGGGGGGGCACTCAGGCTCCAGGTTGAAGGACTGTGTGACAGGCTCCTTTCTTCAGTTACCGGCTTGCGAGTTAAATGCCTACTTCAGTGTGCCAGTCAGTGAAAATTGTGTCAGTGGTTGTGGACTCCACCCAGTGATGGTAGGATCGAGAATCCGAAGTCTGATCAGACTTCTGATTCTCAGTCCTACCAATTTGTGGTTGATTGCGGCAGCCCATAACTTTACTTGCTGGAGTCCACAACCGCCAACACAATTTTCACTGACTATGCTGCCAACAAAGAAATTATCATGCTGTCTGTGTTTTAAAACTTGTCAACCACAGATGGGACTACTCAATTTTACAGCCAAAAAAGTGGAAGCTTACTGCTGCATTATCGGGTTACTTCTGTGCCACGCTCTGCTCTGTATATTCCATGCTGTGCTGTTTGGTTATTTCCATGCCCCTTGCCCGCCTTCCTGCTCTGTTTGGCTAATCAAATCAGCACTGCAAGCTGAGAACTGCCTCTCCTCTATGCTCTGTGGCAGTTCGTTATGCCCCCCCATTCTCTGCTCATTTTCTCCACCCTCCTGCGCTCATTCTAATGGGTTCTCACATGACGATTAAATACTTCCCCGTCCTTCCTCTTGCTTTTCCAGCCCACTGGTCATTTTAACCACTCCCTGCTGTAGTTCTAAACCACTCTCCGACTCCCCGCTGTAGATATTTATCAGGCTAGTGACAGTGCCATCAGCGACGCCTCTGCTTCAGACTGACATACTGAAGAAGGCACTTAAATCACAAGTAGGAGAGCTAACTGGTGCCCAGTGCCTCCTTATTTTGACCCCTGGTAATGAGTAAAATGAATTTGCCAATCAGAACAGAGTTAGAGGGTGTGCTGAGTGGAGCTTGCCCAGAGGGTACTAGAATTTTTCTCCACCCAACTGAGCGACGCTGCCTCTGAGATGATCTCTTTCTGTTAGTGGTTAATGTTCTTCAGCGGAAACCACATTTTTTGCATACTTTTACACAGGTTTTTACCTCCTTAGTTCGCTGTTCTTCACCACGAGGGAATCAACCGCAAACAGTTCTTTTCCCTATTTGGGAACATCATTTTACAGGTTTTTATGACAAATTGGCATGTCAGAAAGGATTGGACCTACAGGTTTAAAAAATTGTTTAAAGTGCTACAAAATAGTGGGTAAAGCAGACTGCCACGATTTGTGTCTCCAGTGTTTAGGTCCTGATCACTATTGTGAACTTTGCTTTAAATTTTGTTTAAAAAAAGAGCCAAAAGACTGGAAACCATGGCTTCTTAGTCTGCTTCTGCCCTCTTCAAGAACTTCTGAAGAGGGTCCTCTTCTCAGTCCAAGCCTAAAGATAAGCCCCCTAGGGACTCTACTGAAAATAAGTCTAAGAATAATGACAATAATGGTAACCAGCCAAAAACAAGGCATGAAGAGTAGGTTACTGATTATGTGCCTGCAAAAAATAAATTTAAAGAAAAACATATCACTGCCCCACCGCGTTGAGGCAAAGGGATACTCATAAAGAAAAAAAATCAAAAACAAACAGACTTGGAAAGAGATTTGCCCTCTGCTGAGGAAATGGCTAAGGCTTTGTACCTTTATCAAACTATTCAAAGCATGGGCACCATTTTCAGTGCCCCTTCTACCCCAGTTAAACCTCACAGTCCTGCCCCTCCTTATGGGCCATGCTATTATTGTGGTGATGGGGATGATGATGAGACAGAGGGCCAGCCCTTAGAACCTGATGTATCCCCTGACCAGGAGTTCAGTACTTCCCCTAATGGTAAGGAGGATTTTCCTCACTTTTTACTTTTCTGCAAGGCATGGTGGATGCCCTGAATCTTCCTAGCCAGGAGACCACTGAGGAAGAGGAGGATGAAGACTGTAGAGAAATAATGGATCTTTCCCTCCAAAAAAGATTGTTCTGCCTATCTACAAATCTCTGAGAAAGACCACAACGAAACTGCTCCAGACCCCTAGTTCTGCCCCTGGAGTGGTAAAAAGATTGACAGAAAATGTCAACTTGCCAGAACTGATGCTGAATTTCTGTTTGTGCAGCCTAGTCACGAAGGGGTGGTGCAGGCTGCGGCGTGTGACAAAGCCAAAGGCCCACTTTCTTCACAGCTACCTGAAAAACAGTCCAGGAAATTGGACTCTAAGGCTAAAAAATCATACACTACAGCCTCCTTGCTCCTCCGCCTGTCCACTTATATGGCATATGTTGCTAAATACCAAAAAGCTTTCTGGAATTCAGTTCTGGCCATCCTACATCAGAATTCAGACAAGATGGTGCAGGACTTGACAGACACAGTAAAGACTGCTTTTGAGGCAACAAAGTATCAGTTCCACCTGGCTGTGAACAATAATGATACTGCCTACAGAGCTATGGCCCAGGCCCTATATCTGAGGTGCTTTGCGTGGTTGAGAACCACAGATCTTTCTTTGGACGCTCAAACCAAAGCAATGGACTTTCCCTGTGAAAATAACTCTCTCACTGGAGACAGGACAGAAGCTTACATGAAAAAGGTGGAGGAATATAAGACCACCTATCAGAGTAATGCTGTCAAAGAGAGGGCCTCTACTTCCCAATAGCCCCAATACAAGAGAAACGGAGGCAGAGGCTACTATCCTAGGACATTTTTCCCCATGCTAATGCCCATGGACTATTCCCAAATGAGAGGCTTTTTCAGGGGAAGAGGCAGGAGAAGACAGAGAAGAGCTGCTACTACTCCTGCCCCCTACCACCCAGTCCAAACCCTGACTCCGACAACCAGGTCGCCTCCCCTCTTCCAGTAGGGGACAGGCTCTCTCAGTACCTCCAGGATTAGACTCGCATTACAACAGACAAATGGGTGCTGGAGGTAGTGGGCAAGGGGCTATCTTTGCAGTTCAAAAAGTTCCCACCTCTTCAGGGTCCCACAATATCAAAACCCCTAATTCCAACAGAAAAGTTGCTGCTGGATTTGGAGGCCAAAACAGTACCGTCTGCAAAGGTAGTGGAGAAAGTTCCCTTTTCGCAGTGGGGAAAAGGCCTCTACTCAAGATACTTCCTCACATTAAAGAAAAATGGGGAGTGGTGACCTATCCTCAACCTCAGGTACTTAAACAGGCACAGACTGAAACCAAAATTCAAAAAGGTCACTATCAACCGAAATTCATTCTCTACAACAGGGAAACTGGCTAGCCTCCCTGGACCTCAAGGACTCCTACTTTCATATACCAATAAGGCAGTCCCACAGAAAGTTCCTGAGATTCAGACTGCCCTAAGGACACTACCTGTTTGCAGCTATGCCATTTGGCCTCACTTCAGCCCCAGAGTATTCACCAAGTGCCTGGCAGTGGTGGCAGCTCATCTAAGGAAACGGGGCATTTCAATGTGCCCATACTGGGACTACTGGCTCCTGGTGGGCAAGACCCCATATCAAGTCAGAGAGGCTGTCAACTCCACAAGACAAACCCTGCGCACTCTGGGATTTCTCATCAACAAAAAGAATTCCCAGTTGGTACCAACTCTGCTCCTAAATTTCATAGGAGTACAACTGAACACACAGCAGGGCAAGGCCTTTCTACCAGCAGACAGGATGCAGAGTTTCCGGTCATTGATGAACTCATTTGTCCAAGGCCAGCCAGACATTTCCTAAGGCTTCTAGGACATATGGCCTCCATGACAGCTGCAGTACCAGGTGTAAGGTTTCAAATGAGGGACATTCAGTACCACTTGCGAGCACATTGGTCCCAAAAAAGGCATTCCCTGTCAAAACTGGTACCAGTCACCAGAACACTGCTTCAAGCTTTGGATTGGTGGAAGGAAATAGACAACCTGTTGGTAGGGGACCCCTTCCAGCTTTCATGTCCCACATAAATTCTAACTACAGATGCCTCCCTTCTGGGTTGGGGAGCTCTTCAAACCCCAGGAAATCTTACTGTATTCTGACTTCCGCAGTATGGTCTCATCATAAGACTGCCCCAGAGCCAAAATGGTTAATAGAACCATTGCTAATCATGGAACGTCAGGCTCAAGCTCGGTTTTCAAACCACTGTCCCTGGTAAACATTCTACAACCGTCAGATTCTTTACTCCGCTTGCCTAATACAGACGCCTCGGAGAGCCCTCCTTCATTTTCTTGAAGATTTTATTTTGTCGGTTTTCTGAAGTAAAAATGTATTTCTGTTTGATTTTAAAGCATTGCCCTTGAGTTTACAGGTAGATTAGTCTAGATTTAGTGTTATTCTTGGTTTCTTCTCAGTTCTTTTAACCTGGAGGGAACCGATTATTTTTTTTATAATTTAACACTTTTTCTTTTACTTTTAAATCCTTTTTGAGTCCAGTTGATTATATTGTGGAGAAACCGGGGTAACTCTTGGTTTTTCTTCGGTTGCCAAAGCGACTGTCAAAAAAATAAAATAAATTTGTTTGTGTGATGGCCTTAGACTCACTAGATCCCACTGTTTGGAGGTTTGGTTGGTATGTCACTACCTAAGAAAAGAACCAGCCCAACGGGTATTCAGCATTGTACGGAGTGTGGGGAACCATTTGCTGAAGCAGATCCTCACTTAATTTGTGTTCTCTGCTTGGGATTCGATCACTTAAAGCAGATTGTGATATTTGCAAAAATTTTCCTCAGTCGACGCTGGATAGGCAGTTGAACTGACTGAAGGAAAAAATGTCTGAGAAAGCTGCTGACCCAGCTATGAAAAAAGCTTCTACTTCTCAAAAGGAGAAATCTAATGAATCGAGTGAGCAGCCCTCTGACCAGGGTGATGGTTCCTCAACAAAACAGAGAACTGCAGAAACTGCCACTGAACCGGTAAGTTCTGCGAAAAAGAAGAGAAGAGAAAAGAAAAGCACTCCGCTAAGGAACTGCAATCAATGGTTCCAGCGGCTCGTACCGCAGAAGCTATAGTTGCTTCCATAAGCCTTTTACAGACATTGCAAAGCGGCACTGCGGTATCGGTTCAGCGCCTCAGTTCGCAGCTGTCGGTTCCAGATTTGGGTTCCCTCTCAATTCCCGGTTCATTGGAACAATCAACTGATATTTTTCCTGAGGAAGACGATGATTATGATGATGAAGAGGATGACTTTGGAGAACCCATAGAACCAGAGATTTCTGCTGATCCCCATGGTGCTGATTCACCGGATAAGGCAGTGGAAAATTATTATTCTACCCACTTTGCCTTTATGAAGCAAGTGGCACAGACCCTGGTCCTCTTCACTCAGGAGTCCAAAGAGGAGGAAGAGGAGGAACCACATATATGGAAATGATGGATGTTCCAGCAAGAAAGAGGCTCTTGTTGCCCATCCACAAACCCCTCAAAAGACGAGCCACAAAAATCTTGCAGACACCAACGCCCATTCCCCCAGTGGACAAGAGGATGGACATGAAGTATTGGGTGGCCAAATCAGGAGCTGAGTTCCTTTTAGGGCATCCTAGCCATGAGGGAGTGGTTCAGGCTGCTGCTTGTGACAAGGCAGGCATTGTTTTGGCATCACATCCTCCTGAGAAGAATTCCAGGAAAATGGATTCCATGGCCAAAAAAATCATACCTGGAGGCTTCTCTAGCCATCAGGCAGGCTACCTGCATGGCTTATGTATCCAGGTACCAGAAAAGCCTGTGGAACACAGTGCTTGAGATAGCCAAGGCATGTCCTGGACCTATGGCATGTGACCTATCTGAAGCAGCTAAGAGGGGCATTGAAGCCTCTGAGTGTCAATTTCACATGGCAGTGGATGCCAATGATATTGCAGCCAGGCAAATGGCTACCTCAGTGTCCCTGAGGAGATTCGCTTGGCTGAGAGCAACTCATTTGTCTCAGGATACCCAGGCAAAAGCACTGGATTTTCCCTGTGAGCCCACATCCCTGTTAGGGGAGTAAACTGAGGCTTACATGAAAAAAATGGATGACTACAAGGTAGCTTACAAGAGTGCTGCTGCCAAGGAGAAAGCAGCAACACCCCACAAATTCCAAGGAAGAGGAAGGGGGTAGAACCCATTATAGACCCTTCATCCAGGCACAGATCCTGCCTTCCTACCATCCCCAAAGGGGGTATTTTAGAGGCAGAGGCAGAAGGGGCAGCAGCAGGGCTGGCCCCAGTACTCAGGCTAGTGCTCGGGCTAAGCAGACTTCTTGAGAAGTCTGCCAGGGTCGCCCCCCCACTCTCAGTAAGGGGCAGGCTGGCTCACTACCTCCAGGCCTGGGAATCTATCACCACAGACAAGTGGGTCCTGGAGGTAGTAAGCCAGGGTCTTGTTCTCAGTTTCAAGTTTCTGCCCAAGTTGAGAGCAAGACTATTCAGACCTGCCAACCCATCAGCGGCATCTCTGTTAGAGGAGGAAATAGCCAAGTTCATTCAGGACCACGCAGTAGAGCCTGTTCTATTGCCCCAGAGGGGAAAGGGTCTCTGCTCAAGATACCTCCTCACTCTAAAGAAAACAGGGGAGTGGCAACCCATTCTGGATTTCAGATTTTTAAACAAACACATGACAAAACCAAAGTTCAAGATGGTCACTCTGGCTACCATCCTCCCCACACTAAGACAGGGAGATTGGTTGGTATCCCTGGATCTAAAGGATGCCTATTTCCACATTCCCATCAGGCAATCACACAGAAAGTACCTCAGGTTCAGATTTCCATCAGGACACTACCAGTTCAGGGCCATGCCTTTTGGCCTGACCTCTGCTCCAAGGGTGCTCACCAAGTGCCTAGCAGTGGTGGTGGCACACCTAAGGAGGTGGGGGGGTCTCAGTCTTCCCATATTTGGACGACTGGCTGGTGGTAGGACAGTCTCCTTAACAGGTACAAGTAAGCATTAATCACCGACGAAGGTGGCATCTAATGGGGAGTTAATGCGTGGTTGAGACCGTTGTGGCACAAGGCTGGAGGCGAGTCACATTGTGATCCAACCGCGATAACTCATGATACTGCCGAGAGATCTTGCTCTTCTACATGGACATCAGCATGGTTACTATGGACTACACATCTTGCTACTGATACAACAGAAAAGACTACGAGACTGACATGCTGTGCTGTGATTTTAATGTTACTTTCACATTTTTCAACAGTACTGTGTTACATACAGATGTGCTTCTTTTTGATTTTCGATGCACTGAACTGTTCTTTATTTGTTTACAATTGGTGCACATTTCAACGATTTCTGCTCGGGTGTTTAATCAGTATCTGAGCTGGAATGACTGTGATTCTGCCGCTTTTGTTCTTTACACAGTGTGTGCGTCTCTCATTTGCATACCGCCAGCGTCATTTGCTGAGTCCAATTTTTATTTCTATCCTGCTCACCCTCTGTTCCCCACTACTGGTTTCTTTACCTTTTGTGAGTTTTCCCGTCTCTGTGCTATGGTCTGGGTGTCTCACTCCTCCTCCGTAGTTGGGGTTTACCATGCCGTGGACCGTGAAACTGTTGAAGTTAAATGCATTGCCCGATGTCCTACCTGTGGCTCCCTGTTTCCATGCCCCGCTTCCTCTGTCTGTCACTATTTGTGGTCTGGAGTCATTCATTGTGTGACTGTGTCCTGGTTTCTCTTCAGTGTTTCGCCGTGCTTCTGCCTCTGTGTTTCTGGTTACCTTCTCTTGGTCTGCCATTTCAGGATGTTGCTCGCCGACATTGCGGTTTCTCTCCTTTTCACTGTCTTCCGGTGTTTCTCCCTTTCTCCCAGGTCTCTCATTCCATTGCAGCCCTGTGCTAGTCTGTCCAGTTTCTCACTCTGGTCCTCTCTGTCTCTTCTGTGCACTGCCGTGTGTTCCGTTTCGTCTCCTTCTCACTCTTCAAGTAGCTCATCTTCTGGTTGTCTTTTATCACCGGTGGCCTCCTGTTCTTGTCTCTGTCTCTTGCTACAGTCCACTATTGTGCTCTGCGCTCTCTTCTGTATTCCTGATGTGTGCTCGCTCTCACAACTGCTTCCTTTCTCTCTGCTTCTCATGCTCGCTTCCACCACACTATAATTTCGTGGTTTGGGTGCCGACAATATGAGAAACCACTTCTCTCTGTCCCCTTGGCTGGGCGCCCAATAATTGTGAATACTTGTTTCGCACCTATGTCAAGTGACAGACATAATTTCTCGAGTCGCTACTTCAGGCTGTGACAGCATCTGCACAGCTGTGCTCCTTATGCTATGATTAGTATAACGCCTGCTCAGCCCTGCCTCCTCAGAAATTTTAGCCATCATATCCCCCAGAAAATTCCTACCCATTGGCTGTCTCGAGAACCATATTTCTTTGTGGTCTAGTAGTCTCTGAGCCTGCTTTATGGGATGGAGATAGAAGGCAGGAGCTGTCTTGGGACACCTATTGATGTACTCCTTGAACATCGCTACAGGGCAATCCTTCGATTCCCTCTGTGCATACAGGACGCCTCTGAGTGATTGTTCATTTCATCTGGTCTAGAATGGTTTTTGGTCACCTCAATGAACGTCAAACTAATATATTCTTGCCCTGTTTCGTCCTCTGCTATCTCAAAAGATTTCTGCGTGAGCTCTCTTAACCCTTCCCTTCCTCTTCTTGCGAGCCCTAATTGCAGCTCGAACCACAGCCTCTTTACCAACCCTTGAGCTGTCTCATGGGTCCAGCTTTCGGCTATCTCTTATTTTACACAAGTCTTCCTCTGTTATAGCAGGGTGGTGTTTTGCAGTATCTTTGCCATGCTTTCTATATTGTTTAATCACTGCAACAAATACATTATTGGCAGCTTGAAACTGCACATCACTTATTATTTTCATATTTCTTCTAACCTCAAGACTATTTATATATCTGTTCAGCCCTGCTCTTATCCCACAAAAAGAGCTGATGCTATATTGGTCACCATCCTCCGCTTGTACTGATGCGTAAAACTCTCAAAATTCCACACAATTTCTCTGCTGTCACCGTGCCTATATCTACAGACATATTCTTTGATTTCAACCAGTCTGAGAAGACGTTACAGGACCACTGTGTGTTCTTCGCTGTGTTTGCCTCCACTTTTTTCCTCTCAAGCTCATCCAGCTCTCCTCATGATATCTCTATGTGTCTCTTGGTCTCTGATCTCTCTTCTCCAAACGTCTCCAGTACTTCTTTGAATCCCTCCACGTCCTCTCTCTCCTCCACTATCGGTTCCAAATGCTTGACTTTAGCGACTTTCTTCCTCCCCTCTCTGTCTCCTCCTCATTCACATACTCTACTGACATCTCCCACTGTACATTCTCAAATTTCTGTGCCTTCTCCAAACTCCTTCTGTATCCATTCATCCATTTCCATTCCTCCACATACACTAAATGCTACTGCCATTTGCTCCATCTCTGCGCTCACTACATCCGTCTTTCTGTCACTACCTATGTCCCTCACTTCTATTTCTCCCCCTTCTTGTCTGTCCTACTCTCTTGCTCTTCCCACGGTGTGTTGCTCTTCTTTTTTAACGTTCACAGCTTGAAACACTGCTACTTTCATTCTGGTGGCTCGTTTGTGTAGTTCAGAAGCAACACGGCATTATCGTCTCATATAGTCAGAATAGGCAATACATCCACAATGTACTACATAAACAAGCAAAGGGGCACAAGATCCCCCATGCACAGAGGCCATGAAGCCACGAAACCTAGCTTACTCACTAGGAATCTCCCTCTCAGCAGTCCATCTTCCAGGGAAGGGCAATGTCATCACAGGTGCCCTCAGCAGGATTAATCAGAACCACCATGAGTGGTCACCGAACAGGCAGGTCCTGCAGGTAATGTTCCAAAGATGGAGCACCCCAGAGGTGGACCTTTTCACAGCCCCAGACAACCACCAGCTGCCACTGTTGTGTTGCAGACCTCCTGCACTGGGCACAGTGCCTCTAGATGCACTACTGTTGGATTGGACAAGGAGGTTCCTGTATGCCTTTCCACCATTCCCCTTGCTGCTCAGAGTACTGAACAAGCTCAGAGTTCAACCAGCAACAATGATACTCATTGCTCCAGACAGGGCCTGGCAACCTTGGTACTCACTGCTACTGACCCTATCCATCTTCAGGCCAGTCTCCCTCCCCAGGAGGCACAGTCTTCTGACTTCCTTCCAGGGCAGAGTCCTATACCCCAACCTACAGTCCCTCAGACTCAGAGCGTGGCTCTTGAGGACTTCGAGTATGCTGACCTTCACCTCTCGGAAGGGGAATTAGAGATCCTTAGGGTGTCCAGGAAGTCTTTCGATAGAAAGGCTTATTTGTCCAAATGGAAAAGATTCTCTGTCTGGTGTGGGCAGAAACAGATAGCTCACCACCAAGCTGACTTGCCAGTAGTTCTGGACTACTTGACACATCTGCATTCCTTGGGCCTGCAGCTTTCCACCCTTAAGGTGCACCTGTGTTTAACAGAGCTCATCTGCCAGAGTGTTCTGAATCCCTGGCAGGTAGATTGCTTGGAGCAGGATCCCCTGCTCCAAGTACCATTCCCACACTCTTATTGCCTCTCTACAGAGAGGGTACGAGTATGCTTCTCCTTCCTTGCTGAAATAATACATGACAGACTTCTTGTCTGTCTGGAGCAGAACTGTCTTTCGGCAGACATAGAACGCTAAAGCTTTCACATCATACAGAACTGCCCGCATCTCCAGCATGTTGATGTGGAGATGAGTCTCAGATGGGTCTCGGACACCTTGTGTGCAAAGACCCTGGCAATGGGCTCCTTACCCTAACATGGAGGCATCTGTGGTGAGAATGACTTTTGACTCCGGCAAAGAGAAGGGGAAGCCCTGGAGTAGGCTGTTCTCTACTCACCACCATATTAGGGACCTCACCAGGGGTTTGGTCACCTGAATGGGGTAATTTTGAGGGTGTGGTATCCAGTGGGTTGTCCGTGTCTACAGCCATGCCAGAGGCACTGTGAACACTAAAGAGGCTATTAAACCCAGCATGTGTTGAATGTGGGCTTGCAGGGTCTTGCATTCCATGATGTAGCATGCAGAGGGGGGCGAATGTTGCGAATTCCGCTTTCATGGAACTTTAACGAAATTTCACGGAATTTTCTGAATTTCTGCCATTGGCAAGATCCAAATCTTCTGAATATGTTTGGTGGATTTTCACTGTGTTCAATGGAATTTTTTAGCTGAACTGCAGAAAAATGCACATGAACTGCGGAATAACAGTTCTGAGTAATTTATTTCCACAGTGTGATTAATTATTCCGCAATACATGTAATTATTCTGCAGTTCAGTGATCAGTTCTGCGGACATTTGTCTCCACAGTTTAATAGAATAATCTGCAATTTATACATTTATTCTGCTGTTCTAAGTCAGAATTTCTGCAAAAGTTGATAATTTGATTTCCGCACTTTCGCAGAAGTAAAATCCCAATTTGTGAAATTCCGTGACGGAAGTTTTTTTTTGCACACCTCTAGTAGCATGCCATTTGCAGAATGACTCATAGTCTGCTTTCTGAAAGAAAGGCCCAAGCCTAGGTCATATCCAAAAAAGCTCCTGGGAGTGTTCCAGCTGAGACTTAAAGGGTTCAGCAGAACTGCCATGCATATTAGGAACTGAAAGGCAGTGGCCACTGCCTGTTCTGTCTCCTGTTTGGATGGGCTTGAGATTAGCCAGTAATCCAGGTACAAGAAGATTTGGAGTCCTAGCTTTCTGAGGAGCACTGCAAGCACTGCAGTACACTTTACAGAGTCTCACAGCACCATGGAAAGCCCAAAGAGGAGGACTCTGAACTGGTAGTGTTACCTCTGCACACAAAAACAGAGAAATCTGTGGTGGCTGGGATGCACCAGTATGTGCTAGTATGCATCCTGACTATCCAGAGATGCCAGGCTGTCCTGTTGCTTCAGGTAGGGTAGCAAAGTGCCTAGAGAAATCACCTTGAGTTTTTCTTGATCCATGAATTTGTTCAGATTTCTGAGGTCAAGAATGGGGCACATTCCCCCTGATTTATTTCGTACCAGGAATTAGTAGGAGTAGAACCTGCTGTTTCATTCTGACTCTGGCACTATTTCCACTGTCCTGTTGTTGAGAAGACGCACAATCTCCTGTGCCGGAAGCTGTGACATGTGAGCTGCAAAGGTGGGTTACCTTCTGGATGGATAGTCCGAAGGGGTTTCTGTTAATTCTAGGGAATACCCTTCTTGGATAATCTTGAGGACCCACTTTTCCATCAAGATGGATTCCCACCGATAGTAATAATGGGTCAGCCGCCCCCCACTGGGGAAGAGAAGTCCACCTTGGGCTGTTGAGGCAGAATTGGATCTGGAGCTTCAGACAGTGGCACTCACTGTTTTCAGTGCCTGTGCCTTCAGCTGCACTTCCTTTTGGGGTTGGGGAAGCTGAGTTTTATTATTCTGGGTTCCCCTGCCCCTGCCATGAAAGGACTCCTTGTTGTGAAAAGAGTCACATCCCCTGCTCCTCTTTGGGTTAACATTCTGGTTTCATTAGACTCTTTAAGGAACTGCTTCACCTGCTGTCCAAACAGATAAGTGCCATCAAAAGACACATTCATAATCTGCTGTTGAACATCTGGGGGGAAGCCAGTAGTTCGCAGCCAGGAGTGCTGCCTGATGCAGATACCTGCAGCTGCAGTATGAGATGCTGCATTTAAGGCATCCATGGAGACTTTGATCTGGTGCCTGTTAGATTCAATACCTTGCTTCACAGCTAGCAGCATTTCTTGTTTTGCCTCCGAGTCTGGCAGAGCCTCTGTCACAAACTTAAACTTGTTCTAGAGGGAGATTCAGTACCTTGTTTCACAGCTAGCAGCATTTCTTGTTTTGCCTCTAAATCTGGCAGAGCCTCTGTCACAGTTAAACTTGTTCCAGAGGGCATACTCATACTTAGATAAGTGACCCTGGTAGCTAGCAAGTCTCATGCCAAGGGTAGCAAAGGAATAGACCCACTTGCCCATGGTGTCAACTTTATGTGACTCCTTGCGCATGGGGTGTACTGTGACCTCCTTTGGCACTATGGCTTTGTTATTCTCCACTAGAATAACAAGGGTATCAGCTATAGGCTGAGTCAGACACACTGGTTTAGTTTTAGGTATAGTGAAAAAAGAAGCTCTCACTCAACCTCTGAAAAAATATATACGCCAGTGGTGAAAATTATAGCAGTGGTAATTTATTGAATCCACTTCCTTAATAATGGTCAATTTTCTGTATACTCCAATGTTTATTTCATAATGTAACATTTCAGATTATACAATGGCAAGAAAATTTCCCCATTCCTGATTGGTCAGTGTGCATCTGGCACAGTGATGTTATTGAGCAATAACATCACTGTATAAAGTGCAGGCACACAAGTGACCGGAGAACACTGAAACAAAACCCTCCCTGCCCATGCAAGCCACCGGGAAGCGAACAGTCCCTGAAGCCGTCACAGCCAGCTCAGCCGTCGCCCCGACAAACACACACGTTCCCTGCCTAACTGCCTCGGTCCTTCAGGTATTAAACAAAACTGCAAAATTCAAAAGAAATGGCAGCTTTTACTTCCCTATAGCTACCTTGCTCTGTGAAAACACGCGTACACGGTCATTTCCATGCATTCCCATTTCAAATCCTTTCTTTCTCAGCAAACCCACACAGTTTCCCTATTTCCAAAAAGCACTTTCCCAAAATTAAAATAAAGAACTGTAACTCACAGATTCCGACTGATGTTCAGTTACCGAGCGTAGCAGGAAACCGGAAGTTACCGCTCGACTCTGTGCTCATCTGTTGTACTGTCCATCTATCCTTCATGGGGGAAACAAAACAACAATTTTCAAGTGCTTCCAGGATAAGCAGTGGGAGCACACTCATTAAAAGCTGCCATGTAACAACAGCTATGTTTGGGGGTTACCAAACCAGGAACCATGCACAAAAAAAACACAAAATTGCCAGCAGCACCACCTACTGAACTACTTTTTCTTTTATATGCAAAGTATGCCTGTCATACAAAAAATAACACAAATATTACAGGTTTTTTTTTTTACCTTTTTAATATTATTTTAAAATGAACTATTGTATAATAGCAATAAGGCACTCCAAGGTGTGTGTTATTGTGCAATAACATCACTCCTGGGGTGGCAGAAGCACTCGACTTCACCTCGTGCTTCGACACACCCCAGGAGTGACGTTATTACAAATTAACACACACCTTGTCGTGCCTTATTGCTTAAACAACAAATATTCCTTCCTTAGGGAGCTTTATTAATGTAATCACCACTTCAGGCTGAATAGCCAACTAATTTCTAAAAGCCAAAGAAAAAACAATATTTTATACTTTCTTTCTCCCTTTAGAGAATCACGTAAATACTAAAAACTACTGCTTCAAATGCACAATAAATAAACAGCCTTGGTTGGAATGTAAAATATGTACCTATTAAGGTGTTGGAATTAAAAATACCTCCTTCTTTTCTGACCCGGTCGTTTTTCTGATACATGGGCAGCACCCCCAGCCCCACCAACATTTTACTCTGGTCCCACCACTGAGAAAAAGTTTATTAACCTATATTTGCTGGGACTTATACAGAGTTCTTCTGACACAGGTGTGTTCTTCCTGTTTGTTTATTGTGCACTTGAAGCACAAAGTCTAGTGAAGCCATTTCAGAGATGTTTTATGTATTTATTGTATTTATTTACTGAATTTTGTTACCCGAGTAGGCCCACTGAGACTGAAAGTCCCTTATTCAGGGGCAACCCAAAATAAAGTAACAGGTAACAAAGTAATTCACAGCAGTGACACAGTATAAAGAAGATGTCTGGACATTACAGTAGTTGTTAGCAAATTATAACAATAGTACAAGACATATAGAAGGTGAAGTAGAAAATATAATATGATTAGGCAGCATAACCACTGGGTATAGATAACATAACAGTGTAGAACAATGTGTGATATAACAGTGATACCTTGTGTGTTACATTGATCCCTCCCTGTACAAAGAGATTTTCCACTGTATTTAAAGCTGGATAAAGTCTTACAGTCCCGAGTATCAGAAGGAAGGTTCTTCTATGTTGTAGGAGAAAACCAGGCAAAGAAACTGCTACCAATCTTTGATTTGGGAACCTCCAGCAGGATACTGGATGGAGAGCAACGAGTTCTCCTTAGTGGCTTAATTTTTAGAAGGTTTTTCAGGCTAGGAGGAGGGGTACCATACACTAGCATGTGCGTTAGACACAGTGCAGGAAATTCCAATTTACATTCAAGGGGGGCCAGTTAAGCAGGGAGGCGACCTTACAGTGATACTGTCTGCTGGAGACACGTGCAGCGAACCAACCGATTTTGTCATATAAACGTTTGAGCTTACTGAGCTCCATCTCCCTGACAGAGCATAGCACTGGACCGCCATATAGTAGCTTACGTAGGAGGATACTGTTAGTGATCGATAGTCATGTGGATGGGATGAGATAGTCTTTAATCCAGAACATAAGCTCAAGCTTCTGATGGATGGATTTTTTACAGTTGTTCAATATGTGGCTTGAAATTTATTTCCAGGTCAAGGTAGACACCAAGGTATTTTGTGGTATCGGCTGTCTGTATGTGAGAGACAGATATGGAAATTATATCAAGTAGATTACTTGTGTTTACACCCAGCTTCCTGGAGCTGAACAGCATGGTCTTATTCTTTATGGAGTTCAATACCAATTTATTCCTACCAAACCAATCTTCAACCGTCCAAAAGTCCTTGGCTAGACCTGCATTTAAAGAGGCAGGATCAGAATGACTTTTGTATAGTACTGTGTCATCCATGTAAAGGAGCACCTTAGCACCACCACAGTTTCTTTCTTTCTTCCTTCCTTCCTTCCTTTTAAAATTGATAACCTGGAAAAGCACCATGAACAGAAGCTCATTTCCAGATGCAACCCAAGGGAAGGGGCTACCAGACAAAGCAAATACAACAAAGGTACAACAACGTACAGAGAGTATACATTACAGTTGGTATTTACAATAGGGAGTCAAAATAAATACAAACAGTATTTACATTGGTATGTACAGTGAGTCTCAGCAAAGGAAATGGAGAATAGCCATGCTGAGGTAAGTGAGGTCTAGGAAGGAGAGCAAATGCAGGCAGTGTTAGGGGTTGGTCTGAGTAAGTGCTTAAGAGTGGGGAAGGAAGGAGAGAAGCAGGTATGGGAGGAAAGGCTGTTCCAGAGTGAAGGAAATCTATAGGAGAAAGATAGTTTGCCAGATGAGGTGCGGACACGGGGGAGGGAAAAGGTGCGGGCACAGCCCGACCGCGAATTGTAGGGTGAGGGAGCAGCAGGAGTAAGGAGAGAGGCAAGGTAGGATGGAAGAGACCCAAACCAGTATTTAGAAATGAAGGCAGAGCAATGAGAGGAGCGCCTCTGTGAGAGGGACTGAAGGGAAAGGGAAGAGTAGAGGTCACAGTGGTGGGTTAAGGGGGGGTTGAAGTGAACCTACAAAACGCATGAAACAGAACTTCAAGTTTGGCAAGGGAGGTGGCTGGGGCTGCACTGTAGACTATGTCTGCATAATCTAAGGCTGGGAGGATACATTTAACTAAGAGATCACATTTTACGGGAAGGGAGAGGCTGGCCTTATGATGGTAGAGTAACCCAAGTTTAGGGCGCAGTTTGGTGTGTAGTGCACTGGTAGGAGGATAAATCAAAGGAGGGATCTAGCCAGATACCCAGGTACTTTTATGCAGGAACATTGTCCAGCAGAGTGTTAGCTGCTGAGGAGAAGACTGGTAGGGTGGGAAGCCTGGCAAGTTTTTGTTTGGAACCAAAGTTCATGGTGACAGTTTTTTTGGTGTTCAGTTTTAGGTAATTGTCATTGAACCAAGCTGTAACTGCAGAGAGATCACGTTGAAGGGAGGTTTGGATGGATTGGGTGGACAGGCCACTCAAGAAAAGGATGGTGTTG
Source organism: Neoceratodus forsteri (assembly GCA_016271365.2). Taxonomy (NCBI): domain Eukaryota; kingdom Metazoa; phylum Chordata; order Ceratodontiformes; family Ceratodontidae; genus Neoceratodus; species Neoceratodus forsteri. Next base: position 145,335,152 of record CM057453.1, read on the forward strand.
TCCATGTACATATGAATATTAGCATGGGTGCACACTTAGGGGAGATCATTAATAAAGAGGAAAAAAAGAACAGGCCCGAGGATAGCTTCCTGGGGCACACCACAGAGGATGGGGAGTGAGGAGGCTAGGACATTGTTAATTGAAACAGATTGTGAATGGCCAGTTAGATAAGAACTGAACCAGGACACTGAAGAAGGGGATATGCCAATGGAGCTTAATTTATAAAGTAGGAGAGGGTGTGAAACAGAGTCGAAGACCTTAGCCAGATTGATGAAAATAGCTGAGGCGATCTGGCCAATATCCATAGCAGAGTGAATGGCGTTAGTAAAACAAAGAAGAGAGGAGGTGGTCGAATGGGATTTCCTGAACCTTGATTGGAACGGGGAGAGGGTGTTATAAGTAAGTAGGAAATTCTTGAGCCTTGAGAGGATTAGGGATTCCTGGACTTTAGTAAGGGCAGGGAGAAGGGAGATTGGGTGGTAGTTACCAAGGATAGTGGGGTCACCACCATTGAATGGGGGGAGGACTGTGGCAGACTTCCAGGCTTTGGGAACAGTGGCTGAGGAGAGTGACATATTTAGAATGAATGTTAAAGGGGTAACAATTGCAGGGGCCGAGATTTTGAGGAGCACAGGGTGCAGACCATCAGGACTTGGCTTGGTTGGGTTGAGAGATGTGAGAGCTCTCAGAACTTCAGATGGTAAAATAGGAGGTAGCAGAAAGCCTAAGGGCTGCGAAGGGGATTGTGAGGGGGTACAGGGTGGAGAGGTGGGGGGCCCTGGCAGGTCATAAATGAATTTTATTTATTTATTTATTTATTTAGCTTTTGTTTACTGGGTAAGTACACTAGACAAGTATTATGCCTATTGTCAGGAACGACCCGGGAGAATACAGCATAATGGTACAAAGACAACATATCAAGTACAGGTTGACAGCATGGGCAAAATGAGGGGGAAGCACTGTGGACACAACAGCATAATAACAGCAAGACAATATGAAAGAATACAGTGGGCACATATTACAAAGAAGTAGAAAGCAATGATACAGCTTATGGTCATTTGGTTACAAGTAAGATAAATCAATAACATATAATAAGGATACCAGGTTAAAAGATGGGGCCAGGGACTGCAGGCCAACAGTTCTATCCAGGTCGGGTAGAGGAAGTGGAGTGGGCCGGGCAGCAGTAGACTCCGGGGAGCCCTATAGGAGGCTGAGAAGCCCTGGGGAGGCTGGGACAGTCGCATGCTGAGGCTTGTTTCAAGAAGGCCCACATAGATTTTCGGAGGCACTGATGGGAGGGGGCCAAGCAAACGGACTCTGGGAGGGAGTTCCAGAGTTTAGATGCACACACAATGAAATCCCTAGCTCCCATGAAGATTCATGTGGCAGGGACTTTGAGCAACCCCTGGGCTTGAGACCTTAGCGAGTAAGGGGAAAGGTCAGCAGGTGGGAGAAGCTGGGCCAATTCCAGTGGGGTACCCATTCTGATCACCTTGCCTGTAAGACAACCTATCCCAAAGTCCAGGTATCTGGCTGGGGAGAGCCACCGGAGTTTATTATAGAGCTCACAGTGATGGCTGAGGCGAGGAGCTGCTAGGACGAAATGGCAGATATTGTTGTATGCGGTGTGCCACCTAGTAAGATGAGTCTTCGAGGAACAAGCTAAAATATGCAGACCATAGCTAAAGGAGGGAAGGAGGACTCCTCTCGCTACCGCGAGCCTGGCCGCAGGTGTTAGGTTATACTTGGCCCTGTAGGCCAGTCCCAACTTGCAGTTTACTGTTCTGCAGGCTGTAGCGATGTGACTTCCCATGTCAAGTTGGGGGTCTAAAGTGACCCCTAAGTATTTGACCGAGTTCACCATAGGGAGGGAGGGAGGAGCCGTCCGGATTGATTATGTTCAAGGGGGATGTGGATGCTTTGATTTTGCCAGTAGAGCCAAATAGCATAGCCTGGGTTTTTTTTAGGTTCAAGACCAGTTTATGATCCGTCACCCAGGTCAGGACCTGATTAAAGTCCTCTGACAGGCTCTTGGTAAGAGTGGCCATGTCACTGGAGTGGGCCAGTATCACCAGGTCATCGGCATATAGGATGGTACTGCAATTTGTTAACGAGAAAAGCAAAGGGCCAAGTATTGAGCCCTGTGGTACCCCATCTGTGACAGGTCTAAGGGAGGATAAACAGCCTTTCCATTTAACCTGTTGCTTCCTGTTCGATAGTTTTTAAACCATCGACAGAAAAGTTCTTCTAAACCCATAGTGCTAAGTTTAATTAGCAGTATATCATGGTTAGCTAAGTCAAAGACCAGGGAGGCGCAGGTTCTGGATGTGGTCCTGGCAGACAGTGACCAGATTAGGGGCCTGGAGGTAAGGGACCCGTTGGCGGGGAGTGACCATGCCACGGTCTGGTTTTGCCTGGACCTAGGAGGGCTAGAAGGCTGCACAAAGGCGGAGGTAACTGACTTCAGGAGCGGATTTTAAGGAAATGGGAAGGATCCTAAGGAGCATTTGGATGTGATTGGGTCAGACATGGACGCTGATAGTAGGTGGGAAATCATCAGGAGAGGGGTGCAAGATGCTACCAGCACCTGTGCAAGAGTAAGACGAAAATGCGGTAGGGCCCGAAAACCCTGCTGGTGGACCAGGGAGGTCCACCAGCAGGTGGTTCGGGGAAAGAAGGCAGCCTATAGACAATTCAAGTGCTTGAGGTGTGAAAGGGATCGAGGGGAGTATGAGCTGATGGCTAGAAGGGCCACTAGGGTGGTGAGGGCAGCTAAGGCAAGGAAGGAGCAGAACCTGGCCAGGGAAATTAGGAGAGGGAACAAGGGGTTCTTTAGATACATTGGGGAAAAATGAAGGGTGAAGGGGCAGATTAGCAGGATTAAATCGGGAGAGATGGGCACAAGACCCGGGGGAGCAGGCTGAGGTACTAAATGAGTATTTCATCTCAGTTTTCACCAAGGAAAATGGGGGTGCTGCATCATACATGGGAGGAGACAGAGATACTGGGAGGGGGACCCTTACCGATCGGCGGGTCTGGGGAGAGGGAGGCATCACTAGCAGGAGGGGAGGGCTAAGCAGGAGAAGAGGTACCAGAAGTGGAAATCACAGCAGAGAGAGGAAGCCCTCAGCTCCTTAAGACAGAGAAAAGCACCAGGGCCGGATAAATTACATCCCAGAGTGTTGAAGGAACTTATGGATATCCTGGCGAACCCCTGGCGGAGCTTTCACCATTCTCTGAGGACAGGGTGGGTGCCCCAGGACTGGAAGGTGGCGCATATAGTGCCTATCCACAAGGGGGGATCAAGGGAGGTGGCAGGAAACTACAGGCCTGTCAGCCTGACATCGGTGGTGGGCAAGGTGACGGAGGGCATTGTCAAGGAGAAGCTAGGGGGACCTGGAAAAGTCAGGGTGCCTGGACGATAGACAGCATGGATTCGTCCCGGGGAAATCGTGTCAGACAAACCTTGTGGAGTTCTATGACTGGGTGACGAGTGCCTTGGACCTGGGTAGACCAGTGGACGTCCTCTTTCTAGACTTCAGCAAGGCATTTGACTCTGTTCCTCGTGAGGGTGTGTTGGATAAGCTGGGAGAAATGGGGGTGGGGAACCAGATGATCAGATGGATAGGCAATTGGCTCCAGGACCGGACCCAGAGGGTCGTAGTTGGCGGGATAGTGTCATCCCCAAGGAGGGTCATTAGTGGAGTCCCACAAGGATCAGTCCTTGGGCCCGTCCTGTTCAGCACCTACGTCTCTGACATAAGGACAGAAATCAGGAGTGAGATGAGTCTCTTTGCAGATGACTCAAAACTGGGGGCGGTGGTGGATGGGGAGGAGGGGAGGGTGGCCCTACAGGGGGACCTGGAGGCTCTGGAAAGATGGTCTAGAAAGTGGAAGCTGAGGTTCAATGCAGGGAAATGCAAGGTACTCCACCTGGGGGCCAGAAACCCGGGCCAAGTGTACACCGGGAGGGAAATGCTACAAGTCTCGATGGCTGAGAGGGACCTGGGGGTGGTGGTGGATGTCGAGATGAACAACTCGGAGACTTGTAGGAGGGCAGCAGCCAAGGCCAACAGGATGCCGGGATGCATTGCTAGGGGGATCACCTCCAGAAGGAGGGAAGTGATACTCCCTCTGTATAACTGCTTGGTGAGGCCACACCTTGAGTACTGCGTGCAGATTTGGAGGCCACACTTAAAGAGGGACATTAAACTCCTGGAGAGGGTCCAGAGGAGGGCAGCCAAAATGATTTGGGGCTTGGGGGACAGGACCTATGAGGAGAGGCTCAAAGAGCTAAATATGTACACATTGGAGAGAGAAGGGACCGGGGGACATGATAGAGGTCTTCAGGTACATGAAGAGGGTAAATAGGGAGGAACAGTCAGGGTGCTTCGAAGGAAGGAGGAGGGGGCCACTAGAGGGCATGCTTGGAAGCTAGGGGGGGGAGATTCAGGGGAGAAAGGAGGAGGTGCTACTTCACTGAGAGGGTGGTGGAGCCATGGAATGCACTGCCTAGGGGGCTGGTGGAGGCAGAGATGGTGAAGGGGTTCAAGAGGGGCTGGAACAGGTACAGGGGAAGGGTTATGGAAGCATAATCCAATGCAGCAAGAATATCCGGAACTAGGAAGGGAGAAGCCAGAGAAGGCGAGGGGGGCAGCAAGGTCAGCACCCAGGTTGGGGGCTGACCAATCGAGCAGACTCGAAAGACCGTTAGGCCTATTCTGCTGGCATTTTAGTATGTTAGTAAAGGCTTTAGTTAAATCAACAAAGATGGCTGCAGTTGCAAGGTCAGAGTCCATCGCCTGAAAGATGCCTGAGGTTAGTTGGATCAAGGCAGTATCAGTGCTATGGTTGGGCCTAAAGCCATGCTGAGCTGAGTGCAGGATGTTATGTGTATTCAGAAATTTTTTTAACTGATTGTAAATGAGGTGCTCTTGAATTTTGGCCAGTGGGCAAAGCAGAGAGATGGGTCTGTCATTTTCTGTAGGTACCTTGTTTCTTCCCTTGTGGACAGGCACCAGCAATGCAACTTTCCATATAGTAGGTACCTTGCCCTGGGTCAAAGATTTGTTGAACAGGTCCCTTAATGGGGAGGCTATGATCGGGACTGCTAATCTGAGTAATTTGGGTTCCAGGTTGTCCTATCCAGCCAAGGAATCTACCTTCAATCTATTGAGTTGAGTGAGGACATGCTTCCTAGTTATTAATTTGAAATGAAATTTAGAGGGAGAGACAGAGCTATTAAGGTTATTGGGGGGGGGGGGTGGAGTAGGGGACTGTGGAGACTGGAGAAGCAGAGCATTTGAATTTCTCTAGATTACTAAAGAAGTCATTAAAAACAGTAGCCAGGGCTGTAGGTTCAGTGAGAACTGTGCCAGTTTGCAACATTTCATTCATTAGGTAGTAAGAGCGTCCCTTTAAGAGACTGCTTACATCGCTCCAGAAGAGCTTGGGGTCTGTGAGGTTCTTACTCTGAAGGTTTCAGGACATTTGCAATTTTTGCTCTTTTGAGTTCATGTTTACATGTATTTGTAAATCTTTGGTAGTTTTGACAGTCACTAGCAAGGTGTGTTGATTTGTAGAGCTCCCAGGCTTTATCCCTTGATTTCATGACCTGACGCAGGTCAGAGGCTAGCCATTTAGAGTAGAGCCCTTTTACCCTTCTCTGGACAAGGGGGGGCATATTTATTGGCCACACTTAAAACATTTTCCTGGAAGAAATCGAAGGCCTCATCAACCACATTGAGCTGTCTAATGGAGCTCCAATGTACCTCAGCTGGGCTACTCTGATATTCAGCTACATTAAACCTCGAAAAGTCACGGACTGATATGACTCTGATTGAAGGTCTCGAGGCATTGTTTTTCCGTACACAAAAGACTGGAGAGTGGTCACTCAGACACTCAGTAAGTGTGCTCACTGCCTTGATTCTTATTTTATTTATTTATTTATTTAGATTTTGATAACCGGGTAAGCCTACTGAGACCAGAGGTCCCTTTTTCAGGGGTGACCTGGGATTAGATATAGATATATAAAGCAAAAGTTACATACGGTGGACAATAATACAGAGGTTCCACTTCCAGAGGTCCCTTCCACTTAAAAGCAGTAAAAATGCATCAGGTCTGCAGTTATATTACCAAAGCCATCAGCAACTCCAGAGCAAGCAACGACTCCCTCGACCTCAGACTACTATCGCTCACCCTTGAAGAAGTTCTCTGGCCACTGACCAGGATCTTTAACCTCTCCCTCAACCAGTTCCCGGACATATGGAAATCCGCCTCGGTAATCATAATTCATAAAAGTGGGGACAAAACAGCACATGAGAACTACCATCCAATTTCCATCCTACCTCCACTCTCCAAGACCCTGGAAAGGATTGTGTCAAAGCAACTCACTGACTATCTTGACAAGCACAGCATCATGTGCAAGGAGCAGCATGGCTTTAGAAAAGGTCATAGCACCTCCACGGCCTTACTCGAATTTACTGGTGCAATCCATCACTCACTAGATAACTAACTGGGTCCATCTTCACTGACTTAACTAAAGCTTTTGATACCGTCAACCATCATCTACTTCTTGCCCAGCTTCGGCTAACAGGGCTATCACCCAACTCAGTGGATTGGTTCAAGAGCTACTTAAACAACTGGGACCAAAGAGTGAAAATTGTGGACACACTCTCAGACCCAAGACCAGTCCGGTCCAGTGTCCCTCAGGGCTCAATCCTGGGCCCCTCCTTTTCAGCCTCTTCTTGAACTCACTTCCAGATTCCTGTCCTGAACAACTTCTACTCTACATGGATGATGCTGTCATCTTGGCCTCCCACCATGATCCGGTACATCTTCAAGGAAACCTCCAGCGGGCCTTCTCAGCAGTCAAAAATTGGTTCGCTAAACACAAACTGATCCTTAACCAGAAAAAAACAAAGACCATGATTTTCTGCAGCACCTACAACAAACTCAAACAATGTCAACTGTCCATTAAAACCAAACAAGGAATCAGCCTTGAACAAGTCCATACCTTTAAATACCTTGGTCTCACCCTAGACTCGAACCTCTCCTATGTTACATAGATACATAGATACATAGACAGTGTCGGCAGATAAGGGCCTATGGCCCACCTAGTCTGCCCATTTGAGCTTGTAAGTTCAGTTTGTTTTCCTAGAAGTCTGTTTCCCCTTACCCCTGCCCTCTAGAATTCCTTTATGTCTATCCCATGCATTCTTAAATCCCGTGATTGTTTCAGCCCCCACCACTTCCTCTGGCAGGGTGTTCCACTTGTCCACCACCCGTTCTGTGAAGAAATTCTTTCTCATGTTTCCTCTGAATCGTCCTCCCTCCAACTTCATCCCATGCCCTCTAGTCCTGGAAACATCTTTTTCGCTTAAAATAGTGTTTTCCTGCACCCTGTTCCTCCCTGTAAGATACTTGTATGTCTCTATCATATCCTCTCTCCCTCCTCTCCTCCAGGGAGTACATGTTCAGTTCCTTCAACCTGTCTTCATAGGACTTGTGATGCAACCCATGCACCATCTTTGTTGCCCTCCTCTGAACCTTCTCTACCCTGTCTATGTCCTTACGTAGGTATGGTCTCCAGACTGTACACTGTACTCCAGGTGGGGCCTCACTAGTGTCTTGTATAGCGGAATTATGACCTCCCTTTTCCTGCTGGTGATGCCCCTGCCTATACATCCCAGCATCCTATTTGCTTTACCTGATGCCTTGTCACACTGTTTCCCTACTTGAGGTCATCAGAGATGACAACCTCAAGATCCTTTCCTGCTTGGTGCATGCCATATCCTCACCCCCCAACTGATATATTGTGCCAGGGTTTTTGTGCCCCATATGCATTATCTTGCACTTCTTTGCATTGAATTTCAACTGCCAAACCCTTGACCATTCTTCAAGTTTCTGCAGGTCCCTTCTCATTCTGTCTACACCCTCTGGTGTGTCTACTCTGTTACAGAGCTTTGTGTCATCAGCGAACAGTGAAATTCTGCCTTCTAGATCCTGTGCAATGTCACTGATGAAGATGTTGAATAGGACCGGTCCCAGCACTGATCCTGTGGTACTCCACTGGTTACTCTTCCCTCTGTGGAGTGACAGCCATTTACCACCACCCTCTGTGTCCTGCCACCCAGCCAGTTACCTACCCACCACACTACTCCTGCCCACACCCATATTCCCCAGTTTGTGTAATAGTCTTCTATGTGGCACAGTGTCAAAGGCCTTGCTGAAGTCCAGATAGGCCATGTCCACTGCCCTCCCGATCCACCTCCTAGTCACCCAGTCAAAAATTCAATGAGGTTGGTCTGACATGACCTCCCCTGGTGAAACCGTGCTGCCTTGGGTCCTGTAGTCCATTGACAACCAGATGTTCCACCAATCTCTCTTCAGTAGTGCTTCCATGATCTTTCCCACTACCGAGGTGAGGCTGACTGGTCTGTAGTTCCCTGCTTCCTCTTTGTTCCCACTTTTGTATAAGGGGACTACATCTGCTGTCCTCCAGTCTTTGGGTACCTCCCTGTTTCCAGTGATTGGCTGAACAGGATAGCCAGAGGTTCAGCCACCACCTCTCTTAGTTCTTAAGGACCCTGGGGTGCACCCCATCTGGCCCCATTGCTTTATCAGCTCTTATTACTTCCAGTTCCTTCAGGACCCTTTCGTGTAAAGGGACTTGTGTCCATTTCTGCACCATTCTCACCCTTGTACTCCCTTCAGACCCATTACCCCTCTTCCTTAGTAAAGACTGAGCAGAAATACCTGTTCAATATGTCAGCTTTATTGTTGTCATCCTCCATGGCTCCCATCCTCCCCTTCAGTCTCACTATCCTCCCTTGTCTTTCTTTTTCACTTATGTACCTGTAAAGGTTTTGTCCCTTACCCACTGATTTTGCAATGTGTTCTTCTGTCTGAGCTTTGGCTTCCCTTACTGACTTCCCTGCCTCCCTTTGTTTCTCCTGGTACTTCTCCTATCCCCTTCTGCCTGTGTCTTTTGTATTGCCTGAATGCAATCTTTTGGCTTTCACTTTCTTTGCTACCTCTTTGGAAAACCATAATGGTCTCCTCTTCCTTTCCTCTTGCTAACCTGCTTAATGCATAATTCTGTTGTTCTTATAATCCCCATTTTAAATACTGCCCACTGTTCCTCAACCCCTGATTCCTGTCCCATTCCCTTAATGCCTCTTTCAAGTATCTCCCCATTTTCCCAAAGTCTGCCCCTAAAATCCAGGATACATGTTTTGTGTGGTTTGGTTCTGCTCTTTCTGTGATTTCAAACCACAATGACTGGTGGTCACTGTTACCCAGGTGCTCCCCACTGTTACCCCATCACACTGTCCCTGTTTGTGAGCACAAGGTCCAGTATTGCCTTCTGCCGAGTTGGTTCCATGACCAGTTGCTTGAAGAAGGCACCCTGAAGAGTCCAGGATAAATCTGTTCCTAGTTGATGCTGCTGCTGGGATGCTCCAGTCCACGTCTGGTATATTGAAGTCTCCAACCAGTACTACCTCACCCTTGTCTGCCATCCTTTGGATGGCTAGCATCAACTCTATCTGTTTCTTCCTCCTGGGCTGGTGGTCTATAGACCAGACCTGATGCGGATGGCTGGCCCATTTCTTCCAGCTTAACCCACAGTATCTCTCCCCATTTTGTTCCTCCTGGATCTGTGTGTGGCCCTTATGTCATTTTTCACATACAGTGCCACTCCTCCTCCCTTCCTGCCTGCTCTGTCTCTTCTGAATATGTTGTAGCCAGGTATGGCCATCTCCCAGTCATGGTTATCATTACACCAGGTTTCAGTGATGGCTACAATGTCCAGGTCTGACTGTACCATGACAGCCTCCAGATCTTCCATCTTGTTGCTAAGGCTCCTGGCATTTGCACACATGGCTTTCCATGATTTGACCTCCCTAGACTGCTTCACTGTTCTACTCCAGCCCCTTCCTTGGTTGTCATTTATCCTGGTTCTCCTTGCTGTTTGCCCTTCTGCTGAATTTTGCCCCTTTTCTGCTTATCCACCTTTTGGACACTAATCTCCATCTTTTGCACACTGCTTTGCAGAGATAGCCCTCCTCTGGTTCACTGGTTCCACTACTAGCTGTGGGGGTGAGCAAGTAGGTACCGTCCTTGCTGGCCTGCTACCCCTTTTGCTAGTTTAAATGTTCTTGTCAATGTAGCATTTAACTTATCATTGAGTCTTGGATTCCCTCCAGGATGGATGCAGGCCGTCAGGCTTGAACAAACCTCCATCCCTCCAGGTGGGTCCCCAGTCACCAATGAATCCAAACCCTCCTCACAGCACCAGTTCTTCAACCATGAGTTAAGTTCCTGGTGCATGCACTCCTATGCTCTCCCTTGCCTCTCACAGGTAGTACTTCTGAAAGTGACAGAAGTAGCTACTTACTGAGACCCTCCCCAGTTTCCTAAACTCTTTCTGAACTTCCTTTGGCTCTCCATTTGCCAAGTCATTAGTACCTAGGTGGATAATGACATCCAGCTCACCCTCCGTCTTGCCTTCAGTGATCCCCAGTATCTTCCTTCCATCCCTCCATGCCGTGGCACCTGGTGAGCACCTCACCTCCCTGTCCTCCCCTCCTGTGTTCCTAGCTGGATCCCTCTTACGATGGAGTCCCCACCAGGATTCTGCCTCCTCCTCTGGGGTCCACTGCTTTCCCCACTGAGGTCACCTCCTTGCCTAACCTCCACATCCTTTCCTTCCACTTCCTAGGTACCTCTATTTGGTTGTCCTCATTTGCCAGTGTGGCATATGAGTTCTTGAGAGAATAGGATCTGGGATGTGCCTCTGCCTGACTGCTCTAACCCTCCCAGGCCCACTGTCATCCAAGTGCTCCTCGTTCTAGGCATCCTTTGAGGCAGCTGCATTGGACTGGGTGGTCCCTGGATAGGGGTGATGGTACTCCTGACCAAGTTTACTTCCGCTCTGGGTCTGGCTACCTCATCCCGCGGTCAGAGAGAGATGCATGCAGATAGGGCAGCACCTCAGTGTCCAGAAGGTCTGCCTGAATATGGCTGCCCCACAGCCACTGCATTGCACCACTCCCACATTATACTGCAATTCCACTACTTCTCTGCTACTGAAGTTCTCTTAGTTCTCTTTTATTTATTTACAGTACTAAAATCCTGTAACTGATCGTCAGATATATATTTTTTTTAAGGAAAAGAAACCAATAAATAAATAAATGAGTCAAAACACTTGTGCTGAGGGTGGTCTTCTTCCCCCCTTATGCCCCTCCTACTTCACACCTCTTACTATACCCTGTGTTTAGCTCCTGTCAATCAGATTTATCAGGGCATATAATTAAGAGTTGGGGAAGGGTGGGGGCAAAATTGCAGCAATTAAAGACAGCACAGAATTACACCACCACTATGTTTTAAATTTTCAACAGCCCAAAAACAATTATAAGTAAAGACAACACAGAAAGAAAGTATAGTGTCACTACAAGCCTACAATCTAAGTTTAAAAGAAAAATACCAATTACCAGTTACTCTAAAGCACTGAATTTAATATGTTTCCTTCCTTCACCTTCTGGCTTCTTCTGAGAAGATGAACCTCTGTTTGCTGCTTTAACTGTGACTAAGCCCCACCTCCAGTTATCACGTAGCTGAGGTCAGAGGCCAGACAATTAACACCCTTCACCCAGCTACAGGACAGTCAGACAAGCCAAGATAAAATTTACAGCAATTAAAGACAGCACAGAATTACACCACCACTATGTTTTAAATTTTCAACAGCCCAAAAACAATTATAAGTAAAGACAACACAGAAAGAAAGTATAGTGTCACTACAAGCCTACAATCTAAGTTTAAAAGAAAAATACCAATTACCAGTTACTCTAAAGCACTGAATTGAATATGTTTCCTTCCTTCACCTTCTGGCTTCTTCTCCTATGTTCCACACATCAATAACGTGGCAAAGGTAACAAACACCGGGCTGGGCCTTCTGTTCCGGCATAGAAAACGTCTAACCCCTGAAGCTTTGTCTGTCACCGTCCAGAGCTCCATCATCAGCATCATCGACTACAGCCTTGTTATCTATGGATCTGCCACAACTTCCTCTCTCAAACGAGTTTCAACTTCCCTCAATCAAGCCTGTCATCTCGTTACTGGTTCTCACTGTCTCACCCACACCTGTGACCTCTACTCTAAAACAGGGTGGCTGCAACTTAACAACCGAATCAAATACCAAACCTGCATCACAGCTAAGAAAATCTGACTGGGTAAAGCACCACCTGGAGTCAGCACCCTCCCTCAACCCAAAATCAGCACCAGGAACACTAAGCCACAAATCCTGAAAATCCCCCACTGCTGCACATCCTAAGGCCAAAGGTCATTTTCTTACAGGGCCCCAAGCTGGTTTAACAGTCTCTATGGAGACATCTCCTCCAAAGCAACACTTGGTGTCTTCAAAACTAAGCTCCGCCTCTCCCTTATAGGCACCAACACCTGTGGTTGCACCACCTGACAAGCTGTGGCCCTTACACTGCCACTGACCACACCTGGTGTCTGTTCTGTTCTCTCTACCTGCACTTACCTGTCCACAGCCACTTCCAAAGCACTTACCCCGTGTCTGTCCTGACAAAGCCCATTGGCTGCCTCACTCTGCCCCCTCCCACATATGCCATCCCCTTCCTCAGCCCTTCCCCCTACTGTCTTCTTCCTAGTGTCTGTATGTCACGCCTCACCTCTAATTCCTAATGTCATCCTAAGTTACTATATGTTATCCTGTACTGTGTAACTAATCTGTAACCATGTAACCATTTTGATGCTAATTGTCTGTACTACTGACATGGAACCTTTGTAAAAGAGCCTTGGCTCAAAGGTATGTTGTAATCCTAGAGTTAAATAAATAAAACAATAAAAAGTGAGACAGTATCAATTGGAGAGACAGTAACTACAGGTTAAGAATCCAGAATATACATTTGTACAATGCAAGAGTTAACAGGGGTCACAGATTGACACATACACTGGTAGGACAAGAAGCACAGAGGTCACAATTGACCAGGAGGGAAAATGGGGCTAGCGAGTGCAGCCACACAGGCTAAGTTCCAGGAGGCATACTTTGAGGCCTGCCTTGAATCCTTGGAGAGAAGGCCTATCAACCAGTGTAACTGGGAGTGTATTCCACAAATGCGGGGCAGCATATGTAAAGGAGCGCTAACCCGGGTTGGTGCATATGCGGGGGATGTCAAGGGGCTGGCGGGCTGAGGATCTCGTATCTCGGCATTGTACTCTGGGGTTGAGCAGTCCACACAGATGAGGAGGAGGGCCAGTGGTAGTGAATTTATCAGTCAGGCAGATGGTGGAGTAGGCCAACTTGGGACGTATAGTGGGCCAGTGAAGGTCTGCGAGGACCTCGCAGTGGTGTCTCATGGGGGGAGTTAGTGGAAAAGCATGCCACTCTGTGGTAGAGTGCTGTGAGTTTTCTTAGTTCCCCTTCTAGTAGGAACTGTAACAGGGCGGACCCATAGAGGAGGTAGGGGGAAGGGTGCAGTTAGAGATTGCACACCAAGCTTCATCAGAAAGGGAGTTTCCCAGATGATAGAGGATTCCAAGTCTCTGGTGGATGGACCTGGTTAAGGAGTCGATGTGGGGTTTGTAGGACAGTTCCTGGTCAAGGAGGATCCCAAGGTATTTGATCCTATCTAGGACCTCAACTCGCTTCCCCTGGTCTAATTGGAGCTGGAGAAGGTCACACCTATCCAAACCGAGGCGTCTGGTTCCAAACAGGACAGCCTTCATTTTCTCCTCATTCAATGCTAGGGAGTTGGTGGAGAACCAGGCTTCTAGTGCTGTGAGGCTGGTTTGTAGTTTAGCAATGATGACACTGGGTAGCGGGTCACTGCAGTAAACAACAGTGTAATCTGCATAGAGGATAAGTTTACTCAGCCCACAAACCCTCTGTATGTTATTAACAAAGAGGGTGAAGAGCAGGGGGCCCAGGATTGAGCCCTGGGGTACCCCTGAGGCTACCGGTCAGGTGCTGGACTGTGTTCCTCTCCAGAGGACTTTTTGGCTTTGATTGAGTAGATAGCTCTCGAACCAGGAGTGGGAGAGTCCATCCAGTCCGAGGAGGCAGAGTTTGGAGAGAAGAAGACTATGGCTGACTAAGTCAAAAGCCTTGGATAGGTCGACAAATAATGCACCCTTCTGAGAGCCTTGGTCCATAGCGTCGAGGACATCAGACGTGAGCCGGATGAGGGCCATGTCTGTGCCATGGCCTTTCCTGAAGCCATGTTGTATGTCAGCTAGGAGAGTGTGCAGCTCAAGATAGTTGTGCAGTTGGTTGTGGACCAATCTCTCCTGTACCTTCCCAAGGGGGCAGAGAATGGAATTAGGCCTATAGTTCCCCACTTTGTCCCTGTGCCCTTTTCTATGGACTGGGACTATGGTCCCTACTTTCCATTTGCTTGGGACAGTTCCCTCGAGGAGGGACCTATTGATGAGCCAAGTGACAGGGAGGGCAATAGCAGGAGCAGCGGCCCTCAGCAGCCTTGGTTCGAGCAGGTCATGTCCCGGAGAGGAATCAGGGTCAGTTTTGAGCAGGAAAAGCAGTACTTCAGATGTTTTAACAAGTTTCAGGTGAAACTGGGGCCGTGCATGCTCCCATTTGGTATCATTGGTGAGGAGAACACCAGGTGGAATGGGGGGAGAGAGTCCACCTGGGTTGGAAAAGGAGACATTGAATGCCTCTGCTACTGTGGAAGGGTCATTAGTCAGGGTATTCCCGACAAGTATTGCTCTGTCCTGGGCATTAGGGGCACCTTTAAGTAACAAATTAATTTGGCCCCAGAATTTCTTGGGGTCCCGGAGGTGACTGGTCTGGAGATCACGCAGGTACTTAGACTTGGCGTGTTTGGAAGCTTTCTTACAGCAATTCCTTAGTTCTCTGTATTTCTCCCAGTCAGCATTGTGGCCGGAAAATTTGTATAGTCCCCAGGCCCTGTTGCAGAGCAACATACTCCATTTGAGGCCAGGACCTAGCCATTTGTGGCACTTACCCTGTACTCTTAGTTTCTTTCGTGGTGCATGGACATTAGCCATGGACAGAAATGAGCAGGTGAAGCAGTCTAAGGCTTCATCTGGGGTGGAAAGAGTGACAGTGGGATGCCAGTCGATGGCATGAAGGTCTGAGCAGAAGTCGACTGTAACAAGTCTGGTGTAGTTCCTGGCTTCAATCACCCTGGCAGCCAATTTGGGGGGCTTGTTAGACCAGGTGCAAAACATTGGTAAGTGGTCACTCAGAGAGTCGGACATGGTCCTGGCTGTCAGAATACCATCGGGACAGGAGACAAGGGCCCAATAGAGTAAGGAATGATTGCCAGACTTGGCATTATGCCTGGTAGGCAGATCTATGATTTGAGTCAGGTTGGAGTCAAAAACCGGATTCTTATTAGTCGAAGTCCCCAGGGCAAGCCAGTTCTGATTAAAGTCCCCAAGGAGGATCAATTCCCCCAGGGGATGCTCTGCTAGGGCATGGGTTAGGGATTCTAGGGAAGAGGCAGCAGACTGTGGTGAGAGATAGACACACCCAATGTAAAGGAGCTTGGTGTCTCCAAGGAGTCTAGCTGCGTAGTATTGAGATTTGTCTTGGTATAGATGAGAACCCCACCACCTCTCCTTCCTAAGCGATCCCGTCTAAAGGCATTGTAGCCAAGCAGGTCTACTTCGTGTGGAAGGATTTGTGGCTTAAGCCAGGTCTCGGTCACCACTAGTACATCAGGTTTGTACAATGCTGTCCAGGCTTCAAGGTCGTGGACTTTGTGCCGTAGGCTGCCAACATTCATGGGGACCATCCGGAGGCGCCTGGCCGCAGCCCAGAGCGGGTTGGTGGGGTCACTGAGAGCAAGATTAGGGGAGTGGAGGCCACGGTTAGGCTCGACATCTCCTCCCAGAGCAAGCTTAAGCCTGGCAAGGTACCTGATAATTCTGGAGGGAGAGAAGAAGTACCTCCATCTGTCTGTCGTGGATGCTGTAGAAGAGGTTGTAACAATTTCCATTACAGGTTACCCCATACATGGAAAGAAGCAGCAAGTTGGCCCCTTCCACCAGGGGCGGGGGGGGCTGACCTCAGTGCCCACCCTGGTCCAGGGGACTGAGGTCCCAGGAAGAGAGCAGGTCAGCCCCCAGGATAAGGGCTATGTAGGCAAAGGCTGCCAGAAGTCCAGTGCCCTGCATGGTTGCTCGGGATATGACAGGGAGTGCGTCGGCAGCTCCTGGAGGAGGTAGAGTCAGTTATGGGATGACTGCAGCTCCCCGGAGGGGGAAAGAAACTAAGGGAGAGGGGGACTCCAGTGGAGGAGCAGGCCCGTATAAGGACTTGTGCAACAGGGGTTGGGGGCTGACTGAGGTAGCAGTTAGGATAAACAGCAAACTTGAATATAGTGAGATGTAGCTCTTGTGGGATAAATTATCCTTGGGTGTAGAGGGATTCAGTAACACTGGGCAAGTACCCAGGCTAGGAGCAAGCAATTCAATAGGTGGCTATTAGCAACAGAAACAGCTTAATTCGGGATCACTTTCTTTTGGTGGGGAGAAAGATCAGTTAAACTATGCCAGGCAATCAGGCTAGCGTAAACCAATCTAACAGAAATAGCTTAAAAGGCAAGGCAGGCATATGGGTCAGGAGTTATACTGTAACAGGCTAGCACCAAAATTAAACAGAACAGCTCTTAAGGCAAAAGTAGGCAATGAGTCAGTAGAACCTTAAGGGAAGAAAGTAAAGTTATTCTGTAGCAGGCAATAAGGCAGAAACAATTAGTCTAGCAAAACAGCATAGAAAGGCAATAGGTGTCAGTGGAACAGATTGAGGAGGGTGGACACCAGTCTATCACTTTTGGGTCCAGTGGGCAACACTAGCACTAGACAGTGGGGGTAGGCGTGGTGAGATAAGTCCTCCTGAGAAAGGGGAGAGGCAAAGGTCCATTTAAGGGGAGGAGGGAATGGAGCGGGAGGGTGGGAAGAAAAGTCTTGTGAACGCCTCGGAGGTCGTTGCAGGGGGAGGTGACCCTCGGCAAAGGGCCACCCTCTCAAACCCCTGAAATTGCTGGAAGATCAGCGAGTATGGCCAGTGGGGCTTAGAGCAGGCTTTTGATACTGGCCGCCTGAGCGTCATTGAGCAGCAGGACCAATAGGCTGTCAGTACAGTTTTTCAAAAGTTTGCACGCTCAGGGAATTTTGGTGAGCGCCGCTTCAGTGGCAAAATCCAGTGCGAGTCCAGGCCACTTGGTAAGTGCACACAATTGCAGAAGATGTGACTCCCTAGTCCGACTAAGCACTGATGTCTGCTTTGGAGAATGCTGCAAGTTGTAAATTCCAGAGGCTTCAGGGCGAGCATTGCAAGCTTCGGCCGGGGGGGGGTCCGCCAGTGAAGGCGCCTCACCCTAAGGAGAAAAGTCTTGTGAACGTCTTCGAGGTCATTGTAGGGGAAGGGGACCCACGGCAAAGGGCCACCCTCTCAAACCCCTGAAATGCCTGGAAGATCAGCGAGTATGGCCAGCGGGGCTCAGAGCTGGCTTTTGATACCGGCCACCTGAGCGTCACTGAGCAACAGGACCAATAGGCGCTTGGTACAGTTTTTTAAAAGTTTGCACACTCAGGGAATTTTGGTGAGCGGCACTCCGGTGGCAAAATGTCAGTGTCAGTGGCTCAGTAGGTAGCACACTCGCCTCTGAGGCCGGGAGATCAGAGGGCTGTGGGTTCAGTTCCCACATCTGGCACTTGGGTTAATATCCCAGTACTGACACTGTAGTGCAGCATGAGAGGGGTGCTGCACTTCTGAGGTGCCGTCTTTCGGATGAGATGTTAAACCGAGGTCCCATCTGCCTGGATTGGTGGTAGTTCAGGTGGATGTTAAAGATCCCATGGCACTTATCGAAAAGAGCAGGGGAATTTCCCCGGTGTCCTGGCCAAATTTCCCTCATTCACTAGAAATACCACCAACAGCTAAATCTGGTTCAAGGTCAGTTGGCATTCATCTGTATCCCCTTCCCCCGGGTCGTGCCTGAAAATAGGCAGGATTTGTCTAGTGCACTTACCCGGTCAACAAAAACTAAATAAATAAATAAAATAAAAAATTCAGTGTGAGTCTAGGCCAGTTGGTAAGGGCACACAGTTGCAGTAGATGTGACCCCCTCGTTCTACTAAGCGCTGATGTCCACTTTGGTGAATGCTGTGAGTTTTAAATTCCAGAGGCTTCAGGGTGAGCATTGCAGGCTTAGGGGAAGGTCCACCAGTGAAGGCGCCTCACCCTGAGGAGAAAAGGATTCAGTCCAGAAGGGAATGGTTACCAGTTTTGTTATTCATCTGCGTCCGATTTTTGATAATTTGGTGGAGCTGATCATCAACTAGAGTATTTAGGGCTATGCATGGGCCACATTCTAACCAAGTGATATTAAAGTCACCGAGTTTATTTATTTAGCTTTTGTTGACCGGGTAAGTGCACTAGACAAATCCTGCCTATTTTCAGGCACGACCCGGGGGAGGGGGGATACAGATGCATGCCAACTGACCTTGAACCAGATTAAGCTGTTGGTGGTATTTTCAGTGAATGAGGGAAATTTGTCCAGGACACCGGGGAAATTCCCCTACTCTTTTCGATAAGTGCCATGGGATCTTTAACATCCACCTGAACTACCACCAATCCAGGCAGATGGGACCTCGGTTTAACGTCTCATCCGAGAGACGGCACCTCAGAAATGCAACACCCCTCTCATGCTGCATTACCGTGTCAGTACTGGGATATTAACCCAAGTGCCAGATGTGGGAACTGAACCCACAGCCCTCTGATCTCCCAGCCTCAGAGGCGAGTGTGCTACCTACTGAGCCACTGACACTAGTAGTATACTTTCACCCACATTTTGGTCAGTCAAGCAAAAGGAGGTAGCATAGAGGACAGCCCTGGCCACTTGAGGAGGGTGATATAGTCCACCAATTAGAATAGGTTTGTTCTCTCCAAGTAACAGCCTAACAAAGAGCGACTCACCTGGGGTGTCTTGGGGATGGGGAGGGGGATCGCTTTACAATTTGAGTAGGATCTTACATAGATTAACACTCCCCCACCTTTTTTCTCTACTCTGTCCTTCCTAAATGCCTCTGTAATTTGGGATGTCAATTTCATGTGAAGATACGCAAGGCTTGAACCATGTTTCTGTGGCAACTAGAACATCAAGTTTATAGAGGTTTGTCCATGCTTTAATTTCTTGCAGTTTAGGCCACAGACTTTGTATAATCTTCCCTTGTCGATCTTCACCATTCATTACTGCTGGGTGTAAGCCGGAGGTGCACACCTGCATAGGAGCTTTTTTTGGGTAGGGGAGGAGTCACCATGATGCCAGTGCACTGCGTCGTACATGAGGGTTGGCCGTTATGCACTGCAGACTCCTCCTCCACCCTAGTTCTGTTTCTCCTGCCGTCGAGGTGGCACCTGCTACGCAAGTTGCCAAAAGTTCATCTGCGTCACTAGGCCTTCGCCATTTGACGCTGATTTCCTGCCATCTTCATCCTGGTTCTGAATCCACCCAACACCGCTGGAAACCGGTAAGCCTGTTCATTTTGTTTCTACCAGCGGTGCCAGGTCCTCTTTCTTAAAGTTTGTTGAATTTTTTTCACGTCATATCTGGTTTGGGGGCCAGGAGAAAATCCAAAGTGGGCTGTGCCCCCTTGCGTTGGTGCCCCAGTGGCCGGCATTTTTCCGTTATGGACTGACATGTTTGTTTGCATTGCCTGCCACGATATGGACAACTGCAATGCCTGTTTCTCCATGGACCACCGTGTTTTTGAGATCCATGTATTTAAAGTCAGCAGGGCCCCACTGACTTTCGGAGGATGGCATCGTTCTAGGGATGCCATGGCAAGATCTCTTGACTGTGCCTCCGGGTCCCCTCCCGGGTCTGTATGGTCCGATGAGGAGGAAACCTCCTCGGATTCTAGCCTTGCCATCGAGGAGGTTTCTTCCATAGTGCTGGAGAAGCAGCTCAGTTCCCTGCAGAGCCGGGTTGTGAGCACCTCAACGGCAGTCACCTCCATGGAGGTGCAGGCTCCCCCAGTGTTGCGGCCCACGGTTGCTGGGCCTGGCACAGGCGGACCTTCGGCGCTGTCTGGGGGTGCCGCTTTGGATTCCGGTGCCGTTCGCAGTGCCGGTGATCAAGGTGGCGCCACGGGCCATGCCATGTCCTGCGATGGCACCATTCTTGGCATCGTTGCTAAGAGGGCTCCCAGGGTTGCTAGTCTGGCGGTTTGCGTGGTCTCCTCCTCTTGAGAGGTGGATGACCCGCTGACAGATCCGGATTGGCATCCTGACTTCTTGGAGTTGGGGAGTCCTCTTGGACACAGCACCAGGTAGCCCAGTGTTCACCTTCTGGACTCCCCAGAGCCTGTGGTCCCCCACACCAACACCGGCATTGGGGGCGCAGCAGTGGATAGCAGTCTCAGGGGACCTGGTGTGGCAGTCTCGACTGTGGGAGCCATGGCAGGTGCCATTTCTGGTGCTGCCATGGCCTCCTTGGTAGGAATGGGGATCCCCTCTTCTTTGGCCTCCCTCGGGGGGGGCATGCGGGATTGGAGGACCTTTTGTCCTTGGGTTCAAGGAAGAGGGTGGCCTCAGAGTCTGAGGGATTGAGAAGCTGGTGTGAAGTGCGGAGGCCTTCCTCCACTGCCCTGTGGAGAGTGGGGAGAAGCCGAAGCGGTGAGCCCCACTTCTCCTCCTCTGAGACTTCAGAAGCGCCCTTAGTGGGCAGCACTGAGGGTTGCCCTTCTGGAACTATGCAGCCTCAGTCACACCATAGGGGAGCTGCTCCCTCAGGGCTCAGCCAGGATTTGTTTACACATTTGCAGCGTTTGCTGACTTGATAAATTCCAGGGTCCCCCTGCATGGGAGAATCTGCTGCTGGGTCTCAGAGCCCTGGCAGAAGCCGGACACTTTCTGTGAGGTGCCCTTCCCCAATCCCTCTGCAGACATCTCCCCCTCCCAGGCCATGTGGGTCCTATGGGTCCTTTAACCTGGGAGATGTTCAGGGCCACTGTGGTGGCCTTCCCTAAGTATGTTAGAGCTATGGATGAACTGGTCTTTCGCCTGTCTCCCCCCACCACAGGAGGACTCCGAACACCCGAGCTCCTCTACTTCCTCATCTGAGGAAGAGGAACATTCTGTCCACTCTTCCTCTGATGCTGATTTCACTGAATATCAGCGATTCCTCTCGAGGCTAGTTCAGGAGCTCCATATCTTCCATGTAGTAAGATGCAATACCGAGTGGGAGATGCACTCGTTTCTGATCGAATTCAGTATCAACCACCTAGTGGTGCCTTCCTGGCCTGTTCCTTTCCAGGAAGCATCTATCTGCACCTGGCAGTCACCAGCCACCTCATCCCCAGCCCCAGCAGACTGCAGAATGAGGTATTGTGCTCCCCAGAAGTCTCTTGGTTTACTGCCTCACCCACCTTTGGGAATGATGACTTTAGACACTCCTTCCAGGCTTCAACACCTGGCACACAACTGACCTCTGGATCTGGATTCTGCTAAGTTTAACCAGTGAGGAAGAAGAGTTTTCTCATCAGCTCGTGTGTTGCTCTGCATCAACTCACATCAGGCTCACCACGCTGCCTACAACAAGCACCTGTGGTCGATGCTGGCGCAGGTTTTAGCATCCTTGCCTGATCTGGAGGAATCTAAGCCAAGCCATTGCCCTCTCTGCATAGGATCTGGAGCTTGCAAGGCATCAAGCAAGGGTGTCATACGATGCCAACGATATGGCTTCCAGACTGGCAGGGACAGCGATCTGCATTAGATAGACGGCATGGCTTCGCCTGTCTAGATTGTCACCGATTGCTCAGCATAGGGTGATTTCCTCCACTTTCGGGGGACCCGTCTTTTTTCCCGCAGGATGAGGAGGAATCTTCAGGGGCATCTTCCATCCCCCTCCAGCCACGGAAGACACCTCCTCGGCCTAACCAGCCTTAGGCCATATTGACCTAGTATAGCAGAAGGGTCTCTCCCTCCTGCTTCTCCCCCGCAGGGGGCTGAGGGAATTTGTTCCCTCAGGGCAGTGCCAGGTCCCCTCTGGGGGGCTTGGTACTCACCCAGCAGTAATGAATGGTGAAGATTGACAAGGGAAGATACAGGTGTGAAAATTATGTTCCTACCATAATTCTTGATCTTCTCTTGTATCTTCACTATTCATTACTGATTCCCACCCACCTTCCCCTCTTGGGCACCGCCTCCACCCTGCTCACCCTCCTCCGCTTTGAGGCCAGTTGGGGGCAGAGTCCCCCTAGTACCTCAGAGCCCTCTGTTTCCTTCTCTAAAAAGCCACAGAGCGCCTATTCTAGGAGGGTGACGAGTAGAGTCTACGCCCTGGCCTTGGAGAGAACTCCCTGGGATTCTCAGTGGGGTGCACCATGGTATTCTCCTTAATTAGCATGGATGTTGCCTGTTTTCATCTTCTTAAAGTAAGGGACTGCGTGAGTGCGTCATGGGAGAACCCCTAGGGATTGTCCTCCCCCTTTCTCTTTCTCGCTTCCCCTCTACCTTAGAGGTCATTCTGGACAGAGTCCGCTCCTGTTTAAAGGGGTTTTCCTCCCTGACTAAGCCATCGGGTGTTAAACTGTAGAGGGCAATGTTCCAAGACTTTCATCCCAAACGTGGGTTTAAGGATGAGAAGGGGGGATTGTCTCCGCCATGTTTTATATTCTCCAAGACCATTTCAAATTCTCTTGTTCTGGACCTCCGCCCAATGGTCCCTGAAGTTGACGGGATCCTTGCACCTGTGTCTTCATACCTTTCAGGTTTTTGAGGCTAAAATAAGCCAATGGCCTTCCCACTCAGCATAGCTGAGGGCCCTCCATCTTCACCTATGCATGCTGTATCTTTCTCTCTCTCTTCTCTTTCTCTTTCTCTTCTCTCCTTTTCCTGTGCTGCCACCCAAGGGTTGGGGCCCTATGTCCTCTTAGGGTAAAAAGTCCAATCCCTCTGTCCACTGGTTGGCTTCTTCCTTTTCAGTTTATAGCCTTTCCTTTTCCTATCCCTCAGCTCTTTTGCCTCACCTTGGTTTTCTCTGTCCCTCTTTGTTTCATCCTCTCCAGCAGAACAGAACTGAGGTGGAGGAGGAGTCTGCGGCGTCTAACGGCCAACCCTCGTGTGCCATGCAGTGCATTGGCCTTGTGGGCGGCGCCATCGGTGCTGACTCCCCAAAAAAGGCTCCTGTGCAGGTGCATGCCTCCGGTTTACACCCAGCAACAGTGAATGGTGAAGTTACAAGAGAAGAAAAAGAATTATGGTAGGTACCTAATTTTCATTTCATGTGCATCAACTTGAGACCCATAGTATTTAGCCAGATGGGGTCAGTAGGGGAGGCTGTATTATAGTTTGGGGGGACAGGACCAGGGTTAGGTTCCACATTCTCTGCAATGAGCAACAGGAGTACAGTCCGACCTCGATTATCTGAACTACTCGCTTGAGTGGACTCCCAATCTGGTCCCGACTTTTTAAGCACTGTTGCAACATTTTCAAAGTCTTTTTATTTTTATTTATTTTTTTTGTATTATCGTATTTATTCACCCCTTCGAGCTCAGTGACCCCCACTCCTTCAGGCTCCACAAGCCCCTTTGAACCCCACTGTCCTTCCTCGAGCCTCTCCAACTCCTCGCATTGCAGCCGATCCCCGCGGAATCCCGGACATATCCCTTCACTGGGCGGGTCCCTCTCCTTCGCTCCGAGGGGGAAGGGCACTGTGGGGAGGACAGCCCAGCACACTATTGATAGGCCCCAGGGATGCTGCCAAGGAGAGGTAGGCCCTCGAGAAGGCACTAGAGGTATCGGGGACAGAGAGCTGTCATCCAGCGGCCAGCGAGCGGTATTTCCACTTTTTTCTAGATTCCCCTGCACGTCACTCGCGTAGTGCCTCCAGTCTCCACTGGGGGGCGCTGCCAAGCGATGCCATCCCCAGACCCACCCCAGGATAGGAGAGCAGTCCTATGGATGCTCAATCCTATCCTCCCCTGCCGACCCCCAACAACCCAAGTCCATTCCTGAACCCGGGTTGCCGACATGGTTCGAGGTGTGGCGTTCAGTGCCTCAGCCCTCTGCGCCACTGAGCTGGGCTCAAAGTCTTTTAATTAATCAAACCACTTGGAGCTTTTGAGTTTTTTAATGTGGTGCTGTGTGAAACAAAGGCACATTCTGCCACACTCAGCTTTGTTAATGAGGTGTTACAGAGGTGCTATAGTACTGAACACCCTTAACCACTTAAGCACTTGGGTGCTCAATGAATTCAAGTTTGAGCCACTTAGTCCAGCATAAATGCAGCTAATTAATTATGTGACTCTGCTGCTCTGCATTCTGCATTCTGCCTGTTCGAGCGGGATCTGTCTACTGTCCTACTAATCTACTGTCGCAGTCCAGATGGAATCCAATGGTGCATCCGGCAAGAGAAAAAGAAAGATCTTGTTAATCAGTGACAAGATTGTCATTCTGGATCGATTGGGAAAGGACGAAAAAGCAGTCAGCATTGCGTTGGCATTTGGTATCAGTAAGCAACAAATATCGGACATCAAGAAACAGCGAGATCAGTTGCTATCCCATGCCACCAATGTTGAAGATGAACAGGAGCTTAAGCGGCAGAAACTCTTAAACCTGCTGCTGATGAGTCTCTCAAAAAAGCAGCTTACCTGTGGTTCGCACAGCAGCGGAGTAAGGGTGTGCCTGTATCAGGCCCTATGCTCCAGGAAAAGGCACTGCACTTCAGCCAGGAGATCACCAGTCAGGATGGCACACACACAGACTTTAAGGCTTCCAGTGGTTGGCTACAGCGTTTTAAAAAAAGGCACTCCATCAGACAACTGGAGATCCAATGGGAACGCATGTCGTACCTTACCTGAGACAGAGTCAGACAGCTCAATCATGGAGAGCCTAAAAAAACTGAATCTAAAAGACATGGCATACATGATTGGAGATTCTTGGTCTGAGGCAACACCAGAGAGCATTGCCAAGTATTTCGCATCCACACTAAAATTGGGGGTAATTTCAGCTACAGAAGCAGCAGAAGTTGGGACAGATGCTGATGTCGACGAGGAGGGGGTGGGCAGGATGATCAACCAGCAGAAATTATCGCTGCTTCCGACAGCGCACTTGAGGCTGACAGTGCACTACAAGATGAAATAGCAGAGCTAAATGCTCAAGATCTTGAACTGCTGACAGCTCCGGACCTGACAAACTGTGACATAATTTCACTTGTCACAGAACAGAAAGGAGTGGATACAGAGTCCAACGAGGGTGAGGATGAAGATGACGATTGCAAGGAGGAGGTTATGAGTTGGACAGGGTAAAAAAAACCCTGATATTTCTATTCATTTTGGGGATCACTTAATTAGTGATTCCACATTAGTTTCTGAAGTCTTCAATAAATTTTTTGGTAACTTGGATGGGTATAGAACACCTTTTCATGGCTTTTCTTCTAATACCTCCTTACTTGTAAATGAAATGTCTCATCCTTAATTTTATTTTAATTATGTTTCCCCTGAATTAATTAAGGAATATGTCCTGAAATTGGATCTTCGGCCTCATATGCTTCATGATGGCTTAGATTTTTGAGTAATTATTAGGAATAAACTCCTTTTCTTATCCTCTTTTTGTTTTGTTTAATTGTTCTATGTCTGTTGGGGCTTTCCATAGTCTCTGGAAGAAGGCCACAATTACTCCTGTTCTGAAATCTGGAGATCCTACTGTATTGACAAATTATCAGCCTAGTTCTTTGTTATCATTTCTTTCTAAAATTCTGGAACGAATTGTTATGGATTAAACCTCTGATTATTTAAATAAATATAACTTGCTTACTGATTGCCAACATGGCTTTAAGCCATTATATAATACAGAGACGGCCTTGGTGGGGTTCACTAGTGCCATTCAGGGTGCCCTGGATAAAAGACAAACAGTAGCGGCACTTTTTGTGGACCTCACCAAGGCCTTTCATTTTGGTGGAGCCTGGTTTATTAAATGGCATTCTTCCCAATATACATTTTTCTGATAATGTTTCTTCTTGGTTTCTTGATTGTCTTACAAATAGATCTCATTGCACTTGAATTGATGATGGTGTTTCTTCTTTTAGTACTATTAAATGTGGGGTACCTCAAGGGTCCATTCTTGGCCCCTTGATTTTCTCACTTTATATGAATTCTGCTTCTATTGTGTGTTCTCATTCATCTTTGATACTTTACACTGACGATGCTGTAATGTACGGAGTCAGTTCTAATCCTAATGATGCTTTGGCAGAGGTTCAATCTGGTTTTGATTCTTTCTAGAACTGGCTTTCTGTGAATTGTTTGGTACTTAATTCAAGTAAAACTAAAGTTATGTTATTCTCTAACAAAGTTATCGAACATGATAACCTTCATCAGATTCTTACATTGGATGGTAACGTTATTGAACTTGTAGATAATTTTAAATATTTGGGGATAACGTTTGACCCAAAATTATCTTTTAAAGTCCATCTGAATAACTTAAGGAAAACACTTCATCAGAGATTAGGTTCACTTTTCAGGGTTAAACATTTTTATGTTGATGGCGCTCAGCGGAAGAAACATATTGGCACAGCTTGCTGAGAAGCAGGTTATGGAGGCAAGGCACTGTTGTGGCCAATGCCCCCACAGCCTGCAAAGGCTTGTCCCGCTTCCCGTAATGCTGTTGCAGGCTGCTGGTGGCACAAGTTTGGAACGTTCACACCAACTTGTGACAAATCAGCCGCTGCAATCAGGGGCCGCCTCGTCATTGCAGTGTAAGCCATCCGCTGCAATGAGGGAGCGACCCGTCATTGCAGGGCGGATCTAGCACGCCTGATATTGTTTGTGAACAGGGCAGCAGGTTGCCGCCTCTTTTCTTACAAACAATATAACCCCCCACAATGTTTATTTGCCAACGGGGAGCCCATTCCCCGCTACCGGCATAATGCCCCCATTAGTGTCTGCCGCATCGGGTGCTCAATCCCCGCCGGCAGAAAGGATTCTCTCCTTTGTTATTTGCCAATGGGTGCCCAATTCCCATCGGCAGAAAGGAATTCCCCTTTGTTGTTTGCCACAGGGGTGCCCAATCCCTCGTCGGCTACAGCGCCCAAAAGCGAGACTCCAGTGGCACGCTGAGAGCCCACACCAGTGTGCCAAATGCCCTGTGAAGGTAAAACTGTCCCACTTTTTTTTTTTAATCTGTAAAAAAACGGTCCCTCGCAGTCTCCCAGACCCCTCCACATAACCTCGCCCACCACTGTGCCTCCGCCTCCCCCCCCTCACTCCTATACTTACCTCCGGAGTCCAGCGCGACGATCTTCGGTGGACCGGGAACACGTCTGCATTCTTTAAAGCCGACCTCGAACTGAGGAAATGCCGGTAAGCTGTATAATGGAGTAAATAGGGTTTTTTCAACTTTGCTGCATATCTCAGGCATTTTTTCTAAATTTTTTCACCAAATTTTCGACATGGGGTTTTTGGGAATCCTCCCCATGAATGCTTCAACTGTCATGGTGTTACTCGGCCCCGAAAGGTGATTTCGCGGTCACTGTGTGGAATCACCTTTGGGGGCCAATTAATGAAATGACAGTGCTAGTGTTCATGAGGTGGGCTCTCAAAAAGCCTATGTTGCAAATTTGGTGGGAAAAATCCCAAAAATGACTGTTTTACGAGCGTGTGCTGCACAGTTTCTATGCACGCTCATAGCTTCGTGAATTTACAATATTTTGACGCCAGATTTTCAACACTGGCATTTTGTCACACCTCCTTGTGAACAGTACAGCTGTCATTGTTCACATCCTGACAGAAATATGTTTTCGCACTTCGGGCGCAGAATAGTGCGGTTGCCGTTGGAAATCAGTGTTCGGGACAGATTAAGAAAATGACAGTGACACTGTCCATGAGTAGAGGTCCTGAAATGGGTATGCTGAAAATTTGGTATAATACTCCATAAAATGACTGTGTTACGAGCGTGCGTTGCACAGTTTGCACGCACGCTCGTAACTTCGCGAATGTATAATATTTTCACTCCAGATTTTCAACATTGCTATTTTTCCACACCTACTTATGAACAGTACAGCTGTCATTTTTCCCATCCTGGCCAAAATATGTTTTTGAAGTTCCGGCGCAGAATAGAGCGGTCACTTTGGGAAATCACCGTCCAGGACAGAGTAATAAAATGACAGCGATACTGTTCATGAGCAGAGGTCCTAAAATGCCTATGTTGAAAATTTGGTGATGATAGCCCATCAAATGACTGTGTTACAAGTGTGCGTTGCACAGTTTCCACACACCCTTGTAACTTTGCGGATTCGTAATATTGTCATGCCACATTTTCAACAATGGCAATTTTCACACCTCCTTATGAGCAGTACAGCTGTCATTTTTCACATCCTGAGTGAAATGTAGCTTCACAGTTGCAGCACAGAATAACGCGGTCACTATGGGAAATCAGTGTTCGGGACAGATTAAGAAAATGACAGTGGCACTGTTCATGAGCAGAGGTCCTAAAATCACTATGTTGGGAATTTGGTGTCAAAACTCCATAACATGACTGTGATACAAGCGTGCATTCAACTGTTTCCACGCACCCTGGTAACTTTGCAAATTTTTAATATTTTCACGCCACATTTTCAACAGTGGCATTCTTTCACACCTCCTTATGAACAGTACAGCTGTCATTTTTCACATCCTGGCTAAAATATGTTTTTGCACTCCTGGTGGAGAATAGCATGGTCGCTGTGGGACATCAGTGTTTGGGATAGATTAAGATGGAACGAGTGAGGGGGGGGGAGTGACCGAGCTCAACTGAGCTCTGTCGGGACTGCTCTTGGTTTGTTTGTGGGCAGAAAAAGGCCCCAACGCAAGAGGCCAGTAAAAAAGTGCAGCCTGCAGCACTAGGAGAAACAGAACAAGAGAGTGAGTGAGTGAGGGAGGGGGAGTGAGCGAACTCACCAGAGCGCTGTCAGGACTGCTGCAGATTTCTTTTTGGGCAGAAAAAGGCGTCAGTGCAGGCAGGGGCCCAGTAGAAAAGGCCAGCCTGCAGCGGTGGGAGAAACAATATGAGTGAGTGAGACAGAGGGACTGAGTGAGCTCAACGGAGCTCTATCAGGACTGCTGCGGATTTCTTTGTTGGCAGAAAAAGGCGCCAATGCAGGCAGGAGCCCCGTACAAAAGGGCTGCTTGCAGCGCCACGACAAACAGAATGAGCACGTGACAAAGGGAGACTGAGCAACCTCAATGGAGCTTTGTTGGTACAGCTGTGGATTTATTTATGGACAGACAAAGGTGCCAATGCAGCCAGCAGCCCCGTACATAAGCGCAACCTGCAGCACCAAGAGAAACAGAATGAGTGAGTGAGTGACAGAGCAGTAGTGAGTGAGCTCAATGGAGCTCTATTGTGATTGCTGCGGATTTCTTTGTGGGCAGAAAATGCGGCAACACAGGCAGGAGCCCAGTACAAAAGGCCAGCTTGCAGCGTAGGCAGAAACGGAATGAGTGAGTGAGACAGGGGGAGTGAGCGAGCTCAATGGAGCTGTGTCGGGATGGCTTCACATTTCTTTCTGGCTAGAACAAGCCACCAATGCAGGCAGGAGCCCAGTACAAAAGGGCAGCCTGCAGAGGCAGGAGACACAGAATGAGCGAGTGGTGGCCCTGTATGTTAATGAAAATATCAAAGCTACAGAAATTCAGAATACACATAAGGAGCCAGAAGAACTGTGGGTCACCCTGGAAACAGGAAATGGGACAGCCATAAGAACTGGGGTTGTCTACAGGCCCCCAGACCAGAGGGAGGACATAGACACATTACTGTTAGAAGATATACAAACATGACAGCTAAAGGGAGGTTCTGATAATGGGAGACTTCAACATGCCAGATACAGATTGGTCAATACCAGCAGGAACATCTGCCAGAACTAGACTCATAGTGGATTCCCTGCAGGGGAGGGCCTCAAACAACTGGTACAGCAACCCACAAGAGACAGGGCTATCCTAGATCTAGTACTGACTAACAAAGAAGGGATCACAGATCTCCAGGTAGAAGGTCACCTGGGGGCAGTGACCATCACATGGTATGGTTCAATTTGGCTACTACATCTAAATCATCCCATTCCAAGGCAAAAATATGGGACTTCAGAGGAGCTGACTTTGATAAGATGGCCAACAGAGTTAAGCTAGCCCTGGCAAAAAGAAACACAGGTGAGGGGGTACAGGCAAAGTGGGCAAGCATTAAGGATGCAATACTTGAAGCAACATCCCATTGTGTTAGACAGAAAGGGAAGTGCAAAAGAAGAAGGAAACCACTTTGGTTCTCACATACAGTAGCAGAAAAGGTCAGAGCCAAAAGGCTGGCCTTCAGGAAATATAAGGGAACACAGCGGGATGAAGATAGGGAGGCATACCAAACTGCCCTAAGGGAAGCAGGGAAGGCAGTAAGGCAGGCAAAGTCCCAAACTGAGGAAACACTAGCACGAACAGTAAAAGAAGGTGACAAGACTTTCTATAGATACATTAGTGAAAGGAGAAAGTTCAGAGGGTATTGCTGTTTAATGGAGAAAGGGAGCATGTGAGGAGGAGGACCCTGTAAAGGCATCTATCCTAAATAGATACTTTTGCTCAGTATTTACTGAAGAGAAGGTAGGCAGGGCCCACAGCTCAGCATCATGGACACAGGGGAGGGAGGTGAGCACTCTCCCTTCACAAAAGAAAGGGTCCTACAAGAGCTTGCTAAGCTCAGGGTGGATAAGGCAATGGGACCTGATGGCATACATCCCAGGGTACTTAAGGAGCTAAAGGAGGAACTAGCAGAGCCATTAGCAGAATTGTTTAGTGAGTCTCTGAGCACAGGAGAGGTCCCAGAAGACTGGAGAAGGGCTCATGTGATCCCGCCACAAGAGTGGTAGCAGGGAGGAGGCGGGGAACTACAGACCAGTCAGTCTTACCTCAGTAGTGGGCAAGATTATGGAGGCACTCCTTAAAGAAAGGATAGTGCAACACCTGGAATCCATAGGGCACAGGATCCAAGACAGCATGGGTTTACAAAGGAAGGTCCTGTCAAACTAATCTCATAGATTTCTTTGACTGGGTAACCAGAGTGGTGGACCAAGGGGGAGCAGTTGATGTCGCCTACCTTGACTTCAGCAAAGCTTTTGACACTGTTCCACATAGAAGATTGATAAATAAGCTAGGTAGGCTCGGGGTGGGTCAGAAGTTGGTCAACTGGGTGGCAAACTGGTTGACTGGCAGAAAACAGAGAGTGGTGGTAAATGGTATACAGTCAGAAGAGATGCAAGTCACAAGTGGGTACCTCAGGGATCAGTCCTGGGGCCAGTCCTATTCAACATCTTCATTAGTGACCTCGCAGATGGACTAGAGGGTAAGGCTTGTCTGTTTGCAGATGACACCAAGATCTGCAACAGAGTAGATGATCCAGATGGGGTGGGCAGAATGAGAAGAGATCTGGATAAACTAGCAAAATGGTCAGAAGAGTGGCAACTGGATTTAATGCAAAGAAGTGCAAAATCATGCACATAGGGAAGAGAAACCCTGAAGCCACTTATAGGCTGGGAGGAGTTGCTAGCAGTCACAAAGGAAGAAAGAGACTTGGGCATCATCATCACTGATGACCTAAAATCATCAAGCAGACCTCTAAAGCAGTAGGTAAGGCTATGGGGTGTTAGGGTGTATTAGTAGGGTATCACAAGTCGTAAGAGGGAGGTAATAATCCTCTGTACAAGACATTGGTTAGGCCCCATCTGGAGTACTGCGTGCAGTATTGGAGGCCACACCTTCACAAGGACATTAACTAAATTGAGGCAGTCCAGAGAAGGGCAACCAAAATGGTGCAGGGACTGCATCAGAAGACATATGAGGACAGATTAACGGAGCTCAATATGTATACCCTTGAGCAAAGGAGGAGAGAGGTGATATGATCGAGACATTTAAACACCTTAAGGGCATAAACAAGGTGAAAGAGTCTAACATGTTTAAATATAAGAAAATAGCAGGACAAGAGGACACAGCATGAGATTAGAGGAGGCCGATTAAGGGGAATGTGGAAATTCTTTTTCACAGAAAGGGTGGTAGATGCATGGAATGGCTTACCACAAGAAGTGGTGGCTATGAATACAGTGCAGGGCTTCAAACAGGCATGGGATAGGCATAAGGGAGCAATACAAATGACTATGAATAGATAGGTCACTGACAGAGCAAAGGCGATGGCACATTTATAAGGTAGAAAAGAAATGGGCAGACTGGATGGGCCCTGTGGTCCTTATCTGCCGTCAACTTCTATGTTTCTATGTTTCTATGTTTCTATGAGTGAGGGAGGGGAACTGAGTGAGCTCAACGGAGCTCTGTTGGGACTGCTACAGATTTGTTTGTGGGCAGAAAAAGGCAACAGTGCATGCAGGGGCCCAGTACAAAATGGCAGACTGCAGTGGCAGGAAAACCAGAATGCTCGAATGAGAGAGGGGGAGTGAATGAGCTCAATGGAGCTGTATTGTAACTGCTGCAAATGGCGGCAACACAAGCAGGAGCCCAATAGAAAAGGGCAGCCTGCAACGCCACCAGAAATGGAATGAGTGAGTGAGAGAAGGGGACTGAGTGAGCTCAACAGAGCATTGTCGGGACTGCTGCAGATTTCTTTATGGGCGAAAAAAAGTGCCAACAGAGCCAGGAACCCAATACAGAAGGGCAGGCTGCAGCGCCAGGAGAAACAGAATGAGTGAGTGACACAGGGGAGTGAATGCCCTCAATGGAGCTCTGTCGGGACAGCTGCGGATTTCTTCGTGGGCAGAAAAAGGTGCCAACACAGGCAGGAGCCCAGTACAAAAGGGCAGCCTGCAGCGCCAGGAGAAACAGAATGAGTGAGAGAGGGGGAGTGAGCCACCTCAACGCAGCTTTGTCGGGACAGCTGTGGATTTCTTAGTGGGCAGAACAAGGTGCCAGTGCAGGCAGGAGTCCAGTACAAAACAACAATCTGCAGCACTGGAAGAAACAGACTGAGCGAGTGACAGGGGGCAGTGAGTGAGCTCAACACACCAGCGCAATCAACGTTCGGCATTGACAAATGCTTGTTTGACTAGAGATTCTAGGTTTCCTCTTTCTCACAGTTTTTTGATGATTGTTTTGGATTATGGTATTATTATTTACTCATCTTTTTCTGGTACACTCCTAGATAAGCAAGGTGATCTATAATTCCATTTTACGTTTCATGCTTAATGCCCCTTTAGAACCCATCATTATTTCTTGTTTAAGTGTTCTCATAGCTTGTCTCTTAAAATAGAATTTCCTATAAATTAGGCATTCTGCTGTTTAAGGTTATGAATGGTCTTCTATCTCCTGCAGTATCATCTTTGTTTTCTAGGTTTTTAATTTTCATGGAACTAGGTCCCAATCCAAATTTACCTTTGAACTCCCATTGTTTGAACTGTTTTGGACAGAGATCTATGTTGTACAGGGCTCCATTATTTTTAATTTATTACCTGTTGATATTGTACAAAGTAAGTCTGTATGGTCTTTTTAATTCAAGACTAAAATACTGGCTGATGGATAATGATATTGCACATGTTCATACTGATTATTTGTAATGTAATTGGTGTGTTTTGTATTTTGCATAATGTTTAAATGTTTTCATGTTTGTATGTATTGATGTGTATGTTTTAAGTGTCTATTGTAACTTGTTGCTGGTGAAAAGGACGTTTGCTCATCCTGCTTACAAGTCTAAAAAATAACATGAAAACAAAATGAAAATAGGTAACTCTGATGCCATTGAACAGTTCAAAAAGCTATTGCATGGCAAAACGACAACAGGATGCTGACCCGATTCATCTGCTCACCTAAATCACCTGCTCACACTAGTATCAGCAAAAAAATACAGTGGGGCTAAGCAGATGAAAACACATGATTTTAAAAAGCGAATAAATCGAATTCGGACTAGTACGGACCTAAGCTATGAACAATACAATAAATTGACGGTATTTTATTATTTATACGCCTGCTTTTACATATTTTAATCAGTATTAGCCATTGCACAATTAGAGACTGGTCGAAATAATAAAATAGAGCCTGTTTATGTTTTTTCATCATTTTCGATTATCCGGACAATTTTGGTGTCCCGCAGAGGTCCAGATAATTGAGGTTGGACTGTAGCAACAGTAATTTACTCCTCAGTACATAGACAGGGAGGGATTTACAAGCTATTGTACTAGTGTAGGCAGTAATTTTATAGTGTAGCCCTTTGTTGGAAAGATTATAAAACTCCAGTGGCTGAGGCATGGCCCATGGGACATAAGGCACACCAGCTGGTGTCATTGATAAAGCCATGGCGGGGAGTTCTGTCTTAGGGTAAGAGAAGCTACGACTAGGTAGTCCATAATAGTGAAAGGAACAAGAATAGAGCAATGAGAAATATACCTTGCGAGCCATGGTTGGTGCCCTAGGAAAGAGGTGGTGCCAAGATGACGAGGGAAGGAGGCTGCACTAGGTTATGGAACAGCTCTGAACCAGAGATTGTTAGGTAATTATAAACGCACTGTCCCAGGATTAAGTGTATCTAGTTTACCAATACACCAGAACATTTAGATCATTGGCTCAAACAGTTGAAATTCAGTATTCCTACTATGTGTAGACTCACTGGCATGCTTCACATATAGGTGGTGTGCAACTAGATTTGAGTAAAAATGCAGGTAAGACACCTTACAGGTTGCCAGTATCTAACAGTGTAAAGGGAGTTCAAGGAAGCACCAACAAAATGAGCTATAGTTAGGTACAGAGCTGAGGTATGCTGCAGTGGGGACTGCATGTAAAGAGATCCAGATATATGAGACCCACTCCCTACACAAATATAGAAACAAATTGCCTGAAGTGCTTCAACAGAGAGAATTGAGCTTATCACCTGTACAAACCTTATTCAACAATGTGAATTATGTAGGCACTGCAGCAGCAGAATGGACCTACAGAAATAAAAGCAGGTCTTAAAGAAAGGAGGAGGACAACGATAGTTTGGGGGGGAGGAAGGGATAGACAGGCAAGGGGTAGAGGTAGGCTGAAGGAGAAAGGAAAATGTATGAGGGGAGCTTAAAAATAATAGGGGGACCCTATATAAGAAGTCCATGCAGGAGCCCAGAAATATAAAGAAGAGGAGATAGGGGAGCAACACTGAAGGGGAATGAGGAAGTAGGGTAAGCAGATAGAAGGGCTGGGGTACATGCAAGCAGATAAGGAATAGAGTATAAGCAGAACAGTGAGCTAAGTAGACCTAGTATATGGAATTTTGATGAAACAGGAAGGACACTTGTGAAAAATAAAACAAATGTATTTAGCAAGATTCCCACTGGAAGTGAGCAATACAATCTTTTGAGTAGTGTGAAATCAGAAGAAACAGACTTCAGTTACAACAAACTGGAAGCTGAAATGGGATACTAGTGCAGCAAACAAATCAGATCATAGCCAGAACATACAGTATAACCCTCCACAAACGTCCAGGGTCCTTAAAGTACCTTTGGTATATTTAGGGTCCAGTGGAGTATGGAGCAGAGTGGCCGGCTGACTGCCAGCAGACTCTGGCACACTCAAAGCAGGCAACTGTCCTTAGCACTTAGGTCCTTTGTATGAATGGGCTGCTGTGAATGGGCCGCGAAGATAGTTCCATTAAATAGGAAACTCTGGGCTCCAACTGGCTAATGTGAGTCAGTGGGAAGGCCAGTGCTTTGCTGAGTACTCCGCGTTAGACCCCATTTGCTGTCTCACAACATCCACGCGGCAATCTACGTGGCATTCAGGGATTCACACAAAGGCAGTCAGCCCTCAAGCTATTCCCACCTTGCTTCTTGCTTGTAGTTGCTTGATTGGGTGAGCTGTGGTGGACAGGCACAGCTTCTCAGACCGGGAAGCAAAGATTTTGTTTAAAAAAACAACAACCTTTTTTAGCTTCTCTGGAGCAGTGATTGCGAATGGGGGGATGGCTGGGCTCAACTGCTGAAGCCTCTCATGAACCCAATGTGCTGTCCCACGACACCCACCTGGCAATCTGGCTGACATTCAGGGCTCACACAAAGACAATCAGCCCCTCAAGCCTTGCTCCTCACTTGGAACTGCTTAATTGTGTGAGCAGTGGTGGAAAGGCATGGCCTCCAGACTGGGAAGCAGACAGAAATCTGGTATGGTAGGACTCGAATCAGCACAAAACAGTGCCAATGAGTCCTCCATAGTTCCTCAGGTGTTCCACAGGCATTCAGTGGTCAACTGTGTCAAATTCTGATGAAAGATCCAGAAAGACAAGAATAAAATGATGGCATCTGTCCCTGTCAGTGAGATCATTGAACACCCTGACAAGTGCGGTCTCTACACTGTGACGAGAGGGGAAACCCTACTGGAAATGCTCATAGATGTCATATCTTTCCAAGTGAGCCTCCAGTTGCATTGCCATCACCTTCTCGAAAAATAGAAGATTTGACACAGGTCTAATTGTCTTCATCTGCAGGATTTGCAGTTTAAGAAAGTGCAGGGGAAGCTCAAGCTAATCAGTTGGCCTGATAGCTTATCTGGTAAAGCACCAGGTTGGTATTCTGGGGGCCTTAGTTCGATTCCAAGTTGGGTCACATCATTTCTTTCTCATTACAATCTGTGTTCCCCAGTTCTCTGAAAAATTGTGTTGTTCAATGTTGTACCGCCCTCCATTTCCTCTATAAACACAGATCTTGTTCAAGGATGTCTTGTTCATTAGGCCACACCTTTGGAACTCTAAGCCATCAGTGCCAGGACCACACAGAATCTTTTGATAGCTGGGGGCCGCCCACAGTGATGTGCAGAGTCTACTTGTACATAAACGTGGGCAGTCCCATCACTCCTCAGTTCATTTTCCACCATCGATCATCTTCATCGGACCTGCTGAAGGAAATATCATCAACTTAGCTGTTGCTGTTTGTTCTTTTACTTTATTAGTTGTATATCATTGTTTCTGTATGCCTCTGAAGTCAAAAGAGCCTTCATTTGGGTATTGTAAGTGTGGTGATAAAATTTCAAAGAAGACACACACACATACAGTTTGTGTGTGTGCTGTTTGGACTTGTCTCACAACATGAGGACTGTGAAATTTTCCAGAGCTTCAACCCAGGGCTACCAGGCACCATAAGAAACCTCTAGAAAATGTTCTTCTGGTAAAGATACTGGAAAGCTATGGAGAGAAACAAGGTTCAAAATCTGCTTCTCCCTCACCATCAGCTGAAAGGTGGCCATCAAAGTCTAAGGATGGGGGCAAGGAGTGATCATCATCGTGGCCCTCCTCATCATTTGCCCATAAGCACAAACACAGAAAAGTCTGTTTAACTGGCGAGGTCCCAGTCACCACTGAGATAAGTTAAGTGTCCATAAATGCCTGCTCCAGCAATGTTGAGTACAGCCACCTCCCCTTCCCTGACCATTGCTAAGACACCATGGTTGGGGCTTGGCTTAGGCACTGCCATACCTACCATGGATGGTATTGACGCCATCGTCATTGAGCAAGGCCCATTGACGCAGGTAGTCCCGGGCACTCTGCAATGTTTTGTCAACTCTCAGGCTGTGCTGGCATCATTTTCAGAAATTATTTGATGCATTCTGTCAGGCTTAAATATACAGGCAGATCTTCAGGGATATCTCAGTCATCAGGTTACACCATAGGAACCTTTGCCATCGGTGAAGGGAACCCACACAGAAGATTTTCAGCAGTACAACTGGGGCCGCCCATGCCGTTGACATCAGCCAATGTCACCAACCCTATAAAGGCATAGGCGGCTCCTCCCTCCTCAGTTCTTTCCACTGTCGATTTCGCTTGCAGGGGCCTCTGCAGAAGCTCCATTGCAGCATTTGCACCTTTTTCAGCCTACAGATTTTTGTAGCCAGCTCTGGGCAGGGTCCTCCGGGGCCCCGGATGCCCAGTCGCTGAACTGATCTTCAAGCTCCCAGGCCTCCAAGGCTCAAGACAAGTCCTCAGGGATAAGTCACAAAAAAGACCAAGATTGCAAGCGCCCCCCTCGTGCTGATCTTGCTCCCCGTCAGCCCCTACTTCTTGGGGATCTTAGGTGGTGGCGGCCACTCCGATGAAAGAGAACTGCTGTCCAGGTCTCTGTGCGCACCAGACCCATTCCAACAGCACCTCCGCCCGATTCACAGGGCTCACGGCCATCGACCTTCGGGTCGTCAGACCCTCCGTTGTTGACAACTGGCTCATCGTCAACTCTTTTGTCAAGGCCTGCCCCTTTACCAACCACAGCTACAGGCTCATTTGGTTCTCAGGACATGGCAGGCAGTTTGTTGACATCTGTACCACTGAACCCCCTCCCCCCCGTCGACATCCACTATTGACCTACATGAAATACTGGTCAAGTTCATGAATGTACTTCCCCTCAGGCACCACTCCCGGGCAGGGCAAGGTAAGCGCCAGTAATTCTGGGGGGATGGGGCTGGGAGGGAGTCAGTCAGATGGGGGCTGACCGACACAGAGTATAAATACATCCTGAAAAAAGAAAAAAATGTGGGGTCCTCGAGGAGGGCCTGGGAGTATGTTTCACAGAGTCCTCCAAATGACTATGCCAAGTACAGAATGCTCGCAATTCATGTACTAATGCTACTAGACTGGCTAAGTCTGACTATTTCAACTCCTCATTCTGACCAACACCAACTCTCCATCTAAATTCTGGATGGTAGTTCATGCCCTATTCTCTCCCCCCTCCTCCAGTTCTCAAAATAAATAACTCCTAGTTTCCGACCCTGGCTCCATGGCCAATTAATTTAATACCTACTACATACGTGCACCACGTCTCTTCTAAATTCCCTCTCCCATTGCCATCTACTAATTTTAGCCCTTCACCTCAGCCAGTGCCTACCCCTCCCCCATTTTTCTTTTCTACTATCTCCCCTGATGAAGCTTTTAATGCTCTCCTATCCTTCAACCGCTCTAAAGGCTCCTCACCAGATGAGCTTGATCCTAAACTTCTCTACCTTTCTGCTCCTGCAATTGCTTATCCTATCTCTCTAATCCTTAACCTGTCCTTTATTTCTGCCCAAGTACCCTCATCCTGGAAATACGCTGTAGTCCTTCCTCTCCCAAGGGTGGTGACACATCCACTCCTGGCAACTATCGCCCCGTTTTCCCTCCTTCCTACCCTTGCCAAACTTCAAGAACATTTAGTTCTCTCTCTCAACTATCACCCTTCCTCTCTGATTCCTCCTTCTTCACCCCCTTCCAATCTGGTTTTTGGAAGAACCACTCAACAACCACCTCCCTCCTCAGGCTTACTGACTCCATCCTTTCAAGGATGGACGATGGCCTGATCACCTTGGCCATCTTTATTGACCTAGCCAAAGCTTTCAACACTGTTTCACATCCCCTGCTTCTTGATTCACTCTTCTCAGCTGGCCTTGCTCCATCAGCCACCAAATGGTTTAAATCCTACCTCATTGGCAGGACCCAGTCGGTGAGAATCCTTGATTCCATCTCTCCTCCACTCCCCATCAACACTGGTGTCCCTCAGGGCTCATTGCTTGGTCCTCTACTCTTCTCCATTTTCCTTAATGATCTTCCCACAGCCTGTTCATCCTCTTCTATCCACATGTGCATGAGCGATACTGTTTTGTACAGTTCGGCAAAACCCTGCTGCTGTGCCAACCAGCTTACAGCATGACTTCAACCAAGTTCAGCTCTGGTTTACTTCTCACCAGCTTTTCTATATGCCAAGAAGACAGTCTCAATGACCTTTGGCACCAGGCAGAGACTCTCTAGGCTCCCGGCCCACCCACCTTCCACACCCTTGATGGGACCATCTTGGAGGACACCTCCTCATTTCAATATCTGGGAGTTTGGCTGGACCAGCACCTCAACTTCTCTGTGCATATCGATGCTATCCTGAAAACTGCCCCCAAGCTTGGTGCTCTGTACAGGAATCGTGGTTGCATCCCACTGAGTCTGAGGCACAAATTGTCCAGAAGATGATACTCCCACCTTTGACTACTGTGACGTAGTCTATGGTGTGCTGCTCTCAAATCTTCCTGACCAAGTTGGACACTCTCTCTTTAAAGGACACCTAAACAACATTTTGACAACAAACCATTCAAAAATCTGACTTC
Source organism: Neoceratodus forsteri (assembly GCA_016271365.2). Taxonomy (NCBI): domain Eukaryota; kingdom Metazoa; phylum Chordata; order Ceratodontiformes; family Ceratodontidae; genus Neoceratodus; species Neoceratodus forsteri. Next base: position 145,375,262 of record CM057453.1, read on the forward strand.
ATAGGGGACTAAAGGAAAGGCTGCTGTATTAATTAATGCTAAAACTACATTTATATAATTTACCTAAATGTTGTTCCAAAGCATTTGAAAATGTAAAATCAGCCTTCCAATTTCAAAAACATGACCTTTCCTCCTTCCTAAAATGGCCTACAAATGTGTTAAGTGATGACATCATTGGAGCCAGAGTCGAGAGTTATATGCCTCTCTATAGTGCTAACTAGTTCTTTTTCCCTTTGTATAGAATTGTTTCACTAAATTGGTCAAAATCATGTGCATTATTTTCATCAATACACGTTAGGCTATGGTTCTGCTTGTTTTGTTTACTTTAACATGCTGAGATTGTGTTTTAACCTAACTGACTTTCTTTTTGGCAAACCATAGTGCAGTACGAATCTTCAAATACCTGGTGGTCTAGTGGTTATGACGGATCCAGGATGTTACAATGGTGGGTGCTGGGGTACTGTGCATGCTTGATATGTACTTTTTAACATTTTTATTAAACCTTTATATTGTCTGCTATCTTTTTTAGTAAGTTTTTGACAGAACCTACAATTGCAATCCATAGTTTTGAATGTAAACATTTGTACAATTAATAAATCAGACTTCTTCAACAAAGTGAAATGCAGCAGCAGCAGCAGCAAGCAAGTACGTTACAATGGGGTGGGGGGGTGCAGCCGCACTCTTCACCACCTCCTAGAGCCACCACTTGTTTGTAGCAAAGTTCTTGTGTATTCCATGCCAGAGTTCATACTTTATTGGAAATCAAAAATATGCCTGTCTTGTCATCTTTTCCATGGAAATAATAATATTCATAAGAATCAGCATTTACATAGTGCTTTTCAATCAATCAATCAATCAGTTTATTTATAAAAGGCACCTTTCAAAACCAAGGCACCTGTACAATAAAACCAAACACATTAATAAGATAACATAAAATAAAACTAATAAATATAATAGCAGCTTTAATAATTGGAAAATGCCAAGATAAAAGATACGTTTTCATATACATTGTATCCCAAAGTGCTTTACAAGCAATGCTAGACTAGTAGTGAAGTGACTGAATGTGTAGTGGCAGTCATTTCACACATTAATACCCACACACAGCCTTGGACAATTGCATGAACTGGTTTTATGGGAAGGGGAATGTTGACCAGGACAATGGGGTCAGGTAGTGATCATGGTGTTGGCAGACCCACATCTTATTTCTCACAGTGATCTGCTCATATTTCTCCCCTTCTGTCTTCACCCTTCCCTGAATATAGCAGTACCTTGCAGGAGTGGCCTTCTCAGTCCCCCTTTGATATTCATTCTTCACTCCTCCTCCCCACACCAAAAACTGGTGAGCTCATCACCCTTCTGCATCATGAATGTAGGTAGTACAGTCCACTGGTTTTTTGACATATCAAAAATAAACAAATCTTTCCAGTAAGTCAGGCTGATAGCAGCAGGGAACAATGGGTAAGATGGGCTTTCCTATCCTTAAAAGATCTAGGCTATCTTTGATTAGGCACTATTAAATGACAGGTGTGCGCATCATTGTGCACATCATTTAATAGTGCCTAATCATAGGTAGCTTAGATCTTATGTAGTAGGAACACCTGTTTTCCCCTTGTGCCCTGCAGCTATCAGCCTGGCTTACCAGAAGATCATGTTTATTATTAATATGTAAAAATAACACAGGAGACTGTACTAACTGCATTCATGATGCAGAAGGAGTGAGCTCACCAGTTTTTGTGTGGGGAGCAGGTGAGAAAATGAATGCCAGACAGGGACTGAAGAGGTCATTCTGGCAGGGTACAACTATATTCAGGTTAGAGAAGACAGGAAGGTCATTGAACAGATCATTGTGAGATCTGAGATGTGGGGCTGCCAACACCGTGATCACTACTTGACTGTGGATGAGGAGCGACAACAAATACTCAGAGTGGCAGGGCTGCACCTAAACTCTTACTTGAATTCACTGTAGGAGATTACCCTTGAGTGGGGGGATGCTGGCGTTTGTTAGGACAGTATCGGGGAGCTATGTAAGCTCATTCAAGATTTGGAAGGGTGGTAGCCAGCCAACTCGCATTGTGGAGTGTGGACAGCCTTCACCCTGTCTATGTCTTTGTGGAGATGGGGTCTCCAGAACTGTACACAGTACTCCAGATGTGGTCTTACCAACTGTCTGTACAGAGGCCCAACAACTTCCTGTTTTCTACTGGTGATGCCTCTCCCTATGCATCCCAGTATCCCCCCAGCCCTCCTTACTGCCTTGTCACATTGCTGGCCCACCTTTAGGTCCTCTGATATGACTACCCCCAGGCCCCTTTCCATTTTTGTTGTTGTCAGTATCTCACCCCCCATTGTGTACTCTTCCCCTGGATTTTTGTTTCCCAGGTGCATTACTTTGCACTTCTTTGCGTTGAATCTAAGCTGCCATACTTTTGACCATTCCTCCACCCTTGCCATGTCCCTTTTCATCCTTTCCACCCCACCTTGCGTATCATGAAACCTGATGACTGAGATCTCCTTGAAGCTACTGTTATAGTAGCTGTTATGTAACTCTTCTTTATTCCACTAATTGGGCGTTCTGGTATTCGACTCCCGTCAGTGGCTTCCACTAGAACACCACATTTTCCTGCTTCTCAGTTGCTGGTAGTGTCGCGGTCCATTTGCGCTCCCATCATCGATGGCACTGACAAATGGAATATAATCCTGACCTTATGAACTTAGAAGAGGAATATGAAGGAGAACAATTTCTGGCCCTGGCTCTAGTTTTACCCTCTCATCCTGTAGGGAGGACTTGGTGGTTTATACCCTGAGATCTCCTTTTGAGGTCCATCTTTCCAAGCCATGATGCAGCAAATGCAGTGTGCTATGGGCTTTACTGTGGAAGAGGAAGATTCCATAAAAAGGAATCTGATGAAATTTTATGAGGTGCCCTGTTCCCCCTTCATTATTATTCCACCTATAGATCCTGCATTAGAGGATGCTACTTTCACTGCATGGTACAGACTAGACTTGCTGCCAGAGGTTCCTAGAAAGGCTGGTTAAGCAGTATCCTGATCCATCTGCTAAGCATTATTATGCTAACCAGACAGAAAATGACTCTATGGTTATCATGGCTGCTCATGATAGATCTAGGGCCCCTAGACACGTGAGTATTTTGCCTCCTGATAAAAATACTAGGCCCATTTGATCAAATACCAGAACAGCCTGTGGAAAGCTGCTTATACTGCTGCCCAGGCTTTGCCTGATGGCTCTGTCAAGGATGGTCTGTATAAAATATTGTTCGCTGGTGCCGAGGTTGGCAAACATTTGCTGTGCTTAGCCTATGATGTCTGATGTTTCTGCCAGGGCTGCTACTTCTGATATTTGCATGAGGAGATATTCTTGGCTTAGAGTTGCTAGCTTTGCCAACGATGTGCAACAAGCAGATCTTCCTGAACATGAAGTCTCCACCACTCATTCACACTAATGGGAGTTGACGGAGGCGCTAGGACAGCGGAAGACAAACTTTTCAGGAGGGCTGGCGCCGAGATGGAGCTGCAAGGAAGTGGCACCACGAGCCCGGCGCATGCAGTAATGACTATCTCAGCATCAACCCTCCAACTGCCTCAGTTCCTTTTTCCCGCGTTGAGTGCGCTTCAGTGCGACATTGCTTGCCCACAGAAGTTAAACTTCACTAGCAGCAATAGTTCAGTTTATTGTTTTGTAGATTATTTCGAATCAATACGATTATATTCTAATTTTATCAGTTGTACAAGAGAAGTCTTCAGTCCTCCATTGACGGAGTCGACCATGAGCGGGTCAGGTGACGGTAGGGAGACTTCGTATAAAAGCTGTTTAGTCAGCTGGGCCAGGTCCGGTCCGTCACCCTCCCCGGGGGGTTCTGACAACAGATGGTCCAGTGCTCAGGGAGATGGGCGGTCTTCCCAAAAGCATAAAAGGAAACGGTCCCATTCTTGGCACTGTTCGGCCTCGAGTTCTTCTTCGACACATAGGTCGAAGAAGAAACGGCATCACTCAAGCTCGCCCTCTGGTACATCTCCGCATTAGCGGTCGGTTATTTGGGCCAGGCGCGGTCTCCATCTCTGTTGGAGTCGCGGTTTCTGTCTCTGGTGGCCGACCTCCTCGAGCACTGGAGCTCCTCTCCGCCTATTGAAGGAGCATCCAATGAGCAGTTTCACCAATGGGCTGCTCTTATGGAGCAGTGGGCTTGGAGGTTGGTCCAGTTGCCTGAGCTGGTCAGTCCAACCACGGGGCCTTCAGGCTGTTCGGTTTTGGATGGGCAGGTGAGGTGGTTAGGTCTTCCTAGTCCATACGGCACCTTCTTCGGTGCCATCGACTTCACGCTGGCTGGTGCAGGGTCCACACCAATGCCTCTATCTCCTGTCATTTTCCCTCTTTTACCTCAAATTGCAGTTTTCAGACCCTGTGACACTCAAATTGCTATCCATGCCATCTTCAGCACCGTGGGTTCTGCCGCACCACTACTGCGGCGCCGGGGCTCTGTCGGCGCTTGGCGCGGGTAATCGGCAGGCTCTGTCGGCACCATCTGCTGCGTCAGTAGGCTCTGTTGGCACCATCTGTGGTGCCAGGGCTGTCGTCGGCACTGTGCTGTTGTTGGTGCTGAACATGGCACAATTTCCGATAGCGCCTTCCTCCTTGTTCTTGGCGCCATTTTTCCTCGACAGTGCGGGGATGAGTGCAGTGCCGACCCGGTCTTCGTTGGTTTTCAACTCTGATTCTTTTTCATCTATTTTTCCTCCTGATTTTCACTCCTTTCCTGTCTATACTGTCCCCCCTGGACTGTCAGGAGATGATTTTGAGCCTGATCCAGATCTTCGCCTGGGTGATGATATTGATGCTGACACTGCCCTGGGAGCAGGGATCAATCCACCTGCAGAGCCTGTTGTTGAAGACCTTTCCTTTATTCTCTGCTCAAGAATTTATATTCTACTCTTTCTCTCCAGACTACAGAAATCGATCCTGGGAAGCTTTTGCGTCTCCAATATCTTCATGTCCTAGAAATCCCTATGGATTTAACCCCTCCGGTACAACCCTCTTTCGAGACCCTTTCACAGATGGTGTGGAAGAATCCAGCACTCATTCCTTCCGTAGCCAAGTCCATAGATAGGAAGTATGCCCCTCCCAAGAATCGCCCCATTTTGGCCTCACAGGCCTTTGCTGATGCCATTGTAGTCTTGGCAGAGAATGATAAGACTGTCCTTCCTCAGGGATCTACAGCCTGGCCTATAAACAAAGAATCTCGAAAGATAGACACCTTAGGTAAGAGAGTCTCTGCTGCCTCAACCCTGGGTATGCAATTGCCAGCTACCAGGGCTATTTTTCTCAATATGAGTATGTCCTTTGGCATTCCTCAAAGCAATGGTAGAAACTCTGCCGAATTGGAGGTTAGCTCAGAGCTACTGAAACCATAACTACGGTGCCGAGTCCAATAACCAACAGGTTAAAGCTGCAATGGATGCCTTCGATACCGCTTCCTGGGCGGCGGCGGCAGCTGACTAGCATCTGTACCCGTTGCCATTCTTGGTTGTGTACTTCTGGCTTCACAAATGATGCCCTGCAGCAAGTCATGGCCTTATCTTTGAGCGGTATGTATCTGTTGAACCTCAGGTGGAGCAAGCACTGGAGACCACACAGAAGACTAGGTCTGTTATTAAGACAGCCAGATGTCGCCGCCCCTCCCTAGGGATGGCAACAAGTGACAGTTGCATAACCGTCAGTCCTTCGGGCAGAGACAGGAGGTTTCAGCAAAACCAGAACTCTCAACTGCAAAGAAACCACAGCAGAAGGCACAAGGGCCCAAAGTGCCCAGTGCCACCTTATGATTTCTGGCCCAGGTCCCACCTCAGCTGTCGAGGGACTCCTCCTCAGCAGTGGGAGGATGTCTGTTCTACAACCAGTGGAAATCTATAACGTCAGACAAATGGGTCCTTCAGATAATCCATGAAAGTACTCTCAATCTTTGGAAACCCATCTGGATCATCCTCCCAAACAACAGCCTAGGCTGTCGGCAGTACAGTCAGACCTTCTTGCTTCCGAGTACAAGGCCTTCTGAACAACAGGGCAGTAGAAATAGTTCCACTGGATCAAAGAAACACAGTTTCTCCCATTCTTTCTGGTCCCAAAGAAAACGGCGGCATGCTTCATTCTGGATCTCAGAAAGTTAAACAAGTTCCTTCACAAGGAGAAGTTCAAGATGATATCACTTGGTACCATGCTACCTTTGATTCATTGACATGATTGGCTAGCCTCCCTGAACATATAGGATGCCTACCAACACATTCTCATGCACCCAAAGCACCACAAATACCTAAGGTTCGTAGCATTGTGTCAACACTATCAGTTCAGAGTCCTGCCCTTTGGGCTATCCTCGGCGCCTCGAGTTTTTACAAAGCGCTGTGCAATTCTCATGGCGCACCTCAGGAAAATCGGGATACAAGTGTTCCGATATCTAGATGACTGGCTCCTAGCAAGTCCCTCCAGACAAGAGACTCTGGAAGCTGTGGCCACGACCTCAGACTTCCTCACCTCCATGGAATCCTGCTGAACCTCAACAAATCGCAGTTGCAGCCCTCCCAGAAGCTCCTCTTCATAGGAACTCTTCTGGACACCTCCTGTGTGAAGGCTTTTCTTCCAGAGGACAGAAGGAGCAATATCTTACAGATGGCCCGATACATCAGAGAACACAGCTTGGCTCGAGCTATCTCGATACAGCGGATGCTGGGCCTCATGGCATCCTCGGTGTTCACTGTACCCTTGGCTCATCTTCACATGACAACCTCTCAGTGGATGCTCTGTACTCAGTGGTCCCCAAGCAATCACACTCAGTCCTTTGTCATCAAAGTGATGGAACCTCTGAAGAGGTCGCTCACCTGGTGGTCTCAGGAGGACAATCTTCTTGAAGGATATCCCTTCGCCCCTCTGGATCATCAGATCTCCATTACCAAGGATGCATCCCTGATGGGCTGGGGAGCCCACTGCCAGGATCTCCACACCCAGAGTGCGTGGACTCAGGGCAGTCTCAGCTTCACATAGCGTCCTGGAAATGAGAGCCGTCCTCTATGCAGTCCAAGCCTTGAAGGACATGCTGTCACAAGAACATTGTCCTTCAAACGGACAACAAGGCAGTGATGTACTACATCAACAAACAAAGCGGTGCACACTCTTACCCATTATGCAGGAAAACAATGAGAGTCTTGGAGTGGTGCCTGGAGCACAAGGCATTCAGGCGGTTTACCTGCCAGGAGTACAAAACAAGCTGGCAGACCGTCTCAGCAGAACAGAGGTGGATTTTCATGAGTAGTCTCTCTTCGAAGAGTGGGGAACTCCAGACCTGGACCTTTTTGCGTCCCCATTCAATGCAAAACTGCCTCTCTCCTGCTCCAGAAATCCAGGACCTGGCATTTTTTGTCAGGATGCATTCAGGCTGTGGTGGACAAAATGCTTTCTATACGCTTTTCCTCCTGTTCCCCTAATTCAGAGGGTACTACTCAAATTGGAGTCTCGGGGGGCAGAATGATTCTCATTGCCCCTTCTGGCCTTAGCAGATATGGTTCCGCTACTCAACAAACTATCGGAACCCCAAGATGCTTCCTTCAGATGAACCTTCTGACCCAGGTCCTGTGGTCCATCCAACTTGAGGTCACTTCACCTTCACGCTTGGCTTCTGAAGAGATAGAGATGAATCGTTCAATGTTTCTCGTAGAGTTTCAGATATTCTTTTGGCTGCCGTAAACGTACACTAGAAAAACCTACACAGCTAAATGGAGCGCTTCTCTAGCTGGTGTGCAAAATCCTCTTGGAACCTTTTTTCTGCCTACTGAATATAGTCTTGGAGTATCTTTTAGACCTCTCAAATACAGGTCTGCAGTACTCCACAGTCAAGATTCATCTTTGTGCTATTCCGGCATGTCATGAGCCTTCCATGTTGCTGGCTCAGTTGCCTGTGGTTAAGAGGTTTCTTAGGGGTATCCTGCATACTAGACCTCCTATTAGATGTCCAGTCGCAGCCTGGGACATTAACCTTGTGCTAGACATGCTCACTCGTAAACCTTTCGAGCCGCAAGCTACTTGCAAGTTGAAGTTCCTCACTTGGAAAACGGCCTTCCTGGTGGCCATTACTTCGGCCCGTAGAGTTTCTGAAATACATGCACTGGTCACAGACCCCCCCGTACACTGTATTTCACAAGGACAAAGTAGTTCTTAGGACTCATCCTAAGTTTCTCCCTAAGGTTGTCTCAGAATTCCATCTAAACCAACCTTTAGTCCTTCCTACCTACTTTGCGAACTTCCAGAATGAAGGGGAGCAAACCCTTCATTCACTGGATGTTAAGAGAGCGTTGTGGTTCTATCTAGATAGAATGAAGGAAATTCACAAGGCTCAACAACTGTTTGTTTCCTTCAGTGAGACCTGGTTGGGTCAACCTGTTGCTATTAGATGCATTTCAGCGTGGCTGGTGGCATGCCTTCGCCACTGCTATTCTATGGCACAGGTCAAGCTGGAAGGCAGAGTGTACACTCACTCTACCAGAGCAGTGGCATCTCTGGTGGAAATCTGTAACGTGCCCATTGCAGATTTGCAATGCGGCTACCTGGACTCCATGCATACTTCGTTAAGCACAATACCTTGGATGTCCATGCCACGCGACATCTGTCATTTGGGGAACCATTCTTAGGACTTCTGTCCTAAGCATGTGAGCTCTTTATCTCCTGCCGCCATCTCGGTGGATTATTTAGCTCGGTACTCTCCCATTAGTGTAAATGGTGGTGGAACTTTATGTCCAGAAAGATATGAGTACGTGCCACCGTGTTCTGCCCGATCTTCTTGGGTAAGTCTCCACCACTCATTCCTACCCATCCCCGAGCTCACTTCTCTGTTCATGGTCTTCACTCCCTCAATGGCTGGGTTATGAAGACTTTATTGTTGACCCTTCTTACACGGGTCATTCGGCCTATCTTATGTCTGATTTTAGGCTAGTCCTTCAAGGTTAATTACTGCATCTCCTCGGAAAAAAGGTACTGAGGCGGTTGGAGGTCGGCGCTGAGATAGTCATTACTCACACGCTGGGGCTCGTGGTGCTGCTTCCCTGAGCTCCATCTCGGCGCTAGCCATTCTGAAAAGTTTGCTCGGTGGGTCCTACCGCCTATGGCGAATTCCCTTTAGTGTGAATGAGTGGTGGAGACTTCATCCAAGAAGATCAAAATTACAGTAAGTATGTAATTTCCATTTTTAATGCTTATTTTAAAGGGTCAAAACTGTTTGGTTATGATGTTGAAGAAGCCCTCACAGACGCTTCAAACTTCAAAAATGACTCTAAGGTCTGTAAAGTCCCTGTATCCCATGCCTGCTAGAGGTCATGGTCAGGGCTCCTTTCATCCACCTGCTGCCTGAGGGTAGTCATGCCTACCATCAACAAGACTGTGGTAGAGGATGTGGCCCCCTTCAGAAACCCCCTTGTGCCCACACAAAAGCACATAAAAAAGTCGGTTCTGGTGGGCCTGCCATCTCCAGTTCTGCCTGACTCTCCCTCATCTCTCCCCCACCTCAGCTATGGACTACAGGGGTGAGTGCAGTGGGCAGAATCTCCCTGCATCTGAAACAATGGCAGGAGGTTAATATAGACGAGTGGATTCTGGAAATAATTGCAAGGGGGCATGCTCTGGAGCTGTTACAAATCCTTCCAGATCATCCTCTGCCTCTTTTATTTTATCTTCTGGGCCATTTGTCCCTTCTGAAGGAAGAAGTTCAGTCTTTATTCAAAAAACGTACCATAGAACTGTTTCCTTCTCAGGAGAAACAAGAGTTATGTTCCAGATACTTCCTAGTCCCAAAATGGACAGATGTGATTCCTGTGTGGATGTCAGGATCTCAGCTTGTACATAGAATACAAAGATTTCGAATGAGTACCCTACAAGTGCCAATCCCCTTCTGTAAGCAGGACTTTTGGATATGAAGGGCACATATCTTCGTGGACAGATCGGAAATCCTACAACAATACCACCTCTTCATGTCAGCCCAGTGGTGCTGAGGTTGAAGCACTGGACACCAGGCCTTGTGCACGCTGGCTACCTGAGTTGGAAACATGCTCGGGTGCCAGGGGTTGGCAGGGAGGGAGTAGGATCGAGCATCCAATGGACTGCTCTCCTCTCCCTGGGGAGGGATCCAGGTGTCTCTGATGCACTAATGACCCCTGGTGGAGACCGGAGGCACAGCTAGCGCACAGAACAGTTAAGGGAGAGGTGTGGAAGATGCTTACGGCATTGCTGTGTGGGCGTCATTGCACACTGCCCTCTAAGTGACAACCAAGCTGAAAAATCCCTCAATCCCAGGATGGCGATGGCACTCCTCCGAGCCATGCAGCCACATGCCAAACACTGGGCCCTGTCTCCGTTCCATGAGCCTGCTCCTCCACCACCTCGGTTGGTACACTTGATTGTAGATAGGCGCTGGGTGGGCGGCCCTACAGGGGTTCAGAGCTGGGGTGGTGGAGCACAGTTGGAGGCGAGGGATCAGGTGGGCAGTAGGCAGTGTCAGGCCTGCAGGAGCAGCCTGAGAGAGTTCCTGGGATGGGGTGCATAAATAGAAGATACAAAAAAATAAATACCACCACTTCACACTGGAGGGAGAACACTATCAGTTCAGAATATTGCCTTTTAGCTTGTCTTCTGCGCCATGGGTCTTTACCAAATGCTTGGCAGTAGTTGCAGCAACCCTTAGCAGGGAAAGCCTGTATGTATTCCCTATCTGAATGACTGGCTTCTGAAGGCCAGCTCCAGCAAAGCTCTGCTGTGTACTCTGTCTTGTACATGGCAGTTGTTCAACACCTTGCAAGTCACAGTGAAATGTGCGAAGTCTGTGTTGATTCTATGTACCAAAGACTGCAATACATAGGGGAGGTCTTGGACACAGAGAGGATGTGCTGTCCTGCCACAGGACAGGGCAGACACTCTGACTGACCAGGCATACTTGATATATAAAACCACCATGTCTCTGCGAGAACAGTGTTACATCTCCTGGGTCTCATGGCTGTGGCCATAGTGACTGTGCCACTGGTACACCTTCATATGAGGATCCCTCAGTGGACACTTGGGGTCCAGTGGGATCAGTTGACAGACAAGCTGGACCATATGATTCTTGTCACATTTCCTCTTTGCAGAACATTGTTATTATGGATGGATCACAAAGAGCTATTGAAGGGTGTTCCATTCTTTGCACTAGCTCCTGTATAGATCTTCACCATGGATGCCTTAGGCTCTGGTTGGGATGCTCATCTTGGCCCTTACCAGACACAGGGTCATGGACCAAGGGGAGGCCAAGCTGCATATAAACATCCTGAAAATGAGAGCTGCCTTGTACAGCCTCCAGGCATTGGCGAATCATGTCTCCCCAGTCTCTGCTAATCCAGACTGACAGCGTCAGTGTGATGCATTACAACAACAAACAAGGGGCACACACTCCTGTCCCCTATGCTGGGAAGCAACAAGAGCATCTAGCTCAAGGCCTTCAGCTGTTGGTGCATATCTCCCAGATCTCCAAAACATCTTACAGACAGGTTAAGCAGGTTCCAGTCGATGGTTCATGAAAAGCTGCTGACTGCCATTATAGCGACCTCTTCATAGAGCAGGTCATCCAGAGTTGGACTGTTTTACATCCTCACACAAGGCAAAACTGTGTTGTGTCTGCTCACTTGCTCTAAAGCCTAGAGTTTTTGGCAAGACACCTTGTCCCTCTCTTGGAAAAGGAAACTCCTATCAGTATTCCCAATTCCTCTAATACAGAGGTTCTGCTCAAACTGTGGATGGAAGTGCCACTCACATCCTCATTGCTCCATTATGGCCTCTGCAAATATGGTTTCCACTCATTGGGGTCAGGGTCTGTCATCACAGGACAAGGGGTTCCTGATTCATCTGGACCTGAAGTCCTTACATCTGCATTCATGGCTCCTGAAGACATAGCCATTGCCCATATTGCGTATCCCTAAGGTTGTTGATGTCCTGATTACACCTAGCAAGCCTTCTACAAGACATATGTAATCCTTGAAATGGAGTGTTTCACTTTTGGGGTGCTTCCTAGAGTTTGGACCCTTTATATGTCTTGTGAATGCTGTGTTGAATATAGCTTTTCTTGTCCAACTTTGGCCTGCAGTATTTCTCAGTTAAGGTGCATTTGGACACTATATCAGATTTCCATGCCCCTACTGATGGTCATACAGTTGTCCAATTAGAGTGTAGTATACTTTTCTGAGAGCCATTCTTCACATGAAACCATATGAAACCTCCTATCCTCAATCCAGTCCCAGCTTGGGAGCTTGAGAATTGACGTTGGCTCCTTTAGGCCTTCCATGAGTTGTAGCTTACATTTTCTGTGATGCAAAATGTTGTTTTAGTTGCAATGACTTCTGCTTGATGGATTTCTGAGCTAAGCTCAATGTGTGGCGTCCTTATTTGATTTTTCATAAAGACAGTCTCTTTGCATATGAATCCTAAGATCTTACTTCGAGAGGGCTCTTGCAGTAGGTAATTACATATAGGACTGAAACCGGCAGGCGTCAGGACCCCATGGAAACATTTCTAGCTAGTAGTCTCTGGTGGGGGACCGCCCCCACGCCAGGTGACCAGCGTCAGGCGACGTCAGTATAAAGGGGCGGTTCCCCACGCCCACCTTCCAGTTCTTTCCCGCCGTTTGCCTTCGACAGTGCCTCGTGGTTATGTTTCACTGCTCGTCAGTCCATTGCCGGTAATTATACTGTCAGTTTTTTCTATTATTTCTAAGATATTCAACAGGATTTTTTACGTGCTGTGTATGTCATCCCTACCCGTCTGAGCACAAAAACAAGTGCGACTAATGTGGTGCCCAACTCCCCTTACAAGACGGCCATTCTCTGTATCTTATCTGCCTAGGCCCCAAACACACCGTGGATTCCTGTCAGCACTGCCTGAAGTTCAACGCTGCTACCCGCAGAAGAAAGCAGCAGTCCCTGGAGGCCCACATCCTAAAGAAGAAAATGTCCTCCATGGAAATGGAGCTGAAAAAGCTCTGACAGGCTTCCACCTCCCCCGAGGGCCTTAAGAAGAAGAAGAAAGAGAAGCACCGGGACCGGAACTCCTCATCCATGGCTGCGGTGATTTCGGCTGGGGTCACCGCCCTTCAGGTAATGTCCCCTCTGGGAACCATTCCCAGATGGCTGTCTTGGTGGTGTCTGAGGCATCGGTCCCCAGCTGGTTCGTGCTCAGGCCAGTTCAGTCTCGGAACAAAGAGCATCGGCGCAGTAAGGCCGCCTCTGCACGGCCTTCTGGTTTGAGCCTCTCCGGTAAGTCGGGCATTGGCTCCTCTGACATCCGCCTGGAGCCGGCCGCTAAGCCGCTCGACCCTTCAGGGCAGTGCATGGCCGTCAAGCTGCCCATCTAAGTCACCTCCCTGCAGCGGCCTTCCTTGGGCCTTGGGTCCGATCAGTTGGACATCGGCTCTTCCGACGCCCGCCGGATCCTGCCAATCTGGCGCCCGTCAATGATCCGTCTGGCGGTCGCCAGCGCTTAGGCCTATGCCAGATCCCTTGGATTTATCCGGCGCTGCTGGCTCCCCACAGCCTTCGCCACTGCCGTCCAAGGCCCCTGCGTCTCCCCGGCTGGACACGGAGGATCCTTCCGGCCCTCCCCCGGACACCGCTGGGGACTCAGTGCCTCCATCAGGCCTTCCTCCTGTAGGTCCGGATGGCCTGACATCGGACCCTTGGACGCTGGCCCTGTTGCCAGCCGACATCCCCTTACCAGACGTCACCCCAATACTGGATCGACGCCCGCCAGGCCACCTGTCCCTGGCCCACCTGCAGGGCCTCTTCCAGGACCTTCTACTCCAGTAGAGCCCCTGATGCCAGATGCTCCACAGTATCCAGCACCGTAGTACCTGACGCCGCAGTATCTGATGCCACAGTACCCGACGCCAGGCTTCCCGCCATTGGGCTACAGATACTTGCCCTACGGATACCCCCAGTATCCATATCCCCCTTCTCCACCACCCCCTCAGCTGCCGGTGGATCTGAGGGAGACTCTGACTTCTTGGTGGGCTGAGGCCAAGGCTCAGCTCACCAGGGAGTTGGAGAGCCACCTCTCGATGATGGACCCGGTCCCGGACCCCCGTCACCGGGGGCGAGAGACCCCCATAACCCCAGAGACACCACTACGGGGTCTAAGGCTGTGGGTGGCACCTTGCCCCTTAGGGGCCATGTTCCTCCCCCGAGTGGGGAGGGGTCTTCGTCTCCTTCTTCTTCGGACTCATCGGAGGACTCTGATGACAGCTCCAATCCAGACGAGCCTCGCACTCCTGACAAGCCCAGGCCCTGGACTCCTCTGAAGTCTTCTCCAGAGGATCCCTCATTTACGGAGTTGCTAAGCAAAATCCAGGCTCTTCATCAGTGGAAATCTCTGGAGCGGATCACAGAGGCAGAAGCTAGCTGCTCATTTGGATTTGCCCAAGGTCGCTCCCACATTAGTTCCATCCTGGATCGACCCATGCGGTGACCTCATTTCCACTATCTGGAAACAACTGTCAGCTTTAGCCACCCTTCCTCGGAAGGTGGACAGGCTGTATCAGGCTCCCGAGAGGTTGACTTTCTCATCACACCCCAAGGCTGATTCAGTTGTCATCAGGCGCGCCCCACGGACGTTTGGCTAAACCAAACACCTGAGTTCGTCCCCACCCGATAAGGGTCCCAGCTTCTGGACCAGTATGGCAAGAAGGTCTAATCTTCTTCCACTCTGGGCATTAGAGCTTTGAGCTATGTAGCTTACATGGGGGATTACCAGAAGGCTATCCTTAGCGAGGTGGATGCCAAGTTGGACTCCCTTCCTCAGTCACAGACTAAACAGGAAGTGGCAGACCTGGTCCGTTCCGCATGTTTGGCCAGTAGGCACATGCTGCGCGCTACTTACGATGCGGTGGAAGCTTCTGGATGAAGCTCGACGTTCACCGTGAGCCTGCTGCAACATGCCTGGCTTCGGGTGTCAGGTTTAGCCTCGGAAGTACAATCCACCATCCAGGACGCCCGCTTCTGAGGTTCAGGGACATCACTACCAGACTGCGAGAGAAGGGTACTGCTCTCAAGGAGGTTGACTCCATGTACAGAGCCCCTCAAGCGCAGCACTGTTCCTTTCGCCATCGCGCACGGTCTAAGGCAAAACCACAAGGAAACCGGGCCAACAAATGCCAGGCCCCTCCGACTGTGAGACCCCACCCACCCAAACGGGCTGCAGGACCTCCAGCCGTGGTGCTGCCTCACAACTCCTGACTCCTTCCCTCCCTCTCCCTCAGCCTCTGGTCGCAGAGGAACCAGTAGGTGTGAGATTCTACCTACATCTGCTGGTTTGGGAGAGGATCACTTCCGACTCTTGGGTTCTTCAGCTCATTGCAGAGGGCACACCATAGAGTTTCTTCAGAAACCTCCCAGAACCCCCAAACACCTTCTCAAGGTTCAGGAAGAAATCTCCTCCCTTCTGTTGAAGGAGCAATAGAACCTGTCCCTCCCCTCTTGGGAGGCGGGTTTCTCCCATTTCTTCCTGGTCTGCAGAAGGCAGGAGACATCGGCCCATTCTAGACCTCAGCTCCCTGAATTGGTTCGTGGAGACAAAAGGTTCAGGATGCTCTCTCTGCAGAGTCTCCTGCCCCTCCTTCAGCCGGGACAGTGGCTGTGTGCTCTGGACATGCAGGATGCGTACCTGCATATCCATATCCGCCCTTCCCACCACAAATACCTCCAGTTTGCTTTCCAGGAGGACCACTTCCAGTTCAAGGCCCTCCCATTTGGTCTTTCCTCAGCCCCCCGAGTATTCACCAAATGCCTGTCTGTGGTGTCGGCCCACCTGCGTACTCAAGGGTTCAGTTTTCCCATACCTGGACAATTGGCTCCTTGCAGCCCCATCCAGGGAGGAACTCCTGCATTCCCTTTGTCTTACCAGGCAGGTTTTTACCAGCCTGGGTAATACCATCAACCAGGCAAAATCCCATTTGATCCCATCACAATGCCTACAGTTTATTGAGGTGATCTGGACACAACCACTGGTATGGCCTCTGCCCCAGACAGGGTGGCCACGCTCCAGGCTCAGGCAAGCAACTTGTCCTCCCACAGGCGGGTTACCACCAGGTCAGTCCTTCACCTTCTGGGGCTCGTGGCGGCTGCAGTTCTGACAATTCCGTGCATGCGGCTCCACATGAGAATCTCTCAGTGGACTCTTTGGTCTCAAGCGGGATCAATTGGTCAATGACCTAGACCAAGAGGTGCTAGTCTCGACCCCGATGCTTCAGGATTTGCACGGTGGTTGGTTCAGGAGAACCTTTGTCGAGAGTTCCTTCTGTCTTCCTCCTCTCTCCCAAACACTACAATGGACACCTCGGTGAGAGGTTGGGAGCCCATTTGGGATCCCAAGCGGACCCAGGGCTCTTGGCCCAAACTCAAGCAGACGCTTCACATCAACGTGCTCGAGCTCAGAGCGGTGTTGTATGCTCTTCAAGCGCTGCACCCTTTTCTGCTTCCTGGTCATCTGGCCATCCAGATTGACAATATGAGTATAGTCTGGTACCTCAACAAATGGGGGGGACCTGTTCCCACCCTCTTTGTCGGGAAGCGATGCGGGTCTGGGAATATGCAACCCTCCACAACCTTCACCTCATGGCATTCCAAGTCCCAGGGGTAGAGAATTCATTAGCAGATCACTTGAGCTGATCCTCGGCACAACCTCACGAGTGGGAATTGGATCAGGAAATAGCAGACGACATCTTCCTATGTTGGGGAACCCCTCAGGTTGACCTGTTCGCGTCCCCTCTGAATGCAAAACTGCCCACCTTTTGCTCGCTCGTTCCAAGGCACGGGGCGACTCTGGAGAGGTGCGCTGTCTCTAGACTGGAAGGGCAGATTCATCTATGCTTTTCACCCAGTTCCATTGATTCCGAGGATCCTGCACAAGCTCAGCTCTGAGGAGGCCCATATGATTCTTATCACTCCCTTCTGGCCCAGGCAAGTCTCTTCTGCAACAGTACTCAGAGGAACCTATGATTCCTCTTCCACTTTCATGACTACTGTTGACCCAGGATCGAGGATCCCTGGTCCATCCGGGCCTCACATCCCTTCAGCTGCATGCTTGGCTTCTACAGATGTAGCACACGCCTGCTTTGGGGTTTCCCACAAGTGGCAGAGATCTTGGTGGAAGCCAGGAAGCCATCCACTCATTCCACTTATGCCATGAAATGGAAACGGTTCTCCATTTGGGCTTCGTCCAAAGACCTGGAGCCTTTCTCCTGTCCTGTCGGGTGACTACTGGACTACATGTGTTATCTCTTTGACCTGGGTCTCAGTCATTCCTCTTTTAAAGTTCACATGGCGGCTCTGGCCGCTTATCATATTCCCTTTGGGGACAGAACTTTCGCTCAGCTGGAGGTCACTAAGACCTCCTACTGAGGGTTCTCCATCTGAGACCCCCATTTGGGTTCCTGTTTTGGGATTTGAATTTCATTTCAAGAAGCTTACGCTGCCTCCTTTGAGCTGGCAGCTCAGCAGACCTTAAGTTCCTTTCGTGGAAGACTGTCTTCCTAGTGGCTATTACTTCTGCTCGAAGAATTTCTGAGCTTCAGGCCTTGATGTGCAAAATTCCATATTTGATTTCCATAAGGAATGTGTGGCTCTGTGCACCAATCCTAAGTTTCTCCCTAAGGTAGTAGCGGAATCTATGTTGAACCAGTTCATTGAACTGCTTGCGTTTTTCACACAGCACTCCAATCACAGGGAGTATCTTTTACATACTCTGGATGCTCATCAGATTCTGAGATACTACACCAACAGGACAAAGGATCTCAGAAAGACTGACCAACTATTTGTGTCTTTTGCCAGCAAAGAGAGGCAATGCTGTTTCCAAACAGTGTTTGTCCAAATGGTTGGCTCATTGTATCACTTTCTGCTGACAACTATCACAAGACCTTGCCAGGTTAGGTCAGGGGTCCTCCACCAGGGTGTTGCGGCCTCTGCTGCTTGTTTCAAGAATGTGTCAGCGGCCGACATTTGCGAGCATAACTTGGACTTCTGTCCATACCTTTACAAAACACTACAGTTTGGACACTACCTCTCGCCGTAAAGCTGGCTTCGCGTTGGCTGTTCTGTAAGGGCTTCTTTCTTAAGTCTTCTTCAGCCGGAGGCTCTCTGTATGAGTAGTTTCCTCCTCCAGTGTGCTTCTCTTTGTCCCAGACTGCTTGGGACTCAGTCCTATATGTAATTACCTACTGCAAGAGCCCTCTCGAAGTAAGATAGTACAATTACGTAAGAACTTACCGTAACAGTAGATCTTCGAGAGAGGCTCTTGCAGTAGGTAATACCTTCCTGCCTCCATCCTCCTTCGTTTTTCAGCTCCCTTTCCAGGAAGGGAAATATCTGCTTCTCTCTCATCTCGCCTTTTGGCCTTTGGCAGGAAAGAACTGGAAGGTGGGGTGGGGACCGCCTCCTTATACTGACGTAACTGTACTTTTCTACAAAGGTTGTATCAAATTAACACTGAATCAAACAATACACCTTCCTGTATATTATCCTGAGCATATCAACCAGGGTGAGGCATTGCTCCATACTTTGGATGTACACAGAATACTACAATACTATATTACTCACACCAAGGACTGCAGAAGTCCACTCAGCTTTTGTTTTGTTCCTGTGTCTAAACAATGACTGTCCAAATGGTTGGCACATTGTATTATGTTATAACCGGTCAGCAATTTTTCTCGGTGGGCTGAACCAGTTGATGTTTGCCATAATAACCGGCTGATTATTACGGCATTCATGCACACTGTCCTTCAAAATGTGTGCTCCCTCATTGGCTCTCCCTCTATGTGTGGGCAGGCTTAACAGTTTTGTAAACATAGCAGTTCCATGTCTCGCTATCCAAGGAGCTGTCACAAAATGTAACTCTCCTTGTTTTAGTTATTTTTTTAAAGTCTATCTGGTTGATCCTGCATTCCACATTATTAAAAAGCCTCTGTCTGGTTGACCCTGTTCCTCATCTGGTTCGGCAAACGACCACGGCTTCACAATCACTGCTACAGCTATCTGGTTGATCCTGCTCCTTGTCTGCCTCACAACTGAGCACAGCGTCACTGGCAGGCACCCAATGCAATCGCATTTATGACAATAAACTATAAGTAAAAAAGAAAACACAATGAATACAAAGTAAAAATACTCAAAGTGTAAAAAGACACTCCTGTGTGTGGTTTGTGGTGTGTGTGTGTGTGTGTGTGTGTGTGTGTGTCTGAAAGACGCATGGTCACAGAAATGTGGCTGGAGAGAAATTGCTGGTCAGCAATTATAAAAAATAGAAGATGGGAAAGCATTCACATGAGAATTTAATGCACACACTCAGTGTGGGATGCTTTGATAAACCCCTCTGGCTTCATCCTCTGGGTTTATGTAGCATCCCACGTCTAGTGTGTGCATTACATTCTCGTATCACACCCTTCCCCATTCTTTATTCTCTATTTGTTATAGGAAGTATGGTGAGGAACTTCTTGGTGCTGTTTGTGGTCACTCCACAAGAGGTATGGCCACTTCTGTTGCCTGTTTCAGAAATATCCCTGCTACTGACATACGTGCTGCAGCCACATGGAGCTAGACATAGTCTCTCACAGACATGCTAGCTTTGGGCTTGCTGTACTGAAAGGTCTTCTGTCATGATCATATATCAGGCTGTGCCATCTGACTGTGCCATCCTCCAAGTTCACTTTGCACTGCTTAGGAATCATTACAAAGGTGTGGCCTAATGGAGGAGATATCCTTGAAGAAGATAGAACAGTTACATAAGAACTTACCCTAACAGATCTTCTAGAGAGTTTCCTCCATTAGGCCATGCCATCCCTCCCTCCTTCCCCCTTTTTGCTTACAGTGGGGTCATATCAGATGCTCTACCTAAAATCTGCTCCATGCATTGTGTATCCAGTCCAGTGCCTCTCCTTGTATGCCTGGTGCTGGTCTTACCTCCCTGGTTCCTCACGGTTGGAGGTCCTCCAAGACTAATCTCTGGTGGGGAACTGAGAAGTAATGGGGCTGCTCATGTTTTTAGTCACATAGACACTGCACATCATCACTGGCAGCCCCTGGCAAGCAAAAGCTTCTGTGTAGTACTAGCACTGATGGCTTATAGTTCCAAAGGTGTGGCCTAATGGAGAGATTCTCTTGGAGATGTAATGTTATGGTAAGTTCTTCCATAACTGTTCTTTGTGTGGTGCCACAACTGAACGTGTACTTCAGATGTTGTCTGACTAGTGCCTTTAAAAGTAACATTTCTTCTTTTCTCTGCTGCTGATTCCATTTTGAAACCATCCAGTATTTGATGTGCCCATGCTACAAGTACTTATTTTGAGAGAGAGAGAGACAGACAGACAGGGAGAGAGACAGAGACATTGTGGATTGGAATAGGTGTAATTACTGGAAAACAAATGACAGAGTTATATAAGGCTTGTGCGTTTAAGGTACTCCCAAAAATGTAGGAGGAGAGAAAAACTGCCGTCTCCTGAAGTGCATCAAAGAATACGTTTTAGGTAACTGAATTACAAGGCTGTAATTGCAATGTGGGATTCTGTCAACATCATAAGTTTTATAAACATCACTAGAACTTCTAGATGGAATTACAAGCCATGTAATTTACAGCTGAACTAATTTCAGGACTGATCTGCATAGCAGGAAGTGTTTTGCAACTGTCACATTGAAATGCATTGGGGGCTGAGGCATGACTTTTCTGGGCATCACCGTGGTATGCCTTGCTATTGCTGACTCTATAACGCTTTGTTAAATTTCTATTTGTTGCAAGGGCAACCAAAATGGTGTAGAGTCTGCACCAGAAGGCATATGAAGGCTAAAGGAGCTTAAGATGTATAGCCTTTAGGAAAGGAAGGAGAGAGGGGACATGATAGAAACTTTCAAATATCTCAAGGGAATCAACAAAGCCCAAGAAGGTAGCATCTTTCAGAAAAAGAGATGTGCAAGAACAAGGGGGCACAATTTGAAGATGGGGGGACGGCTCAGAGGTAATGTGAGGAAGTATTTCTTCACAGAGAGGGTTGTAGATGCATGGAACAGCCTTCCTGAGGAGGTAGAGTCAAAATAGTGAGGAAATTCAAGATTGCATGGGGCAGACATTCAACAATTCTAGTGGGGGTAGGACAAGTAGGCTGTTGGTTAACTAGGATCTGCAGCTTATCCGTTAGGTAGGAAATGGGCAGACTAGGTGGGCCAAGTGGTCCTTATCTGCCATCAGACTCTATGTTTCTATGCACAACTTCATGAATGGAACTTAACCTTTATTTTTTTCAGAAAAATGAAATTACCTATGTAAAACTGAAAGATCTTCCAGGAATCAGTCTTCATCATTGATTACAAAACCAAATGGTTTGATACCTTTATTGGACCAACATAAATGTTACAACAAAAGAACAAAGTGCTCTAGCTTTCAGACCAAACAAGTCCTTCTTCAGAACCTTATGACAGTTATTTAGAAAATCCCATATTAGAAACATAGACTTTGACGGCAGATAAGGACCACTTGGCCCACCCAGTCTGCCCATTTCCCTACCTACTGGATAAGCTGCAGATTCTAGTTAACCAACAACCTATTTCCTGCAACCCCCCACTATAATTGCCTTATGTATGTCCCATGCATGTTTGAATTCCTCCACTGTTTTAGACCCACAACCTCCAGGAGAGGCGGTTCCATCGTCCCACTCTCTCCGTGAAAAAGATTTCCTCATTACCCCTGAGCTGTCCCCTCTAACTTTAAATTGTGCCCCCTTGTTCTTACACATCTCTTTTTCTGAAAGATGCTACCCTCCTGGACTTTGTTGATTCCCTTGAGGTACTTAAAAGTTTCTATCATGTCCCCCTGTCCTCTCCTTTCATCAAGGGTATACATATTAAGCTCTCTCAGTCTCTCTTCATATGGTTTCTGATGTAGACCCTGCACCATTTTAGTTGCCCTCCTCTGGACTGCTTCCATCCTGTCTATGTCCTTGCGTAGATGAGGTCTCCAAAACTGCACGCAGTACTCCAGATGGGGTCTCACCAACTGTCTGTATAGAGGGATAACCACTTCCTTTTTCTACTTGTGATGCCCTCCCATGCATCCCAGTATCCCCTGGCTTTCCCTACAGACTCTCACATTGCATTACTCCACCTTTAGGTCATCTGATATGACTACACCAGATCCCTTTCCATTATTGTTGTTGTTAGTACCTCCCCTGCTATTGTGTACTCTTCTCCTGGATTTTTATTTCCCAGGTGCATTACTTTGCACTTCTTTGCATTGAATCTAAGTTGCCATATGTCTGACCATTCCTCCAACCTTGCAAAGTCCCTTCTCATCCTTTCTACCCCCCTTGTGTATCAACTCTGTTACAGATCTTTGTGTCATCCGCAAAGAGGCATACCTTTCCTTCCAGACCCTCTGCAATGTCACCTATAAAGACGTTAAAGAGGACTGGACCCAGTACTGAGCCCTGAGGTACCCACTAGTAACCCCCTTTCTTCAGAATGTACCATTCACTATTACCTTCTGTGTCCTGTTGTGCAGCCAGTTTTCTACCAGGCTACCACCCTGGGACCCACCCCAGGCTGGCTAACTGATTATTAATCTTTTGCGAGACTGTGTCAAATGCCTTGCTAAAGTCTAGGTAGGCCATATCCACAGCCCCTCCCTGATCTATTACTTTGGTCAGCCAGTCAAAGAAATCGATTAGATTTGTCTGACATGACCTTCCTGCTGTGAATCCATGCTGCTTTGGGTCCAGTGCCCCGCTGGCCTCTAGGTACTCAACAATTCTTTCTTTCAGAAGTGATTCCATCATTTCCCCACCACTGAGGTCAAACTAACAGGTCTGCAGTTTCCTGCTTCTGCCTTGCTCCACTTTTGTGAGAGGAATCACATCTGCCCTCCTCCAGTCCTCAGGTACCACCCCATCTTCCCATGATTTGTTAAAAATGTGGTTAGTGGTGTCACTAGGTCCTCCTTAGCTCTTTTAGATTCTAGGGTGAATCGTCAGGCCCCATTGCTTTGTCCACCTTGAGTTTTAGAAGTTCTTTCAGTACTCTTTCTTCTTTAAATGGACTGGTATCAACCCCACTATCCAGAGTGCTTCTACTGTTTGGTTTAGGTAACTCCTCTTCCTCTTCTTTTGTGAATACTGAGCAAGGTATTCATTCATTATCTCTGCCTTTTAGCTGTCTCCCTCTGCCCACTCCCTCTCCTTTATTAATCTTCCCTATCCCTCCCTTAACCTTTCTATGTTCCCTAATGTACCTATAAAGGTTTTATCCCCTTCTTAACTGAGTTGGCTATCCTTTCCTCGGTTTGGGCCTTTGCTTTTCTGACTGCCTTCCCACTTCTTTCTGTTTTAATTGATACAGTTCCCTGTCGTGCTCTGTCTGTGATTCCTTATACTTTTTGAATGCAGCCTTTTTCTCCTTAACCTTCCCTGACACTTCTTTTGAGAGCCATAGTTTTTTTTTATTCCACTTTGTTTTCTTTATTTGTTTCACACAAAGGCTTGTTGCCTCCATGATGGCAGTCTTGATTTTTCTCCATTGTTCTTCCACCCCTCCTTTCTGGCCATTTGCTAATGCATTCCTAAGGTATTCACCTATTTTGCCAAAGTCAGCCCTTCTAAAGTCCAGTATCCTTGTATTTGTATGGCTTGTTTCCATGGTTGTGTTTATTGTGAAGCACACTGTGCAGTGGTCGCTTGTTCCCAGATGTCTACTGACTTCTAAGTTTGTGATCCTCTCTCCATTTGAGAGTACCAGGTCTAATATTGCTCCCTCCCGAGGCGGGTTCCACCACTAGCTGTCTAAGGCATGCTCCCTGTAGGGCATCGAATGACCCTGCTCTTGGATGTGGCTGCAGTCCATGTTGCCCAGTTAACATCTGGCATATTCAGGTCCCCATCAACAGTATCTCCTTTTCAGCCATTTCGAGAATGGCCTCTATCATTTCTTGTCCATTTCCTCCCTTGAGGCGGGGTCTGTATACAACCCCTGTGCGGTTGTGATGCCATTCCCTGTCTCCAATGTGACCCAGAGTTCCTCTTGTCCTCCCCTTTACCTTTTAGTTCTGTTACTTTGATCCTTCCCTTATGTAGAGAGCTACTCCACCTCCTCTTTTACCCTCCCTGTCCCTTCTGTAGATTGTGTATCCTGGTATGTTGACATCCCAGTCATGGTTCTCCATGTACCATGTTTCTGTGACTGCCACAATATCCAGTGTTCCACTTCCATCAGGGCTACTAGCTCTGGAAGCTTGTTTCCCAGACTACGGGCATTGGTACTCATTGCCCTCCATTTAATGTTGGCTTTATCCTTTTTTACCCCATCCCTGCTCTTATTGCCCTTGTCCATTTTTCCATTTACTCCTGTCCTGCCCTCTGTCAAGCTCTGTACCTCAGTGTTTACCCTACTACCTGCCATGCTTTGTGGGGGGAGGCTTGAACTTTCCTGTTTCCTATCAGCACCTTCCCCCTTGGCTAGTTTAAAAGCTTGCCAGGAAGCCTTTAAACCTGTCACCTAGAGTGTGTTTCCTTCCTGGACAAATGCAGACCATCATGCCAGTATAGACCTTCATCTCTCCAGGTGGACCCCAGTCCCCAATGAAGCCAAAGCCCTGTGCTCTGCACCAGTTTTGCAACCATTCATTAAACGCATGGTGTGCAGTACCCTAGCCTCACCCCTGCCATAGACTGGCAGCACCTCTGAGAAGGTTACCGTGCTTGCTACCTGTCTGAGGCCCCTCCCAACTCCACAAATTCATCCTGCACTGCACTGATCTCATGCCTAGCTAGGTCATTTGTCCTGGGGTGGACAATGATATCTAGTTTCCTCTCCTGTGATGCTGCTTCTGCAATCCTGAGGATTTGCTTCCTGTCCCTCCAAGCCATGGCACCAGGCAGGCACCTTACTTCCCTCTCCTCTCCCTTCCCTAGGTCTACACCCCTAACAATTGAGTCCCCTATCAGAAGCTGTTTCTTTCCCTTGTGTTGTCCCTTGCCACTCTTTTGTGGGTCTCCCTTGTGGATGTCCCCAACATTTTCTTGGTCTCCAATGAGGTGTCATCATGAGGAACCTTGATTTGCCAGACCGACATATGATTTGTGTAGGAGGCTAACCTGGGCTACGCCTGTTCCACCACCCTCACCCTCCCAGAACCTACTGTGGTCCATCTGCTCTTCACACATGGCAACCTCTGAGGCAGTGGTTGTGGAACTGGTGCTCTTTGGGTGGGGGAGTCCTCCTTAGTCCTTGCCAGTTCAGCCTGGAGGTGGGCAACCTCCTCCCTCAGAGCTGGCAGTTGCTTGCAAATAGGGCAGCAATGCAGGTTCCAGAATGTTTCCCAGAAAATTGCTGCCCCACAGCCAGTGCATTGCACCACTCCCCACATGTCCCTCTTCCTTATAATATACAATTTTTTTCTTTTTTTTTGGGTGTGTGTATACTTACGCTTTATGCACTGTGATGGGTAATTAAGAATATGACAGTTCTGCTCCAAGACCTGTTGAGGAAGTGATGTCAGAACCTTGGCTATAAAGGAAATGCCACAACCACTGGTGACTGTTAGAAACAATCAATTACACCACTGCTCCACCACCCTGGTGAGTACTGCCCTTTATAGTAAGTCAACCAACACCACAATGTACTAGACCACTGCTCCTACACAAACCACTCTACTGAGTCCAGGGATAAAAACAAACTCACTGTTCAGCCAGCAGGACACTTCCAAAATATTGCACAAATATCCTTCCAAATCCTATGTGTCTAGCACAGAAATCAAGCAACTTCAGTTGTATTACAACCCTCTGGTTATAAAATTACTACACTTTAATGGAATCCTGCAATTCTTAATGCCAATAGAAAATAATGAAACTTTCTGTAGAAAGTGTAGCTTACCTTCCTAGTCCCCTACAATATTATGTTTTCCCAAGTTACCAGTTTCTCAAATGCGTTTCTAGTTTGTTTCTCTGCAGTATAGCCAATTTCTCAACTTCCAAAAGGAACAGGCAGGTCCTCTGACTGACTTTACTCTGTGTAGTATGCCTAAACAGAACAGTGATACAAGCCCCACCCAGAATCAATTGATTGACTAGTGACACCTGTGATGTAAGCAGGCCTTTCAGTGAAGACAATTTGCTATGTCTGCTTCTAATACACACACAAACCCTTTATCTGAAACCAGGGATAAACTCACTGCTTAGCCAGCAGGACACTTCCAAAATATTGCACAAATATCCTTCCAAATCCTTTGTGTCTAGCACAGAAATCAAGCAACTTCAGTTGTATTACAACCCTCTGGTTATAAAATTACTACACTTTAATGGAATCCTACAATTCTTAATGCCAATAAGAAAATAATGAAACTTTCTGTAGAAAGTGTAGCTTACCTTCCTAGTCCCCTACAATATTATGTTTTACCAAGTTACCAGTTCCTCAAATGCGTTCTAGTTTGTTCTCTGCAGTATAGCCAATTTCTCAGCTTCCAAAAGGAACAGGCATATTATTAACACCCAGATAATGCATAAAAAACTGAAATAATTCCCATTGGTTTAACATATTAATTTGAAACATAACAGAAGATTACGTCAGAGAAGCTAATTAACACCAGTATGCTTTTAGCTGAATAGCCCCTGAAGGTCAAAGGTTATCAAGAAGTAGCAACAAGCAGAGAGTTCTCCTCACATAAATTTTAAAATGTCTCAGTATGTTTCAGAAAACAGTCTATGGATAACAAAACCTTAGGATACTATTCTACCTAATTACATGTAAGATGAGGAGCGTACAACTTTAATTACAAGTGTCCTTGTGTTTTATAGAACACAGTTAATGAATGGCAAACCTGTGGATAATAAATACATGCTAAACTGATGACTAATTGCAAGTTAAAAACAAGCCCCAAAATTCAAATAAACAGAAATTATATAAATATATACATATATATATTCTATGCAAAAAAACTTTGCTAATGCATCATTTAGGGTTAAAACACAAAAAGTCAGGAAATGAGACCTTTAGGGTTGCCCCATCCCCCCCTTGTAGACCAGCCCATCATCCCAAGATTGACTGCTGATGCGGTGTGTCATTGGGGTTGTGAGGCCTAAATGTCACCCCTGACTTTTGGTGTTTTAACCCTAAATGATGCATTAACAAAGTTTTTTGCATAGAAAGTCCTTATTTTTTGAGAAAGAATAGAAAAGTAGAAAGTTGCACAAGTTAGTAGGAGCGCAGCCCTTTGGGCCCTGTGCTCCCACCAACTTGCAAATTCCTGCCTACGATAAGAGTTTACGTACTGAATATCATATGCATTGCTGGCAGCGCATATGATTGGGAGTGTGGGGACCACCACCTTGAAAGAAAGCAAAGTGTCAGTCATCAGATTGGCATAATTCAACACCTGTTTACATGTCAGACACCTAACCACTACAAATTACCTCCATGACAGTAAAGCTAGGCACCCTACAAATGTGAAGCCAGTACCACAATGCAAAATGCCATCTGCAAAACAAAAAGTGTGTCATACAATATGAGTGCAGCAAATTAATTTTCCAACACCTAAACATGATAATTCACATGGACAGAACATCCCCTCAACACGCTCCAAATTTCAGTGTAAAAGATCAAACTGTTTCCGAGATATAAAATGTGAAAGTTTCAGGTTTTCATTCATCACACTGGCATAATTCTACACTTATTAACATTTTACACACCTAACGACTGAAAAGTACATCTTGGCAGTAAGGCTAGCTACCCTAGTAATTTAAAGCCACTACCGCCATGGAAAACGCTGTCCGCAAGACGTAAACTGCTTCACGCAATATTTCTGCAAAAAATGTATTGTCTGACACCTAAGTACTATAATTCACATCTACAGGACATGCCGTCAACATCCTCCACATTTCAAGTTAAAAGACCAAACCATTTCCGAGATATTTAATTTGAAAAATTGTTAAAATTGTGCCAGCTGGTCCCTCCCAATCTGGCCATCTAGTCCCTCCCTCATGACCAAAGATCACAATCAAAGAATCTCACGATCACAGAATTTGCAGGCTCATGATCAAAAAATTTGCAGGTTTACGATCAATGAATAAAAAAATGTTAAAATAAGTTTTAGAGAAAAATACATAAAACCACAGCCATGACTCAACAGAACAAAGGTCCCTGAACAGATCCCATCCTAGTTTGCCTTTAGAAGTGGCCATCTAGTCGCACCCTCGTAATCAAAGATCACGGTCAAAGAATCTCGAGATCAAAGAATTTGCAGGATCACGATCAAACAATAAAAAATGTTAAAAGTCAATTCTTAGGCAGAAATGCATGAAACCACTGCCATGCCTAGATAGAACGATGCCCCCTGAGCAAAACCCACCCTCATTTGACTTAATAAGCCAACCCTGATCTGAGAAAATTTATTTTTTCAAGTGGCCATCTAGTCACACCCTCGCGGTCAAAGAATCTCGGTATCAACGATTTTGCAGGCTTGCGACCAAAGAATTTGCAGGCCGTGATCAAACAATTAAAAATTTTAAAAGTCAATTTTTAGGCAGAAATACATGAAACCACAGCCATGCCTCGATAGAACGAAGCCTCCTGAGCAAAACCCACCCTCATTTGGCTTAATAAGCCACCCCTGAGCTGAAAAATAGATATTTTTAAGTGGCCATCTAGTCATGCCCTCGCAATCAAAGATCATGATCAAAGAATCTCGCGATCAAAGAATTTGCAGGCTCGTGATTTAAGATCGTAGCAAGACACGCTCAAAGAATAAAAAGTTAAAACTCTATTTTTGACCATTTTGAAGGAAACCACAGGCATGGCTCGATAGAGCAGAACCCTGAACAAAACTCACCATGGGTTCACCTCAAAGTCCCCTAGACAGAGATATTTGACTTTTCCAACCGCAAACTAAAAACAAGATGGCAGCCATCACGATCAAAGATTCCTCATGATCTAAGATTCTTTGATCACGAGCCTACAAATTCTTTGATCATGAGGTGGGACTAGATGGATAAACCCCACTCTTTTGCAAAATAACCATATAAATTTCCCCATTTACTCATAATGGGAAATTAAAACTTTAATAACTTTTGAATGGATTCATATTTGTTCACCAAATGAAAAGTGGCATGTTCCTTGACACAAGCTCTTTCAGCTGAGCAAAGTTGCAGAGCAGCACGCCACATGACGGCCACGCAGCGCCATGGTCAAAATCAAAAAAGCTGCCCACATAACTTGCAAAAAATAAATTTTCAGCATTTTGGTGTGCAAAAACTGTAAGTCCAACCAAAATTAAATTTGGCAAATCAAGAGATCTACCGTGCCCCACCATGCATACCAGATTTCATGCAAATCAATTGAAAGGGTCCAAAGTTATTTACGCACAAATTTTTGAGTTTAACATAAAAGAGGCTTCATAACCATAAATATAGGGGCGCGACTGCACCCCTATAATTTATTCCATGACTGAGCATGCTACAGTAAAGGAAAATTGGGGGAGATCTAGGCCTCACAACCCCAATGACACACCAAGGCATCTGTCAGACTGTGGAGGATTGGGGTGGCATGTGTGAGGGATTAGAGGTTCAACCCTAATGTCTCATTTCCTGACTTTTTGCTTTAACCTAAATGAATAACACAGTTTTTTAATAGAATTTCCATACTTTTGGAAAAAATGTAATATAAGTAGTAAAAAACGTGCATATTGGTGGGAGTGCAGAGCTCAGCTCCCACCAAATTGCCAATTTTTGCATAACAGTATGCATCTGGGCCCACAATCCACTAATGCAAAGCTACAGAGCCATGCAGCAGCACTACAGGGCACCAAACCCTTGTAACAGTAATTTGCACATATCTTGGGAACCGTAAGAGCTAGAAAAATAAATTCTAGCATCATTGTAATCGTGACAGTAAGTACTTCACGCAACATCGTAAAGACCGTACCCATATCTCACATAGTTTCCGGTATGGGCACCAAAAAGCACTGGACAGGCACTCTTTCAACCCTTGTGATAGTACTTTCACGATATCTCATGAACCGTGCAGCGTACAAATAAAATTCCACTGGAAGCTTACTCTACAATGTACAACAAATCTTTTCCAGTCGCTAGTGATCTAAGCCACCTGTAGCGAAAGGTCTTTCTCATTAACATTCAAAAATACATATACATTTTCCATAGGATATAATGGGAATTTCAAATTGTAATAACTTTTGAATAGATTAATATTTTTCACCAAACAAAAGCGGCATGTTCCATGGCCCAACCGCTTATGTCCCAAGTTTCAGACCAATAGCCCACACAGTGTCTGTGCAGCACCACGGACACAAAATGCACAAAAGTGGTGAAAAGTGCATTTATTGTCAGTTCGCTCAAAAACTATATGTCTTACTGAAACTCAATTTAGTAACTCAAGAGACCTAGCACACCAGACTGTGCATTCCAATTTTGTGCAAATCTGTTGAATGGTTGCAAAGTTATTAACATGCAAAATGTGAGATTTAACATTAAAGTGCCCACCGCAATGCAAAACGCTATATTCAAAGTGTGTCACACAATTCACTGCAGCAACTTAATTTTCCAACACCTAAATACCATAATTCACATGTACAGGACATCCCCTCAACACCCTGCAAATTTTAATTTAAAAAACAAACCATGTCCGAGATATAGCATTTTAAAGTTTGAGATTTTCATTGGTCAGAGTGGCAGAATTCCACACCTGTTTACATTTACACACCTAATGACTGAAAAGTACATCCATGGCAGTAAGGCTAGCTACCTATAAATTTCAAGTCACTACCACAATGCGAAGCGCTGTCCATAAAACATAAACTACGCCACCAAATCTCACAATGAATGTATTTTATGACACCTAAGCACCATAATTCACATCTACAAGATATCCTGTCAACACCTCAAATTTCAAGTTAAAAGACCAAACTGTTTCTGAGATATTTAATTTTAAATGTTATTAAATTTGGGCTATCTGGTCCCTCCAAATCTGGCCATCTAGTCCTTCCCTCGGGATCAAAGAATCTTTGATTGTGAGCCTGCAAATTCTTTGATCGTGAGGAGGGACCAGATGGCCAAAACCCCATTCTTTGTTCACAAAATAACCATATAAATTTTCCCATTGACTTATAATGGGAACTTAAAGCGGCATGTTCGGCAAGTGAAGCTCTTTCAAATGAGCCTTGTCGCAGAGCAGCACACCACACAATGGCCGCACAGCGCCACTGACAATATCCAAAAAACTGCTTCCAAAACTGGATAATTTCGCATTTTTCAGTGCTTTCGTGTGCAAAGAGATCTACCATGCCCCACCACACATTCCAAATTTCAGGCAAATCTGTTGAATGGGTCCAAAGTTATTAATGCGCAACATTTTGACTTTAACATAGAAGTGACATCTCAACCCTATACATACACATATATATTTATATATATATAAATATAAATACATGGCATACAGAGGATTTAAAGTGAATTTTACTCAAAGTAAGCAAATGTTTACACAAAATATAATATAGAACTGAGCTTGAGACATTTTCCCAACTATACTCTCAACCAGTTAATATATTCCACAAACTTTAAGGCCTTCAGTTTTGTAACAGTATTTAATACATGATAACATCAATTGTAAGTGTAAATGCCAAATAAAAACAAAACACAAAACTACTTGTCAAGGACCCCAAGAATTGAGACCATGAGCCTGATATGTACAGATTTCAGTAGGGGAGGCTGGAAGATTTTATTCCTATGAGTTTTATTCAGATTCCTCAGACTGATTCTGTACATGTTTGTTATATACTGACACTGTATTGAAATCTATACATATCAGGCTCATGGTCTCAATTTCATGGGGGTCCTTGACAAGTAGTTTTGTCTTTTTTTTATATTTGGCGCTTATACTTACAATTGATATCATTGTGTATTAAGTAAGTAATAATACCCGACAGGGTGGGCGTTATTGGGATATGACAGACCGCTCAGGGGCGTAATGAGGCCCGACGCCGCAGGCGGAGGGCCTTATAGCCCCTGGAAGGTCCGTTATATACCATAACACCCACCCTGGAGGGATATTATAGATAATGGGATATAGATGTAATGTTTGGGAAAACTATATAATAAATATTTGTATATAAAAAATAAATAAAATAAGTGTTCTTGTAAAGTAATCCCTGCAGTAGTGGTGACCACAGGAGGGCCTGCCGTGTTTCTATGAGTGCCATAAGCTTGTGCTGTTGCTTTCGTTTTCCACACAGTAAGACAGGAGAGGTGGTTCTTCAGCTTGTCGGCTCGATTTCTGTCTCATTTGTCCCCAAGTCACAGACAAACAGAGATGTGACCCTTTTATTTGAATTTGAATTGCCTGCTTCTAGGTATTTTTGAGATAAGTACCTCGTTTTCTTTTACTGAATTGCGACATGTGGCGCCTGCAACTCTGAAAGTCAGTGTACAACTATTTTGAGAGGAAGGCCGCGCTTAGTAAAGAAATTTCAAGTAATTAAGGGAAAAAAAAACATTTAGTATCATTATTTCTTGGACTGAGCTGCGGATGACACTAAGTGGCGGGGCAAAAGCGGAAGCTGGCGGTTTGAGTCGGGGTGCCCAAGGATAGTTTAGTAATGAGGGCACCCAGTTGTACACAGGCGGAGCGTTGTTGAAATAACAGCCTGGGTGCCAGGCTGTTTGAACCAATCAGGAAGCGAGTTTAGATTTACCCATTATCTAAATCCTGTTACGACACTGAAGGCCTTAAAGTTTATTGAATATATTAAAAGGTTGAGAGTATGGTTGGGAAAATGTCTCAAGTGAAGTTCTTTATTACATTTTGTGTGAACCATTTGCTCACTTTAAGTAAACTTCACTTAAACCTCTGTATACCATATATATATTATGGTAGCACGGTAGTGCTACCATAGTTAGTTTTGAGGAGCCATTTACATGTTAAACCCAAAATTTTGCACCTTAATAACTTTGCAACCTTTCAACGGATTTGCTGAAATTTGGCATACAGAATCAAGACCCATATGCCTTAGGATCTGCCAAGTGTCATTGATTGTATGTCTGGCTGTGGGTTTTTAAGCGTGATCTGCGTGTGCGTTTACGCTTTTTGGAATTCTACTACTACAGGTCACACGGTTTGTGTGAAGTCTAAAATCTTCAGGATTGTGTAGCTGGGGTCCCGATGTGCCTTTCGAAGGTTTTGTGAAAAATATTGAGCGATTCAAAGTTATTCAAAAAACAAGTTCCCGTTATAAGTCAATGGGAAAAGTTAACAAAAGTTCAACACTTTCACAAATGCATTTTACTGTCTCAAATGGCCCTTTTACTGTCACAAATCCGCCATTTTGTTTTCAGTTAATGATCACAAAAATGCTTGGCATTTAAAATTGAGACCCTCTAGCAACCTAATTCTTTTTGTATTCACCTAGTCGGGCCCTGAGGATGCTAGCCATGTCTTTATTTTGAGGGTAAAACACCCAGAAATATGTTTTCAGATTTCTGGAAAAGGTACTTCATAAGTAGTTATCGCATTCACGAAAGTGTCACAAATTTTTGCGAAAGCTTTCGCAAATTGCGACAGTACTTTTCTAGGCTGTGGGAAAATGACAGCAATTCTTTGGCACCCTGCTGCAAAAGAACGGTTTGGTGCTTTGGCCTGAAATTTGGAGGGAACACAGCCGACATCTCACAGATGTGCCTTTCAATACTGTGTTGAAAAAATATTACATGGCAGCAAAGTTATGGCACTCCAAAGTTGACGCTTTTTCCCATAGGATAACATTACGGCATCCGACGCATTGCAGCAATCCTTTGGTGCCCTGCTGCAAAATAACGGCTTGGTCTTTTGGGCTGAAATTTGGAGGGAAGACAGCCAACATCCCACAGATGTGCCTTTCAGTGGTTTGGTGAAAAAATATTACAGGGAGCCAAAGTTATGCCACTCTGAACTTCTCTTTTTTCCCATAGGATAACATTATGGCATTCACCACGCCTTTCAGAGCCTGTATCTCGGAAGCGGTGCAAGATATGGACTTTAGTCAGAAAACACTTAGCCCCTACTGGGGGCTAAGTACAAAACAACCAGGAAAGTCTTAAATCATATGACTTTTACATTTTTCCTCGTAATCGGTTCCTGAGATATAAGCAATTTAGTATTCCAACTCCTCATTTTCTGCTCCGAGACACATTATTATGCATACATTCTTTGTACTCACTGTCTTTCTCTATGCAGCTTTTTTGGGAAAACCAGCCTGTGCACTTACATAACTGTTACCGTTGCCCTTTCCGCTTGTGGTTCCATACCCGTTTCACTTACCGTTCACGTCTATGCCACCATGTGCGTTATCCTTTGCGTTTCCATTTGCGCTTGCGTTTCCGTTATTTTTTTCCATTTGTGTCTACAGTACTGTTTCTCTTTCTGTTTTGCTTTGCATCATCATGCCCATTGCCATTTCTGTTTGCAGGCACCATCTTACTATGTGACAAGACATCACGTGGCAGACTGTTCCCGTCCACGCCACCGTGTGCGTTACCCTTTCTGTTCTTATTTGCGCTTCCATTACCATGTGCGCCACTGTTAGTGCTTCTGTTTGTGTTGCTGTTCCTGTTACTATGTCACAAGACACCACATGGTGGAAGCGGGGCCCTTCCGCCTGCATTACATTCAGTATTTCTCATTATCATTCTCAAAAGAAAGGAAATTAGAGGCAAAAAAATCCCTTTAATGCATCAGTTAGGGTTTCCACAGCGACAAAGTGAGAATTCGGTGTTAGGTTTGAAAACCCCTTGAACCCCCCACCCCCAACCGGCATTGGGGTGCGCATTGGGGTGTTCGGTCCTAACTCTCACCCCATTCTCCTATACCTCTGCTTCTTTACACATGTGATGGGATGAGAGTTGGGGCTGGCGTGTCTGCGCATCTGCCGGTTGGGGGTGGCAGTGTCAGGGGTTTTCAACCACAGGCTCACTGTCAGTTTTAACTGTACGATAAGTTTTGCCTCTATCTCTATATATGCATGATATACAATGGTGAGCTGTCAGATAAATGATTTATCTACACAAAGAGCTGTTTGACCTCGGGTAACCTCAGGAGTGGCGTATGCCATGGTGAGGTGTCCGAGGTCAAACAGCACAAGTGTAGATAATTATTCATCTGACAGCTCACCGTTGTTCATTTCATTTATGCAACAGGGATGTTTTCTGTCAGTGCAGGGACATTTGCTTTTGATTGTTTATCTTGTTCTGCATATGTTTGTCAAAAGTTATAAAAAAATCTCTAAGGTATCTATAAATGAAACACCACTCATTTTGTAGATAATTGTGTGCTGAACAACTTTTATGTTCACAGTATCATGCTATATTTTTTCGTTTTAAAGTTATTCGCATTTGAATATGGTTAGTACTGCTACTGAGGCCGAACATTCTAAATGAGTTCCAGAGTGATTGTGACATAGCTACTATATGGATAACTTTTATTTATTCAACGGCTGTGAAGATAATTGGATTTATTCAATGAGTTCTGAGCCCACTCTTATTGCATATATGTATGTGTATATATATATATGGGATCACCCAACCCCCCTACACAAATATTGTCGATATTTTTGTTCAGTGCCAATTGACCTGATAACATCATGAGTGGTGAAGCCACGAGTGATGTTATTGGGTCAACTGACATGACAAACAAAAATATCAACAATATTTCCAGTAGAGGGTTGCTTATTCCAATTATGCCATACTCCAAAAAGTGAAAAAAAAGTAAATTTCGCCATTTTTTGCCGATTATAAAAATCTAAAAGAAATCTATAAATGAAACACCACTCATTTTGTATGTATTTTGTCCTGGTCAACTTTTTTCACAAAGTACGATGCTTCTATTTTTCATTTTAAAGTTGTATGCATTTGTTTGTTGCAAAAGTGAAACAAATTTAATTTTCTACCTTTTGCTAATTATAAAAAACTAAAAGGTATCTATAAATGAAACATCACTCATTTTGTAGATATTTTTGTGGTGAAAACTTTCATCTTTGTAGTATCATGCTATCATTTTCATTTTAAAGTTATTCCCATTTGTTTGTCGAAAAAATAAAACAAAATAGCATTTTCTGCTGTTTTAAGTTCATTATATAAAAAATAAAGTTAGTCATAAATAAAACACCACACATTTTGTAGATATGTTTGTGCTGAACAGCTTCGTGCTCACTGAGTACCATGCTATCACTCTGCGTTTTAAAGTTATTAGCATTTGAATACAGTTACTACTGCTACTGCAGCTGAATATGCAAATGAGTTCTGAATGAGCCAGTCTCTACCTACTGTGTGGATAAATTTACCTACAGTGAGGATAAATGTGATGTTCTCACTGTAGGTCTGACCCCCTGAGAATATCGAAACTATTTGCCTTTTTATATATATATATTCTGTTTATTTTAATTTTGGAGCTTCTTTTTAACTTGCAATTATATCACATTTTAGTATGTATTTATTATCCACAGGTTTGCCTTTCATTGACTGTGTTCTTTAAAACACAAGGATGGAAATGAGAAAGGAAAGTGTGGCCTACTGAGATTTGAACCTCAGACCTCTGGTATTCCGTTCCAGCACTCTAACCATTAAGCTACAGGCTGACTGGTCAAAGTGTCTGAGGAATTTTCTTACAGCCACACACACTCCTTTCTCTAGTGTTCGCAATTATACAACAAAGAACCAATGTTAGAAATACCACTTCTCTCAGTGCAGTTTAACACCTGCAAGGTATACATATTTTTAAATCAAGGATGGAAATGAGAAAGGAAAAGTGTGGCCTACTAGGATTTGAACCTCAGATCTCTGGTATGCCGTTCCAGCGCTCTAACCATTAAGCTACAGGCTCACTGGTCAAAGCATCTGAGAAATTTTCTTACAGCCACACACTCCTTTCTCTAGTGTTTCGCAATTATGCAACTAGGAACCAGTGTTAAATACCACTTCTCTCAGTGCAGGTTTAACCCCTGCAAGGTATGCATATTTAAAAAAATATATATATATGTATACCTTGCAGGGGTTAAACTTACACTAATATTAAACACTAAGGACACTTACAATTAAGTTGTAAGCTCCTCATCTTACATGTAATTAGGGAGAATGGTATCCCAAGGTTTTGTTATTGGTAGACTGTTTTCTTGAAACATACTGAGACATTTTAACATTTATGTGAGGAGTATTCTCTGCTTGTTGCTATTTCTTGATAACCTTTGACCTTCAGGGGCTTCTCAGCTAAAAGCATACTGGTGTTGATTAGCTTCTCTGACTCAATCTTCTGTTGTGTTTCAAATGAGTATGTTAAACCAATGGGAATTATTTTTGTTTTTATTATCTATCTGG
This sequence comes from Neoceratodus forsteri, assembly GCA_016271365.2. NCBI lineage: Eukaryota > Metazoa > Chordata > Ceratodontiformes > Ceratodontidae > Neoceratodus > Neoceratodus forsteri. Next base: position 145,412,691 of record CM057453.1, read on the forward strand.
GTGTTAATAGTATGGGATTTTCTAAATTACTCATAAAGTTTCTGAAGAAGGACTTGGTTGGTCCGACAGCTAGAGCATTTATTATTTTGTTGTAACATCTATGTTGGCCCAATAAGAGGTATCAAACCATTTGCTTCGGATCTGTTCTTACTAAGACCACACGGCAGCTACACTATTTGTTTGTCATTGAGTCCCACAAATTATTGCACAGCAAGCTTGAAAGGTAAAGGCACTTTGCACCAGAGAAATTGGCTACCCCAGACACCAAAATGTTTCTTTTAAAGTACCAGGTGCAATATCTGTAAATGTGAACTCAATGGGTAACACCTTGTACATCCAGCCAATACCAATTTTAAAGTGGATATAAGTGTGACACCATATTTGTGATGTACATATAGTGGTGTGAGTAAGTAATCTGGTGTATGTTGGATTCACTACATGATCCCTGAAAACAAGGATACAAGAGCATGGCCCTTCCTAAAATAGTGTAAACAGGACACCCCAGTGGGTATCCATTTAAAACAAAAAAACATGAGTCCATCCCAGAGGAATTTAATTTCACGGCACTGGAGTGGGTACCTTATCCCCTAGAGGTAACAAAAGAGTCAGTCTCCTCCTTAGGAAAGAGAGCTGATGGATCTACAAATTGTCTAGCACATAGCCTGGGGATTACATAAGCATACAAATCTGCCAGCAGAAACAGACCTCCTGATTAATCAAGCCTGCTCAAATGCATAGTTAGCACCCTTACATTGCAGCTGCCCACCCTACCCCTCACAGTTATCCTGCCTCACCTTGTCCTGCCCCTTTAAAACTGCCCACCGTCTTACAGGATACCACCTCCTCAGGTAGAGTGTCCCAATTAGCCACCACCCTCTTCGTGAAAAAAATGTATCCCCAACTCTCAGATATCTTCCACCCCCCAATCTGAGACGATGCCCTCTCATGTCCCTCCTCTTCCTCAATTTAAATACCTCTTCTGTGCCCATTTGGTTAATCCTTCAAGTATCCCGTTAAAGGTCTCTATCATCCCCCCCATCCCACCTCTCCTCCAGGGTGTACATATTTAACTCACTCAGCCTGTCCTCATAGGTTTTGTCCTCCAATCCCTGGATCATCTTTGTAGCCCTGCACTGTACTCCCTCCAGTAATCTGACATCCTTCTTCAGAAACGGACGCCAGTACTGCACGCAGTACTCCAAGTGTGGCCTGGCTAGTGACCTGTCTAGAGGTAGGATCACCTCCATACTTCTGGATGATATTCCTCTCGCAATACACCCCAGCATCCTGTTGGCTTTAGCTGCTGCCTTCCTGCACTGAGCTGAGTTGTTCATGCTCCTCGTTATAACCACCCCTAGATTCTTCTCCTCCTCCTCCTCCTCCTCCTCAGTGACACCTAACTGAACCCCTACCAACTGGTAGCTCCTCACTGGGTTCCTTGCTCCGAAGGATTAAATGAACAATGGGATATTAAGCCTTATCTGTAGTACATTTGATTAGGTTGTCATACAGAGGTCATATATTTGGGATTGTCAGTTGCATATTATGTACAGTTTTGGATGTTGTTTCTGGTATGCTTGATTAATTATTTGTTTCTCTCATTTGTTTCTTCTAGGTTATCTCTGTCTCTGACTCTACTGGATTTTGTTACTTTGTGGATCCCCCCTCTTTCTTGAACACAGGATATCCTGTGACTAGTCTGATTTGGAAGGTGTAATATTTGAAGAGGATCCTTTGGGGTTGATCACAGTAACTTTCAGGACATTTCTCTTTTGAACTTTCAATTAAGCATTGTTTTGGTGCAATGAAGTCACTAAGAATTATCTAGACAAATAGTGTTGTAATTTTTACCCTAATGCCGCTATATGCCTCTTTTTTAACTCTACATTTTTTATTAGTTGTTAGCCATTGTGTACTTGCACCTGTTGCACTTATTTTTCCACTTCTAGCACTTTTTGGATTTATTAGCCATTTTTCAGATCTCGGTAGCCATGGGAGCTTTCATTGTGGGATCCTATCTTTGAATTAGCGCATTGTTGTACAGCTTTTACCTTTGCCCAAAAAATTATATGTCCAGTGATACTGAGATCCTGAAACAAATTAATTAGGTGTGACAACTTTTATATGGCACTTACAAATATTTATGAACTGGCTGTTTAAAATGCTTAACTCTCCCTGAAACCATGCCCCTGAAGAAGCTTGAGTGAGTCAAGAGCTGGGGCTCAAAGGGTGGCAGCATTTACCTGCAGTTTAGGACATTTGAAGGACACTAATGCTTTCATATTTGGAAGTGTGATTGACATACATAGTATATGTATTTTTTTTTTATTTATTTAAGAAACTTATCGGAATTACAAACCTTTGAGTCAGGGACTCCTTTACAAAGGCTCCACATCAGATACAATCAGAGTACAAAATACGAATTGCAGGATACAGTGTATAGAATACATAATACATATAGCAAGACAGTGTACATAATGCATAGGGGATACAAAGTACATATGACAAGGCAGTGTACAAGGTGCATAGGGGATACAGAGCATGTAGAAGTGGGGTTGAACAGGATTACAGGTGTGAGACTAATACATTGGTGGGCTATGCATACATGTGATATGTCCAACTTGCTTAAGAGGAGATTTGGGTCAAATTAGTAGGAGATTGGCCTACTAGTAGGGAGATGCCCGAACGTCCATGAGTTTGTCCTCAAATGGCATCAAAAATGAGAATAAAAGCATTTAATGTATTTCATTTTGTCAAGAATAAGCACTAAAAGAATCAACAACTAGATGTACAAAGTTATCACTTATATTGTTCATCGCTAATTTACTTTTCATGTGTTTTGACTGGCAAAAAAAACATAAATGGATATTTTGGACATAATTTTACTTAAGCAGGAGATTTTGTTTCCCAGGAGGGAGAGAGAGTTCAGTCAAAAAAACAGGAGTCTCCTGTGCAAGAGGGAGATATCACATGTATGTATGCAGAACTTAAATAGTTTACACATAGAGAGGGTGCACAGCTATACTATGCTATACAGGCAGGATAGGGTCCTTTGTCAGGAAAATATGTGCTTGGTACTATGGGATAAGTAATAGGTACTATAATAGCAGGACAGAGCTCCTTTGTCTGTATAATATGTGATAGATAGGGCTGAGTCATGGGGCCCAGGGTAGTTCTCTGACCCAGGGTGTTCTGCAGTGGGAATCAGGAAGGGGATTTGAGAAACTGCAGGTGGCTTTCACAGTGGGGCGCCCAGTTGCAAAAGGGAGGTGAGGCCAGGGGAGCAATTCCGTTGGTGATCTTTCTGGCAATACACACACACACACACACACCCACACACACACAGTATATACCACTATTGCACTGGCTCGTCTGTCTGGCATGCATTTTTTCTACAAGTGCTACAGAGCTGTTTGGGTTGCTGTTTTGATGAGAGGGGTTGGCAGCCCCCAATCTGATAGCTTTCAGCCTTGCACTGATGAACTGTGGTCCCAAGTGCTGGAGGTTTGCACTTTTGGCCCACTACCCATCCTGTTCTGGGACTGGGCTGGCAATGGTACCACTACTGTTCATTTCAGTGCCAGCTGGGTCATCAGCGCTGGTTCTGTTGCCATGTCGGGTGCTGGGTTCAGGTTCTTTGAGTCCCAGCCCAATGCCAGGTTCAGCACCATTCGGGGTTCATAGTGCCAGGAACCTTCCTGGTGCCAGTTCTGATGATACTTCTGGCACAGGTCCCTCGCCCCTTAGGGCCGTGACCAGTGTCACCAGTGTTGCCGCAGCCACACACTGTGTTGTTGGGCCTGTGACCCCACCCTGTTTTTTACTGTCCTACCAAGGAGGTCATAGATGAGGTTGAGTCAGACCCTGACCTCATTGGCTCTGAAGGTGGTGATGATGACTCCTACCTAAATCTAGAGACTTGGACCGGGTTCCTGTGTTTGTGTCTCAGGAGGATATCTCATTCCAGGCTCTGCTCAGAAATATGCACTTGGCATTGAATTTTGAGTCAGTGGTGGGGCCAGCCATGCCTTCGGTGCCCTCGTGGTGCCAGTGTATTATGCAGTGCCACGTGCAGGGCCATGCCTGACTTCAGTGCCATTCGTGGTGCAGGGGTGGGTGCCAGTCAGGCGCGGTGCCTTTTGGGTTTAGGCGGCACCAGGGGTGAGTGTAGAGCCACGCTCAGGGTGGCGCCCGACTCTCAGTGCTTCAGCGGTGTGCGGGGTGGGTGTCAGCGCTGGGCGTGGGGCTGTACTTTCCTCTGGCGGTGTTGTCAGCACTGAATCTCAGGGTGCCCCACGCGGGTCCAGGAACTGGAGGGGCTTGGGAGTTTTCTGGCATCGGATCTCAGAGCCTGCCTCTTCAGAGGTGGTCTCTGGGTCTGATCCGACTGTCTCCCAGGTTCTTCAGAATCTTCAAACCCCTGTTTCCAGAGCCTCGGCTCCCACTCAGCCTCCCTCTGGGGGTCAGTTGTCACCAGTGGACCTTAGGGTCAGGGGTATGACCAGCCAGCAGTGGTCCCCGTGACTGCTGCTGTGCAACCTGGGGTCACTGGCATTGCTGTTCCTCCAGTTGGGGCACCCCCCCCACTTGGTGTGTTTGGATAGCCCAAGTTTGGAGCAGCCCGGGGTGCACCAGTAGGGGGAGGGTACGGTTCCCTGGGTGGACTCCTTGAAGGCTACCAGGTTGCCAGCTACCTAGGCTGGTGGCTATGAGGACAGGTCCTCTTTAATTCTGAAGGGTTTAGAGGTGGAGGTGTGGCGCGGCACGCCCTCCCCAGAGCCCAGCCGGGTTCTGTGAGGAGTCAAAGCGCAGACCCTCGCCTTTCCCTGGAGGAGTCCCCAAGAGGGACTTTTAACTTCTGAGGTCAGTGGCCGTCCTTGACTTGCATGGTCCCGGTTACCTCACGGAGGGGGGGAATTTCTTCCTTTGGGCACAGCTCTGACTATTCCAACCCAGTTGATCGGCTGTTAGCTGCAGTGGCCTTCGGATCCCCCTCCCTGTGAAGGGTTTCCTGTTTGGCTCCCCCTGCCCTGACAGAGATTGTTCTCCTGTTGCCAGGAGCCTGTTCCCTGAGCCTCTGTCTCCATCTCCAGTTGTCCCAGGTGTTTCCGGTCCTCGTGGACCTATCACCTGGGAGCAGTTCAGAGGTTCTGCTGCACATTTCCACACCTACCTCCATGCCCTGGACCAGCAGGTGTTTCTGCTCCTGTGCAGCAAGACCCTGAACCTGGGAGCTTGTCTTCATCTCTTCTCTCTCTCTCTCTATGGAGGGGAGGAACCTTGAGTCCACATCTCCCCAGTATCTGAGCTGTCCTCTATCAAGCTTGCAAGGATGTTAGGCAGACTTCACCTTACTCCAGTCCCAGTCAGCATGCCTTTTTTCCAACTCTTTTCTGGTCTGGCTTGAGCCCTGGAGAACTCTCTCGGCATCCATCACTCCAGTTCTACCTCCGGCCTGAAACTCACCAGCCCTGGCATCAGCCCGGCTATCCCTCAGCCCTGAGCCCTCCCGAGGTGGGGCCACCCTATCCTCCCAGGGTGCTCTATCTGCAAATTCGGGCCGGGCTGGGCTTGGCCCAGGAGTTGGATGAGTCCGGCCAATGGAGTGTGGCTGCAGGGTGGTGCCGTCACCTATCTCTGGGAGCGGGGATTTTTCTTGGTTTTTTTCGTTGTGCCTCACCCCCACCCCAGGTGGAGCCCGACATGCAATGATGCCAGGAACATGCTGTGACTCCGCTACCCTCTAGTTAAGCCCTATAGCATGCGGTACCTCAGTCTATCTGAGGTCACCGTGGTGCCAACATAGTCCCTGGATCCCAGAAAGGAGGCTGTCCTCCGACACTGATCCTTCCTCTCCCCTGCCGACCCAGGCTGGCTCCCGAACCGGGTCGCTGGCATGGCGCGGTGTGGCATCCAACGCCTCAACCCTCAGCACCACCGGGCCAGCTCGACATGTGCCTTCTTAGGTGAGTACAGTGTGGCCCATCTGGTGGCTCCCTCCTGGCCTATTCCTTTTCAGGAGGCCTCCACATTGGCTCTGGCTATGTCCCTTCTCCACCATACCAGCCCCAAGTGACCTATGCCAGTGGTATTGCACTCCCCCTGGGTCTCCAGGTTCTCTGCCTCATCCCTCTTCAGGCTTGACCTCCCTGGACCCCCCTCTGGGCCTCACGTCCCTTACTGTGACCGCCCCTCGGACTCTGCGGATTTCAATTTCTGGTGGAGACGAGTGTTCTACTCGGCACGGATCTCTCTTTCTATTGCAGCACATCAGGCCCACTTTGCAGCTTACAACAGGTTCTTGTGGTCTAGGCTAGGGCAGCTCCTAGACTCGATGCCTGATTCAGAGGAAACCAGGCAAGCCATTGCCCTCTCCACACAGGGCCTGGAGCGAGGCACCAAGCAAGGGCATCGTATGATGCCAATGAGGTGGCATCCAGAGTGGTAGGGACAGCGATCTGCCTTTGGCGGATGGCATGGCTTTTCCTATCCTGGTTATCACCCCTGGCCCGGCATAGGGTGGTTTACTCCGCATACTGGAGAAGCCATTTTTTCTCCCGAAGGGCGAGACGGAGGTTTTCGGGGCACCCTCCTTCCCCCCACTGGGGGATCTCCATTTTTCGCAGACCAGTCCCAGGTCTCCCAGGCCTATAAGGATTCTCCTTCAGTGTCTCACCCACTGGAGGCTAAGGGACCCAGTCCCATAGGGAGTTCAGGGCCCCCTTGAGAGGGCTTGATACTCACCACTAGTAATGAATGGTGAAGATTGACACAGATAAGATATGAAAATTACATACCTACTGTAATTCTTGATCTTTCTGGGTATCTTCACCATTCATCCTAAATCCACCCTCCTTACCCCATATGGGCCTCAGTCTCTGGACTTCCTCCTCCCTCCCCCGTGTGTCTTCTCTTTCTTCGCTCTCCCTTCCTTGTGGTTAGGCGGGAGGGACTGTGAGACTAGGAGTGATCACTGGGGTTTTATGGAAAACTTGGGGGGGGGCCCTTTTCTCTTCTCCCTTATTCTGGGGAGTCTGGAGCGTGGGGGGCCCTCTCCTCTCTCCCCCCTCTGCCTCAGTATATATTTTATTCAGAGACTCATAATTTGAGCTCTTCCCCCCCATGCCTTTTGGCTGTTTAAAAATTTCCCTTTTTGGGAGGGAGGAGGGAGAGCTTGAGACACACCCTCAGCCTGCACCCTCTTATTGTCTGGTCTTCAAGACCTAGGCTGCTTTCAACTTCTGCTTGCCTCCTGCAGCTGAACTCTGTAGTCCAAGGCCGGACTATAGTCTTCTAAAGATGTCGGTGTGCATTTCACTCCTGGGGGTGTGCTACTCTTCCCCCCCATCCCCTTACCTCTCCTCCCCGCTCCTTCCAGAGATTGGGGCCTTCTCCCCAATTTCCTGTTTTAATCTCTTCTTCTGTCTCCTCAGTTGTTTATTTCTCCTTTTAGTTTATTATTTCTTTCCTTTTATCTATCCCTTAGGCCCTCTTGCCTCAACCCACCCTCCCTTCCTTACACTCTCCGGTGTGTCAGAACTGGGGCTGGGGCAGAGTCGACAGCAGCTAACAGCCAACCCTTGAGTGCCACGTGGAACATTGGCCTCAAGGTGGCACTGGCTCTGCATCGACTCCGCCCATGATGAAAAAAAAGTCTCCTGCGGGTCCCTAGCTCGGTGCGCTATACCCACTAGTGATGAATGGTGAAGATACAGAGAAGACCAAGAATTATGTTAGGTACTTAATTTACATTTTGTCAACCCTGAAGGAAAAATTAACTCTTTCTCTGCCCCCCAGCTGCTGGAGGTCTGACTCTGAGCAAGGAAGAAGGACACTACTGAAGAATACAGGACGTTGCTGTCCCAGAACATAAAGGTGAGAGTTGTAAGAAGAAGAGAGAGAGAGTAAGCATACAGAGCAGCAGGAGAGAGACACAAAATAAGACATGATGGGAGTGATGCAGTGCAATGGCTGTGGGCGGCAGTGTTCGGGAGACATTCTGGAGGTTGCGATGCTGCCCTACTTGCAGGCACCTCTCTGGTCTGAGGGAGGTTGCCCGTGTCCAGGCTGACCTGGCTAGGTTCGTGAAACCTCCTCCCCACCCAGGGGGGACCAGCCCACCCCTACCTCAGAGGTTGCCAAGAAAGAGGCAGCTGGACCAGGTGGACTCAGGGAGGGAGAGGGTGGGAACAGAGGTGCATCCTCCAGCTGTACCTCTTCACAATCCATATGTTGTTCTGGTGGATAGTGGTTTCTCTATGGAGGCACCTGCAGTGGAGACCAAGGTGGATGCTGGGCACCTCCACAAAGGAGACCCATGGGAGGATGGCACAGGACCCCACAGGGAAGGAAACAGTTCGGGTGGGGACTCGATCATTAGGGGGTAGAAGTGGGGAGGAAGGGAGAGGGAGGTAAGTGCCTGCCTGGTGCCACAGCTTGAGGGACAGAAAGCGAATCCTCAGGATCGTGGGAGCAGCTGCATGAGGGAGGGAGCTGGATGTCATTGTCCACCTAGGGACAAATGACCTGGCTAGGAATGGGATCAGAGCAGTGCAAGAGGAGTTTGTAGAGTTGGGGAGGGACCTTAGACAAGTAGCACATACGGTAACCTTCTCGGAGGTGCTGCCTGTCTGTGGCAAGGGTGATGCTAGGGTATTCCACACCATTGAATTCAATGAATGATTGAAAAGCTGGTGTGGAGCTCAGGGTTTTGGCTTCATTGGGAACTGGGGAGCCACCTGGAAGGATGCAGGCCTATACTGGCACGATGATCTGCATCTGTCCGGGGGAACCAGGATCCTAGGTGATAGGTTTAAATGCTTCATTGGCAACATTAAACTAGCCAAGGTGAGGCACTGAAAAGCGAGGGACATCCATCCTCCCCCACAAAACACGAGATAGTTAGCAGGTAAACATCAAGGCAGAGAAGTCATTAGGGAGCAGGACAGAGGTAATGCAAAAAGGCAAAGGCAGTTAGGACAGGGATGGGGCTAAAGGGGTAAGGCCATGAAAAATAGAGGGTGATGAGTACCAATGCCTGTAGTCTGTGTAACAAGCTCCCTGAGCTAGTGGTCTTGATGGAGAGAGATGCCTGGATATTGTGGCAGTCACGGAAACATGGTACAAGAGAACCATGACTGGGGTGTCAACATACCAGGATACACAATCTATAGGAGGGACAGGGAGGTTAAAAGAGGAGGAGGAGTAGCTTGTATGTAAGGGAAGGGATCAAGGCAACAGAACTAAAGCAGAAGAGGCACTCTGGGTCACCTTGGAGACATGAAATGGCACCACAATCTGCATGGGGTTGTATTCCCTCCCCCATCTCAGGGGGAGGGAATGGACAAGGAAATGATAGAAGGCATCCTTAGAATGGCAGAAAAAGGGGAGATATTGCTGATGGGGGACCTGAATATGCCAGATGTTAACTGGAGCACCTTTGCTACCAGCACATCCAAGAGCAGGGTCATTCTTGATGCCTACAAGGTGCATGCCTTAGACAGCTCTAAGCATTGGAGACCCACTCAGGAGGGAGCAATCTTGGACCTGGTACTCTCAAATGGGGACAGAGAAAGAATAGAAACATAGAAACATAGAATTTGACAGCAGATATGGACCACTTGGCCCACCTAGTCTGCCCATTTCCCTACCTAATGGATAAGCTGCAGATCCTAGTTAACCAACAGCCTACTTCCTCCTACCTCCCCACTAGAATTGCCTTATGTCTGTCCCATGCATTCTTGAATTCCCCACTGTTTTTGACTCTACGACCTCCTCAGGAAGGCTGTTCCATGCATCCACAACCCTCTCTGAGAAGAAATATTTCCTCACATTACCTCTGAGCCATCCCCTCTATCTTCAAATTGTGCCCCCTTGTTCTTGCACATCTCTTTTTCTGAAAGATGCTACCCTCTTGGAATTTGTTGATTCCTTGAGGTATTTGAAGTTTCTATCATGTCCCCTCTTCCTCCTTTCCAGGAGGCTATACATCTTAAGCTCCTTTAGTCTTTCTTCATATGTCTTCTGGTGCAGACCCTGCACCATTTGTTGCCCTCCTCTGGACAGCCTCCACCCTGTCTATATCTTTGAGATGAGGTCTCCAGAACTGTACATAGTACTCCAGATGTGGTCTTACCAACTGTCTGTACAGAGGGCCAACAACTTCCAGTTTTCTACTGGTGATGCCTCTCCCTATGCATCCCAGTATCCCTCCAGCCCTTCTTACTGCCTTCTCACATTGCTGGCCCACCTTTAAGTCATCTGATATGACTACCCCCAGGTCCTTTTCCATTTTTGTTGTTATCAGTATCTCACCCCCCATTGTGTACTCTTCCCCTGGGTTTTTGTTTCCCAGGTGCATTACTTTTCACTTCTTTGCATTGAATCTAAGCTGCCATACATTTGACCATTCCTTCAACCTTGCCAAGTCCCTTTTCATCCTTTCCACCCCACCTTGCGTATCAGCCCTGTTGCAGATCTTTGTGTCATCTGCAAAGAGACATACTTTCCCTTCCAGTCCCTCTGCAATGTCACTTATAAAGACATTAGAAAGGACCGTCCCCAGTACTGAACCCTGCAGTACCCCACTAGTAACCCTCCTTTCTTCACTGTGAACTCCATTTACAAATACCCACTGTGTCCTGTTGTCCAGCCAGTGTTTTACCCAGGCTACCGCACTGGGACCCACTCCCAGGCTGGCTAATTTGTTTATTAATCTTTTGTGTGGGACTGTGTCAATGCCTTTTAAAGTCACAGTAGGCCATGTCCACAGCCCTCCATGGTCTACTACTTTGGTCACCCAGTCAAAGAAATCAATTAGATTTGTCTGACATGACCTTCCCACTGTGAATCCATGCTGCCTTTGGTCCTGTGCCCCACTGGCCTCTAGTTACTCAACAATTCTTTCCTTTAGAAGTGATTCCATCATTTTCCCTACCACTGAGGTCAAACTGACAGGTCTGTAGTTTCCTGCCTCTGTCTTGCTCCCACTTTGTGAAGAGGGATCACATCCATCATCCTCCAGTCCTCAGGTACCACACCATCCTCCCATGATTTATTAAAAAGGGTAGGCAGTGGTGTTACTAGTTCTTCCCTTAGTTCTTTTAGAATTCTGGGGTGAATCCCATCATGCCCCTTTGCTTTATCCACCTTCTCGGATTTAGAAGTGGGTAGCCATCTGGGAACAAGCGACCACCAAACAGTGTGGTTCACGATAAGCACAGCCATAGAGTCAAGCCATACAAAAGCAAGAGTATTGGACTTTAGGAGGGCTGACTTTGGGAAAATGAGAAAGTGCCTCAGAAAAGCACTAGCAAACAGGCAAGGAGGGTGGAGGAACAATGGGGAGTGATCAAAACAGCCATCACAGAGGCAACAAGCCTTTGTGTGAAGCAAATCAAGAAAACACATTGAAGGAAAAAAACGCTATGGTTCTCAAAAGAGGTGGCAGTGAAGGTTAAGGAGAAAAGAATAGCATTCAGGAAATATAAGGAAACACAGAAGGCGCAGGACAGAGAACTTTCTCAGTTAAAGCAGAAAGAGGCAGGAAAGGCGGTCAGAATAGCAAAGGCCCAAACCGAGGAAAGGACAGCCAACTCTGTTAAGAAGGGGGATAAGACCTTTTATATGTAACCCCCCTGCAAATGGGGGTTCCCAAAAGACTTCAGGAGCTTGCTTGAATGCTCCAAGCCTGAATGGTGTTTGCATGTTAAGCCATTTATCATTGAGTGTTTTTAGAACCTCTGGTACTGTTCTTTAAGAGCTGTCTGCTTGCAGACATAATTAGTTTGTATGGGGGACTGTGTGTTTCTTTGATTGAGTACCACTGAGCTGCTGCCAATTCACTCCATTTTGCAGTCACTAGAGTGCAAAGGAAGCTATCTGAAAGATGTAACTGTTTGCCAGAAACCATTTAGAGTAATAATGAAATTACAGTTTGTCTAACCTGCTTTCTTGCAGTCAGAACTGTGTCTGCCTAGTTCCCCATTCTGGTTTTGAACTGCTGAACTGGACCAACCAGTGTGGTAAGCTAGCTCTAAAATGGTGCCTTGACGAATCAGAACTTGGACTCATAATCTGAGCCAGCCACAAGAGGATTGTATGGCAGTGACTCTGGGAGATGTAGTTTAGACTTCGGCGCTTTTTTGGACCAACAGGAGCAGTCTATTGTGAGTGACAGCCAATCCAGTCAAGAACTGGGAGGAACTCAAAGGAAGTGCTCGGTTTTGTCTGTTGGAGTTTCAGTTTAGCTCTGACAGTGAAGAAGGAAGGAGCCCTGTGCTTTTTCAGTGTGCAGTTTTAGTCGGGAAACGTGTGTAAGGCCAAGAGTTCCGGTCTGCAGCTTGTGTAACTGCTTGTTAGGACTGAATCCGTCCTGTGAAGAGAATCAAAGGATATCTGAAGAGTAGAAACCAGGCTCACCCTGTAGAAGACTGGAGAAATAGCTGAATTGCACTCGGTCTGTCAGGAACTGAATCTGCTGTGTTCTCCCGGTATTGTGCCATTGCGATCAGGATAAGAAGCAGCCTGCCTGTTTGCCATATAAATGTGTGAGGAGTCTCGTGGAGCTCAACAGTAGCCCTGCTGACATTGAAGGACCCTATCTTGTTTGGAGGTCGTGAGTACTAATTCAGGGTCGCTCCTCTGTTGAATTGCCACATTAAATCCAAATGGAATTACTGTACTGCTGACTGTTTAACTAATTTTTCTTTTCTCTGTGTGAAAGGGCCCCTACCAGCTGCCACGGTTTCTGACTAGCCACTCGTGGGCTTGGGTACCCAGGACAGTAACTGATAGGGATAGGCCTGTGCACAGAGCCATAGGTAGATGAGTAGAGTGATAAGCTAATTAACCTGATTTCCCCCTGTCCTTGTTATATCCCCCTAAATAAATCAGAGCTGCTTGTTTCAGCAAAGTTATACTGCTTGAGGTATTTGTCTATGTTAAAGTACTGTACTGTGATTGTTGCACTGTATCTTATTTCACAGGCGGTCCCAGTGCCGGAACCAGTCCTGGGGGTAAGTGTATACTGTAAAGGTAATTCTGATATATTGTGTGGGCCACTAGTGGGAAGAAAGGGGGGTTGCAGTGTCCCAGAGGGCTGTGACCAAGTTAGTTTAACTATTGCAAACCCTGACCTCTGGGTGGAGGCACCCGCCATTGGATCCAGGCCCTCAACCTGTTAGTGGCAAATCAGGCAGGGGTAGCCTCCCGGGATAGCGCCATCTAGGGGTTGTATCTTGGAGGCTCACCGCTGGGATTGTGTGTCCTCTAGTGGCCACATTTACGAACCACTGTTAAAAAAAAAAAATGGGCACCACAGAAGTGGCTGCACCGGCTGGTGGAGTGGTGTACTGGGAGGAGATTGACCCCAAAATGCTATGCTTATCCTGGACATCCCTGGGTATCAATCACGGACACTGTACAGGGAGTACTTTCAAGGTGGAAGGTTTACAAACCCTGTGGTGGTGGGTCGGCATGCTAATCTGCTCACCCACACTTTCCTGCCCTAGTAGAGTTTAAGGATCCCATAGATAGCTCCAAAGTGCCACAGACCATTACCCCAGAGGGAGCCCTCACTGCCTGAGAGTGATAACTAAGTACAAAAGACCGGGGAAATGAGCCCCACCACTGTCTGAAACTTTGAGGAGAAATTTGCTAAATGGGTGCTGGGAAGGGAAAACTGTGGAGGACTTGAAGAAACTATTCTTGCCACCTGGGGTGTTCCTCCCCAACACCCTCTCCCGCCTCCAGTGTACAGAATGGTGGCTAAACCAATGCAGACCCCTGTTTCTGCACCTGCCACTAGTCACGACTCTTACCAAGGTTGAGGATCTTCTCTGGCACCCTCCCCAGCCCCAAGGGAGGATGACTGGGAGACCTGGATAGACTATGTTGCCCCCAAGTGCTAGAATGGCAATGTCGTAGGAAGCAAGCGAAAGAGGGTTAGTGAGAGCCTCGAGAGTCCTGCCTGGCTACCATCCATGCTAAACGGGCCAGTAACCCTGAAGTGACTGCACAGGCCTCATCTTGAGGCCTTGAAGAATGTGTATGGAGCCCAGATTCTGATGAGGATCTATGGTGAGAGTAAGAAATGCACAACAGTACCAAAGGGAGTTGTTGTCTGTGTATGTATCTCAGCTGGAAAAATTTGCAAGAATGCCTCAGAAACGGTAGTTTCAGTCATTGAATGCTGGACCGAACCAGGCTGGGACAGATCCTTAAGTCTGCCCTTCTCAGAACTGCTGCTGCTTCAGTTACACCTGGCAATCGACTGGAATCCCGCCCCCAAGTGATGAGTTAATGAGAGAAATCTGAGGAGTTGAGAAAGGCGACCTCGGGAGGGACCTGCACCAATAGCTCGGCTACGAACCGAGTGACTGAGGGTGGCCCATCAAGTGAAGTTCAGGGCAGAGGTTGGCAGTCAATGAGTGCTCTGACAAGAAAAGATATGCCACAATGGGGGCGAACTGTTGAGAGAGATCCGGGAATTCAAAAACAGTCCCTTTATGAAGCACGCCATGCACACGGGCCCCAACCTATATCCGACTGCATCTGTTATGGGGTGGGGTACCCACCCATGTATCTCCTGCTGATAACAGCTCAAACTCAATTCCTTGACCATGAAGTGGAGAAACTGATCAGATGCTCCAAATGCTTATCATGCCTGCAGACAGAGGGCACCAAGGTTTCCAGTTAGTAATACCCTGCCTGGCTCTGTGTGGCGCCTCGGCCAGCTCAAACTCCAGAAAATATGTTTTGCTATAATTGTGGGAAGGATGGGCACATGAAAAGAATACGCGTCCCTAAAAGACACTTGACAAAGTTGCATATAGGCTACAAGGAGAGCTTCGGGAGAACAAATCAGTGGTTAAGAGGGTGCTTAAGAATGATCCCAGTGAGGGCACCAAAATGCTAATTCACGCCCTTTTGTGGCAAGGCTGACAGTTGCCCAGGCTCCGCACTCACCGCCTTCTCCAGACTGGTCTGAGAATAGTGGGTCCTCCATGGAGACCACTGTAAAGGTGAATGGAGGTTCTATAAGAGCTGGATTAGACAGTGGCTCCCATGACAATTATGTTCCAGGATTGGTATCAGAAGCATTTGTCAGACGTACACTTACAACCATTAGAAGGACTGCATGTATGGGGGTTTAAGTGAGAAGGCCTACCCCTATTCTGCAAGGCATCCGGACTTGGCTGTCTTTCCCACCTCCGGTGGCTGAGTGGCCATCACAGGAGACCCTAGCCTTAGTGTGTCCCCCACTGACCGTGTAAGGATGGTGTCCTTTGTTGATTGGAACAAATGCTCATATGTTCGGAAGGCTGGCACAGTTGTGTTACTGAAAAACAGGGGTCAAAGACTAGTAGAGCTTTAAGAGTTCCAGCTTTAATTAAGAAGGCCTATGAGGCACAGAGAGATGCTGAAAAATAGAACAAGAGGAACCGTTGGAATTGTATGGAAGAAGGATCCTGAGTCTCTGATCCTGGCGCCAAATGCCCAGTGTACCTTACAGGGAGAGTGTCCGTATCAGAAAGGATGTTAAGAATAAAATATAATGTTGGATGCACCAAGCGATGGAAAATTGCCAGAGGGACTGCAGGTCAAGCCTAGTATTTGGCCCAGGAGCCCATGCTTATGCCAGAAGGGTAATGGTCCAAGTTCATAATGTGTCTGAAAGAGACATTCTGAGTAAATAGAGGTTGCATCCTGGCTAATGTGTATCAGCAGACATGCAGTGCTACCCAGCAGCAAGAGTTCAAGGAAGAATGACAGAGTAACGCCTGACTTGTTTTGATTTCAGCACTCCCCATTGCCAGCTGAATGGAAAGTGAGGATCAGTGAGAAGCTTGCCCAGAGACCAGGTGTTTTCTTTAAAGGAATGGGACGTAGGATGCGTGCAAGGAGCTGAGCACAATATCCGGCTGCATGATGAAAGACCATTTCGTGAGAGGTCTCGACGCCTGGCACCTGCTGACATAGATGATGTGAGACGGCATCTGCAAGAGATGTTAGCTACTGGTGTAATACAAGAATCCAGAAGCCCTTATGCTTCCCCCATTGTGGTAGTGAGGAAAAAGAATGGGACAGTAAGGATGTGTGTGGATTATCGCACCTTAAACCGGCGGACTATCCCTGATCAGTACACAATGCCCCGCATTCAGGATGCTTTGGACTGCCTAAACGGGAGCAAGTGGTTCTCTGTGTTGGCTCTCCGCAGTGGGTACTACCAGATCCCGATGGCCCCAGAGGACCGTGAGAAGACAGCCTTTATCTGTCCGCTTGGCTTCTATGAATTCATGAGGATGCCTCAAGGGATTTCAGGTGCCCCAGCCACTTTCAACGATTGATGGAGCGTGCAGTGGGGACATGAACTCACTAGAGTGCCTGGTATACCTAGATGATGTTGTGCCAGGTTGCAGCTCACTGGAGGAACATGAGAGCAGATTATTTGACGTATTGGACCGACTGAGGACTTTGGCCTTAAACTGTCCATTGATAAGTGTCAATTCTTCTAAACATCAGTAAAGTATGTGGACACATAGTATCCACCGAGGAATAGAGACCACCCAAGTAAAGTTGAGGCCTTGACCACCCACAGCCCAAAAATCTAAAAAAGAACTGCAAAGATTCCTGGGATTCTGTGGTTATCATCGGCGCTTCATCAAGGACTATTCAAGATGGGATCCGCCCTTTACTTAACCTTACTCAAGGGTATCCCCAACCCACAAAAATACTAAAAGTCAAAGGCCCTCAAGACTGAAAGAGTGTATTTTCATCCGGAGGAAGTATTTAGGGTCCATTGACTCCTGATTGTGAGACTGCTTTTCATGAGATCATATATCAACTTACCCATGCTCCAGTGCTGGCCATGCCGATCCAAGAAAACCTTACGCCCTGCACCACTGATGCTAGCTTGCAAGGGTTGGGGCTGTGTTGTACCAAGAGCACTGAGAATGGCCTGAGACCAGTGCCTTGCCAGTAGAAGCCTGACCCCATCCGAAAAGAACTATCCTGTACATAAGTTAGAGTTCCTAGCTTTGAAGTGGGCTATTGTTGACCAATTCCATGAGTACTTGTATGGAAGCAAATACTAGAAAAACTGATCACAATCCTTTGACCTATGTGCAGACCTCAGCTAAGTTGATGCCACTGGCCATAGGTGGCTTTCTGCATTATCTACATATGACTATGCTCCGAATATCGAGCAGGTCTGAACCACATAGATGCTGATGCTCTCTCCCGGAGCCTGTTTCCCAGAATGATTGGTCCATTAGCAGAGAACCTGACATTCGGACACTGTGCCGGAAGTTTGACAGGAGGAACAATGTCCACGGACGCAGTGGGACTGCATGGTGGATTGCTTGGGACCCTCTGAGAACCGTATACCTGCTGCTTATTGCCACTTTTCTGCAATAGACATTGGTGCACTGCCTCAAGCTCGACAATGACAGTATTCGGCGGGCTCAATATCGCGATCCCATGATCAAAGCAGCTTTAGAAGCCTCATATGTGAAAAGATGTGTCCAAATTACGCCCACTGATTTGAGAACCGACTGTTATACAAAGAAGGTCCTAAGTTGAAACTGATCAATAAACTGTTATACAGAAGAAACAGTAGACAGAGGGGGACAAGTAGACAAACAACAACCAGTGCTGCCCACTGCCTTCGAGACTCAGTACTGATGTCCTTGCACAACCACATGGGGGCACCTTGGTATAGACAGAACACTTGACCGGTGAGATCCAGATTACATAATACGTGACGTCAGACTAGAGGGTAAGGTTGTCTGTTTGCAGATGACACCAAGATCTGCAACAGAGTAGATGATCCAGATGGGGTGGGCAGAATGAGAAGAGATCTGGATAAACTAGCAAAATGGTCAGAAGAGTGGCAACTGGATTTAATGCAAAGAAGTGCAAAATCATGCACATAGGGAAGAGAAACCCTGAAGCCACTTATAGGCTGGGAGGGAGTTGCTAGCAGTCACAAAGGAAGAAAGAGACTTGGGCATCATCATCACTGATGACCTAAAATCATCCAAGCAGACCTCTAAAGCAGTAGGTAAGGCTATGGGGTGTTAGGGTGTATTAGTAGGGGTATCACAAGTCGTAAGAGGGAGGTAATAATCCTCTGTACAAGACATTAGTTAGCCCCATCTGGAGTACTGCGTGCAGTATTGGAGGCCACACCTTCACAAGGACATTAACCAAATTGAGGCAGTCCAGAGAAGGGCAACCAAAATGGTGCAGGGACTGCATCAGAAGACATATGAGGACAGATTAACGGAGCTCAATATGTATACCCTTGAGCAAAGGAGGAGAGAGGTGATATGATCGAGACATTTAAACACCTTAAGGGCATAAACAAGGTGAAAGAGTCTAACATGTTTAAATATAAGAAAATAGCAGGACAAGAGGACACAGCATGAGATTAGAGGAGGCCCGATTAAGGGGAATGTGAGGAATTCTTTTTCACAGAAAGGGTGGTAGATGCATGGAATGGCTTACCACAAGAAGTGGTGGCTATGAATACAGTGCAGGGCTTCAAACAGGCATGGATAGGCATAAGGAGCAATACAAATGACTATGAATAGATAGGTCACTGACAGAGCAAAGGCTGAGCACATTTATAAGGTAGAAAAGAAATGGGCAGACTGGATGGGCCTTGATGTCCTTATCTGCCGTCAACTTCTATGTTTCTATGTTTCTATGTTTCTATGAGTGAGGAGGGAACTGAGTGAGCTCAACGGAGCTCTGTTGGGACTGCTACAGATTTGTTTGTGGGCAGAAAAAGGCAACAGTGCATGCAGGGGCCCAGTACAAAATGGCAGACTGCAGTGGCAGGAAAACCAGAATGCTCGAATGAGAGAGGGGAGTGAATGAGCTCAATGGAGCTGTATTGTAACTGCTGCAATGGCAGTAACGACAAGCAGGAGCCCAATAGAAAAGGGCAGCCTGCAACGCCACCAGAAATGGAATGAGTGAGTGAGAGAAGGGACTGAGTGAGCTCAACAGAGCATTGTCGGACTGCTGCAGATTTCTTTATGGGCAGAAAAAGTGCCAACAGAGCCAGGAACCCAATACAGAAGGGCAGGCTGCAGCGCCAGGAGAAACAGAATGAGTGAGTGACACAGGGGAGTGAATGCCCTCAATGGAGCTCTGTCGGGACAGCTGCGGATTTCTTCGTAAGCGAAAAAGGTGCCAACACAGGCAGGAGCCCAGATAAAAGGGCAGCTGCAGCGCCAGGAGAAACAGAATGAGTGAGAGAGGGGAGTGAGCCACTCAACGCAGCTTTGTCGGGACAGCTGTGGATTTCTTAGTGGGCAGAACAAGGTGCCAGTGCAGGCAGGAGTCCAGTACAAAACAACAATCTGCAGCACTGGAAGAAACAGACTGAGCGAGTGACAGGGGCAGTGAGTGAGCTAACACACCAGCGCAATCAACGTTCGCATTGACAAATGCTTGTTTGACTAGAGATTCTAGGTTTCTCTTTCTCACAGTTTTTTGATGATTGTTTTGGATTATGGTATTATTATTTACTCATCTTTTTCTGGTACACTCCTAGATAAGCTTAAGGTGATCTATAATTCCATTTTACGTTTCATGCTTAATGCCCCTTTAGAACCCATCATTATTTCTTGTTTAAGTGTTCTCATAGCTTGTCTCTTAAAAATAGAATTTCCTATAAATTAGGCATTCTGCTGTTTAAGGTTATGAATGGTCTTCTATCTCCTGCAGTATCATCTTTGTTTTCTAGGTTTTTTAATTTTCATGGAACTAGGTCCCAATCCAAATTTACCTTTGAACTCCCATTGTTTCGAACTGTTTTTGGACAGAGATCTATGTTGTACAGGGCTCCATTATTTTTTAATTTATTACCTGTTGATATTGTACAAAGTAAGTCTGTATGGTCTTTTTAATTCAAGACTAAAATACTGGCTGATGGATAATGATATTTGCACATGTTCATACTGATTATTTGTAATGTAATTGGTGTGTTTTGTATTTTTGCATAATGTTTAAATGTTTTCATGTTTGTATGTATTGATGTGTATGTTTTAAGTGTCTATTGTAACTTGTTGCTGGTGAAAACGGGCAGTTTGCTCATCCTGCTTACAAGTCTAAAAAATAACATGAAAACAAAATGAAAATGAGTAACTCTGATGCCATTGAACAGTTCCAAAAAGCTATTGCATGGCAAGAACGACAACAGGATGCTGACCCGATTCATCTGCTCACCCTAAATCACCTGCTCACACTAGTATCAGCAAAAAAATACAGTGGGGCTAAGCAGATGAAAACACATGATTTTTAAAAAAACGAATAAATCGAATTCGGGACTGTACGGACCTAAGCTATGAACAATACAATAAATTGACGGTATTTTATTATTTATACGCCTGCTTTTACATATTTTAATCAGTATTAGCCATTGCACAATTAGAGACTGGTCGAAATAATAAAATAGAGCCTGTTTATGTTTTTTCATCATTTTCGATTATCCGGACAATTTTGGTGTCCCGCAGAGGTCCAGATAATTGAGGTTGGACTGTAGCAACAGTAATTTACTCCTCAGTACATAGACAGGGAGGGATTTACAAGCTATTGTACTAGTGTAGGCAGTAATTTTATAGTGTAGCCCTTTGTTGGAAAGATTATAAAACTCCAGTGGCTGAGGCATGGCCCATGGGACATAAGGCACACCAGCTGGTGTCATTGATAAGCCATGGCGGGAGTTCTGTCTTAGGGTAAGAGAAGCTACGACTAGGTAGTCCATAATAGTGAAAAGGAACAAGAATAGAGCAATGAGAAATATACCCTTGCGAGCCATGGTTGGTGCCCTAGGAAAGAGGTGGTGCCAAGATGACGAGCCGAAGGAGGGCTGCACTAGGTTATGGAACAGCTCTGAACCAGAGATTGTTAGGTAATTATAAACGCACTGTCCCCAGGATTAAGTG
This sequence comes from Neoceratodus forsteri, assembly GCA_016271365.2. Lineage (NCBI taxonomy): Eukaryota > Metazoa > Chordata > Ceratodontiformes > Ceratodontidae > Neoceratodus > Neoceratodus forsteri. The sequence goes on from CM057453.1 coordinate 145,433,651, forward strand.
TATCTAGTTTACCCAATACACCAGAACATTTAGATCATTGGCTCAAACAGTTGAAATTCAGTATTCCTACTGTGTAGACTCACTGGCATGCTTCATATAGGTGGTGTGCAACTAGATTTGAGTAAAATGCAGGTAAGACACCTTACAGGTTGCCAGTATCTAACAGTGTAAAGGGAGTTCAAGGAAGCACCAACAAAATGAGCTATAGTTAGGTACAGAGCTGAGGTATGCTGCAGTGGGGACTGCATGTAAAGAGATCCAGATATATGAGACCCACTCCCTACACAAATATAGAAACAAATTGCCTGAAGTGCTTCCAACAGAGAGAATTGAGCTTATCACCTGTACAAACCTTATTCAACAATGTGAATTATGTAGGCACTGCAGCAGCAGAATGGACCTACAGAAATAAAAGCAGGTCTTAAAGAAAGGAGGAGGACAACGATAGTTTGGGGGAGGAAGGGATAGACAGGCAAGGGGTAGAGGTAGGCTGAAGGAGAAAGGAAAATGTGAGGGAGCTTAAAATAATGGGGACCCTATAGAAGTCCATGCAGGAGCCCAGAAATATAAAGAAGAGGAGATAGGGGAGCAACACTGAAGGGAATGAGGAAGTAGGGTAAGCAGATAGAAGGGCTGGGTACATGCAAGCAGATAAGGAATAGAGTATAAGCAGAACAGTGAGCTAAGTAGACCTAGTATATGGAATTTTGATGAAACAGGAAGGACACTTGTGAAAAATAAAACAAATGTATTTAGCAAGATTCCCACTGGAAGTGAGCAATACAATCTTTTGAGTAGTGTGAAATCAGAAGAAACAGACTTCAGTTACAACAAACTGGAAGCTGAAATGGGATACTAGTGCAGCAAACAAATCAGATCATAGCCAGAACATACAGTATAACCCTCCACAAACGTCCAGGGTCCTTAAAGTACCTTTGGTATATTTAGGGTCCAGTGGAGTATGGAGCAGAGTGGCCGGCTGACTGCCAGCAGACTCTGGCACACTCAAAGCAGGCAACTGTCCTTAGCACTTAGGTCCTTTGTATGAATGGGCTGCTGCGCAGATGGGCCACTTGAAGATAGTTCCATTAAATAGGAAACTCTGGGCTCCAACTGGCTAATGTGAGTCAGTGGGAAGGCCAGTGCTTTGCTGAGTACTCCGGCGCTAGACCCCGATTTGCTGTCTCACAACATCCACGCGGCAATCTTGTGGCATTCAGGGGTTCACACAAAGGCAGTCAGCCCCTCAAGCTATTCCCACCTTGCTTCTTGCTTGTAGTTGCTTGATTGGGTGAGCTGTGGTGGACAGGCACAGCTTCTCAGACCGGGAAGCAAAGATTTTGTTTAAAAAAACAACAACCTTTTTTAGCTTCTCTGGAGCAGTGATTGCGAATGGGGGGATGGCTGGGCTCAACTGCTGAAGCCTCTCATGAACCCAATGTGCTGTCCCACGACACCCACCTGGCAATCTGGCTGACATTCAGGGCTCACACAAAGACAATCAGCCCCTCAAGCCTTGCTCCTCACTTGGAACTGCTTAATTGTGTGAGCAGTGGTGGAAAGGCATGGCCTCCCAGACTGGGAAGCAGACAGAAATCTGGTATGGTAGGACTCGAATCAGCACAAAACAGTGCCAATGAGTCCTCCATAGTTCCTCAGGTGTTCCACAGGCATTCAGTGGTCAACTGTGTCAAATTCTGATGAAAGATCCAGAAAGACAAGAATAAAATGATGGCATCTGTCCCTGTCAGTGAGATCATTGAACACCCTGACAAGTGCGGTCTCTACACTGTGACGAGAGGGGAAACCCTACTGGAAATGCTCATAGATGTCATATCTTTCCAAGTGAGCCTCCAGTTGCATTGCCATCACCTTCTCGAAAAATAGAAGATTTGACACAGGTCTAATTGTCTTCATCTGCAGGTTGCAGTTTAAGAAAGTGCAGGGAAGCTCAAGCTAATCAGTTGGCCTGATAGCTTATCTGGTAAAACACCAGGTTGGTATTCTGGGGCCTTAGTTCGATTCAAGTTGGGTCACATCATTTCTTTCTCATTACAATCTGTGTTCCCCAGTTCTCTGAAAAATTGTGTTGTTCAATGTTGTACGCCCTCCATTTCCTCTATAAACACAGATCTTGTTCAAGGATGTCTTGTTCATTAGGCCACACCTTTGGAACTCTAAGCCATCAGTGCCAGGACCACACAGAATCTTTTGATAGCTGGGGCCTCACAGTGATGTGCAGAGTCTACTTGTACATAAACGTGGGCAGTCCCATCACTCCTCAGTTCATTTTCCACCATCGATCATCTTCATCGGACCTGCTGAAGGAAATATCATCAACTTAGCTGTTGCTGTTTGTTCTTTTACTTTATTAGTGTGTATATCATTGTTTCTGTATGCCTCTGAAGTCAAAAGAGCCTTCATTTGGGTATTGTAAGTGTGGTGATAAAATTTACAAAGAAGACACACACACATACAGTTTGTGTGTGTGCTGTTTGGACTTGTCTCACAACATGAGGACTTGTGAAATTTTCCAGAGCTTCAACCAGGCTACGAGGCGACGCCATAAGAAACCTCTAGAAAATGTTCTTCTGGTAAAGACATTGAAAGCTATGGAGAGGAAACAAGGTTCAAAATCTGCTTCTCCCTCACCATCAGCTGAAAGGTGGCCATCAAAGTCTAAGGATGGGGGCAAGGAGTGATCATCATCGTGGCCCTCCTCATCATTTGCCCATAAGCACAAACACAGAAAAGTCTGTTTAACTGGCGAGGTCCCAGTCACCACTGAGATAAGTTAAGTGTCCATAAATGCCTGCTCCAGCAATGTTGAGTACAGCCACCTCCCCCTTCCTGACCATTGCTAAGACACCATGGTTGGGGCTTGGCTTAGGCACTGCCATACCTACCATGGATGGTATTGACGCCATCGTCATTGAGCAAGGCCCATTGACGCAGGTAGTCCCGGGCACTCTGCAATGTTTTGTCAACTCTCAGGCTGTGCTGGCATCATTTTCAGAAATTATTTGATGCATTCTGTCAGGCTTAAATATACAGGCAGATCTTCAGGGATATCTCAGTCATCAGGTTACACCATAGGAACCTTTGCCATCGGTGAAGGGGAACCCACACAGAAGATTTTCAGCAGTACAACTGGGGCCGCCCATGCCGTTGACATCAGCCAATGTCACCAACCCTATAAAGGCATAGGCGGCTCACTCCCTCCTCAGTTCTTTCCCACTGTCGACTCGCTTGCACGGGGCCTCTGCAGAAGCTCCATTGCAGCATTTGCACCTTTTTTCAGCCTACAGATTTTTGTAGCCAGCTCTGGGCAGGGGTTCTCCGGGGCCCCGGATGCCCAGTCGCTGAACTGATCTTCAAGCTCCCAGGCCTCCAAGGCTCAAGACAAGTCCTCAGGGATAAGTCACAAAAGACCAAGATTGCAGCGCCCCCATTGCTGATCTTGCTCCCCGCCCCTACTTCTTGGGGATCTTAGGTGGTGGCGCCACTCCGATGAAAGAGAACTGCTGTCCAGGTCTCTGTGCGCACTAGACCCATTCCAACAGCACCTCCGCCCGATCACAGGGCTCACGGCCATCGACCTTCGGGTCGTCAGACCTCCGTTGTTGACAACTGGCTCATCGTCAACTTTTGTCAAGGCCTGCCCTTTACCAACCACAGCTACAGGCTCATTTGGTTCTCAGGACATGGCAGGCAGTTTGTTGACATCTGTACCACTGAACCCTCCCCGTCGACATCCACTATTGACCTACATGAAATACTGGTCAAGTTCATGAATGTACTTCCCATAGGCACCACTCGGGCAGGGCAAGGTAGCGCCAGTAATTCTGGGGGATGGGGCTGGGAGGAGTCAGTCAGATGGGGGCTGACCGACACAGAGTATAAATACATCCTGTAAAAAAGAAAAAAATGTGGGGTCCTCGAGGAGGGCCTGGGAGTATGTTTCACAGAGTCCTCCAAATGACTATGCCAAGTACAGAATGCTACGCAATTCATGTACTAATGCTACTAGACTGGCTAAGTCTGACTATTTCAACTCCTCATTCCTGACCAACACCAACTCTCCATCTAAATTCTGGATGGTAGTTCATGCCCTATTCTCTCCCCCCCTCCCCCTCCAGTTCTCAAAATAAATAACTCCCTAGTTTCCGACCCTGGCTCCATGGCCAATTAATTTAATGCCTACTACACTTCGTGCACCACGCCTCTTCTAAATTCCCTCTCCCATTGCCATCTACTAATTTTAGCCCTTCACCTCAGCCAGTGCCTACCCCTCCCCATTTTTCTTTTTCTACTATCTCCTGATGAAGCTTTTAATGCTCTCCTATCCTTCAACCGCTCTAAAGGCTCCTCACCAGATGAGCTTGATCCTAAACTTCTCTACCTTTCTGCTCCTGCAATTGCTTATCCTATCTCTCTAATCCTTAACCTGTCCTTTATTTCTGCCCAAGTACCCTCATCCTGGAAATACGCTGTAGTCCTTCCTCTCCCCAAGGGTGGTGACACATCCACTCCTGGCAACTATCGCCCCGTTTCCCCTCCTTCCTACCTCACAAACTTCAAGAACATTTAGTTCTCTCTCTCAACTATCACCCTTCCTCTCTGATTCCTCCTTCTTCACCCCCTTCCAATCTGGTTTTTGGAAGAACCACTCAACAACCACCTCCCTCCTCAGGCTTACTGACTCCATCCTTTCAAGGATGGACGATGGCCTGATCACCTTGGCCATCTTTATTGACCTAGCCAAAGCTTTCAACACTGTTTCACATCCCCTGCTTCTTGATTCACTCTTCTCAGCTGGCCTTGCTCCATCAGCCACCAAATGGTTTAAATCCTACCTCATTGGCAGGACCCAGTCGGTGAGAATCCTTGATTCCATCTCTCCTCCACTCCCCATCAACACTGGTGTCCCTCAGGGCTCATTGCTTGGTCCTCTACTCTTCTCCATTTTCCTTAATGATCTTCCCACAGCCTGTTCATCCTCTTCTATCCACATGTGCATGAGCGATACTGTTTTGTACAGTTCGGCAAAAACCCTGCTGCTGTGCCAACCAGCTTACAGCATGACTTCAACCAAGTTCAGCTCTGGTTTACTTCTCACCAGCTTTTCTATATGCCAAGAAGACAGTCTCAATGACCTTTGGCACCAGGCAGAGACTCTCTAGGCTCCCGGCCCTACCCACCTTCCACACCCTTGATGGGACCATCTTGGAGGACACCTCCTCATTTCAATATCTGGGAGTTTGGCTGGACCAGCACCTCAACTTCTCTGTGCATATCGATGCTATCCTGAAGAAACTGCGCCCCAAGCTTGGTGCTCTGTACAGGAATCGTAGTTGCATCCCACTGAGTGCGAGGCACAAAATTGTCCAGAAGATGATACTCCCCACCTTTGACTACTGTGACGTAGTCTATGGTGCTGCTCTCAAATCTTCCCTGACCAAGTTGGACACTCTCTTTAAAGGACACCTAAACAACATTTTGACAACAAACCATTCAAAAATCTGACTTCATAGGGGACTAAAGGAAAGGCTGCTGTATTAATTAATGCTAAAACTACATTTATATAATTTACCTAAATGTTGTTCCAAAGCATTTGAAAAATGTAAAATCAGCCTTCCAATTTCAAAAACATGACCTTTCCTCCTTCCTAAAATGGCCTACAAATGTGTTAAGTGATGACATCATTGGAGCCAGAGTCAGAGAGTTATATGCCTCTCTATAGTGCTAACTAGTTCTTTTTTCCCTTTGTATAGAATTGTTTCACTAAATTGGTCAAAATCATGTGCATTATTTTCATCAATACACGTTAGGCTATGGTTCTGCTTGTTTTGTTTACTTTAACATGCTGAGATTGTGTTTTAACCTAACTGACTTTCTTTTTGGCAAACCATAGTGCAGTACGAATCTTCAAATACCTGGTGGTCTAGTGGTTATGACGGATCCAGGATGTTACAATGGTGGGTGCTGGGGTACTGTGCATGCTTGATATGTACTTTTAACATTTTATTAAACCTTTATATTGTCTGCTATCTTTTTAGTAAGTTTTGACAGAACCTACAATTGCAATCCATAGTTTTGAATGTAAACATTTGTACAATTAATAAATCAGACTTCTTCAACAAAGTGAAATGCAGCAGCAGCAGCAGCAAGGCACGTATAATGGGGTGGGGGTGCAGCCGCACTCTTCACCACCTCCTAGAGCCACCACTTGTTTGTAGCAAAGTTCTTGTGTATTCCATGCCAGAGTTCATACTTTATTGGAAATCAAAAATATGCCTGTCTTGTCATCTTTTTCCATGGGAAATAATAATATTCATAAGAATCAGCATTTACATAGTGCTTTTCAATCAATCAATCAATCAGTTTATTTATAAAAAGGCACCTTTCCAAAACCAAGGCACCTGTACAATAAAACCAAACACATTAATAAGATAACATAAAATAAAAACTAATAAATATAATAGCAGCTTTAATAATTGGAAAATGCCAAGATAAAAAGATACGTTTTCATATACATTGTATCCCAAAGTGCTTTACAAGCAATGCTAGACTGGTAGTGAAGTGACTGAATGTGTAGTGGCAGTCATTTCACACATTAATACCCACACACAGCCTTGGACAATTGCATGAACTGGTTTTATGGGAAGGGAATGTTGACCAGGACAATGGGGTCAGGTAGTGATCATGGTGTTGGCAGACCCATCTTATTTCTCACAGTGATCTGCCATATTTCTCCCTTCTGCTTCACCCTTCCTGAATATAGCAGTACCTTGCAGGAGTGGCCTTCTCAGTCCCCTCTGATATTCATTCTCCTCACTCTCCTCACAAAACTGGTGAGCTCATCACCCTTCTGCATCATGAATGTAGGTAGTACAGTCCACTGGTTTTTTGACATATCAAAAATAAACAAATCTTTCCAGTAAGTCAGGCTGATAGCAGCAGGGAACAATGGGTAAGATGGGCTTTCCTATCCTTAAAAGATCTAGGCTATCTTTGATTAGGCACTATTAAATGACAGGTGTGCGCATCATTGTGCACATCATATAATAGTGCCTAATCATAGGTGGATTAGATCTTATATAGGTAGGAAAGCCTGTTTTTCCCCTTGTGCCCTGCTGCTATCAGCCTGACTTACCAGAAGGTCACGTTTATTATTAATATGTAAAAATAACACAGGAGACTGTACTAACTGCATTCATGATGCAGAAGGGTAGTGAGCTCACCAGTTTTTGGTGTGGGCAGCAGGTAAGAAAAATGAATGCCAGACAGGGACTGAAGAGGTCATTCTGGCAGGGTACAACTATATTCAGGTTAGGAGAAGACAGGAAGGGGTCATTGAACAGATCATTGTGAGATCTGAGATGTGGGGCTGCCAACACCGTGATCACTACTTGACTGTGGATGAGAGCAGCGACAACAAATACTCAGAGTGGCAGGGCTGCACCTAAACTCTTACTTGAATTCACTGTAGGGAGATTACCCTTGAGTGGGGGGGGGATGCTGACGTTTGTTAGGACAGTATCGAGGGAGCTATGTATAGCTCATTCAAGATTTGGAAGGGTGGTAGCCAGCCAACTCGCATTGTGGAGTGTGGACAGCCTTCACCCTGTCTATGTCTTTGTGGAGATGGGGTCTCCAGAACTGTACACAGTACTCCAGATGTGGTCTTACCAACTGTCTGTACAGAGGCCCAACAACTTCCTGTTTTCTACTGGTGATGCCTCTCCCTATGCATCCCAGTATCCCCCCAGCCCTCCTTACTGCCTTGTCACATTGCTGGCCACCTTTAGGTCCTCTGATATGACTACCCCCAGGTCCCTTTCCATTTTTGTTGTTGTCAGTATCTCACCCCCCAATGTGTACTCTTCCCCTGGATTTTTGTTTCCCAGGTGCATTACTTTGCACTTCTTTGCGTTGAATCTAAGCTGCCATACTTTTGACCATTCCTCCACCCTTGCCATGTCCCTTTTCATCCTTTCCACCCCACCTTGCGTATCATGAAACCTGATGACTGAGATCTCCTTGAAGCTACTGTTATGGTAAGCTGTTATGTAACTCTTCTTTATTCCACTAATTGGGCGTTCTGGTATTCGACTCCCGTCAGTGGCTTCCACTAGAACACCACATTTTCCTGCTTCTCAGTTGCTGGTAGTGTCGCCGGTCCATTTGCGGCTCCCATCATCGATGGCACTGACAAATGGAATATAATCCTGACCTTATGAACTTAGAAGAGGAATATGAAGGAGAACAATTTCTGGCCCCTGGCTCTAGTTTTACCCTCTCATCCTGTAGGGAGGACTTGGTGGTTTATACCCTGAGATCTCCTTTTGAGGGTCCATCTTTCCAAGCCATGATGCAGCAAATGCAGTGTGCTATGGGCTTTACTGTGGAAGAGGAAGATTCCATAAAAAGGAATCTGATGAAATTTTATGAGGTGCCCTGTTCCCCCTTCATTATTATTCCACCTATAGATCCTGCATTAGAGGATGCTACTTTCACTGCATGGTACAGACTAGACTTGCTGCCAGAGGTTCCTAGAAAGGCTGGTTAAGCAGTATCCTGATCCATCTGCTAAGCATTATTATGCTAACCAGACAGAAAATGACTCTATGGTTATCATGGCTGCTCATGATAGATCTAGGGCCCCTAGACACGTGAGTATTTTGCCTCCTGATAAAAATACTAGGCCCATTTGATCAAATACCAGAACAGCCTGTGGAAAGCTGCTTATACTGCTGCCCAGGCTTTGCCTGATGGCTCTGTCAAGGATGGTCTGTATAAAATATTGTTCGCTGGTGCCGAGGTTGGCAAACATTTGCTGTGCTTAGCCTATGATGTCTGATGTTTCTGCCAGGGCTGCTACTTCTGATATTTGCATGAGGAGATATTCTTGGCTTAGAGTTGCTAGCTTTGCCAACGATGTGCAACAAGCAGATCTTCCTGAACATGAAGTCTCCACCACTCATTCACACTAATGGGAGTTCGACGGAGGCGCTAGGACCCAGCGGGAGCAAACTTTTTCAGGAGGGCTGGCGCCGAGATGGAGCTGCAAGGAAGTGGCACCACGAGCCCCGGCGCATGCGGTAATGACTATCTCAGCATCAACCCTCCAACTGCCTCAGTTCCTTTTTTCCCGCCGTTGAGTGCGCTTCAGTGACGACATTGCTTGCCCACCAGAAGTTAAACTTCACTAGCAGCAATAGTTCAGTTTATTGTTTTGTAGATTATTTCGAATCAATACCGATTATATTCTAATTTTATCAGTTGTACAAGAGAAGTCTTCAGTCCTCCATTGACGGAGTCGACCATGAGCGGGTCAGGTGACGGTAGGAGACTTCAGATAAAAGCTGTTTAGTCAGCTGGGCCAGGTCCGTCCGTCACCTCCCGGAGGTTCTGACAACAGATGGTCCAGTGCTCAGGGAGATGGGCGGTCTTCCCAAAAGCATAAAAGGAAGCGGTCCCATTCTTGGCACTGTTAGGCCTCGAGTTCTTCTTCGACACATAGGTCGAAGAAGAAACGGCATCCTCAAGCTCGCCCTCTGGTACATCTCCGCATTGCCAGTCGGTTGTTTGGGCCAGGCGCGGTCTCCATCTCTGTTGGAGTCGCCGGTTTCTGTCTCTGGTGGCCGACCTCCTCGAACCTGGAGCTCCTCTCCGCCTATTGAAGGAGCATCCAATGAGCAGTTTCACCAATGGGCTGCTCTTATGGAGCAGTGGGCTTGGAGGTTGGTCCAGTTGCCTGAGCTGGTCAGTCCAACACGGGGCCTTCAGGCTGTTCGGTTTTGGATGGGCAGGTGAGGTGGTTGGGTCTTCCTAGTCGCACGGCACCTTCTTCGGTGCCATCGACTTCACGCTGGCTGAGGTGCAGGGGTCCACACCAATGCCTCTATCTCCTGTCATTTTCCCTTACCTCAAATTGCAGTTTTCAGACCCTGTGACACTCTAGGTGCTATCCATGCCATCTTCAGCACCGTGGGTTCTGCCTCACATACTATCTGGCGGCGCCGGGGCTCTGTCGGCGCTTGGCGCGGGTAATCGGCAGGCTCTGTCGGCACCATCTGCTGCGTCAGTAGGCTCTGTTGGCACCATCTGTGGTGCCAGGGGCTGTTCGGCACTGTGCTGTTTGTTGGTGCTGAACATGGCACAATTTCCGATGGCGCCTTCCTCCTTGTTCTTGGCGCCATTTTTCCTCGACAGTGCGGGGATGAGTGCAGTGCCGACCGTCTTCGTTGGTTTTCAACTCTGATTCTTTTCATCTATTTTTCCTCCTGATTTTCACTCCTTTCCTGTCTATACTGTCCCCCCTGGACTGTCAGGAGATGATTTTGAGCCTGATCCAGATCTTCGCCTGGGTGATGATATTGATGCTGACACTGCCCTGGGAGCAGGGATCAATCCACCTGCAGAGCCTGTTGTTGAAGACCTTTCCTTTATTCTCTGCTCAAGAATTTATATTCTACTCTTTCTCTCCAGACTACAGAAATCGATCCTGGGAAGCTTTTGCGTCTCCAATATCTTCATGTCCTAGAAATCCCTATGGATTTAACCCCTCCGGTACAACCCTCTTTCGAGACCCTTTCACAGATGGTGTGGAAGAATCCAGCACTCATTCCTTCCGTAGCCAAGTCCATAGATAGGAAGTATGCCCTCCCAAGAATCGCCCCATTTTGGCCTCACAGGCCTTTGCTGATGCCATTGTAGTCTTGGCAGAGAATGATAAGACTGTCCTTCCTCAGGGATCTACAGCCTGGCCTATAAACAAAGAATCTCGAAAGATAGACACCTTAGGTAAGAGAGTCTCTGCTGCCTCAACCCTGGGTATGCACATTGCCAGCTACCAGGGCTATTTTTCTCAATATGAGTATGTCCTTTGGCATTCACTCAAAGCAATGGTAGAAACTCTGCCCGAATTGGAGGTTAGCTCAGAGCTACTTCAAACCATAACTACGGGTACCGAGTCCAATAACCAACAGGTTAAAGCTGCAATGGATGCCTTCGATACCGCTTCCTGGGCGGCAGCGGCAGCGGCTAGCATCTGTACCCGTTGCCATTCTTGGTTGTGTACTTCTGGCTTCACAAATGATGCCCTGCAGCAAGTCATGGCCTTATCTTTCGACGGTATGTATCTGTTTGAACCTCAGGTGGAGCAAGCACTGGAGACCACACAGAAGACTAGGTCTGTTATTAAGACAGCCAGATGTGCGCCCGGCCCCTCCCTAGGGGATGGCAACAAGTGACAGTTGCATAACCGTCAGTCCTTTCGGGGCAGAGACAGAGGAGGTTTCAACAAAAACCAGAACTCTCAACTGCAAAAGAAACCACAGCAGAAGGCACAAGGGCCCAAAGTGCCCAGTGCCACCTTATGAGTTTCTGGCCCAGGTCCCACCTCAGCTGTCCGAGGGGGACTCCTCCTCAGCAGTGGGAGGATGTCTGTTCTACAACCAGTGGAAATCTATAACGTCAGACAAATGGGTCCTTCAGATAATCCATGAGGGGTACTCTCTCAATCTTTCGGAAACCCATCTGGATCATCCTCCCAAACAACAGCCTAGGCTGTCGGCAGTACAGTCAGACCTTCTTGCTTCCGAGGTACAAGGCCTTCTGAACAACAGGGCAGTAGAAATAGTTCCACTGGATCAAAGAAACACAGGTTTCTACTCCCATTACTTTCTGGTCCCAAAGAAAACCGGGGGCATGCGCCCCATTCTGGATCTCAGAAAGTTAAACAAGTTCCTTCACAAGGAGAAGTTCAAGATGATATCACTTGGTACCATGCTACCTTTGATTCATTGACATGATTGGCTAGCCTCCCTGAACATATAGGATGCCTACCAACACATTCTCATGCACCCAAAGCACCACAAATACCTAAGGTTCGTAGCATTGTGTCAACACTATCAGTTCAGAGTCCTGCCCTTTGGGCTATCCTCGGCCCTCGAGTTTTACAAAGCGCTGTGCAATTCTCATGGCGCACCTCAGGAAAATCGGGATACAAGTGTTCCGATATCTAGATGACTGGCTCCTAGCAAGTCCCTCCAGACAAGAGACTCTGGAAGCTGTGGCCACGGCCTCAGACTTCCTCACCTCCATGGGAATCCTGCTGAACCTCAACAAATCGCAGTTGCAGCCCTCCCAGAAGCTCCTCTTCATAGGAACTCTTCTGGACACCTCCTGTGTGAAGGCTTTTCTTCCAGAGGACAGAAGGAGCAATATCTTACAGATGGCCCGATACATCAGAGAACACAGCTTGGCTCGAGCTATCTCGATACAGCGGATGCTGGGCCTCATAGCATCCTCGGTGTTCACTGTACCCTTGGCTCATCTTCATGACAACCTCTCAGTGGATGCTCTGTACTCAGTGGTCCCCAAGCAATCACACTCAGTCCTTTGTCATCAAAGTGATGGAACCTCTGAAGAGGTCGCTCACCTGGTGGTCTCAGGAGGACAATCTTCTTGAAGGATATCCCTTCGCCCCTCTGGATCATCAGATCTCCATTACCAAGGATGCATCCCTGATGGGCTGGGGAGCCCACTGCCAGGATCTCCACACCCAGGGTACGTGGACTCAGGACGAGTCTCAGCTTCACATAAACGTCCTGGAAATGAGAGCCGTCCTCTATGCAGTCCAAGCCTTGAAGGACATACTTTGTCACAAGAACATTGTCCTTCAAACGGACAACAAGGCAGTGATGTACTACATCAACAAACAAAGCGGTGCACACTCTTACCCATTATGCAGGAAAACAATGAGAGTCTTGGAGTGGTGCCTGGAGCACAAGGCATTCAGGCGGTTTACCTGCCAGGATACAAAACAAGCTGGCAGACCGTCTCAGCAGAACAGAGGTGGATTTTCATGAGTAGTCTCTCTCAAGAGTGGGAACTCCAGACCTGGACCTTTTTGCGTCCCCATTCAATGCAAAACTGCCTCTCTCCTGCTCCAGAAATCCAGGACCTGGCATTTTTTGTCAGGATGCATTCAGGCTGTGGTGGACAAAATGCTTTCTATACGCTTTTCCTCCTGTTCCCCTAATTCAGAGGGTACTACTCAAATTGGAGTCTCGGGGGGCAGAATGATTCTCATTGCCCCTTCTGGCCTTGGCAGATATGGTTCCCGCTACTCAACAAACTATCGGAACCCCCAAGATGCTTCCCCTTCAGATGAACCTTCTGACCCAGGGTCCTGTGGTCCATCCCAACTTGAGGTCACTTCACCTTCACGCTTGGCTTCTGAAGAGATAGAGATGAATACGTTCAATGTTTCTCGTAGAGTTTCAGATATTCTTTTGGCTGCACGTAAACCGGCCACTAGAAAAACCTACACAGCTAAATGGAAGCGCTTCTCTAGCTGGTGTGCAAAATCCTCTTGGAACCTTTTTTTCTGCCTACTGAATATAGTCTTGGAGTATCTTTTAGACCTCTCAAATACAGGTCTGCAGTACTCCACAGTCAAGATTCATCTTTGTGCTATTTCGGCATGTCATGAGCCTTCCATGTTGCTGGCTCAGTTGCCTGCTGGTTAAGAGGTTTCTTAGGGTATCCTGCATACTAGACCTCCTATTAGATGTCCAGTCGCAGCCTGGGACATTAACCTTGTGCTAGACATGCTCACTCGTAAACCTTTCCAGCCTCTAGCTACTTGCGAGTTGAAGTTCCTCACTTGGAAAAACGGCCTTGCTGGTGGCCATTACTTGAGCCCGTAGAGTTTCTGAAATACATGCACTGGTCACAGACCCCCGTCACTGTATTTCACAAGGACAAAGTAGTTCTTAGGACTCATCCTAAGTTTCTCCCTAAGGTTGTCTCAGAATTCCATCTAAACCAACCTTTAGTCCTTCCTACCTACTTTGCGAACTTCCAGAATGAAGGGGAGCAAACCCTTCATTCACTGGATGTTAAGAGAGCGTTGTGGTTCTATCTAGATAGAATGAAGGAAATTCACAAGGCTCAACAACTGTTTGTTTCCTTCAGTGAGACCTGGTTGGGTCAACCTGTTGCTATTAGATGCATTTCAGCGTGGCTGGTGGCATGCCTTCGCCACTGCTATTCTATGGCACAGGTCAAGCTGGAAGGCAGAGTGTACACTCACTCTACCAGAGCAGTCGCAGCATCTCTGGTGGAAATCTGTAACGTGCCCATTGCAGATATTTGCAATGCGGCTACCTGGAGCTCCATGCATACTTTCGTTAAGCACAATACCTTGGATGTCCATGCCACGCGACATCTGTCATTTGGGGGAACCATTCTTAACGGACTTCTGTCCTAAGCATGTGAGCTCTTTATCTCCTGCCGCCCATCTCGGTGGATTATTTAGCTCAGTACTCTCCCATTAGTGTAAATGGTGGTGGAACTTTATGTCCAGAAAGATATGAGTACGTGCCACCGTGTTCTGCCCGATCTTCTTGGGTAAGTCTCCACCACTCATTTACACACCCACCCACCATCCCCCGAGCTCACTTCTCTGTTCATGGTCTTCACTCCCTCAATGGCTGGGTTATGAAGACTTTATTGTTGACCCTTCTTACACGGGTCATTCGGCCTATCTTATGTCTGATTTTTAGGCTAGTCCTTCAAGGTTAATTATGCTGCATCTCCTCGGAAAAAAGGTACTGAGGCGGTTGGAGGGTCGACGCTGAGATAGTCATTACTGCACACGCTGGGGCTCGTGGTGCTGCTTCCTCGCAGCTCCATCTCGGCGCTGGCCATTCTGAAAAAGTTTGCTCCCGGTGGGTCCTACCGCCTATGGCGAATTCCCTTTAGTGTGAATGAGTGGTGGAGACTTCATCCAAGAAGATCAAGAATTACGGTAAGTATGTAATTTCCATTTTTTAATGCTTATTTTAAAGGGTCAAAACTGTTTGGTTATGATGTTGAAGAAGCCCTACGGGCCTTCAAACTTCAAAAATGACTCTAAGGTCTGTAAAGTCCCTGTATCCCATGCCTGCTAGAGGTCATGGTCAGGGCTCCTTTCATCCACCTGCTGCCTGAGGTAGTCATGCCTACCATCAACAAGACTGTGGTAGAGGATGTGGCCCCCTTCCAGAAACCCCCCCTTGTGCCCACACAAAAGCACATAAAAAAGTCGGTTCTGGTGGGCCTGCCATCTCCAGTTCTGCCTGACTCTCCCTCATCTCTCCCCCACCTCAGCTATGGACTACAGGGGTGAGTGCAGTGGGCAGAATCTCCCTGCATCTGAAACAATGGCAGGAGGTTAATATAGACGAGTGGATTCTGGAAATAATTGCAAGGGGGCATGCTCTGGAGCTGTTACAAATCCCTCCAGATCATCCTCTGCCTCTTTTATTTTATCTTCTGGGCCATTTGTCCCTTCTGAAGGAAGAAGTTCAGTCTTTATTCAAAAAACGTACCATAGAACTGTTTCCTTCTCAGGAGAGAAACAAAGAGTTATGTTCCAGATACTTCCTAGTCCCAAAATGGACAGATGTGATTCCTGTGTCGGATGTCAAGGATCTCAGCTTGTACATCGAATACAAAAGATTTCGAATGGTACCCTACAAGTGCCAATCCCCCTTCTGTAAACGGGACTTTTGGATATGAAGGGCACATATCTTCGTGGACAGATCAGGAAATCCTACAGACAATACCACCTCTTCATGTCAGCCCAGTGGTGCTGAGGGTTGAAGCACTGGACACCAGGCCTTGTGCCACGCTGGCTACCTGAGTTCGGAAACATGCTCGGGTGCCAGGGGTTGGCAAGGGAAGGAGTAGGATCGAGCATCCAATGGACTGCTCTCCTCTCCCTGGGGAGGGATCCAGGGTGTCTCTGATGCACTAATGACCCCTGGTGGAGACCGGAGGCACAGCTAGCGCACAGAACAGTTAAGGGAGAGGAGTGTGGAAGATGCTTACGGCATTGCTGTGTGGGCGTCATTGCACACCTGCCCTCCTAGGGCGGCAACCAAGCTTGAAAAATCCCTCAATCCCAGGATAGGCGATGGCACTCCTCCGAGCCATGCCGCCACATGCCAAACACTGGGCCCTGTCTCCGTTCCGCGGCCTGCTCCTCCACCACCTCGGTTGGTACACTTGATTGTAGATAGAGCGCTGGAGTGGAGGCGGCCCTACCCCAAGGGGTTCAGAGCTGGGGAGTGGTGGAGCACAGTTGGAGACGAGGGATCAGGTGGGCAGTAGAGCAGTGTCAGGCCTGCAGGAGCAGCCTGAGAGAGTTCCTGGGATGGGGTGCATAAATAGAAGATACAAAAAAATAAATACCACCACTTCACACTGGAGGGAGAACACTATCAGTTCAGAATATTGCCTTTTAGCTTGTCTTCTGCGCCATGGGTCTTTACCAAATGCTTGGCAGTAGTTGCAGCAACCCTTCGCAAGGAAAGCCTGTATGTATTCCCTATCTGAATGACTGGCTTCTGAAGGCCAGCTCCAGCAAAGCTCTGCTGTGTACTCTGTCTTGTACATGGCAGTTGTTCAACACCTTGCAAGTCACAGTGAAATGTGCCGAAGTCTGTGTTGATTCTATGTGCCAAAGACTGCAATACATAGGGGAGGTCTTGGACACAGAGAGGGATGTGCTGTCCTGCCACAGGACAGGGCAGACACTCTGACTGACCAGGCATACTTGATATATAGAAACCACCATGTCTCTGCGAGAACAGTGTTACATCTCCTGGGTCTCATGGCTGTGGCCATAGTGACTGTGCCACTGGTACACCTTCATATGAGGATCCCTCAGTGGACACTTGGGGTCCAGTGGGATCAGTTGACAGACAAGCTGGACCATATGATTCTTGTCACATTTCCTCTTTGCAGAACATTGTTATTATGGATGGATCACAAAGAGCTATTGAAGGGTGTTCCATTCTTTGCACTAGCTCCTGTATAGATCTTCACCATGGATGCCTTAGGCTCTGGTTGGGATGCTCATCTTGGCCCTACCAGACACAGGGTCATGGACCAAGGGAGCCAAGCTGCATATAAACATCCTGAAAATGAGAGCTGCCTTGTACAGCCTCCAGGCATTGCAGAATCATGTCTGCCCCAGTCCTCTGCTAATCCAGACTGACAGCGTCAGTGTGATGCATTACAACAACAAACAAGGGGGCACACACTCCTGTCCCCTATGCTGGGAAGCAACAAGAGCATCTAGCTCAAGGCCTTCAGCTGTTGGTCGCATATCTCCCAGATCTCCAAAACATCTTACAGACAGGTTAAGCAGGTTCCAGTCGATGGTTCATGAAAAGCTGCTGACTGCCATTGTAAACGACCTCTTCGCAAGACGGGTCATCCAGAGTTGGACTGTTTTACATCCTCACACAAGGCAAAACTGTGTTGTGTCTGCTCACTTGCTCTAAAGCCTAGAGTTTTTTGGCAAGACACCTTGTCCCTCTCTTGGAAAAGGAAACTCCTATACGTATTTCCCAATTCCTCTAATACAGAGGGTTCTGCTCAAACTGTGGATGGAGAGTGCCACTCACATCCTCATTGCTCCATTATGGCCTCTGCAAATATGGTTTCCACTCATTGGGGTCAGGGTCTGTCATCACAGGACAAGGGGTTCCTGATTCATCTGGACCTGAAGTCCTTACATCTGCATTCATGGCTCCTGAAGACATAGCCATTGCCCATATTGCGGTATCCCCTAAGGTTGTTGATGTCCTGATTACACCTAGCAAGCCTTCTACAAGACATATGTAATCCTTGAAATGGAAGTGTTTCACTTTTTGGGGTGCTTCCTAGAGTTTGGACCCTTTTATATGTCTTGTGAATGCTGTGTTGGAATACTTGCTTTTCTTGTCCAACTTTGGCCTGCAGTATTTCTCAGTTAAGGTGCATTTGGACACTATATCAGATTTCCATGCCCCTACTGATGGTCATACAGTTGTCCAATTAGAGGTGTAGTATACTTTTCTGAGAGCCATTCTTCACATGAAACCATATGAAACCTCCTATCCTCAATCCAGTCCCAGCTTGGGAGCTTGAGAATTGACGTTGGCTCCTTTTGAGCCTTCCATGAGTTGTAGCTTACATTTTCTGTGATGCAAAATGTTGTTTTTAGTTGCAATGACTTCTGCTTGATGGATTTCTGAGCTTCAAGCTCCAATGTGTGAGCGTCCTTATTTGATTTTTCATAAAGACAGTCTCTTTGCATATGAATCCTAAGATCTTACTTCGAGAGGGCTCTTGCAGTAGGTAATTACATATAGGACTGAAACCGGCAGGCGTCAGGACCCCATGGAAACATTTCTAGCTAGTAGTCTCTGGTGGGGGACCGCCCCCACGCCAGGTGACCAGCGTCAGGCGACGTCAGTATAAAGGGGCGGTTCCCCACGCCCACCTTCCAGTTCTTTCCCGCCGTTTGCCTTCGACAGTGCCTCGTGGTTATGTTTCACTGCTCGTCAGTCCATTGCCGGTAATTATACTGTCAGTTTTTTCTATTATTTCTAAGATATTCAACAGGATTTTTTTACGTGCTGTGTATGTCATCCCCTACCACGTCTGAGCACAAAAACAAGTGCGACTAATGTGGTGCCCAACTCCCGCACAAGGACGGCCATTCTCTGTATCTTATCTGCCTAGGCCCCAAACACACCGTGGATTCCTGTCAGCACTGCCTGAAGTTCAACGCGGCTACCCGCAGAAGAAAGCAGCAGTCCCTGGAGGCCCACATCCTAAAGAAGAAAATGTCCTCCATGGAAATGGAGCTGAAAAAGCTCTGACAGGCTTCCACCTCCCCCGAGGGCCTTAAGAAGAAGAAGAAAGAGAAGCACCGGGACCGGAACTCCTCATCCATGGCTGCGGTGATTTCGGCTGGGGTCACCGCCCTTCAGGTAATGTCCCCCTCTGGGAGACCATTCCCAGATGGCTGTCTTGGTGGTGTCTGAGACGGCGTCGGTCCCCCCGGCTGGTTCGTGCTCAGGCCAGTTCGGAGTCTCCGGAACAAAGGAGGCATCGGCACCCAGTAAGGCCGCCTCTGCACGGCCTTCTGGTTTGAGCCTCTCCGGTAAGTCGGGCATTGGCTCCTCTGACATCCGCCTGGAGCCGGCCGCTAAGCCGCTCGACCCTTCAGGGCAGTGCATGGCCGTCAAGCTGCCCATCTAAGTCACCTCCCCTGCGCGGCCTTCCTTGGGCCTTGGGTCGATCAGTTGGACATCGGCTCTTCCGGCGCCCGCCGGATCCTGCCAATCTGGCGCCCGTCAATGATCCGTCTGGCGGTCGCCAGCGCTTAGGCCTATGCCAGATCCCTTGGATTTATCCGCGCTGCTGGCTCCCCACGCCTTCGCCACTGCGTCCAAGGCCCCTGCCTCCGGCTGGACACGGAGGATCCTTCCGCCCTCCCTGACACCGCTGGGGACTCAGTGCCCATCAGGCCTTCCTCCTGTAGGTCCGGATGGCCTGACATCGGACCCTTGGACGCTGGCCCTGTTGCCAGCCGACATCCCCTTACCAGACGTCACCCCAATACTGGATCGACGCCCGCCAGGCCACCTGTCCCTGGCCCACCTGCAGGGCCTCTTCCAGGACCTTCTACTCCAGTAGAGCCCCTGATGCCAGATGCTCCACAGTATCCAGCACCGTAGTACCTGACGCCGCAGTATCTGATGCCACAGTACCCGACGCCAGGCTTCCCGCCATTGGGCTACAGATACTTGCCCTACGGATACCCCAGTATCCATATCCCCTCTCCACCACCCCTCAGCTGCGTGGATCTGAGGGAGACTCTGACTTCTTGGTGGGCTGAGGCCAGAGCTCAGCTCACAGGGAATGAGAGCCACCTCTGGAGATGGACCAGGTCCGGGACCCCCGTCACGGGGGCGGGGAGACCCCCTAACCCCAGAGACACCCACACGGGGTCTAAAGGCTGTGGTGGCACCTGCCCCTTAGGGGCCATGTTCCTCCCCTGAGTGGGAGGGGCTCGCCCTTCTTCTTCGACTCATCGGAGGACTCTGATGACAGCTCCAATCCAGACGAGCCTCGCACTCCTGACAAGCCCAGGCCCTGGACACCTCTGAAGTCTTCTCCAGAGGATCCCTCATTTACGGAGTTGCTAAGCAAAATCCAGGCTCTTCATCAGTGGAAATCTCTGGAGCCGGATCCACAGAGGCAGAAGCTAGCTGCTCATTTGGATTTGCCCAAGGTCGCTCCCACATTAGTTCCATCCTGGATCGACCCGCACGGTGACCTCATTTCCACTATCTGGAAACAACTGTCAGCTTTAGCCACCCTTCCTCGGAAGGTGGACAGGCTGTATCAGGCTCCCGAGAGGGTTGACTTTCTCACATCACACCCCAAGGCTGATTCAGTTGTCATCAGCGCCGCCCACGGACGTTTGGCTAAACCCAAACACCTGAGTTCGTCCCCACCCGATAAGGAGTCCCAGCTTCTGGACCAGTATGGCAAGAAGGTCTAATCTTCTTCCACTCTGGGCATTAGAGCTTTGAGCTATGTAGCTTACATGGGGGATTACCAGAAGGCTATCCTTAGCGAGGTGGATGCCAAGTTGGACTCCCTTCCTCAGTCACAGACTAAACAGGAAGTAGCAGACCTGGTCCGTTCGCATGTTGGTGATAGGCACATGCTGCGCGCTACTACGATGCGGTGGAAGCTTCTGGATGAGCTTCGACGTTCACCGTGAGCCTGCTGCAACATGCCTGGCTTGTGTCAGGTTTAGCCTCGGAGTACAATCCACCATCCAGGACGCCCGCTTCTGAGGTTCAGGGACATCACTACCAGACTGCGTAGAGAAGGTACTGCTCTCAAGGAGGTTGACTCATGTACAGAGCCCCTCAAGCGCAGCACTGTTCCTTTCGCCATCGCAGCACGGCCCAAGGCAAAACCACAAGGAAACGGCCAACAAAATGCCAGGCCCCGACTGTGAGACCCCACCCACCCAAACGGCTGCAGGACCTCCAGCCGTGGTGCTGCCTCACAACTCCTGACTCCCTCCCTTCCTCTCCCTCAGCCTCTGGTCGCAGAGGAACCAGTAGGTGTGAGATTCTACCTACATCTGCTGGTTTGGGAGAGGATCACTTCCGACTCTTGGGTTCTTCAGCTCATTGCAGAGGGCACACCATAGAGTTTCTTCAGAAACCTCCCAGAACCCCCCCCCCCAAACACCTTCTCAAGGTTCAGGAAGAAATCTCCTCCCTTCTGTTGAAGGAGGCAATAGAACCTGTCCCTTCCCCTCTTCGGGGGACGGGTTTCTACTCCCATTTCTTCCTGGTCTGCAAGAAGACGGGAGACATGCGGCCCATTCTAGACCTCAGCTCCCTGAATTGGTTCGTGGAGACAAAAGGTTCAGGATGCTCTCTCTGCAGAGTCTCCTGCCCCTCCTTCAGCCGGGACAGTGGCTGTGTGCTCTGGACATGCAGGATGCGTACCTGCATATCCATATCCGCCCTTCCCACCACAAATACCTCCAGTTTGCTTTCCAGGAGGACCACTTCCAGTTCAAGGCCCTCCCATTTGGTCTTTCCTCAGCCCCAGTATTCACACCAAATGCCTGTCTGTGGTGTCGGCCCACCCAAGTGCTCAAGGAGTTCAGTTTTCCCATACCTGGACAATTGGCTCCTTGCAGCCCCATCCAGGGAGGAACTCCTGCATTCCCTTTGTCTTACCAGGCAGGTTTTTACCAGCCTGGGTAATACCATCAACCAGGCAAAATCCCATTTGATCCCATCACAATGCCTACAGTTTATTGAGGTGATCCTGGACACAACCACTGGTATGGCCTTTCTGCCCCCAGACAGGGTGGCCACGCTCCAGGCTCAGGCAAGCAACTTGTCCTCCCACAGGCGGGTTACCACCAGGTCAGTCCTTCACCTTCTGGGGCTCGTGGCGGCTGCAGTTCTGACAATTCCGTGCATGCGGCTCCACATGAGAATCTCTCAGTGGACTCTTTGGTCTCGCGGGATCAATTGGTCAATGACCTAGACCAAGAGGTGCTAGTCTCGACCCCGATGCTTCAGGATTTGCACCGGTGGTTGGTTCAGGAGAACCTTTGTCGGGGAGTTCCCTTCTGTCTTCCTCCTCTCTCCCAAACACTGACAATGGACACCTCGGGTGAAGGTTGGGGAGCCCATTTGGGATCCCAGCGGACCCAGGGCTCTTGGCCCAAACTCAAGCAGACGCTTCACATCAACGTGCTCGAGCTCAGAGCGGTGTTGTATGCTCTTCAAGCGCTGCACCCTTTTCTGCTTCCTGGTCATCTGGCCATCCAGATTGACAATATGAGTATAGTCTGGTACCTCAACAAATGGGGGGGGGACCTGTTCCCACCCTCTTTGTCGGGAAGCGATGCGGGTCTGGGAATATGCAACCCTCCACAACCTTCACCTCATGGCATTCCAAGTCCCAGGGGTAGAGAATTCATTAGCAGATCACTTGAGCTGATCCTCGGCACAACCTCACGAGTGGGAATTGGATCAGGAAATAGCAGACGACATCTTCCTATGTTGGGGAACCCCTCAGGTTGACCTGTTCGCGTCCCCTCTGAATGCAAAACTGCCCACCTTTTGCTCGCTCGTTCCAAGGCACGGGGCGACTCTGGAGAGGTGCGCTGTCTCTAGACTGGAAGGGCAGATTCATCTATGCTTTTCACCCAGTTCCATTGATTCCGAGGATCCTGCACAAGCTCAGCTCTGAGGAGGCCCATATGATTCTTATCACCCCTTCTGGCCCAGGCAAGTCTCTTCTGCAACAGTACTCAGAGGAACCTATGATTCCTCTTCCACTTTCATGACTACTGTTGACCCAGGATCGAGGATCCCTGGTCCATCCGGGCCTCACATCCCTTCAGCTGCATGCTTGGCTTCTACAGATGTAGCACACGCCTGCTTTGGGGTTTCCCCACAAGTGGCAGAGATCTTGGTGGAAGCCAGGAAGCCATCCACTCATTCCACTTATGCCATGAAATGGAAACGGTTCTCCATTTGGGCTTCGTCCAAAGACCTGGAGCCTTTCTCCTGTCCTGTCGGGTGACTACTGGACTACATGTGTTATCTCTTTGACCTGGGTCTCAGTCATTCCTCTTTAAAGTTCACATGGCGGCTCTGCATTATCATATTCCTTTGGGACAGAACTGCTTCAGCTGGAGGTCACTAAGACCTTCCCAGTGAGGGGTTTCCATCTGAGACCCCCATTTGGGTTCCTGTCTCCTTGGGATTTGAATTTCATTTCAGAAGCTTACGCTGCTCCCTTGAGCTGGCAGCTTCAGCAGACCTTAAGTTCCTTTCGTGGAAGACTGTCTTCCTAGTGGCTACTTCTGCTCAAGAATTTCTGAGCTTCAGGCCTTATGTGCAAAATTCCATATTTGATTTCCATAAGGAATGTGTGGCTCTGTGCACCAATCCTAAGTTTCTCCCTAAGGTAGTAGCGGAATCTATGTTGAACCAGTTCATTGAACTGCTTGCGTTTTTCACACAGCACTCCAATCACAGGGAGTATCTTTTACATACTCTGGATGCTCATCAGATTCTGAGATACTACACCAACAGGACAAAGGATCTCAGAAAGACTGACCAACTATTTGTGTCTTTTGCCAGCAAAAGAGAGGGCAATGCTGTTTCCAAACAGTGTTTGTCCAAATGGTTGGCTCATTGTATCACTTTCTGCTACGACAACTATCACAAGACCTTGCCAGGTTAGGTCAGGGGTCACTCCACCAGGGGTGTTGCGGCCTCTGCTGCTTGTTTCAAGAATGTGTCAGCGGCCGACATTTGCGAGCAACTTGACTTCTGTCCATACTTTACAAAACACTACAGTTTGACACTACCTCTCGCTGTAGCTGGCTTCGTTGGCTGTTCTGTAAGGGCTTTTCTTAAGTCTTCTTCAGCCGGAGGCTCTCTGTATGAGTAGTTTTTCCTCCAGTGTGCTTCTCTTGTCCCAGACTGCTTGGGACTCAGTCCTATATGTAATTACCTACTGCAAGAGCCTCTCAGTAAGATAGTACAATTCACGTAAGAACTTACCGTGAACAGTAGATCTTCGAGAGAGGCTCTTGCAGGTAATACCTTCCTGCCTCCATCCTCCTTCGTTTTTTCAGCTCCCTTTCCAGGAAGGGAAATATCTGCTTCTCTCTCATCTCGCCTTTTTGGCCTTTGGCAGGAAAGAACTGGAAGGTGGGGGTGGGGGACCGCCTCCTTATACTGACGTAACTGTACTTTTCTACCAAAGGTTGTATCAAATTAACACTGAATCAAACAATACACCTTCCTGTATATTATCCTGAGCATATCAACCAGGGTGAGGCATTGCTCCATACTTTGGATGTACACAGAATACTACAATACTATATTACTCACACCAAGGACTGCAGAAAGTCCACTCAGCTTTTTGTTTTGTTCCTGTGTCTAAACAATGACTGTCCAAATGGTTGGCACATTGTATTATGTTATAACCGGTCAGCAATTTTTCTCGGTGGGCTGAACTAGTTGATGTTTGCCATAATAACCGCTGATTATTACGGCATTCATGCACACTGTCCTTCAAATGTGTGCTCCTCATTGGCTCTCCCTCTATGTGGGCAGGCTTAACAGTTTTGTAAACATAGCAGTTCCATGTCTCGCTATCCAAGGAGCTGTCACAAATGTAACTCTCCTTGTTTTAGTTATTTTTTTAAAGTCTATCTGGTTGATCCTGCATTCCACATTATTAAAAAGCCTCTGTCTGGTTGACCCTGTTCCTCATCTGGTTCGGCAAACGACCACGGCTTCACAATCACTGCTACAGCTATCTGGTTGATCCTGCTCCTTGTCTGCCTCACAACTGAGCACAGCGTCACTGGCAGGCACCCAATGCAATCGCATTTATGACAATAAACTATAAGTAAAAAAGAAAAACACAATGAATACAAAGTAAAAAATACTCAAAGTGTAAAAAGACACTCCTGTGTGTGGTTTGTGGTGTGTGTGTGTGTGTGTGTGTGTGTGTGTGTGTCTGAAAGACGCATGGTCACAGAAATGTGGCTGGAGAGAAATTGCTGGTCAGCAATTATAAAAAATAGAAGATGGGAAAGCATTCACATGAGAATTTAATGCACACACTCAGTGTGGGATGCTTTGATAAACCCCTCTGGCTTCATCCTCTGGTTTATGTAGCATCCCGCTAGGTGTGCATTACATTCTCGTATCACACCCTTCCCCATTCTTTATTCTCTATTTGTTATAGGAAGTATGGTGAGGAACTTCTTGGTGCTGTTTGTGGTCACTCCACAAGAGGTATGGCCACTTCTGTTGCCTGTTTCAGAAATATCCCTGCTACTGACATACGTGCTGCAGCCACATGGAGCTAGACATAGTCTCTCACAGACATGCTAGCTTTGGGCTTGCTGTACTGAAAGGTCTTCTGTCATGATCATATATCAGGCTGTGCCATCTGACTGTGCCATCCTCCAAGTTCACTTTGCACTGCTTAGGAATCATTACAAAGGTGTGGCCTAATGGAGGAGATATCCTTGAAGAAGATAGAACAGTTACATAAGAACTTACCCAACAGATCTTCTAGAGAGTTTCCTCCATTAGCCATGCCATCCCTCCTCCTTCCCTTTTTGCTTACAGTGGGGTCATATCAGATGCTCTACCTAAAATCTGCTCCATGCATTGTGTATCCAGTCCAGTGCCTCTCCTTGTATGCCTGGTGCTGGTCTTACCTCCTGGTTCCTCACGGTTGGAGGTCCTCCAAGACTAATTCTGGTGGGAACTGAGAAGTAATGGGGCTGCTCATGTTTTTAGTCACATAGACACTGCACATCATCACTGGCAGCCCTGGCAAGCAAAAGCTTCTGTGTAGTACTAGCACTGATGGCTTATAGTTCCAAAGGTGTGGCCTAATGGAGGAGATTCTCTTGGAGATGTAATGTTATGGTAAGTTCTTCCATAACTGTTCTTTGTGTGGTGCCACAACTGAACGTGTACTTCAGATGTTGTCTGACTAGTGCCTTAAAAGTAACATTTCTTCTTTTCTCTGCTGCTGATTCCATTTTGAAACCATCCAGTATTTGATGTGCCCATGCTACAAGTACTTATTTTGAGAGAGAGAGACAGACAGACAGGGAGAGAGACAGAGACATTGTGGATTGGAATAGGTGTAATTACTGGAAAACAAATGACAGAGTTATATAAGGCTTGTGCTTAAGGTACTCCCAAAATGTAGGAGGAGAGAAACTGCTGCTCTCTGAAGTGCATCAAAGAATACGCTTAGGTAACTGAATTACAAGGCTGTAATTGCAATGTGGATTCTGTCAACATCATAAGTTTTATAAACATCACTAGAACTTCTAGATGGAATTACAAGCCATGTAATTTACAGCTGAACTAATTTCAGGACTGATCTGCATAGCAGGAAGTGTTTTGCAACTGTCACATTGAAATGCATTGGGGGGCTGAGGCATGACTTTTTCTGGGCATCAATTCGTGGTATGCCTTGCTATTGCTGACTCTATAACGCTTTGTTAAATTTCTATTTGTTGCAAGGAAAACCAAATGGTGTAGAGTCTGCACCAGAAGGCATATGAAGGCTAAAGGAGCTTAAGATGTATAGCCTTTAGGAAAGGAAGGAGAGAGGGGACATGATAGAAACTTTCAAATATCTCAAGGGAATCAACAAAGCCCAAGAAGGTAGCATCTTTCAGAAAAAGAGATGTGCAAGAACAAGGGGGCACAATTTGAAGATGGGGGGACGGCTCAGAGGTAATGTGAGGAAGTATTTCTTCACAGAGAGGGTTGTAGATGCATGGAACAGCCTTCCTGAGGAGGTCGTAGAGTCAAAAATAGTGAGGAAATTCAAGATTGCATGGGGCAGACATTCAACAATTCTAGTGGGGGGTAGGACGAAGTAGGCTGTTGGTTAACTAGGATCTGCAGCTATCCTTAGGTAGGAAATGGGCAGACTAGGTGGGCCAAGTGGTCCTTATCTGCCATCAGACTCTATGTTTCTATGCACAACTTCATGAATGGAACTTAACCTTTATTTTTTTCAGAAAAATGAAATTACCTATGTAAAACTGAAAGATCTTCCAGGAATCAGTCTTCATCATTGATTACCAAAACCAAATGGTTTGATACCTTTATTGGACCAACATAAATGTTACAACAAAAGAACAAAGTGCTCTAGCTTTCAGACCAAACAAGTCCTTCTTCAGAACCTTATGACAGTTATTTAGAAAATCCCATATTAGAAACATAGACTTTGACGGCAGATAAGGACCACTTGGCCCACCCAGTCTGCCCATTTCCTACCTACTGGATAAGCTGCAGATTCTAGTTAACCAACAACCTATTTCCTGCAACCCCCACTATAATTGCCTATGTATGTCCCATGCATGTTTGAATTCCTCCACTGTTTTAGACCCACAACCTCTCCAGGAAGGCAGTTCCATGCGCCCACCATCTCTCCGTGAAAAGAATTCTCACATTACCCTGAGCTGTCCCTCTCTAACTTTAAATTGTGCCCCTTGTTCTTACACATCTCTTTTCTGAAAGATGCTACCCTCCTGGACTTTGTTGATTCCCTTGAGGTACTTAAAAGTTTCTATCATGTCCCCCTGTCCCTCCTTTCATCAAGGGTATACATATTAAGCTCTCTCAGTCTCTCTTTATATGGTTTCTGATGTAGACCCTGCACCATTTTAGTTGCCCTCCTCTGGACTGCTTCCATCCTGTCTATGTCCTTGCGTAGATGAGGTCTCCAAAACTGCACGCAGTACTCCAGATGGGGTCTCACCAACTGTCTGTATAGAGGGATAACCACTTCCTTTTTCTACTTGTGATGCCCCTCCCTATGCATCCCAGTATCCCCTGGCTTTCCTACAGACTTCTCACATTGCATACCCACCTTTAGGTCATCTGATATGACTACACCCAGATCCCTTTCCATTATTGTTGTTTTAGTACCTCCCTGCTATTGTGTACTCTTCTCCTGGATTTTTATTTCCCAGGTGCATTACTTTGCACTTCTTTGCATTGAATCTAGTTGCCATATGTCTGACCATTCCTCCAACCTTGCCAAGTCCCTTCTCATCCTTTCTACCCCCCTTGTGTATCAACTCTGTTACAGATCTTTGTGTCATCCGCAAAGAGGCATACCTTTCCTTCCAGACCCTCTGCAATGTCACCTATAAAGATGTTAAAGAGGACTGGACCCAGTACTGAGCCCTGAGGTACTCCACTAGTAACCCCCTTTCTTCAGAATGTGTACCATTCACTATTACCTTCTGTGTCCTGTTGTGCAGCCAGTTTTCTACCCAGGCTACCACCCTGGGACCCACTCCCAGGCTGGCTAACTTGATTATTAATCTTTTGTGCGAGACTGTGTCAAATGCCTTGCTAAAGTCTAGGTAGGCCATATCCACAGCCCCTCCCTGATCTATTACTTTGGTCAGCCAGTCAAAGAAATCGATTAGATTTGTCTGACATGACCTTCCTGCTGTGAATCCATGCTGCTTTGGGTCCAGTGCCCCGCTGGCCTCTAGGTACTCAACAATTCTTTCTTTCAGAAGTGATTCCATCATTTTCCCCACCACTGAGGTCAAACTAACAGGTCTGCAGTTTCCTGCTTCTGCCTTGCTCCCACTTTTGTGAAGGGAATCACATCTGCCCTCCTCCAGTCCTCAGGTACCACCCCATCTTCCCATGATTTGTTAAAAATGTGGTTAGTGGTGTCACTAGGTCCTCCTTAGCTCTTTTAAGATTCTAGGTGAATCCTGTCAGGCCCCATTGCTTTGTCCACCTTGAGTTTTAGAAGTTCTTTCAGTACTCTTTCTTCTTTAAATGGACTGGTATCAACCCCACTATCCAGAGTGCTTCTACTGTTTGGTTTAGGTAACTCCTCTTCCTCTTCTTTTGTGAATACTGAGCAAAGGTATTCATTCATTATCTCTGCCTTTTCGCTGTCTCCCTCTGCCCACCTCCCCTCTCCTTTATTAATCTTCCCTATCCCTCCTTAACCTTTCTATGTTCCTAATGTACCTATAAAGGTTTTATCCCCTTCTTAA
The DNA here is from genome assembly GCA_016271365.2 of Neoceratodus forsteri. Classification (NCBI taxonomy): domain Eukaryota; kingdom Metazoa; phylum Chordata; order Ceratodontiformes; family Ceratodontidae; genus Neoceratodus; species Neoceratodus forsteri. The sequence goes on from CM057453.1 coordinate 145,462,635, forward strand.
CTGAGTTGGCTATCCTTTCCTCGGTTTGGGCCTTTGCTTTTCTGACTGCCTTCCCACTTCTTTCTGTTTTAATTGATACAGTTCCTGTCGTGCTCTGTCTGTGATTCCTTATACTTTTGAATGCAGCTTTTCTCCTTAACCTTCCTGACACTTCTTTTGAGAGCCATAGTTTTTTATTCCACTTTTGTTTCTTTATTTGTTTCACACAAAGGCTTGTTGCCTCCATGATGGCAGTCTTGATTTTCTCCATTGTTCTTCCACCCTCCTTTCTGGCCATTTGCTAATGCATTCTAAGGTATTCACCTATTTTGCCAAAGTCAGCCCTTCTAAAGTCCAGTATCCTTGTATTTGTATGGCTTGTTTCCATGGTTGTGTTTATTGTGAAGCACACTGTGCAGTGGTCGCTTGTTCCCAGATGTCTACTGACTTCTAAGTTTGTGATCCTCTCTCCATTTGAGAGTACCAGGTCTAATATTGCTCCCTCCCGAGCGGGTTCCACCACTAGCTGTCTAAGGCATGCTCCCTGTAGGGCATCGAGAATGACCCTGCTCTTGGATGTGGCTGCAGTCCATGTTGCCCAGTTAACATCTGGCATATTCAGGTCCCCCATCAACAGTATCTCCCCTTTTTCAGCCATTTCGAGAATGGCCTCTATCATTTTCTTGTCCATTTCCTCCCCTTGAGACGGGGGTCTGTATACAACCCCTGTGCGGATTGTGATGCCATTCCCTGTCTCCAATGTGACCCAGAGTTCCTCTTGTCCTCCCCCTTTACCTTTTAGTTCTGTTACTTTGATCCCTTCCCTTATGTAGAGAGCTACTCCACCTCCTCTTTACCCTCCCTGTCCCTTCTGTAGATTGTGTATCCTGGTATGTTGACATCCCAGTCATGGTTCTCCATGTACCATGTTTCTGTGACTGCCACAATATCCAAGTGTTCCACTTCCATCAGGGCTACTAGCTCTGGAAGCTTGTTTCCAGACTATGGGCATTGGTACTCATTGCCCTCCATTTAATGTTGGCTTTATCCTTTTTACCCCATCCCTGCTCTTATTGCCCTTGTCCATTTTTCCATTTACTCCTGTCCCGCCCTCTGTCAAGCTCTGTCCTCAGTGTTTACCTTACTACCTGCCATGCTTTGTGGGGAGGCTTGAACTTTCCTGTTTCCTATCAGCACCTTCCCTTGGCTAGTTTAAAAGCTTGCCAAGGAAGCCTTTAAACCTGTCACCTAGGAGTGTGTTTCCTTCCTGGACAAATGCAGACCATCATGCCAGTATAGACCTTCATCTCTCCAGGTGGACCCCAGTCCCCAATGAGCCAAAGCCCTGTGCTCTGCACCAGTTTTGCAGCCATTCATTAAACTGCATGGTGTGCAGTACCCTAGCCTCACCCCTGCCATGGACTGGCAGCACCTCTGAGAAGGTTACCGTGCTTGCTACCTGTCTGAGGCCCCTCCCCAACTCCACAAATTCATCCTCACTGCACTGATCTCATGCCTAGCTAGGTCATTTGTCCTGAGGTGGACAATGATATCTAGTTTCCTCTCCTGTGATGCTGCTTCTGCAATCCTGAGGATTCGCTTCCTGTCCCTCCAAGCCATGGCACCAGGCAGGCACCTTACTTCCCTCTCCTCTCCCTTCCCCAGGTCTACACCCCTAACAATTGAGTCCCCTATCAGAAGCTGTTTCTTTCCCTTGTGTTGTCCCTTGCCACTCTTTTGTGGGTCTCCTTGTGGCTGTCCCCAACATTTTCTTGGTCTCCAATGAGGTGTCATCATAGAGGAACCTTGATTTGCCAGACCGACATATGATTTGTGTAGAGGCGCAACTCGGGGGCTACGCCTCTGTTCCACCACCCTCACCCTCCCAGAACCTACTGTGGTCCATCTGCTCTTCACACATGGCAACCTCTGAGGCAGTGGTTGTGGAACTGGTGCTCTTTGGGTGGGGGAGTCCTCCTTAGTCCTTGCCAGTTCAGCCTGGAGGTGGGCAACCTCCTCCCTCAGAGCTGGCAGTTGCTTGCAAATAGGGCAGCAATGCAGGTTCCAGAATGTTTCCCAGAAAATTGCTGCCCCACAGCCAGTGCATTGCACCACTCCCCACATGTCCCTCTTCCTTATAATATACAATTTTTTTCTTTTTTTTTGGGTGTGTGTGTATACTACGCTTATGCACTGTGATGGGTAATTAAGAATATGACAGTTCTGCTCCAAGACCTGTTGAGGAAGTGATGTCAGAACCTTGGCTATAAAGGAAATGCCACAACCACTGGTGACTGTTAGAAACAATCAATTACACCACTGCTCCACCACCCTGGTGAGTACTGCCTTTATAGTAAGTCAACCAACACCACAATGTACTAGACCACTGCTCCTACACAAACCACTCTACTGAGTCCAGGGATAAAAACAAACTCACTGTTCAGCCAGCAGGACACTTCCAAAATATTGCACAAATATCCTTCCAAATCCTATGTGTCTAGCACAGAAATCAAGCAACTTCAGTTGTATTACAACCCCTCTGGTTATAAAATTACTACACTTTAATGGAATCCTGCAATTCTTAATGCCAATAAGAAAATAATGAAACTTTCTGTAGAAAGTGTAGCTTACCTTCCTAGTCCCCTACAATATTATGTTTTCCCAAGTTACCAGTTTCTCAAATGCGTTCTAGTTTGTTCTCTGCAGTATAGCCAATTTCTCAACTTCCAAAAGGAACAGGCAGGTCCTCTGACTGACTTTACTCTGTGTAGTATGCCTAAACAGAACAGTGATACAAGCCCCACCCTGAATCAATTGATTGACTAGTGACACCTGTGATGTAAGCAGGCCTTTCAGTGAAGACAATTTGCTATGTCTGCTTCTAATACACACACAAACCCTTTATCTGAAACCAGGGATAAACTCACTGCTTAGCCAGCAGGACACTTCCAAAATATTGCACAATATCCTTCCAATCCTTTGTGTCTAGCACAGAAATCAAGCAACTTCAGTTGTATTACAACCCTCTGGTTATAAAATTACTATACTTTAATGGAATCCTACAATTCTTAATGCCAATAAGAAAATAATGAAACTTTCTGTAGAAAGTGTAGCTTACCTTCCTAGTCCCCACAATATTATGTTTTACCAAGTTACCAGTTCCTCAAATGCGTTCTAGTTTGTTCTCTGCAGTATAGCCAATTTCTCAGCTTCCAAAAGGAACAGGCATATTATTAACACCCAGATAATGCATAAAAACTGAAATAATTCCATTGGTTTAACATATTAATTTGAAACATAACAGAAGATTACGTCAGAGAAGCTAATTAACACCAGTATGCTTTAGTTGAATAGCCCTGAAGGTCAAAGGTTATCAAGAAGTAGCAACAAGCAGAGAGTTCTCCTCACATAAATTTTAAAATGTCTCAGTATGTTTCAGAAAACAGTCTATGGATAACAAAACCTTAGGATACTATTCTACCTAATTACATGTAAGATGAGGAGCGTACAACTTTAATTACAAGTGTCCTTGTGTTTTATAGAACACAGTTAATGAATGGCAAACCTGTGGATAATAAATACATGCTAAACTGATGACTAATTGCAAGTTAAAACAAGCCCCAAAATTCAAATAAACAGAAATTATATAAATATATACATATATATATTCTTAAAAAACTTTGCTAATGCATCATTTAGGGTTAAAACACAAAAAGTCAGGAAATGAGACCTTTAGGGTTGCCCCATCCCCTTGTAGACCCGCCCATCATCCCAAGATTGACTGCTGATGCGTGTGTCATTGGGGTTGTGAGGCCTAAATGTCACCCCTGACTTTGGTGTTTTAACCCCAATGATGCATTAACAAAGTTTTTGCATAGAAAGTCCTTATTTTTGAGAAAGAATAGAAAAGTAGAAAGTTGCACAAGTTAGTAGGAGCGCAGCCCTTTGGGCCTGTGCTCCACCAACTTGCAAATTCCTGCCACGATAAGAGTTTGAGACTGAATATCATATGCATTGCTGGCAGGCATATGATTGGGAGTGTGGGGACCACCACCTTGAAAGAAAGCAAAGTGTCAGTCATCAGATTGGCATAATTCAACACCTGTTTACATGTCAGACACCTAACCACTACAAATTACCTCCATGACAGTAAAGCTAGGCACCCTACAAATGTGAAGCCAGTACCACAATGCAAAATGCCATCTGCAAAACAAAAAGTGTGTCATACAATATGAGTGCAGCAAATTAATTTTCCAACACCTAAACATGATAATTCACATGGACAGAACATCCCTCAACACGCTCCAAATTTCAGTGTAAAGATCAAACTGTTTCAGATATAAAATGTGAAAGTTTCAGGTTTTCATTCATCACACTGGCATAATTCTACACTTATTAACATTTTACACACTAACGACTGAAAAGTACATCTTGGCAGTAAGGCTAGCTACCCTAGTAATTTAAAGCCACTACCCATGTAGGAAGACGCTGTCCATAAGCGTAAACTGCTTCCGCATATATTTCTGCAAAAATGTATTGTCTGACACCTAAGTACTATAATTCACATCTACAGGACATGCCGTCAACATCCTCCACATTTCAAGTTAAAGACCAAACCATTTCCGAGATATTTAATTTGAAAAATTGTTAAAATTGTGCCAGCTGGTCCCTCCCAATCTGGCCATCTAGTCCCTCCCTCATGACCAAAGATCACAATCAAAGAATCTCACGATCACAGAATTTGCAGGCTCATGATCAAAAATTTGCAGGTTTACGATCAATGAATAAAAAATGTTAAAATAAGTTTTAGAGAAAATACAAAACCACAGCCATGACTCAACAGAACAAAGGTCCCTGAACAGATCCCATCCTAGTTTGCCTTTAGAAGTGGCCATCTAGTCGCACTCCGTAATCAAAGATCACGGTCAAAGAATCTCGAGATCAAAGAATTTGCAGGATCACGATCAAACAATAAAAATGTTAAAAGTCAATTCTTAGGCAGAAATGCATGAAACCACTGCCATGCCTAGATAGAACGATGCCCCCTGAGCAAAACCCACCCTCATTTGACTTAATAAGCCAACCCTGATCTGAGAAAATTTATTTTTTCAAGTGGCCATCTAGTCACACCTCGCGGTCAAAGAATCTCGGTATCAGCGATTTTGCAGGCTTCACGACCAAGAATTGCAGGCGTGATCAAACAATTAAAAATTTTAAAGTCAATTTTAGGCAGAAATACATGAAACCACAGCCATGCCTCGATAGACGAAGCCTCCTGAGCAAAACCCACCCTCATTTGGCTTAATAAGCCACCCCTGAGCTGAAAAATAGATATTTTTAAGTGGCCATCTAGTCATGCCCTCGCAATCAAAGATCGCAGTCAAAGAATCTCGCGATCAAAGAATTTGCAGGCTCGTGATTTAAGATCGTTAGCAAGACACGCTCAAAGAATAAAAAAGTTAAAAACTCTATTTTTTGACCATTTTGAAGGAAACCACAGGCATGGCTCGATAGAGGCAAGAACCCTGAGCAAAACTCACCATGGGTTCACCTCAGAAGTCCCCCCTAGACAGAGATATTTGACTTTTTCCAACCGCAAACTAAAAACAAGATGGCAGCCGTCACGATCAAAGAATTCCTCATGATCTAAGATTCTTTGATCACGAGCCTGCAAATTCTTTGATCATGAGGTGGGACTAGATGGATAAAACCCCACTCTTTTGCAAAATAACCATATAAATTTCCCCATTTACTCATAATGGGAAATTAAAACTTTAATAACTTTTGAATGGATTCATATTTGTTCACCAAATGAAAAGTGGCATGTTCCTTGACACAAGCTCTTTCCAGCTGAGCAAAGTTGCAGAGCACCGCCACATGGCCTACGCAGCGCCATGGTCAAAATAAAAAGCTGCCCACATAACTTGCAAAAATAAATTTTCAGCATTTTGGTGTGCAAAAACTGTAAGTCAACCAAATTAAATTTGGCAAATCAAGAGATCTACCGTGCCCCACCATCATACCAGATTTCATGCAAATCAATTGAAAGGGTCCAAAGTTATTTACGCATAAATTTTTGAGTTTAACATAAAAGAGCTTCATAACCATAAATATAGGGGCGCGACTGCACCCCTATAATTTATTCCATGACTGAGCATGCTACAGTAAAGGAAAATTGGGAGATCTAGGCCTCACAACCCCAATGACACACCAAGGCATCTGTCAGACTGTGGAGGATTGGGGTGGCATGTGTGAGGGGATTAGAGTTCAACCCTAATGTCTCATTTCCTGACTTTTTGCTTTAACCTAAATGAAGCATTAACACAGTTTTTAATAAATTTCCATACTTTTGAAAAATGTAATATAAGTAGTAAACGTGCATATTGGTGGGGTGCAGAGCTCAGCTCCACCAAATTATATTTTGCATAACAGTATGCATCTGGGCCCCAATCCACTAATGCAAAGCTACACAGAGCCATGCAGCAGCACTACAGGGCACCAAACCCTTGTAACAGTAATTTGCACATATCTTGGGAACCGTAAGAGCTAGAAAAATAAATTCTAGCATCATTGTAATCGTGACAGTAAGTACTTCACGCAACATCGTAAAGACCGTACCCATATCTCACATAGTTTCCGAGCTATGGGCACCAAAAAGCACTGGACAGGCACTCTTTCAACCCTTGTGACAGTACTTTCACGATATCTCATGAACCGTGCAACGTACAAATAAAATTCCACCGCAGGCTTACTCTACAATGTACAACAAATCTTTTTCCAGTCGCTAGTGATCTAAGCCACCTGTAGCGAAAGGTCTTTCTCATTAACATTCCAAAATACATATACATTTTCCATAGGATATAATGGAATTTCAAATTGTAATAACTTTTGAATAGATTAATATTTTTCACCAAACAAAAGCGGCATGTTCCATGGCCCAACCGCTTTCTGTCCCAAGTTTCAGACCAATAGCTCCACAGTGTCTGTGCAGCACCACGGACACAAAATGCACAAAAGTGGTGAAAAGTGCATTTATTGTCAGTTCGCTGCGCAAAAACTATATGTCTTACTGAAACTCAATTTAGTAACTCAAGAGACCTAGCACACCAGACTGTGCATTCCAAATTTTGTGCAAATCTGTTGAATGGTTGCAAAGTTATTAACATGCAAAATGTGAGATTTAACATTAAAAGTGCCCACCGCAATGCAAAACGCTATATTCAAAGTGTGTCACACAATTCACTGCAGCAACTTAATTTTCCAACACCTAAATACTATAATTCACATGTACAGGACATCCCTCAACACCCTGCAAATTTTAATTTAAAAAAACAAACCATGTCCGAGATATAGCATTTTAAAGTTTGAGATTTTCATTGGTCAGAGTGGCAGAATTCCACACCTGTTTACATTTTACACACCTAATGACTGAAAAGTACATCCATGGCAGTAAGGCTAGCTACCCTATAAATTTCAAGTCACTACCACAATGCGAAACGCTGTCCGCAAAACATAAACTGCGCCACACCAAATCTCCACAATGAATGTATTTTATGACACCTAAGCACCATAATTCACATCTACAAGATATCCTGTCAACACCCTCCAAATTTCAAGTTAAAAGACCAAACTGTTTCTGAGATATTTAATTTTAAATGTTATTAAATTTGGGCTATCTGGTCCCTCCAAATCTGGCCATCTAGTCCTTCCCTCGGGATCAAAGAATCTTTGATTGTGAGCCTGCAAATTCTTTGATCGTGAGGAGGGACCAGATGGCCAAAACCCCATTCTTTGTTCACAAAATAACCATATAAATTTTCCCATTGACTTATAATGGGAACTTAAAGCGGCATGTTCGGCAAGTGAAGCTCTTTCAAATGAGCCTTGTCGCAGAGCAGCACACCACACAATGGCCGCACAGCGCCACTGACAATATCCAAAAAACTGCTTCCAAAACTGGATAATTTCGCATTTTTCAGTGCTTTCGTGTGCAAAGAGATCTACCATGCCCCACCACACATTCCAAATTTCAGCAAATCTGTTGAATGGTCCAAAGTTATTAATGCTAACATTTTGACTTTAACATAGAAGTGACATCTCAACCCTATACATACATATATATTTATATATATATAAATATAAATACATGGCATACAGAGGATTTAAAGTGAATTTTACTCCAAAGTAAGCAAATGTTTCACACAAAATATAATATAGAACTGAGCTTGAGACATTTTCCCAACTATACTCTCAACCAGTTAATATATTCCACAAACTTTAAGGCCTTCAGTTTTGTAACAGTATTTAATACATGATAACATCAATTGTAAGGTAAATGCCAAATAAAAAAAACACAAACTACTTGTCAAGGACCCCAAGAAATTGAGACCATGAGCCTGATATGTACAGATTTCAGTAGGGGGGAGGCTGGAGGATTTTATTCCTATGAGTTTTTATTCAGATTCCTCAGACTGATTCTGTACATGTTTGTTATATACTGACACTGTATTGAAATCTATACATATCAGGCTCATGGTCTCAATTTCATGGGGGTCCTTGACAAGTAGTTTTGTCTTTTTTTTATATTTGGCGCTTATACTTACAATTGATATCATTGTGTATTAAGTAAGTAATAATACCCGACAGGGTGGGCGTTATTGGGATATGACAGACCGCTCAGGGGCGTAATGAGGCCCGACGCCGCAGGCGGAGGGCCTTATAGCCCCTGGAAGGTCCGTTATATACCATAACACCCACCCTGGAGGGTATTATTACACTTAGATAATGGGATATAGATGTAATGTTTGGGAAAACTATATAATAAATATTTGTATATAAAAAAATAAATAAAATAAGTGTTCTTGTAAAGTAATCCCTGCAGTAGTGAGTGACCACAGGAGGACGCTGCCGTGTTTCTATGAGTGCCATAAGCTTGTGCTGTTGCTTTCGTTTTCCACACAGTAAGACAGGAGAGGTGGTTCTTCAGCTTGTCGGCTCGATTTCTGTCTCATTTGTCCCCAAGTCACAGACAAACAGAGATGTGACCCTTTTATTTGAATTTGAATTGCCTGCTTCTAGGTATTTTGAGATAAGTACCTCTACGTTTTTCTTTTACTGAATTGCGACATGTGGCGCCTTGCAACTCTGAAAGTCAGTGTACAACTATTTTGAGAGGAAGCGCAACAGCGCTTAGTAAAGAAATTTCAGTAATTAAGGGGAAAAAAAAACATTTAGTATCGTACATTTCTTTTGGACTGAGCTGCGGATGACACTAAGTGAGCGGGGCCAAAACGGAAGCTGGCGAGTTTCGAAATTCGGGGTGCCCAGGATAGTTTTAGTAATAGGGCACCCTAATCTGCACTTTTTGAGCGGGCCGTTGATAAGAAATAACAGCCTGGGTGCCAGGCTGTTTGAACCAATCAGGAAGCGAGTTTGAATTTACCCATTATCTAAATCCTGTTACGACACTGAAGGCCTTAAAGTTTATTGAATATATTAAAAGGTTGAGAGTATGGTTGGGAAAATGTCTCAAGTGAAGTTCTTTATTACATTTTGTGTGAACCATTTGCTCACTTTAAGTAAACTTCACTTTAAACCCTCTGTATGCCATATATATATTATGGTAGCACGGTAGTGCTACCATAGTTAGTTTTGAGGAGCCATTTACATGTTAAACCCAAAATTTTGCACCTTAATAACTTTGCAACCTTTCAACGGATTTGCCTGAAATTTGGCATACAGAATCAAGACCCATATGCCTTGGGATCTGCCAAGTATCGATCAGTTGTATATACGGCTGTGGAGTTTTTAAGCTGATTCATGTGCTGCTACGCTTTTTTGGAATTTACTTGCTACTACAGGTCACACGGTTTGTGTGACCAGTCCAAAATCTTCAGGGATTGTGTAGCTGGGGTCCCCGATGTGCCTTTCGAAGGTTTTGTGAAAAAATATTGAACGATTCAAAAGTTATTCAAAAAACAAGTTCCCGTTATAAGTCAATGGGAAAAGTTAACAAAAAGTTCAACACTTTCACAAATGCATTTTTACTGTCGCAAATGGCCCTTTTACTGTCACAAATCCGCCATTTTGTTTTCAGTTAATGATCACAAAAATGCTTGGCATTTAAAATTGAGACCCTCTAGCAACCTAATTCTTTTTGTATTCACCTAGTCGGGCCCTGAGGATGCTAGCCATGTCTTTATTTTGGGGGTAAAACACCCCAGAAATATGTTTTCAGATTTCTGGAAAAGTACTTCATAAGTAGTGATCGCATTCACGAAAGTGTCACAAATTTTTGCAAGCTTTCAAAATGCGACAGTACTTTTCTAGGCTGTGGGAAAATGACAGCAATTCTTTGGCACCTGCTGCAAAGAGCGGTTTAGTGCTTGGCCTGAAATTTGGGGAACACAGCCGACATCTCACAGATGTGCCTTTCAATACTGTGTTGAAAAAATATTACATGGCAGCAAAGTTATGGCACTCCAAAGTTGACGCTTTTTCCCATAGGATAACATTACGGCATCCGACGCATTGCAGCAATCCTTTGGTGCCCTGCTGCAAAATAACGGCTTGGTCTTTTGGGCTGAAATTTGGAGGGAAGACAGCCAACATCCCACAGATGTGCCTTTCAGTGGTTTGGTGAAAAAATATTACAGGGAGCCAAAGTTATGCCACTCTGAACTTCTCTTTTTTTCCCATAGGATAACATTATGGCATTCACCACGCCTTTCAGAGCCTGTATCTCGGAAACGGTGCAAGATATGGACTTTTCGTCAGAAAAACACTTAGCCCCCTACTGGGGGCTAAGTACAAAACTAGCCAGGAAAGTCTTAAATCATATGACTTTTACATTTTTTTCCTACACCGTACGGTTCCTGAGATATAAGCAATTTAGTATTCCAACTCCTCATTTTCTGCTCCGAGACACATTATTATGCATACATTCTTTGTACTCACTGTCTTTCTCTATGCAGCTTTTTGGGAAAACCAGCCTGTGCACTTACATAACTGTTACCGTTGCCCTTTCCGCTTGTGGTTCCATACCCGTTTCACTTACCGTTCACGTCTATGCCACCATGTGCGTTATCCTTTAGCTTTCCATTTGCGCTTATGCTTCGTTATTTTCTTACTATTTGTGTCTACAGTACTGTTTCTCTTTCTGTTTTGCTTTGCATCATCATGCCCATTGCCATTTCTGTTTGCAGGCACCATCTTACTATGTGACAAGACATCACGTGCAGACTGTTCCCGCCCACGCCACCGTAAGCGTTACCCTTTCTGTTCTTATTTGCTGCCCATTACCATGTGCGCCACTGTTAGTGCTTCTGTTTGTGTTGCTGTTCCTGTTACTATGTCACAAGACACCACATGGTGGGAAGCGGGGCCCTTCGCCGCTGCATTACATTCAGTATTTCTCATTATCATTCTCAAAAGACAGAGGCGTGGGTCCACGTGAAGGTTAGCTCATTAGCGCAGTGAGGCCTGGTTGAAACCCTCACTGCCACTCCCCCCAACCCGGTGAGTTGCGCGATTAGTGTTCGGTCCCAACTCACCCCATTCTCCTATACCTCTGCTTTTTACATGGATGGGATGAGTTAGGCTGACGACCCCAATGCGCATCTCAAAGCCGAGTTGGGGGTGGCGGGATTCAAGGGGGTTTTCAACCCCACACCGAATTTCTCACTTTTGTCGCTGTGGAACAACCCTAACTGATGCATTAAACTGAGTTTTTTGCCTTCTAATATATACATATATGCATGATAGCAATGGTGAGCTGTCAGATAATGATTTATCTCATAGAGCTGTTTGACTGGTAACCCAGGAGTGGCGATGCCATGAGTGAGGTGTCCGAGGTCAAACAGCACAAGTGTAGATAAATTATTCATCTGACAGCTCACCGTTGTTCATTTCATTTATGCAACAGGGATGTTTTCTGTCAGTGCAGGGACATTTGCTTTTGATTGTTTATCTTGTTCTGCATATGTTTGTCAAAAAAGTTATAAAAAAATCTCTAAGGTATCTATAAATGAAACACCACTCATTTTGTAGATAATTGTGTGCTGAACAACTTTTATGTTCACAGTATCATGCTATATTTTTTCGTTTAAAGTTATTCGTATTTGAATATGGTTAGTACTGCTACTGAGGCTTAACATTCTAAATGAGTTCCAGAGTGATTGTGACATAGCTACTATATGGATAACTTTATTTATTCAACGGCTGTGAAGATAATTGGATTTATTCAATGAGTTCTGAGCCACTCTTATTGCATATATGTATGTGTATATATATATATGGGATACGCAACCCCCTCACTGGAAATATTGTGATATTTTTGTTCAGTGCCAATTGACCTGATAACATCATGAGTGGTGAAGCCACGAGTGATGTTATTGGGTCAACTGACATGACAAACAAAAATATCAACAATATTTCCAGTAGAGGGTTGCTTATTCCAATTATGCCATACTCCAAAAAGTGAAAAAAAAGTAAATTCTGCCATTTTTGTCGATTATAAAAATCTAAAAGAAATCTATAAATGAAACACCACTCATTTTGTATGTATTTTTGTCCTGGTCAACTTTTTTCACAAAGTACGATGCTTCTATTTTTCATTTTAAAGTTGTATGCATTTGTTTGTTGCAAAAAGTGAAACAAATTTAATTTTCTACCTTTTTTGCTAATTATAAAAAAACTAAAAGGTATCTATAAATGAAACATCACTCATTTTGTAGATATTTTTGTGGTGAACAACTTTCATCTTTGTAGTATCATGCTATCATTTTTCATTTTAAAGTTATTCCCATTTGTTTGTCGAAAAAATAAAACAAAATAGCATTTTCTGCTGTTTTTAAGTTCATTATATAAAAAAATAAAAGTTAGTCATAAATAAAACACCACACATTTTGTAGATATGTTTGTGCTGAACAGCTTTCGTGCTCGCAGTACCATGCTATCACTTTGCGTTTTAAAGTTATTCGCATTTGAATACAGTTACTACTGCTACTGCAGCTGAATATGCAAATGAGTTCTGAATGAGCCAGTCTCTACCTACTGTGTGGATAAATTTACCTACAGTGAGGATAAATGTGATGTTCTCACTGTAGGTCTGACCACCCTGAGAATATCGAAACTATTTGCCTTTTTTATATATATATATTCTGTTTATTTTAATTTTGGAGCTTCTTTTTTAACTTGCAATTATATCACATTTTAGTATGTATTTATTATCCACAGGTTTGCTTTTCATTGACTGTGTTCTTTAAAACACAAGGATGGAAATGAGAAAGGAAAAGTGTGGCCTACTGGGATTTGAACCTCAGACCTCTGGTATTCCGTTCCAGCACTCTAACCATTAAGCTACAGGCTGACTGGTCAAAGTGTCTGAGGAATTTTCACAGCCACACACACTCCTTTCTCTAGTGTTATGCATTATACAACAAGGAACCAATGTTAGAAATACCACTTCTCAGTGCAGTTTAACCCTGCAAGGTATACATATTTTTAAATCAGGATGGAAATGAGAGAGGAAAAGTGTGGCCTACTAGGATTTGAACCTCAGATCTCTGGTATGCGTTCCAGCTCTAACCATTAAGCTACAGGCTCACTGGTCAAAGCATCTGAGAATTTTCTTACAACCACACACTCCTTTCTCTAGTGTTTTCGCAATTATGCAACTAGGGAACTAGTGTTAAATACCACTTCTCTCAGTGCAGTTTAACCCCTGCAAGGTATGCATATTTAAAAAAAATATATATATATATGTATACCTTGTAGGGGTTAACTGCACTGAGAGAAGTGGCATTTAAAACACAAGGACACTTGCAATTAAAGTTGTAAGCTCCTCATCTTACATGTAATTAGGGAGAATGGTATCCCAAGGTTTTGTTATTGGTAGACTGTTTTCTTGAAACATACTGAGACATTTTAACATTTATGTGAGGAGTATTCTCTGCTTGTTGCTATTTCTTGATAACCTTTGACCTTCAGGGGCTTCTCAGCTAAAAGCATACTGGTGTTGATTAGCTTCTCTGACTCAATCTTCTGTTGTGTTTCAAATGAGTATGTTAAACCAATGGGAATTATTTTTTGTTTTATGCATTATCTGGGTGTTAATAGTATGGGATTTTCTAAATTACTCATAAAGTTTCTGAAGAAGGACTTGGTTGGTCCGACAGCTAGAGCATTTTATTATTTTGTTGTAACATCTATGTTGGCCCAATAAGAGGTATCAAACCATTTGCTTCGGATCTGTTCTTACTAAGACCATACGGCAGCTACACTATTTGTTTGTCATTGAGTCCCACAAATTATTGCACAGCAAGCTTGAAAAGGTAAAGGCACTTTGCACCGAGAGAAATTGGCTACCCCAGACACCAAAATGTTTCTTTAAAGTACCAGGTGCAATATCTGTAAATGTGAACTCAATGGGTAACACCTTTGTACATCCAGCCAATACCAATTTTAAAGTGGATATCAAAGTGTGACACCATATTTGTGATGTACATATAGTGGTGTAGTCGTAATCTGGTGTATGTTGGATTCACTACATGATCCCTGAAAACAAGGATACAAGAGCATGTGCGCTCCTTCCTAAAAATGGTAAACAGGACACCCCAGTGGGTATCCATTTAAAACAAAAAAAAACATGAGTCCATCCCAGAGGAATTTAATTTCACGGCACTGGAGTGGGTACCTTATCCCCCTAGAGGTAACAAAAGAGTCAGTCTCCTCCTTAGGAAAGAGAGCTGATGGATCTACAAATTGTCTAGCACATAGCCTGGGGGATTACATACAAGCATACAAATCTGCCAGCAGAAACAGACCTCCTGATTAATCAAGCCTGCTCAAATGCATAGTTAGCACCCTTACATTGCAGCTGCCCCACCCTACCCCCTCACAGTTATCCCGTCTCACCTTGTCCCGTCCCCTTTTAAAACTGCCCACCGCCTACAGGATACCACCTCCTCAGGTAGAGTGTCCCAATTAGCCACCACCCTCTTCGTGAAAAAAAATGTATCCCCAACTCTCAGATATCTTCCACCCCCAATCTGAGACGATGCCCTCTCATGTCCCTCCTCTTCCTCAATTTAAATACCTCTTCTGTGCCCATTTGGTTAATCCTTCAAGTATCCCTTAAAGGTCTCTATCATCCCCCCATCCCACCTCTCCTCCAGGGTGTACATATTTAACTCACTCAGCCTGTCCTCATAGGTTTTGTCCTCCAATCCCTGGATCATCTTTGTAGCCCTGCACTGTACCCTCTCCAGTAATCTGACATCCTTCTTCAGAACGGACGCCAGTACTGCACGCAGTACTCCAAGTGTGAGCCTGGCTAGTGACCTGTCTAGAGGTAGGATCACCTCCATACTTCTGGATGATATTCCTCTCGCACACACCCCAGCATCCTGTTGGCTTTAGCTGCTGCCTTCCTGCACTGAGCTGAGTTGTTCATGCTCCTCGTTATAACCACCCCTAGATTCTTCTCCTCCTCCTCCTCCTCCTCCTCAGTGACACCTAACTGAACCCCTACCAACTGGTAGCTCCTCACTGTTCCTTGCTCCAAGGATTAAATGAACAATGGGATATTAAGCCTTATCTGTAGTACATTTGATTAGGTTGTCATACAGAGGTCATATATTTGGGATTGTCAGTGCATATTATGTACAGTTTTGATGTTGTTTCTGGTATGCTTGATTAATTATTTGTTTCTCTCATTTGTTTCTTCTAGGTTATCTCTGTCTCTGACTCTACTGGATTTTGTTACTTTGTGATCCCCTCTTTCTTGAACACAGGATATCCTGTGACTAGTCTGATTTGGAAGGTGTAATATTTGAAGAGGATCCTTTGGGGTTGATCCAGTAACTTTCAGGACATTTCTCTTTGAACTTTCAATTAAGCATTGTTTTGGTGCAATGAAGTCACTAAAATTATCTAGACAAATAGTGTTGTAATTTTTACCTAATGCGCTATATGCCTCTTTTAACTCTACATTTTTATTAGTTGTTAGCCATTGTGTACTTGCACCTGTTGCACTTATTTTTCCACTTCTAGCACTTTTTGGATTTATTAGCCATTTTTCAGATCTCGTAGCCATGGGAGCTTTCATTGTGGGATCCTATCTTTGAATTAGCGATTGTTGTACAGCTTTTACCTTTGCCCAAAAATTATATGTCCAGTGATACTGAGATCCTGAAACAAATTAATTAGGTGTGACAACTTTTATATGGCACTTACAAATATTTATGAACTGGCTGTTTAAAATGCTTAACTCTCCCCTGAAACCATGCCCCCTGAAGAAGACTTGAGTGAGTCAAAGAGCTGGGGCTCAAAGGGTGGCAGCATTTACCTGCAGTTTGTAGGGACATTTGAAGGACACTAATGCTTTCATATTTGGAAGTGTGATTGACATACATAGTATATGTATTTTTTTTTTATTTATTTAAGAAACTTATCGGAATTACAAACCTTTGAGTCAGGGACTCCTTTACAAAGGCTCCACATCAGATACAATCAGAGTACAAAATACGAATTGCAGGATACAGTGTATAGAATACATAATACATATAGCAAGACAGTGTACATAATGCATAGGATACAAAGTACATATGACAAGGCAGTGTACAAGTGCATAGGGATACAGAGCATGTAGAAGTGGGGTTAGACAGGATTACAGGTGTGAGACTAATACATTGTGAGGGCTATACATACATGTGATATGTCCAACTTGCTTAAGAGGGAGATTTGAGTCAAATTAGTAGGGAGATTGGCTCTACTAGTAGGGAGATGTCAGAACGGCCATGAGTTTGTCCTTAAATGGCATCAAAAATGAGAATAAAAGCATTTAATGTATTTCATTTTGTCAAGAATAAGCACTAAAAAGAATCAACAACTAGATGTACAAAGTTATCACTTATATTGTTCATCGCTAATTTACTTTTCATGTGTTTTTGACTGGCAAAAAAAAACATAAATGGATATTTTGGACATAATTTTACTTAAGCAGGAGATTTTGTTTCCCAGGAGGGAGAGAGGGAGTTCAGTCAAAAAAACAGGAGTCTCCTGTGCAAAGAGGGAGATATCACATGTATGTATGCAGAACTTAACAATAGTTTACACATAGAGAGGGTGCACAGCTATACTATGCTATACAGGCAGGATAGGGTCCTTTGTCAGGAAAATATGTGCTTGGTACTATGGGATAAGTAATAGGTACTATAATAGCAGGACAGAGCTCCTTTGTCTGTATAATATGTGATAGATAGGGCTGAGTACGCAGGGCCCAGGGTAGTTCTCTGACCCAGGGTAGTTCTGCAGTGGGGAATCAGGAAGGGGGATTTGAGAAAACTGCAGGTGGCTTTCACAGTGGGCGCCAGTTGCAAAAGGGAGGTGAGGCCAGGGGGAGCAATTCCGTTGGTGATCTTTCTGGCAATACACACACACACACACACACCCACACACACACACAGTATATACCACTATTGCACTGGCTCGTCTGTCTGGCATGCATTTTTTTCTACTACAAGTGCTACAGAGCTGTTTGGAGTTTGCTGTTTTGATGAGAGGGGTTGGCAGCCCCAATCTGATAGCACCAGCCTTGCACTGATGAACTGTGGTCCCAAGTGCTGGAGGTTTGCACTTTTGGCCCACTACCCATCCTGTTCTGGGACTGGGCTGGCAATGGTACCACTACTGTTCATTTCAGTGCCAGCTGGGTCATCAGCGCTGGTTCTGTTGCCATGTCGGGTGCTGGGTTCAGGTTCTTTGAGTCCCAGCCCAATGCCAGGTTCAGCACCATTCGGGGTCATAGTGCCAGGAACCTTCCTGGTGCCAGTTCTGATGATACTTCTGGCACAGGTCCCTCGCCCCTTAGGGCCGTGACCAGTGTCACCAGTGTTGCCGCAGCCACACACTGTGTTGTTGGGCCTGTGACCCCACCCTGTTTTTTACTGTCCTACCAAGGAGGTCATAGATGAGGTTGAGTCAGACCCTGACCTCATTGGCTCTGAAGGTGGTGATGATGACTCCTACCTAAATCTAGAGACTTCGGACCGGGTTCCTGTGTTTGTGTCTCAGGAGGATATCTCATTCCAGGCTCTGCTCAGAAATATGCACTTGGCATTGAATTTTGAGTCAGTGGTCGGGGCCAGCCATGCCTTCGGTGCCTCTCGTGGTGCCAGTGTATTATGCAGTGCCACGTGCAGGGCCATGCCTGACTTCAGTGCCATTCGTAGTGCAGGGGTGGGTGTCGGAGTCGGGCGCGGTGCCTTTTTGGGTTTGGCGGCACCAGGGGTGAGTGTAGAGCCACGCTCAGGGTGGCGCCCGACTCTGGTGCTTCTAGCGGTGCCGGGGTGGGTGTCAGCGCTGGGCGTGGGGCTGTACTTTCCTCTGGCGGTGTTGTCAGCACTGAATCTCAGGGTGCCCCACTTCGGGGTCCAGGAACTGGAGGGGCTTGGGAGTTTTCTGGCATCGGATCTCAGAGCCTGCCTCTTCAGAGGTGGTCTCTGGGTCTGATCGGACTGTCTCCCAGGTTCTTCAGAATCTTCAAACCCTGTTTCAGAGCCTCGGCTCCACTCAGCCTCCCTCTGGGGGTCAGTTGTCACCAGTGGACCTTAGGGTCAGGGGTATGACCAGCCAGCAGTGGTCCCCGTGACTGCTGCTGTGCAACCTGGGGTCACTGGCATTGCTGTTCCTCCAGTTGGGGCACCCCCCCCACTTGGTGTGTTTGGATAGCCCAAGTTTGGAGCAGCCCGGGGTGCACCAGTAGGGGGAAGGTACGGTTCCCTGGGTGGACTCCTTGAAGGCTACCCAGAGTTGCCAGCTACCTAGGCTGGTGGCTATGAGGACAAGGTCCCTCTTTAATTCTGAAGGGTTTAGAGGTGGAGGTGTGGCGCGGCACGCCCTCCCCAGAGCCCAGCCGGGTTCTGTGAGGAGTCAAAGCGCAGACCCTCGCCTTTCCCTGGAGGAGTCCCCAAGAGGGACTTTTAACTTCTGAGGTCAGTGGCCGTCCTTGACTTGCATGGTCCCGGTTACCTCACGGAAATTTCTTCCTTTGGGCACAGCTCTGACTATTTCAACCCAGTTGATGATCGGCTGTTAGCTGCAGTGGCCTTGGATCCCCTCCTGTGAAGGGTTTCCTGTTTGGCTCCCCTGCCCGACAGAGATTGTTCTCCTGTTGCCAGGAGCCTGTTCCCTGAGCCTCTGTCTCCATCTCAGTTGTCCCAGGTGTTTCCGGTCCTCGTGGACCTATCACCTGGGAGCAGTTCAGAGGTTCTGCTGCACATTTCCACACCTACCTCCATGCCCTGGACCAGCAGGTGTTTCTGCACTCCTGTGCAGCAAGACCCTGAACCTGGGAGCTTGTCTTCATCTCTCTCTCTCTCTATGGAGGGGAGGAACCTTCGGTCCACATCTCCCCAGTATCTGAGCTGTCCTCTATCAGCCTCTTGCAAGGATGTTAGACAGAGCTTCACCTTACTCCAGTCCCAGTCAGCATGCCTTTTTTCCAACTTTTTCTGGTCTGCTTGAGCCCTGGAGAACTCTCTCGGCATCCATCACTCCAGTTCTACCTCCGGCCTGAAACTCACCAGGTCCTGGCATCAGCCCGGCTATCCCTCAGCCCTGAGCCCTCCCGAGGTGGGGCCACCCTATCCTCCCAGGGTGCTCTATCTGCAAATTCGGGCCGGGCTGGGCTTGGCCCAGGAGTTGGATGAGTCCGGCCAATGGAGTGTGGCTGCAGGGTGGTGCCGTCACCTATCTCTGGGAGCGGGGATTTTTCTTGGTTTTTTTTTCGTTGTGCCCTCACCCCCCACCCCCCAGGTGGAGCCCCGACATGCAATGATGCCAGGGAACATCTTGCTGTGACTCCGCTACCCTCTAGTTAAGCCCTATAGCATTGCGGTACCTCAGTCTATCAGAGGTCACCGTGGTGCCCAGCATAGTCCCTGGATCCCCCGAGAAAGGAGAGCTGTCCTCCGGACACTCGATCCTTCCTCTCCCCTGCCGACCCAGGCTGGCTCCCGAACCCGGGTCGCTGGCATGGCGCGAGGTGTGGCATCCAACGCCTCAACCCTCAGCACCACCGGGCCAGCTCGACATGTGCCTTCTTAGGTGAGTACAGTGTGGCCCATCTGGTGGCTCCCTCCTGGCCTATTCCTTTTCAGGAGGCCTCACATTGGCTCTGGCTATGTCCCTTCTCCACCATACCAGCCCCAAGTGACCTATGCCAGTGGTATTGCACTCCCCTGGGTCTCCAGGTTCTCTGCCTCATCCTCTTCAGGCTTGACCTCCTGGACCCCCTCTGGGCCTCACGTCCCTACTGTGACCGCCTCGGCCTCTGATTTCAATTTCTGGTGGGCGGCGGTGTTCTACTGCACGGATCTCTTTCTATTGCAGCACATCAGGCCCACTTTGCAGCTTACAACAGGTTCTTGTGGTCTGGCTGGGCAGCTCTAGACTCGATGCCTGATTCAGAGGAAACCAGGCAAGCCATTGCCCTCTCCACACAGGGCCTGGAGCGAGGCACCAAGCAAGGGCATCGTATGATGCCAATGAGGTGGCATCCAGAGTGGTAGGGACAGCGATCTGCCTTTGGCGGATGGCATGGCTTTTCCTATCCTGGTTATCACCCCTGGCCCGGCATAGGGTGGTTTACTCCGCATACTGGAGAAGCCATTTTTTCTCCCGAAGGCGAGGCGGAGGTTTGGCACCTCCTTCCCCACTGGGGATCTCCATTTTGCAGACCAGTCCCAGGTCTCCCCAGGCCTATAAGGATTCTCCTTCAGTGTCTCACCCACTGGAGGCTAAGGGACCCAGTCCCATAGGGTAGTTCAGGGCTCCCTTGCGAGGGCTTGATACTCACCACTTAGTAATGAATGGTGAAGATTGACACAGATAAGATATGAAAATTACATACCTACTGTAATTCTTGATCTTTCTGGGTATCTTCACCATTCATCACTAAATCCACCCTCCTTACCCCATGGGCCTCAGTCTCTGGACTTCCTCCTCCCTCCCCCGTGTGTCTCTTCTCTTTCTTCGCTCTCCCTTCCTTGTGGTTAGGCGGAGGGACTGTGAAGACACAGGGTGTGATCACTGGGGTTTTATGGAAAACTTGGGGGGCCTTTTCTCTTCTCCTTATTCTGGGAGTCTGGGCGTGGGGGCCTCTCCTCTCTCCCCTCTGCCTCAGTATATATTTTATTCAGAGACTCATAATTTGGAGCTTTCCCCATGCCTTTTGGCTGTTTAAAATTTCCCTTTGGGAGGGAGGAGGAGAGCTTGAGACACACCCTCAGCCTGCCCTCTTATTGTCTGGTCTTCAAGACCTAGGCTGCTTTCAACTTCTGCTTGCCTCCTGCAGCTGAACTCTGTAGTCCAAGGCCGGACTATAGTCTTCTAAAGATGTCGGTGTGCATTTCACTCCTGGGGGTGTGCTACTCTTCCCCCCCATCCCCTTACCTCTCCTCCCGCTCCTTCCAGAGATTGGGGCCCCTTCTCCCCAATTTCCTGTTTTAATCTCTTCTTCTGTCTCCTCAGTTGTTTATTTCTCCTTTTAGTTTATTATTTCTTTCCTTTTATCTATCCCTTAGGCCCTCTTGCCTCAACCCACCCTCCCTCCCTTCCTTACACTCTCGGTGTGTCAGAACTGGGGCTGGGGCAGAGTCGACAGCAGCTAACAGCCAACCCTTGAGTGCCACGTGGAACATTGGCCTCAAAGGTGGCACTGGCTCTGCATCGACTCCGCCCATGATGAAAAAAAAAGTCTCCTGCAGGGTCCTAGCTCCGGTGCGCTATACCCACTAGTGATGAATGGTGAAGATACACAGAAAGACCAAGAATTATGTTAGGTACTTAATTTACATTTTTGTCAACCCTGAAGGAAAAAATTAACTCTTTCTCTGCCCCCCCAGCTGCTGGAGGTCTGACTCTGAGCAAGGAAGAAGGACACTACTGAAGAATACAGGACGTTGCTGTCCCAGAACATAAAGGGTGAGAGTTGTAAGAAGAAGAGAGGAGAGAGTAAGCATACAGAGCAGCAGGAGAGGAGACACAAAATAAGACATGATGGGAGTGATGCAGTGCAATGGCTGTGGGGCGGCAGTGTTCCGGGAGACATTCTGGAGGTTGCGATGCTGCCCTACTTGCAGGCACCTCTCTGGTCTGAGGGAGGAGGTTGCCCGTGTCCAGGCTGACCTGGCTAGGATTCGTGAAACCTCCTCCCCCACCCAGGGACCACCAGGGCCACCACCCCTACCTCAGAGGTTGCCAAGAAAGAGGAGCGACTGGACCAAGGTGGACTCAGGGAGGGAGAGGGTGGTGGAACAGAGGTGCATCCCTCCAGCTGTACCTCTTCACAATCCATATGTTGTTCTGGTGGATAGTGGTTTCTCTATGGAGGCACCTGCAGTGGAGACCAAGGTGGATGCTGGGCACCTCCACAAGGAGACCCATGGAGGATGGCACAGGACCCCACAGGGGAAGGAAACAGTTCCGGGTGGGGGACTCGATCATTAGGGGGGTAGAAGTGGGGGAGGAAAGGGAGAGGGAGGTAAGGTGCCTGCCTGGTGCCACAGCTTGGAGGGACAGAAAGCGAATCCTCAGGATCGTGGGAGCAGCTGCATGAGGGAGGGAGCTGGATGTCATTGTCCACCTAGGGACAAATGACCTGGCTAGGAATGGGATCAGAGCAGTGCAAGAGGAGTTTGTAGAGTTGGGGAGGGACCTTAGACAAGTAGCACATACGGTAACCTTCTCGGAGGTGCTGCCTGTCTGTGGCAAGGGTGATGCTAGGGTATTCCACACCATTGAATTCAATGAATGATTGAAAAGCTGGTGTGGAGCTCAGGGTTTTGGCTTCATTGGGAACTGGGGAGCCACCTGGAAGGATGCAGGCCTATACTGGCACGATGATCTGCATCTGTCCGGGGGGGGAACCAGGATCCTAGGTGATAGGTTTAAATGCTTCATTGGCAAGCATTTAAACTAGCCAAGGGGTGAGGCACTGAAAAGGAGCAGGGACATCCCATCCTCCCCCCACAAAACACGATAGTTAGCGAGGTAAACATCAAGGCAGAGAAGTCATTAGGGAGCAGGACAGAGGTAATGCAAAAAGGCAAAGGCAGTTAGGACAGGGATGGGGCTAAAGGGGTAAGGCCATGAAAAATAGAGGTGATGAGTACCAATGCCTGTAGTCTGTGTAACAAGCTCCCTGAGCTAGTGGTCTTGATGGAGAGAGATGCCTGGATATTGTGGCAGTCACGGAAACATGGTACACAGAGAACCATGACTGGGGTGTCAACATACCAGGATACACAATCTATAGGAGGGACAGGGAGGTAAAGAGGAGGAGGAGTAGCTTGTATGTAAGGGAAGGGATCAAGGCAACAGAACTAAAGCAGAAGAGGCACTCTGGGTCACCTTGGAGACATGAAATGGCACCACAATCTGCATGGTTGTATTCCTCCCCATCTCAGGGGAGGAATGGACAAGAAATGATAGAAGGCATCCTTAGAATGGCAGAAAAGGGAGATATTGCTGATGGGGACCTGAATATGCCAGATGTTAACTGGAGCACCTTTGCTACCAGCACATCCAAGAGCAGGGTCATTCTTGATGCCTACAAGGTGCATGCCTTAGACAGCTAGCATTGGAACCCACCAGGAGGGAGCAATCTTGGACCTGGTACTCCAATGGGGACAGAGAAAGAATAGAAACATAGAAACATAGAATTTGACAGCAGATATGGACCACTTGGCCCACCTAGTCTGCCCATTTCCTACCTAATGGATAAGCTGCAGATCCTAGTTAACCAACAGCCTACTTCCTCCTACCTCCCCACTAGAATTGCTTTATGTCTGCCCCATGCATTCTTGAATTCCCCCACTGTTTTTGACTCTATGACCTCCTCAGGAAGGCTGTTCCATGCATCCACAACCCTCTCTGTGAAGAAATATTTCCTCACATTACCTCTGAGCCATGCCCCCTCTATCTTCAAATTGTGCCCCCTTGTTCTTGCACATCTCTTTTTCTGAAAGATGCTACCCTCTTGGAATTTGTTGATTCCCTTGAGGTATTTGAAAGTTTCTATCATGTCCCCCCTCTTCCTCCTTTCCAGGAGGCTATACATCTTAAGCTCCTTTAGTCTTTCTTCATATGTCTTCTGGTGCAGACCCTGCACCATTTTGGTTGCCCTCCTCTGGACAGCCTCCACCCTGTCTATATCTTTGCAGATGAGGTCTCCAGAACTGTACATAGTACTCAGATGTGGTCTTACCAACTGTCTGTACAGAGGGCCAACAACTTCCATGTTTTCTACTGGGATGCCTCTCCTATGCATCCCCGTATCCCCCCAGCCCTCCTTACTGCCTTCTCACATTGCTGGCCCACCTTTAGGTCATCTGATATGACTACCCCCAGGTCCTTTTCCATTTTTGTTGTTATCAGTATCTCACCCCCCATTGTGTACTCTTCCCCTGGGTTTTTGTTTCCCAGGTGCATTACTTTGCACTTCTTTGCATTGAATCTAAGCTGCCATACATTTGACCATTCCTCCAACCTTGCCAAGTCCCTTTTCATCCTTTCCAACCCACCTTATGTATCAGCCCTGTTGCAGATCTTTGTGTCATCTGCAAAGAGACATACTTTCCTTCCAGTCCCTCTGCAATGTCACTTATAAAGACATTAGAAAGGACCGTCCCCAGTACTGAACCCTGCAGTACCCCACTAGTAACCCTCCTTTCTTCACTGTGAACTCCATTTACAAATACCCACTGTGTCCTGTTGTCCAGCCAGTGTTTTACCCAGGCTACCGCACTGGGACCCACTCCCAGGCTGGCTAATTTGTTTATTAATCTTTTGTGTGGGACTGTGTCAAATGCCTTGCTAAAGTCACAGTAGGCCATGTCCACAGCCCCTCCATGGTCTACTACTTTGGTCACCCAGTCAAAGAAATCAATTAGATTTGTCTGACATGACCTTCCCACTGTGAATCCATGCTGCCTTTGGTCCTGTGCCCCACTGGCCTCTAGTTACTCAACAATTCTTTCCTTTAGAAGTGATTCCATCATTTTCCCTACCACTGAGGTCAAACTGACAGGTCTGTAGTTTCCTGCCTCTGTCTTGCTCCCACTTTTGTGAAGAGGGATCACATCCATCATCCTCCAGTCCTCAGGTACCACACCATCCTCCCATGATTTATTAAAAAGGGTAGGCAGTGGTGTTACTAGTTCTTCCCTTAGTTCTTTTAGAATTCTGGGGTGAATCCCATCATGCCCCTTTGCTTTATCCACCTTCTCGGATTTAGAAGTGGGTAGCCATCTGGGAACAAGCGACCACCAAACAGTGTGGTTCACTAAGCACAACCATAGAGTCAAGCCATACAAAAGCAAGAGTATTGGACTTTAGGAGGGCTGACTTTGGGAAAATGAGAAAGTGCCTCAGAAAAGCACTAGCAAACAGGCAAGGAGGGTGGAGGAACAATGGGAGTGATCAAAACAGCCATCACAGAGGCAACAAGCCTTTGTGTGAAGCAAATCAGCAAAACACATTGAAGGAAAAAACGCTATGGTTCTCAAAAGAGGTGGCAGTGAAGGTTAAGGAGAAAAGAATAGCATTCAGGAAATATAAGGAAACACAGAAGGCGCAGGACAGAGAACTTTCTCAGTTAAAGCAGAAAGAGGCAGGAAAGGCGGTCAGAATAGCAAAGGCCCAAACCGAGGAAAGGACAGCCAACTCTGTTAAGAAGGGGGATAAGACCTTTTATATGTAACCCCCCTGCAAATGGGGGTTCCCAAAAGACTTCAGGAGCTTGCTTGAATGCTCCAAGCCTGAATGGTGTTTGGCGTTTAAGCCATTTATCATTGAGTGTTTTTAGAACCTCTGGTACTGTCTCTTTAAGAGCTGTCTGCTTGCAGACATAATTAGTTTGTATGGGGGACTGTGTGTTTCTTTGATTGAGTACCACTCGAGCTGCTGCCAATTCACTCCATTTTGCAGTCACTAGGAGTGCAAAGGAAGCTATCTGAAAGATGTAACTGTTTGCCAGAAACCATTTAGAGTAATAATGAAATTACAGTTTGTCTAACCTGCTGCTTTTTGCAGTCAGAACTGTGTCTGCCTAGTTCCCCATTCTGGTTTTGAACTGCTGAACTGGACCAACCAGTGTGGGGTAAGCTAGCTCTAAAATGGTGCCTTGACCTAATCAGAACTTGGACTCATAATCTGAGCCAGCCACAAGAGGATTGTATGGGCAGTGACTCTGGGAGATGTAGTTTAGACTTCGCGCTTTTGGACCAACAGGAGCAGTCTATTGTGAGTGACAGCCAATCCAGTCAAGAACTGGGAGGAACTCAAAGAAGTGCTCGGTTTTGTCTGTTGGAGTTTCAGTTTAGCTCTGACAGTGAAGAAGGAAGGAGCCCTGTGCTTTTCAGTGTGCAGTTTTAGTCGGAAACGTGTGTAAGGCCAAGAGTTCCGGTCTGCAGCTTGTGTAACTGCTTGTTAGGACTGAATCCGTCCTGTGAAGAGAATCAAAGGATATCTGAAGAGTAGAAACCAGGCTCACCCTGTAGAAGACTGGAGAAATAGCTGAATTGCACTCGGTCTGTCAGGACTTGAATCTGCTGTGTGTTCTCCCGGGTATTGTGCAGTAATTGCGATCAGGATAGAGAAGCAGCCTGCCTGTTTGCCATATAAATGTGTGAGGAGTCTCGTGGAGCTCAACAGTAGCCCTGCTGACATTGAAGGACCCTATCTTGTTTGGAGGTCGTGAGTACTAATTCAGGGTCGCTTCCTGTTGAATTGCCACATTAAATCCAAATGGAATTACTGTACTGCTGACTGTTTAACTAATTTTTCTTTTCTCTGTGTGAAAGGGCCCCTACCAGCTGCCACGGTTTCTGACTAGCCACTCGTGGGCTTGGGTACCCAGGACAGTAACTGATAGGGATAGGCCTGTGCACAGAGCCATAGGTAGATGAGTAGAGGATAAGCTAATTAACCTGATTTCCCTGTCCTTGTTATATCCCCTAAATAAATCAGAGCTGCTTGTTTCAGCAAAGTTATACTGCCTGAGGTATTTGTCTATGTTAAAGTACTGTACTGTGATTGTTGCACTGTATCTTATTTCACAGGAGGTCCCAGTGCCGGAACCAGTCCTGGGGGTAAGTGTATACTGTAAAGGTAATTCTGATATATTGTGTGGGCCACTAGTGGGAAGAAAGGGGGGTTGCAGTGTCCCAGAGGGCTGTGACCAAGTTAGTTTAACTATTGCAAACCCTGACCTCTGGGTGGAGGCACCCGCCATTGGATCCAGGCCCCTCAACCTGTTAGTGGCAAATCAGGCAGGGGTGGTAGCCCCTGGGATAGCGCCATCTAGGGGTTACATCTTGGAGGCTCACCGCTGGGATTGTGTGTCCTCTAGTGGCCACATTACGAACCACTGTTAAAAAAAAAAAATGGGCACACAGAAGTGGCTGCACCGGCTGGTGGAGTGGTGTACTGGGAGTGAGATTGACCCCAAAATGCTATGCTTATCCTGGACATCCCTGGGTATCAATACGGACACTGTACAGGGAGTACTTTCAAGGTGGAAGGTTTACAAACCCTGTGGTGGTGGGTCGGCATGCTAATCTGCTCACCCACACTTTCCTGGCCCTAGTAGAGTTTAAGGATCCCATAGATAGCTCCAAAGTGCCACAGACCATTACCCCAGAGGGAGCCCTCACTGCCTGAGAGTGATAACTAAGGTACAGAAGACCCGGGGAAATGAGCCCCACCACTGTCTGAAACTTTGAGGAGAAATTTGCTAAATGGGTGCTGGGAAGGGAAAACTGTGGAGGACTTGAAGAAACTATTCTTGCCACCTGGGGTGTTCCTCCCCAACACCCTCTCCCGCCCAGTACCGTAATGGTGGCTGAACCAATGCAGACCCTCTGTTTCTGCACCTGCCACTAGTCACGACTCTTACCAAGGTTGAGGATCTTCTCTGGCACCCTCCCAGCCCCAAGGGAGGATGACTGGGAGACCTGGATAGACTATGTTGCCCCCAGTGCTAGAATGGCAATGCTCGTAGGTCGAAAGCGAAAGAGGGTTAGTGAGAGCCTCGCGAGTCCTGCCCTGGCTACCATCCATGCTAAACGGGCCAGTAACCCTGAAGTGACTGCACAGGCCTCATCTTGAGGCCTTGAAGAATGTGTATGGGCCCAGATTCTGATGAGGATCTATGGTGAGAGTAAGAAATGCACAACAGTACCAAGGGAGTTGTTGTCTGTGTATGTATCTCAGCTGGAAAAATTGTTGCAAGAATGCCTCAGAAAGGTAGTTTGCAGTCATTGAACTGGACCGAACCAGGCTGGACAGGATCCTTAAGTCTGCCCTTCTCAGAACTGCTGCTGCTTCAGTTACACCTGGCAACTCGACTGGAATCCCGCCCCCTATGATGAGTTAATGAGAGAAATCTGAGGAGTTGAGAGAAGGGCCTCGGGAGGGACCTGCACCAATAGCTGCTAGCACACCGAAAGTGACTGAGGGTGGCCCATCAAGGAAGTTCAGGGGCAGAGGTTGGCAGTCAATGAGTGCTCTGACAAGGAAAAAAGATATGCCACAATGGGGGTGAACTGTTGAGAGAGATCCGGGAATTCAAAACAGTCCCTTTATGAAGGCCACGCTGCAAGTACGGGCCCCAACCTATATCCGACTGCATCTGTTATGGGGGTGGGGTACCCACCCATGTATCTCCTGCTGATAACAGCTCCAAACTCAATTCCTTGACCATGGAAGTGGAGAAACTGACGAGATGTTCCAAATGCTTATCATGCCGCAGACAGAGATGGCACCAAGGTTTCCAGTTAGTAATACCTCTCTGGCTCCAGTGTGGCGCCTCGGCCAGCTCAAACTCCAGAAAATATGTTTTGCTATAATTGTGGGAAGGATGGGCACATGAAAAGAGAATGCGTCCCTAAAAGACACTGACAAAGTTGCATATAGGCTACAAGAGAGCTTCGGGAGAACAAATCAGTGGTTAAGAGGTGCACGAAATGATCCCAGTGAGGCACCAAAATGCTAATTCACGCCCTTTTGTGGCAAGGTCAGTTGCCCAGGCTCCTCCACACCGCCTTCCCAGACTGGTCTAGAATAGTGGGTCCTCCATGGAGACCACTGTAAAGGTGAATGGAGTGTCTACAAGAGCTGTATTAGACAGTGGCTCCCATGACAATTATGTTCCAGGATTGGTATCAGAAGCATTTTGTCAGACGTAGCACTTACAACCATTAGAAGGACTGCATGTATGGGGTTTAAGTGAGAAGGCCTACCCCTATTCTGGTATATCCGGACTTGGCTGTCTTTCCCACCTCCGGTGGCTGAGTGGCCAACAAGGAGACCCTAGCCTTAGTGTGTCCCCCACTGGACTGTAATGATGGTGTCCTTTGTTGATTGGAACAAATGCTCATATGTTCGGAAGGCTGGCACAGTTGTGTTATGAAAAACAGGGGTCAAAGACTAGTAGAGCTTTAAGAGTTCCAGCTTTAATTAAGAAGGCCTATGAGGCACAGAGAGATGCTGAAAAAATAGAACAAGAGGAACCGGTTGGAATTGTATGGAAGAAGGATCCTGAGTCTCTGATCCTGGCGCCAAATGCCCAGTGTACCTTACAGGGAGAGTCCGGTATCAGAAAGGATGTTAAGAATAAAATATTAATGTTGGATGCACCAGGCGATGGAAAATTGCCAGAGGGACTGCAGGTCAAGCCTAGTATTTTGCCCACTGGAGCCCATGCTTATGCCAGAAGGGTAATGGTCCAAGTTCATAATGTGTCTGAAAGAGACATTCGGTAAATAGAGGTTGCATCCTGGCTAATGTGCATTGTGCAGACATGCAGTGCTACCCAGCAGCAAGAGTTCAAGGAAGAATGACAGAGTAACGCTCTGACTTGTTTGATTTCAGCGACTCCCCATTGCCAGCTGAATGGAAAGTGAGGATCAGTGAGAAGCTTGCCCAGAGAGACCAGGTGTTTTCTTTAAAGGAATGGGACGTAGGATGCGTGCAAGGAGCTGAGCACAATATCCGGGCTGCATGATGAAAGACCATTTGGTGAGAGGTCTCGGCCTGGCACCTGCTGACATAGATGATGTGAGACGGCATCTGCAAGAGATGTTAGCTACTGGTGTAATACAAGAATCCAGAAGCCCTTATGCTTCCCCATTGTGGTAGTGAGGAAAAAGAATGGGACAGTAAGGAATTGTGTGGATTATCGCACCTTTAAACCGGCGGACTATCCTGATCAGTACACAATGCCCGCATTCAGGATGCTTTGGACTGCCTAAGCGGGAGCAAGTGTTCTCTGTGTTGGCTCTCCGCAGGGGTACTACCAGATCCCGGTGGCCCCAGAGGACCGTGAGAAGACAGCCTTTATCTGTCCGCTTGGCTTCTATGAATTCATGAGGATGCCTCAGGATTTCAGGTGCTCAGCCACTTTCAACGATTGATGGAGCGTGCAGTGGGGACATGAACTTACTAGAGTGCCTGGTATACCTAGATGATGTTGTGTGTGTTTGGCAGCTCACTGGAGGAACAATATGAGAGCAGATTATTTAAGGTATTGGACCGACTGAGGACTTTGGCCTTAAACTGTCCATTGATAAGTGTCAATTCTTTCAAACATCAGTAAAGTATGTGGGACACATAGTATCCACCGAGGGAATAGAGACCACCCAAGTAAAGTTGAGGCCTTGACCACCTGGCCACAGCCCAAAAATCTAAAAAAGAACTGCAAAGATTCCTGGGATTCTGTGGTTATTATCGGCGTTTCATCAAGGACTATTCAAGAGTGATCCGCCCTTTACTTAACCTTACTCAAGGGTATCCCCCAACCCACAAAAAATACTAAAAGTCAGCGTCCCTCAAGACTGAAAGAGTGTATTTTCATCCGAGTGAAGTATTTGGGGTCCGCTGACTCCTGATTGTGAGACTGCTTTTCATGAGATCATATATCAACTTACCCATGCTCCAGTGCTGGCTCATGCCGATCCAAGAAAACCTTACGTCCTGCACACTGATGCTAGCTTGCAAGGGTTGGGGCTGTGTTGTACCAAGAGCACGGAGAATGGCCTGAGACCAGTGGCCTTGCCAGTAGAAGCCTGACCCCATCCGAAAAGAACTATCCTGTACATAAGTTAGAGTTCCTAGCTTTGAAGTGGGCTATTGTTGACCAATTCCATGAGTACTTGTATGAGGCTAAAATACTAGTAAAAACTGACAATAATCCTTTGACCTATGTGCAGACCTCAGCTAAGTTGGATGCCACTGGCCATAGGTGGCTTTCTGCATTATCTACATATGACTATGCTGCTGAATATCGAGCAGGTCTGAACCACATAGATGCTGATGCTCTCTCCCGAGGCCTGTTTCCCAGAATGATTGGGTCCGTTGGCAGAACCTGACATTCGGACACTGTGCCGAAGTTTGACAGGGAGGAACAAATGTCCACGGACGCAGTGGACTGCATGGTGGATTGCTTGGACCCTCTGAGATTGCATACCTGCTGCTTATTGCCACTTTTCTGCAATAGACATTGGTGCACTGCCTCAGCTGGACAATGACAGTATTCGGCGGGCTCAATATCGCGATCCCATGATCAAAGCAGCTTTTAGAAGCCTCTATGTGAAAAGATGTGTCCAAATTACGCCCACTGATTTGAGAACTGCACTGTTATACAAAGAAGGTCCTAAGTTGAAACTGATCAATAAACTGTTATACAGAAGAAACAGTAGACAGAGGGGGACAAGTAGACAAACAACAACTAGTGCTGCCCACTGCCTTCGAGACTCAGTACTGATGTCCTTGCACAACCACATGGGGCACCTTGGTATAGACAGAACACTTGACTTGGTGAGATCCAGATTATATTGGCCTAAGATGGGGCTGATGTGGAGCAACACATTCAACTTGTAGTCGCTGCTTACAGAGAAAGCTTTGCCCCAGAGGGCTGCCCCTTGTTAACATCACCACCAGTGCACCCATGGACTGGTTTGTATTGATTTTCTGAGTTTGGAGTCAGATCAAAGAAATATCAGTAATGTGCTGGTGGTCACTGACCATTTCATGAGATATGCCCAAGCTTTCCCCACCAAAGACCAGAAAGCATCCACTGTGGCCAAAGTACTTGTGAGAAAACTATTTTTGTTCACTATGGGGCTCCACAAAGAATCCATTCTGATCAAGGGAGAGACTTTGAGAGTCGTCTGATCAAAGAGATGCTTTCTCTGTGGGAGTGCGAAAGTCCAGAACCACTCCTTACCACCCCCAGGGACCCACAGCCTGAACGCTTCAACCGTACTTTGCTAGATATGCTAGGCACCTGCATCCAAAGGACAAGCCTAGATGGAGCCAACAAATTAGCACCCTGGTACATGCTTATAACTGCACCAAAAGTGATGCCACTGGGTTCCCCCACCGCCTGATGTTTGGAAGAGAAGCTTTACTACCGTAGATGTGTGTTTTGGGGGTCTCTCCTGATGGGGTTCAAGCTGACAACTATTTACAGTATGTGCAAAAGTTAAAGGCCCAGCTAACTCATGCGTACTCAACTGGCTCAAACCATGGCTGCCAAAAGAAATCTGGCCAACAAAGAAAGGTATTATAAAAGGTGAAAGCACAGGAACTCCAGGAGGAGATCGGGTATTGCTAAGAAATCTGGGACTGCATGGCAAACACAAGATTGCTGACAGATGGCACCATCTCCCTCACATTGTAGTGGGCAAACTAGATGATCTGCCAGTGTACAAAGTAAGGCCTGAGAATAATTCAAAAGATGTAAAAACAATGCATAGAAATCATTTACTACCCATTGGACAAATCTTGATTGAGTCAGAGCCCCCAGAAGATGCCCCCTCTGGACCAGTGACTAGAGCTGCTGCTAAGAAAAGATCAAGAAAGTCTGTATCTACAGAAGCAGAGTTAAAGTCTTCCCCTCCACAAGTCCCAGTTGAGCATGACTGTCAGTCCATATCAGAAGAAAGTGAGAGTGACTTTGAATACTATCCTTCTTACGAACTGAGTCAATTGTTTCGGGGCAATCCCCTAGTCAATACTGGAGACGCAGCTGGGCCTTCTGGACTGTCTAAGTCCCCAGCTTCGTCCCTGGAGCCAATGCTCCCAGAAAGTGAAGTGCAAAGCATCACATCAGAGGAAATGGAATCATTGTGCATGGTTGAACTGTTTGAGCTTTCAGGGGAGGAAAATGATGGATTGGGTCAGACTGGTGATACACCAGAACAAGAAGAGTATTTTGAGTGCCCTGACAGTCCACTGCCAGTGTCCAAAAGCTCTCCATGCGAGCCAAATGTTGTGGACTCAGAAACTGTAACTCCTGGAGCTGAAAGTGCCCCAAGTTCTAGCCTCTCTACCCCCATGGAGACTCCCTGACAAGTGAGGACAATGCTGAAAATGAGGCTCAGAGTGCAGAGACTGTAACAGTTCCCCTAGAAAGACTGGTCGAGCTGTAAAGCCTGTGGTGCACCTCAGTTATGATTCCTCTGGGCGGCCAGTGGATCTGCCTCTCAATGTTGTCCATAAAGGAGTGTATGTGTCCCCGGCTCATTGCCCAAACTGAGCCAATGCTAACTCCAAGTTACTTGTGTTGCCTCTTTCAGTATGGTGCCCTTGCCCCATCCAGCCCTAAGGTAACTGATAGGAAGGGGCCCTCTTCAGGTTTCATGTACAAGAGGTAATAACTTGAGTTATGGTACAATGTGTATGTAATACTGTGTAAAGAGTGACGTACTGCAATGTTTCAGAAATGTGTTCTTGGTAAAATGATATATTGACTGATGATTACATGTCCGAGCCTAATGCAAATGTATATGGTTGCAGTTGAAACTTATGGGGGTACTTGCTTGGCGCGGACTTCAAGCTTTCCCAGGCCAGGAAGGGTGTAACCCCCCTGCAAATGGGGGTTCCCAAAAGACTTCCAGGAGCTTGCTTGAATGCTCCAAGCCTGAATGGTGTTTGGCGTTTAAGCCATTTATCAGTGAGTGTTTTTAGAACCTCTGGTACTGTCTCTTTAAGAGCTGTCTGCTTGCAGACATAATTAGTTTGTATGAAGGACTGTGTGTTTCTTTGATTGAGTACCACTCGAGCTGCTGCCAATTCACTCCATTTTTGCAGTCACTAGGAGTGCAAAGGGAAGCTATCTGAAAGATGTAACTGTTTGCCAGAAACCATTTAGAGTAATAATGAAATTACAGTTTGTCTAACCTGCTTTCTTTGCAGTCAGAACTGTGTCTGCCTAGTTCCCCATTCTGGTTTTGAACTGCTGAACTGGACCAATCAGTGTGGGGTAAGCTAGCTCTAAAATGGTGCCTTGGGACTAATCAGAACTTGGACTCATAATCTGAGCCAGCCACAAGAGGATTGTATGGGCAGTGACTCTGGGAGATGTAGTTTAGACTTCGGCGCCTTTTGGACCAACAGGAGCAGTCTATGTGAGTGACAGCCAATCCAGTCAAGAACTGGGAGGAACTCAAAGGAAGTGCCCGGTTTTGTCTGTTGGAGTTTCAGTTTAGCTCTGACAGTGAAGAAGGAAGGAGCCCTGTGCTTTTTCAGTGTGCAGTTTTAGTCGGGAAACGTGTGTAAGGCCAAGAGTTCCGGTCTGCAGCTTGTGTAACTGCTTGTTAGGACTGAATCCGTCCTGTGAAGAGAATCAAAGGATATCTGAAGAGTAGAAACCAGGCTCACCCTGTAGAAGACTGGAGAAATAGCTGAATTGCACTCGGTCTGTCAGGAACTGAATCTGCTGTGTGTTCTCCCGGGTATTGTGCAGTAATTGCGATCGGGATAGAGAAGCAGCCTGCCTGTTTGCCATATAAATGTGTGAGGAGTCTCATGGAGCTCAACAGTAGCCCTGCTGACATTGAAGGACCCTATCTTGTTTGGAGGTCGTGAGTACTAATTCAGGTCGCTCCCTGTTGAATTGCCACATTAAATCCAAATGGAATTACTGTACTGCTGACTATTTAACTAATTTTTTCTTTTCTCTGTGTGAAAGGGCCCCTACCAGCTGCCACGGTTTGGACTAGCCACTAGGGCTTGGGTACCCAGGGACAGTAACTGATAGGGATAGGCCTGTGCACAGAGCCATAGGTAGATGAGTAGAGTGATAAGCTAAATAACCTGATTTCCCCCTGTCCTTGTTATATCCCCCTAAATAAATCAGAGCTGCTTGTTTCAGCAAAGTTATACTGCCTGAGGTATTTGTCTATGTTAAAGTACTGTACTGTGATTGTTGCACTGTATCTTATTTCACAGGAGGTCCCAGTGCCGGAACCAGTCCTGGGGGTAAGTGTATACTGTAAAGGTAATTCTGATATATTGTGTGGGCCACTAGTGGGAAGAAAGGGGGGTTGCAGTGTCCCAGAGGGCTGTGACCAAGTTAGTTTAACTATTGCAAACCCTGACCTCTGGGTGGAGGCACCCGTCATTGGATCCAGGCCCCTCAACCTGTTAGTGGCAAATCAGGCAGGAGTAGTAGCCCCTGGGATAGCGCCATCTAGGGGTTACATATAGGTATAGTAGGGAGCGAAAAAAGACCAAGGGAGGGATACTGAGGCTTAATAAAGGGGAAGGAATGTGGGCAGAGTGTGACAGTGAAAAAGCAGGGATATTGAACGCATATTTCTGCTCAGTATTCACAAAGGAAGAGGAGGGGGAGGTACCTAAACCAAACAAGAGAAACACTCTGTATAGGGGGTCGATACCAGTCCATTCACAGAAGAAAGGGTTCTGAAAGAACTACTAAAACTGAAGGTGGACAAAGCAGTGGGGCCTGATGGGATTCACCCAAGAATTCTAAAAGAACTAAGGGTAGAACTAGTGACACCACTGACTACTCTCTTTAACAAATCATGGGAGGATCGGGTGGTACCTCAGGACTGGAGGAAGGTGGATGTGCTACCTCTTCACAAAAGTGAGAGCAGGGCAGAGGCAGGAAACTACAGTCCAGTTAGTTTGACCTCAGTGGTAGGGAAAATGATGGAATCACTTCTGAAGGAAAGAATTGTTGAGTACCTAGAGGCCAGTGGGGCACAGGACCCAAGGCAGCATGAATTCACAGCGGGAAGATCATGTCAGATGAATCTAATAGATTTCTTTGACT
This sequence comes from Neoceratodus forsteri, assembly GCA_016271365.2. Classification (NCBI taxonomy): domain Eukaryota; kingdom Metazoa; phylum Chordata; order Ceratodontiformes; family Ceratodontidae; genus Neoceratodus; species Neoceratodus forsteri. Next base: position 145,498,759 of record CM057453.1, read on the forward strand.
GGGTGACCAAAGTAGTAGACCAGGGAGGGGCTGTGGACATGGCCTATCTATATTTTAGCAAGGTATTTGATACAGTCCCACACAAAAGATTAATATACAAGTTAGCCAGCCTTGGGGTGTGTCCCAAGGTGGTAGCCTGGATAAAAAATTGGTTGGACAACAGGACGCAAAGGGTAATAGTAAACGGAGTCCACAGTGAAGAAAGGGTTACTAGCGGGGTACCGCAGGGTTCAGTACTAGGACCGGTCATTTTTAATGTCTTTATAAGTGACATTGCAGAGGAACTGGTAGGAAAAGTATGTCCCTTGCAGGCGACACAAAGTTCTGCAACAGGGTTGATACACAAGATGGAGTGGAAAGGATGAGAAGGGACTTGAACGGTTGGAAGAATGGTCAAATGTACGACAGCTTAAATTCAATGCAAAGAAGTGCAAGGTAATGCACCTGGGAAACAAAACCCAGAGGAAGAGTACACATGGGGCTGAAATACAGACAACAACAAAATGGAAAGGGACCTGGGGGTAATTATATCAGATGACTTAAAGGTGGGCAAGCAATGTGAGAAGGCAGTAAGGAGGGCTGGAGGGATACTGGGATGCATAGGGAGAGGCATCAACAGTAGAAAATAGGAAGTTGCAATCCCTCTGTACAGAAAGTTGGTGAAACCCCATCTGGAGTACTTTGTGCAGTTCTGGAGACCCCATCTCTGCAAAGACATAGACAGAGTGGAGGCTGTCCAGAGGAGGGCAACCAAAATGTTGCAGGGTCTGCACCAGAAGACATATGAAGAGAGACTAAAGGAGCTTAATATGTATACCCTTGAGGAAAGAAAAGGGAGACGGGGGACATGATAGAAACTTTCAAGCACCTCAAGGGAATCAATAAAGTCCAAGAGAGTAGTATCTTTCAGAAAAAGAGATGTGCAAGAACAAGGGGGCACAATTTGAAGATAGAGGGGGGACAGCTCAGAGGTAATGTGAGGAAGTATTTTTTCATGGAGAGGGTTGTGGATACATGGAACAGCCTTCCTGAGGAGGCCATGAAGTCAAGAACAGTCGGGAAATTCAAGAATGCATGGTACAGACATAAGGCAGTTCTAGTAGGGGGTAGGCGGAAGTAGGCTGTTGGCTAACTAGGATCTGCAGCTTATCCATCAGGTATGGAAATGGGCAGACTAGGTGGGCCAAGCGGTTCTTATCTGCTGCCAGATTCTATGTTTCTATGTCTGTGCATACCAATCCTAAGTTTCTCCCTAAGGTGGTGTCAGCGTTTACTTTGAATCAGTCCATCCACCTGCCTGTCTATTTCCCAGAGCATTTCAATTAGGGGGATGCATGGCTCCATACCTTGGATGTACTGTACACAGAATTTTGAGATACTATACACATCGGACTAAGGACTCTCGTAAGTCCAGTCAATTGTTTGTCTCATTTGCTCCTAGGAGAGAGGGCTCCCAAGTTTTCAAACAGTGTTTGTCTAAGTGGTTGGCAAATTGGATTGTTTACTGTTACCAGAAGTATGACAAGGTATTCCCTGAGCTGTCAAAGGCCATTCCACAAGAGGGCATGGTCACGAGTAGCTTGTTTTTGCAATGTGTCTGCTGCTGACGTTTGTGCTGCAGCCACTTGGAGTGCTATCCACACCTTTACTAAGTATTACAGTCTGGACATTGCCTCTAGGAGGCATGCCAGTTTTGACCTGGTGGTTCTCAAGGCCTCTCTCATAGGCTTTCACCATTGCCTGCCAACCTCCCATCTTGCCTGCCTGTGTGACAAGAACAGCTTGGGACTCAGTCCTACCGGTGATGGCCTGCTGCAAGAGGTACCCTCGAAGTAAGATAATACAGTTACATAAGAACTTACTGTAACAGTAGATCTTCGAGAGGATCTCTTGCAGCAGGCCCTGCTTTTCCCTCCCTCCTTCACCCTTTTCTTTTTTTGTGCTTCGCGCCCTTTCCATCGGGCATGCTCTTCTGCTTTTTCCTCTGCTAAAGGGTTACCTTGGCATTCTCTCTGTTCTTCCTTCTGGAATCCTGCATCTGGTTTCTGGTGAGAGAACTGAGGAGGGCTTGGGGGTCATTTCTGTCAGAGGAGGATAGGCTGACTTCAGACGCTGATGTCTGAGGTGGGCAGCCCTCTGGAATACTGCTAGCTAGAAAGGTTTCCATGTGTTCCTAATGTCTGACGGTTGAGTCCTATCAGTTATGGCCTGCTGCAAAAGATCCTCTTGAAAATCTGCTGTTACGGTAAATTCTTATGTAACTGAACTTTCTCTATATACTCCTCAGTCCTCCTGAGCACCTGCCCACACTGGTGCATGCTTTCGTCACTTCCAGGCTGGATTACTGTAATGCCCTGTACCTTGGGTTATCTGGAGGCAACCTCCATAGGCTGCAGCTGGTGCAGAACTTAGCAGCGAGACTTTTGACTGGGGTAAAGAGATGTGAGCATATTACCCCATTCCTCCACGGACTGCACTGGCTGCTGGTCAGGTGCAGGATTGTCTTCAAGATAGGGCTCCTTACCTATAAGACCCTGCATGAAGGGGGTCCTGTCTATCTGCAAGATCTCCTTGTCCCTTACCATCCAGCCTGGGCACTCCGTTCTGCCGAGGGAGGCCTCCTTTGGGTTCCCAGGGTTAGGCTGCGGCATTCGGAGACAGAGCATTTGTGCTGGCTGCGCCAACCTGTGAAACTCCTTACCTGATTATTTGAGGGGGTTCCTGGTGGAAGCCTTTAAAGGGGGTTAAAAACATACCTGTTCCAAGCAGCTTTTATTGATTGATGCTGCTGTGAATTATTGATAGATTATATAGACTATATTGATAGATGGCGGACTGTATTTATAATGATTTTATTATAGGCGTGATTTTTTTCTTGATTTTAAATAGTTGTATTTTGTATTATTGTTTTTATTGTACAGTACCCAGAGTCCCAGGAATTGGGTACTTCATAATTAAAATATCTGTCTGTCTATCTATCTAGCTAGCTAGCTATCTGTCTATCTATCTAAATTTCTACCAAAAGTGATGTTGGAGGTCAGTCTTAACCAGGCCTTAGTCCTGCCTACCTACTTTGCAACTTCTAGAATGAGGGAGAGAGGTCCTCCACTCTCTGGATGTTAAGAATGGTCCTTGGGTTTTACCAGGATAAAACTAACGACTGCAGACAATCCAAACAGCTCTTTGCATCTTTGATCCTAATTAAAAGTACAGTCTGTTACAATCAATGCATATCTGCCCGGATTGTGAATTGCCTTTACCACTGCTATGCCATGACTCAGGTTAAATTTGAGAGCAAGGTTCATGCCCACTCTACCAGAGCAGTTACTACATCCTGGCTGAGATGCACTGTGTGCCTACTGGTGGAATTTGCAGAGCTGCAGCTTGGAGCACAGTGCGACTTTACTAAACACTATGCCCTTGATGTCCATGCCAAGCAACATGCCACCTTCAGCAGGACAGTCCCGAATGGTTTACTTTCCTGAGTGAGCCCTTGACTCCTACCGCTCTATTCCAGGGGAGCTTTGTTGGAGCTTAGTACTCTGACCCACTAGTGGGAATCAATGGTGAAGACGGATTCCTAAAAGATATGAAAATGATGTACTTACTGCAATTCGTGATCTTCTAGGAATATCTTCACCATTGATTCACACACCTGTGCGCCATCCCCTGGACTCACTCCAGCATTGTTGTGTTGGTCTTCACCCCTTATGCTTAGTTTAGGTTGCAAAGACCCTGTGTTACATGCTTTCAGTGGCCCTGCCTTACATGGGCCACAGTGCTATCTTACACCCTTATGTTAAGTACTGTACATAGGTGCTTGTTAGGTTAATGCTATACCTCCTGGTAAAAATGTGTACTGAGGTGGTTGGGGCTGGTGCCAACATAAACAGGCAGCCGCGGAGCTCACTCATGCAGCTGTGCATACATGCTGCTTACCTTGACACCAGCCCTCTGAAAAGTTCTGGCTCCTGATGGGCCCTAGCACCTCCTGTTCAGAAGATATTCCTAGAAGATCAAGAATTATGGTAAGTGTGTCATTTTCATTTCTTGTGCTAGTTAATTATTAATGCAAAAGGACAAAGAATAGCATAGCTGTGGCAGCATTTGATGCTTTTAGGAACTAGGATTTCTCTCTCTCTGTCTCTCTCTCTCCCTCCCCCCATAATGAAACAAAAAGCTGAGTCAATCCAAGTAGCCTGGCCAGGGGCTGGGAAAACAAAGAGGGGGGGGGGGAGATCAATTGCTGGAGCAAGAGGGGGTCAGGTAGCGGCAATTTGCCAAACACTTACCCAACATAAAAACAGTTAATCTTTTCACCATGCTTACTTACAAGGAGATATTATTTCCAGCCTATCAGATGCTGTGAGTGCTCACTCCAGGGGTTGTACTGGGCAGGAACCCACAGGAACTCAGTTTCACCACCTCTGAAAAAATTGTATAACAGTTCCACCACCCCGTCACCATTTTCCATTGGCTACTGTAGATTATACAATGGTGTGTGAAAATCCTGTAACCTGATTGGTCAAAACATGTCACATGACCGTGGGTAAATCCTGCATAACCCATGGCTGAGGAATGGCATTTATAAAAAAAACATAATTAAACATATTTAAAATTTATTTTACATATGGTTCCATTGTATAATCGTAATAAGGCACTCTAGGGTGTGGGTTACTGGGTGATTTAACCACTTCTTGTGTGGTTAAGTCACTCAGCTGTGCCTCGTGACACACCACACAAGGCGTGAGTAAATCCCCAATAACCCACACCATGTTGTGCCTTATTGTTTAAAGAGTTCTACCTCCTAGAAGTCATAGTTCAACCGCCTTGAAATCTAGATGTGAGAGTTTCCCTACCTAAACATTTCCACTGTAACCACTGACTCATTACTATTACATCGAAAACTGCCATTGCCAGATGATCCCGTGACCAACTCAGCCCATCAGGGAATAAATTATTTATATATTGATTGATTGATTTAGTAATAAAATGTTGTTAACCAGGTGGGCTCACAGAATCTCCAAGTCCCTTTTTAGGGGCAGTCCGGAATTAATTACACATGAAGAATACAGTGCAGAAAAAAAGTACATATTATTCAATTATTAAAATCTGTCCTTCTCCCTCTACTACCTGACAGGTCTGGTGCTTTACAAAGCACAGGAGTTAGATTCTGGTAGCACATGGAATGTAGAATACAGCAGAGTTTAGTTTTAAATCCTGACTTTCATACTCACTGTATCCTAAACTGTTTTACAAGGCACAGGTGCTACATACTTGTAGCCAGGGAATGTTGAATAGAATAAAATTTCCAATGCCCAGCCTGACTCAACAGGGAATAAAAGAAAATACGGCCTCCTCCTCCAACTATCTCATGGATCCGGTGCCCAGCCCGGCCTGTTAAGGAATAAAACAAGTGCCCCCCTTCCCCTAATTACCTAATGAGTCCAGGGACCACCCCAGCTTATCAATGATTGAAAAACAAATCTGTCCCACTCCACTAAATAACCTGATGGATCCAGTGCTTGACCTGTAAAGGAATAAAAAGAAATCTGGCCCTCTTCCCTCAAACTACTTAAAGGGTTCAGTACCCAATACAGTCTGTCAGGGAATAAAAAAAAGAATATATATATATATATATATATATTTATACACACACACACACACACACACACGCTGCTGCCAGTGAGTTTAGCCATCTCTGTCTCTTCCAGCCTGCAGTGCACAAGCGTGCAAGACTGGACAGAGAGGGGCTGACAGTATGCACTCACGAGACTGTAATCCCAAGTGTACATGACCCGTTCTGCACTGCCTGACTCTCCCTGTCTTTCCTTCTCTGGTACTTATTCATAGCTCTGCACTCTCCCTGACACAAACACATTGCTAGGCATGCTGCAACCCAGCATGCTGATTAGTGCAGCCCCAGCCCCTGGGCCACCACTATTGGCTGACAGCACCCATCAGAAGTGAAGACTTTTGAAGAAATGTCAGATATGGGCATCGTCAATTTACCATCTTTCCCTCCCAAGGAATTAAAAACAAAAATGTGGTTTCCCTTTCCCCAACTACCTGATGGATTCGGTTCCCAACCTGACCTTTCAGGGAGAAAAAAATCTGTCCCTCTAACGCCAACTATGACAGGTCTGGAGCTTTACAAAGCACAGGATTTAGATTCTGGTACTGGCGGGGCTGCAGAAAATTACAGAATTTCATTAACATAATGACATTCATAAATGCTATATCCCAAAGTGATTTACAAGGCAGAGTTCCATACTGATAGCACAGAGAATGTAGAATAGAATTACTGGTGCCCAACCTGGCCTGACAGGTAATTAAAAAATATGACCCCTTTCCCAACTACCTGACTGGTCTGATGACCAACATGGACCATTAGAGAATAAAAAAATTGTCTTCCTACCCCAGCTACCTGACGGATTTAATGCCCAGCCCAGCCTGTTAATGAAAAGAAATCTGTCCCTCTGTTCCCCAACTACGACAGATCTGGTGCTTTACAAAGTGCAGGAATTAGATTCTGCTAGTGCCCAGCTTATCAGGGATTAAAAAAAAATATGTCCCCCTTCCCCAACTACCCGATGGGTCTGGTATGTAACCCTGCCTGTCAGGAAATAAAAATATGCCCCATTCCCCCCAATGACCTGACACATCTAGTGCCCAATACCGCCCACCAAGGAATAAAAATAATCTGTCCCCTCCCCAAACTACCTGACAGGTCCTGGCCAACTTGGCTCATCAGGGAATAAAAAGCTGTCCCTCCGCTTAACAACCTGACAGGTCTAGTGCTCAACCTGACCTGTCAGGGATAAAAAAAAAAAAACTATTCCCTGATCCCAACAACTTGACAGGTCTGATGTTCAATCCAGCCCATCAGAATAAAACAAAAAAATCTGACCCCCCCCACCACCTAACAGGTCCGGTGCCTAACCCTGCTTGCCAGGGAATTAAAGAAAATGTGTCCCTCTCCTTCCAATTACCTGCTGGGTCCCATGCCCAGGCTAGCCTGTGTATTAAGCCAAATAGAGATAAGGAGGAGCAGTAGCAAAGCAGTGAGAGGAAGGTGTAATAGGGTAGTAGAACACTGCTCTCCCTATGCCTGTCGCTCCAGTCACAGTGAGGGTCTCAAACACTGCACGGGGAGGCATTGGGCTGCTGCCACACTGCTGCAGCTACTAGTCCATTCAGACATGTCCACCTCTGGCCTGCAGCACACCAGCATAGGAGACTGGACCAAGGGGAACCAATGTCACACACATCCAAGGCTGTAACCCCAAGTGCCAGTGATCCCACCTTCACTGCCCCACTCTACCTCTCTCACTGTTTCTTTGTCTTGATGCTCAGTCTCAGATCTGCACTCTTCCCAACACACACATAAGGATCGCACTGCCATGCAAAGCTGCAACCCAATTGCTGAGCAGCAGAACAGTCTGGTGCTCAACCTGGTCCATCAGGGAATTAAACAAAATCTGGCCCCTACCCCAACTACCTGTTGGGTCCAGTGCCCAACATCATAGGTGTAGTGCTTCCCGGATAGGGTAGTCTAAAAATTGGTTCACTGTTTAGGCCAATAGTTTTGAGCCTGAGAGCCCCCCAGGAAAACCTAAACTGTACCCCCAGGAAAACCTAAACTCTACACCCATGCCCAACATGATCTGTTAGAGAATAAAAATATCTGTCCCTCCTCCTCCACACAACTATCTGGTGACTCCCAGGCCAAACCTGGATTGTCAGGGAATAAAAACATTTTTCACCTCTCCTCAACAACCTGATGAATCCCAAGTGCAACTCGGCCTGTCAGAGAATAAAAACATTTGTCTCCCTTCCCCAAACTACCTGAAGGGTCTGATGCCCAACCTAACCCATCAGGGAATAAAAAAAATATCTGGCTCTATTCCCCAACTTCTTGACAGGTCCAGTGCCAAACCTGACCCAACAAAGAACAAAGAAAAATCTGGCTGTCTTTCCCCCAACTACCTGATGGGTCAGGTGTCCAACCCGGACCATCAGAGAATTGAAATTAATGGTGATAAGAGGAGGTCTGTAAGCGAGTTTGGTGCTTGGGAGATGAAACTAATTGCCTGGTGTTGGGTGGACTTGAACTACTGTGCACCGTGTAAGCATCATTACTTAAAAGCAGTGCTGCTGCATTAATACCCTCGCTGCGCACTGTATATAAAACATCTGTAAAACTGACATTTGTATGTGGTCCTCATATAACTATATTTAAAACAGTTATAATTATTGTAACAGTGAGAGTGGTGAGACAGTAAGGCCTGCTACAAAAATAAACAAAGATAACACGAAAAAAGTAAGAGCAGCCTTACTGGCACCAGTCAGATCTTATAGATAAATACATAGATGCTGTCGGCAGATAAGGACCGCTAGGCCCATCCAGTCTACCCGTTTAAGCTGCCTAACGAAGCGTCCAGTGACCCTATCTGGTCATTGGCTTAAGTTTTTTCTTCCTATCTCTATTATTCCTTTGTTTCTGTCCCATGCATGTTTGAAGCCCACCACTATACGGACTGCCACCACCTCCTGGGGCAAGCTATTCCATGCATTCACCACTCTTTCTGTAAAAAAGAACTTCCTGACATTCCCCCTTATGCAGCCACCCCTCAGTCTCATGTCGTGTCTTCTTGTCCTGGCACTACTATTAATCTGGAATATGTTGTCCCCTTCCACCTTATTAATGCCCTTGAGGTACTTGAATGTTTCTATCATGTCACCTCTCTTCCTCTTTTGTTCCAGCGTGAATAAATTGAGGTCTCTCACTCTCTCGTCAGGCTTGTGATGTAATCCCTTCACCATTTTGGTCACCGTCCTCTGCACTGTCTCTATTTTGTCAAGGTCCTTTCGAAGGTGTGGTCTCCAGAACTGTACACCATATTCAAGGTGAGGCCTCACCAGGGTCTTGTACAGTGGAACTATTACCTCCCTCCTTTGGCTTGTGATTCCCCTTCCAGTACACCCCAACATCCCACTGGCCTTTCCCACTGCCTTTGCCGTCTGCCTAGTCGCCTTCAAGTCATCTGTGATTATGACCCCCAAATCCCTCTCCTCCTTAATTACTGTCAGCAGTCCCCCCCCAACCTGTAACTCGCCCCAGGGTTCCTGCTCCCCACATGCATGATTTTGCACTTCTTTACATTAAACTTTAGCTGCCATGCCCCTGACCATCTCTCCAGCAGTTCCAGGTCTTTTCTCATCCTTTCCACCCCCTCCGTAGTATCCACCCTGTTGCAGATCTTGGTGTCATCTGCAAATAGGCAAACCTTTCCCTCCAGCTCATCTGTAATGTCACTGATGAAGACATTAAAGAGAACTGGCCCCAGAACTGACCCCTGAGGTACCTTACTGGTCACCTGCCTTTCATCCAGTTGGGTTCCATTCACCACTACCCTGTTTTCTGTCCCTTAACCAGTTTCCAATCCAGTTCACCACCTTGTGTCCCAACCCCAGGCTACCTAGCTTGTTGACCAGTCTCCTATGTGGAACATATCAAATGCTTTGCTGAAATCTGAGGTATGCAAGATCTACCTCCTCCTTGGTCTACTGACTTTGTCACCCAGTCAAAGAAATCTATCAGATTAGTTTGACAGGATTGTCCTACAGAGAACCCATGTTGCCTGGGATCCACCAGTCCATTGGCTTCCAGGTGTTCCACTATTCTTTCCATAAGGATTGCCTCCATTATCTTTCTGACTACAGAGGTTAGACTAACTGGCCTGTAGTTTCCCACTTCTTCTTTACTACCACTCTTGTGAAGAGGGACAATGTTTGCCCTTCTCCAGTCCTCTGGGACCACTCCAGTGTCTAAGGACTCACTGAACAGGGCTGCCAGAGGGGCTGCCAGTTCAGTCCTCAATTCCTTTAGGACCCTGGGATGTATGCCATCTGGACCCATGGCTTTTTCCTCCTTTAGCTTTGCTAGTTCTTCTAGGACCATCTCGTCTGTGAATGAACTGGTGTTTACCTCCTTATCCTTAGCTCCTTTGAAGTCCAGCTGCAGGCCCTTTCCATTCCCTTCCACAGTGAAGACTGAACAGAAATATTCATTCAGGAGTGCTGCTTTTTCCCCCTGTCTCCCTCCACTGTCTCCCCCTTGGCCCCTCTAAGCCTTACTACTCCCCCCTTTGCTTTCCTTCTCTCGCTAATGTACCTGAAGAATGTCTTTTCTTTTTTAACCAATTGAGCTATTCTCTCCTCCGTTTGTGCTTTAAGCGCCTCTTATGCCTTTCCGCCTCTCTCAGACACTTCTGGTACATTTCCTTGTCCTCATCCTTTGTGTCTCTTATACTTCCTGAAGACTAGCCTCTTGGCCCTTACTTTTCTGCCACCTTCCCCAGAACCAAAGTGGTTTCTTCTCCTTTTACTGTTGTCTATTGACCCTAACGCATTGTTTAGATTACCTCCGCTATAGCCTCCTTGATGTGTGCCATTTCTCCTCAACGTCCCCGCCTATTCCCCCTCTTTTCAAGGGTTTCTTTTAGCTGTAGTCCCATATACTGGTAAATCTGCCCTTCTAAAGTCTAAGACTCTTGCCTTCATATGGGTTGACTGGATCCCTGTGTCCACTTTGAACCACACCATATTGTGGTCGCTGGACTCTAACTGACCTTCCACCCTAAGATCTATTACCCTGTCCCCATTGGTCAGCACCAGATCCAGGATCGCCCGGTCCCTTGTTTATAGTGTATGGTGGAATGTCATTGTATATGGAGATCCATACACTGGAAAAAGTTGTTCTGCTGCAGTAGAGATGTTGCTACTAAAGCAGAAAGACTTTTCTTTCTGCTTTAGTAGCTACATCACAGTGCAGGAGTCCCCAACAGCACGGTTCATTGGTCAGTTGGCCATTTCAAGTGTCATGTGCGTGCAGTGGTTGGCAGGCAGATGGCAGAGAAGCACAGATGGTGGACGGCAGAAACTGACTGATCTAACAGCAAAAAGTAAGCGATTTTACATTTTGGGATCATACACTATACAGAACAATGAATGAGAGCCCAAATACACAACATCACTATTCTTATACCTCTTGCTTTCCATGACGACAGAGTGACCTCTTGAGCTTTGCTCTCAAGGTCCTCGTCATCATGGAGACCACTCAGTATAAGAATAGCATTGTTGTGTATGGACTGTCATACACTATCCTATATTATAGGAGTGAAGTAGTGCCCCTATAGTTAAAGTTGACTAGCCTGTTCAATGTTAAACCCCTAACTTTGCACATTAATATATTTGGCTCCATTTGACAAATGAGGTGAAATTTTGTATGTGTTATCTAGCAGGCAAAGTCTTGATCTGTGGAAATTTGTGTGACTGCAGCTTGTGCAGATTCTGAGATCTGTCGCTGTCATTGTTTGGAAAAATCTAACTTTTTTCCTATACTTAACATGGGTTTTTTTTGCTCCCCCTTACAGCCTACATGGAATAGAATGTTTTCCCCAAACTTGCAGGAGAACTGTATCATGTCCTAAGGTAGTGCCTTTGACAGGTCTGGTGAAAAAATATTAATGGATTCCAGAGTTATAAGGTATTAAAATTTAGTGGTTTCCAACCTGCGCATGTGCAGTAGGGTTTTTGAGATAATGTTCTGTGGCAAAAGTAAAAATTTAGATGCCGCAAAGGCGTCTTTGCTTTCGTGCCACTTGCTTGGCAGGGCACCAAACATTTTTTGTGCTGTGCCAACCATCTTGTTGATTTTTTTCCTTGAACTAACAAACATGAAAAATACATAAAAATGCTGGGATTTAAAAAAACAAACATCAGAACGTAGCTAAATAGGACCTGTTTAGCTAGATTCTGATGTTTGTTTTTTAATATAATGGCCACATATATGTTTTCTGGGCACCCAAAATCCCGGGTGCACAGCTTAGCAAGAGGAGCACTTCACCCACATTCTCTATATGAGAACAGCAGAAATTTCTTGACTTCTGCAGCTGCAGCTGAACTTGTGCTGCTGGAAGCAACGTGAGCTGCAAGCTACCATTTCCCTGGTGTCTAGTGGCACCCCCCCCACCCGCAATCACTGCTCCCAATTTCCTGGTGTCTAGTGGCACCCCACCCACTGATCACTGTCCCTGTTATTAAATATTATATTCCCTGGCATCTAGTGGCACCCCCACCGCTGATCACTGTTCCCAATTTCCCTGGTGTCTAGTGGCGCCCCCCACCTGCCGATCCCATTGCACCCAAAACCTGAAATAAAGAAAATGGTCCTTTGATTTTTTTTTTCAAACCTGTAAAAAAAGAAAACGGTCCCACTTCCAACCTCTAAAAAAAGAAAATGGTCCCTCACTGATCAGCCCCCCCACTCAGCACCCACTACCTCACAGACCCCAGTACACCCCACACAGCCTCACTAACCTGAACAAATCCCAGGTTCAAGACCCACTCTCCGATCGAAGACATGTCTTGCTGCTGGAACTGGCAACTGCAATATGAGAAACTAAGGTAAATGTGGTTCAATGTATTTCAGTAGGAGTTTCAACTTTTATGCATAACCTAGCCATTTTGTGACATTTTGACCCCAAATTTTCAACATGGCCTTTTGGGGACCCTACCTCATGAACAATATGACTGTCATTACGCAACTCCCACCCAAAACGTGATTTCGCAGTCAATTGGTGAATTCAGCTTTTAGGCAGGATTTGAAACATTGTCCTGTCCTTGTTCATGAGGTAGATTCATAAGAAGGCTGTGTTGAAAATCTGGGGACAAAATGTGAAAAAATGACAAAGTTATTCATTTATTACAATTTTGCTATGCACACTCATAACTTTTGAAATTTTAAATATTTTGACCCCAGATTTTCAACATAGCCTTCTTATTACCCCACCTCATGTATGTCATAGCTGTCATTTTCAAATCCTGGCCAAAATGTGTTTTGCATCTGTGGTGTAGAATAGCGTTGCAGTTGAGCAGGATTACATTTTGGTGGGGATTCAAAAGGTTTTTGTACTGGGTACATGAGATGGGATAATAAGATGGCTATGCTGACAATTTGGTCAGTGTTATCCTATAAATGGAAGCGCTGGGCCTGGAGGGCCCTGTGCTTCCACAGCTACATACATATACGCATCTGTGGAGGGATGGGAGCACAGGGTCCGGAGGGCCATGCACTCCCACAGACTAATAAGGATATGATTATAGTATGTCAAAAGGTAAGGAAATAAATTGAAAAAAACTGTGTTAATGCTCTAGTTAGGGTTATAGCCACAAAAGTAGGGAAATGTGGCATTAGGGGTTCCAATCCTAACACCCTACCCTCACTCTGCACACCAACAGGCGTCAGGAGTGTGCCTTGGGGTCATCAGCCCTAACACTCACCCCATTCTCCCATACTGTACCCATCTCAGCTTATTTACTTATGGAATGGAGGGTGTTGGGCTGACAACAAGGCACACCTCAATGCCTGTTGGTATGAGTAGGGTGGTGGGTGTTACTGTTGAAAACCCTAACACCACATTTTCCTACTTTTGTGGCTTTTAATCCTCACTAGAGCATTAACACATTTTTGCAATTTATATGTTGTATAACTGCAATGTTAATTGGTTTAAAACTGACCAGATTAAGGAATTTGTTTCCTTGACAGTAGAATGTGACTCTGTCAGGAATTGTTTACCACAGAATGTTGTAGGGTACAGTAAATGGAATATTCAGACAACTTAATTAATGCAGACACAGTAAAAAAGCCATAATTCATGAGACATCAGAACTGTGAATTACAGGATTTCTGATTTCACAGCTGTGACTCATTACAGAAAAAAATGAATGGACTTTCTGAGTTACAAAGGTTGACCATAAAACCTCCATTCTCAATGCCCGAATAGCTCTTGCCCCCTGTTGCCTCCTCTCTCTGCTCAAACCACCCTCACCCTTTAATATCGTCTCCCCACCTCTCCATTCCTCCTCTTTCCTCTATTACTTTGATTCTCCCTCTTTCCCCTGCTCCTGCCTTCTGCCACTAAATCTCCTCCTTCTCCCATCCTTATTCTAACTTTTCTCACTCTGTTACCTTTCTCTCTCTCTCTTATCTTCTCTCTCCAGTATGCTTTGTGTCTATCCTCTCTTCCTTACCTACACACATTCCCTTTTTGTCCTCCCCCATCTCCCCTTCCTCCTACCCCCTCTCCACCTTTCTCCTCCCTTTTGCTTTTTAACTTCTCTTTTTCCTGTACTGGCCTCCTCCTGTCCTTTGCTCTTAACCTTGCAGTCCTGTTGAGAACTTTCTCCAACTCCGTTACTCCTTTCCCCTCTCTTCTTCCCCTCTCCTGTCTCCATATCCATTGACATGCTGTAGACATAGCCCTCTCCTTCACCTCAAAATTCATAAAAATCAAAGCCGGCCTGGAAGCACAGCAATAGCACCACCACTTGCTATGCTGGTGACCCTGCATTCGGGAATGAACAAGGGCTGGTCAGGAGGAAGTATTGGAGCACCCTAAGCACTGGAAGTCTTTTCTCTACTAGGAAGGATGCTGCTCCTGCTGTGTGATTACCATCTAGTGGAGACCAGTTGGCAGCCCAATCAGGACCAGTGGAAGGGGGGAGGGGTCACTGGTGGATGCCTGTTGTGCATGTGTACAAATACACGCTTGTGCAACCGTGTCATTGCATGCTCGGGAGAAAACCAGGAGGTAAGGATGAAAACGCCGGCCATGTGAGTCAGCTGGTGGATAACCTGCAAGTCCATGAGAAGATCGGTGGTGGGGCTGGGGGGGGGTACCAACAGACAAGACGCAGGCTCTATAGAAAAAAAAAATCATAAAAATCTGGAACAAGCATCCCCCCCCCCCAGTACTGTAGGTCACATGTACGTGATTCCCACCTTCCTCGGTCAACTGCATACCTCATAGCCTCTTTGAATGCTCATGACTCTGCATGGTACCCACATAAGACCTCTGGCTCTCCAGATGGCTTGCCAAGGTGCAAACAACTCTACAGTGACAGTACCTCTGGGAAGTGAAGATACCCCAACATCTCTAAATTTGCTTACTTTCAAATGGATCTGTGTCTGAAAATTGCTGCACATCAGCACTGTCTTGCAGGAGAGAGGAGTTGTAAATGCAGGAGTTAAATCGGGCAGGCGTACATAGGAACTCAGTTTCACCACCTCTTAAACAATTGTATGAGAGTTCCTGCACCTCTGTTATCTTTCTCCATTGACTACTATAGAAGAGCTCCACCACCTTGAAATGACAGTTCCACCACCTAGAAATGAAGATGTGAGAGTTCTCCCTGCCTAATCATTTCCAATTTAACCACTGTGTAAATGTAACGTGTGAGAAGAGTTTCCCAGATCAACTGATGTTTACTAAACACAAATTTAGAAAACATCAAATGCACCCAGTTGGAAAGGTTTTAGGCAGAATACTCAACTCTTAAGCCATCAAAGGATAGACACCAAGAAGATTATTAAATGTACAGAGTGTGGGAAGAGTTTCAAATGCAGACCATGGGTCCAATTTTCAAAAGCCCTGAGAATGCCGCAAACCTCTGATGTGTCAAACATGACGCAGGGGGCTTGCGGCATTCTCTTGGCACTGGAATTTTCAGTCTTGTGCACCAAATGCCACAGGTTAGACCAGCCCCCCGGTCTAACTTGTGCCATTTGGGGGGCCTTTTTAAAGGGCTTGCATCAAATATTTGGCATAAGCTGCCGTAAAGTGTGGAAACTGTCGCAACTGTACTCATGTACTAAAATTGGGGCGAGTTGCATCAAAAGAGTTGGGCATAGTTGCACCAAACAACGGGGTTGACGCAAGGCTTGTTACAAGTGCTGTGTCATCCTTTGAAAATGGGGGCCCATATCTTAGCAGACATTCTAGATTCACTGCAGGAGTAATATCCTTTAAGCGTACTGACTATGGGAAGAATGTTAGTTGGTATCTACTCGTGGACTATCAGGGAACACACAGTTGAGAGACCTTTAACATGTACTCACTGTGGAGAAAAAATTAGGCAGGAGTGTGAACTTTTTTACCATCAGCTTGTATACACAGGAGAAAGACCTTTTAAATGTATGCTGTTGGGCAAGTTTTAAGTGAAAGGGTGAATTCTGAGACTGTGATATGTAGGATACACACAGAGGGAAATCCATTCAAATGTACAAAGGTACACATACTATAAAAACTGTCTTCCTAAGCATCAGCAGATTCATTCAGGTCCGAAATCAGTTAAGGGTACTGAGGTGCTGGCCCGTCGGCGCAGCAGTAGTGCTACCGCTTACGACGCCAGTGACCTGAGGTTAGGAATGAGCCTGTGTCATCAGAGGGCCAGCCGGGGAGGATGATGGAGTGTCCTGATGGATGCTCCCTCTTTGAGGAAGGTGGTTACCTGAACTCTGCTGCTCTGCCACCACGTGGATGACAACCGGTGGCGGTACAGCTGGAGTCAGCAGATCAAGGGAGGGGGGATGTTGCCACCCTGACACATGCTGTGCATCAGCACAAGGGCTCACACAAAGTCCAAAGGGCAGGGAGAAAAACAAAACTCCTGACCACACAAGATGCCACTCACTTCCCACTGCAAGTCCTGCACCTGTCAACTGGGCCCTGCTCCAGAACAGAAGCTAATCTTCTCCAGAGCAGTTGAGTCTGGCCTTTCCTCGGGGTGGGAGTGGGGTGGGATGAGGGGGGTCATCCAGGGAGGAACATGGAGTCAGGGTAAGTCCGGGGATGGTGGGTGATGGGACTAGGCAAAACAGTGGGGCTGATGGGGGCCTGTTGGTGCAAAAGGGCATAAAGCACTGTAAATTAAAAAATTAAAAAGTGTACTGAGTGTGCAAAAAATTTTAAATCTCACTAGACATCAGCGAATTTACATAGCAGTGAAGCCTTTTAAGTGTACAGATTGCAGAAAAACTTTTGGTCAGAATAGTAACCTCTTTGTCCATCATTTCACAGTTTAGTAAACCTTTATTGATAACACTTTTAAATAAATAAATCTATTGAGCTACTTCTCCACCAGTCTTAATAACCTTAAATCCCTCTCAATTCTGGAAGGTATTTCTCTTTGTATTTGATTTCCCTACTCAGGTTACCATCCTCTTCCTCAAGTTGGAGAACTCGCCATTCTCTGTTCTCCCTTCTATTGCCTCTACTTTTTTATGTTGGTATTTATTCTCCTGGCACCTTGACCCCCCCATCCATCTCCCCGGGTGACCTCACAACCCCGTCACCACCTACCTTCACCCTGGAACGTGTGTATCAGGTGGCACTATTGGACCCTAAAGTACCAGGGAACGTTAACCCGGCAGCTCCATTTTCCATTTGCACTCTCTTGATGGCCACTATTGTACTGACTGTATAGCCTGACTTGCACTACTGCTCTTTTGTTACCTTGTTACTGTAGTACAAATTGATATATTATTATCTTATACTCTTCCTCTCCCCCCCCCCCCAAGGATACATCTGAATTTGAGCCATTCACAGCTCAGTATGCCTTTTACTGGTAAAACATTTGGAAATAAATAAATACATTTTTTTTATGTTGCCCTTAACCCTCCCTCATTGACTGGTGCCTGGCAGGCCTCATAGACACAAACAGTGACCAGGAAACTCAGCACCAGACTTCCCAGCTGGAAGAATACCCAGCCCTCCCTGGGACATCCGGCCAGTTGCAGAGCCAGGTTTAGGGCCTGGGGCAGCACAACAGTCAACCAGGGGCACCAAGATGCCAGCAAGTGAGTGACAAATTGAAAATGTGATGTGATCTGCTTTGCTGCATAATCAATGTTTTTTTTATCTATAATGGGGAATAAGTTGAACAACCTTTTGGAAACTTGCAAAGATTGTATTTCACATATGCAACTAATGGGGCAGCCTAGCCTATCTGCAAGTGGACAAGTGTGTCATTCTACATGTGCACATGCACTCACCTCTCCCGTACCTGCCTGCTGTTCTGTTTTCACACACGACTGTGGGCAGTTTGCTCTGCTGCATGCATCTAGTAGCCAGATACAGCAGTGCACAGATTTACACACCTGAAATCATCTCTGAGTAGGGTGACCAGATTTCCTAAGTAGGAAACTGGGACATGCATGCATGCATGCAAAAAAAAAAAAAAGACTGGATATAAGATAGCAAAAATGTTGACATAAAGCCGACAGTATGGGGCTCCTAGAAGCTCTGAGGTTTTAGAAGCTCTCTGTTGCATTTTGGGGCTTATTGAGAAGAAATAAACACATGTTTTAGGTCTCAACCCATATGTGACTCCACGAGGAGAATTCTATTCCTCCTCAGGATTTATTTTTTAATTTTAGACCAGGGTCTGGATGAAAAAAGATATATATTTTTTTTTACTTACATCAATGACCACCCTCCTGCTCTCCTTCAGAGAGAGAGTCACATAGCTGATAGCCCTGGGGCCAGATTCACAAAACTTTGCCCCAGTGCAAACCCAGTTTGTGGCATGCAAACTGAGTTTTGTGGCATGCAAACTGAGTTTTATGCCATAGTGGTATTCATAAAGCCCAGTTTGCATCTGCAAATTGGGTTTGTGCCAGGGCAAAGACGTGAGGAGGGCCACAGTGCAAATGAGTGTGAGGGGACCTTCCTATTCCCGCAATCCCATTCACAAAGATCTTTCCCCACGCAAGGGCCTTTTGTGAAAGCTCTTGCATAGAGAAAATATAGCTGACTGAGACCTGGCAGTGTTCCGTGCAATCCTGGTAGTTTACAGAGGTACTATGGCCCTTCTCCCCATCCTCTGATGGTCCTCCAGTACATGAATTTAAAATTCCCTGGTAGTCTAGTGGTGCCTCCTCATCCTCTGATCACCATCCTGTACATGAAATTAATGTTTCCTGGTAGTTTGGTGGTGCCCTCCCGATCCCTGATCGCCAGTCCCATGAATGAAAACAAACACCCTGGTAGTCTAGTGTTTCTCCCGATCCCCAGTCCCATGAAAAAAAAAAACACACTGTGGTAGTCTAGTGTCCCTCCCCTCTCCCTGATCCCCAAAGCCAGTCCTGTGAATGAAAGAAAAACACCTTGGTAATCTAGTGGTGCCCTCCTTCCTCTCTGATCCCCAATCCCCAGGCCCATGACTGAAAAAAAAAACAACACACTGGTAGGCTAGTGGTGCCCTCCCCCCCCTCTGCAATCCCCGATCATCTGTTCCATGAATGAAAAAAAAGACACCCTGGTAGTCTAGTGTTCCTCCCTCCCGATCACGGTCTCCATTGGAAAATACAGAAATCCCTGGTAGTCCAGTGGTCCCTCCCCCTCCTGTGCTCTGATTGCCGTGCTGTAGTAGAAAAATATAATTGCTGGTAGTCTAGTGGTCCCTCCCAAGCCTAAACCTCGTCCCATGAAATATGCAAAACCATAACCCTGGTGGTCTGGTGGACCCCTACCCTGTCAGACAGTGTCCCCTACCCGCTCTCCCAACCGAACCCCAGCTGGTGACCAGCACAGCCCTCCACTCAACACAACAGCTGGCTGCCTACTGAGCTCTCAGTGGCGTACATTGTATACAGTATGGCTCATTGTCAATGACGGACAGTGCTGACACTCCCCACCGCCCACACCCACTCTCCTCCATATTTTGGATTTCTGTTTGGGTTCTTGCATTTGCATGGACTACTTTTACCTACCCACTGCCCTTGGTCCTTTGCTTGGTTTGTAATTTTACTTTGTTATGTTTTGTATTTTTATTTCTTATTTTGTTAACCAGGTATATACTCAGAGCCAACTTTCCATTTTCAAGAGTGACCCAGTGCCTTAGGCAATGAAAAATGTTAAAAATAACATGCAGTATGTAGGTACAAAACTTTCAGTGGGCAAATATAACCTTCCAGCTGAATTCTGTCTAAATACCAAGTTTTTCAAAGTTTTCCCTAAGGTGCTAGCTTTGTACCTTTGAGAGAACTTAGTTTATGCTTAGTTTATCCATCTACTTGATAGTATTATTGCATTGTTTCTCACTTTGCGCTCTTGAATTCTTGTACACTCTCAAAGTTGGCCATAGTCCACTGTGAGGCCAACTTTGAGCGTAATTTCTGTTTTGTGACAGCACCGTGGTTTTCCTGAGCTGCTTTGGATGTTGTGATTCTTGCATTTGTATTTTTGTCCCTTCCTTCCTTGTTCTGTATTCCCTACCCGGTTGTGGCTGGAAGCTAGCTCAGTGTGCCTTTCCCAGACAATAAGTAGAACGATGATATACCAGTTGTATCAAGTCATTGGAGGAGTATATACTTAAATCTCAAACAACACAAAGACTGGTAGACAAACTATTTATTAGACAATATTGAAAGTGCAAGTAGTGACTCTGTATTTCTGCTAATGCCTTAAGGAAAAGTCTTATCTGCAATATACAATTAATGAAACACCATACATTTTACTAGTGTTAAATATAACTTCAGCAAAATAGTCCTATACTGTGTTAAGTTGATATAAATATTACTATAACTACTGTTAGCAAATGTGCAAATCTTCCAGGTTATCTCTATATTGAGCCCCATGCTGTAGTCTTAGACCAGAAGCACTAGGGACCCCATGGGAGCTTTGAAACATGATCAACAAAACTAGTGTGGCCAGGGCTGCCAAGCTTAAGCTCTCTACCCTGAAGGAGGAGCTACCCAGGAAGAGTTAGCATTCTGAAACTAAGTCCACATCAGCCTCAGAATCATAAAAAAGAGAAGTGACCCCAAATATGCTCTTCCTTACAGTCGTTGCATGAGAAAGACCATGAGCAGCATTGTTTGAGGTGTTAGGGCAAGTACCACATGTCATCATCAAAGTGGGATAACTTGGTGTCACTCTCAGAAAATAACTGCATCAGGGTGCATTCCTCATCTTCCCAGCATCAGCGGGCCTCGTGCACACCAGCTTGTTTGCAATCAAGGTTAGCAGCAATGGTAGTTCCAACCTTGATTTCAGTGACAATGTCAACTGGGGCTACTTCCTTATTGGTAACTGCCTGTGACTCCAGGCTCTCTGAGCCTACCTCCACTGGAAGGTCAGCTAATGGAGGAGCAGTTTGGCAAGTGGATGATGCTAATGGAAAAGTAGAGGACAAAGAACAATCATTGCCTCCTTCTGCACAGCTTTCGGTGTCGGCAGCAACAATGCTACCAGTGTCAAGGTTAGTGCTATTGTGGCAGACACTAACCTCAAAGGTAGTCGTCACAGTTACACAGGCTTTCAGAAAACCTGTTCCTGTAGTTACTCCTCACTGGGATTTCACTATTCCTGCAGCAGATGAAAAGGATAAGAATATCCCAGAATATCAGGGAGAGGAATAAGAATGGACAAATCTTGAATCGGACAAATTCCCCACCCAGTCCTCATCTGAGAGTGGAAATTCCACCAAATACACAACAAGGTCTCTTCAGGAGGACACCTCCTGCCATAATCTTCTGTGCAATATGCATCAGGAGCTGAATTTCCAGCCTTCCTCGATAGATAACTGGAAGAAGATCTATGCACCTCAGCTTGCTAGATTCCCCAGCAGTGATTATACCACCTATCCACCTAGCATTAGAGGATGCCACGATTGTTGCTTGACAATGTTCAAGTGCCCAGTCAGCATTGCTGAGGAGGGCAGATAAGCTGTACCTGGCTGCTTGGGCCAATACTCACTATTGCACCCCACCACTCACAGACTCAATGGTGGTCATGGCAGTCAAGCAAGGAGGGATCATTCTTACCCCCTCTGCAAGGAAGCACTAAGGGTTTGGGAGTGGTCTCTTCAACACAGGGATATCATACAGGCAGTCTACCTGCCAGGGAGTCAGAATGTCCTCGCAGACAAGTTAAGCAGGTCTCTAGTCAATACTCACAAGTGGGCACTCAATAAGAGGGTAGCAAATTCAGTCTTAGGCTAGCAGAACACTCCAGAGTTAGACCTTTTGCATCCTTCACAATGTCAAACTGCCTGTCAATGGATTGTGTGGTCCAGGGCCTGGAGCCTTCTGGCAAGATGCTCTGTAGCTACACTGCAGGAACTGTTTCATACATGCCATTCCCCAATTGCTGCTCATCTGAAGTGTCCTCAATTTGATGGAAAAGGAAGGACAATGATTCTCAGCTTCTTACTGACTTTGACAGATCTGGTCCTCTGTTCTGCAGAATCTCTCTTAGGAACCTCACAGCCGCTTCCACAAGTTCACAACCTGATCTCGCAGTGTCAACACCATTTTCTGCCCTGGTCCTTCCAACCATCATATGCTTGCTTGCCTCCTGGACAGGTAGAGCTGAAATACTGTGGATTATCTGATAGTCTGATAAGTCCTCTTAGTAGCCAGGAAAAAGTTCACTCAAAAAGTCTATGGGTTCAAATGGAAAAAGTTTGCCATTTGGTGTGAAAAGACGGGTACTGACCCTTTTCATGTCCCCACTCACAAGTGCTTGACTACTTGTTGGATATGTCAGAAGGAGATATTATGTTTTCCTCTGTAAAGTCCCACCATAAGCTGTTTTTACAAGGACAAGGTGGTGTTCGAGAAGCACCCCAGTTTTCTTCCAATGGTCATGTAGGAGTTTCATATTAACCAGTCCTTTGGTATTGCCGGGTTTCTTCCCAGAGCCTAAGAATCTGAGGAAGGATTTCTCCATGCTTTAGATATGAGAAGGAGCCTTAGTTTCTACAGTGACAGGACTAAGGATTTTA
The DNA here is from genome assembly GCA_016271365.2 of Neoceratodus forsteri. Lineage (NCBI taxonomy): Eukaryota > Metazoa > Chordata > Ceratodontiformes > Ceratodontidae > Neoceratodus > Neoceratodus forsteri. Next base: position 145,521,394 of record CM057453.1, read on the forward strand.
GGATATCATCTCAGGTGTTCATCATGTATGACCCAAACGTTGCAGGTAAACTCATGTCTAAGCAGCGTCTAATGGAACAGATCATATGCTGCATCAGGCACTGTTATACCTGAGCAGGAAAACAGCTAGAGGCTTAATAAGAGATTATTCTTCACGGGTTAGTAGCCATCTCTGTAAACTGCTTTTAAGTGGCCCCATTGGCCAAGATTTGCAGGGCCACAACTTTGGGAAATGTGCATGCTTTCATCAAGAATTATGTAATAGATGTAACTGCCAGGAGATGAGCAGGATTTATGATGGTGGTTCTCCACGAACTGCTATGATTCTGAGCCCCTAAGTTTGTGCCTGCACCTCTGGATAGGGGTGTGAGTCTTACTGCTGTACATTCAACTACAAGTGGGTCGCTACAGATAACCACCTGGCAGATCCAGTAGGAGAGTTATTTAATGGTAACTCATGTTCTACCGGAGAATCTCATCTACAGAGCAACAATTGACCCACCCACCGGAAACAATTAACTGATAGCTGTGGTACTCTTTGTTTCTCCCAAAAGCTGGGTTAGGTTTGTAGAAGATGTGGACTTGGGAGTGCAGTGTTTATATCAGGATGCATTTAGAAATGAGCTGGCTACAGCTCAGCATGCCTCTTCTGGTGAAAATGTTACATAAATTGCTGTGTGAGAATGATTATTACCAGGGCTATCATATGCCCCTTGTTAAGTTGTTGCTCTGTTGAGCTGTTTTTTGTATACTATTTTTTTCCTTTTTTTTTTTGCTTCTTTGTATCCTAGAGGGTAGCTGCCATGTGTTCTGCATTGGGTACACAGATCCTAAGGGGTGGGCTCAAGCCACAAGAGTTACTGTAGGAAGCGCTGAGCCTGCATGCAGCTTTGACGTCACAGCCCAGCTCAAAGTTCTGAAGCCCCTGTAGGATCATAGTACCTCTAGATAAGACCACAGAGAGTGGATCAATGGGGGAAGTACTCCGAAGATAAAAAGTTACTGGTAAGTTAGTTTTCTGCTTTTTGATTATGGAGGACTTCACAGCCCAGCTCAAAGTTCTGAAGCCCCTGTAGGGTCAATAGTGCCTCTAGCTAAGACCACAGAGAGTGGATCTATGGAGGAAGTACTCTGGAAGATAAAAAGTAACTGGTAAGTAAGTTTTCTCTGCTTTCTGATTATGGAGGTATTCAACTATATTGACATTTTACAAATAAACTTTTAAAAATATTCTATATAGTTTGGTATGCTTTTGGCAAGTACGTTTGCTGAACACTTCATCTAAACTAAGCCCATACTAAAAATAACAGTCACCCTGTCCATAAAAAGGGACATTACCTATGAATACTTCAACTACTAGTATACTTTCACTGAACAAGTTGCTGTTTTTTTCCAGAACCAATTGATGGCGTAATCACATTGTACTCTGCTTGGACCAACACAAAGCTGTTTTCCCTTATTTTACGGGCATGCATCAGCTCTCCACTCTCCCTCACTGTGATGATGTTATTGTTAGGCTGACTAAATGACACTTCAGTTCGCTTGTGGCAGTAACGGACATGGAGATAGCGCAATCCTGTAGCCAAAGCCATCCCAAGAGCTGCTGAACAGCCCAGCAAAATACCCAGCTGAGAAGCACCAAGTCCTGGCCCCCTGCCAGAACTGTCCTGTCCTTTTACCTTAATGCCAGACTCACGCACAGGCTGGGTTGCCCATGGGGATGCATTTCTGTAGACACTACAGTTTTTCTTTAGAGTCAGAGTTTTCAGCCTGATGCAGAAGTTTGCAGAAGCTAGCTCTGAACCAGCATGCTTCGATGGAAGCTCCTTTGAAGTTGAGCGAAGAGTGTGAGGGAGAACTAAGGCATCTTCTCTGTCCAAATACTGTTCTGTGCCTTCTTCCACAGGAACGTGGCTAGCTTCCAAAAGCTTAGAAGAAGCTGACAATGCAGTAGATGATAGTTTTATAATATCCAGACTGGAACTTGGAGTAATCTCCTGGAAAATTAAAAAAAAAATGCATTAGAGCTTTGTGTGTGGTGGTAGTGGGGAGTAGTAGGCAGCTTGGGGAATGAAACTTTGGGTTAGTGTGGAAATCGGAATTTGGAAAGTGATTGAAGGAGGAAGCTCTGAGTGTTTTTACATAGAAACATAGAAAGTGTTGGCAGAAAAGGAGCGGTAGGCCCATCTAGTCTGACCTATTTTCCCAGCCTAACACTACACCTTTGACCCTACTTGGTCACAGGTGCCCATCCCTCCTTCCCTCGCTCCTCCCATCCATCTACTTATTATACCCATGTGCCTATCCCATGCATGTTTGAAGCTCCCTACAACCTCTTCTGGCAGGCTGTTCCAGGTGTCTACCACCCATTCTGTGAAGAAGTATTTCCTAACATCACTGTGAAACGTCCACCCCTCAGTCTTCACAGCATGCTCCTGTATTCTAGTGCTCCTCTTCCTTTGAAAGAGGATCCCCTTCTGCACTTTGTTCACCCTCATGAGGTACTTATAGTTCTCAATCATGTCCCTGCTTGGTGTCCTCTCTTCTTGGGAGTACATGTTGAGCTCCCACAATTCCTCCTTGTGTGGCTTCTCATGCAACCTATGCACCATTTTTGTAGGCCTTCTCCGGACCTTCTCCACCCTTTTGATGTCCTTGCAGAGGTGCAGCCTCAGAACTGGACTCCATGACTCCAGGTGGGGTCTCACAAGTGAGCAATACAGAGGCAACACCTCCTCCCTTCTCCTGCTAGACATCCCCCTCCCTATGCACACCAGCATCTAGCTCATCTTACCTACTGCCCTGTTGCACTGCCTTGCCACCTTAAGATCATCAGGTATGATCACTCCTAGGTCCCTCTCTTGCTTGGTAACTGTAAGTACCTCCCCCACCCCATATTATACACAGCCCCTGGTTACTCTGCCCCAGGTATGTGACTTTGCACTTTTTGGCACTGAAACCCAGCTGCAATTTCCTAGACCACTCCTCTAGTTTCCCCAGATCTCTTTGCATTCTCACAACCCCCTCTTGGGTGTCCATCCTCTTGCATATTTTTGTGTCATCTGCAAAGTGACACACATTTACCCCTCCAGTTCCTAAGTAGAGTCACTTATGAAGATATTGACAAATACAGGGCCTAGTACCAGTCCCTGTGGTACTCCACTGGTCACTCTCCCAGGGCCCAGTACCAGTCCCTGTGGTACTCCACTGGTCACTCTCCCAGGGCCCAGTACCAGTCCCTGTGGTACTCCATTGGTTACTCTCCCATCCTCCGAGAGACTGACATTTACCACCACCCTCTACCTCTTATCTCTAACCTTCTCCCTTCCCCCCAGGCTGCTAAATTTCTTTATCAGCTTCCTGTGTGGTACAGCAACAAAGGCCTTGCTGAAGTCCAGATAGGCCACATCCACTGCCCTCCACTGCTCCACCTCCCTAGTTACCCAGTCAAAGAAATCTGTGAATTTGTGTGACATGACCTCCCCCCGTGAAGCCATGCTGCTGGTGGTAGGCATGTGTGAAAAAAAACTTTCGTAGGTGGAATTCAAGTGAAAGTTCAGGAAATCCATTTCCAAACTTTTGTGGAAATTCTGTCTGTGATTGCTGCCCGGCCCATTTACCAAAAATAAGCCCTGGTGGCTAGTAGTCCCTTCCCACCACCCACATGTAAACATATCCCTGGTAGCTAGCAGTCCCTCTCCCACTGGATCCACCCACTGACAAAAAATTCCCTGGTTTTCAATGGGATCCCTCCCCATCCCCTGCCGACAGTGCCCACAGCCGACAAATGCCCTGGTGGCTAGTGGTCTCTCCTCCACCTGTTCACCCCCGAAGTGTACAGTAACACCCTCCATCTCTATCTCCGTCTGTACTGTTTAAAAAAATCCTGGCAGTCTAGTGGTTTCCAATCAACCCTCCCCATTCCTGATCCCAATCCTTGAATACATTTTATTCCCTGGTGGTCTAATGCCCCTCACCCCAGCAGGTGTCTCACCCTCTGCTCCACCCCATTGTAAACTCCAGTGGGCGGACTGGCACAGCCCTCCTCTCGCCACCATGGCCGGCCCGCCCACTGAGCTGTCAATGAATGAGCGTGTTCCTGTGGAATGCGCTCATTCATTGACAGCTCAGTGGATGGGCTGGCTGTGGAGGAGGGAGGAGGGATGTGCCAGTCTGCCCACTGGGGTTTACGATGGTGCCACTCTTGTACAGAAGGATCACATCTGCCCCCTCCATTCCTCTAGAACCATCCCTGTCTCCAGTGAGGTGCTAAATAGTGTTGCCAGAGGGGCAGCTAGCACCCTGCTCAGTTCTTTAAGTAATCTTGGGTGTATCCTGTCTGTCCCCATTGCTTTGTTTTCCTGTAGGGCTTCCAACCCATTGCAGACTCTCTCTTCTGTAAATGGACTTATGCCCACCTGCCTCCTTCTCTCTCCCCGGGTGCCTGTTAATGCATTTCAGCCTGTTCCCCTTTCCATTGTGAATTCCAAGCAGAAGTATTCATTTAAAATGTTAGCTTTCCTTGGTCTTTCTCTGCACAGATCCCTCTCCTGGTCCTCTGGTCTTCACTATACCACTCCTGGTCTTCCTCTTTTCACTCACGGCTCTGAAAGTCTTATACCCATTCTTGACCTCCTGGGCAATCCTTTCCTCAGTTTGAGTGTTTGCCATCCTTACCCTCCTTCCTGTCTCCCTTTGTTTCTCTACATATACCTCCCTACCCGCCTCCATTTGGATCTCTTTAAATTTTCTGTAAGCTGTTTTTTTCTCCCTTACTACAGTATCTCAGCCACCTCCTTTGAGAGCCACAGTGGCCTCTTTCTCCTCTTACCCTTGCTTATTACCTTTAAACATCTTGCCATTACCTTAGTTATTCCCTTTTTTATTCTATTCCATTGTGCCGCCTCCCTCCCCGGCTATCCCCCCATCAAGGTATTTCCTAAGGCAGGCCCCCATTGGTTTAAACTCTGCTGTCCTGAAGCCCATGACCATTGTACTAATGTGTTTTTTCCCCTGCCCAATCTGTATGCCAAACCACACTGTATGACGATCACTTGAACCCAGGGGGCTACCCACTGTGACGTCTGCAATGCTGTCCCTGTTCATAGGTACCAGATCCAGCACTGCCTCATCTCTAATGGGATCTGTAACCAACTGCCTGAGAAATGACCATTGCAGGGAGTCTAGGATGACCCTTCTCCTAGTCATAACTGGCACCAGGATGTTCCAGTTCATATCCAGCAGATTAAAGTCACCATGATTACTACTTCCCCTTTGCTTGCTATTTTGCCTATGGCCTCCTCTGAAACTCTGTCAGTTCCTCCCTGGGTTGGTGACCTGTACACCACCCACATATCAAGGTCCTGGACCCTGATTCTAAGCCAACCCCAAAGAATTTCCAGCTCCTCCATTTCTCTGATGTCTCCTTGTATTTCCATGGTATTTATACCTTCTCTTACATATAAAACAATCCCCCCTTCCTCCCTGCTCTATCCTTTTTTTTTTTATATATTTTATGTTTATTCATTTATAGATGAATACACATATACAATGCATGATTCCAGGTACAGGATACATAACTGAAAACTGTTATGGTAAATAATACAGATCCCATCACTCATTGTCTTAACACATTGGGTGTATATGAATGTTATTATGCATACATTCTTTGTACTCACTGTCTTTCTCTATGCAGCTTTTGGGGAAAACCAGCCTGTGTGCTTACATTACTGTTACCCTTACTGCTTCTGCTTGCGGTTCCGTAACCGTTTCACTTACTGTTCCCATCTACGGCACCATGTGTGTTAAATGGGGTGGGAAACCAGATGATCAGATGGATAGGCAATTGGCTCCAGGACGGACCCAGAGGGTTCGTAGTTGGTGGGATAGTCTCATCCCCAAGGAGGGTCATTAGTGGGGTCACACGGGGATCAGTCCTGGGCCCCTTCTGTTCAACGCCTACGTATCTGACATAAGGACAGGAATCAGGAGGAGATGAGTCCTTGCAGATGACTCCAAAACTGGGGGCGGTGGTGGATGGGGAGGAGGGAGGTTGGTTCTGCAGGGGACCCGAGGCTCTGGAAAGATGGTCTAGAAAGTGGAAGCTGAGGTTCAATGCAGGAAATGCAAGGTACTCCACCTGGGGCAGAAACCCAGGCCAAGTGTACACCCTGGGGAATACTACAAGTCCTCAATGGCTGAGAGGGACCTGGGGTGGTGGTGGATGTCAAGATGAACAACTCTGAGACTTGTAGGAGGGCAGCAGCCAAGGCCAACAGGATGCTGGGATGCATCACTAGGGGATCACCTCCAGAAGGAGGAAGTGATACTCCTTCTGTATAACTGCTTGGTGAGGCCGCACCTGGAGTACTGCGTGCAGTTTTGGAGGCCACACTTAAAGAGGGACATTAACCTCCTGGAGAGGGTCCAGAGGAGGGCAACCAAAATGATTTGGGGCTTGGGGGACAGGACCTAAGAAGAGAGGCTCAAAGAGCTAAATATGTACACATTGGAAGAGAGAAGGGACTGGGGGGACATGATAGAGGTCTTCAGGTACATGAAGAGGGTAAATAGGGAGGAACAGTCAGGGTGCTTCAAGGAAGGAGGAAGGGGCCACTAGAGGCATGGGTGGAAGCTGGAGGAGGGAGAAAGGAGGAGGTGCTACTTCACTGAGAGGGTGGTGGAGCCATGGAATGCACTACCTAGGGGCTGGTGGATGCAGAGACAGTGGAGGGGTTCAAGAGGGGTGGGACAGGTACAGGGAAGGTTCTGGAAGCAAAATCCAATGCAGCAAGAATATCCGGAACTGGGAAGGAGAAGCCAGAGAAGGCGAGGGCAGCAAGGTCAGCACCCAGGGTGGGGCTGACCAAACGAGCAGACTCTCAAAGACCATAAGGCCTATTCTGCTGGCATTTTAGTATGTTAGTATGTTAGTATGTCTCAGTAAATGTCCAAAATATGAATCTGCAAAATAGTCTTTGCAGCAAGACCAAGGACGTACCAAATGGTAATGTTTATTAGAAACGTCCAAAATAATCAATTCTATATAGAAGAGCCAGTATCAGACATAGCCTGGAGTCCATGGAAAAAAACATAAGTCAGAATTAATACTTCTCATTAATGTATAGAAACTACCTAAAACAGCTCCTATATAACCCATACAGGAGATAAACAGAGTATATTTCTATCCAGGAATAAACTGAATTAAAACAGTAACAGCTAATGTAAGGCAAATAGAATTTTGAAATATCGAAATGAAAACATGCTGCAGCACAGAACAGAACACCATGCAGGAGACTAACTGGTAGAGTGGAGAACAACGGTGGCTGGACGCTAGTGGATATAAACCAGGTTACACTGCATTATACATTTTAAACAACTCAAAGTAAAAGTCTTTTCCAGGGCATAATGAAAACAATTCATAGTGCTGGAGAAGTAAAAATGTTAATCTGTACTGGGCTAAGTTTCAGGTCTTGAAGTGTCTTCCCCGGTTCCTCTTCACGGTGCTGCGTAGCAAAATATGCATGGATGGTGTCCAGTTTGCAACCAGCATCTGTTGGATCATTGTACAGGAAAATATTGCCAGCATGTACAATCTTGAGGCGAGCTGGGAGTTGGAGGGCATGATTGATACCCAGCTTTCGAAGACCGGCATGCATGGCATCAAAGCCCTGGCGCCTCATGTGGGTGGCATAGCTGAGATCCAAGAAACAGTGAATAGTAGTCCCATCAGATGAAGTTAATGGTCCTGCATTTTTTGCCTTTTGGAGCAGAAAATCGTGGACATAGGCCCTGGAGGTAGAGACCAGGAAAGTTCATGGGAGGTCCGGGTTACTGGGCTTGCATCAGGGGGTAATTCTGTAAGCTCGATAGAGAAGAGAGTCCAACAGCATTTGAAATAGGTCAGATAATAAGCTTTGCTTATAAGGGAGGGGCTCAGTTCCCTCTAGACAATCTGGAATCCCCCAAAAAATGAAGATTTGATACCCCATTCTCCAAATACTCCAATCAGGTTCAAAGTAACTTATTGTCCTTTAGGACTCCGTTGACTACCATAGCTGATTTAACTACTATGTCTGTAAGAGCAGTATGGTTCATGTCTAATGCAGTGACCTTGGTCTCCACATGAGTCAGCTGACTATTAAAGGTTTCTACGTTTTTATCAAGCTGCTGCACTGCTTCCAAAATAGCGTGGACTGTGGCCTCCAGATCCCGGGGTGTTCATCCGATGGCACCCCACCCTTTGCTCCAAATGATGAGGGTGCAGGTCCTTTGCCCTTCCCTGAATCTTTCTGAGGATCATGCTTGGGTCTCTCCATGATGGAAAACTCTGCAAAGTTCACCGGAATCAGCCAGATGGTCACTACCACCACGCAAAAGGAGGAAGTAGCTTCAATCATTTAAAAAAGTAGAGCTTTAATCAGTTTAAAAATGTACAAGCTGGGAGCTGCAAAAGGGGTGTCCACTCTCATACTAGCCATACCCCCCTGCTTTATCCTTATGAAACATGTTGTAACCTGGTATGGTCATCTCCCAGCTGTGGTTATCGGTACACCATGATTCTGTTATGGCCACCAGATCAAGGTCCGCCTCTGCAATGCTAGCCTCAAGGTCAGGAATTTTGTTTCCTAGGCTCATTGCATTGGCACACGTGGCTCTCCAGTCCTTTCTTCCCTTCCTGCCCCTCCTTTGTCCTCCCATCGCAAGTCCATCCTTCACCATTCCCTTTTCACTGGTACTGTCCTTTTTCAAACCCCAGGAAATCGTACTGTATTCTGACAAATGCAGTATGGTCTCATCATAGGTCTGCCCCAGAGCCAAAATGGTTAATAGAACCTATGCAAATAGTGGAATGCTAGGCTCGAGCTCGCTTTTCAAACCACTGTCCCTGGTTGCACTTCCTGCAACCATCAGATTCTTTACTCTGCTTGTAAGACGCCTCCGAGAGCTCTCCTTCACTTTTGGAATAACTTATTTTACCTCAGTTTATCGAGTCCATTTTATTATTTATATTTTTGAAGCACTGTCCTTGGTTCAAACATAGACTTAGTCTAGATTAGAATGAATTTTGGTAAGTTTTCTCGGTTCCTTATCAGTTCTTTTAACCGGAAATGAACCGGTAGTTTTTCACCTTATAAGTTTCTGAGGTTTATATCAGCTCTTCCGACTATCTGCTAAGGTGGTCTATATTTATTTACAAAATTTTCTAAAAATTTTAATGGGTTGATTCTTGGTTCATCGGTTATAACCAACCGATAAATGTCACAGACCAAGAAATGAACAGGCCCCACAGGTTTCCAGCATTGTACAGAATGTGGGAAACCATTCACTAAAGCAAATCCTCATTTAGTTTGTGTTTTTTGTTTGGGGTTTAATCACCTCAAAGAGGACTGTGAAATTTGTAAAAACTTCCCTCAGTTGATGCTTGGGAGGCAACTTAAACAACTGCAGGAGAAAATGTCTGAGAATGCTGCTGACCCAGCTACAGACAAACCGGCTACCAGCCAAAATGAACTGGAGGAACAGCCCTCTGACAAGAGCGACAGTTCCTCAACTAAGAAACATCCTGCTGACACTGCTGCTAACCTGGCAACTGCAGGAAAGAGAAAAAAGAAAGAAAAGCATACAGCGGTCGAACTGCAACTGAAGAAAGCACCGGTTCCAACCACTGAAGAGATAGCGAACACTATCAGAATTATTCAGGTGCTCCAACTGAGTACCCCACTTCCAGTTGAGAAGCGGCTGCGCTTACCTCCCTCTGGTTCTACTTCAGTTCTCGATTCCTTTGAACACAAAGAGGAGCCTTTTGGAGAGGATGAAGACGAGGATGATGATGAGGATGAGGATTACGGGGAACCGATTGAACCAGATATTTCTCCAGATCCTCACCGTCCTGACTCCCCTGACAAAGGGAATGAGGACTGTACCTCCCATTTTGCTTTTATTAAGCAAGTAGCTCAATCTCTGCACCTCCCTACTCAAGAGTCAACTGATGAGGAGGAGGAACAGGACTACATGGAAATGATGGATGTCCCAGTCTCTAAAAGACTGTTACCACCCATACATAAATCCTTGAAAAAGCAGGTTAGCAAGGTCCAGCAGACCCGCACTTCTGTGCCACCAGTTGACAGAAAGATGGACAAAAGTACTGGGTGGCTAGAGATGGAGCAGAATTCCTTTTGGACACCCAAGACACGAGGGAGTGGTGCAGGCTGCAGTCTGTGATAAGACAGGCATACCCTTGGCATCACACCCTCCAGACAAGGATTCCAGGAAGATGGATTCCATTGGCAAAGGTGTACTTGAGATCTCCTCTGATTATCAGGCAGGCATCATATATGGCCTATGTTGACAGATATCAGAGAACTCTTTGGAATACTGTGATGAAAATCACAAACTCTGTCTCAGCTCCTATGGTAGCTGATTTGGAGAAGGCTGCAAAATGGAGTATAGAGGCTTTGAAGGCCCAATTTAGGATGGCAGTGGACAACAGTGACACTGCAGTCAGGCAAATGGCATCTTCTGTGTCACTCAGAAGGTTTGCCTGGCTCAGGACTACTAACCTGACCCAAGACACCCAGCCCAGGGCGCTACATTTTCCATGTGAGCCTACTTGTCTGTTTGGGGAACAGTCAGAGGCTTACATAAAGCAGATGGATGAATACAAGACAGCATATAAGAGTGCTGTAAGAAAAGGCATCTACCCCCAAAAAACAACAAACCAGGGGAGGTAGGGGCAGGGGACACTATAGGTCATTCTTTCAGCCTTGGGCTATCCCCAATACCAACAGTAGAGAGGTTTCTTCAGAGGCAGGGGCAGGAGAGTTGGCAACCGAACTAACCCCAGCACTCAGACAGCATCCCAACCCAAGCAGATGCCCTGAGGTGTCTGCCTGGGTCACCTTCCCAACCCCAGTAGGGGGCAGGCTGGCCAACTACCTCCAGAAATGGCAGACCATCACTACAGACAAGTGGGTCCTAGAAGTAGTGGGCCAAGATCTGGCTGTCAGCTTCAAACTCAGACTAAAGCTGAGGGCAAGAGTCTTCAGACCCTCCTCCCCATCAGAAGCAATGTTACTGGAAGGGGAAGTATTGAATCTCCTATCCCAAGGGGCAACAGAACCAGTTCTTCTGGCAAATTCTATTCAATGTACTTCCTCACAATAAAGAAAACAGGGGAGTGGCGACCTATACTGGATTCAGGCAACCTGAAAAGGCATCTGGTAAAGCCAAAGTTCAAGATGATGACCCTGACAACAATCCTTCCAACCTTAAGATGAGGGGATTGGTTGGACATAAAGGATACATATTTCTACAACCCCATCAGGCAGTCTCACAGAAAATTCTCAGATTTAAACTGTCATCAGGCTATTACCAGTTCAAGTCAATGCCTTTCGGACTTAATTCTGCTCCAACGGTGTTCAAAATGCTTGGCTGTGGTTGTGGCACACCTGAGGAGACAAGGAGTGGCAGTCTTCCCTTACCTGGATGACTGGCTAGTCATAGACAATCCTCTCAACAAGTAAGGGAATCCCTGGCACTTACACAGGAGCTATTACAGTCATGAGGGTTCCTAGTCAACCTGAAAAAGTCAGTGTTACACGAGTATAGCTCCTGGAATTCATAGGAGCCAGCTGGATTCGATGAGAGGAAAGGCTTTCCTGTCTTGACAAGGGCAGAACAGTCTGGTACAGTTAGCAAGCACCTTCAAGCTTCAAAGCCTAAGGCCAGCAAGGCACTTCCTGCAGTTGCTGGGCCATATGGCAGCTTCAACAGCAACAGTGTCAGGGCAAGGTTTCAAATGAGAGATACCCAGTATCATCTCAAACTACACTGGCGCCAGAAAAGAGATTCACTATCAAAGCTGGTGCCAGTTACACAAACACTCCTACAAGCGCTTCAGTGGTGGCTGGACATGGACAACCTCAGGCAAGGGGTGCCATTCCAGCAGGAAAACCCTTCCTTAGTGCTAATCACAGATGCTTCCCTACTGGAGTGTGGAGCACACTTGGAGGAGCACACTGCTCACAGCACATGGCTCAAACAAGAGTCATTGCTGCACATCAAACTGCTGGAGCTCAGAGTAGTCTTCCTGGGTCTCCAGGCATTCTTCAACGTGCTACAGGGCAAAGTGGTGCAGGTCAGGACAGACAACACAACCGCAATGTACTGCATCAACAAACAGGGTGGCACAAGGTTAACTCTGTGCAAGGCCCTAAAAATTTGGAGCCTGGCTTACCCCCTAGGGATTTCCCTGTCAGCAGTACACTTGCCAGGAAAGCACAATGTACTGGCAGATGCTCTGAGCAGGATCTATCCGAACCACCATGAGTGGTCCCTGAACAAGCAGGTGTTACAGATGGTATTCAAAAGGTGGGGCACTCCAGAGATAGACCTCTTCGTAGCACTAGACAACCATGAGCTTCCTCAGTTCTACTTCAGACCTTCAGTGAGGGTCTCAATCCAACTGGACGCACTGATCCTGAACTGAACAAGGAAATTTCTATATGCCTTCCCTCCATTGTTGCTGAGGGTCCTGAACAAGCTCAGATCCCAGCCGCTACACTGATTCTCATTACTCTGGACTGGGCCAGATAGCCATGGTACTCCCTGGTTCTGGCACTATCAATCGCCAAACCAGTCAGCCTTCCCAGGAAGCACAACTTGCTGACTTCTTCCCAGGGCAGGATCCTATACCCCAACCTTTGGTCTCTCAGGCTCAAGGCCTGGCTCTTGAGGACCTAGAGTATGCTAATCTGCACCTTTTCAAGGGGTCATGGAGGTCCATAGGGTTTCTAGATAGCCTTCCACTAGAAAGACCTACATGCTTAAGTGGAAAGATTTTCTATTTGGTGCCAGAGCAAAAGTCTGGACCATACTCAGGTGGCTCTGCCAGTTGTCTTGGATTACCTAACCCACCTCCATTTCCTGGGTCTGAGACCATCCACTTTGAAGGTGCATCTGGCAGCTGTCTCTGCTTACCTGTCAGCAGGCAGGCATCATCTCTGGCCTCAAACCCAGTGTTCAGGAAGTTCTTTAAGGGCTGTTACACCTGCACCCCCCACGCGGACCCCACCATTGTGGGACCCGAACTTATGTATTGTACAGCTCATGCAGCCACCCTTTAAGCCCATGTCATCAGTTGATCTCAAGTATGTGACTTAGAAAACTGCGTTTTAGTTGCAGTAAGTTAGCCAGGAGGATTAGTGAACTCCAGGCTTTGTCCATGGAGACTGACTATATTGCATTCCACAGGAACAAGGTGGTCCTCAGGACCAATATCACGTTCTCCCCAAGTGGTATCTGATTTCACATTAATCAGTCCATTACACTGCCAGTCTTTTCACTGACCACTCCTCTTCAAGGGAATGTAGACTGCATAGCCTGGATGTAAATAAAGTTATCAGCTACTACCTGGAGCATACAAAAGGACATAGAGGGGATAGTACTCAACTCTTCTTGACCTACGGGGAAGTAGGAAAAGGTAGACCAGCCATGAAAAGGTCCAGAGCTAGGTGGATCATGGCATGCATCCAATTCTGTTATGGAAAGGTGGGTAAGCTGCCCCCACAGGGATCAGGGCCCACTCCACCAAAGGAACAGCTATATCAATAGCAGCTTCAAGGACTATCCCTTTGCTGGAAATCTGCAAAGCAGATACCTGGAAAACAGTTCACACATTTACCAAACATTACTGCCTGGATACCCAGGCTAGGAGTGATGCCAGGTTTGGCACAGTAGTCCTGCAGAGCCTGTTTCCTAAATAGGTCCTCTGCCCACCTCCAAAGGCATTGCTTGGGCAGTCTGCATTTGTCAGAATACAGTAAGATGTCCTAGGGTTTGAAGAAAACATTACTTACCATAGTAATCTTGTTTCTTCCAAGCGAATCTTACTGTATTCTGAGCTCCCACCCTTCCTCCTCTACTAGGACCTACAGGGCACTGCATGCTGGCTGTACAATTGATGTTAAAAACCTGTGGGTACCTATTTGTCTCTTGGACAGATGTTGACTTGAGTCTTGGAAAATGCCCTCTGTTGTTTAAGAAGGGTTTGCCCCTCAAAAAAGGGGGATTTTATTTATCAGAATAGGTTAGTTATATAGTTTGTTTAGCTTCTGCATGCTGACGGTTGAAAGAAGTGCAATCAGGGACAGTGGTTTGAAAACCATGCTTGAGCCTAGCATTCCACTATTTGCATAGGTTCTATTAACCATTTCGGCTCTGGGGCAGTCCTATGGTAAGGCCATACTGCATTTGTCAGAATACAGTAAGATTCCCTTGGAAGAAACAAGATTACTATGGTAAGTAATGTTTTCTTCTTCCCTTTGCCAACCATCCCTAGTATATCCCAGCCTCAGTTGCACCTCTTGATCATCCTGTCCCTTCTCCCTCTTGCCCCTACTCCCTACTACATCTGGGGAATTTATTTTCCTTGGACTTTTCTTCACTACTGTTCCATTTTTTTGGTGAGGGGCAGCATACACTGTTTCCTCTTTTATCTTTTTTTTGTTATAGGGAAAGATGAATGTTTGCTGAAGAAAGCAAGAAAGAAATGAATATATCTAAGTAAAGTAGGAAACTCCCAACCACTAAGGACATTAAAACCCATCAAGCTAACTTCTCAGTTAGAAGTTGGGCCTGTTGCCTGGCAGCAGATGGAGGACTTTCTACAGTGCTCCTCAGATACCATTTACTTGATTACAGGATGCTCACAACTGGTATAAACAGAGCTGTGGAAAACAGAAGAAAACAAGATGGGTTTAGACAGAAGCAGTGGGAGAGAAAACGAGAAATTAAATTCATAGCCCAATTCCTTGAGCCACAGGAGAAGAGTTCACAATCCAGAAGAAATTTGGATAGGTTGCTAATATAGCTAATTAGAGGAAGACATGTAAACTCAGTTCTGAAGGGAAGCTGGGGCATTAAAAAATATTTAGTGAGACAAGGTAAAAGATGAAAAGACTGTGATGGAGGAAGGAAGTAGGAAGATGCCTTTCTAGGAAGAACATGGTGTGCAGGGAGCTATGGAGGCAAACCCAGGGATATGCACCAATAGCAGTTTACCAGCTGTAATGGTATAATGTAATGAGGCAGATCACATCACAGAAACAGCTAGAAAGATAAAGTGACTGGAGACAGTGGCCCAGATATTCAAAAGAGTTGAGCCATGTGCAATAGGGTTGTGCCTGCGCAAGTCCGAAATTGCGCCATTCTGCGATATTCAGCAGGAGGCAGTTCGCCCCAGAAATTATGCTGAGCAACAAGCGCAATGATAATGAAGGCATGTGCAAGAGGAGGAACCGCCATAAATGGCACGTGCGATGTTAACGACTTGTGCCATGCGCAATAGAACAAGCGGAAGTTGCGCCATAGTGGAAATGAACCAAAATAAAAAGGAGCAAGGGAGAGGCACAAGAACGCTACAGGAAAGCCACATGAGGCAGAACCCTAGGCAGACAGACAGGGCAGGAGGGACAAACAGGGCAGGCCAGGGAAAGGGCACCCTGAACACGCAGGCACAGGGAAGATGTGGGGAGCCACAGCTAGTGCAGAAGGGGGAAGTGCCACACAGCACAGAGACCACCACAGGCAGGTGTTCCGGTGCAGGGAAGTGCAGGGAGGACAGCGGGGAAGACAGTAACAGCTGCTGGGGGTGAACACAAGCCAGGGACATGGCCAGTGCCACCTTCCAGATGGAGGCCATTATGGGGGGTGAGAAAGGTGTCACGGCAGGGGTGTGGCCATGGAAGGGCCAGTTGGCGGTATGCCCCCAACAGGCAGTACTGAGCCCACACCAACTTTGAGCTGTACACTGATACTGAGATTGGGCCGGTACTGCCTGGATAGGGCAATTCTGAGGCGGCTCTGTGAGCTGTGCAGTGATGTGCTGCAGGCACCCACACGAAGGAGCCATGCCCTGTCAGTGGAGACTAAAGTAACAGGTGCATGTGCTTGCTCGCCACGGGTACCTTCAAGAGACCAAATGGGGACACCACAGGCATAACCCAGTCGGCCACGTCATGCCACCTCACCCAATTCCTTAGCGCACTGCTGCCACATGCTGCGGAGTACATCCATTTCCCCAGCACAGTGGCGGAGCACACAGCAAACATACAGGAGTTCCACAGGGTAGCATGTATGCCTGGCATGCTAGGGCAATGGGCTACCCCATGTGTGTCCCTTACCACCTGGCCCTGGGGGGGCCGCATACATCAATCGCAAGGGCTATGCCAGCTTCAACTGCCAGGTGGTGTGCGATGCCAGGAGGCGCATAATCAATGTCTGTGCCATGCACCCTGGGGGAGCACATGATGCCTTCATCTGGCACCAGTTGGCACTGTGCCACAGATTCGAGAGTGGGGACATCCCCACTGGACACCTAGTGGGTGAGTATGCAAACCACATGGACAATCATAGGGCCTGGGGGGGCATGGCCAGAGGTGACATGGGTAGTGGCCCTCATGGCCCAGGGCAGGGCGATGCTGATCACCAAACTAACCTCCACCCTCTACACACAGGTGACAGTGGATACCCACTCCGTCCCTGGCTGGTCACACCCTACCAGTGACCTGCGACCCCATCACAGCAACGCTACAATGAGGCACACACCACCACATGTAATGTCACTGAGCGGCTGTTCGGGATGTTGAAGGCATGTTTCCGTTGCCTGGACACCTCCGGTGGTGCCCAACAGTACAGCCCCTCAAAGGCCTGTGGGCAATTCCTGGCCTGTTGCATCCTGTTCAACATGGTCAACGAATGTGGGATAGCCGTACAGGTCAAAGAGGGGGACAGTGATGGGGACGATGAGGACACCGGTAACGATGGCGATGGGCAGCTCCCCCTTGGCCGACAGGACCCCTGACTGATCCGGCTGGCACAGCTGCACCGGGACCCCATCACGGAGGAGCACTTCAGCCAACCCAGGTAAGTCATGTAGCCATGTGCAACCACCAGTGGCTAAGACATAACCCACAAACATGCATGGACACATACTAGGGGTGCATGCCGGGGAAGTGGCAGGGCACAGAAGCGCACACACAACCAGGGATGGGTGAGGATTAACATGCCATGCGGATGGACACACACACACACACACACAGTGCACCAAACGTGCACTGAGGGCAGGAGGAACACCGACCCAGAATGCCAACCCTAGCAACACACGTGTCCACAGGCCACCACGCCCACTGCCTGTCCATGTGCGTTTGTCAGATGTTGAGCACCATTGCACAGTAGTGTACAGCACAATCCAGGCATCATCATGCACATGCAACTGTGGACAGCAGCCGGGAGGGTGTGCAGGTGCACTGTGTGTCTGCGTGCAGGGCCGGGTACCCATTTGTGCACTGCCCACTGAAACACACAATGCACACAGGGCAGCACCAGACAGTAGCCACGCTGGGAGACAGGTCAGTCACGTGACACAATGCCCCGGCCACCATGGATGTGTGGACAGCCCCGCCGAGACCCACCAGCACTGACAGGCTGACCACTGGCCTCATGGGGTGACACTGATAGTCCCCCAAGGGTTCCACTGTGTGAACGTGACCATGCTCGCATAGGGATCTGCAGCACACCAAACATGCCTGCACCAGGAGTGCTCGGGATGCCCACAGCTGAACCCGGTGTTGACAGGGTGGGAGTCGCACGACGCCAGGAACGGGGGGGTGGACAGTGCACTGCGTGGTGTCCGCGATGCATGGGCACCTGATTGTGTGCCCATTATAGCCATGACAGCAGTGAATGCCTGTGCATGCCTATTAATGGCAGTGGTCATATCCTCCCGCAAATGGTCCATCCCTGCCAGGATCAGAGCGGTGTCCCTGCTGCGACGCTCCTCTGCTCACTCCAGAGCCACACGCAGTGCATCCACAGACATCGGAAGCCGCATCTGCTACTGGATTGATGCTTGCAGTAGGCGGGTGTGCTCATCCAAGAGGTCATCAGCCTCCTCGGCATCCTGTCCCTCAGGGTGTGCATGGCCCTGATGATCAGCACCCCTTGAGGGTGGGTGCTGCGCACCACGACCAGGTCTGGGCATGTCCACAGGCGGTGCACAGATGCCGCCGCTGAACCCTGTACTCCAAGCCCATTGGGCGACTGCTGATGCTACCCCTCCGGCTGCCGCTCCCCAGGGCTCAGTGGTGCCACCGTAGTGGCTGCAACAGTCCCACTGTCCTGAACAAACACCACTGCTGCCCCACTGGTGCTGACAGGCACAGGCTGGGACTGTGCTGACATGCAGACCTCCACAGCAGCACCACCCACCGCCATGGGTGCGAATTGCCCTGCTGTGTGGCCATCCCGTGGCACACACGTGTCACTGCCCATGATGTTAGCGTCATCATCACCAGTGATGGACTCTGCACCAGCCATAGTCACAGCATGCTGGCATCCGTGGATGCTGGCACGCTGGGACACAGGCAGGGCTTCCTCCACACCTGTTACAACGACATCAGTGTGGACAGCCAGGTAGCCCCACTGTCGCAATGATCCACGTATACCTGTGGAGGTGGATGGGCCCTCCTCTAAATCCAGCTGACTGTCCTCAGTGGACAGGCCCACCACCGCTGACCCATGCAGATACTCAGGATCTGTAAGGGAAAGCAAAGTCGCGTTACTGCATGTCACCTACCCTGCCCCCCCCCAGACAGACCATGACTTACCATGCAGTGATGGGCCACCACCCATCTGGAAGCCACCACCCGGAACACCCTCAATGGCACTGCACTGCATGTTTCCAGCAAGCCTCTCCTCCTGTGGGGTTAGCTGTACCACCTCCGGCTGTCCCCCACCTGTTGCAGCATGTACTACCCTAATGGCAGCCACCTTCTCCTTTATCCTCCTCCTGTCCATGCCCATCTTTTTCTTACACTCCTGCACGGAGTGCTGGTGGCTGCCATGCAGGTTCACAGCATGTGCCACCTCCTCCCATGCAGCAGCACGGGCTTGAGGTGTTCCCCGCCGTCCACTGGAGAAGTGGCTCCTGATCCAGGTAGGCCTCAAACAGGGCTTCAGTTTCACGCCTTGGTAAAGTTAGGCCTCCTCCTCCTCCCACCACTGTGTTCCTCCTCTCCAACAACCTGCTTGGTCATTATGTAGCCTGTAAGAATGGCAGTTGTTACCTGTGACTGTGCAGTCCCATGCATGTCCCTAAATCCACAGTCCACACTCCAAAACAGCATGCAACTCACCAATAGACTGCAGTAACTGACTATGGCCACTGCAGCACAATGTTGCACTTTTGTAACGCAACCCATGCAAATGAGGCGAGGAACAACTTTAAGTAGATGCAAATTGCAGTGCTGCGCCATTGAGTGGCTGATTAGATGATCTGCATATGACGGCTGAATATCGCGCTGTTGCGCTTTGCGCAATTGTGTTGAACGTGCTGAGCCAATGGCGCAGTTCTGTGACATGCGTAGTACACACCTCACTGCGCATGCTCGTGTTGCTGACACAGGTGTCTGCTGCACTGATGACGTGCTGTGCGCGGTAGGCAATGCAGGGCATGGCCACCATTGTGCCAGTGGTGCTATAGCGATGGCCACTACATGGCACTGTGGCACTGGGCCATAATAGGTGCAATGGGCCACTGCGCGGTAGGCGCTTTGGCGCTGGCACACAGGCAGGCAATCGCGCTACATGCATTGTGTTCCAGTGGCGCTGTCGTGTCCATGTGCCAGAGACCCTTGACCCTGTGCCCGCCTTTGCCCCCTAGGCACCATCGTCAGACATGGGTGCACCTCTATCGCGCTGTTCGGTGACAGCACAATAGGGAATGGCAGTGCTATACCACGCAGCATCTGCACATGGGGAGCCACGCTGCAGAGCACCATATTGCCAAATACAGAATGGAGAATGGCACGCAGAAGGGCAGCCCAGTGGTCTGCTATCGAACTGGCCAACCTAGTGGCCATTGTGGAGCCACACCATGGGCCTCTGTTTGGGGAGGTGCCCCTGGACAGGGCCAGGATCCAGGTTTGGCAGGACGTGGCCACTGCCCTTGAGGAGGCCACTGGATGGGGGAGGAGTGCTGAGCAGTGCAGGCACAGATACGGGGACCTGCGGCGGAGGGAGCCAGAGCTACTGGCATGCCTGCAGGCACGTGCCAGGAGGGGCATGGTGCCACAGCCAGGTAGGGGTTACGTTAACACACTTTTATCTTCCATATGGGTAACATGTTGTATAGGCTCCAGCACATAGGAGGAACCGGCCCAGGGTTGGCTGTGGTGGTGTTCACAGGGTGTGGGGTGGGTGGGTCTGGCTGGGTGGGAGGGTACACACTGGGGGCAGGGGACTTTGCTACAGGATTGTACTGATGGTCCTCTCTCCATGTTTGCCCCCACAGGCCCAGAGGAATGCCGCCGTGCACGTGAAGAGCAGTGGCGAGAAGAGCATGGTGCAGCCAGGCAGGGCGAGGACCCTCACCGCCCACTTGACCGACCAGATGAAGGTAAGTGCCATACATCCATGATTACTATTGCATGCTGTGTGACAGGGTGGGCAGTGGGGCGTGGCCACCATCCATCGACACCACTGCCATGCACGCGACTTGTTACAGTCAACACTGTCCAGTGGCAATGCATGTCTGGGAGTGCGTCAATGGTGGTCCATGCGTGCACCAGGTACATGGTTGTACCACTGCCTTTGCACTACATAGCCATGTCACTAAACGGCCACGGTGGTGCTGTGCGTGACTTGGCCAGTGGGTGTGTGCAGCGTTCCGCATGGCTGTGTGCACCTGGGTGGGCAGGTCATGTGGAGGTGATCACTGCAGGTGGTCACACACCATCACAGAGGTATGTCCCACGGCCGTATGCCATGCACAGTGGGCAGGCTGTATGGGGTTGTGCATTCACACCTATTGACTGTGCTCCCTTGTCCTAGGTACCCACCATCTACGTGAAATCCGGGAGGCGCTGCGGGAGATATTGCTGGTGGCGAGGGCGTCACTGGACATCCTCAGATGCATTGACGAGACCAGGGTCCTGAGGAGGCACAGAGCCAGGAGGAGTCAGAATGGGGAGAGGCGTTCCTGCTAGGGTTCCATCGGTCCCACTATTCCCCTACCCCCTGGACCCACCCTGACACCCCTCCTTTCCCATCCCATTTGTCCATCCCTGCCCTCTACCTACCCCCACCTTGTTTGTGGCCCCCCGACCTTGTATATAGTTTCTGTAATATTGTGTACAGTTGAGTTTTATATATTTGTTCAGTACATTTAATTTTAATATGAATACTGTGGTGGTCTCTGATTTGCAGCGGGCTATAGGTGCTCAGCTGCAGTGGTGTGCATGGTGTCAGGGGTGGTGCGGTCATGGGTATATGTGTGTGTTCATGTGGAGGTGACTATGGTGTGGGGGTAGCTATCAGTCAGTGTCTGTGGTGTGTGTGTTGTGCCCTGTGCACTGGATGACTGTGTGCAGTGGTCCATGGTGCGTGCTCTGTGTCCATGGTGCATCCATTGGCCCATCCATGGCCTGTGCAGCTGGCACACATGCATTTTATTTATTTATTTATACATCAGTTTACAACCTTTGAGCCAGAGGCTCGTTTCCAAAGGTACCTCGTCACAAAGAGGACAAACACAAACAACATTTCATTACATCATTGTAGATAACAGCATTTTTTTTTTACAACATAGCAGGCAACAGTTTAGTCAGATATATGCTGTAATTACTTTGTTTACAATAACAGCATAACTGTGACCTGCACGGTCCACTGGCATGTCAGCGGTGGCAGTCCCTGCAGGGCAGCCACTGTACCCGTCACATTGCTGGGTTGCCTCCTGTCACTGGCGTGGTGCATGGCTGCCTCGGGTGGCACTGTGGGCACCACAGTTGCTGTCCCAACTCCATGCTGTGCCTTGTGTGTGTTGCAGGGGATGCCCTCGCTGTGACTTGTGCTCCGGGCGACTGATGGTGGTGTACGGGTCCACAGTGCCTGCACAGGGTGGCTGGCACTCCATTGCCATGGAGGACTGCGGGGTTGTGTACAGTTTACATGGGCCACGCTGGGGGCTGGTTGCCCACCTCTGCATCCCTGTGTTGTTGCGCCTTGGGCATGGGTGGGTGTCTGTCCATACACTTTGTAGGCACTGGATGGTGCATGCTTCCATGCACCACTGTGGGTGTCTGTGCTGGCTGTTGTGGCCAGTGGTGGGTGGGTGTGTCATTGGAATACTGTGCAGGGTGCTGTACCACTGGTGGTGGTGTCTGGGCATGCCCGTCCTGTGGGGTACCTCATGTGCCGACGCATGGTTGGTCTCTCAGCAGTACCTCGGGGACTGTGCGTGGTGGCACCTGTCTACGTTGTTGTATTGCTGTGTGCTGCCACCCGCTGATGGAGTGCTCGTGGTGGGGCTGGCTTGCATGGTCCTGTGATGCATGGGTTTCAGTGTCACAGTGGGGGTGGTGGCATGCATGAGGTTTCCTGCTGTGGTGGTCACTGCTCATGGGGGGGTGTCTGGGGGTCATGGTGCAGGGTGTGCTCTGCATTGGGGGGGATGGTGTGTCACGGGGTGGTCAGCCCTCCTTGTGTGCCAGTCACAGCTTGCCGGTAGGTGTGATGGGGCACCATGGCCTGGCTGTGGATTGTTTGCTTGTCTCCATGGGCCAGTGGTTATTCCAGCCCTCCCCCAGTTGTGCAGTGCATGGGGTGTGGGAGGACAATGTCTGTTATGCTGTGTGTTCCTGTGCCCATCTGTGGCATGGGTGGTGGGCCCCTATCTCCCTGATTGTGCAGTTACATTGCTCTGCTGCTGGGAGGCGTCCCTGGTTGTGCTATGGCACCTCTGGACTGCTCAGCTGAACATCCCTTGTTGCGCTATGGCGCATCAGATCTGCTCAGCTTCCCCTTCCTAGTTGCGCTATGGCACAGGTGGTGCAATATTCAGTCATCGGCTGTAGGCGCAGTTTGGCCTGCTCCGTTTTTGAATATTGTGTGTCTTGCACATGGACACAATAGACTTGCGCTTGCTCCTGCTATTGCGCACTTTTTGGGTGCAGTTTGACTATCTGGGCCAGTGAACCTAAGGAGGGCAGGCAGAAGGAAACGTAGTAATAGGAGACTGTTATAAAAGGAATGGGCAAAGTAGTGTGCCACTTAGGCTGGGTGGGTTGAAAGGTCATTTATATGCTTTCTGGGAGCCATGGCAGATAAGGTCACACTAAAGCGGGAGGGGCTGGTATGAGGGGAAAGAGATCTGCTTGATGTTGAGCTGCACTTAGGCAGCAGTGACTTAATGAGACATAACGTGGGGGGAAGTGCAGGACAAATTTAGAGAACTAGGTGATTGCAACAAGCAAGAAACACAACATCATCTCTCTTAGCAAGACATGGGCTTCCCAGGAGCACAGTGGGGACCTAAAGATTCCAGGTTACACAGTGTTAAGGAGGGACAGAGAGGCTGCCGGGGTGGGGGGGCTAGCAGTTTATGTAAAAGAAGGCATTAGGGCAATGGAGGACAAGACAGTCATAGAATGGAAGGGAGCAGAGTCACTTTGGCTACAGCTAATTGATAATGGGGGTAAAAGATCCACTGCAGGTGTAGTCTATTGACTGCATAGTCAGAAAGAGACAAGGGATGAAGAACTGGGGCAGGAGATCCTGAGAGCTGAAGGACACAATCAAAACACTTAATATGGGAGACTTCAATCTCCAGAACATTGACTGGCAGGCTGGCACAGCCTCTAACCATAAAAGTAAAAAACTGTTGGATGCAGTATACTGTAGTAATAGGAAACTCTAGTGTGAGATAGATGAACAGAATAGTGTGCCACTCAGACTGAGTGGAGAGACTGGCTGCATGCCCTCCACATATGCATTATTCTTGTGTGCTACAGGACCCCAAACAGTTCAGCAAGCTCGTTATCCAGCCAGTTGGGGAGAGGTGAGGAATATGATGCAGTGATGATCCTGGGGCACAGACTGGGCATATTTAGAGAGCTAATGTCGGGGCTGCAACTGAGTTCCTGTCCACTTCCAAGGATTGCTTCCTAGCACTACATCTCCTGCAGACTGTAGTCTGCTCTCAGTTGAGCAGGGGAACGCCATTGGGCGGGAGCAGAGCAGAGCATCGGGAAGGAGACAAGTGTTTGCAGGACTTTATTTTTGTTGAACTTACTTCTCTTTGTGCTGCTAAACAGTGAAATAACTCTGTGGGGGATACTGTGAACTGGGAGGAGGGAGGTAAATGCCAGAGAGAGGGCTGAGGGTGGGATCAAACCGGACCACCCAGCGACATTGGTAGGGAAGCAGGGCCATGTGCCTGTAGCCAGCCAATAGGGTGCCTGTAGCCCCTATAAATTACCCAGAGGGACATGTGAGTGCCATAAAGCAAGAATGCAGCATCTGGTGAAGAGGCATCTGTGATGTCCACAGAGAGAACCTCAGGCCACACTGGTCACGGCAAGAAAGGTGAGTGCAATGCAGGGGTAGTGAAGAGAGTATAGGAATACCATATATAGGGTCAACCTATGTTATTCACTAATGAACAGGATAAGGGGACAGCAACAAATCCCTATCCAAGGCCAGCCTTGTTTTATACTAACCAGCAGGGTAAGGGGTTAGCAGCAAAATCCCTATTTAGGATCAACCTATTTTGTACTAACCAGCACAGGAAGAGGAAGCAGATGGGGGAAGGTGAAAGGACAGCAGAGAATAGGGATAGCAACAAAACCCGAAGGAAAGTCTACTTTTACACCAACCAGCAGGGAACGGGGATTGCAGCAGATCCCTATCTAGGGTCAACTTATTTTGTACTAACCTGCAGAAGAACACGTAGCAGGTGGGGGAAGGTGAATCAGGGAAATTAGGAAAAGTAGGGAACATCCCTAACTGGAAGTGCATAGGACAAGAATCTAGAAGTGAGAGAGAACAAAGCCAAGAAAACGTGCGAAGGAAAGGAGAATGCACAGGCAATAAGATAGAGCAGGTAGAGTACTGTACTGCAATAACTGTGGGGCAGCAGCCTTTCTGGGAACAATATGGAACACAGGGCATTGTCCAGTGCGTAGGAGTTTAGACCAGATAAGGTCAGAAGTAAGGCTGCTCAGATGGGAGCTGAGGGAAATGGAGTGGTGGGCTGAAGGAGCAGGGCAGTGGGGAAGGAGGAAGGGGGGCGAGGCCATGGGAAGCGAGGATATCAGACAGTGGAGCTGATCAGGCAGGATTACCCAGTGCTCAAGGGTAACCCTTTCGCAGAAGGCCAGGATGCCCAGGGAAGGAGACTAGCAGGTGGTAGGGGGAAGGGGTGAGAGCTCAAAAGTTGCAAAAGGAGTGAGAACTCCAGAAGCAGTGCCCTTATCAAACAGATTTGACCCACTGTCTGGAAAGGGAAAAGGGGAAACAGGAGGTGAGGTAGGAAATCTGGGTAGGTCTACGAAGGTGGAGTGACAAGAGGGGGATCAAAATCATGCAAGGATGTCAAGGAAGACAGGGGAGAAGAGGCGAGCCTAGTGGAGAAGAAGGAGATGAGAAAAAGTCTTGGTTTAGAGGGAGAGAAGGATTAGTGGGATTGGCACAGCCTAGAGAAACACTAGGGACTTAGAGGGGAAAAGGGAGGCACAGTTGGGAAGAAGAGACAGCAGGGGCACATTAACCAAAATCACGGAGAAGGAAAGTGAGAAGACAACTTCTACAGTTGTAGGGGATGGGAGGGAGGAGAACATGGGTGAGGGGGATGGAAAAGTGATAATCATTGGGGACTCCGTAATTAAGGGTACACACTGTGGAAAGAAGGGGGGCATAGATGCCAAAATGAAACTGGTGTGTATGCTAGGGAAAACAGCAGGAGCGTGGGTCCAAAAAAAGAGAAGGTGGTAAAAGGGAGTAGGGGGGAACCAAACATAATTATACACCTAAGCACCTATGACCTAGTTGGGGAGGAGGTACAGGTGGTAAAAAGTAGGTTCAGATAGTTGGGGAGAACCTGCAGGAAGGTGGCAAGATCACTGGCATTCTTGAAGGTGATCCCAGTGCCAAGAGTTAGCACAGTAAGGAAAATTAGGATAGAGGAATTCAATGTGTGGCTGGGGGATTGGTGCGGGGGGGGGGAGGAGTCTTAGTCAAATAAATCTCTGTTCATTTCTAAATAGAGCACTCACCACACTTTTCATTTTCACTTATTGTTAACTGCAGTGTAGTAGATTGTGTCAGGCTAATATAAGCTAACATTTCCTGTAACCAAAAATGCCCGACTCTCCCCTGCAGATGACATCAGACAAGGGCTGCAGCAGTAGGAGATTCAATAACCTGCAGTGGATGTTAGAGTTTTTATAAGCTGTGGACTTCTGTTTGCTGTTCTCCAGGGGCTTGGTACAGTCACAGAGAACTGTACTGAGCCCAGTGAACACAGCGAGACCAACAAACAGCTGATTTCAGCTTACAAAATCTTTAACATGTATACTGCTGGCTATTGACTTTCCCAGTTCTGCAGCTCTCCTCTGATGTCATGTGCAGGGGATTCTGTGATTTCTGGTTACAGAAAATATCATCTTACAAGTTCACAAAATTAGCCTAATACAATCTACTATACTGCAATAAATAGTAAGTAAAAAAAATGTGTTTGTACACAAAGTGCAAATTGGGATTAGCCTCACACTGGGGTGTGAGGCTTTTAGTGCTGACAGTTCCTCCTTAAAAGCACCAGTCTCCTTGTAATTTTAAAGGACTTTCATCTCATTTATTAAAACAACAAAGTTGTGCTTCCCTGATGCGTTTTATATATTTCTATCCTTTATCACAGCCTTTGATAAAGGATAGAAATATCTGAAACGCGTCAGGCGAGCACAGCCTATTTGTTGTTTTAATAAATGTGGACTGAGAGTCCTTTTGAAAATGACCAGGTGACTGGTGCTTTCTTTAAATGAAGTGGTGAGTGCCCAGTTTAGAAATGAACTGTGTTTTACTTGCATAGGAGCGCCGCCTTCCCAGTGTGAGCTCTGATACTTGTCTCAAATAAGTCTCTATGCACCTGACAGACTACATCTCAACATGGAAGCTCAAGGGTACTCGGGGACAAACTGGAGTGGTACATTACTCATAAGCTTAATTTAAACTACTGAAGGGGGGCAGGGGGGCCCAAGGGCACAAAGACAGGACATGAATGGACCTCCCCCATAACAGTAGATGGGGACTGGAGGGTGAAGGGGGAGTAGGGCAGTTTGAAAATGGGAGAGGGGGAAGCATATGGAGACAAAGAGGAAGCAGAAAGCAGAGGAAAAGAAGGGGGCTCAAACTCAAAGTAGAAGGTGGTGTCCCTGAACACATGTAGTGTCAGAAACAAGATGGATGACCTGTAAGCGCTACTTGCAGAAGGGAGAGTGGACATTGTGGCAATAACTGAGACTTGGGCCACACCTAACTATGACTAGGACCTCTCAATTCCAGAATATAAACTTTACACGAGGGACAGAGTGGTAGGCAAAGGAGGAGGGATAGCAATATTCATTAGGGAGGGTATAACAAGTACAAGGGAGGAGTCAGAAGAGGGGAAGGGAGGGTGGAAGCAATGTGGGTCCAATTACTGACCTGTAGAGCAATGAAGGTGGGGAGAGGGTTACAGACAACACAGTCAGGATTAAGAAATGGACAAGGACTGGATTTTGCAAATTCTGAAGGCTGCAGAGAAGGGTGAAGTTGTAATAGTGGGGGACTTCAACCTGCTCAGGGTGGACTGGAGTTTACCAACCATGATTAAGTGGGAGTCAGAAAATTCTGGACGCAATTCAGAATGGGTTCCTGACTCAGGGTGTCACTGAGCCCACCCAGTAAGAGGCAATCCTTGACATGGTGCTCATGAATGGAGAGCATATACAAGATGTAACAGGGAGTCACTGGGTGGAAGTGATCATTGCTTGGTGTGGTTCTGGCTGGACATGGGCAAGGAAAGTGTCCCCACTAAGACCAAAATTCTGGACTTCAGGAGAATGGCAGTGATACTAAAAAGGTACCTAGCGAAAATTACAGCAACTATGGAGGTGGACAAAAAATAGACTATCATTAAGGGAGAATTAAAGGCTGCAACAAGGGAGTATGCTAGATAGAAGGGGAAGAACTCAAAGGTCAAAGCACCCAGCTGGTTCAGCTCTGAGGTAGCCCAGGCAGTGAGAAATATGAGGCTGGCGTACAGGGAAATCAAAAAGACCAAGAGAGAGGAGGACAGAGAAAAATACCTAGGGCTGGCGAGGGAGGCAGGAAGGGTGGTTCGGAAAGCCAAGGCACAGAAGGAACTGCAATTAGTGAAGGGTATTAGGAAGGAAGAGAAGGCTTTTTTCCTCTAGATAAGCAAGAAATGACACAAGAAAGATGGGATAGTTAGACTAAGACAAGAAGACAGGTGGGTGGAGGAGAATAGGGAGAAAGCGGAGTTAATGAATGAATACTTCTGCTGTGCCTTCACTAAAGAGAAAGATGAACAGGTGTTGGCAGGGGGAAGGGGAACAGAAAGGGGGAGGAGGACAGATAGGGCAATAGAATGGGGAAGAGAGAAGACAGGGATGCTAGCATTGTGGATAGACAAATTACCAGGCCCAGATGGAGTACACCCTAGAGTGCTAAGGGAACTGGTAGGGGAGCTTGTGGAGCCACTGGCGGACCTGTTCAGTTATTCACTGGAGTCAGGCATGGTACCACAGGGCTAGAGTATGGCACATGTGGTGCCCCTCCACAAGAGCAGTCCCAGGGATGACTCCAGGAACTATAGACTGGTCAATATTACTTTAATAGTGTGTAAGCATATGGAGACCATACTAAAGGAATAATTGATAGATCATCTAGAGGAATATGGTCTCCAGGATACAGAGCAGCATAGATTTAATTTTTGTTTTATTTTTACCAGGAGAGAGACACTACGCTGAAAGCTTGTTTACAGGTGTGACCTGGGAGCACAAGGAAGTTAAGTGACTTGCTCAGGGTCACTCAGTATGCAAGTGGGGGCTGTGGGATTCAAACCCAGGTCTCCAGGTTTGCAGATCACAGCCTTAAACCACTACACTATACTGCCTCCTGAGAGGGAGATCTTGTCAAACGAATCTGATTGACTTCTTTGACGGGGTAACCAAAACAGGGGTCAAGCAGTGGACATCCTCTACCTGGATTTGACTCTGTACCCAACAGGACGCTGACCAGGAAGTTGGTGGAACTCCAAGTCAGAGAGAAGATGATTAGATGGATTGAAAACTGACTAGGGAACAGGGCCCAAAAGGTGATTGTGGGGAAGAGTTGTTTAGCACCAGGGTGGTCACAAGTGGCATCCTGTAGAGCTCAGTGCTAGGACCAAGGCTATACAATGTTTTCATTATTAGGGATGGCATCAAGGGCAAAATGTGTCTGTTCACAAATGACACCAAACTCTATGGGAGGGTACTCAGCTGAGGGGATACAGGATCTTAAAGAGTACCTAAGAAGATTTGAAAGGTAGTCGTGGATCTGGCAACTGAGCTTCACTGCCAAGAAGTACAAGGTTATGCACATTGAAGCCAAAAGCCCCAGGACAGAGTATTACTTGGGAGGGTACAAGTATCTTCCACAGAGGAGGAGGAGAAGGATCTTGGAGTGATGAAAGTGACCTGAAGCACTCTACACAATGCAAGAAGGCAGTGTCAAGGGCAAACGGGATGTTGGGGTGCACAGCCAGAGGACTCAGCAGTAGGTGACAGGAAGTGGTATTGCCCTTGTACTGGTCATTGGTGAGGCTGCATCTGGAGAATACATTGTAGTTCTGGCACCCTCACCTTAAAAGGATATCGGCCTGATGGAGATGGTCCAGAGGAAGGCTATGAAGATGATTGCAGGGCAGCAGGGTAAATTGCACAAGGAGAGACTGAGGGCCCTAAACATGTACTCCCTGGAGGACAGGAAGGAGAGGGGAGATGTGACTGAGACCTTCAAGTACTTGAAAGGGATTAATAGGGTGAACAAGGAGGGTCTATTCAGGCTAAGCTGCAGCAAAACCACAAGGGGGCACAGTCTTAAGTTGGAGGGGGGTGTTTAAGAAGGAGGTTAGGAGACACTTCTTTACAGAAAGGGTGATGACCAAATGGAACACGCTGCCAGAAAAGGAGATCTCACTGAGAAAGGTGGGCAGCTTCGAGTGAGGCTGGGATAAATATAGGGGGAGGATAAAGGTCATGAGAGGGGAGGAGGAAAGGGATGGAAAGGTTGGGGAGGGGGGGAGCTGGGACAACAGCCTGAGCTGTGGGCCCTGCACAATGAGCAGACTAGATGCACCAAAAGGCCTAATTCTGCTGGCTTCTTTGTATGTTTGTAAGGAACTAGCTTATTAGCACAGGGGCTGAAATTATCTCCAATGTAAACATCAAGGCGCCCATGGGAGGCAGAGGCCACAACCAGGTAACCTTCTCCCTGGTGATAAGGAAGACTATTTGGGCCTCAGTTCTCAGGACCCAGAATTTCAGAAAGATTTTGCAAAGATGAAGGGTTAGATGGCAAAGGGTCTGGAGGAGCTGCATGTGGTTGGCAATGTAGAGCACATGTGGGGTTGTTGAAGGTGCTTGAAGGAGCTGTGGAGTTGTACATTCCTGTAAGCTTTAAAGCAAAAATGGCCATGAAGTGCCCCCTATCTCAACCAGGATCTAAGTCAATTGATCCTTCACAAAAAGAGGGATCACTGTTAAAACCGTGCATCAATTAAAGCGCAGTTAAACATAGCGCCTACATAATAACATTTGCTAACATTAGCGTGTGCAATAATATCAGGTGCCCAAAACATTGCAAAGTAAATACTGCTAGGGAGCACAAATTACAAAGTGAACTTCTGCAATAGTGAATCCTATTCTACGCCTCAGCTCAGCACAGTGCTGTATTTCTATCTACTTACTTGTCTGTCTGGGTCACTAGTAGGGGATTGAGTCTGGTGTTCACTGTTGATTACCTGGTGCTGATAATGAAGCTGATTGAAAACACAGCACAGTATTTCAATCCGCACAAGCACAAGCTGCACAAGTCCATAGTCAGGCCACTTCAATACATGTAACCCCCGAGGAATGTGGCTAACTTTTGCATATGCCTCCAAGCTAGTGAGGTCCCAATATATTCTTCCTGCTCATAGAGCTACTTTTTCTAAGTCAAAATAGGTTGTGAATATACTGACAGGAAGTTTTGTGGTTTCAGCCGATGCTGCTCCCTCAGGGTCCTCACAAATGAATAGGTTTGGAGCTCCAGTACCGAAGAAAATAGCACTGCTAAAGGAGAGGGTACTGTTATCACCTATGTGCAGATTCTCAGTATCTGAGGACATGACAGTGTTACGGGTAAAACCACTGTGCACAACGCACAGCGTTGTAGTGAGCTCAGACCCAAAAACACAACGTAAGAGCAACAGAAAGGGCAGCTCCAATACAGATGTGCCTATGTACTGAATAACGTTTTCAGGCAACTGGTAAATACTATATGATGTGCAATGGCATCATCTTTCCCATTCTCTATTATGTCATCGGCGCTTGTCTCATTAGCAATTAATTATTGTGTGTGCTTTTATAACAGCGCGGTTATTTGCTGCGCTATTAATCTTGCACAGTATTCACCAGATACCCAAAAAGAGGGTTCATTGCTACTGGAAAAAGACATGTTGCCTTCAGGCAAGAGACACGCATAAAGTAGTACTGACAGACTGCAGAAATAGAATTCTAGGTCGAGGGAGCACCCCTGACCAATCAGAGTGCACCTTTTCTCTGCACGTGAGACACTTTTATTCTGTGAAGAGTGTCTCCAGTGCAGCTGCCCTGGAAATGGACATGTTTGAAGCCCACTTTTTTAAATATTTTAATATATTAATTGATCATGATCAATAATTGTGCATTATTTAGAAATTTTGGTTCTTAGCATACCCAGCAGGGTCTTTTGATTTAATGTTTGATATGAAAGAAGAATTTGGCCATACAAAAGAGGATTTCTCTTTCATGAGGGAGTAATCCTCTTTTGTGAGAGAAACTTCTTCTTTTGTTTAGCAGTCATCTTGTTTCCATTTTTTTAAATAAATTTCTCAAAAACCCATAATAATGATGCCCTGCAGAGAAACCAAGACATGAAACTAGCTAAACAGGACCTGTTTAGCTAGATTCTGCACCATACCTCTCAACTGTCCCACATTTTTCGAGGAACAGTTCCTCATTTTTACTCCCAAAAGTCCTCTGTTCCATATTGAAATGACCTATCCCCATTGCATGCAAAAATTGTAACGAAAAGATCCAAACAATAAATGTGAAAAGTTCATTGTTCAATGAACAACAAACTTTGTGAACATGAAAACATATATTCCTACAGTTTTCTAGGCTTCTGTCTCCATAATTTGACAAGGTGTTCCACATTTTGCCTTTTTCTTCCACATTTTGAGAGGCAGTGTTCCACATTTGGGGGATGAAAGGTTGAGAGCTATGTTCTGCACTTTTTTTTTTTTTAAATGACCCCTAAATGTGTTTTTGGAGCATTTTTAAAAAAATCTTCTTTCGTGATACGATTTTCTTCGTACGGCTCACAAAAGAAGAATTGGGCCATGCAAAACAAGAATAGGGCCATATGAAGGAAGAATTTGGACTTACGTTTTTTTTGTTCTTCTTTCGTGAGGTCACGAAAACCTCACGAAAGCAGACGAGTTTATACAAAATAAGAATTTGGATTTTTTTTGTGTAACCCCTGTTGCCCGGGGTTACAAGAATCCCAGTTAGACCTAGTGGCAGGCAGGGAAGGCAGCTTGTGAAACTCCAGTTAAATGGATTTCACACTGTCTCACTCTGTTCTCAGTCTCAGCTGAGACTGAGGGATGACATCGTTTTAGAACTATCGCAGCTGCATAAGCCACTTTGGAATGTTGCAGCTAGGGAAGTTAGGATAGAATGTTGGGAGGTTTTGAAGTGAGTCAATAGTAATTCAGTAGCGGGCTCAGTAGAGTGAAGAGGTGTGCTGCAGCTGCAGGCCCTCAGAGCCCTAAGCTCTGACAAACAGCTATATTTTTGTTGAGGTGTGTGTTCTCACCTGAAGAAGAACACAAGAAGAGCCAAGTGAAATGGTAGAGACTGCTTCCAGTGGTTCAGGGCCCCATCCCTGTGGAGATGGGGGGAAGGTTTCCGCCTACTTTCAGGGACAATCCCTTGGTCTGGCTGGAGGAAGAAGAAGCTGCCTAAATCTAGGTTCATGCTGAGGCACCAGAAGTTTTGGTTGAGATTTCTTTGAAGAAGAAAAAGCCTGTGGGGCACCTGCAACTAAGGGATGAGTCTGCTCTGATAATGGGCCAATGTGTTTTCACCTGGGACTAGATGATTCTAAATGACTGTTATTGTGGGTTCAGGAAAAGACAGCCAAGTACAGTTGTGAAAGTTGTGGGAATTGGACTGCTTAACTTTGTGGGGGTCTAGAGAAATAGACACAGCCACTTATTAAGTATGTTTCAAGTTCAGCTCAAGTGGGATGGAAGAACAAGTAGATTAAATGTGACATACATTTAAAGAGAATCTACACAGTAAAGTGTTTTCAGAGGATGAGGTGTTAAAGTCCAGAGAAATGGCAGGGTATGAATTATGGGAGCGAGAGGTGGGAGGCCCCCCCCCATCAGTAGTAACCAAATTCACCTCTACGGGTTTGCTTTGGGATATCTGTTGCTTTCTTTCAGGTACTTGGCCAGTGCCTGAAGAAAGTACCTAGACATGGGATTGTTGAAGAAGATTCCCTGATAGAGCCAGAAGTGCTCAGAAGTGGTTTAGGGAGCCACAGAGAAATATTCCATGCTATATGGAAAATGTCCAAAGGGCTGGCAGGGAGCCAAGCCATGGAAGGAAGGTAGTCCAGAAGGCTGGCAAGGGAGCTGAGCCAGAGAAACCGAAAAAGAGTTAAGTTAGGGCAGAGTGCCCAGAGTGTTCGAAACCTGAGGGTGTCAGTGTAAAGTGGATGTGTTCTGATCTCCATAAATCTGCATTACCAGGAGTGTAGCCCCGTTGGGGTCCATCTATGCTTTGTTATTCTGTTGGATGTGAATAAAAGCCACACTTTAGAATCCCAACTTCTTGTATTGGACATTACAATTATTGCTTCCTTTGTCCGGAGTTATTTGGGTGCCCCTGTGCAGAGTAGCTGAACCTAGTCACCATACCGAGTGACACCTTTCTCCCCAAATTTCAAGTTATAAAAATGGAGGCACCGCATCATAGGACATAGGCCCCTCAACCTGTCCTAAGCCACACAGGCATTGGTAGTAGCCCTCTCAGTTTAGTGCCAGCTGGGGGTTACATTTGCATATTTCGACTTTAACAAACCATAGCTTTGTCAATATGTAGAGTTAAGGGACAAGCTGTATATTAAAAAAAGGTCTCAATGAGTGCTACAAGACTAACATATAATACCCTCCATAAAAAAAAAAACCAAAAAACTCAAGGGCCATATAAAGTCATGTTTGATATTTGCTATTTGTACTATTATTTTTTTTTGTCTGCAATATTTTTTATTTGTCCAAGTCCTCCATAAAATGGGTATTTATGCTTTTGGAGTTACCCAGCTACCAAATTTTAAATAAAAAAAAAAAGAATAAAAAAAAACATTAAAATTAAAAAATGAAAATTCCCATAGGATAACATTACAACTTTAGCAAGTTATAACTCCATCAGTCTTTTGAGTTAAGGGGCAAGCTATATATCAAAAAAAGGTCTCAGTGAGCACTACAAGACTAACACATAATGCCCCCAAAATCCATCAGTCATAAACAAACATACAAATTGAAACAATTTAATTCCTATGGGATAACACTGTGACTTTAACAAGCTGTAACTCTGTCAGTTGTTGGAGTTAGGGAACCATCTATAGACCAAAAGAAAAGTCTCAATGAGTACTACACGACTACGTTCCTAGCAAAAACCAACTGAAAACAGACATACAAAAACATAAAAATAAAAAAATAAAAATTCCCATAGGATAACATTGCAACTTTAACAAACCATAACAATGTCAATATTTGGAGTCAAAGGATAATCAATATTTAAAAAAGGTCTCAATAGTACTACAAGACTATCACATAATACCCCCAAACTTTCATGGGTATGCACTGCACCCCCAAATGATCTCCAAACTTCACCATGGTACCAAATCTACAACTAATCTCCCAACATCATCAAAAAAGCATCAAAGGTGTATCTCATCCTAGACTACAAGCATAGCAAGTTTCAGACTAAACCGACAAACATTTACTGACTTATGACTGAAAAATCAATTTTTGCCCATTTACAATCAATGGGCGCTATGCATGAAGCCAACGTGCTGCATAAACTGGGTGCATTGGCATTATTATGCGTGAATACCACAGAGCAGTGTCTGTGTGGCATTCACAAACCGGGAACACACCAGTTATGCACCCAATCCCCCGGGCTGCGTGGACAGCAATGCGCCGGGTGTGTGCCAGCACTAAGCAGCATGCAAAAAGGCGCAATGTGCTGCACACAGGTGGCGCAGTAGGATGCAGATTACACCAGGGGAGACCCTGCCATAATCCACTGTGCACCCACACAGACAACACCTGCCGAGTGAGGCAGGACCTGAAATCAACCCCTGTGCTGCCACAGCCCACTGGGCAGCACAGAAGGGCAGGGCCAGCTGATTTGGTGAGTACCCATGTGTCCCGTAGTGCCATGCCTCCTCCCCATCCCAACACAGGCATGCTTTGCCCTGATTGTGCCAAGCATCCCCCCTCACACATGGCAGCCATGACTCTGTAAGGTCCTGACAGCCCCCCCAACATGCCCCCCCACACAGTGTTGCACCTGTCACCCGTACCACAGCTCGCTATCCCGTGACCCCTGCAGTAACAATGGTGGCCAGGGGCCCCCTCTGTGGCACTGACATCCCACCCCCTTCCCGTACCGGCCAGCAGCACAGCTCTCCGCACACCTCCTTGGCCAGTGGCCATCCAAGTGATGCTGAGAACATGCCCCTATATATAGGCTGCGTGCTCCCAGCATCACTTGTATGTCTGGCAGTCATGGAGGTATGTGGAGGGATGCCACTGACCATCCAGTGCTTGGCACTGATCGGCAGGTACAGGAGAGAGGGGGTGATGCTGTCAGTGCTGGAAAATGAACACTAATCACCAATAAGTGCATTAGGGGCACCCGGGCTCAGGGGCAGGGAGGTCTCTGTAAGGGGAAATTACCTGGCTGGCTGGTCATGACAGGGGCTACTGTGGGGTGGTCCATTGGGATGGGTATGGCGGCTCCGGCATATGACCACATTGGGGTCGGGGTACAGCTGCGTTGCAGGGGTGGGGACTGCAGGACGGGGGTGAGGTCCTACTGCCGGGGGTCTGTCTGTGTGCTGGAAGGACGCTGTGTGCCAAGGGCTGGGCCAGTGGGAACACTGGATGGCGGTGCCCAGCTGAGCGGGTCCGGGTGCCTGTGGTGGGCATTCACTACCCTGGACCTGTGCCTTTCTGTGCGAGGGATCCACTTCAGAGTCCTGCGCATGCGGGAGTGGAACTTCAGACAGGTGGTGGCCATTGGTGAATACCGGTGGGTGCGCACCTGTCTGCGGGTGTGGTGCTGTGCGGGGGAGGTACGCACCTGTGGTGCATACCATACTCCCATTCATGCATGGTGCCCAACCACCTGGAGTTAATATATTTTTTTCATTGAAGCGAGCCCCACAAAAAACAGTTACAGAAAAGCAGATAGATTGCTTTCCGGGAGGTATGGAAGCACAGGGCCCGGAGGGCTCTGCTCTTCAGCAGCCAGATGGAAGTGTGCATGCATACGATTCTACTATCTCAAAAAGAAAGGAAATTCTTTGCAATAAACTGTGTTAATGCATCAGTTAGTGTTCAGATTTTAAAGCATAGAAACATAAAAACATAGAAATATAGACAGTGATGGCAGAAAAAGACCAAAGGTCCATCAAGTCTGCCTAGTGGGCTTTATATAACCCCACAACCTAGTGTCTATACAAGGTTCTAACCCTCCCCAACATTCCCTGGTTTCATCTCAAGTGAGCACTATTCCTACTGCTGTGTCCAAAGCCTGTTTGAAGCCTTCCACAATTTTAGCTCCCACCGCCTCGGCTGGCAAGCTGTTTTATGGTCCCACCACCCTTTCAGTAAAATAATACCTTGTCACATCCCTTCTGAACCTTCCCCCTGTCAGCTTCCAGTCATGCTGTTGTGTTGTCGAACTGGTGTTCCTGCTAAATAATTCCTCATAGTTCACTTTCTTTATTCCTTTCAAGAATGTGAAAGTTTCTTTCATATCCCACCTCTTCCTTGTGGTCTCCAGCGAGTACATGTTAAGTGCTGTAAGGCGTTCCTCATAGGATTTCCCCTGCTGGCCCTGTATCATCTTCTTACCCTACACTGCACCACCTCTAGCTTATCCTTGTCCTTTCTAAGGTGAGGGCTCCAGAACTGGGCACAGTACTCCAGGAGTGGCCTCACCAAGGATCTATAGAGAGGGAGTATCACTTCTTTCTACTATCAACACCCCTGCTGATATACCCTAACATCTTGCTTGCCTTACTACAAGCCTTCTTGCATTGGCTGGTCTGTTAAAGGGTGTCGCTGATGATGACTCCTAGGTCCCATTCCTCAGCTGTGGTGCTAAAGTGATAAAAGTAGGAAATGTGGTGTTAGGGTTTCCAACCCTAACTCTCCAACCCCACCCCCAAGCAGCTAAAGGAAAAAAACATTACAGTTTTGGCTGTCCTGAGTCTTAGTGAATTAGGGGTGGGGTCTTCTTTGGGGTTCTCAATCCTAATGCTTACTCCATTCTGATATATTCATCAAACATGCAAAATTGTGTCACCCCACATGTTGCCAACAACCTGTGGGCCCTGCCTGAAGAAAACTGATCACATCTGAACTTATTTAATCAGGGAATGGGGGGGGGCATTAGGGTTGAGAACATAAAAGAAGACCCAACCCCTGATTCACCAAGACTCAGGACAGCCAAAACTGTAATGTTTTTTCCTTTTGTTGCTTGGGGTGGGGAATTAGGGTTGGAAACCATAACACCACATTTTCCCTACTTTCATCGCTTTAATCTGAACCTTAACTGATGCAGTGATTTTTTTGCAAAGAATATATATATATATATATATATATATATATATATATATATATATATATATGTATATTTTTTCATTGCTAAAAACTGTGTTAATGCACAAGTTAAGGTTCAGATAAATGCAACAAAAATAGGGAAAAGTGGCATAGGGGTTTCCATCCCTATATCCCTAAAGCTGCGAAAGGACAACATCATATAAACACCCACAGACTGACATCATCAGGTAGGACACACAACATACAACTGTTTGCAGATGACACAAATGCAGTAGCATGAATATGCTACCTTCGTGGATTTGTATCTATGGAATGCACACCGCAAGACATAAACACTCACTTGTCGCTGCAGATACAAATCCATGATACTCAATCACAGCACTGTTTCTGTGTGCACAGGCACCTGCAGCAACAGATACAAACCCACAATTCCCAAATTACAAGAGTCCTCTTGTCTGCAGAAATACATACTCCTATGGGGGTAAGTGCTTCTGTAGCATCATGTACTCATGCACACACTGTAAGACATACACACAATTAACAGGCCTTTGCTTCTGCAGTCACAGATGTAAGACATACACATTGACCTCTGGCTACAGAAGTGCAGGCGCCACAAAATCCTTAATGCCGAATTTGCAACACTACTTCTGTCTGCAAAAGCGCAGGCCACTGAGGTGCCTGCACCTCTTCAGCCACAGGTGTAAGACATACAGTACACACTGACTTCTGGCTTCGGAAGGGCAAGCCCCTGTGGGGTCTGCAGTTATGCAGATGGGAGTACTGTTGTAATGTGGTATAATGGTTTCAATAGCAGATCTTGAAATTGTTCAAGGGTCTAGAAGTTTTTCAGTTACGTAGATGCATATGGGAAAGCATGCACAAACAGATCATGCTATCTAGTGAGGTACCTTGAACAGCATGCATAACTATATTGAATCAACCACGATGCAGCAAAGTAACTTGCAACAAATGACATGTCACATACTACATTTAAAAAAGGGCTTAATTGTCATTGAATTGCACCATTCCTTGCAGCATACTGCAGCATTTGTGTGATATACTACAGCATTAATGAGTTGCATCCTGGCTAGCACTGCTATACCTCTAGCTGCACAAGTGCAGGCCCCTTGGGGCCTGTACTTCTGTAGCTACACATACTCATGCACACATTATGACATACACACATAGATGTGGCTGCATTAGCACAGGTCCCTATGGGCCTGTGCTTATGCAGCCACAGATACACATCCACAAAGGTAGCACATCAGTGCTACTGCATTTGTGTCACCTGGAAACAGTTGTATGTTGTTTGCCTTACCTTATGATGACTTTCTCTGGTTGCTTGTGTGGTGCTGTCATTTTGCCGCTTTGGGGGTGGTGGGAAGTTAGGGTTGGAAACATTGGAAACACTAACGCCCCATTTCCCTACTTTTGTTGCATTAAGTTGAGCCCCAACTGGTGCATTACCACAGTTTTTTGCAATGGATTTTTTTCCTTTTGAGACAGAATCATATCCTCATTCATCACCTGTGTGAACAGATTCATCTGACTGCAAAAGCACAGGACCCAGAGGGCCCTGTGCTTTGTGTGACTAAAGATGCAGATACACAGGGCCCTGAGGAGTCCATCTGGCTGTGGAAGCATACAGGTGCGCAGGGCTCTTTGGTCCTGCACCAGATGTGTAGTCCATCAGGTTGCAGAGGGCTCTGTACTTCCATTTGGCTACAGATGCAGATCTGCAGGGCTCTAAGTGAGGAGTCCATCTGGGCATGGAAGCACAGAGCCCTATGGTCCTGTGTTTCCATGCCTAGTGAGGAGTCTATCTAGCTGCAGAAGTTCAGGGCTCAGAGGGCTCTGTACTTCTGTGTAGCTACAGAAAGAGATGCGCAGGGCCCTACCTTCATAACTTCACTGTTTTATAATGTTTTGACCCAAAATTTTCAACATAGTCTTTTATGACCCCCACCTCATGAACCAGTCAAGTGAAATTTTTCAAATCCTGTCCAAAAGGTGATTCCACAGAATGACCATGAAATCAAATTCTGGGATGAATTTGAAAAATTTCACATTCCTGGTTCATAAGATGTGGTAAAAAAGAGGAAGCTGTGAAAACTATGTTTCTGAAAACCTGTAGCACTGACCGAAGAGCAGCTAACTCTAAAATCAAAGCAGCTTACCTTATAGGTAAAATGAACTTTATTCAAAAAAAGTGTAGGTGCTAAAGTGCTCATCTACATCTGTAGCTAAGGTGCAGAACACAGCGGTGGCAGAGCTGTGGCATTCGGAAAAACTGCAAACCATGTCAGCACCTCCTGGGTGCTTCCATACTGGTGGAATAGACTGGGGGCTGCACAGACAGCATGCCTGCACATGACTTGCATGCACCTATCAGTTGATATTTCAGCAAAACACCTTCCTCAGAGCTCAGATGGCAGCTATACAAAAATTTTTTTTTTCTAATGAAAGAAGAATTTCAGCTTATGAAAAGATATTCTTCCTTCGTGAGCTGAATTTCTTCTTTTGCAAGCTCAAATTCTTCTTCTGCATCTGACATATAAAATGAAAGACTGTACTGAGCATGCTTAGAAATAAAATTTCAAATTTTAATAACTTGGGAACCACTTACTATTTTTTCAACAAGTTGGCCCAGTAGCACTGAGGGTTGATGTGCTGGACACCACACCTCGTGCTGCGCCAGCGACCCAGGTTCATGAATCAGCCCGGGTTGTCGGGGCCGGGGAGGGTATGGAGTGAGATCGAGCCGCCACGAGGCAGCTCTCTCCTGAGAGGGATTGGAGGCTCCCTGGCCACTGGCCACCACATGGTGGAGGACAGATGGTGGCACCATCTTGACGGAGTTCTGGCGATAGCCACGGGGAGGGACAGAAGGGGCTGATCCAGCATCACGGGGTGTGTGTGTGCCTCCATGCACGCATGATGCCCATGAGCTGGGGCCTCAGGGAACGGGGAGAAAATGGGCAAAAAACACAGAAAATATCAATTAAAAAATATATATTTTATTTCAACAAACCAAAAAAGGCCTCTTTCTAAGGCAAGCCCCTTCTTCAG
Organism: Neoceratodus forsteri; assembly: GCA_016271365.2. Classification (NCBI taxonomy): domain Eukaryota; kingdom Metazoa; phylum Chordata; order Ceratodontiformes; family Ceratodontidae; genus Neoceratodus; species Neoceratodus forsteri. The sequence continues at coordinate 145,562,512 of CM057453.1, forward strand.
AACAAAATTCCAAACCATCTGGGCTGTAGGTGAGACCTCCCAAAAATTGCAAAAATCCTCAATTTTTCTGCTTGTTGCACTATCCGGATCGCGGAATCCTGACATCTGACCATCATGAAACCTGTCAAATCAGGAGACCTTGCCCCACACATATTCAAAATTTCATTCAGTTCTGTTGAATGGGGGCAAAGCTATTAAGGTGCAAAGTTGTGCCATATGCTCCCACAATGTCCTTGTCCACATGGTGCAATACCAGAACATCTTGTGGGACAAGGCAGTGGAGGTGGCCTAAGCCATGCCAGACTTCCAAGGGTGGGTGGAGCTGATGGCTATTCTGAAGTCAGGCTCAGACATCGGTAATCACGTCCTCAGGACATCCTATGATACCATGGACTCAGTGGGTAGGGCCGCTGCTTCAGCAGTTTATATCCGCCAGTATTCCTGGCTGAGAGTGTCCAGATTTGCCCAGGACGTACAATCCAAGATCATGGATGCCCCCTTAAGAGGGCCGGTCCTCTTAGGTGAGGATTCACAGAACTTTACCACCCAACTTCAGGAATCTGGGAAAGCAATCAGATCTGTACATATAATGTACAAATCTCAACTAAAACCGCGTCCCAAGCAGCCCTTTCGGAGGAATGCTAGACTACAGCCCGGACGGCAGCAACAGCAGAGGGCAAGGTTTAAGCGAAAGGCCTCCACTCCTGCCTCTGGAGGTTAAGCTGCTCAGGCCCCCAGAAACTCCTAGCCTGCACTCCCCCTTACCAGTACCTTAGCCTGACTCTCTGCTCAACCCTGCTTCTCTGGCCGAGGCCTTAGGGGAGGCAGTGAGGGGTTTGGTTTGCCTTGCACACTGAAGGGTGGCATCAGATAACCACCGATCAGTGGGTTCTGCAACTTTTTGAGAGAGGACACACTCCAAGTTCACTGAGGTTCCTCCAGACAACTCTCCTATCCAGTCCCATTACTCTGAGCCCACAGTGCTCTCATCGCAGAGAAAATCCAAGCTCTCCTACTCAAAAGGGCCATAGAGCCTGTCTCCCAGGCACAAAAAGAGAAAGGGTTTTATTCCCATTTCTTCCTAGTGCCCAAGAAAACAGGGGATCTGTGTCTGATCCTAGACCTCAGCCACCTGATTCAATACATCGAGTACAAAAAATTCAGGATGGCTACCCTGATAGGTCTGCTTCTGCTGCTCCATCAAGGGGATTAGCTATGCTCCCTGGACATGCAGGATGCATACCTCCACATTCTGATTCTCCAACCACACAGGAGGTTCCTTCGCTTCCACTTCCAGGGACATCACTATCAGTTCAGGGCTCTGCCTTTCAGCCTGTCCTTGGCACCCAGAGTGTTCTCCAAATGCCTCACAGTAGTGGTTGCAGCTCTCAGGAGGCAGGGGCATTACATCTTCCCTACCTCGATGACTGGCTCCTAACCACTCCCACCAGGGACCAGCTACTGTGCACCATGCAGGCCATTTTCTACCTGTTTCAGGACCTGGGTATCACCTTAAATCTCCCAGAGTCCTCCCTCTGTCCATGTCAGTGGCCACAATACATAGTGGCAATTCTGGACATGGAGCAAGGCAAAGCCTTTCTCCCCCAAGACAGAGCAGAGCGCCTTCAGGCTCATGCTCAGCAGCTCTCCTCAGCTCATTAAGTACCAGCCAGGACTGTTCTCAGACTCTTGGGGCACATGGCAGCCTCCATTGCCACAGTCCCTCTGGCCAGACTATACATGAGAGTGATCCAGTGGAACCTGAGAGTTCAGTGGGATCAACGATCAGACAACCGTCCTGGACCAACTGGTCCTGGTGTCCAACCTAGTCAAACAAGACCCGATCTGGTGGTTGAATTCCTCCAACCTGTCCAGAGGAGTTTGTCTCCAGAAGGATCCCCCTCCCAGACAGATCCTGAGCATGAATACATCAGGCCAAGGCTGGAGAGCTCACCTGGGAGCTCACCAGACACAAGGATCCCAGGAGCAACAGGAGCTTCATCTCCACATCAACATTTTGGAGATGAGGGTGGTTTTATATGCTGTTCAGGCCTTTCAGACAGTTCTGCTGCCTGGACCCCTGTTGATACAAAGTGACAACATGTTAGTAGTTTTTATATCAACAAGCAAGGGGGGACCCACTCCTATCCCCTTTGCAGGGAAGCAATGTGAGTGTGGGCATGGACAGTGGACCACCACTTGGACTTATCAGCAGTCCATATCTTGGACATCCAAAACACCCTATCCAACAGCTTAAGTTGGTCTCAGTCCAGGGCCCATGAGTGGGAGCTACATCTTTCAGTGACAGAAGCTCTTCTCGACAGATGGAGTCATTCAGACTTATATGTATTTGCCTCCCCATCCAATGCAAAACTGCCCAGTTTTTGCTCGCTAGATCCAGGGCTTGGTGTTTTCTGGTGAAACGCATTGTCCCTCTCCAGGATGGGGAGGTTCCTTTATGCATTCCCTTCCTTCCCTTTACTTCAACGGGTCCTCCTCAAGCTACAGTCAGATGGGGCAGAGATGATCCTAGTGGCACCCTTCTGGCCATGTCAGATTTGGTTCTGTCTACTTCAGCAGCTGGCTGTGGAACTTCCGGTTTTCCTGTCCCTCTGATCAGACTTGCTCTTCCAGGAATATGGAACCCTCATCCATCCAGATCTCAGATCTCTGCATCTCTATGCATGGCTCCTGCAGACCTAGCCATCTCCAGATTTGGGGTATCACCTAGAGTAGTGAATGTCCTAGTAGCAGCCAGGAAACCCTCTACTAGGGCAACCTACGCTATGAAATGGAAGTGGTTCTGTGTTTGGGCCACTGCTCGGAATTTAGACCCATTCTCCTGCCCCGTGAACTCAGTATTAGACTACCTCTTCTCTTTATCTAATGCTGGATTCGGCTACTCTTCACTCAGGGTGCACTTATCTGCCATTTTGACCTACCATATTCCCATTTGAAGGCAAGGCTATTGCCCAGCTGGAAATTCCCTGCACCTTCCTATGGAGCATTTTGCACTTGAAGCCTCCCATCAGGGATCCTGTCCTGCCATGGGATCTTTTGTTAGTTTTAGAAAAGTTCACATTGCCCCCTTTTGAATCAACCGCAAGTTGCGAGCTGTGTTTTCTGTCATGGAAAGCGTTGATTTTAGTTGCTATTACTTCTGTTCGAAGGATTTCTGAGCTTCAAGTCCTGATGTGTAAGGAGCCTTATTTATTTTTTCACAAGGACCGAGTGTCCTTGAGAACTAATCCTAAGTTACTTTGAATAAGGACATCTACCTTCCGGTGTATTACCCAGAGTACTCGAACCATGGGGAGGCATTGCTACATACTCTGGATGTTCACAGGGTGCTTCGTTATTACTTGGAGCACACCCGACCTACTCAAAAATCTGATCAGTTGTTCATTTCTTTCACCCCCTGCATGACAGGGGTTCCTGTTTCCGCACAATGTTTATCCAAATGGTTGGTTGGTTGATTGCATTGTTTCTTGCTACAATCAGAATGACAATCCTTTACTGGGCTCGGTTAAGGGTCATTCTACCAGGGGCATGGCTGCTTCCTTTGCCTCACACCTTTGTGCAGCACTACAGTCTGGACATCACTTCTCGCGGCAAAGCAGGCTTTGGACTTGCAGTCCTTCAGGGTCTCCTGTCCTGATTTCTTCAGGAGACTTCTGCCTCCACCCTTCTGACTGGGGTTTCTCCTTTACTGCTTGGGACTCTATCCTAAATGTTTAACCTGCTGCTAAAGCGAATCTCAAAGTAAGATAGTACAGTTACGTAAGAATGCACCACAACAGTAGATGTTTGAGAAGAGCTCTTGCAGCAGGTACTGTATTTCCCTCCCTCCTTAACCCTGGTAGCTGTTTCTCTATCTCAGATATCTTTGTTTTCCTCTTTAAGAGGAACCTCCTCGGTTCTCCACTTTTACTAACTTACCAGGGTCTCTGGGGGAAGAACTGTCGATGGACTGGGGGACCGCCCCTGTTATACTGTACATGATGTCGGGGGTGGGCCAATGTCAGGGGTGGTTCCCAGCTGGATACTGCTAGCTACAAGTTTTCCATGGGGTCCTGGCAGCTTAGTTCCAAAGGTGTTACCTGTTGCAAGAGTTCCTCTCAAAGATCTACTGTTGCTGTAAGTTTTTACATAACTGTACTGTCTCAATCATGCCCCTCTCACTCTCCTGTCTTCCAGAGAGTACATGTTGAGATCCCACAGCCTTTCCTCATACAGCTGCTCATGCAGTCCCCATACCATTTTGGTGGCCCTCCTCTGTACTGCTTCCACCCTCTATATGTCCTTTCAGTTGTGCATCTTCCAGAACTGGACGCAGTACTCCAAGTGGAGTCTCACTAGTGAGCGATACAGTGGTAACAGCACCGCTCTCTTCCTGCTAGAAGAAATCCCCCTTCCTATGCACCCCAGCATCCCACTAGCCTTTCCAACTGCCTTGTCGCACTGACTAGCTGCCTTGAGGTCATCAGATAGATGACTCCAAGGTCCTATTCTTGCTTAGTGACTGTAAGTAGCTCCCCCTCCCCATCCTTTACACAGTTCCTGGGTTTCTCTTCCCCAGGTGCTTGACCTTGCACTTTTTTGGCATTGAAACCCAGTTGCCACACCTTAGACCACTCCTCCAGTCTCCTCAGACTCCTGTGCATTCTCTCCACCTCCTCCTGAGTGTCCACTCTGTTGCAGGGGTTTGTATCATCCACAAAGAGACACATCTTCCCTTGCAGCTCCTCCGCAGTGTTGCTTATGAGGACATTGAAGAGGACCGGTCCCAGCACTGATCGCTGCAGCACCCTGGTAGTCATTTCTTTGTCCCCTGAGTGCCTGTCATTTACCACCAACCTCTGCCTCCTATTCTTCAACCAGTTTGATACCCAGTTTACCGCTTTCTCCCTTACCCCGAGTCTGCTTAATTTCTTTACTAGCCTCCTGTGTGGATGAATAGATAGATAGATAGATAGATAGACAGATAGATAGATATATAGTTCAAGTTCAAGTTTATAGCAGGAAAACTCAGTTGAGCAAGCTTATTCACAAGGAGGTCCTGAGACATGTGTACAGGCAAATACATATAGCATATTAGTAAAATATCACAGTAATTAGGAACATAATAATAGACATCATAGTAATTCCAAACAGTGTCAGGCAATTATGAAATATAAAGCTCTAGATAGGGAATAGAAAGGTGGGTACAGAGAGCATAGGACGGTGAGAAGCATTGGGGTAGGGGATACCAACAGCCAAAATACGACATGTAAGAAAACAGGAGGGGAAAAGAAAGGGCTAGGGGGCCAGAGGGATAAGTGGAATGGGAGGGGGATATAGTGTGGGAAAAGGATAGTAGTAGTAGTAGTAGTGTATGTTCATATGGGCTAGAGCTAGTGACAGCTAGTAGAGAAGGCATGGGGTGAAGGAAAGGTGGGGAAGTGGCTTAGAAACAGCTGCAATTATCTTTTATTTTTGATGTAGCCAGCCTTTTGAAAAAGTTGACAGAAACAGTGCTGGAAAGTTTCAGTGTGGACTGGAGCTGATTTCAAAGGGTTGGAAGGGCTGTTGAAATGGCATGTTTGCCAAAGGAAATGTGAGTCCTCAGTATGTCAAGGAGGATAAAGTCTTATTTCCTGAGGGTATACATACTGTGGGAAATACAGATAAGAAATTTTAGATAACACGGGAGCTTGTTCAGGAGTATCTTAAGGGTCCAGATATCAGCGTGGAGCGTACATCTAGTGGAGAGTGACGTCCAGCCATCAGCTCTGTACAGTTCGCAATGGTGGGTTCGGTAGGGTAAATTTGTGATAAACTGCAGGGCACGATGATAGAGGGGAGTCCAATTTGCTTAGGCTTTTAGCTGCTGCGGAAGTATAGATTAGGTTACCATAGTCAAGTATTGGAAGGAATGTGGCTTGAACAAGCCTAGTTCTAGTCCCAAGCAGAAAAAGAGACCTATTTTGGAAGAAAAAGCCTAGTCTGGCTTTTAATCTCCTGGGCAGGTCTCTGAGATGGTCGTTGAAGGAGATCTTATTATCTAGCCATATACCAAGATATTTAAATTTGGTTACAACTTCAAGGGATTCTCCTAGAGATGTAACAATGAAGGGTCAGTGGAGGAGTTGTTGAGGGTGAAGATCATGGCCTTAGTTTTTTTGGCATTAAGGAGCAGGTTGGCATTAACCAGATTAAGTACCAACTGAGCAAAGTCAGTTTGTAAAACATCCCTTACTTCGGATAGAGTTGAACCAGCACCGTATCATCAGCAAAGAAGTGCAGTTTGGAATTGTCTATATGGCCATCGAGATTATTGATATGCAGGGAGAAAAGGATAGGACCTAGGATGGAGCCTTGCGGGACTCCTCTAGCAACATGCAGAGAGGCAGAAAATAGGCCACTGGCTTTGACTTTCTGGGACCTGCCAGAAAGGTAGCTAGTAAACCACTGCGCGCTGGCGGGGGGAGGCACCTATTTTGATAAGGCTTCTAACTAGTAGGTTGTGGTCGGCAGTATCGAATCCTTTGCTAAGGTCTAGGAATACTGCACCAGTAATTTTCTTAGAATCCATAGCAGAGACCCATTCATTGGTGACTTTAGCCAAAGCCGTGACTGTACTATGTTTAGGCCAAAAGCGGGATTGTGCTGGGTTAAGAAGTGAGAAGGTTTCAATGTGGTGCTTTAATTGGGTGTAGATCAATGTTTCAAACACTTGAGATAGGACGGGCAATGTGGAGACGGGGCTGTAGTTATTTTAGTCACATGGGTCTCCTGATTTGAATAAGGGAAGGATGTGGGCGGACTTCCAGCAAGAAGGGACTGAGGCAGTAGAGATAGAAAGGTTGAAGATGTGAAGCATGGGGGAAGTGAGATGGAGGTAGCCTATTTTTAGGAATAAAGGTTCCAGACCGTCAGTGCCAGTGCTTTTTTTAGTATCCAGATTGAGGAGCGAATCTTTGAGTTCTTTATAATTGGGAGGGAACAGATTATGCTTCTGCATAAATTCAAAAGCCTATAGTGTAGTAACAGGAGTTCATAAATAGAAACTGGCAGTGTAAATGTCAAACAAAAAACTACATGTCAAGGACCACCAAGAAATTAAAACCATGCAGCCTGATATGTACAGATGTCTATAAAGTCTCAGTGTATAAAATACAAAGTTGATGTACTGAAAATGTCTAAGGAATCTGAATAAGAAATCATAGGAGTTAAATTCTCCCCCCCCCCCACACACACAGCCCCCCCTCATATCCGGGGGGGGGGGTAACTAGTTTTAAGGAGATATATACAGATACACACACACACACACACACACACTCTAATGCATCATCATCACATCAATCACTGCAATTGTTACCCAGAGGAATTCAATTTGTCATGAAATTCCAAGTAAAAGGAATCATGTATCCTAAGATGTACAGAGTAAAAATGTGACACTATGTAACCATACTACTATCTGCACAGTAACAGCCCAAGGATTCTACATAGAACCACAATGAAATAAAACTTTCATCCTCCCCAGGATAAGGTAACTAGAAGCAAATGTACAGTATGTATGTAAAACAAGAATCCTAACATACCTTCATTTCCACAAATCACTACAATATTAGCCTAATGTAATTAGATCTGTCAAGGACCCCCAAGCAAATGAGATCTTGCACCCTAGTATGTTCAGAGTTCAAAAATGTGACAGTATATAATAACACTACTGTTTGTACAGTAACAGGCTAGGCTGAATAAGACCCAGTGGAATCAATCCCACTCCCGTGGGAAGGTTAATAGTAAGAAGGAATTAATATCCATTAAGTGTATGATCTAAGAGTAATAACAAACTGTAATTCAATGTATCTGAATAGAAGCCTACCTCAATGTGACAGCAAACCCCACACCATAGGCTTTTGAAGTTTATGGGGCATAATATCTATCTGGACAGTATAGCTGGGTAATGGGTCCAGCTAAGTTTTATATATCATTCAGTGTGTAACTGTAACCCCCTTGTTACCCGGGGTTACTAGAATCCCAGTAAGACCTAGTGGTAGGCAGGGAAGGCAGCTTGTGAAACTCCAGTTAAATGGGGTTCTCACTGTCTCACTCTGTTCTCAGTCTCAGCTGAAACTGAGGGATGACATCACCAATAGAACTATCGCAGCTGCATGAGCCGCAATGGAATCTGCAGCAAGGGAGTTGGAATAGAATGTTGGGAGGTTTGACCAGAGTCTGTGGTCAGTTGGTGTTGGGAGCTTGCTGAGGAAGCAGCACAGCAGCTCAGTGTAGGCTCTTGGAGCCTCAGCCCTGACAGAGGACTACTTTTAGGTAAAAAGAGTGTGTGTCTCCACCAAAAGACAGACACAGAAGATAACTGAAGTGGTGGAGACCACTGTTTCATGTCTCAGTGCCCCCTTCCTTCGGGGATGGGGGCAGGAAAGGGTTTTCCTGCAAATTCCTGGGGCAACCCCCTAGTTCTGCTAGTAATGGAGAAGCTGCCTATCTGTTCCAGAGTTTTTGGGGGGAACAAGAAGGCTTGTGAGTCACTTGTGGGGCACCTGCAACTGAAGGGTGAGTGTCTGCTCTTCCTGAGAGGGCCTGTGTTTTTTCACCCTGGGACTTGTGTGACAATGTGGGGATTGAACTATTGAAATAGTGGGAGGCCTAGAGTAATAGGCTTAGCCAAAGATGTAAAAGTAGGTTCAAGTCCAGTGCTTATTGGGATCAAAATGATATGTAGAGGAGATGTGACATACATCTACCCAGGAATCTACATTTGCAAGTTTTCAGTAAAGGAATTGTTTAGTTTCCAGAGAAATGGCCGGGTATGGACTGTGGGAGCTGGAGGTGGGAGGCCCCCCATCTTTAGTGACCAGGTCCACCTCTACGGATTTGCTCTGTGGATTTCTACTTTGCCTCAGGCACTTGGCCAGTGATGAGGGAAGTACCCAGACATGGGATTGGAAGGAAAATTCCCTCTAGGACTTGAAGGCTCTAGTGTGGTTTGGGGAGCCACAACAGGATAATTGGTTAATTTCCCAACATGGACCACGGATCAAGTGGCCGGCGGGGGAGCTGGGCCAGTGGGGAAAACCCAAGTAGTGTACAAGTCGGGCTGTGTACCCAAAGCTGTGTGCAAGTCCAGGCTGTGTGCCTGGTGGGTTCAGAGCCTGAGGGCTGGAAATAGTAAGAAGTGTTTCTGTTGTCTTTAATCTGCATTACCAGGAATGTAGCCCTGTGGGGGTCCGTCTATGCTTTGTTTGTTCAGCTTGGATGTGAATAAAAGCCACACTGGAGAATCCCATTCCTGGTTCTGGACATTACAGTTATTGTTTCCTGTGTTCGTATTTACTTTGGTGCCCCTGTGCAGAGTAGCCAAACCTAGGTCTCCTGTGCCGAGTAACCTCATCCTCTCCGAACCCAGTCCCCACCAGGTACTGCTGTCAGCTTCAACAGCATGCCACCTGTCATTTTTGCTAAAAGGCAGGGGTGAGGGGTTACATTACTATTGATCTTTTCAGGAAAACTTTACTGGTTACTCTTCATATGTTATACATATAGATACTTCTTGTAGTCCTATCTTGTGGTGCTTGTTTTTAACTTACAATTTTAGTATGTCTTTAATCCGGGTGGGGGTTGCTTTTCAGTAACTACATTCTTATATACATTGTGACACTCATAATTTGATTTAAGAGCCATCTGCTCAAGTAGTTGTTATCTTATAAGTAAATTTAATTTATATGCAATGAAATTCTTTATATGTATTCTGCACTAAGCACCTCTAACCCTTAGACCCTCTCAGCTAAAGGTGAAATGGTACTGTTAAGCTTCGCTGACATCATCTTCTGCTTTTTTAAATGAGTATTTTGAACCATTTGGGGATTTTTCCGCTTTTTTTCTGCATGATCTGGGTGTTAAAAGTATTGGCTTTTCTAAATAAATGTCATTATGCTTCTGACGAAGGACTTTTTGGTCCGAAAGCTAAAGCACTTTGTTCTTTGTGTTACATCTATGTTGATCCAATAAAAGGTGTGAAATCATTTGCTTCTGGATCGGAACCTGTAAGTAATTTTCCCCGTAGAAACTGTTTTAAAGTACTGGTTCTAGTTGTGTTATTGTTCCATCTGTGTAGGTCTGTTACAAACTGCAGTGGGTGCTTCTGATTTACATTGTGGTGGTAAGTGCCATATTAAAACTTCTTAATGCAGTTTATGTTCCCCTCAACTATAGAAGTCTGTAGTAGAACACAGATATTTTCTGATGACAGTGTAAGAGCTTAGCAAGGACATTAATAATAATAATAATCTTTATTTATATGGCGCCTTTCCAAAACCAAGGCGCCTAACAATTATAAAATCAGGACAAACATCAATATACATACAACGATAAAATATCAACATACCATTCAATAAGTCAGTCAATCACAGAATTCCTGGTACAACAAAAACATTTTTAAAGCTTGCTTAAATCCATCCACAGTTGTGCACTCCTGTAACCGACGGGGTAGAGAATTCCAAAGGGTGGGGGCTGCATACATAAATGCTCTCGCCCCTGATGATTTCAAACACACCCTTGGAATCTCTAGCAACCCATCATCAGCTGAACGGAGCGATCGTCCAGGGCAGTAACGAACCAGGAGCTCTTTCAGGTAATCTGGACCCGGTCCATGTAGGGCTATAAAAGTCAGCAAGCCAACTTTAAAGGTGGATCACCACCATACTGGCAGCCAGTGCAGTTCACAGAGCAGCACCGGCAAAATATGACAGGACTGAGCAGATCCGATCAAAAGCCTTGCATTGTAGCATTCTAAAATGGGCATTACTGCCAGTGTATAAATCAGAAACACTCACTGAATTTACTAATAGGTCAGCAAAGCTGGAACAGTAGCAAAATTGGAAGCCGTATTTAAAAAACAGCTTCTGCAGGGAAAATGACTTACAGGTTCAGTGCAGTTCTTCCTTAAACAATTGCGGTACATGAAGATACATTCACATGCAACATCATCATTCTGAGGGAATAGCAAATCTCCCTTTACATAATACATCACTCTAGGCAGTTATCATGAGAATAGAAAAATAGTGTGTGTGTGTGGGGGTAAATTCATAATTATATATTTTACTCTGCCAGCCCATCAGTGAACAGTTGATCTCCAAATAAAAAGTTTTTCATCAACGGGTATGCACTGTAGCAGAATATGCTACTTACTTTCACTTTGAACCCATTGTAGTTAATATACTACAAACTGTGGACTTCCCTGAAACACTAACCACATTCACCTCATCAAATCTCTTAACAAAATGGTCATACCCATAATAACGTTACAAAAACAGAGTTCCGATTTATGATAAATTACTTAAGAAGTAAGAACAACTGATATTCAGAACTTGGAACTGAACCAATGATCTTATTTAGATCTGAATCTGTACTGCCATCTAGTGGCCAAAGTAAGAGCCGTAAAAAGTCTTCGGTTACTGTTCACTGTAGGAGACTCTGTAAAGGAGGATAATTTCTATCTGGGGCACACTGAAGCCTAGGAAACTTTATGTTTTCAGAGCTCTGTAGCCCCCTCCCCCACCATCTTGAGAATGTAGCCAATATACCAAATTAAGATGATCTAGTATAATCCAACATTTACAGTGTGTGCTTCCCAAAATGCAAGACTAAATAAGTATATTGCATTCACATACCTGGTCTTCACTTAACAATTCACAATGGCTAACCTGTACTATGATAGAGAACTACTGTCACATAAAAACTACTGTCAAACAGAAGTAAATTTCTTCAGTCCTCATGGTCTACTGATTCTTCGTGCTCCACAATCCTGAATTCCACATTCAGTTTCACAATCCGCTTATCTGCTTGTTTTAGATCTCTTTATTTATTTATTAGCTTTTGATGACCAGGTAAGTACACTGGGCAATAACCCTGCCCATTTTCAGGCACGACCCGGGAGATTACATAATATAATCATACAGTCAGTCATAGGTAGCATACAAACAGTACAATAAAGTGCTAAGCAAGTGTCCAACAGTGATAAGATTAAGCTAAACATAAAAAGGAAAAATCATCCACCAAACATAAATAAACACATAAAACCATCCACCAAACATAAATAAACACACAAAACCATCCACCAAACATTAATGAACACACAAAACCATCCACCAAACATAAATAAACACATAAAACCATACACCAAACATAAATAAACACATAAAACCATTCACGCAGTGATGGGCAGAGTAAGTATGGGCGAGCAGTATGCTAATAAGTAGTATAATAGGAAGCAGCAATCAAGGAAGGAACAGAAAAAGCAGAAGACTGAATAAGGTTAGGTGCAGTCACAAGTACCAAGCTCATAGAGATGAGAAAAAAGTGCAGTTTTGAAGGCGTGAGATAAGGAGCACTTTAGGAGGGGAGGCAGAGCATTCCAGAATTTTAGAGCAAAATGAGAGCAAGCTTGTTCCCCCATTTTAGTGGAGCAGTACGGGACGGAGAGCAGCTGGGCATCAGAGGACCTCAGAGTGCGGGACCGAGGCAAGGGAGAGAGCATCAACCCTAGTGATACAGGACAAGGATATCTGGTTAAGGAGTCAATTAAACAACCCAGCGAATAGGAACATAGTGAACTAGGTGACAACCAGTGCAAGGCAGAGTAAAGCAAAAAAGTGGTGCATTAGGCGAGGTGCTGATAGGGTAAATCTGCAAATGTTGTTATAAGAAACATCCCATTTCAATCAATCAATCAATCAATCACTTTATTTAACCAGGCATAAACACCACTGAGCAAGCTCATTTTCAAAGTGGTCCTGGACATTAATACAGTACAATACAATACATAGTTACAGGTAAGGTATACTCAACAGTATGAAGACATTGAACAAATAGAATCAAAAGGCTCATACTACTGGCCTGCCAAAATATGAAAATGTGCAATACATAAAATATTTTACAGGAAAAGGAGAGAAGCCAATAATCCTGGGATGGTAGAAGACCAGGAGAGGGAAGGCAAGGGGGAGGGTGCTAGAGGAAGAGGATGGGGTGAGGAGGGTCAGGGTATCAAAGTATGCTAGGAGTGCTGGAAGTCCCCTACAAGAGAGGATCTTGGGTGAAGGCATTTGAAAGGCTGCTGCCGTTTGCATGGGAAAGGAGAGGGAGAGCATATAGCAGGGTGGGGAGAAGGACTCCTTGAGCTACAGAGATCCTGGCAGTCGGTGTTAATGAGTGAAGCACACGATATGAAGCCCCAATCTTGATTGGGCTGGCAGTATAACCTGGAGGTTAGAGGAATGAGGTGTAAATAAGCTTGATACATCCAGCAGACCAGACCTGAGTTTGATTCTCACAGCCTCCACTTGCATACTGTGCGACTCAGAGCAAGTCACTTAACTGCCTAGTGCTACCAGGTCGCCCCTGAAAACAGGCACTTGTGCCTAGTGGGCCTTACCCGGTTACCAAAAGACTGAAAAAAAAATGTTGGCTGATTTGCACACCTCATTTATATGAGGGGAGAAGTTGAGTACAGGATCAAGCAACACCCCCAGATATTTAAAGGAGATAGTAGGGGAGACTGTTGACTCATCAAGGCAAAGCACGTGAAACTCTGGCGACACAGTAGGGAGTTTCTTTTAGCTGACCCAAAGAGCATGGCCTGGGTTTTTGGTAAATTGAGTAAAAGGGAGTTGGAGGAGAACCAGGATTGGAGTTCTTGGAATGCAGATGATAGGTGATCATTGATGTCCTTGACTGAGCTGGAGGCAGTGTATAGGATCAAGTCATCAGCATACATAATTGAGTGGCAGTGTGGATTAGAGGTTGGAATATCATTGACAAATACGGAGAAGAGCAAAGGCCCTAGGATGGAGCCCTGAGGGACTCCAACAGGAGATGGGGGAAGGAAATAAGAGAACCTTGTCGAAGAGGACAGACTGTGACCTATTGTCGAGGTAGCTGTGGATCCAGGACACTGTGAATCCAGAGGCACCAATGGCATATCGTTAATTCAGGAGCAAAGTGTGATTTACTAGATCGAAGGCCTTGGTGAGGTCAATGAACACAGCACCAGTAAGGAGACCTCTGTCCATGCTGGATTTTACCTCACTGGTAAAAAGAGTGAGAGCAGTGGTGGTACTATGACCAGCCCTGAAACCATGCTGGATGGGGGACTGGAGGTTGAATTGGAGTAAGTGAGCAGATATCTGGTGGTGTATTATATAGATTATTTTCCCAGATACTGGATTCAAAGACATACAGACATCAAAAGGGAGTTGACCACCTCCAGGCTACGGAGTTGGATTTGGACCCCATCAAAGTTTTTTCTCCTGGCTCTAATGATGAAGGGGATGTCTGGAAACAGATGTATGGTCAGAAGATAGTGACCCTTTGCTGCCAACAGAATCAGACCCCTAGACTCAATATTGTCCATTATCAGCATGAAGGTGCAAGGGTGTTCCCTAGGGCTACTGCCCATTGAGTAGACACTTGGTACGCTTTTTTCGATGTGTAACACAAACCTTCTGAATTCAGATATGGTAAGGTAGGGAGCCAAGAAATCATAAAAGTGTCTAAATCATCACCTTCTGTACCCTCTGCAAGGTGACAATTCTTATGTTTGCCGATTGTTGTGCATTCTCTATAACCTGCTCAGACTGCTTAAGTTTGCGGATGACCCTGAGCTAGCCAGGATGTAGACTACCTTGAAGATGGGGAGAAACGTCGTGAGAGACTGAACATGCTGGGTATCTGGTCAGACTCCTGGAGTTTTAGATTCACTGTTGCCAAATGCAAGGTGCTACACCTAGGGAGGAGAAATAGAGAAAAGGCCTACACACTGAGTGGGGCTCCTCTTGCTGCAGTGGAGGAGGAGAACATCCTAGACAAGGAGACAAAGCATGACAAGGAGTGCACAGATGCTATCAAGAAGGCTAGGAGAATGCTGGGGTGCATTGAAGGGGGGGTGACCAGCAGAGCAAGAAAAGTAATCCTGCCACTCTGCAAGGCCCTGATCAAACCCCACCTGGACAGAGTACTGTGTGCAGTTGTGGGATCTACAACACAAGAAGGATGTTGAGACAGCAGAGAGGGTACAACACAGAGCCACCAAACTGATCAAAAGTGTGGAGGATACAAGCAATGAGGAGAGGCTGGAGGGCTTTAACATGTTCACCCTGGAATAAAGTAAGCTGAGCAAACACATGATCTCAGTCTTCTGCATACTGAAGGGCGTCGACAAGGTCGAATAGACAGAAATGTAGCCAGCCCAGTGGCGAAGAGGGCTGAAGCACTGGTGCCTTACCTCTTCCCACACTGGTGACCCATGTTTGGGAATGAGGATGGGTTACCAGGGGTCAGTCAGGGGGGAGAGCGAGGAGTTTGATCAGGCTACCACCAGGCAGCTCTCCTCTCCTCTCCTGGGGAGGGATGTAGGGTTTCCCTGGCTCTTGGCTGCCACCAGGTGGAGGCTTGATGGAAGGACCAACCTTGGGGGGGGGGACTGGTATTAAGTCGGGTGGCAGTAAGAGGCCATCACCAAAAACTCAGAGCGCATGCGTGTGTATACTGGGGTCTTGGGATAAGGGGAGAAAACAGAAAAAGGGAATACCAGGGCAAGTGGGATGATGCCCCAGAGTTGGGGGGGAGGGGCAGAATGAGTCCTGTCGAGGAGAGGACCAGACCGGAACCTTCCCCATGCCCCAATGGGAGGAAAAAATACTATGCAGAAAGAAACAGACAGAAATGTGTGATATGGACAGTGCAAGCCAGCAGGATGTGGGGACAAGCCCTGAAGCTCAAAGGTCGTAAATCCAGGTGTAACATTAGGAGACACACTACAAGAGGGTGGTGAACCTACAGAACAGCTTACCACCAGAAACCATTAGCATGAATACAGTAAAGACCTTCAAAGAAAGCCTGGACACATTTTTGCTTAGCAAGGAAAACATAGGATACCCTGGGTAGTAGAGTTGGGGGGAGATGGGCTTAATGGACTTAGTGGACTAACTGTCCCTTCTGACCTTAAATTATTATGTTACTATGTGATATCACAGGAGGGTATTCTTATGCTCTGGGTACATGACCACGCTAAAAGGAAAATTATACTCAACCTCATCCTGAGCAATCAAGACATTATTATGAACAGTGGAACTGAAGCAGCTATAGAACTAATGACCACAGTACCATCACATTTGCAGCAGCACTTGAAGAGGAGCTAAAATAATCCAGCACTAAGGTGCCAAACTTTAGGAAGGCAGGCTTCATGAAAATTAATATCACACTTGAGATTCACTTGAATGACCTGTAGGAAGTATAGGGAGTATAAATATATTGGATAGAACAAAGACTGCATTAGTTGAAGCCACTCATCAATGTGTGTGGTATGTTAGAAAAGGCAAGAATCATAGGAAGCAACTGGGGTTCACAGGTCAGGTGAAAGGGGTGGTAAAAGACAGAAACAGGGCATTTAGGAAGTTGTCAATCATAAGCCAGTAGAGGCGCACAGAGAGTAACAGGTAATCAGAATGGCAAACACAGACCAGGAACTGAAAATTGCTAAGGGGGTTAAATCAAACAATAAGACGTCTCAGGTGTTTATTTGAGAAAAGTGTAACCAGCCTCTTTCTTCACTCAGCTCGAAACCAGTTAATAGAGGACTCTCAGAGGATTAAGTTTGACCCTCAGGGTCGTCCTCTAGAGGGACCCCTCGCTTGCTTGGTGACAGAACGTTTGGTTGTTTGTGTTACAGATTGTTCTGACTCTGCCAGAAGTAGATGACTGTGCCCTTCCACAATTGTATGTTACAAGAGGAGGCAAGCAGGTATGTGTGCCCAGGAGGAAAAGGAATAACAGAGAGGGAGTCCAGCCTCTGGCTGCAACCCAGGAGGGGCGTGGGTGCCCAGAGATAGTGGCAGGGTCCCTCGGTCCAGGTGGCACTGGTCCCTGTCCAAGTCTACAGAATTATACCAGGAGAAACCAAGTGGATGGATCTCCCTTGAGTGCCTTGAGGACCCCAGCTAGAACAAAAGACCAGATGGCACACCATGGAGAGTGGAGGGCCACTCCCTCAAGGGTGGTTGCTGGGATCCTTGTAGATCTACTCCCACCAGAAGCAGCTAGAAGATAACTCAAGAGTGATCAGAGCAACTGATTAAAAGGGCACATTTGTAAGTAAGCCTTGCATTGGGGGTGTCCTGTGGTATAATGGTAAACCCAGGCAGTACACAGTATTTCACCCCCTGGCAGGTAGTCAGATGAAGGGTCGTCAGGAGGAGGGGGCTTGACAAGAGTTGAGGGTCAGTAAGTTCTCATGTGAGGAGCTGGGCATGGGAGCCAGTATCTTTGTGCCACTAGGGCCATCAGTGTACTGTTGGAGAGAGGCAGGTGTGGCCGGACCAGCTATCTGTTTAGCAGTACTGTCATAATGCTGCAATGCTGTTCACTTTAAAATTGTCTTTCAAGGAGAGGATAAGACGGGTGCCGGCATGGATTTGCCCTGGGATAGTGCTCACCTTACTGTACCTCGAAACGTGCAATGCACAAATGATCTTAGGAATGTTAGGGCTCCAAGAATCCCATAGGGAGGTTATGGATGTTTATAAAGTGCAAATGTATTTTGACTAGATCTAATGATAAATGTAAATAATTATGCCTCTTTAGAGCAGAAGTAAACCTGGAAACTTTTATGTGGAAAGTATTTCAAGGAAGATATCCCTTGGGATGGTGGGGATTGAAATCAGAGCCCCAGTTAGGAGCAGAGGGTACAGTGGTCGCAGTACATTGGAGGGATGGTATGGAGGAGTAATTAAAAGGGAAATGCCCCTGGACTGTGTAACAATTTTAGATGCAAAGTAAATCCACCCAACTTGATCCCAGCTCCATGTTTGATCTAACTTTGTATATGGTCTCTTGTTTATTGGTGCCCAGTGTATTGGTTCATCGCACCCCTGCTCCAGCATCCCAGGCCAAGGTGGTAGCAGTGCTTATGTATGTACTGGTTCTATGAAGAAACACGGTGCTCCTCTGACAAGACTACCACCATATACTCCTAGACATGGGGGTACCCGCCCTTACAAAAGTAAAACTCTTGAGAGCATCAAGAGGCTAGAGAAAGAAAGCCTTTGCATAGAGAAAGACATGCATAAAGCAACGGTGCTGAATGTATAACTCAACTCGGTATTCACAGTGGCAAAGGCAGGCTCACTATCCAAATGCAGAAACATGTACTTAGGGAACCAGGAGCACTGAATGGATATCAGGATCGACTCATCTGATTGGCTCAGGAAGGGACTCCAAGGTCTTAAGGTGACCAGATTACCAGCCTGTGATGAAATACATCCCCAGATACCAAATGAAATGAGTGAAGTGTTCACGGTGCCTCTGTTGGGCTTATCTAATGAATTACCAGAGACTGGAGTACTGCAAATGTGGTACTCATTTTTAAGAGCTGGTTAAGGAGCAGCCCAGACAAATACAGACCAGTGAATCTGACATCTATAATTGGTAAGCTGAGGGAAACAATAAGGAAAAAGTAAAATTCCTTAATAAACAGAATCTTACAGATTCCGACGTGCAAGTTCACAAGGGATCAGTTGTGTAAAACTAACATGATTAGCATCTTTAACATAGTGGCTCAGATGGTGGACAAAAACTGAACTATCCTTTACCTGGACTTAAGTAAAGTCTTAGACTGAGACCCAAACAGAGGACTTGTACAGAAAATAGAGCAAATGGGACTCCAGGAGAAGCTAACAGATTGGATAGGCAGCTGACTAATGGACAAAAAACAAAGGGTAGTCCTGAAAGAAATGCTCTTAGATGTGAGAAGGGTCAACAGTAGAGTCCTAAGATGGTCAGTGCTTGGGCAGTGTTTGTTCACTATTTTGGATGAGTAATACTGGCAAAATGCTTACAGCAAAGTAGGCCTATTTGCTGATGGCATGAAACTGTATGATAGCGTGGACACAACAAAGGGGATCTAAAACAGGAGGAAGGATGTGGTATGGGTCAAACAGTGGGCTGACACCCAGCAGCTCAAATTTAATGCAAAGAAATGTCAAGTAATGCATATGTAACCCCTAGGTGTCGCTATCCCAAGGGCTAGTACCCCTGCCTGTTTGGCTAGTAGCAGGTTACAGGGCCTGAGTTCTGAAACGGATGCCTCCACCCGGAGGTCAGGGTTGGTAATGGTCAAGCTAACCTGGGCACAGCCCTCTGGGACACTGTAACCCCCCTCTTTCCCCTCTAGTGGCCTGAACACTGTACAATAATCACTTTCACAATACCCCTGGTACACCACACAAGTACCCACACTGTTTGCACTTACCACCAGGGCTGGTTCCTCTGGCTCGACCCTGGGGACCCCCTGTAAAACAAAGTTAAGCACAGCAAATAGCAACAGTACAGTACTTTGAGCTCAGGCTGGAACCACAGTAAGATTATATGCAGAAAAAGTTAGATCTGATTTATTCAGTGGACTTGAACAAGGGAGGGGGAAATCAGGTTAATTAGCTTAAAGGTAATATCAATCAAGCAGTTATGCATGCGTTTTGAGTCCCCCCACACAGTCCACCTCTGGTACCCAGGAAGAGAAGAGAAGAGATAGGCTAGCCAGGACAGTTACCCGGGGTTGCAGCTGGTTGGGGCCTTGTGATGGAAAACACAACATGCACAGTACACAATATTTGTAATCCGGAGCCAAAGGGCTCAGTTCGAAAAGGAAATGAAACAACAAGACAATCAGATGACACACTCAGATTAAGCTGTTGTTGTAGGGAGCTACCCTGGTCTTTACTCACGTTACCCAAGACTGGACACAGGCTGGACGAAAATCGAGACTGCAGGTGGTTGATCTGGAATGCCAGGAGAAGCACGGCCCACACAAGTCACAGAGGCATTGTTCCTGTTCAAGCATGGAGCAGGGGGCTGATCCCCAGGCAGGTCTCTCGTCGATGGCTTCTCTGTGCAGTGGGTAGTCTGGCAAAGCCCAGACCACATGGAGACAAGTTCGGAAGCAGTCAGTTTTGGGCTGGATACAGCTTCCAGCAAGCAGAACACAGTTCACACAGTGGGGAACTAACTCACAAGCAGCTCATAGCACATTTACATGTATGGGAATTCTACTGTACCAGGCAAAGCACTCCCCGGGCACAATCACAAAGTCTCTGCACACACCGGGAGCTTAGGGGTAGCTGGAAATCCGGACAGGCTGATCGCATTCAGCAAAAATATTTGGTCTTCTTCAGGTTGAGCCTGGCCCACTTCAGTAGCTTACTTTAGTCACACAAACTTGTATTTAGTCCAAAATAATTCTCTTCTCTCTTCTCTCCCAATCAGGAGCAGCACACTGGCATGCAGGCCAAAAACTTAGCCTTTTCAGAGTTCTTCCTTGCAAATCCACTCAGGATAGCTGCTCAGAAACACTTCAGCTACTTTTTGCTCAGCTTCCAGCTTAGTTCTTGCTGAAAACTGCAAGCAGCCTGGGACTTCCCCAAGATCCAAAATATTTGGTTGGCTGATTTGGCTGTCAGTCAAAGCAACAGCTCCCCCTTCAGTTGTAAAAAAGGCGCAAAAAACTCCAAACTAAAGTTCCTACAGATTTTTTAATTCAGACAGCTCCTGTAGTCAGGCTACATTTTAGGTCCCACCAGTACTGTTTGGTCCAATCTGCAGTCCAGGACCAAGATAGTGGAGACAAACAAAACAGTCCTTGCTACAAAGAAAGCAGGTTAGATAAACTACATTATCATTATCACTGTAAATGATTATCAGCAAATAGTTACATCTTTCAACAGAGCTGCCTCTCAGATAACTCATGCTGCAATTAGGCAGCCCTTAAAGAGACAGTACACAGAGGCTATACAAGCTCTGGTAATCACATTTAAACTACTAAAACGCAGGACACCAGCCTGGCAGTGAGCATTTAGGCAAGCTCCAGGAAGACTTTTTGGGAACCCCCATTTGTAGGGGGGGGGTTACACCTATTGGCAAAGGAAATCCATAGATGAACTAAGGCCTACATGGGCTCACAGTGTAATCCACACAAAGGGAAAGAGACTTAGGAATTTTCATAAGCAGTATCTTTAAAGAGCTGGTGACACCTCGAGAAAACTGAAATACATCATATTTAGGCACCAGCTAGCTTGTATTCCATGTATTTTCTATAGAATCCTCCTCTTATTATTTATTACAGAGGAAATTTACATGAAAATATGATCTTTAGTCCTTAGAGTATATACAGTATATATGGTGTTTGCTAGTAACTAATTACTGTACTTACTTATGTCAGCCTTACTTGTTTCAGCTTGTTATCAGTCTAACGACAGTAAAATCCAGAGCATGACTGGTAATTTCTCGAACTAGATACAGCTTGCTATCCTGTTGTACTAATACTTAGAGACAATTAGCTTCGACAAGTAAAATTCAGTGCATGATTGGCAATTTCTTGAAATAGGTACAGCTTGCTATCTTGTGGTACCAATGTTTAGAGGCAATTAACTGGCATGGGTGGGAGCAGCAATCCCTGAGCCTGAAGCAACAACTAGCCTACTTCTGTAGCACTGGGTACTAGGTCAATCCTGCTAGAGGTATCTGCCCCCTGAATACTGAAACCTACCCGCTAAATTACCCTCAGGGAGAGCCTGTGCCTGCACTGTAGCCCTGAGTGAACTGCCCAAAGGGAGCTCACTGCAACACCCCTGAGCCTTGTGAATCCCACATGACTAATCTCGCCTCGGCTACCACCCACCCTACTGAGGCCTGATAGGATGCCGCCACCGAGAGGCTGCCCTGTGCTCCATGGCCTGGCTGGGGCCCCTGCCCAAAGTCTAGGTCCACTGAGCGCTAATCCCTCCCTGAAACAACCCTCCACCTGGTTATCAGCCAAAGGCTTGAGGTTTGTGCACTTAAACATACGTAGCCTGCTACCAAACCTTACTCAGCCAACAGCTTGGGTGGCTCATTATAACCCTGACATTATGGGGATCACGGAGACTTGGCTTAAAGCCACACATACCTGACTCAGTATTTGCCCTCCTGGGCTACAACCTCATTAGGTTGGACAGGGCTCAGAACAAGAGGGGGGGTAGAGTACTCCTATACTACAAGACACACTTTAACGTCTCAGTCATAGGACACGCGCCATCTACATCACATCTCTGTGAGTTCCTGCATGCCCTCCTCCTGTTAGGAAACACCAAAAAGGTGCACTTGACCTGTGCCTACAACCCCCCTAAGGGTGGAGTGCCTGGGCTCTCCTCCCTCCTTGACAGTCTTAGCTCAAAGGTTGGCTCAAACAAGTTACTAGTCCTAGGTGACTTCCACCTCAACTGGGCAGGTCGCAACGTTCAGCAATACGAGCCACTGTTGGCTGGACTTGCCCTCAGCCAGCTCATCTCTGAACCTACAAGGCCCTCTCCAAGAGGAGACAAGGGTTCCATCATCGACTGGGTACTAAGCAACAGAATGGAGAGAATTATCTCCTGTGGCATTCTCCCTGATGCTATATTGGATCACTCTCCCACCTACTGCGTATGGGGCAACTCCACTGCCAAAATCCCCAACAAGGTGATACAAATGAGGGACTACTCCAAACTCAACACTGGAGACTTCCTTGCTGACCTGCGACATGCTGACTGGTCTCAGGTCACTGCCACAAATGACCCCTCAAAGGCCCTTGACAACTTCCTAAAAGTTTACACCCCACTTCAAAACAAGCATGCCCCCCTCACAAGAAGGAGAGTGAGGTGCATTGCAACTAAATGGCTCCATGGAGGCCTTTTTTCTCTCATGAAACAAAGGGATAAATGCTGGGTGAGATATAAGTACTCAATGTCCAGTACAGACCTTCAGGATTACAGACAGCTGAGGAACTCGTGCAAGAGAGCCATTCGCTCAGCAAAAAGTGAGTTTTGTCAGTCCATTCTGCTCTCCACAGCCGGAAATGCGAGGAGATTCTGGCAGACCATTAAGAATGTGGTTGGTGGGTCTACTAGAGCTCAGGTCACAGATATGCACATTGATGGGGTAAACTGCAACAACCCCCTCACAATTGCCAAGGCCTTCAACTCTCAGTTCACTGACCTGCCAGCTCTCCCCAAACTGCCTCATTACCCCAAGGATCGGGCCTCTCCACCCAGTGGGATAACCCCCCTCCTGCCCTTTTACCTCAAGGTAATATCGGACATGGAGGCCCAGAAGCTCCTTGCAGGCCTCTCCCCTCACACTGGTGCTGGGCACGACTGCCTGGAGCCCAAGCTGCTTAGGCTAGAGGCAACTGTTGTAGCCCAACCCATAGCCCACGTCTTCAATGCAGTGCTTACCTCGGGTATAGTCCCAGACATCTGGAAGATGGCCAAAGTCATCCCTGTGCCCAAACAAGGTGACCTAAAAGACCCTAAGAACTACCGCCCCATAGCGGTCCTGTCAGCTATCAGCAAACTTCTGGAAAAGGTAGTCGCCTCACAGCTCACCCATTACCTACAGACCCACAACCTACTCCCCCCTGCACAGCACGGGTTCGGAAAGGGGCATAGCACCTCCACTGCCCCAGCAGTTGTTACCTCTGTGATCAGGTCTGCTGCTGACCAAGGCGAGCTGACTGGGGCCATTTTTGTTGATCTCTCGAAAGCCTTCGATCGGGTAGACCACGCACTACTGTGCTCCTTTCTCCTATCACTTGGCTTCTCCTCCCTCGCCCTTGCCTGGATCAGTAATTCTCTCATAGGCAGGCAGCAGTACACCAAGTTCAACAAGGCCCTGTCTAAGCCTGCCCAGGTAAACTGTGGAGTCCCCCAGGGCTCTGTCCTGTTCTCCCTCTTCATAAATGAGCTACCCTCGGCTCCGGCTCTTGGGTCCTCAGTGCTGTACGCAGATGACCTAGTCATCATGACCAGCTCCCAGGACATCTCTACCATCAACGCCAAACTAAACTCGGACTTCGAACAAATCCAAACTTGGTTACAGGACCATAAACTTATGATTAACCTGCAGAAGATGCAGGCCATGCTCTTTGGCTCAGCAGCCAAGAAAAAAGCTGTCCTGGATTCACTACAGATCTCTGGGGCCGATGGGTCCCTACCACTAGTTGCAGACTCTGTCAAGTACCTGGGGGTGACTCTTGACCTGCAACTGGATATGAACATGCACATATGCAATTCATATAGGGTCTCAAACTGCAAGTTGGGTCACGCTTACAGAGCAAAAACCTGTCTCACTCCAGCTGCCTATCTCGCCTTAGCCAGGGGAGTCCTCCTACCTACGCTGTGCTATGGATTAGTCACCTTCACTCACGTTGCAAAAAATAGTCTAGTAAAGTGGGACTCAGCGTATAACAGCATATGGCATTTTGCGCTCTCAGCCCCCGCCTCACCCACCACTGTGAGCTCTACTCCCGGCTTGAATGGCTCCCACCAGAAACTCACCACTCCTATTTTGTGGGCAACTTCACAGACAGTGTTGTCAGAACTGCCACCCCCCCTTATCCTTTCTGAGTCCCTCGTTCTAGCTACTGCCTCCTACAATCTGCGATCCAGTGACTCTCATGCCCTCCTGGTACCTAAGACCCGCACTCAAATAGGTGACCAAGCCTTCGTTGCATACGCGCCCAGGTTATGGAACTCTCTTCCATCAAGCACTCGCTCCTTTCCCTCCCACCAGTGCTTTAAAGCCTCCCTCTGGGGCTTTCTCAAAATGGCCTCCACCTGCCTCTGCACTAGATAAATCCCCTTGGCCTATGCCGCCCCAACTAACTGAGACACTACCTAAATAATATGACTTAGGCAGTTCCCCTCTGCACTTTATACTCTTCCTGTACTCACAGCTTACTAGAAGGAATAGACCACTTATGCCCACCTGCCTAACAGGGAGAGCATTGTACTGTGCAACTCCCTTATCTTGCTCTGGGCCCTCTATCCCAATTTGACTCCCTCTGCCTACCTGCAAGCCTTACAGCATTGCTGCCTGGAACGATGAAACCATACTGTTCTTCTACCTACTGCCTGCATTGTAAACCCCTGTTGTTACTTGTATTGACCCTGTGTGCTAATTCTCTTTAATGAAATGCTTCACTTGTTTTTGCCTGATGTTCATGTACGTACCTTGTAATCTCGCGGGTTGCACCTGAAAATAGGCACTTGGCTGTCTAGTGTGCTTACCCGGTTAACAAAAGCAAATAAATAAATAAAAATGCCTCTAGAGCCTGTTCCCTATTTGAAGTCATAATCCTCTGTTGTGACATCACGGTCTGTTGCCAGGGGAGTAACTGTGATTCCCACCGGAATCCCACTTCACAATACATACAATGCCTTCATCCCTGAAGACATAGCAGATCTCAATACTCACGCCTCCTCCCGCAATATAGGAAGCAGATCACAGGCAGTCATCAGGCAGAAAGTGATTACTGGCGACTTACTTCTACAGTTCTCGAACTCCACTATAGGTGACACAAACAAAACACAATTGTCACGTGTTTTCCTGGGGCTAGCATGGAGGACATTGAGCCTTGATATAGTGGCCCTGCACCTGGGAACAAATACTGTGTGAAAGTCTCACGAGAAAGACATCTGCCACAGTCTACTACAGCTGGGCAAACAGCTAAAAGGGAAAGGATGTGACAGGGTTATTTCTGGCACATTGCCAATTCCGGGGCATCAAAAGACAAAAATGTAATGTGCAATAGAATTATTATACACCTAGAAAACTGGTGTAGCAACGCAGGTATTACATTCATTAATAGCTGGGAGTGCTTCTATAACAAAAATAACTTATTCTCAAAAGATGGACTACATTTGAACAAATAGGGTGCAAAGATACTGGGTAGTAGAATCAAAGCCAGCCTCAACAATGTGACTTATTAAGGTCAGGGGGAACAAAAAATGCCAACAACTCAGAACAAAAGGGATCTAAAAAAAGGCAACCGATTACAGAAGACGACCAAAATACATATCACAAAAAGAACACCTGGCAGTGTGTTCTCTTAAATGCTAGGAGTTTGAATAATAAGAAAGAAGAACTAGAGACTTTAATTTCTGAGAAGAAACATGCAGTCATCAGAATAACTGAAACTTGGTAGTCTAATCAAGATGCTTGGGGGAAGACAATAAATAGTTATAATCTATTCCACCTAGAAAGAGTCAATAACAAGGGTTTGTCAATGCCGAATGTTTGCTGCTTGTATTGCTGTTGTACTGGGTCTTGCTTGTACACATCTTTACTACATATTTACCCTAGATAGACCAGATGAGATGCGATATGTCATTTGCAGTGGGGTCCTGATTTTACACAGTTTTATACTGCATTTACCCAGGATTGTAGAGGTGAGATGTGATATCTCATTTTCAGAGTGGTCCTACTTTTACAATGTATTTTTCTGGGACAGATAATTTTAGATGCAGCATCTCCTTTTAATTGGGTTTCTGTTGTAGGGTTCTGCTTTTACATAGTTTTGCAATATATTTACAAGGGATAACTCAGGTGAGATACAATATCTCATTTTTAATTGGATGCTGCCTTAACATATCTTTGTACTGTAATTACCAGCTCAGATGCTATCTTGTTTTCAGTGGGATTCTGCTTTCCCCAGTGTTTACTCTCTATTTACCTGGATAGCACAGCAGTGATGCAATATCTCGTTCACGAATGGGCTCTTCTTTTACCCATTTTTTTTAATCTCACTCTTCTTCTTCCCCAAGGACTCGCCCATTGGCCTGGCCTTGGGCCCAACCCCATCACTGACCTGCCCCGAGACTTACCTCTCTGTGTTGGTTCAGTCCTGGCTTCCTCCCCAGGTGGGGCCAATGGTGGGTGCCCCCTAATCCCTCCATGGGACTCGAGCTTCAGTGGGGGAGTTAGGTCAGTGGTGCAGGGCTTGCAGCATACAGGGTGGGTGTCATCTTGCATCCCGGCTGGATTTCCATTTCTCCCAGTTATCATCCCCCCATGTCACCAGAGGGGAGCTATGTGAGTCACGATGCCCTTCACTTCCATGCCAGTGTCCACCCTATTCAGCTGGGCTTCCCAGTGGCAGTACAGCCTGTGGCCATCCAGGGACACAGCACCAAAGTCTCTACCACCCCCCCATGGTGGAAAGCTTCCAAAGGACACTCAATCCACTTCCCTTCAGCCAGCCCTCTAATGACCCTGGTCTGTTCCCCAACCCAGGCCTCCAGCATTTTAAGCCTTTTACCCATTTTTATAATGTATTTTACTCAGGATAGCCCATCTGAAAGGGAAGATCTTACTTCGAGAGGGCTCTTGCAGTAGGTAATTACATATAGGACTGAAGCCGGCAGGCATCAGGACCCCATGGAAAAATTTCTAGCTAGCAGTCTCTGGCGGGGGACTACCCCCATGTCAGGTGACCGACGTCAAGTGATGTCAGTAGAAAGGGGCGGCCCCCAATGCCCGCCTTCCAGTTCTTTCCTGCCGTTAGCTTGTGCAGCGCCTCACGGTTAAGTTCACTGTTTCACAGTCAATTGTCGGTAGTTTTACCACCTATTTTACTACTTTTTTCCTGATTTTCATCAGCCTTACCTTCAGCTGCAGTGTATGTCATCCTTGACTCCCTCCGGGCACAAAAATAAGTGCGATTCTTGTCATGCCCAGCTCCCGCATAAGGACGGACATTCCCAGTGCCTTTTTTGTCTAGGCCCCGATCATCCCGTCGAGAAGTGCCAGCTCTGCCAGCAGTTTAACGCAACCACCCGAAAGTGGAGGCAGCAGTCTCTGGAGGCCCACATTCTTAAACAAAAAATAACCTCCATGGAAAAGGAACTGAAAAATCTTTGGCGGGCTTCAACTTCTCCGGAGGGCAACCACAAGAAGAAGCACTGGGACTCCTCATCGGTCACCGCAGCCTGTCTGGGGTCGCGGTGCTGCAGATAATGCCTCCTCCAGGAGGCAGCTCCAAGGCAGACACCTTGGAGGTTTCCAGGATGGCATCAACTCTCCTGTCGGGCTCGCACTCGGGCCCCTCGGGAGACTCCGGGTCTAAGGAGGCAGCCGTTCCCAGTAAGGTCGCCACTGTGTGGCCTTCTGGTTTGAGCGGCCCCAATAAGTCAGATGTCGGCTCCTCTGATGCCCGCCCGGGTAAGGCTGTTAAGATGCCTGACCCTCCGGGGTAGTGCACGGCCTCCAAGGCGCCTGCCAAGGCTGCCCCTCCTTTGCAGCCTTCGTCAGGCGCTGGGTCCGATAAGTCAGATGCCGGCTCCTCTGACATTCACCCGGATCCCATTGATAAGACAGACACCCAGCTCCTCCGATGTCCGCTCAGGCGTTAAGCCAGCGCGGACCCTTGGTGTTATCCATGCGTCCCAAGCTCGTTTGCTTCGTTGCACTCCAAGGCGCCAGCGTCTCCTCTGCTGGATCCCAGGGATGGTAACCTGTCTTCCCTGGGCGACACAGAGGAGGTGGGTACATTGCCATCAGGTCTCTCTCCCGCTGGGCTGGATGACCTAATGCAGGACCCTCGGATGTCGGCGCCGACGCCGGCCTACCCGATGCCCGACAATATCTCATTGTTGGACGCCACCCCTATGCTGGGCCTGCCGCCCTCCAGGCCTCCCATTCCAGGCCCACCCACTGGGCCATTTCCAGGGCCTTCTGCTCCTTCAGACCCCCCAGTGCCTGGGTATCTGACCCCATCCTATCCAACGCTGTCGTAGTCAGGCCTGCAGTATCCGGCACCCCAGTACCTGACGCCGGCCTACCCGATGCTGCAGTACATGGTGCCCCAGTACCCGACGCCGGGCTTCCTGCCATTGGGATAGGAATACGCGCCTTATGGATGCCCTCAGTATCCATATCTCCCTCCTCCTCCTGCACCGCACCTTCAGCCACCAGTGGACTTGAAGAAGACTCTGGCTTCCTGGTGGGCTGAGGCCAAGGACCACTACCAGTTCAAGGCCCTCCCATTTGATCTTTCTTCGGTGCTCCAAGTATTTACCAAATGCCTTTCAGTGGTAGCGGCCTACCTGCGTACCCAGGGGGTGCAGGTTTTCCCGTACCTGGATGACTGGCTCCTGGCACCCTCATCCAGGGAGGAACTCCTGCACTTCCTTTCCCTTACCCTGTAGGTTTTTGCCTGCCTGGGTGTTACCATCAACCAGGCCAAGTCCCACCTGATCCTATCCCAGAGGCTCCAGTTTATCGAGGCGATCCTGGACATGACCTCCGGCATGGCATTCCTGCCACTGGACAGGGCAGCCTTACTCCAGGTTTAGGTCAGCCTGTTGTCTAGCCACAGGCGGGTCAGCGCCAGGTCGATCCTTCACCTCCTTGGGCTCATGGCTGCTGCTATTCTGACAGTCTCTCACACTCGGCTTCACATGAGAATCTCTCAGTGGATGCTTCAGTCTCAGTGGGATCAGCTGGTGGATGACCTAGATTAACTAGTTCTGGTCTCCAGTCCTATGACTTGGGACTTGCAATGGTGGATGGTTCAGGGGAACCTTTGCCAGGGAGTTCCCTTCTGCCTTTCTCCCCCCCTCCCAGATGCTGACTACAGACGCCTCGGGTGAGGGTTGGGGAGCCCATTTTGGGCCTCACAGGACCCAGGGATCCTGGTCCAAGCTCAAAAAATGTCTCCACATCAATGTGCTTTATGCTTTTCAGGCTCTGCATCTTTATCTGCTTCCCGGACATCTGGCTGTCCAGACGGACAACATGTGTGTAGTCTGGTACATCAACAAACAGGGAGGAACTTGTTTCTATCCTCTCTGCAGGGAGGCAATGCGGGTTTGGGAATGGGCAGTGCAGCACAACCTTTACCTCATGGCCATTCACGTCCCCGGAGGTCGAGAACACATTGGCAGACCACCTCAGTCGGTCATCTGCTCATGCCCATGAGTAGGAACTAGATCAGGGGGTAGCAGATTACATCTTTCTACACTGGGGAACCCCCTCAGGTAGACCTGTTTGTGTCTCCTCTCAACACAAAACTTCCCGCCTTCTGCTCGCTCACTCACTCCAGGGTGCGGCATTTTTTGGAGAGACGCTCTGTCTCTAGACTGGAAGGGAAGATTCATCTATGCCTTCCCCTCGATCCCCTTGATTCCAAGGGTCTTACAGAAAGTCAGCTCGGAAGAAGCGCGCATGATTCTCATCACTCCTTTCTGGCCAGACAAGTTTGGTTTTCTCTTCTGCAACAGTATTCAGAGGAAACTCTTCTTCCTCTTCCTCTGTCGCAACTTTTGCTGACCCAGGATCAGGGGACCCTGGTCCATCCAGGTCTCAAGTCCCTTCAGTTGCACACATGACTCCTGCAGACATAGCTCAAGCCTGATTCGGGGTTTCCCCACTGGTGGCTGAGATTCTGGTGGAGGCCAGGAAGCCCTCCACTATTTCTACCTATGCTATGAAATGGAAATGGTTCTGCATTTGGGCCACTTCCAAAGATTTCGAGCCTTTCTTGTGCTCTGTTGGGTGGCTGTTGGATTACTTGTGACACCTCTTTGATCTGGATCTCAGTCATTCCTCTCTGAAGGTTCACATGGCCGCCATCTCAGCTTACCATGTTCCTTTTGGGGACAGGACTTTTACGCAACTGGAGGTCTCCAAGACCTTCCTTAGAGAGGTCCTCAACTTGAGACCCCCTATTCAGGTTCCTACCCCTCCTTGGGATTTGAATTTTATCCTTGAGAAGCTTACTCTGCCTCCTTTAGAGCCGGCAGCCTCGGCAGACCTAAGGTTCCTTTCATGGAAGACTCTCTTCTCCTTGTGGCCATTACTTCTGCTTGAAGGATTTCCGAGCACCAGGCCCTGATGTACAAAATCCCATATCTGATTTTTCACAAGGAACATGTGGCTCTGCGTACCAACCCTAAGTTTCTTCCCAGTGTGGTAGTGGAATTTATGCTGAATCAATCCATAGAGCTACCTGCTTTCTTTAAGCAGCACTCCAATCAAGGGGAGTACCTCTTGCATACCTTGGATGTTCACCGAATTCTGAGATACTACACCACCAGGATGAAGGATCTCAGAAAGACTGATCAACTGTTTGTCTCTTTTGCTCCTAAAAGAGAAGGCATTGTTGTTTCTAAGCAATGCCTATCTAAATGGTTGGCTCATTGTATCACTTTCTGTTACAAGTACAACAAGACCCTGCTGGGTCAAGTCAGAGACCACTCCACCAGGGGGGTTTCTGCCTCCGATGCTTGTTTCAAGAATGTGTCAGCGGCAGATATCTGTGCAGCCGCAACTTGGACTTCTGTCCATACCTTTACGAAACACTACAGTTTGGACATTGCCTCTCACCACAGAGCGGGCTTCGGGTTGGCTGTTCTGCAAGGTCTTCTTTCCTAAGATCTTCACAGCCAGAGGGTCTACTTTTGGGTAGTTTTCCTCCTTCCGTTTGCTTCTGTTTGTTACAGACTGCTTGGGACTCAGTCCTATATGTAATTACCTACTGCAAGAGCCTTCTCGAAGTAAGATAGTACAGTTACATAAGAACTTACCGTAACAGTAGATCTTCGAGAGAGGCTCTTGCAGTAAGTAATACCTTCCTGCCCTCCATCACCCTAAGCTTTTGCAGCTCCTTTTCCAGTGATGTAATCATCCGCTTATCTCTCATCTTGCCTTTTTTGGCTTTTGGCAGGAAAGAACTGGAAGGCGGCAATGGGGGACCACCCCTTTATACTGACATCACCTGACGACAGTCACCTGACGTGGGGGTGATCCCCCTCCAGAGACTGCTAGCTAGAAATTTTTCCTTGGGGGTCCTAATGCCTGCCGGCTTCAGTCCTATATGTAATTACCTACTGCAAGAGTCTCTCTCGAAGATCTACTGTTACGGTAAGTTCTTACATAACTGTACTTTGCATTTCCAGTGGGGCCCAGCTTTTACAATGGATTTTTCACAGGATAGAGCAGCTTTAGAAGCATAGTTCAGTGGGGGCTCTGCTGTGCTGGGGTCCTGCTTTTACACATTTTTACTAAATATTTGCCCAGGATGGAACAGATAAGATGCAGTATCTCATTTTCAGTGGTATTCTTCTTTTACTTATTTTAGATTGCATTTACTCAGGATAAGCTAGCTGAGAGGCAATGTGTAATTTTCAGTGGACACCCACATTTTGACCCCAGGGGCCAGATATTCAAAACTTTGCACTGGGTGCAAACTGTTTGCACCTGGTTTGTTCCGGGTTTGCATGGGTTCACTATACTGAAAAGGCCAAATAGCACGGGCAAACTGCATTAGCACCGGGCAAAAGTATAACGTATGCCAGGGGCAAAAGAGGAGGCTTGTACATGAGTACAGGCACAATGTTATATTCAGTGCATTAGCGCTGTGCTATGTGTTTTTGAGTGACTTAGCACAATACTTTGTGCGGTGCAAATTAGTGCCCAGCAAAAGGTAGTCTTAACTCTGGGCAAACCAGCTTTGCGTGAATTTGTGGGTTTCGTGCAGCTTTACGTGGCTTTGTGTGACTTTGCGCAATATAGAACCATGTATTATGGAACTTTGTAATTCACAAGTGTCAATTATGGAGTTTGCGAGGGTCTACCAGTGGTGGTTTATTGACCCTAACCAGTAAATAGTAAACAGTAAACATAGAAAGAAACCAGACATGGAAGAAACATGCTGCACACGGATGGCACCTCCTGTGTTGCCATCATCTGCCACCAGTCCCAGCCATGCCAGGCATTAAGTGGTGACCCAGCACCCAGTGGACACCATGACAGTGTGTCCATACAGCACACACCTGCAGACCAACCTTCGGTGGACAGCAACAGAATCCAGCACACACATGCAGCACTGGAGGCGTGGAGGGTGTTGAGAGGAGGGTGTACTGGTGGCCAGTCTGCACCTGATACTGGGTGCTGCCACAAGGCTAGGACAATCCACGCAGTGCAAATGGTCCAGTGTAGGGAATACCCCAACACCAGTGTGCCTGTTTGATGGTATGTGCCCCCCAGCCACATACCGCACATCTATACAGACACCACAGCACACATAGCCAGCCATGTATATGTCACTGTGAGTATCCCATGCCAGTGGTGCAGCATCTGTTGGTCACACAACAGCATAACAGTAATGTCCACTGTCAGTACACACCTGCAAGATGGGCCTGTCACTGTGTAAAGTACAGCAGTCATTGATGCCCTACACACCATAGGCATTGCTGTATCCCTCACACTACAGGCCCCCTTGTTTCCGTAGTGTCTGCAGTGCACTGTAGCAGGAACTACAGCTTGAATATTGCATGCAGCACCTCCACATGTGCCTGTGTTGTGTAGTCCCCGGGGCACAATATTCTATGCAGTTCTGTACAAATGTAGCCTGCTGCTACCACCATGCAATTCCAGACTGACCTACAGGTAGAGCTGTGGGCAGACCCAGCCAGTCCCTACATTTCCAGACTGACCTACAGGTGGAGCTGTGGGACCCTGCAATAGCGCTGGGCGAACTGCATGCAAATTAGGACATAATGAGATGCTAATCTGGATGTTTGCCACAGACTGCCTAAGTAGGCTCATTTTCATGTCACTTTTGAATATAGCAAATTTTTGGCCCGGGCAAACTTTTGCACCGTGCAATCGTTTCAGAAACATGGTACATTTCTGCAGAATTTCACATGCACTGGTGCTTGCAGTTTTAATAAATCCACTCCTTTGCTAGCACACACATTGGCCACGTGGTTCACCTCTACCTTCCTTCACATCGTTGTGCACAGGGCTGCTGTTATGGTTTGCACTTCTGGTTGCTGTATTCAGAGCTGCCTTATTTCCCGGGCTATTTTTGGCCTGCATTCTCAGCCCAATTTGCCCGGCTTCATTAGCATGCTGTATTTAGCAGGTTTAGCACTGGAGCTATCGCTTTTGAATATAGTAGGCTATTGGTTCCGGGCTAATTTAGCATGCCGGGCAGTGCTAATTTAGCCCTGGGGCAAAGTTTTGAATATCTGGCCCCAGATTTCTAAGTCTTTTTATGACCTGACGTTATGATCAAGATGTGAAATTTTTTTAATCCCAGCTGAATGGTGATTTCAAACTGCAACTGTGAAAACATGTTTTGGCAGGGATTTGAACGAGCATTTGTCAATGCTGAATGTTTGCTTGCTGGCATTGGCATTGGTAGTGTACAAGTTACAGAGCTGCATAATAGGAATGGCAGTGAAGTACTGAACTGAAGCCAACCCCACCACCACTGCAGAGAGTGACAGGCGTTGGGGTGTGCCTTTGGGTCATCAGGCATCTTGACCATGCCATTTCACCACACCCTACCCTGCAGACACTGACAAGTGTCACGGTGTGCCTGGGGTCTCTGGCCCTTATGCGCATCCCATTCCATCAGGAAATACGGTGAGATGGGTGCGGTATAGGAGAATGGGGTGAACTTTGGGGCAGAAGAGTCCAAGGCATACCTCAATGCCTCTCACTGGCTGCAGTGTGTGGAATGGTATGAGCTTTACAGGCAAGAATCCCAAGTCACACCCCTGATGCCTGTCATTCTCTACAGGGTGGGGCATTATGGTTGGAAACCCTAACACTTCAGGCATTCGTTGGTATTTTCCTCCAAATTTTCAGCATGGTTTTGTGACCCCACCTCATGAACAGTGGCAATATCAGTTTGTTGGCTGAAGCTGCTTATGCACAGCGAATACGGCATTTAGCACCACAGGTGCAAAAACACGTTCCGAACAGGATGTGAAAGATGACAGCTGTACTGTTCATTGGGAGGTGTAAATAATGACAATGTTGCAAATCTTCAGTAAAAATATTAAAAAAACTGGTGAAGTCACAAGTGTGCATAGAAACTGTGCAACGCACACCCGTAATGTAATTAGTTTGGGGATTTTTTATAGCAGATTGTCCACACAGGCATTTTGGGACCTCTGATCATGAACAGTGTCACTGAAATTTTTTTTATCTGTCCCGAACAATGATTTCCCACAGCGACTACGCATCTCTGCGCTGAAAGTGTGAAAACACATTTCGGCCATGTTGTGAAAAATGACAGCTGTACTGTTCATAAGGAAGTGTGGAAAAATGCCACTGGTGAAAATCTGGACTGAGAATATTACAAAATCATGAACTTCTGGTGCGTGGAAACTCTTAATGCTCACTCGTGCCTGATCATTTTATGGACTTTTGTCACCAAGTTTTCAACATAGCCATTTTAAGACCTCTGCTCATGAACAGTGTAACTGTGATTTTTTAATCTGTCCCAAACATTGCTTTACTTTTCTGACTGCACCATTGTGCATTACATGGTAGAAACACATTTTGAGCAAGATGAAAAATGAGGCTGTACTGCTCATAAGGAGGTGTGGTAAAATGGCAATGTTGAAAATCTGGGTAATGTTAAAGTCGTGAACTTACAAATGCGTGAGAACTGTGCAATGCAGCTCATAAAACAGTCATTTTCAGAATTTTTCCAACAAATTTTCAACATAGGTTTTTGAGAGCCCACCTAATGAACAGTGGCAGTGTCATTTCATTATTTGGTCGAAAAGTGATTTCACGCAGTGACTGCGAAATCACCCTTCGGGCCCGATTAACGCCATGACAGTGAGAGCATTCATGAGAAGGGGTCCCAAAAACCCCATGTTAAACATTTGGTGCAAAAATTCAAAACAATGCCTGAGATATGCAGCAAAGTTGAAAAAACCCTATCTATCCCATTATACAGCTTACCGGCATTTCCTCAGTTCGCGGTCAGTTTTGAAGAGTGCAGACATGTTTCCGATCCACCGAAGATCGTTGGGCCGGAGTCTGGAGGTAAGTATGGGGGGGGTGTGGGGAGGTAGGGTGTGCAGTGGGTGGGCACTGGTGGGCTGCGTGAACGCCGAGGGAACATTTTCTTGTTTACAGGTTTATTTTTTAACAGGAAGACGACGTGGGACATTTGCCACGCTGGGGTGGGCTCCCAGCATGGCAGCTAGGAGGCTGTTTGGGAGGGCTGGAGCCGACAGGGGATTGGCTACCCCTGTTGGCCGTACAGACTTGTGCCACGCTGGGGTGGGCTCCCAGTGTATCAGCTGTAAGGCTGTTTGGAGGGGTCTGGAGCCGACTGGGGATTGGGCACCCCTGTCACCCATACAGATGTGTTGCCATGCTGGGGTGGGCACCCAGCGTGGCATCTGGAACTCTGTTTAGGGGGGAAGCACAGCACAGCCAATGGGGGATTGGGCACCCCTGTCGGCTATACAGTGTGTGCGTGGGGGGGCGAGCACACAGTATGCGTGCGCGTGTGTGTAATGGGGAAGCACGCATGAGCAGACGATATCTTATCACTGCTCACTGAAGTGTAGCTCCCTCTTTCAACTGTATGCCACTGCATTTTCAACTGCTGTCATAGACAGCTCCAGCAGTGATTGGAGAACTGCGACCACACCTGCAAACACACTGACTGAACTGGAAGACGCTGACACACCTCCGAAAAACTTGGATGATGGCACTACGTTTCTTGCACATGCATGCAAGCAAACACAAAAATGACACCTGTCAGGTTCAGGAGGTGGGGTAACACAGTGGATATGTTGCACATTAGGGGCCAAAATCTGCAAAAATAAAGATTTGAGTAAATGTTCGAACAATTCAATGTGTCTTCATAAACTTAGTAGGTTTTTTTTTTCACATTTTGTCCCCGCATTTTCAACATAGTCATTTTTATGACCCCTTCTTCTAAATAAGATAGGTGTCATTGATAAAATAGTGGCCAAAATTTCATTTGTACCTCAAGTATGAAAACACATTGGCCAGGATTTGAAAAATGATAGCTGTCATGACAGCTGTCACAGTCATGACAGTCTTTTTATGACCTGTAGTTATGATCAAGACAGGTGAAGCTGCAAAAACATGTTTTGGAAGGGATTCGAAAGTGCAAGGGTGACTATAAAAAGGGTGGAGGGATAGCTCTCTGTATAAAGAAGGCATACTAGCTATTGATATTCCAAACAAGATCAAAAATGCACAATCAGAAACTGAAACCTTATGGGTTACAATTACAAGCTCCAAGATAAAAAGTACTATTATATGTCATAGACCACCAGATTTTACAGAGGTCATAACCGTTAACATCATAAATGAAACATAAACTTCATGTCTCAAGGGGAAAACAGTGTTTGTGGGTGATCTGAATCGTAGCGACATAAACTGGAGAACAAATATGACATCGACCATGACGGGCAAATGCCCAAGTGACATCACAGAACAACTACATCTAAGTTAGCATATGCTGGTCCCAATTAGAGGAAAATATATTCAACATTTATGTATGTATGTATTTATGTTTTAATTAATTTGAAAATTTTAAACTGGGAGGGGCATACTGAGCCAAGGTTCATTTGTAGGTGTGACCTGGGAGAGGGGAACAGTGGGAGAACATCTGTACAGTAAACAATAACAAAAATGTGTAATAAAAGTTGGCAATAAGTTGGTACTGTACAAAATAATTGGTACTGAGAATAAAGTGAGGTCACATCTCAATAAAAGTGATCTACAGGTCTCCGGCACAGAGGGAAGAAGTAGGCAGGGAACTAGTGGAGAACACACATGACATAGCAGCTAAAGGCAAAATCCTGCTACTGAGGATTTCAATATGCCGGATGTGGATTGGGCCACCCAAGTGGCTGCTTCCGCCAGAAGCACAGCCAACTTAGAATCCCTGCTGGGGGTTGGACTCAGGCAGCTGGTGCACATGCCAACCAGGGAAACATCAATTCTGGACCTGGTATGGACCAATGGGAACAGAGTTGAAGAAATACAGGTGGAAGGGCAGCTGGGGTCAAGTGACCATCACATGGTATGGTTCAGCATGGAGACATGGACTACATTAAGCCACACAAGGGCAAGAGTGTTAGATTTCAGGAGGGCAGATTTCACTGAAATGGGTAGCTGTATACAAGCAGTCCTAGGGAAGGAAGAGATAACAGAGAGGGTGGAAGAACAATGGGAGAAACTGAAAGCCATAGTGGATATAACAAACCAATGTTTTAGGATAGTGGCCAAAGGCAAAAGAAGTAGGAAACCACTATGGTTCTCCAAAGAGGTGGGGGACAAAGTCAGGGCTAAAAGGCTGAGTTTCTAGAAATACAAGGGGAGCCAAAGGGAGAAGGACAGGGAGGTGCACCTTTTTTTTTTATCTCTTTTCCCTCCAGTTGCAGCCTGCGGAGCCTCTTTCAGGCATCCTTACCTGATCCTGCCTGCCTGAGGTCCCCTCAACCCAAGCCTCCTCTCTCTTCTTCTTCCTCCTGCTGCCAGTACCCCCAGCTTAACCCCTCCAGGGTGGGGCTGCCCTTCCTCTTTGGATGCTCTTAGAGACTGGCCAAGCTGCAGGTGAGGGCCTGGGTGGAGGAACTGGAAGGCTGGGTGGGTGAGTGAGATACGGCAGTGGGCATGGGGGGTCAGGTGCCATTGCCTACTCCACAGAGCTGGTTGTTTCCTTGTTCTGTTGGCCCCCCCACCCACTGAGGACATGCAATGACTTCTAGTGCTAGTGGGCATGATCTCGTGCACGTTGGCAAGGATGTCCACCCACAGCACTTCCCCTTCCCCTTGCCTTCGCAAGCACTCCAAGTGCAGTGATCCCTGCCTCCGCAGGGTGTCACTACCACTGGGAAATGCATCTCATCTGCCCCCTAGGAGAGGAGAGCTTCCACCAGATGCACAATCCTCTCCTCCCTGTGACAGGGTAGAATAGGACCCTGTCCCATTTGTTCTGAAGAAAGTGTGTAAATGCAAGGATCTGTATTCTTTCCTTTTCTGTCTCTTCTGTCTGGTTGTGCAACCAAATTTTCCTGTGAGACTTCAGACTTTATCAACCCAAACAGTCTCACAGTCCTTTGCCTCTCTCTGTCTCTCTGTTTTCTCTCACTGTCTGTTTTTCTCCCTTACATGTCTACTTCTGGTAATATAAAATATATGAGAATCAGTGTATGGAAATGTAGCTGATATTGGGATCTCTTTCGTTTGGAAGATGTTAAGTGTAGCTGTTGGAATGTACTGTATATATAGATATAATTTGAAATAACTGTAAAAAGCCAGAAGTTATTTGAGTGCAAATGGCTGAGCCTTTAGCAAAGGCTGCAGGGACCTCAGGAAGCTCTCAATGGTCTAGCAGCTCCTGAAATTTACAAAGAACAGGATGCTTACAAAGGATGGGGGTTGAAAAAGACTTATAAAAACAGCTAAGCTGAGCTGCAAGGGTGATTTTTTTTTAATAAGATATTTTATTTTGCTTCTGTATATAGTTATTCTGAACAGGTTTGTTTTATTTTATGTTACTGCAACTACAAATAAACAGTTTTGTGGCATTTTACAACTGCTTCTGGATTTTCTCTGTGCTTCCTGACCTGTGCCTTGACGACACTCCCTGGCCAGCCCCCGGCAACCCAAGCTCGTTCCTGAACCTGGGTCACAGGTGTAGCATTAGGTGTGGCATCCAGCATCTCAACCCTCAGAGCCACCGGGCTGGTGGGGAGGTGCACCTTGAATGTCTAAGGGAAGCAGGGAAGGCTGTTAGGATGGTGAAGGTGCAGACAGAAGAGGGCTTAGCATGGTCTGTAAACAAAGGGGATAAGGCATTTTATACAGGTAGAGACATCAGTGAAAGAAGAAAAAATGGGGGAATGTGAGGTTCAAAGGGGAGAAGGGAGAATGTAAGGGGGAGATCTGGACAAGGCAGAAATACTGAACAAATACTTCTGTTCAGTATTCACTAAGAAGGGGGAAGGTCAAGGACCACAGTTGGATTGCAGAGGCAGTGGGGGGGGGGGGGGAGTGGACACCAATACATTCACAGTGGAGAGAGTTCTGGAAGAACTCACAAAGCTGAAGGTGGATAAGGCCATGGGTCCAGACACATCTACCCAAGGTTATTAAAGGAGCTGCAGAGGGAACTAGCAGCGCCTCTGGTGGCCCTGTTCACAGAGTCACTCAACACAGGTGTTGTTCCAGAGGACTGGAGGAGGGCACATATAGTTCCACTGCAAAGAATCAGCAGTAGGGAGGAGGTGGGGAACTACAGACCAGTCAGCCTCACCTCAGTGGTGGGTAAGATCATGGAGACACTGCTGAAAGAAAGGATAGTGACACATCTGGAATCCAGTGGTGCTCAGGATTTGAGACAACATGCATTCCCAGCAGGAAGGTCATGTCAAATGAATCTAATAGATTTTTTTTGATTAGGTGACTAAGGAAATAAATCAGGGAGGGGCAGAAGATGTCGTCTACCTAGATTTCAGCAAAGCCTTCGACACCATCCCACATAGAAGGTTGATTAACAAGATGGGTAGTCTGGGCATCGGAGACAAGGTGGTGAACTGGGTTGGGAACTGGTTAACAGACAGGAGACAGAGGGTGGTGGTAAATGGGGTACAATCTGGGGAGAGGAGGGTGACCAGTGGGGTACTACAGGGATCAGTACTAGGACCAGTCCTGTTCAATATCTTCATTAGTGACATTGCAGAGGGTTTGAAAGGAAAGGTTTGCCTGTTTGCAGATGACACCAAGATCTGCAACAGGGTGGATACTCCCAGAAGGGGTGCAGAAAATGAAGAGGGACCTGGAGAAGCTTG
The DNA here is from genome assembly GCA_016271365.2 of Neoceratodus forsteri. Taxonomy (NCBI): domain Eukaryota; kingdom Metazoa; phylum Chordata; order Ceratodontiformes; family Ceratodontidae; genus Neoceratodus; species Neoceratodus forsteri. The sequence continues at coordinate 145,603,008 of CM057453.1, forward strand.
AAAGATGATCAGAGATGTGGCAACTGAGGTTCAATGCAAAGAAGTGCAAAATAATGCACCTGGGTAGAGGGAACCCTTGGGGAGTGCTACAAGTTGGAGGGGAGGAGCTGACTGTCACCAAAGAGGAAAGGGACCTAGGGGTTATCATCTCTGATGACCTTAAGGTATCAAAGCAGTGCCCAAATGTGGCAGGGAGGGTCAGTGGCATGCTGGGGTGCATAGGCAAGGGTATCACTAGAAGGAGGTGGGAGGTGGTGATGCCATTGTATAAAACATTGGTAAGGCCTCACCTGGAGTACTGCATGCAGTTCTGGAGGCCACACCTGTACAAAGACATAGATAAGGTGGAAACTATCCAGAGAAGGGCAACAAAGATGGTGCAGGGCTTGTACCACAGAACATATGAGGAGAGACTAGGGGACCTCAATATGTACTCACTGCAGGAGAGGAGACAGTGGGGGGGGGCATGATTGAAACTTTCAAGTACCTCAAGGGCACAAACAAGGTGCAGGTGGGGGACCTTTTCTAATGTAGAAAAAGTACCAGAACAAGGGGGCACAATATGAAATTGGAAGGGGGTAGGTTAAGAGGTAATGTGAGGAAGTTTTTCTACACAGAAAGAGTAATCGATGCTTGGAATAGTCTGCCACAGGAGGTAGTGGGGGGGCAAGTACAACAGAGGGGTTTAAGCATGCCTGGGACAGGCACATGGGAAGCTTGAATAGGGAGGGAGTGATGAAAAGCCATTGATCACATAGGGTCAGTGGACACATACAATGTATAGGGCCTACAGGCAGACTGGATGGGCCTAGCGGTCCTTATCTGCTGACAATTTCTGTTTCTATGGTTCTAAATGTGAAATGTTAAAAGTGGCAGCAATACATGGTGAGCAAAATACAGTACTGACAAAGAGATGAGAGAACTGTTGGATGAGTTTCTGCCAGGCTCTGTAGCGGAGAGAAGAGCTGAGGTGGTGGTGAGGTGAAACCAATAGACAGGTCATGGGGACCCATCTGGATGCCTTACCAAGGATGGTTGAGGCACATGTGGAGGAGATGTCAAAAGGAAGGGTAACAGGAACAGGTAGGGAAGGGTTGGCATTTCAGCTGGTGCCTAAGTGATCCAGGGGAGGGGGAGAGGTGGAGGGAGGAGGCGAGTTGGTTTCAGAGTGAAGGGAGTCGATATGAAATGGCAGAGTGTCTAGTGGCAGAATGGTGGTGAAGAGTGGCGGAAGTGTGATGGTCCCTATAATGGAGGGAACAGGAAGCAGAAAGGAGTTGGAAGAGGAGAGGAAGGGAAGAGGGAAGTGAACTAAACCAGTATTTGGATATGAAGAAGGTATAGTGAGCCTAGCAATGTGAGGGCAGTGGGAGGATGGATAGGGAGGAATAGAGGGAGCAATGGTGGATATGAGGGGGATAGTTTGTAGCAAAGCGGCAGAATGAGTTACAAAGGGTGACCAGTCTGGTAAGAGAGGTGGAGGGGGTAGTGACATAGACCACATCCACATAGTTGAAGACAGGAGCACCATTTTGATAACAAGCTCCCCGCGACCTGCAGAGATAAGCAGTCTATGTTGTGGTACAGGGTACCAATCTTAGGACAGAGTTTTGCATGGATGACATCAGTGTGGGCTGAGAAATCAAGTGTATTGTTAAGCAGCACACCAAGGTATTTTATGAACTGAACTGGCTTGAAAGAGGGTACCATCCAGTGTGGTGAAAACCTGAATGGGGAAGGGGCGTGACTCTGGCCATTTTCTGACTGGTCATGGACACCATTTTTATAGTGTTGACTCTAAATTGGTTGGATTGAAACCAGTGCTGAATGTTCCCATGGTCCTGCTGGAGCAGGTATTCCACAGCTGCATGGAGTGACTAGAGGTGAAGATCACTGTGTCATCAGCATACTTGTACATATGCAAGTTGGTACAGGAAGAAGAGAGGTCATTCAGGAAAATGGAGTAGAGGATGGGGCACAAGATGAAGCCTTGTGGGACCCCAGCATGGAGGGGTAGCAGAGGTGTCAGGTTGCCTCTTACCTGTATCGATTGTTGATGTCCTGTGAGGTAGAAACTGAACCAATCAACAGTGGGAGCTAAGAGGCCAGCATAGGTCAGCTTGTCCATGACGAGTGGCTGGGACATCAATTGAAGGCTTTGTCCAGATTGATGACAATGGTGGCAATTATGTGACCCTGATCCATCCCAGAGAAGATGGAGTCAGTGGCACACAGTTGGGAGGAGACGCTGGAATGATGCTTCCAGAAGCCAGACTAGAAGGGTGATAGGAAGTTGGAGGGTGGAAGGAAGTTGATGAATCTAAAATTGACTAGCTTCTTATGCAGCTTAAAGAGGGAAGGAGGGAAGGATGGAGATGGGGTGGAAATTGCTAGGGGAGGATGGGTCACCCCCTTTCTGAAGTAGAATAACTTTGGCCAGCTTCCAGGATTGAAGAACAGCACAGAGGGAGATGGAAAGGTTGAGTAAGTAGAGCTGCAGTAGCAAGAGCTGACAGGTGGAGGAGCTTGGGGTCCAGACCATCAGGGCTGGACTTAGGCTGAGGAAGGAGAGGGTAAGCAGGGTTTTTGGGATAGAAGATGATCCAGATGTTCCAGAGCAAAAGATGGAGGGCGCTCAAAAATTATATCCTTAGACAGTCTTTCTCATTTCCAAATATCCTTTTTATTTTTAGTATGGCAAGCCTTGACGTTTCACCTAATATATAGGCTTTATCAAGAGATGTCCTTTTCGTCTAAATTATAGAAATCTAAAATTCATTCATTCAATTGATGTGTTAACTCATAATTCTGTATCTCCTGATGTACTATAGATCTTAATTTTTATTTCTTGCAACCTTACTCATTATTGAGTTCATTTTGTAATACATACGACAGAAATCCAGGAGGAATTTAACCTGGCGTATTGCGCAGGTAGAAGGACTGCAGCAACAAGCCATGAATTGGTTGGAATGAATTACAAAACAAACTCAATAATGAGTAAGGTTGCAAGGAGGGAGCCGGCATCAGCAACTGAGCATGGCACCTGCACACCTTGCATGGTGCCGCGTGCCAGCCAATAGCCGTCAGCTCCCTTACACACCTCAGTTCTGTTCTTCCCACTGTCAAGTGCACATCAAGGGAGCGACAGTGCCTGAGTTCAACTTGTCATTGAATTTCAAACTGCATCACCACCTAATTTTACTCGTGGTGCCTTCTCACTTTAATATTTTACTTTTTCTGCAATGCTGAAGTCCAAGCAGAAGGGGGCTAAGAAGTCCAGGAAAGTCTGGCAGCCTTTCATCATACATTGATGCCCCTGTGGGAATTAGATGGCTGTGACAGCTCAGCATCAGTGCTTTGTGGCCTGTCTTGGCCCTCAACGTGACATGGATGCGTGCAATGCCTGCATCACAATGGCAGTACCTTTGTGATCCCCATGATGAGGTGAGGTCGCCCAACCTCTACCTTTGGAGGTAGGTGTCGCTCACGTGCTGCTAAGACACGGTCGCTAGACCTTTCCCCTGGACCTCTTCCTGGGACCTCTGGTTCCAAGGAAGTACACAGTCCTCCTCAACTTCATCCTGCTGTGGCATCAGAGGCCTGGGTGGGTCTGGTGGACAGCTGACTCCTTCTGGGTGGCCAGCAGTGAACTTCCAACAGTCTACCTGTCCTAAGCATCAGACATCTCCAGTGGCAAGGCTGAAGCTATATTCTTGGTCTACACTGGTGAATACCTTGGTGTCGTCATCTGGTGCCACCTGTACTGCTGTCACCATTTGTGGTGGCAAGTCAAGTGGTGCCAGCCACCATGCCAGGCCCACCTTTGACACCATTTATGGTGTTAGGGGAGTGACTGGCACTGGGGCTGCTGTGTGTCCAGTTGCTGAGGTGGAGGTGTGGAGGTGGATATTTCCTCTGGTGTCACTAGCGGCACCAAAGGGGAGGACGCTGCTGCCTCCGGTGATGGATGTGGTGATCACCATGGTGTCAGTCCTGGGCCTGGCACCAGGTGTGACACAGGTGATGGTGTCCTCCCTGTAGTTATCACATGGCACCAGGGCTGGGGATGGCTTTGGAGTAGATGCTGGGGTTGACACCAAGCCCGGCACTGACAGTGATGCTGGCCACAGCAACGGGGGTGAACCTGTCTGAGGTTGTTGTCAACCCTGAGCCTGGCACCAGAGATAGGGATGGCTCAGAGTCTGCTGGCAGCCCAGAGGCAAAGTTCTCCCCTTTGCCACTGGTTAATACTGCCATCAGTGAGAACCAGAGTTGCCCTACAGGGACTGAATGGCTCGTCTTTCCTCACCTCAGGGAAGCCCCCATGGGCTCTAACCGAGTCATTCCTCTGATGTATGAGGGCCTCATTTGAACCACTCTGCCAGGCCCTCCACTCACAGTAGGCCCCCTGTGCAGTTCTGCAGCCCAGACAGAGGCCCTCAGGACCCTGAGTCTCATTCTCCTCTGAGGCCTCATTGCTTTTTCGAAAGACTTCCCGTGTTCATAGGCTCATAGGGGCCACTTACATGAAAGTAACACAGAGTTCATTGGCACCTTAGATAGTTTCCACAGGGACTCCCAACAGGGCCAAGTTCTGGCCCTTCTCCCTGGCACCAACAACCTTTGGGGTCAGTGCCTCATCTCCATCAACATCCTCCTCAGAGGAAAACTAATCATCTTTCCACCTGTCCTCAGCTGCTGAGTACTCTCTTCACCAATGATTGCTAGTGGAGATGCTTCAGGCATTTGACACTGGTTCGTAAACAGGACACGATCCAGTAGACATGCCTTTGGGAGTCCTTGGAGTCCTCAATGATACGAACATATGAACATACCAAATTGACAGCAGAAACAGGCCTCCTGGTCTTTCGAGTCTGCTCGAGTGTGCAGCTAGCACCTCATCTCGCAGCTGCCTCTCCCACCCCCTCTTCCCAGTATCCCTTACCCTTACCCCATCCCAACCCCTCTTAAAACTGATCACCGTCTTACAGGACTCTATGTCGTCTGGTAAGGTGTTCCATTTGTCCACCACTCTTTCAGTGAAATAATGTCTTCAGCTCCCTCCTGAATCTGTCCCCCTCCAATCTCAGTCCATGCCCTCTCATGTCCCTCCCCCTTCTCATCTGGAAAATCCCTTCTGTGTTGGTCTTGTTTATCCCCTTCAGATACTTAAAAGGTCTTTAGCATATCCTCCCTATCCCTTCTCTCTTCCAGCGAATACACATTCAACTCTCCCAGCCTGTCCTCGTAGGGTTTGCTTTCTAATCCCTGGATCATCTTTGTGGCTCTTCGCTGCACCCCCCCAACAATCTGATGTCCTTCTTCAGGAATGGGCACCAGTACTGCATGCAGTATTCCAGGTGGGGCCTGACCAATGACCTATACAGGAGGAGATCCATCTTGCAATACACCACAGCATTTTGTTGGCTTTTGCTACCGCCTTCCTGCACTGAACAGAGTTGTTCATGCTCCCCGTAATGATCACTCCTAGGTAATTCTCCCCTGTGGAGCTCCCAAACTGTACCCCATTCAAGTGATAATCCCTCCCCTGGTTCCTGGCTCTGAAGTGCAGAACCTTGCATTTCTTGGCAATGAACCCCAACTGCAATGTTTCCGCCTACTCCTGCAGCTTAGTTATGATGGCACTGTTGTCATCCCTCTCTGACCTAGAGCCTACAAAGAGGCATCACTGAGAGTATGGAGGAATCTCTACTGTCACTCTCCAGCCCCCAGGGACCTTGTACTCCAGTACTGCGCACCCACAGCGTCTGCAGGTGCAGGTGCAGTACTTCACCCCTTTTTAGGGTTGGAAGTACTGCAGACCCCATCAAGGCCTAGCTGCCCCAAGAGTGATCGACCTCCAGAGGCAGATTTCACTCACATGTATGTCTTTGGCAGGAAGGTTTTTACCTCAGCACATGCCTTTATGTGCATATTTGCACAGGAGGCACTTCAGGCAGCCTTCAGTTGCTGCCGGTAGTTGCAGCTAAGTTAGCTCTTAGCTACAATGCCACAAAGTGAGTTACTTGGGCAATCCATTTGCCTTTCTGCTCGGGGCCTGAAGATCACTCCGCACCAATCAAGGACATCGTATGATGCCAATGAGGGAGCCACCAGGCTAGCAGAAACTGCAGTCTTCCTTAGCCAGATGGTCTGGCTTCGTCTTTCCAGACTGGCACTTTTGGCCCAGTGCAAGATGCTAAACTCGCAGTTCCAGGAGGCTCAGCTCTTCTTCCTCAGGGTGAGACAGCAGCTATCATTGTGCCCTTCCACTGCCGTGCCATAGGAGCCCCCCGCCTGGCCCCAATCAGTCTCCAGTCTCACCAGATCCATGAGCAGCCCCTGCCCTCAGATGTTCTCCCCCACGCAGAGGGCTGAGGTATCTGTTACCCTCAGGGTGAGCCAGGTTCCTCCCTCACAAAAGAAGGGACAACTTGGTACACTGACCTATAAGTGGGAATCAATGGAAAAGACTGACTAAAGGAAGATATGAAATTATGTATTTACTGTCATGGTTGATCTTCCAGAATATCTTCACCATTGATTACCATGCACCATCTGCCATTCCCCACTCAGACTCAGAGTCAGAGCCTCTGGGCAAGCTCACCCTGCTGGTGCAGACAGCACTACACACACACACACACACACACACACAGGCATTTACCCAGTTACACTCTCCTAGGGGGTATCTCTTTTTTCTTTATATACATGAACAAGGGAAGCTGGGCTCTCTTCTGATGCCCACACACAAAAAAATAATACAAAACAGGGGTATTGATCTTTTGGGGCCTTTGCTCCAACCCCCCTCCAAAAAAAGAGGGGTTTAGTGGAATGTGGTCCCTTCCTCCCCTTTTCCCTTATTTTCCTCCTTCTCCCTGACCAGGGTATATCCCTCGATAGGTATATCCCTAGTAGTTGCTAAATGGAGCATGTGCCCCTGGGCACTATCCAGTCTAACTCCACTTGCAGCTGCTCTGCAGCATGTGAGGGGTGCTACGCACCTTTTTGGATCAACAATACTAGCTCTCACACAGGGTACATCCATTGGTTGCAGAAGAAACAAGTCATTTTCTGACGTAATGTTTTTTCTGACTATGTCAGACTAATTTGTTTGGCATGCCCCTTCCTGGTGTATCTGGGCTTTTAGCCCACTACCCTTAGGGATCAACATATTTCAACTCCCTTGGACTGTCCAGTTCTCCAACACCAGCTGCACCTAGGTTCCCCCTTTCTACTTTCCTGATATAAGAAAGAGGGACATGGTCAATTTATAGTGTCAGTCAATCCTCTATCTGGTAGCAGGGAGTTGCTCCTTTTTTGAGGAGTCTGTGTGTCTCGTCCCTTTTTTGGCACATTGCACCATCTCATTTAAAAGCAAATCCACATCCTTGGTATCACCTCGTGCTTTTGCCAGAGCCACATCTCAGGGCTGCTTTTCTTTTTTCTAGACCACTATCTACCTTCTGTCTAGCTAGTGGTGTGAGGATCTGGCTCTATAGACCCAACTACCCCTTGTGCCATCTAGTGTGCCATGTTCTTATTTCTAAGTTGGTAGTCATGTTTTATTTTGTTTATTTTTGTTTCCTATATCCTTTCCCTATCCCTTTGGGCTAGAAAGTCTCTAGCCTGCTCTTGTTTTTTTGCACTTTGTTTCTCTCCTGGCGAACAGAACTGAGGTATGTGAGAGAGCGATGGTTATTGACTGGTATACAGCACCATGTAGCCAAAGACAGCTTCTTCTCTGCAAAAAAATGTGCTGCCGGGGGAGTGGGGGGTCCAAGTGCCTCCAGCCCCATATCAATAAGTGGAAATCACTGATGAAGATATTCTGGAGGATCAACAATTACGGTAAGTATGTAATTTTCTATCATACACCACAAATCTATTATATTTCTATGAAAAATCAGCCATGCACTAAATAACAGAATCACAGTTGATATAATAGCCATAGATTTTTATCAGGTTTTTGATCTTGTTCCACACTGGGCAATGATTGAAAAAATGCACAGTTTAGCAATAGACCCCAAATCGATCAACTGGATACAAAATTGGTTTTCCCAGATAACACAGATGTTAATAATAAATGGGCACAAATCCAGACTAGGAAGTGAAGTGCCCCAGGGCTCAGTTCTCAAACCTTAATCTTCAGTATCTTCATTTGAGACAGGACAAAACACGTAGTCATCTGTTTGACCAAATATGTTGATGATTTGAGACTAGGAGGCCCTTGTGGATCTTATGAGCAAATTACAAACATACATAGAGATCTTGTTAAAACTACTGAATAGGCAAAGAATTGCACAATGAAATTTAATCTAGAAAAATGCTGAGTAATGCATATAGGTCAAACAAATACAAAACATTAATATGAGTTATGTAACGGAACACGTATGCCCACTATACATGAGAGGGACCTTGGGGGGGGTCATTATCCCAGATAACTTAAAGCACAAAAACAATGCAATGAAGTGAAATCTAGCACTAACAGAGTCCTCTGGTCTATTAGAAGAAATATCAGCTCATGAAATAAAGACATCATATTCTTGCTTTATAGGCATACGTCAGGCCATATTTGGACTTTGCTACCCAATTCTGGGGTGGGCACAAAAAGAATAAAATTAACAAAACAAAGTCCAAAGACAAGTGACTAAATTAATCACAGAATATTAAGATGAAATTTAGGAAAACAGACTTTTAGACCTAAAATGTATGCCCTTTGAGCTATGATGTATGATGGGAGATCTTCTCCTTATGAATGACATCATCAATGACCTTACCTGATGTGTGAATTGAATATTGAAGTTAAACCAAACAACACAGGTACACAGGGACATCTGCTACAAGTCATAAGAGAACAGTTTAATAGCACCAAAAGGAAACATTTTTGCACCCAAAGAATCATAAATCCATGGAACGTGTTACTCTTTGAAGCAATAATTAGTAAAAACAAAAGAGTTTGCACTACTTCTATTAGCTAACACAGAGCTATTTACAGGTTAACGCCTTATAAGCTCCTAGCATCTTTAGCATGAACCTTAGTATGATGTCACAACCAGTGTACTGAGACCTTTAGGTAGGGAATAAGCAACTGGAGTAGATGAACTTTTCAGGAGCAAAGACTGTGTTTTCATACAAATAACCTTAAAAATGAATGGTGAAGATAAATTCAGAATTAATTTGAAATGTAAATCGAAGAGAGTCTTAATGTTATGTTCTTACAGTTTTAACACAGAAACATAGAAACAAAGAATTTGCTGGCAGATAAGGACCTCATGGTCCACCCGGTCTGCTCATTTTTCCCTGTCTATCCTGTCACCACAAACCCTACTTGCTCTCCAAATCCCTCCCCTCTTGCTTCGCAATTAAGATTCCCTTGGTCTATCCCATAAATGCTTAAAGCCCACCACTCTTCCCCCCCCCACCACCTCCACTGGAAGACTGTTTCAGGTATCCACCACTCTTTCAGTAAAGAAGCACTTCCTCACATCTCTCCTAAATTTACCCCCTTTCATCTCCATTGCATGTCCCCTTGTTCTCGTGTATCTCTTCCCCTGAACAATACTCCACTCCTGTACCTATTTAATAACGTGGGGTATATATAGGTCTCAATCATGTCCTCCTCTCCCATCTCTCTTCCAGGGTGTACATACTGAAGTCCTTCAGTCTCTCCTCATAGTGATTCTCATGCAGCCTCTACACCATTTTAATTGCCTTCCTCTGGACAGCCTCCACCCTGACTATGTCCTTCCTGAGATGTGGTCTCCAGAACTGGACACAGTATTCCAGGTGAGGTCTCACCAGCAATCTATACAGTGGCAACACCACCTCACTCTTTCTTCTGGTGATGCCCCTCCCTATGCACCCCAGCATCCCACTGGCCCTATCTACTGCTTTGTTGCATTGTCTCACCCAGAGGTGTCAGCAGCTCTTTAAAACAGCTAGCCAATATGAAAAGCTTATGAGATGGCAAACACAAAAACATAGATGATGATAGCAGAAAAAGACTGATGGTACATCCAGTCTGTCCATATTACTCTATCATACCCCTGGATCTATGGTCTCTGTAAGGTCTTTGCTTACACTGTTCCCTCTTTTGTTAATCATATTTCTACCCCTATTTCCCCCTGAGTAGCTAACAATAACAGGAACCGGTGACTGGGATGTTTTAGACAGGGGGTTCTCAAGTTGCAATGAGGCAGTTATCCTGCCACTGTACCAGTCACTGGTCAGACCACATCTGCAGTACTGTATGCAGTTCTGGAATCTCCACCTAAAAAAGGACAAGGATAAATTATGAAACAAGATGATATGGGGCAGCAAGGGTGCAGTTACTGAGAGAGACCACAGGACCGCAATATGAACTCCATGGAGAACAAAAGGGAGAGGGGGCACATGGTTATAATACAGATACAATAATGGTTACAATTGGGTGGATACTAAATAGTTTTTCCGAACAAAGGGGTCAAGCAAAGGCAAGCGGTCATGACCTGAGACTGGTGGGATGTACATCTAAAAAAACATGTGAGGAAGTTTTTCTTTACAGAAAGGGAGATGGTTAATTGGAACATGCTATGGAGAAGGCTGGCACCATCTCAGATTTCAAGAACATGTAGGGGATATTAGGACCAAAAAAGACTTCCAGTGCCTTGTAGGTCAGGCAGGAAACATGCCAGTCTAGGTAGAAATATACATTCAGGACAGACTAGATTAATGAAAAATACTTATCTGCCTTTAACTGTCAAAATATCTGAAAGAAAGAAGACAGCCTGCCCATTGGTAGTAGTAACACTAGTAGTAGTTTTTAATTGTAGTTGTTGGTGCCCTTCCCTGGAGGCTCAGGGCACCATTACAGTAGAGATAATAGGGGTAAGAAATATTGTACCTACACCAATTAATAAACAGAATAAATATCATAGATAGCTTTAGCCAGCTTTATTACAGCACTCCAATAAATAATTTAACTGAAAAATAATAAATAGAAGGCTGGAGTATCAGGATGCTATAGCATAAGTTAATTCCCCAAAAGCCTGCATAAACAGACATGTCTTTAAGCCTATTCTAAGTACCTCCATCAAGGGACCCTCACTCTGAGCTCTCAGGAAGGAGTTCTACAAGGTTGAGCCTGCCACCTTAAAGGTCCAGTCACCCAAGGTTTTTAACCTTGCCCTGGGTATCACAAGGAGGGCCTCCTCAGTGAAGCAAAGGGGTGCAAAGACACATAAGGGTGCAAGAGGTCTGTCAGATAGCCTGTGCCCAACCCGTGTTAGGCCTTATAAGTGAGCAAGTCCACTTTAAAGGTGGTACGCTACTTAACCAGCAGTCAGTGCAGATCATGCAGTGCCAGGGAGACATGACATGACCTTGAAAGGCTGGTCAGCAACCTTGCAGTTGCATTCTGTACCAGCTGTGGGCACCACAGCATATCTTCACTGACCCCGAGGTACAGGGCATTGCAATAGTCAAGCCTCAAAGTAACAAATGTGTGTACAATCACCTCCAGCTCTCTGGGGGGGGATAAGGGATTTATTCCAACAGATGTTTCTTAAGATGATAAAAGCCATTCTGGACCACTGCCAGCACCTGAGACTCAAATGTCAGTCCATCATCCAGAATGACCCCCAGATATTTCACCTTCTTGGTGGCTAGATGCCCAGAGGAGACAAACCAAAGCCCCATCTCCCTCTCTGTACCCTCCCCCCATTTAACCTGGCTCAATCACCAGCACTTCAGTCTTATCTGGGTTGAGTTGTAACCAGGTCAATGACATCCAGTCTTTGATATCAGCCAAATGTCCATTAAGCACATTGACCATTGAGCACACTTGCCATCTGAGGTGCAAAGGACAGATAAAGCTGGGTGTCATCTGCATAACAGTGGAACTTAACTCCGTACTATCTAATGATCCTCCTCCTCAGGGCCAGCATGTACACCATGAACAACATGGGTGAAAGGACTAAGCTCTGGGGTACACCACATGGCAGAACCATTGAGGACTAGGAAAACCTTCTCATCATCATCATCTGAGTCCTTCCACTGAGACAGTGCTTGAACCAGCAAATGACTTTGCCGGTGAGCCCTACACACTCCCTAAGCTGGTCCAACCTAGTTTTTAAAAATGAGCTTTGCAAGTTTCTCCTGTCATTTGATAAGTGTTCCTATTTCTGATTCCCATTCTGCCAGATTAATTTGTGCCTTTTGTCTGCCTTTCTGTAATCTGTAACTGCAATTGTAACTCATGGATGTTCAAACTGTGGACAAAAGTCTCGTCACTTCAGTATTGCATGTCTACTGCTCTTGTATGTAATAATTTTCTATGTACTAGTGTGTCTTTGTAACAATATTTATTTATTGTTTGTACTTCTCCTGGATCGTGCCTGAAAATAGGCATTGTATTTGTCTAGTGCACCTATCCAATAAGCAAAAACTAACTAACTGAATAAATAAATAAATAACAGCCCATGGTCCCTGGTGTCAAAAGCTGAAGAAAGATCCAGAAGAGTGAGAACTGACCGCTCTCCTCCATTTGTTGCCCTGAGCAGAGCATTGTGCACCCTTACCAATGCAGTGTTAGTGCTACGCCTGAACCTAAAACCCAACTGGAGAGGCTCATAGATGTCAAAGGCAGTGAGGTGTCCCTCAAGCTGCTACACAACCACCTTCTCAATAACCTTAACCACAAAGGATAGGATAGAGAGTGGTCAGTAATTTACCAAGACATCAGCTTCCAAAGATGGCTTGTTCAGAAGGGGTTTCATCAGTGTACCTTTCTATACCACTGGGAAGACCCCTTCTGATAAGGTGCACCAGACAATCTCTGTGAACTCTGGGTCCAGCTTTTTGGCGCAGCTTACTAGTAGTCCCATCGGGCCTGGATCCAGTTTGCAATACATTAGCCTCAGCTCTGAGATCACATCACTAACCTCTTCCATCATCACTGGTCCGAACTGTCCCCATGACAACTGAATGCATCTGAAACACAAAGACTTGACCCTGCTGGGCTGTGACAGCCCACTTGTCAAGATCCTGGCCCAAATAGAGAACACCCTGTCCAAGAAGAATCAAGCAAATTCCTTGCAATTAGCGAGCGAAAATGCCTTCCTGGGCTTCAAAATCAGGCAAATTCCTCAAATTTGGCAACTGAAAATGCCTTCATGGGCTCCAGACAGGCCAGATGGAGAAGTCTGTCCATCGATTCCTCCCAGTAGCAATCTCCCTTGACAGAAATCCTACATTTTTTCAGGTGATTGCCCTTTGGTACTCACCATAGTGAGTAACCAAAGTCACTTTTTCATTTGGGTCCCTGGATTTCCTCCCGATGCACTCAAACCTTTGCCCTTTTGCCTTTGTCTGGTCAATATCAGCAGGAACATCTGTCAGAACTAGACACATAGTGAATTCCCTGCAGGGGAATGGCCTCAAACAACTGGTACAACAACCCACAAGAGGCAGGGCTATCCTAGATCTAGTACCAATTTACAAGGAAAGGATCACAGATCTTCAGGTAGAAGGTCACATGGGGGCCAGTGACCATCACATGGTATGGTTCAATTTGACCACTAGAACTAAATCATCCCATTCCAAGGCAAAAATATGGGACTTCAGAGGAGCTGACTTTGATAAGATGGCCAACAGAATTAAGCTAGCCCTGGCAAGAAGAAATACAGGTGAGGGGGTACAGGCAAAGTGGGCAAGGATTAAGGATGCAATACTTGAAGCAACATCCCATTGTGTTAGGGAGAAAAGGAAGTGCAAAAGAAGAAGAAAACCACTTTGATTCTCAAAAACAGTAGCAGAAAAGGTCAGAGTCAAACGTCTGGCCTTCAGGAAATATAAGGGAACGCAGCGGGATGAAGATAGGGAGGCATACCAAACTTCCCTAAGGGAAGCAGGGAAGGCAGTAAGGCAGGCAAAGGCCCAAACTGAGGGAACACTAGCACAAACAGTAAAAGAAGGTGACAAGACTTTCTATAGATACATTAGTGAAAGGAGAAAGTCCAGTGGGGTATTGCTAAGATCAAAGGGATAAGGAGACATGTGAGGAGGAGGACCATGTAAAAGCATCTATCCTAAATAGATACTTCTGCTCAGTATTTACTGAAGAGAAGGTAGGGCAGGGCCCACAGCTCAGCACCATGGACACAGGGTGGAGGGAGGTGTGCACTAGTCCCTTCACAAAAGAAAGGGTCCTACAAGAGCTTGATAAGCTCAGGGTGGACAAGGCAATGGGACCTGATGGCATACATCCCAGGGTACTAAGGGTGGAACTAGCAGAGCCATTATCAGAACTGTTTCATGAGTCTCTGAGCACAGGAGAGATACCAGAAGACTGGAGAAGGGCTCATGTGATCCTGCTCCACAAGAGTGGTAGCAGGGAGGAGGCAGGGAACTATAGACCAGTCAGTCTTACCTCAGTAGTGGGCAAGATTATGGAGGCACTCCTTAAGGAAAGGATAGTGCAACACCTGAAATCCATAGGAGCACAGGATCCAAGACAGCATGGGTTTAAAACAGGATGGTCCTATCAGGCTAATCTCATCGATTTGTTTGACTGGATAACCAGAGTGGTGGACCAAGGGGGGAGCAGTTGATGTCACCTACCTTGACTTCAGCAATGATACTGTTCCACATAGAAGATTGATTAATTAGCTGGGTAGGCTCGCGGGGTGGGTTAGAAGCTGGTCAACTGGGTGGAAAACTGTTTGACAGGCAGAAAACAGAGATTGGTGGTAAATGGTATACAGTCAGAAGAGATGCAAGCTACAAGTGGGGTACCTCATGGATCAGTCCTGGGGCCAGTCCTCTTCAATATCTTCATCAGTGACATTGCAGATGGACTGGAGGGTAAGGTTTGTCTGTTTGCAGATGACACTAAGATCTGCAACAGAGTAGGTGATCCAGATGGGGTGGGCAGAATGAGAAGAGATCTGGATAAACTGGCAAAATGGTCGGAAGAGTGGCAATTGGGGCTTACTGCAAATAAGTGCAAGATCATGCACATAGGGAAGAGAGACCCTGAAGCCACCTGTAGGCTGGGAGAGGAGTTGCTGGCAGTCACAAGGGAAGAAAGAGGCTTGGGCATCATCATCACCGATGACTTGAAATCATCCACACAGACCACTAAAACAGTAGGTAAGGTTAGGGGGATGTTGGGGTGTATTAGTAGGGTATCACAAGTCTTAAGAGGGAGGTAATAATCCCTCTTTACAAGACACTGGTTAGGCCTCATCTGGAGTACTGCTTGCAGTACTGGAGGCCACACCTTCACAAGGACATTAACCAAATTGAGGCAGTCCAGAGAAGGGCAACCAAAATGGTGCAGGGACAGCATCAGAAAACATATGAGGACAGATTAACGGAGCTCAATATGTATACCCTAGAGCAGAGGAAGGAGATAGGTGATATGATCGAAACATTCAAACACCTTAAAGGCATTAACAAGGTGAAAGAGGCTAACATGTTTCAAGATAAGAAAAATAGCAGGACAAGTAGACACAGCATGAGATTAGAGAGAGGACAATTAAGGGGTGATGTGAGGAAGTTCTTTTTTCATAGAAAGGGTGGTGGATGCATGGAGTGGCCGACCTCAGGAAGTGGTGGATATGAATACAGTGTAGGGCTTCAAACAGGCATGGGATAGGCATAATGGAGCAATACAGATGAGTATAAATAGATAGGTCATTGACAGAGCAAAGGCCGATGGCACATTCATAAGATAGAAAAAGAAATGGGCAGACTGGATGGGCCTTGCGGTCCTTATCTGCCATTAGCGTCTATGTTTCTATGTATGTTTCTATGTTTCATCTCCCTTAGCTCCCCATCATACCACAGTGAGCCAAGGCATGAAACCAACAGGCCTACATGCATAGGAGCCACAAGATCAAAAGCCACCCCAATGGCCCTATTATAAGTCACCACGGCTTCCTCTGATCCCATGGCACATACCACCATCATAACTGATATATCCTGCATCAGTTGGGAAGCATTGCCAAGAGTCCTTCTGGCTGAAGGTCACAAAAAATGCGGTATTGGATCATTAGATCATCTCTACAAGGAGTGGACTACAAACGGGGGCCCCGAAAGAGGACCTGATAGCATAATGATCTGACCAGCCCACCAGATCAGTTACCTCGAGCCCTAAAAAGAATACCAGATCCAAGCCATGGCCATGTTGGTGAGTCACAGAAGAGACACCTTGTGTGAGGACCAGGGATTCTATACTCTGGAGAAAATAGGCATAATACTTGTCTAGTGTACTTACCCGGTCAACAAAAGCTAAAATAAAAAAAAAAAATCTTGACCAAAATGCAGGAGTTCGTCACTGAACCAAGCGTTAAAATTGCCCAGAACAAGCCACTAGCTGATTCCAACCTTCTGTCAGGGACGAAGTCTACAATTTCCTGCAGAAAATCCCCCTTGCCCCCCAGAGGCCAGTACATGAGTAGGATTCGGCAACCTGCAAGTGGACACCCACGCACAGCCATGCATTCAAACAACAAGGTATCACCAACTGGATGCCCCACCAGGTTCAATTTGGATCTAAAACAGACAGTCACCCCCCACGGCACGCCGTCCTTGGGTAGTACACTGCAGAGAAACCAGCTGGGATGGCTGACTCCAATACTGGGCCAGCATCATTGCCAAACCAGGTCTTCATGGTGCAAGCCAGATCAGCTGAGGAAACAGATATAAAATCCACTATAATAGCAGTCTTATTCCTCACCAATCTAGCATTGCACAGCACTGTCCAAAGAGGGCAAGTAGAGGTGGCAGTCCCTGCAGCTCTCTGCCCACTCAGTGTGACAGGATCCCTGGGTACGGGACATAAACATGTCTGGCCTCTCTCAAGTTTCCATTTCCTCCCTATGTGCCTCCTGGTTCTTACAGTCTTAATAGTATCCCCCTCACCAGTCCTCCCCATGTGCCCCACCCCCATGATTCTTCCCAATCCCCACCTCTCTACACTGCTAATAGGCACACTTAGCAGGGGTGTCATGGAAGTGGCGCAGGTCACGGAGAAAGGACAGGGAGTAGCTGAGCCTAGGAGCCTGCTGCTTTCTGCACATCCTAGCCTCTTATCTAAAATAGCTAGTGAATATAAAATCCCCCACACCCCAAACCACCTTCTCTCTCATGCACCCTTAACTTACAACACTCTTACTATTTACTCATCCATCCAAAATAATACAACCAGATATCGTAACTGACACTCATTCCAACAATCCATGCATTCACCGCACCAGTCACATCAACATACACATACACACACACACACACACACAATAAACAGTAAATAAACACACAATATTGGCACAAAATAGTGGTAGAATTAGATCCCAGTGCTGCTGCCAGAGCAGACTCTGCACCACTCCTCAAGCTCTGAAGTGGTCACCAAGAATGGCGAGGCACTTCCTTTGAACAGCACTTGGCTTACATTGTATCCTTCCTGTGAAAGCTGTGCTAAAAGCTACTGCACAGCATGTTTTTGCAGCAGTAGCACTACCACACATGATGCTGGTTACTCTAATTAAGGAACATGCTTGAGTCATTGAGAGCCAGCTGAGGTAAGGAGGAATGAGCATAATTCGGGGAGGGAGAGATGTGATCCCCACTGCCATAGTGACACCTAGGTAACCACAGGTGGTAGTGCAGCAGGGAACTCATATGGGAGGGAAGCATGCCAACATCCTGTATGAGTGGAACACCAAACAAGGATAAACCCTGGAGTGAGAGGGATTATCATAGGTGCACTTTGGCCCTGCCTCTTACTGCTACTAGCCACCCTCTCCACTCAGGTTTCTCCTGCCTCTAACCCCTCCTCAGAGGTGTGAGTCCAGCACTGTAGGGTCCTGTCACAAGGGGTATGCTCATGAGACTGAAAGGAGAGGGGTGAGTACTACAGACACAGACAGAGGCAACTTGTGTTGAGTTACACATCACACTACCAGGAAGCACTCTGGAATGCTCTGCTACCCTTTTGTGACAATCTGTCCTCTGGTGAGATATCACAAAGTGCAGCAGCATGTAGAAGCAGGTTTGGATACAGTCAAACACCAGTTGCAAATGGCTGTGGACATTAATGGTACAGCTACCAGAGTCCTGTGAAATGCAATATCTACTAGAAGATACGCATGGTTGAGAATCAGAGCGTTATCTGTGGATCTACAAAATAGAGATGCAGACTTCCACTTTAAAAGTACATCTCTGTTTGAAGATCAGACAGTGAGCTACACAAATAAAGTTGATAAAAAAAACTATGTTTAAGGACAGATAAAAACTAACCCCTGATGAGTCACAGGTCTCACTGCCGAATGGGGGATACCTCTCTCACTTCTTACAGCAGTGGCAGTCTGTTACAACAGACATAGGGGTGCTGGAGATTGTAAGAGAAGGCCTCAGTCTACAGTACTATATCTTTTGTTACCAGCACAAAGCAAAAGAAATTCACAATATTCAAAACAAATTATTTAATTTAATTTAAATTCATTTTTATCTTTTATACTTGTAAGCAAGATGAGCATCACTGCCCGTTTTCACAAGTGACAAGTTTTACATAAATAACATAGACAATCAAGTACATAATATAAATTCACAAACGGTTAATAAAATACAATAAGTAAAAAACACATGAACAGGACTTTCTCTTAAGTTAAATTGCAGGTACAGTCATTTATGGTATCAAGCCATGATCTCAACCTATATTTGAAGGTTACAATGGAAGAACAGTTGGAGATGGTGGGAGGTACTGAATTGTAGAAAAGTAGAGCCCTATATTGCACAGTTTTTACCAATTTTTTTTTTTTTAAGACGTATTCTAAAGACACATTTACTTTGGGATCTTGTCCCTAAGGTATTAGTACATCTAGAAAATAGAGCATGAACAGAAATAGGGAGAAGACCTGTAGTCACTTTAAAGAGCAGTATACCCATTTTAGTTTTTATCCTGTCTTCAAATGATGGACATTCAGATATTTGTAAAAGATCACAGTGATGTGTTCTGAAAGATGAATAAAGCAAAATTTAGAATGTAAATCACTGCCAGCATACTGTGAATCATTTCTTTATGGTACCATGTCAGAATTAATTCTGTACTTTTTCAAATCTACAAAGAAATGATTAAATGTTTCAGCAGATCGAGATGGTTCACTGACAAGTTGATCATCAACATTTAATGAAATAGTAGTGCCTTTAATTCCTCTTCCTAGCGGGTTATTTAAAACCTGCCATGTTTTGGGGGGTTACCAAAAGATTTAGTCTGTTCTGACAGAACATATTGCATTTTAGATTTTCTAATTTCAGTTTTGCACTTATTCTTTAGCATTTTGTATTTCTGGAGTACTGCCATTTCCCTATTTATTTAAAACTGTCTCCACATTTTCTCTCTCTGTTTTATTAATTTTAAAAGGTTTTGAGCTACCCATTTATTTTTATTAGCCCGAATCCACATTTTCCTTTTAGTTGCAACTCTGTCAACAATCTGATTAAATAATTTGGAAAACTATTCTAACAATGCATCAATATCTTTAATAGAATCTAATCTGGTCCAATCAACCTCCCTACAGGCTCTATTCATGGTCTCAGAATTCACGCTCTTTAGATCTCTAAATTCAATATACTGAGGTGGGTTTTTAATCACTCTAGTAGTCCATTCACAGTGGACTGGACAGTGGTCACTGATCACATCTGACATTGAGCCAGACTTAGCAATCTTATTTGGATGAGTGACCACTGTCCAATCCAATGTGGAGCCTGTACCTGTTTTGAGATTACATCTAGTTGTGCCAACTATTAACTGCTGTACTTCCAACTCAAAAAATAATTCCCTCACATCAGATTTTTGATCCTGGACCCAATTACTATTGAAATCCCCCAACAATATAGATTCTCTGTTTGCTAGCAAACTTTTTTTAACCTTGAATATTAAATCCAGCCCTGGACCAATAAATCCAGGGGGAATGTAGATAATAGTTAGATGTTTATCCTGACCCAGGAGCAAACCAATGGAAATTAAGTTGCAACCTGAATTTCCCCCCATAGAATCCAGTGGCTGAGCTCTAATTTCATCTTAACATAAATCATTATGCCCTCTCATCTCCTCCCCTTTCTGTTCTGTCTATGCATATTGTAACCCATCAATGAGATTTCAGAGTTGCTAATCTTAATCAGAAGAGATACAGCAAATAAAATTAAAGGTTCAAAAACTGCAACCTCTAAATGCCCTGAAGAAGGCACCAGTAAAGAAAATGGGGAAAGGATTTTCCTCAAGGTAATCTCTAACAAAGACAAGATCTAGAGAGCGGTGACGAATACTGGACCTAAGATGTCTGAACAACAGTCACATAAAAAAGGAAAAGTTCAAAATGGTCACCTTGCAAACAGTAGTCTAATCTTTATAGTAAGGTGACTGGCTTTGCTCATTTGAACTGAAGGATGCTTATTTCCACATCCCCATAAGAACAAGCCACAGAAACTACATACGCTTCAGAGTAAATTTGGCTCAGTATGAGTACAGGGCAATGCCTTTTGAAGTGACCTCAGCCCCAAGAGTATTCATAAAGCAACAGGCTGTAGTAGCTGCAGCACTTCTAAGAAATGGAGTGACCACCCATCCATACTTAGACAACTGGTTGGTGTTTGGGAGAACCAGAGAAGATGTCCTGTCATCAGTAAGCAAACAGTGCTCTTGATGGAAAAGTTATGATTCATCTTGATTTTAGAAAAATGAAACCTGGTACCTAAACAAAACCTAAACTTCACTAGAGCAGAACTGGACCTAGTTTAAGCAAGATCATTCCTACTAATAGTACAGTATGCCGCCTCTTTTGACGTGAGGACAAGGAGGACTGCACGGGCTGTTCTCAGAATATAAGGTCTCATGTCTGCCACAGTCTCTTGGTACCATGGGCAAGACAGCACAAGAGGAGTTCAATGGTACCTGAAAAAAAGCTGGTCTCAACTCACGGATCTCCTGACTGCCCTCATACCAGTAAAAACAAGGCTCCTAAGCTCTTTCCAATGGTGGCAGCAGGTGCAGCACCTAAGAAAGAGAGTCCCGTTTCTATTGGCCCAGCACAATCCAGTCCTTACCACAGATGCCTGTCCTAGGATGGGGAGGTACTGTATATCTTACACCACACAGTAAAGGAAGTCTGGAACCTAGCAGAGAGAAGGGAACACATCAGTGTCCTGGAGCTCAGAACATTGCTTCTGTCCCTGAAGTCCTTCTCAGTACTGGTCAGGGACCAGGTTCTACAGATAAGGAAAGACACTACCGTAACAATGTATTACATATATAAACAAAGTGGTGCAAAATCCTCAAAACTGTGCAAGGAAGCACTAAAATGTGGAATCAGGCCTATACACTCAGAGTTCACATTAGGGCAATGTACTGACAGATTCACTCAATAGGATGGATGATGTCACTCATAAGTGGTCCCTAAAACTTGATTGATGGTACTCAAGGCCGTACATGGTCTGGGTCCTGACTACATCAAAGACCTTCTGCACCCATATACTCCAGATTAGACTTTTCTGCTCTGCCAGGAAAATGTATTAGTAGTTCCACATGTCCGTTTGAAGTCTTCAGAGGATACAGCCTTTTCTGTGGCTGCCTCACATCTGTGGAACTAGTTACCATCTCAATTGCACCAGATATCTTCAGTGGAGGTTTTTAAAAGGGCCCTAAAGACCCATCTGGTTTCTCTGGCTTTTGAGGGTACATTTTATATAGTGATTAGAATGAGCCAGACTTGTTTCTGTACATAGTACAGTACTTTCATATCTTATGGCATCTGTATGCAATTTTATCCATAATTTCTATCCCTTGGGAAGAGGCACTTTAAAAATAAAATGATGATGATGAAACAAGGCATGGTATGGTCAGTTTTCTGGAAGTGGGGTGTTCCAGAGTGGGACCATTTGGGAGAATAAGAAGATACCACTGTACTGCTGCAGAGTCCCATGTCTGGGACAGTCCCAGATGATGTTCTCAGCATGTACTGGTGAAACGGGTTCCTGTATGTTTTCCCACCTTTTCCTTTGATACAGAATGTCCTTCTAAAAGTGAGAGTGGAACATGTAACCATGACCTTGATAGCACCAGACTGTCTTAGGCAGCAATGGTACTCGCTGTTACTCCAGATGTCAGAAAGGACTCGCACATTGCCTCTGTGTTAAGACTTTCTGACAGTTTCAAAGGCCAAGTTGAAATAGCCAAAACTGGAACCAGTTCAGTGGAAGGCATGGTTCCTGAAGGATAGATCTTACCTGTGTCATTCTTCACTATTCATCACTGGTGGGCATCTGCTAGAGACAGGCACCCCACAGGAGACTTTTTTTTTTTTTTGGAGGAGGGGCTGATGCCATCTGTGCCACCCAAGAGGCTGACGTACTATGTGGCGCTCGTGGGTTGGCCAGTAATGGCCGTTGGGTCCTCCTCCACCTCTGTTCTGCATCTCCTGCCATCAAGACAGCACACCAGTGAATTCTACAGACTTCTGTGGCCTACTTCTACGAGCGCTAGTTTGATGCTGTTCGATGCCGTTTTCCTCGACTCCACCTCGGTTCTGCTACTCGATGCCACTAAAGACCGGTAAGACCTTTCCTTTTATTTTTGGTGTGCGGCGTCGAGTCTTTTCTGTTTTTAAGTTTAGTTACTGTTCTGTCATGTCTGGTCATTGGGACAAGAAGCGATCCAAAAAAAAAACGGATTGGCCAGCAGACTTCCGTTATCGACCGACATGACGTGTGTCTCGCCTATCTTGGTCCTCAGCATGATATGGATGCTTGCAATGCTTGCTTCTTGATGGACCATTTAGTTTTGGAGCACCACGAGTTAAAGGTCGGCAGGGCCCCGCCGACTTTTGGGGGGTGGTGTCGCTCATGCCGGTCCAAGCACAGGACTCTCTGCCCTACCTCTGGGTGCCTTCCCAGGCCTATATGGTCCAGTGAAGAGGAGGCCTCCTCCTCTTCCAGCCTTGCCATGGACATTGTCCCTACTGTGGTGCTGGAGGGCCTGGGCTGGGAGCACCACCCTGGCAGTGACCTCCTTGGAGGTGCAGGCTCCCCTATTTTCAGGGCCCACGGCTGTGGGTCCCAGCATGGGGCATTCTTCAACACTGCCCGTTGGCACCATCTCTGATCCCGGGCCGCATGCGGTGCGGTGATCGATCTTGGTCTGTGCAGCGAAGGGTGTGGGGCTGGGTTGCGGTGCTGTTCACGGTGCTGTGACTGGGGGATTCCTCGGGGCCGCCGATCCAAAGCCCTTCATAATTGTCTCCTCTTCAGAAGAGGAGGAGGATGATTCTGAGGCAGATCCAGATTGGCTGCCTGACTCTTCAGAGTCAGAGGGTTCCCCATGACCCAGCACCCTTGCACCTCCCCAGGTGTCCCCTCCAGTGGCACAGGTGACCAGGGTTCATGCAGATCTCCCAGCCACCCCTGGCTCGGGAGGTCAGCTGCAACCTTCTGGTCCCTCTGCTGCTGCGGTAGCAATTGGGTTCTTGAGTGAGGGAGTGGCTGCTGTCCACAGTGCCACTCCTCCTCTCAGAATCCAGATTGAGCCCCCCACTCCTGAGGCTCTCTTCGGGGGGGGGTGGTCTGTGGAGTTGAGGGAGCCCTTGGCAAAGGGGTCAAGGAAGAGGGCTTCCTTGGATTCCTCAGGGTTGAAGATGAGGGACAAGGGACCGCAGCACACTTCCGTGACCCTTCGGGGTCAAGGAAGGAGCCATAGTGCTGATCCCTTTGTTCTCCCCTCGGGTTCTCCCACAGAGGTCCCTCTGGGTGGGACTGGAGTCTGCCCAGCTGGATCCATGCAGCCCCGGTCCCCTCATAGGGTAGCTCACCCTACAGGGTTAAGTAATCACCATTTCGATTTCTATGACAGGACAGTGAATCTACAGAACTGCGGTTTTCCTTTGATGCCAAGCTCTCCTGTAGATTCTGCTAGCCCTGGCAGAAACATGTCACATCAGGTGACAGGCTCACCCGTGCCTCTGCACCCAGCTCCCCTTCTCCCAGGCACATTGGGCCTTTGGGTCCTCTGACCTGGGATCAGTTCACGTCTCAGGCAGCGGCGTTCCCTCAGCATGTTCCGACCAGTTCCCCCACTGCAGCCAGAGTCTGATTCGTCAAGCTCCTCGACCTCCTCATCTTCCTCCACTGAGGAAGAGGAACCTTCAGTTCACCTGTCATCAGATGCTGATCAAGCGCAGTATCAGCACTTCCTGTCGAGGTTGGTTAGGGACTTGCACATTTCCCGCTACGCTAGAGACAATACTGAGTGTGTGACATAGGCCTTCCTAGGAGAATATGGGGTGCATAATTTGGTAGTCCCATCCTGGCCAGTTCCCTTCCAACAAGCATCGTACAGTGCCTGCCAGTGTCCATATTTCCAGGAACCAGCCCCTATGGACTGCCGCAGGAGGTATTGTGCAACCCGTGGGTCTCCAGGTGCCTTGCCTCATCCACCTTCTGGACTGATGCAGCTGGACACCCCTTTTTGGGCTTTGATGCCTGGTCCACAATAGGCCCCCCTAGACTGATTCTCGAGAGCTGGATCTGATGGGGCAAAGAGTCTTCTCTTCAGCACGGAGCCTGTTGGCTATTATTTCTCATCAGACGCATCACGCTGCCTACAACAGGCATCTGTAGGCGATGCTGGGACAGGCTCTAGCATTGCTGCCTGATTCAGAGGCTACCCAGTAAGCCATTGCCCTCACCACTATAGACCTGGAGTTGGCGAGGCACCAAACAAGGATGTCATATGACACCAATGAGGTCACTTCATGGCTTGCAGGAACATTGATCTGCATTAGGTGGATGGCTTGGCTTCGCTTGTCACAGTTGTCATCTTTGCCCCGGCACAAGTTATTGGCCTTCTACTTCCAGGGGACCCATCTATTTTCCCACAGAACAAGATGGGCGCTTCAGAGGCACCCTCCTTCCCCTAAGGTTCAGGGGACCCCATCTCACTTTGATAAATCCCAGCCTTGAACTGGCTAGTGGAGGGTACCCCTCCCCCGTTCTCCCCCAGGGGTGACTGAGGGATGTTTTCCCCTCAGGGTTATTGTGCCTCCTTTGGGGGGTGCTTGGTACTCACCCACCAGTGATGAATGGTGACGATTTACACAGGTAAGATATGAAAATTATGCACTTACCTTAATTCCTCATCTTCCTGTGTATCTTTGCCATTCATCACTGAATTCCTTCCACCTTCCCTCTTGAGGCCTCAGTCCCTTAGATATCTGCCTCCCTTCTACCCCCCTTCCCCTGGAGTTCTCCCGACTTTGGCAGGGGGTCCATGGGGCGAGGTCTAGGTTTGAGCACATCTTGAACCCTTCAGGGTTCTACTCCTGGGTTTCTGGGGAGGGCCCTCCTCTTTTGGGCTCTTGCTTGACCCACTGTCTGGGTCTGCCTGTCTGGGGGAGGTGATGCACTTGCCCATATCTCATTTTCTCCCCCTCAATCTCCTTGCATCCTTGGTGTTCCTGGGGGTAAGGGGAGCGAGAACTGTTTCAGTCCTCAAGCTCTTGTGCTTGAATCTGGGGGTTGGTCTCTCCCCAAATGCTGTGGCGCAACCTCGTGTCCTCTTGTGCTCCCTCTCCAGCCTCTGAGCAGTGCTGGCTCTGCCCTTTTCAGAGGGTTCAGCATTAAAAAACTTGCAGTGCTGCCACGGTCTCCAATCAGAGCACTTTTTCAGGTTGCAGTTCTTCTCACCAGGGTTCCTAACCTGTTGTTCCTCCAGTGCTGCCTCTGTTGTTTGAGGACCGAGACCACCCCCCCATCCCTTACCTTCTTCTTCTGTCTCTCTCTTTTCTCTCTCTCTCTCCTTTCTCCCTTCTTCTCCTTTGGTCGCTCAGGGACTGGGGCCCACTGGTCCAAACCCTCAGGCCCCTCCTTGTCTTTCCTGTCCTCTCGTCAGTGTACTCTTTTTCAATTTATTCCTTTCCTTTTACTGTCCCTTGGGTTCCCTTGCCCCACCCTTCTTTCTCTATACTTTCTTCTACTGTCTCTCCTTCATGCAGAACTGAGGTGGAGGAGGACCCAACGGCCGTAACTGGCTAACCCGTGAGCACCACTATGTCAGCCTAGTGGGTGGCGCGGACTCCGTCAGCCCCTCTTCCAAAAAAAAAATTCTCCCATAGGGTGCCTGTCTCTGGCAGCCACCCACCAGTGATGAATGGTGAAGATACACAGGAAGATCAGGAATTATGGTAGGTACGTAATTTTCATTTTTCTGAGCTGAACTTCTCTGCCCAGGTTATAGGGGTCCTTAAGATGGCACAAAAGTCACCTGAAAGGAAAACTTAAAATTAAAAATGGAAATGATTCTTAGTCAGGAGTGGGAACAATTTCAGTTCAGTTGAGAATGCAGAGATTTCATTAATCTTGGACAGTTTACTGCATTTAAAGTCTTTGGGCTTAAGGCCAGGCTCTTTATAGGTGTATTTGCCAGCGATTTCTTCATTTAGGTACAGGGCCTCTACAGAATTTTTGTTTGCATATCCAGGTCGGTATTTTCAAAAGTGGGAAAGCAGCACTTCGATTGGTATTTGGCATGTGTGGTGTATCCCTGCAAATATGTCAGGATGCTTGCACCAGTTTTCAAACAGACATTTGCTGCTTTTTACAGCAAAAAAAATGCCACATGCATTAAGTTTAGACACTGGTCATTTTCAGGGCACAAGTCATGACGATCGTGCTCAGAAGTTGGACCACCAGTCTGGGCAGATGTCATGCATCCACATCCGAAAAATCTTGCCTCTAGTGTGTAAGACATTCTTTAAAGGCCTCAATATACCCCAATGAAGAAACCTATATCAGCTTGAAACCTGAACCTGGTACTCCGTCAGTTAGTGTCCCACCCTTTGGAATTTACGAGCACTACTGAAATACCTCACCTGGAAAACTTTACTGCTGGTGACTATTACATCATAACGAGGATCAGTGACCTGCAAACACTCGGCATTGATACCTCATACTTGATTTTTCCATAGGGAAACTGTTGTTAAGAACAATTATACAATGGGCACTTAAACACAAGTCAAATCCTCCATCCTGATTGGCTCACTGGCACCCCTCTCCCGTTGTAAATCCTAGCATCACCCCACGGGAAGAGGTGCCAGCTGCCAGTCAGCCGAATCAGTAACCCCACCCAAAATCACTCTGAGCAACAGATATCTACAACTGCTAAACTCGTGAATCACCGCTAAATGGCTATCTCTCATGACTGCTGCTCTGCTTCCATACCCATATGCAAACCGCCCTTCAAACCACAACACTTTTTTTTTTAAACAATCTTTTGTCCGAGACACTTCCCTGATAGAACCCCTTTTTCAGAAACCTTTCCGGGCTAAAACGGCTGTCCTCTCAGATCTGTCTCCTAATATCTTCACCCTCCATTAGAGCACTGCTCCAGAGACCTGATAATGAAGATGTCATCTCCACAGTTGAAATTCCACATTAGCCTTTGACCTTACCTGCTCAAGCAGTCCAAGACTCAAAACAAACCACATCTAAAATCGGAAAAAATATACTACTCGCTTTCTCCGTTCCTGATATTACCCGACATAAATTAAAGCCTACCTGACCCTCTCTCTGTCTTTACCAAAGTCGTCCCACATGAATACCAACCCAGAATGCCGACTGATGTCCAAACTTTTATAAAAGTTGGTACCAAAAATATTTTTACTGCGTTTTACTACACACAAAACAATGAGCCCCATCATCAGAGGACACAGACCCACACTTAACACCTGGAACCTGACGCTGGAAACTCTATCGCTCTCTCGTTATAACAATCAAAGCAGCCTTTTGTTTGTATCAGCTCAGTCTTCCACTTTTCTAACCCCTTCCTTATCATGGAAACCAACTCCAGAAACCAGATGATCCAGCCTGCTAGTTCCCACTCCATCACACTCTCTTTCTACAAACAGATGCTACTTGCACCTTCTTTTTTTTACTTATAAGAAAAAGGTCTTAATCATGGCTAGGCAGGGAAAAGAGAAATGGACACTTGCTATCACACACTCCCATGATTAGAAAAACTGTCAGCCTCTCCCTAGTAACACAGGACTACTTTATCTCCCGTACTAATAAATTAATAAATCAAAATAATTTAAAACACAAACAAATATTTTTTCTTTATTTTTTTTCATCAATAAAAATGGACACATTGTATAATCACAATATACCCCTCGAGAGTGTTGGTGATGCCAGGATTTACCCACTTCTGGTGTGTTGTTGGTCACTTGGCTGTGCCTTGTGACCAAACAACACCCCAAGGTGTAGGTAAAGCCTGGCATCACCAACACCCTCTCGTGGTATATTGCTTAAACATACAATTCCTCCCAAAGGTAGTTCCAGAATTCCATTTGAATCAGACTGCTACCTTGCCTGTGTATTTCCAAGGTCACATGCCAATAGAGGGAAGGAAAACTTCATCCATTAGATGTCAGAAGGGTGCTTAGTTTTTTAGAACAGAGGACACTAGGAATAACAAACAATCATTTGTTACATATGTGGAAGGGTCAAATTGACACTAGCCTCTACAGAGACCATATTGAGGTGGATAGTATCCACAATACTTTTATGCGATACCAAGGCAGAGAAAGTACCCAGAGATGGAATTATAGCATACTCCGTTAGGAGTACAACAGTATCAGTGGCTGCTATGGGGAATGTGACACTGGCAGAAATTTGTAAAGCTGCTACCTAGTCCACAGTTCTCACATTCACATCTTACTACGGTCTGCACACAGGCAAGAGGGGATGCTAGGTTTGGGATTTCTCCTCTTCAGAACTTGTACCCAAAGTAATCCTAAAACCCTCCAACCCAGGGTACTGCTTAGAGTCTGCGCACGTTTGACTAGGCTGTTGTAATTCATGTAGTTGGAAGAAAAAGTTACTCACCGAAGTAACATTTTTTCTTCTACTGGATTGCTACAGCCGGTCAAACTAACCCTTTCTTGCCTCCCCATTTCAGGGTAGGGTAATTAAATTCTTTATAATCATTTACTGTTATTTAAAGCTTGAGACTTTAATAATTGACATCGTGTGTCTGTCATTAAAGCACTTTTAAATCTGAAAATTACACTGCTATAGTTGGAATATTATTTCAAACTGGCTGGCAGTATAACATTGAGGTTAGAGTAATGAGCTGTGAATGAGTTTTGTACATCCAGCAGCCTGGGTTTGATTCCTAAAACCTTCATGTCCATACTGTGTGACCCTGAGCAAGTCACTTAACCTCCCCACTGCTCTCAGCTTGCCCCTGAAGATAGGCCTTGTGCTTAGTGTTCCTTGCTCAGTTACCAAAGAATAGAAAAAAAAAAATAGGTTCTGAGTCTTCCGGCCTCTTCTACTCATAGATCTATCATTGGATCTATCAAAAGTATGGCAGCTTAGATTCAATGCAAAGAAGTGCAAAGTAATACACCTGGGAAACAAAAACCTACAGGACAAAAACCCAGAGGAAGGGTATGCAATATGTGTGTGTGTGTGTGGGGGGGGGGGGTATTAACAACAACAAAAATGGAAAGGGACTTGAGGTAGTCATATCAGATGATCTAAAGGTAAGCAAGCAATGTGAGAAGGCAGTAGGGAGTGCTTGGGGGGATACTGGGATGTATAGGGAGAGGCATTACCAGTAAAAAACAGGAAGTTGTTATCCCTCTGTACAGACAGTTGGTGAGACTCCATCTGGAGTACTGCTTGCAGTTCTGGAGACCCCATCTCCACAAGGACATAGACAGGATGGAGGCAGTCCAGAGGAGGGCAACTAAAATGGTACAGGGTCTGCATCAGAAACCATATGAAGACAGACTAAAGGAGCTTAATATGTATATCCTGGAGGAAAGGCCGGAGAGGGGGGACATGATGGAAACTTTCAAGTGCCTCAAGGGAATCAACAAAGTCCAATAGGGTAGCATCTTTCAGAAAATGAGATGTGCAAGAACAAGAGGACACAATTTGAAGATAGAGGGGGGATGGCTCAGGGGCAATGTGAGGAAGTATTTTTTCACAGAGAGCATGGTGGTGGGCCGCGTAAACGGCTGCTTCTAGGAGGTAGTGGGGCCAAAACAATGAAATTCAAGAATGCATGGGACAGACATAAGGCAATTCTTGTGGGGGGTAGGAAGAAGTAGGCTGTTGGTTAACTAGGATCTGCAGCTTATCCAATAGGTAAGGTAAGGAAATGGGCAGACTAGGTAGGCCAAGCGGTCCTTATCTGCCATCAAAGTCTATGTTTCTATGGAATGCTGAGAGGCTTGAGATCAGCACAGTGAGACAGAGCATCTTTGAACAAATATTTTAAATTCTGGGGCACCAAGTAGTTGCAGAGATGATGTACATATCTAACTGTCTATTCCAATCCATCAGAAGAAAAGATTTTACTACAGTGAGTGACTTTTTTTTCTGTGTTTCTTACAACAGTTTTGGTGATGTGACAGTCACTCGTTGTTGCCATTCCTGTCATACAGTATGTTATTTCGGTCCTGAACTTGTGACAACAAAATCTCCTGCATGAATCCACACTTGCCTCAGCCCAGATTACAACATCCTTCGCTTCTGCTGCTGTTGTTAATGGATGACTTACTGGACACTACTTTATTAGGCCAGGTGATGGAGTGCAGCGGTTCCATTTCTACACCCCTGTGGATGAAAGCATTCCCGTGTTGACTTGCCTTCTTCTCCTGCTATTCCTTGGAGTTGCACCAGTTGTCGACATTGCTCATTGTCACTCACATCAATAATGACATCATTAATAATAGTCTTTTACTCTCCCTGGAACCTATTGAGATTAGCTCAGGTCTTAACTGCCATCCCTCCCCAGTTTCTGGGTGAGTGATGGAGAGGCTACAACTGCTGCCCCCTCACAGCTTCTGTTCCCTCCAGGCAGCAGATGTTGCTGATGGCACTGACCTCTATGGAGCCCCACTTTGGCTTGGCACTATACTTGATTATTACTTCTTGATGCCATCCTCGGTGTCAAGCATGCTACCACTTATGGCAACATATTCTACTGTAAGATTGACTGTGCTTGAGATACGGCATAGTATGTTGGTGCCATCGCTGGTGTTGCATTCACTGTCACTAATGTCAACCATGGTACCATCTTCTCCAGTACTGTCAACACCATCCTCAGTGCTATCCAGGAAGCCTGCAAATTTAAAAAAATTTTTTTTTGCTCAGAGCCTGGGTATCTGGATCATTCTCGGTTCTATGTCATAATAGTGAATGCGAAATGGCAATCGCTATTATGGCGAGTGTATATCACAGAAAAGCAAATCAGCAATATACACTTACCGGTGAACCGACAGCTGGCACAATAAAGTGTTTTTGCAGGAGGGCTGTGCCCCCCATGTTCTGCCTCATGGGGGGCTTTGTCACCCGCACCCCCCTGAATTAGGATTCTTAACTCCAGCCAGACCGCCAGTGCAGCAGCTGGTTTTCCGCTTGCGACACTGGTGATCCAGGTTCGGGAACAGACCTTGGTCATCGGAGGGCCGGCCAGGGGGAGAAGGATGGAGCATCCCAAGGACTGCTCTCCTTCTCTGGAGGGAGGGTTGGGAGTATGTTCGGTGCTTGATGGACCCCTGGTGGAGGCCAGGGGTACCACAGCAGCCAATGTCTAAGTGTACTAGGAGGTGGGGCAGATGCTACATGTCATTGCACATCCCCACCTCCAGAAAAACACACAAAATACTTGTCTCGCTGGATGACACCACCCCCTTGCCTGGCCTTTATAGCTCTCCGCCACTCTCCCACACCGGTTAATTATGGCTCCATTGGTGCCACTGCAAGCCCTGAACCCAGCCCTGGGGGGAAGCCAGGGAGGCAATGTCGGCTCGCCGACACCTTACCCATCGCAGGTGGGTGAACAGTGGAACCATGGCCCTGCCCTGGGGGGGGAGCTAGGGAATATCGGTGGTGGTGGAGGGTGGTAATTGGAGAGCGAGGTAAGTGAGGAGTAGGGCTAATGGATGCGAGATTAGGGCAAAAAGCATACTAAATAATAAAAAAAAAAAAGATTCTTAACTCCAAGGGGGTGCATGTCGGGGAGGGGGCACAATCTGTCTGAAAAATAAAAAATCAAGTCCGGGAGCCACAGGCAGCGGCAAAATTCAATCTTTCCCATCCCTAGCCTCGGACCCAGAAGCTGCTGTGCCGGAGCCAGCCTCCCTCACCACCACACCACACAGTTGGTTTGGCAGCAGCAGGCACACTACATCGAGATAACCCTCTTCCCTATCCCTCCCCTTCCACTTGTCATTCTCCCTTTCCGGTCACCTTCCCCTATACTCGCAGTAGTTGCTACCCTTGAGGGTCGCCTATAACAATAGCAACCGAATATGAGTCGTTGTTTTGACGGTCACTCATATTTCGTCGCTATTATCACGGGACACCATCATTCTCTTATAATCTCTCCCAATAATTCTCATCATCACCAGTACAACTACCTTCCTATCCTGCTGTCTGCCATCATATCCTAACCTACCATTCTCTTTATCTACTTTGCAACCCTAAAGCATTTATAAATGGTTGCCAAATTTTGTAAAACTGAGTTTCATCATTCTCCATTTTATATAAAGCTCTCTCTATTTTACTTACATCAAACATTAGGTTGAGCCATTCTAGATATTCAGGAAGATTCTCATCCTTCCAGTGGAGGAGAATAGCCTTTTTGGCTACTATCATCATTAAATTAATAAGTATAGCATGAGTTTCTGGGGCTGCTTCCTCTGACCAAAATCCAAAAATTACAATACCCGGGTTGAAAGGAAAATCATGTCCCAGGATCTTACTTAAGATCAAAAAAATTATTTGCTAAGATCTTTCAGTTTAGAACATGTAGCCAACATATGCCACAGGCTGCCTCTATCTGTTTTACATCTCTGACATAATTCCAATGAAATAGCTCCCATTTTATTAAATCTAACTGGAATTAAATACGTATGATGGACACCATTTACATCTATTATTTCTTATCCTAAATTCCTCCAAATTAAGAATCCTCTGCCAATCATCTTCTATTATATCCTCAGCCTGATCTTTTCCCCAGGATTATTTTAAGTTTGCCATGGCCATGGATTTAACATTCTGAATACAACTATATAAAAAAGTAATAAAGTGTCTAGTTATGTTTATACTAAGTAACAGATCTTCTAATTTAGTTAACACTGGGATCTCCAGAGTTCTGTTATTTTTCTTGAACAGAAAGCTTTTAACCTGAATGTGTGGGAATCTTGCATTATTAGATAATCCATATTTCCTTTTCAAAGCTTCAAAAGTCATACATTTATCATCCTCAAAAAAATCTTGAATTTGTTGTACTTCTTTTTCATATCATTCAGTCTCTAGCAGACTATTTTCATTGAAGGGGGAAATTTATGTTATTTATTATAGGGGTGTATCTAGAAATCATGTTTGCATCTCCTAATAATTTCTGAGCTATATTCCATTTATGATTTGGCAATTTAGTGGTCGATAATATTCTCCTGTATTGACCAGACTTCCTCAAATTATCCATCATTGCCTGCAAAAAACTATCAAAAGTAATCCTGGGCCACTCCATGGCAAAACTGGCAGTTTCTTTTCCCTCTTCTTTATCCCAAATGAAAATACATTCTAACTGTGTAGCAATGTAGTAAAACTAAAAATTTGGCATACCTAGTCACCCTTTTTCGTTGTGTAGTTGTAATTTTGAAAAGGCAATCCTAGGAGGTTTCTGATTCCACAAACATTTCTTGACTGCTTTATCAAGTTCTATAAAAAAGGCTTTTGGAACTGTCACAGGAAGAGCCTGAAACAAAAACAGTACTCTCGGTAGAATATTAATTTTTTGGATGGTTACCCTAACTATCAATACTAGAGGGAGAGATAACCATCTCTCCAAGTCAGATTTAATCTTACCCAATACTGCTGAATAATTTAAAGTATAAAGCAAATTCCTTTCTGTAGATATCTGTACTCCCAAATATTTTAAAGATTGCCCGCGTAATTTCAATAAAGCATGGTTCCCATGCAAATTTATATCTTTGGACATGAATAGAACCTTGCTTTTCCCTCAATTAATTTTGTAGCCTGATACTTGTTCAAAATTGAAATATAACTGTAATAAACATGAATAATCATTCTGCGGGCCCACTATAAATAATACAATATCATCTGCATACAATGATAATTTGTGAACCTGATCACCCATTTGAATTCCTTTTATATCTTGATTATTTCTATTCTGAATTGCCAAGGTCTCAATAAATAATGAAAACAGCAAAGGCAACAAGGGGCACCCTTGCCTAGTGCCACGTGAAAGCTTGAAATAATCTGACAGGTTATGATTTGACTTAATTCTTGCTTTAGGTTTCCAGTATATCATTCTTATCTGGTTCAGAAATCTACCCTTGATGCCGAAAGACCCCAGGAACTCAAATAAAAATTCCCATTGTACCCTGTCAAAGGCTTTTTTGGTATCAAGGGAGAGAACAACTGCATCAAACCCCTCAGTAACCTCTGTTAGGTTTAGTACACATCTAATATTATGTTGTAATCGTCTGCCACCAACAAACCCTGTTTGGTCCCTATGAGTCAATTTAGCTGTTACTGTTGCCAGCCTGTTTGCTAAAACGTTTGCCTGTAAGGTGAACATTTATCGGATGGCTTCTCTTTTTTTAATAATAATGTAATACTAGCTTCATAAAATGTGGGTGGTAATACACCTTTTTTCTCAATTTCTCAAAACACATGTACCAATATTGGTGCTAGTGTTTCCTTCAGATTTGTATAAAGTTCAGCAGGAAACCCATCCAAACCTGGTGATTTTCCATTAGGCAGAGTTTTGATCTTTTCATAGATTTCCACTTCACTAATTTCCCTACTTAAAAGTTCTTTACCTGATGCTGGGGTCTGTGATAGTATTATTTTACCTAAAATATGACTGAACGTCTTGTTTTAAAATGCAGTGGTCTGACTGATATTGATCGCCTCTGGATTGTCTATCAACTTTCCATTTTCTGATGTCAAATTATCGATTTTGTTTTGATTTTGTTCAGCTTTTAACTGATAAGCTAATAACCTGCTTGGGGTATCAGCAAAAAATTAGTATTTCGCCTTTGCCCTATACATTGTTTTTCTGCTCAGTTATTTAATAGACTCTCCAATCTTTCCCTTACGTGTATAACTTTAGATCTTACTTCAAGAGGGTTCCTGCAGTAGGTCTTCACATATAGGACTGCACCCCCTGGCATCAGGTCTGCATGGCAAACTTGTAGATAGCAATCATCAACGGGGACCGCCCCCGATGTCAGGTGGCGTGATGTCAGCCCGACTATAAAAGGGGCCGTCCCATGCCCACTCTCCAATTCTTTCCCGCCGTCACCTCAGTAATGTTTGGCTCATGTTTGAACAACAATCCAACACCCGCGTTGAATTTTGTTGAAGTTTTCTTCGCCTCTTACTAGTAATTTCTCACAAAGTTTTCTTCAATTTGATGCCTTCTAGACAGAAGAAAAAGTGCTCTAAGTGCGGCACCCAAATTCCGCATGGGGATGACCATTCCCGCTGCCTCCTTTGCCTGGGTTCTAAACACGATGTCCAGGAGTGTTCCATCTGCCAGACCTTCAACCGGGCCACCAGAACCAGGTGCAAATGGTCCCTCGAGGCCTATCTTCTGACCCAACGCTTGGCATCTATGGAAAAGGAGCTTCAAAAACTGAGGGAAAGGTCATCATCGCCGGCCCCAAAAAAGAAGTAAAGCAAAGAGAAGTGACAGGACCGGAGTCCATCACCACATGAGAGGTCTGCAACTGTGAGTACTTCTTCAGGTGCCCCGTCCGCTTCCTTGGGCCAGGCCCCCACTCCCCCTCCTGTTGAGGTGAGCGGGCAGCCAGGGGTAACCTCTTTGGAGGTTGTAATCTCTTCGCCTTGTCCTGCTGGTAAGACACCCCTTGCCTCTAGCGAAAGGCGTGCGGCCCCTGCCGATCAGTCTAGCGGCGGCCTTCTTGCTGTCTCTAGCTCAGCCGGATCTGGTGTACTGGATGCCGGCTCCTCCGATGCCTGCCTGGAACCATCCACTCTCCTGTCAGGCTTCAGTTAGCCCCCAACGCCGGACGGAGTGAGGGGCAAGTCGACCTGTCATCCCATAGGGTTCTTCATCCCAGGGACTTGCCACCCGATCCTCTGCTTTTTGCACTAGCTAGATCACATTTGGACCTGCCATCTGGGGCCCCTTGAGTTCCCCCCCTCACCAGGCCTTCTGCCATCCCCGGACAGGAGTCTATCACTGGCTGGGGATCTTGCCATGGAGCCTCCACCCTCTGGTACTTTGGGCAAGCTCCCTGATCCTGCGCCACCTGCTGGCACTGTGGCACTGTCCTCCATGGGCCCTTTGGCTGGGTTCCCAGTCTCTGAACCCTCCTTCCCACTTCCGGGTGGCCCTCTGTTGACCACTCAGTATCTGACGCAGGGCCATGTGCCTCTGACACCGGGTTACCTGATGCCGGGTGACCCGATGCCGTCTTATCTGACGCCAAGGTATCCCACCCCAGTGCACCCCATGCTGGGTTATCCTAGGTACTCCTTTTATTATCCTTCCTGGCAGTACCCTCACTATCCGGGGTATCCAAACTTCCAGCCCCCTCCTCCACCACCTCCAGTACTGGACCACAAGTCCATTCCCCTTTGTTGGAAGGATGCCAGAATGCAACTTCTGTCAGAAATAAGACAGTCGGTGGGAGATGCAGCCACTCCCAGGGTCTCTCCACTGTCTCCTTGGACCAGAGCTTCTGGCTCCTGAACTGTGGGCACTGCAGAAGAAGACCCATCAGTTCCTAGTGGTTCTGAGCCCTCTGGCACTGAGTCCGACTCGGATCCATCAGACCCCAGGTCTCCCGTAGAGGTTCCCCATAAAGACTCTCCCAAGTCTCCTCCCCAGGACCCCTCTTTCAGAGACTTGCTGCGTTCCATAACGGTGACTGGTGGCTGGCCATCCAAAGAGGAAGACCCGCAAAGAAAATGCCTTGTAGAACACCTGGATCTGGCCACTTCTGATCCTATCCCCATTCCCCCATGAGGACCTAGTGACCACGATTTGGCAACATCCATCCTCTATACCAGCAGTTTTGCGTAAAGCAGACCACACCTATTACCCCCCCTGGAAGGGATCTCTCACCTTAACTCCCATCCTAAGGCTGACTCCATGGTCATCATGGCTGCTCACAACCATTTGGCCCAGCCCAAACACTTGAGCTCTTCACCTCCTGACAAGGACTCGCACCACCTAGATCAGTTTGGGCGTAAAATCCATTCTTCTTCCTCTTGTGCGATATGTTCCCTTAATTATGTCTCGCATATGGTTGCCTTCCAAAAAGCTTCTCTTTTGGATCTAGAAAAAGACCTCCAAGAGGTTCAGGATGAAACCCTGAGAAATAAGTTATTGGATAAAGTTAGGATGGGGAAGTCATCGTGTCGTCATGCTCTTTGGGCGACTTACGACTTGATGGACTCGGTGGCTAGAGTGGCAGCCTTGGGGACCTGTCTCCGCCGCCTCTCCTGGCTTCATATAGCAGGCCTGGCACAGGATGTACAGTCCTCTCCTCTCTTCTGGATGCCCCCTTTAGGGGTTACGTCCTCTTTGGCAGCCATGCCAAGGATATCATTACAGGGCTGCAGAAGAGCGGACACTCCTTGAGGGACGTCTGTTCCTTGTATAAGATGGGCCAGAAAAAGCAGCCTTTTCACCATCAAAGAAGGTGGAACAAATCCCAGGCTAAGCGCCGAGCAAAGAAATGCACCCCTGGATCTGGAGCTGAAACCCCAAAGGCCAAATTTTCTAAACAGGCCTCTGGGGCAAAAGCTTCCCTTCCCTTGGCGTCCTGACTCCTTTCCCCTCCTTCTGCTCCCTCCAGTAACACAGGAGGAACCAGTCGGAGGGCAGTTCAGCCTCCACCTGGACGGTTGGAGGTACATCACCGCAGATGCTTGGGTGCTCCAGCTCATCCAGTGAGGTCACTCAATAGAATTCAGCGAGATTCCAGCCCCTCTACTGCTGGGACGGTCCTTCTATCCTTGGGATCAGGTCCCCATTGTCTCTCAGGAAATTCAGGCTCTTCTTCTCAAGAGGGCCATAGAACCCGTCCCATCAAACCAAATAGGAAAGGAATTCTACTCCCACTTCTTCCTGGTACTGAAGAAAATGGGCAACCTGAGACCGATCCTGGACCTCAGCACACTAAACGTCTTCGTCGAGTATAAGAAGTTTCGTATGTTGACTCTTCAGGGGCTCCTCCCCCTGCTCCACCCAAACTCATGGCTGTGCTCCCTGGACATGCAGGATGCTTACCTGCATATTCCTATCCTCCCTGCCCACCACCGCTTTCTCCATTTTACATAGATACATAGATACATAGACAGTGTCAGCAGATAAGGGCCTATGGCCCACCCAGTCTGCCCATTTAAGTTTGTAAGTTCAGTTTATGTTTTCCAGGAAGTCTGTTGCCCTCACCCTGACCTCAGAATTCCTTTATGTCTATCCCATGCATTCTTAAATCCCGTGATTGTTTCAGCCCCACCACTTCCTCTGGCAGGGTGTTCCACTTGTCCACCACCCGCTCTGTGAAGAAATTCTTCTCATGTTTCCTCTGAATCGTCCTCCCTCCAACTTCATCCCATGCCCTCTAGTCCTGGAACATCTTTTCGCTAAAATAGTGCATTCCTGCACCCTGTTCCTCCCTGTAAGATACTTGTATGTCTCTATCATATCCCTCTCTCCTCCTCTCCTCCAGGGAGTACATGTTCAGTGCCTTCAACCTGTCCTCATAGGACTTGTGATGCAATCCATGCACCATCTTTGTTGCCCTTCTCTGAACCTTCTCTCCTGTCTATGTCCTTACGTAGGTAAGGTCTCCAGAACTGCACAGTGTACTCCAGGTGCGGCCTCACTAGTGTCTTGTATAGTGGAATTATGACTCCTTTCCTGCTGGTGATGCCCCTGCCTATGCATCCCAGCATCCTATTTGCTTTACCTGCTGCCTTGTCACACTGTTTCCCTGCCTTGAGGTCATCAGAGATGATAACTCCAAGATCCCTTTCCTGCTTGGTGCATGCTATATCCTCACCCCCAACTGATATATTGTGCCAGGGTTTTGTGTCCCTATATGCATTAACTTGCACTTCCTTGCATTGAATTTCAACTGCCAAACCCTGACCATTCTTCAAGTTTCTGCAGGTCCCTCTCATTCTGTCTACACCTCTGGTGTGTCTACTCTGTTACAGAGCTTTGTGTCATCAGCGAACAGTGAAATTCTGCCTTCTAGGTCCTGTGCAATGTCACTGATGAAGATATTGAATAGTACCGGTCCCAGCACTGATCCCTGTGGTACCCCACTGGTCACTCTTCCCTCTGTGGAGTGACAGCCTATTTACCACCACTCTCTGTGTCCTGCTGCCCAGCCAGTTACCTACCCACCGCACTACTGTCCTGCCCACACCCATATTCCCCCAGTTTGTGCAGTATAGTCTTCTATGTCACAGTGTCAAAGGCCTTGCTGAAGTCCAGATAGGCCATGTCCACTGCCCTCCCCTGATCCACCTCCCTAGTCACCCAGTCAAAAAATTCAATGAGGTTGGTCTGACATGACCTTCCCTGGTGAAACCATGCTGCCTTGGGTCCTGTAGTCCATTGACAACCAGATGTTCCACCAATCTCTCCTTCAATAGTGCTTCCATGATCTTCCCCACTACCGAGGTGAGGCTGACTGGTCTGTAGTTCCCCGCTTCCTCTTTGTTCCCACTTTTGTATAAGGGGACTACATCTGCTATCCTCCAGTCTTTAGGTATCTCCCCTGTTTCTAGTGATCGGCTAAACAGGATAGCAAGAGGTTCAGCCACCACCTTTTAGTTCTTTAGGACCCTGGGGTGCACCCCATCTGGCCCCATTGTTTATCAACTCTTATTACTTCAGTTCCTTCATAGGACCCTTTTCTCGTGTAAAGGGACTTGTGTCCATTTCTGCAACATTCTCACCCTTGTACTCCATTCAGACCCATTACCTCCTCTTCCTCAGTAAGACTGAGCAGAAATACCTGTTCAATATGTCAGCTTTACTGTTGTCATCCTCCACACAGCCCCCATCCTCCCCTTCAGTCTCACTATCCTCCCTTTGCCTTTCTTTTTCACTTATGTACCTGTAAAGGTTTTGTCCCTCTACCCACTGATTTTGCAATGTGTTCTTCTGTCTGAGCTTTGGCTTCCCTTACTGACCTCCCTGCCTCCATTTGCTTCTCCTGGTACTTCTCCCCTATCCCCTTCTGCCTGTGTCTTTATGTTTTTTGTTTTTATGGAGAACCATTTCCAATTCAGAGCACTCCCACTTGGCCTCTCTTCAGCCCCAAGAGTGTTCACCAAATGCCTAGTGGTAGTGGTGGTGTTTTTACGCTGTCAAGGCATTTATGTCTTCCCGTACCTGGATGACTGGCTCCTCGCAGCACCCTCTCCTACCAGCCTGAAAGAGTCTCTCTCTCTCTTTCACTCTGAACTTGTTTGGTTTCTTGGGCATAACGGTCAATTTTCCCAAGTCCCAGCTGTACCATCCCAGAGACTTCAGTTCATTGGAGCTGTACTAGACACAGTTCAGGGCAAGGCTTTTCTGCCTTCGGATCGGGCTGAGACCTTAGCTTCTCAGGCCACTGTTGTGGCTCAGGCCTGATGAATCCCAGCACACTCTATGCTCCGTCTCTTGGGACTGATGGCGGCCGCCATTTCAACAGTTCCCATGGCCAGGCTTCACATGAGAGTCACCCAGAGGTCTCTTCGAGTCCAATGGGACCAGAGGACAGACGACATGAACCAAAAGGTCATGATCTCCAACAGTCTTCAGAGAGATCTTCGCTGGTGGCAGGATTTCTCAAACCTATTGAAGGGAATTTCTTTCCAACATTCAGTTCCAACCCAAATTATCACCACGGACACCTCAGATCAGGGCTGGGGAGCCCATCTGGTGACTCACAAGACACAGGGGTCTTGGTCCGGAACAGCAGCTTATGCTTCACATTAATGTCCTGGAGACCAGGGCAGTTCTTTACGCACTCCAGGCATTCCAGTCTCTCCTGGTTCCAGGATCTTTTCTAGTCCAGACAGACAACATGTCCACAGTCTGGTACCTAAACAAACAGGGAGGAACCTGATCATATCCTCTTTGCAGAGAAGCAATGAGGGTATGGTACTGGGTGATTCAGCACAGCCTTTACTTGACAGCAGTCCATGTTCTGGGCGTAAGCAACGTCCTGGTGGATAATCGCAGTCAATCAGTGGCCAGGGCCCACAAGTGGGAACTGAAGTAAGAGGTGATCGAAGATCTCTTTCTTCGATGGGGTTGGCCAGAGATAGATCTGTTCGCCTCCCCATATAACGCAAAACTACCCGTCTTTTGCTCGCTCGTTCCTGGGCATGGTGCTTTTTGGCGAGATGCACTGTCTCTTTCATGGACAGGGAGGTTTCTGTATGTCTTTTCTCCCTTTCCTCTCATTCAGAAGGTCTTGGTGAAACTACAACAGGAGGGAGCTCACGCCATTCTTATTGCTCCACTTTGGCCGCGCCAAATTTGGTATCCTCTGCTACAACAATTGGCACTGGAACCTCCGGTTCTTTTGCCCATTTCCCACAACCTTCTGACTCAGGAACAGGGCACCCTGGTGCATTCAAGCCTTCAGTCTCTCCACCTTCATGCGTGGCACATGTGGACATAGCAATTTCTTGTTATGAGGTTTCTTTGCAGGTTGCCCATATTCTAGTGGAGGCTAGAAAACCCTCCACCAGATCAATTTACGCCATGAAGTGGAAGAGATTCACGATTTGGGCCCAAGCAAGGCACTGGGACC
The DNA here is from genome assembly GCA_016271365.2 of Neoceratodus forsteri. Lineage (NCBI taxonomy): Eukaryota > Metazoa > Chordata > Ceratodontiformes > Ceratodontidae > Neoceratodus > Neoceratodus forsteri. Next base: position 145,644,881 of record CM057453.1, read on the forward strand.
CATTTTTGTGCTCAGCTTCTCAGGTTCTAGAGTACCTCTCACATGTGTCTGAGGCAGACCTTAGCTACTCCTCCATTAAGGTCCACCTATCTGCCATGTCGGCCTACCATCTCCCGGTGGAGGGAAAAACCTTGGTTCAGCTGGAGGTTGCCAAAACCTTTCTGAAAGGCATCCTTAATTTGAAACCTCCAATCTGGAATCCTTGTCCACCCTGGGACCTGAATTTCATGCTCGAGAAGCTCACCTTACCCCCATTCAAACCAGCTTCTTCCTGCGACTTACGCTTCCTCTCCTGGAAGACCTTATTTTTAGTCGCAGTTACTTCAGCCAGAAGGGTTTCTGAATTATAGGCTTTCGTCTGTAAAGAACCTTATTTGATTTTTCCTAGGGACTGAGTAGTCCTTCGGATTAACCCTTCTTTCCTACCCAAAGTGGTCTCGGAAACCACTTTGAATCAGAAGATGGAATTACCAGTATACTATCCACAGTATTCCAATACGGGGAATACCTTCTGCATACCCTTGATGTGCACCGGATCCTGAGGTGCTACACTAACCGGACTAAGGAGGTTCGTAAGTCCAACCAACTATTCATAACCTTTGCTCCACAGTGCCAGGGCAAGGCTATATCCAAGCACACCATCTCTTGATGGTTAGCTAACGGCATTCATTTTTTGTACACGAAATATGGGAAGTCCCTTCCAGGGGCAGTTCAAGGCCACTCCACCCGCAGTGTGGTGACCTCTACTGCCTTTTTTAGGAATGTGTCCATGGCAGAGATCTGTGCAGCGGCCAGGTGGTCGTCTGTTCACACCTTTACTAAGCATGACAGTCTGGACATTGCCTCTTGGTGCAGAACTGGCTTTGGTCTTGCAGTCTTGCAAGACCTCCTGTCGTGATTTCTCATGGCGACTTCTCCTCCTCCCGGATGCACCTATGTTTTGTTTTTTTCAGGGACTGCTTGGTATTCAGTCCTATATGAAAAGACCTACTGCAGGAACCCTCTCGAAGTAAGATATTGCAGTTATGTAAGAACTTACCCTAACAGTAGATCTTCGAGGGAGGTTCCTGCTGTAGGTCTAGTTTCCCACCCTCCTTTCTCCAGTTTTTAGATGTTTTATCCTTATTTTCCATCTTATCTAGCCCTTTGGGACTAGAGTGGAAGCAAGGTCTGAGGAGTTTTTACTCTGGTCTTATTCTTACCTTTCTATAGGTCTCCATTGGAAAAGAACTGGAGAGCGGGCACAGGACTGCCCTTTTTATAGTCGGGCTGACGTCACGCTGTCTGATGTCGGGGGGCGGTCCCCGCCGATGATTGCTATCTACAAGTTTGCCATGCGGACCTGATGCCAGGGGGCACAGTCCTATATGTGAAGACCTACTGCAGGAACCTCACTCGAAGATCTACTGTTACAGTAAGTTCTTACGTAACTGCAATTTATGTTTTCTTCAGAATTCACCTGAGCTTGTAGGGCCTCTCCTGAGACTGATTCTACTTCCACTCTATTTAAATTTTCAGTATATGTTTTCCTTCTATTACTGTTATAGGAGATGATACAGCCTGTTCAAAATATCTTAAGTGTCTCCCATATTGTGGACCAAGGAACATCTCCTGGACTATTTCTCAAAAGAAAAGAGGCTATCTCCCTCTGGAGCATCAACACAAAGTGCTCATCTTACCATAGGGATCCATCCAGGCTCCAACCCAGAGGGTAAAATCTAATGGAAGATATACCTATGTCTAAACAGCAGGAAGCATGGTCAGATATGATTATAGAATTGTATCTGAAGAATTTTACCTTATGTAATACATCTTTAGATATTAAAAAAAATCTCTCCTGGATAATGTATTGTATATTTTTGAAACATGAGAGAGCTTCATCATATTTGGATGTAGGAAATTAAATGAAATGAATCTGCCAATGCTAGATCCTGCATAAAAGTTTTAATCACATTGAAGACCCCTTTCTTATGCTCAGGGGCTGAATGTGGTCTATCTAAATGTGATAAGGCTATATTAAAGTCGCCTTCTACAAAGCATGGAAGATCACAGGCAGCGATCTGCAAAAATAAATCTGTAAAAAAACAAAGGGTCTTCCTCATTAGGTGAGTATAAATTAAATATTGATACTGTAGTTTGCTGCAACACCAATTTTACATTTACCCAGTGATCCATAGGATCAATATAGGATTCAAGAATTTGTGGATTCAGACTTTTTTTTTAATAAAGATGGCAGCACCTCTGACATTGCTGGCATATTCTGTATAGATTCCTATGGCTTAAAATAAATTGGAAAAGTAAATGGCATCCTTTTTCAAAATGTGTTTCCTGAAGTAGCAGGCACCCAATGTTTTTTCTGTTTTTTTTTTTTGTTTGTTTTTTCTGTTAATGTAATTAACTACTTTTCTCATTTTTAACCTGTCTTTGGCACCATTCCAGCTCGTGAATCTGACTTACCCCATCTTATTTTTTCACATCTTCCTTTATTGTTACTTTCCACATTTTCCTTACTTTTATTAGCAGACAGCTTAATATTTAAATCCCTCTCTATTTTATTATCCAAAAAATACATCACAAAAATGTTGGATCTTCTCTGTGTCAGTCTTCACCATTCATCACTACTTGGGTATCTGGCGGAGGCTAGGACCCCACGGGAGCCTTTTTTTGGGGGGGAGGCGGAGTCAACACAGGGGCAGCGCTGCCCTCGAGGCTGACATATTATGTGGCGTTTGTGGGTTGGCCGTTATCTGCCGTCGACTCTGCCTTGGCTCCAGTTGTTCTTCTCCTGCCGTTGAGTGAGGACCTTGTGGAAGACTTGGAAAATCACCCACTTTTACGACCTACTCTGCAGCCTAGTCTGTTTGCACTGCTTGATGCCACTTCAGCTGATCTCTGGTAAGATCGTTCTTTTTTCTTTATAAGCGACGCCGAGTACTTGCTTTTGGTTTATTTACGTCCGGTCATGTCTCATCCCGGGGACAAAAAGAAGTCAAAAGAGGGATGGCCTCCTATGTGTCAGTGTCCCTGTGGCCGTCTTTACTCCATAACGGACCAGCATGACCAGTGCCTTCCCTTCCTAGGTCCATGCCACGATATGGATAACTGCGATGCCTGCTTCTCCATGGATTGCTCAGTTTTAGAGATGCGTACATTCAAAGTCGGACGTGCACCGCCAAATTTTGGACGGCGCATTCGCAGTCAGCGGGCCAAGGCACAGACTCTCGGCCCTACCTCCAGATTCCCTCCTGGTCCTATATGGCCCATGGAGGAGGGGGCCTCTGCCAGTTCTGGCCTTGCCATAGCGGGGGCTCCTCCCACGGTGCAGGAGTCCCAGTCTGACCCTCTCAGGGGCCAGGCAGGAAGCACCATTTTGGCATTTGCTTCCTTGGAAACAAAGACTCCCCCAGTGTCGAGCTCTGGGACCCATGGGCCCAAGCCGGCACCATCCTCAACACCATCTTTTGGCGCTGCCCTTGGCTCCGGTGTCGCTTGCAGCACCGGCAACCTGGGCAGCACCACAGGTGGTGCCAAGCCATCCCTTGATGACACTTCTGACTCTCGCACTGTTCGCAGTGCCAGGGATGGGAGCAGCACTGTGGGTGGTGCAGGGCTCATTCTTGGTGCCGCCTCTGGCTGTGGTGCCGTTTGCAGTGCTGGGGAGGGGGTTGGTGCTGCCTCAATCTCCGGTGCTGTTTGTGGTGCTGGGTGGTGCTGTGGCCAGTGCCGCCTTTGACTATGGTGCCATTTGTGGTGCCAGGGAGGGGATCGGTGCCAGTTGTGGTGCCGCTTCAGGCTCTGGTGCCATTTGTGGTGCCGGAGCTGGAGGTGGCATGGCTCACGGTCCTGGGACTGGGAGAGATCATGGAGTGGTCTGGATTCAGGCCTCTCAGTCCTCCTTCTCCTTGGAGGACTCGAGGTATGATCCAGACTGGCTCCTGGATTCATCTGAATCCTCCAATCCCTCTGTGTTCAGCACCTTGGCCGCCACTCAGTCTCCCTCTGTTGGCCAGGCAGGTTCTGTTGGTTCTGGGGTCAGTGGGACTGACCAGCCTGTGGCTGTCCAGGTGGCCACTGCAGCACAGCCTGGGACCATGGACATATCTGTCCCTTCAGGTGGGGTACCCCCCCTCCTCGATGATCCTGGACAGTCCAAATTTGGGACAGTCCGGGGTGTCCCAGGAAGGGGAGGGTGGTGTATCTTCTCCTGTCTCCCAGGGGTCAGCTGGAGGTTGCTAGTTGCCTAGACTGGTGGTTGTGAGGAAGAGGGCCCTTTTGGAGTCAGAGGGGTTGAGTAGCCAGGGTTCAATGCAGCCGCATCTCCCTGGGATCCGCCCAGGTTCTGGGAGGAGTTGCATTGTGGATCCTTGCTCCTCCCTCAGAGACTCTTCAAGAGGGACTTCTGCTTTGGAGGTTAGGGGTCATCCTTCTGGACTCACATGGTCCCGGTCACCTCACAGGGGGATTTCTTCCTTCAGGTACAGCTCCAGCTGTTCCGATCTGGTTGAATGGCTTCTGTCTGCTGGGACCACCAAGTCTTCCTCTTTGTTGGGATCATTCACTTGGTCCTCCCACCCGAGCAGAGGCCATACTTCTCCTTGGAGGTGCTTGTTCCCTGTGCCTCTGCCTCCTCCTACTCTTCTCCCAGGTGTTTCTGGTCTTAAGGGACCTCTTACCTGGGAGCAGTTCGGGGCTTCAGCTGCGCTTGTCCCTGCCTAGTTAGAGCCATGGATGAGCAGGTGTTTCACCATTCTCCAGTGCAGCCTTACCCTGAATCTCCACACTCATCGGTTTCCTCGTCTTCCTCCTCTGAGGGAGAGGAACCTTCCATTCACCTTTCCCCAGCGGCGTATCTTACTGCTTATCAGCGCTTCCTTTCAGAGATGCTTGACGAGCTCCACATCTCCACCCTTAATGAAAGCAATCCAGACTGGTTGGCGTGCGCCTTCCTAGGTGAGTTCAGTGCGACCAACCTCGCGGTTCTCACCTGGCCTGTTCCCTTCTAGGAAGCATTGTACCAGGTCTGGCGGCGTTCCTTCTCCTCTGTTCCAGTCCCAGGAGACCTCTGCCAGCGACATTGCACCCCCTTGGGGTCTCCAGGAGCCCTCCCTCACCCACCCTTCGGGCATGATGCTCTTAGACACCCCCTCTGGGCATAGAACCCCGGGCCATGACCGGCCCCCAGATACAGATTCTTCAGACTTGGACTTCTGGGGGAGGAGAACTTTCTCCTCGGCATGGATTCTTCTCTGTATGGCAGCGCATCAGGCCCACCATGCTACCTACAACAGGTACTTGTGGTCCAGGCTAGGACAACTTCTAGCCTCTATGCCTGATTCGGAGGAAACCAGGCAAACCATTGCCCTCTCTACACAGGGTCTGGAGCTTGCAAGGCACCAGGCAAGGGTGTCGTATGATGCCAATGAGGTGGCTTCCAGGCTGGTGGGGACAGTGATCTGCACTAGGTGGATGGCATGACTTTGCCTTTCCCGGTTGTCATCCTTGGCCTGGCGTAGGGTGATTTCCTCCACTTTCCGGAGAACCCATCTTTTTTTCTGTAGGGTGAGGTGGCAACTTTAGGGGCACCTTCCATCTCCTGCAAGAAGATCCCGCCTCACCCAGACAAGTCTCAGACCTCACCAGGCCTGTAAGGGTTCTCCCCTCTGGTGTCTCCTCCACTGGAGGCTAAGGGACTCTGTCCCCAGGGAGGTGCTGAGCCCCCTACGGGAGGGCTCGGTACTCACCCAAGTAGTGATGATTGGTAAAGATTGACACAGAAAAGATATGAAAATTACTTACCTACCGTAATTCTTGATCTTTCTGTGTATCTTCACCATTCATCACTAAATCCTGCCCTCCTTCTTCCTGGGGCCTCTGTCTCTGGGCAATCCTCCTCCCTGTGTGTGTCTCTTTTGTTGTGCTCCAGCACCTCTCCTCTTTCTCCTCTCCCTTGTGGTTAGGAGGAAGAGGACTCTTGGAGACAGACAGGGAGCAGTTTTTCCTTGGGGGTCTTGGGGTGTCTCCTCTCTCTCTCCCCTCCCTTGCCTTTCAAGGCTTGGCTCTCTGCCCCTCCCTGGGGGGGTCCAAGTTGAGGAGAGGGGTCAGGGACTTCTGAGTACCCCCTCAACAATTTCTTGTTATTTTAATGTCCCCTTGGGACGACTCCTCCCTCCTAAGGTGTTGTCTTTACACACCTTTCTCCCTGCTGAGTTTTAACAGGGGTAGGTCCCCTGATTTTTCCTTTGTATATTATTTATCTCCCCTCTTGGGGATATTTTATTTTAATTTGGCAGGGGGGGTGGACACCGCCCAATATGTCTGGCCTAATTAGACCTCAATCCCGTCTCCTTAAGCTCTAGTCCCTGTTTGGGACTACCCTGGCTGCCTAGGGGGTAATCCTGTGCCTGCTTCTTCTCTTCAGCTTGGAGGTTGTAAGTCTGAGCTCCCCTCTCGAGGTCCAGGTATCCTGTCTTGACTGGGGGCAGTGTCCTCCCCTCCTCCCACCTTTATTCTCCTCTTTCTACCCTCTCTTCTCCACCCTTTCTTCTTTTCGCCCAGAAATTGGGGTTCCCTTCCTCCCAATCCTTTAGGCTGTTCTCGCTCTCTCTCTTTTTGCTGTCCTCTTAGTCATTTATTTCTCCTTTCAGTTGCTATATCTTTTCCTTTTCTCTATCTCTTGGGCTTCCCTGCCACACCCCTCCATCCCTTCCTATCTCTCTCGCCGGTGTTCAGAACTGGGGCCAAGGTATAGTCGATAACAGATAATGGCCAACCCATGAGTGCCACAAAATACATCGGCCTCGAGGGCAGCACCACCCGTGTCAATTCTGCCTCTGGAAAAAAAAAGCTCCCGCGGGGTCCTAGCCTCTGGCCAAATACCCAAGTAGTGATGAATGATAAAGATATACAGAAAGATCAAGAATTACGGTAGGTACGTAATTTTCATTTCTTGTTTTTGTTTTATACATACGCATGAACTGTTTTATTATATTCAGAATTTTTAAATGCCCACCACCCTCCCCTCCCTACCACCCGCTTTAGTTGACCTAAAAATAATAGACCGACTATTCCACCCTGCCCACATCCAGAAGATGACTTACCTTCTCCTGTGCAGAAGGCGTTCTATGAGCTTACCCCGCTCTGAACTGGTTATATTTTTCCTCACTTTAGGTCAGAGAACCTGTCATAACTATCCTAATGAAGAATCATTTTTATTCTCCTATTTTATTCTGATTTCCCACAGTTATCATCTTGATTCCTCTTAATTCTTTCTCCCCCTCTCCTTAACCAATACTTCATTTTATTTCCTTGTTCTTACCTACTGCTTTTCATATTGTCATCTTAAAGTTTACTAAACTTACAATGAAAGATATAACAAATTCAAAAATTGGACATAAGCCTTTTTTTATATTGTGGAAAAGTCATTTGTAGAACTTTCAAATCCATAACAATTATCTTCTCAGTTTTTAAGTTTTATCCATTGAGTTTGAGAACTGTTCAATGAGAGATGAGGAGGCCGATTGAGTTGGTATTGCTGATGAGGGGGTGGTCATACTTTTTCCTATTTCTGAGAGCATCTAACACTTCCTGTGGTGTATGAACAAATAATACTTTTCCATCAAGATTAAACTCTCGTGGAATCCCATCTTTTCCCAAAGTATCTCTGATACGGTCAAAAGTTTCTACTTTATCATTACTGAGTGGGGTAAATCAGGAAAGGCTTGTAGCCTAAACCCATTATAATGAAGGCCATTTTCCATCCTGGCCTTTTGTAGAATTCCTTCCCAATCTTGATATTTTAGTGTCCTTATATACATGAAACTAGGTCTGAAATCTTGTTTAGGGCTGAAAGCCCTATGAGCACAATCTGTTTTGATTTTTTCTTCAGGAAATTTCAAACTCAATATTGTAGTAAGCATCTTTAAACAAAACTGTAAAGGTTCAGGTCCCTCAATACACTCTGGAAGATTGCCAATCTTTAAATTCTCCCACCTGGATCTTATTTTCAGGACTTCCACTTTTAGTTTGAAAGCTTTGAATTCTTTAGTAATATGAGAAAGATCTGTAGAGATTCTGGGAATTTGCTCTTCCAACATACTTAGTCTGAGTTCACATGCATCAACTCTGCTAAATAATGCCTCAAGCTTCTCAACTGCTCCTGTGAGTTTTTTATCCAGTGTAGAAATCGTTGAGTTTACACTACCAAAGCCTGCTTTTAATTTCTGCAAATTTATTTGCTGAGAATCTTTACAATCAGTTGAAATAACAGTCACACTTATATTTTTTGCCCCATCATCTCATTTGCCTCTATAACAGAAACTTCACTTTGCTGGTTTTGTTGCTTAAATAAATCATGTATCTGTTCCTCTTGTATTAACTGTTTACCCAGAGCTGCATGTTTTTCACAAAGTTTTTCCATTTTATCTGATTTATCTTGCTTCTCTTGCTTATCAAGTTTATCCTGTTTTTCCTTTTTTTTTGCTGATCTCGTTTTAGGCAGTGTTGCCACATTCGTTAACTGGAGCACTTCTTTATTACAAACTGGTCAGTCCAAAAACCTGACTATCGACTGATGTGCCCAGTTTCCTTTTTCCAAAACTGTAGTACTTCTATTTTTTAAATGGATTAAGTATTTTAACTGCAGGTGGGGGGAGGGGGAGCCTGGAATGCCCAGAGGAAGCGATGTTTCAGGTGTCTGTAATAGCACTTCATTTAAGAGCTTCGGAACACTTTCCCTTTCTTTCTGCAAATAATTTGACTGTTTATCTTGAATGTTTGCTGCTGCTTCCTCCAGCCTCTTCGGTCTGTCCAAACATGTAGTAAAAGTAAAAGACATACCTTCTGGTGCTCAAGAACCCAGTTTCATTACCTGAACCCTACCCAGCTTTTGCGAAGTGTGATTAGTAATGGTTAACCTTGGTCCCAAGTCCTTTTCCATGTTTGGAGCTTCTTTTCTGATGCTTTCTTCCCTTGTGGTGCTTCAGTGTTTTTGCTCTCATTAATCTCCCTCACCCTACGAAACTGCTTTGACATACCCAATTAAACGTTTGCTAAGAATAAAATACTCATGTGTGAGGTATTCTGACTACATTAAGATGTGGTATCAGTGTGGGTGTAGCTTATGAGACCAGCCCAGGGAGTCTGCCTTAGTGATGAGTGCAAGGCCACACACCATGTTCAAGACACAGTTACTGCTTTCAAGAGTCATTCTGGGTTGATCTGCTTGCTCTTTTGAGTTCTCCAATTTAATTGTATCTGGTTTTGCACTGTGGTACTATCACCAAATCAGTCATGGTTAGAAATAGCAGTTGCTTCCTACACCACCGTAGCCAGCTGCCAATTAGAACATTCTATGTCCACGCTCATGCCCATCCATAGGCTTAACCCTTCCACCTTTAGTGGCTCCTTCGACATTCATTCTCTGTGCAGAAACTCCCAAAGCTCTGGGTATTTTACCTGATAAGAAAACTGCACAAGTATCTTTCATTAGTAAAAGAGTAATTCCAGGACAGTGATCCTTTGGTTGTCCCCAACACTGTTCCCATCTTCCCAGTTCAGACAGAGGCCAGAGTTAGGGTTGCTTCTTCTCCCTCTCTCTTGTCCTCAATGGACAAGTCCTCAACATGTGTTCCTCTGGCCCTGGTAGAGGATATTCTTTTTTAAAGGTTAATTGGGGACATGAGGGAGGCAATGGGCTGGCTGCTACTAAAGGTACAGTAGAAAATCCAACGATAGCCTCCCTCCATGTCCTAGATGTATCCTTTCCAGACCTTATACTTGTTGCAATAGTGAAGGTGGCACTAGTGTCAGAGGCAGTCTTGGAAGTTTAGTGACATCTGTTTCTTGTTCCATTGGACCCAGGAATGGCAGAACTCCACTATTAAATTCCAAAGGGAGAGCTAGGACACTCAGGCCATCCTCAGGTGGGGGTATCTGATTTTATGGCTGTGGATGGTTTTCTCCGCATTATACCATCATTGCCTTACCCACCATCACTAGAATCTGAATGGCTAGATGCACTGGGTAGGAAGGCCTAAGCCTCTGCAGCTGTAAGTCTACAAATTTCTAGCGGTCAGTCTCATATATAGTAGATAGATATCAAATGCAAATTTGGAAAAGGGTTCATGCAGTAATACTGGACATGCTAGAGAATCCATGCAGGGAGCACCTACTTGATATTTTTTAAGGAGAGCAGGGGTCACTAGACACCAACTTCGCATAGCTTGTGATGTTTTGGAGGTGGCAAACCAGTCAACAACTATGGTGTCCATTTGTGCAGGCATTCTTGATTGCATTTGTGCAAAAAAAAGTCCTAAATTCTATATTGAAAATGTCCCCATTTTAGTAAGGGTTACTGGGCTCCTTTCTCTTAAACCTCCAATTTCTACAAGTGCAGGATTCTTAAGGTTGGACTTTAGGAAGACTTATTTTTTTTAATCCTGATTTTCTCTCCTATTCTACCCTGATCAGCCCTCATCTGGACCAGCCCCATCACCCAACTTCTCTGGAACTGACCTGTACCGGTGTTTCATTGCCACAGGACCTAATCTGGAGAGGCCCAGTCATCAGTGTGGAGCCTGCAGGGAACAAGGTTATCACACAGCTTTGGCCAGAGGTATTTTTTCCACCATTTTTTGCCCTTGACCCATACACATGCAATGACATGATATTCATGCTTTGCCTCCATGGAGATGCTCCCAGTGTCAAGTCATGGGGTCCCTTCTCCTGCATCTTTAGTTACACTGTGCTGCCACTAGATTCCTTTAAGTGGCATGAACCAGCAGGATGTGTGTTCCCCTTCCCAACAGAGGAGAGATGCCCAAGGGGTGTTCAGTCATCCATTGACTCAGCAGCACCCAATCAATCCATATCTATTCCCAAATCCGAGTCTTCAATGTAGCAGGTGGTAGCTGTACTACTATGCTACTGGGCCTGCTTAGGAAGGCCTCTGCAAAAGGAATCACTCAGTCACATCCTCTTAAGTGTCCGGTATCTCTCCACAGCCTTTGACACCTCCAGTAGTCATTCAGGGTACCCCACCCCACTCTCCTGTACCATCTCAGGTGAGATGAATGCTGCAAGTCACTTCTCCAAGACCATGTCAGGAAATGCCTTTTTCCTGGATTCCTATAAGTATAACCTTGTCGTCTACCGATCACTTTTGTGTAGCATCATCTACTACATTTCTGGTCTCCAGAAACTGACCTGGCCTGCTAAAGGCTCCGTTTACTTGTAAGTTGCTAAATGGTTAAGTTTTATCTCTAGCCTCTATGTAACATTTGTCCACTTGGTGACTTCTAAACAGAACAGTTGAGGGTAATATTATGCCTTCATTTATTTGGGACCACTTTCTCAGGCCTACCACCTTCTGCTTGCTTTATACTGATGGTTACTCAGCTAAGAAGTGTGACTGTATGAAGGAGAATCTCTACAATTATAGTAAAGTTACTTTCCAGTAATTCTTGATGTTTCCAAGTATCTCCTCCATAAAGCCATACACGACCCACCCCACTGTTATGATCATGAATAAACCATGGTTGTACATGGTTAGACTATGGTGATACATGATCAATGATCATGGTCATTTGCTGTTTTTCCATGATTTTAACCATGGTTCAATGGGTGTATGCAACTTAGTGAGGAGTTATGTATGTGCACCGTTGTTGATAGTTTGTAGGTAGTTGAATGACTGTGTTGTTTGACTGTTATACATGGATAGCCATTCACACTCTGTTCCATATGGGACTACCACCCTTTCAGGGTACAATGAAGACAAAGGAACCCTCTTGAAGAGGGTTCCACCCCTAGAGGTGCCAAGGAAACATAATTCCCTTAGTCTAAAGGTACCTAAGAAAGAAGCCCCATGGAGAGAGATGCACCACTGTAGGAGGAGGGTAGATTGGTGGGGTAAAGAAATGGTGCTTCTTAATGAGGTTGGAGGAAGCTGGATTAAATAGCTCAGGAAGTGAGGGGCTGGGAGCTCCTGACCATTAAACTGTAGGCATAGCCTTTGTGTTCAATGGGCGTCTGCAGTGAGTAGTTATGCTTGTGCAACATTGTTGATAGTCTGAAGGTAATTAAATGCATTTTTGTACTTTCTTGTTATGGCCACTTCTCCAGCCCCTCTACTCCTTATGACTCCAGACACCTCCCAATCCCCTCCTACCTCCCAGTCATTACCTCCTACCTCCATGTATCCATGCCTATACAACTCAGGCAGGATGGGGTTGGGGCAACTACCCCCATACTGTCATGTCTGCATCAGACAGGGGCATGCACCAGCAAGTTGGGGGACCCGGATGTATTGGGACTGTCTCTGTCACTGAGGTGCTGGGGTCACAGTGTTTTTTTTTTCCATTTCATCCCCTGGGACGTCATGTGCACTGACATCAATGCACACACAGGTCTGCTATGTGTGCATCCCTATGCTGACATCTGTGATATCTCCCTTCCCACTTTTTGTCTCTACTGTAGCTGCACTGCCACCTCTGGTCACCCAAGTGGCAGTATCGTAGTGCAGCTCAGAGTCCTCCTTCCCTCTCCAGAGGAGGAAAGCATCCTCTGGGATGCTCAATCCTCCATCCTCTGGCCAGCCTCCAGTGATCCAAGCTCATTCCCGAACTTGGATCAACAGTATTATGAGCAGTATGGATGTGTTGTTTGACTGTTATACATGAATACTTTAGCCATTCAAACTCTCTATCCCATAGGGGACTACCACCCTGTTAAGATGTGGAAAGGCAAAGGAACCCTCACCCTAGAGGTGCCATGGGAGCATAATTCCTTTAAGCTAAAGATACCTTAGGAAGGTGCCCAAAAGTAATGCACAGTAGGTGATGAAAACAGAGACTGAGTGGAATACAGACTGACAGCAACTGGTGATGACTAATAGCAGACAGAGACTGATTTGAGCAATGACTGACAGCAGCTGGTAACTGATAGCAGACAGAGGCATGACTTCCATAAGGAGAGAGGGAACAGCAGACTTAAAAGATAGTAGAGAGCCACCATTCAACCCCAACTCACAGCAGAAACCTACTACTAGGGTAAACACTATATTTAAATATACAACATTACGGCCTTCAGCACTCAGAAGGAAAAAAAAACCCTGTGGAGGAAATTTCTGGATATCCATGGGCTTGGCTGCCATCTCTCCTGGCACAGGAGCTTATTGTAACAACTCAGAATGCTAATTTGGAGTTGGAAATTCAGGGGATGTTTTTGGAGGTATCACTCTCTCTATCCCTTGAATGCAATAATGCTTTGGGGCGCCGCTAGTCAGTCTCTGCAGCTAAAGGACATTCTCCATGAAAGAAGCCCACCTGTCAAAGTGTGGAATGAGGAGAGTAATGACTGCTGAAAGGCTATCACCCAGCCTCGAGACCAGAAGGAGACCTATCTTTGAATGGAAACTAAAGGAAGGGGATATGGAATGAGACTAGGTGAACTTAGGTAGATGCAGGGAAAATAATTTTCAGAGGAGCTGCTGATGTGGTCTGTACAGGTAAAGGAACCCCTGTGGGCTTAGGGACTCACCTTCTGACAGCTGAATTCTTAAATACTACATCTTGAGGTGCCACGGACCAAAGATCAGCATGGATAACTCTTCCTTTGTAGTGTTGGGCTTTATCACCTGGTGGGACTGCCAGGAAATGCTGCAGTAGATAAAAGGCCTACAGAGAAAGACCCCACAGGCCAGCTAGCTGGTGCAGAGGTTGAATTTCTGGGAAAGCCAGCTGGGGGGAGGACTGAGCTTTCTTGGGACTGCTCTCCTCCTCTGGGAGGAGGGGGGAGCAACTGGCATGTGATTGACCCCAGACAGAATACAGCTGCTGAAGCTGAGCTGTCAGGGAGATGTGCTGGACATTCACACGTTGCGTACTACATCATTGAACACCATGCCTCCCTGGGAGCCCATTATCGGAAAAACTGCTGCCAGCTCCATTCTTGATGCATTGTTTCTCTTACCCCATGCTGCCCTCTGTGATACTTGACAGTCGACTGAGTGAGAGTCTCAGTCATTGCAGCCTAGCCCCATGGCCCCACCTTGGGGGGTAAGCTGTGGAGGCCTCCCAGTGGTTCTTCCACTGAGATCCTTGTACAGTCTTCCTTGTGGACTGTGCTTACCCGACAGCCCTTCCCAGAGGGGTCAAGCCTGGGTGTAATGCTGCTCCAAGTAAGTCTGGGGGTAGGTGGAGGTCAGAGGAGTTGGGGGCTGAGCTCTCAGAGGACTGACACCCAAAAGGCATACTAAATAAAAAAATAAATAAATTAAAAAAAGAGAAGGACCCCACCTGAGATGAGGGATTCAGCCTCAAGATGCGATTTCAAGGAGCAGAAGAGCTGCCTACCCACAGGAAGAACCCTGAGGGCAAGATTCCAACTGAATAATGACTGCCGAATGGAATGACTGATAGTGATGGAAAATATAATGATTGCAAGGTACTGAAATTTGAACACACATCAAGGTGAAAATGAGAGGTAAAATCTAGCCTCAACAGGAAAAGCTGGAAACTGTAAATGCACTAAGGCTAGGGTGGTAAATGCTGAGCAGACTGACTGAGTAAACTAATTAAAATAACAGAACAGAAATTGGAGTGGCTGCCTTGCTAGGAAGCCAGCTTAAAGCAACTCATGAATGCAGTTGAACTGAGAGATTTGCAAGTGGCCTGGTATGAACAGTAGAATGGGACAGCCTGAAATAGCACAAGCCAAAACAGCATAACAACATAGGCAGGGCACATTGTGGAAACTAGTAAATCCACCAAGAACCAAAATAGAAAGAAACACAGGAGTTACATGAGGAGAGGAAGGCAGCAGAAGTAGCTGACTGAGAGAAAGACGGAAGCACAAGTTGCAGCCAGGAAAGGTAGAAAAAAATATTGACCTAGAAAGCCACTGAAGGCACAAACAAAACAAAAATCCCCAAAGCACAAAGGGAACATGGCAGACAAACACAGGGGAGAAAAGGAGGGGGCACAGCCCCAGCAGAGCCTCCAGCTATAGCAAAGAAACAGTGCTTCCAAATGAGGCTGGAGGAAGCTGGCATAAATAGCTCAGGAGAGGGGGAAGGGCTGGTGGCACCCACCCACTGAACAGGCAGCATAGCCTTTGTGTTATTTGTGTGGACAACCACTAGTGTTAAATGGACAAGGGACAGACCATGGTCAATCTAGCTAGAGAATTTTTCAAGTAGACCAGTGTCATCTGTGGATATTTAGAGTTGTTAATTTCAGAAGTTTGGTACATTGGAAAACACATTTCTACACAGCTCAGGCAATTTCAATTTTTCTAACAACCATAACATTCTGTAGTGATTACCATTTTATCCACACATGCTTTTGAAATAGCTTTGCTTTATGTAGTATGTATCAATTCAATACTGCTGCTGTTCACCTCTTTCTAACAGTCTCTCCTCATTCAACAGTGATACAATTACCTTATGCCAGCAATAAGACATGATGAGGTGTGGGTTATGGCCTTATAAGAGCACGCCCCAGGTGCATTATGAGGCACAAGGCGCTTGCACAGAGTGCATTTAGCACCTGGGAAGTGTCTTATTGCACTTATAAAATGGGCCCCTCCATAAACTCCCCAGCAAAAAAAAAAAAAGAGTATTAAATATATAAGAAATATATGGTAAAAAGTATTAGATGGAGAAGATTGAAAAATAGTCCCTCAGTTATGCAGACCATATGTACCATTCACTGTATGTCTCATTCTCTCTTCTCCCAAATCTGTGTCCAATAGAGAAAACATTTTTTTAACTTAGTTTATCTTGGTTTTGTTTAGCCTTTATTCTTGAGTTGCAGGCACTGGCCCCTTTGACTGTGAGCGAGTGTGTGTGTTACAGCCCCGGCCCTACAGAGCAATTTCCATCGTGGTGCTTGTCTCTCTCCTATCAAGTTTGTCTCTGCCACAACACACATACACTTCATTTTTCCTTTTTGTTTATCATTTTACTTTATTTTGTGTTGTTTACGGTTTTACTAACAGCCTCTGACTCACTTGACTGTTAGCGAGTGTGAACCTTGACGGTCATCATACAGAGTAGTTTTCACTCAGATTTTTAAAATCACCAAGCTGTGCTGTGTAACAGCACTGCGTTGCATTAGGGAATATTAGCAGCTATTTTCTCTTGTTGCTTTCATTCATGCGTCCGGGTTGCTGTGTGAGGAATGGACAATGGAGACAGGAGATGCCAGAAGAAGGATACTGATTCTGTTAACGGTCAGTGGAGTCACTGGTTCCTGGCTGCGTTTGAATAGTGGGAGCAACAGACATTTAGTTGTGAGGAATGGGCAGCAAAAACTGTAATTAATGAACGGTACTAAAGCTTTAAAGTTTGTTTGATGGAAAAGGGGTTGGGGTTATTGGTACGCTGTTTCTCGGTACCGTGCACTCTATCAGTGCAGCAGTTGTTCTTCTGTCCCAGCTTCTGTGGGTTTCTAGCTGACCTGCTACATCAGGGACCACTGGCATGGACTGATTATCCCGTGTGGTGCGTCATGGTTAGCAGAAGTAGTGCCCGTTGAATACATATGGCCTGATAAGGACACGGCTGAAAATGTGTTTCAGCCAATCAGGCTCCAGGATTTTTTTTGCCCATTTTACAATGAATTGTATACCACCATACAAGGAAACTTTTAAGACATGGTGATTTTACACAATATTTTTTTTTTTTTGCATGATAAGAAATGAATTTCTTTGAGCAAACCTTATTTTCTCTTTATAAACTGTAATAGTTATTGTTGTGTTGAGTCATGTTTTTTTAAATGTTATGTTCTGCATTAAATTATACAAATGTGGTCACTATCTTATGTTCTTATGAACGTGGTTGACCATGGTGTGTTCAGAAAATTCAAAACACATACTGGAAAAGGTCATAATTTATGGAGGTGCTTGAAAAATTTGATGTTAACTTTGAACAAGAACAGCAACCACATGAAACAAAACAATTTATTAATAAACATGTTTTTATTGATCAGTCATAGATTTTGGGGTTAACTACAGTTTGTATGTTCTTTGACGGATTGGTTTTTACACTGAAAAGAAATTATGCAAGGTAACTGTCACTGACAGTAGAGCTCAGGATTAAGGGATGACATGAAGTAAACAAACTTTGGTCAGGGCCGATATGGCTGTGGAGAGCTTTTTGGATGCTTTTACCCATTATTTCTAATGAATTTGTACAGTGCAGATCTGCTGAGAGGCAGTTTCAATGTGGTCTTCCTTTTACACATTGTTACAATGTGTTTTCCTAGAATATGCCTGCTGATTGCTATATATTTAGCCTGGATAGTTCGCAGAAGACATGGCATCTTATTTTCAGTGGGGCTCTACATCTACACAATATTATACTGCTTTGTGCAAAATCAGAACACACTAAAAACAATATTTTACATATGGACTAGACTACCCTGAATAAATACATTATAAAAATGGTAAAATCATGACCCCACTGAAAACAAGATTTTGCATCTAATCTGGGATATTCTGAGTAAATACAGTGCAAAAATGTGTAAAATGAAGATCCCTATGACAATGAGATGTAGCAGCTCCCCTGCGCTATCCAGGATACAAAATATAGGATAAGAAATATTTAAAGGAACGCTACTGTAAACTGAACTTCACTGTGTTCACTGACATAAACAAACAGTTTCTTTATTGTTTTATAACATATTAGATTGCAGTATTTATTTTGAATGTTGTGGCCATGTGGATAGTATGTGTGTGTGTGTGTGTGTGTGTGTGTGTGTGTGTGTGTGTGTGTACGCTGTAGCTCAATATATTTTTTTTCCAAAAAGCATAGTTGAAAATGCCTGCTGATTACTATATATTTAGCCTGGATAGTTCACCAAAGATCTGGCATATATCTGAGATGGTACTTATCAGATAGTGTCTTAAGAGGTTAAAAAAACACTGTAACTCTTTTTAGATTCTTGCTGGGAAAGAGTGACATTTATGAGGTATGAATCTTTCTTGAAAGACAATATCTGCCCAACTGAAGCTAGTAGCAAGAAAATGTTTAAATGCTAAGTATTTAAATGTGCAAGTTGTTGCATTTCAAAAGGGGTAAACAAATCTCCAGTTTAATAGGCAACCAATATTTAACAAGCTGTTTCAGTTTCCTAATGGCCATCTGATAAGCAGCTTGGAGTTCTGTCTCCATTATTCTAAACAGAAAGAAGGGAGTATTTTATTTCAAGTGGCATAGTAATTTGTATGTGTGGAAGGATACACTGAAAACTCCAAAAATGTGTACCATGGTATTCCATTTTTCCAGCAACAGACAACACGATGGCTGTAGGCTCTGCCTACAGCCATAAAAAGAGGCTAAATAGAAATAAATTAAATTAAGTTCGTTCTTTAGTCTGATTTTCACATTAAGGGTTGATATGTTTTGCACTATTCAAATGGAAATATCCTACATAGAGTTACCAGCATAACATTCTGTGGTGATTTACATATGCAGCCCATGATGCTTTGCATTGTGGGGGCATGTGTGATTTTGTATTTTCTTGAAACTTGGCTTCCCAGCCAAATGCCCTTTGGGGTAACCCTTGCCTCAGTCTTTACGCACGGAGGTTCTTTGTCTTTTAAATAGTTTTTTATTTTAATGGGTTCACCACAATATATCCCAGGTACACTGCCTTAGGAGTAGCTGGTCCATTCCACTGGGGTGTCAAACAGACGAGGCATACTGATGAGTCCTGGTAGGACGAAACACGTGTCTATGTCTTCTGTTAGCACCCTTTGCAAACTGTGTGAGAGACCTTTCGGCACCATGCAATTCTGCTTAAAGTTGGACCAGCATAACATTCTGTGGTGATTTACATATGCAGCCCATGATGCTTTGCATTGTGGGGGCATGTGTGATTTTGTATTTTCTTGAAACTTGGCTTCCCAGCCAAATGCCCTTTGGGGTAACCCTTGCCTCAGTCTTTACGCACGGAGGTTCTTTGTCTTTTAAATAGTTTTTTATTTTAATGGGTTCACCACAATATATCCCAGGTACACTGCCTTAGGAGTAGCTGGTCCATTCCACTGGGGTGTCAAACAGACGAGGGCATACTGATGAGTCCTGGTAGGACTAAACACGTGTCTATGTCTTCTGTTAGCACCTTTGCAAACTGTGTGAGACCTTCGCACCATGCAATTCTGCTTAAAGTTGGACCAGCATAACATTCTGTGGTGATTTACATATGCAGCCCATGATGCTTTGCATTGTGGGGGCATGTGTGATTTTGTATTTTCTTGAAACTTGGCTTCCCAGCCAAATGCCCTTTGGGGTAACCCTTGCCTCAGTCTTTACGCACGGAGGTTCTTTGTCTTTTAAATAGTTTTTTATTTTAATGGGTTCACCACAATATATCCCAGGTACACTGCCTTAGGAGTAGCTGGTCCATTCCACTGGGGTGTCAAACAGACGAGGCATACTGATGAGTCCTGGTAGGACCCTTTGCAAACTGTGTGAGAGACCTTTCGGCACCATGCAATTCTGCTTAAAGTTGGACCAGCATAACATTCTGTGGTGATTTACATATGCAGCCCATGATGCTTTGCATTGTGGGGGCATGTGTGATTTTGTATTTTCTTGAAACTTGGCTTCCCAGCCAAATGCCCTTTGGGGTAACCCTTGCCTCAGTCTTTATGCACGGAGGTTCTTTTGTCTTTAAATAGTTTTTATTTTAATGGGTTCACCACAATATATCCCAGGTACACTGCCTTAGGAGTAGCTGGTCCATTCCACTGGGGTGTCAAACAGACGAGGCATACTGATGAGTCCTGGTAGGATGAAACACGTGTCTATGTCTTCTGTTAGCACCCTTTGCAAACTGTGTGAGAGACCTTTCGGCACCATGCAATTCTGCTTAAAGTTGGACCAGCAGAACATTCTGTGGTGATTTACATATGCAGCCCATGATGCTTTGCATTGTGGGGGCATGTGTGATTTTGTATTTTCTTGAAACTTAGCTTCCCAGCCAAATGCCCTTTGCGGTAACCCTTGCCTCAGTCTTTACGCACGGAGGTTCTTTGTCTTTTAAATAGTTTTTTATTTTAATGGGTTCACCACAATATATCCCAGGTACACTGCCTTAGGAGTAGCTGGTCCATTCCACTGGGGTGTCAAACAGACGAGGCATACTGATGAGTCCTGGTAGGATGAAACACGTGTCTATGTCTTCTGTTAGCACCCTTTGCAAACTGTGTGAGAGGCCTTTCGGCACCATGCAATTCTGCTTAAAGTTGGACCAGCATAACATTCTGTGGTGATTTACATATGCAGCCCATGATGCTTTGCATTGTGGGGGCATGTGTGATTTTGTATTTTCTTGAAACTTGGCTTCCCAGCCAAATGCCCTTTGGGGTAACCCTTGCCTCAGTCTTTACGCACGGAGGTTCTTTGTCTTCTACATAGAGTTAGTTTTACACTCTATATCAAATGTAACTGAATGATGGAACCACCAGTCTGAAAAATGCAATGTTTATATTTTAACCAGGATGCCATCCTTGAACACAATGGAGCCGGCCAGGATGCAGTGCAATGCTGCAGCATTCAGTATCCGAGTTACTGCAGGAAACTAGGCAATTACAATGGCAGTTAATCCATTTTGTCATGTAGTAACCCAAGACATGGGGTTGCATCATGATGGACTCTTCTGTACAGTAATCTTCAACAGGACACACAATACAATGATTTGATTAATATCCTATTTAAAATGCAAACCATGAAAACAGTAATCAAGCATGGACACTGCAAATTACAGTCTGATCATGGAATATCATGGCTACTAGCTGAAATAATTTCCAGTTTTATTTTATCAGCATATTTTTTATTTAATTTGTCAAAGTGATAATGTATTTAGAATAGCTGAATAGAGCCACACAGAGGGATGGGTGCTCAGAGACAAGGCAGTACATAAACAAAACAGTATCGACACACCACAGGGACACAAATAAAAATCTCCACATGAAGGAAATTGAAATGATAATAATTTTACTTGTAAACTTCTAAAAACAGTGGCAACAGACAAGTACATAGACGCAAAGAGTTAAGTGCAGACACAGAAAAACTCCTCATGCACGTTTCACCCGAACACGGGTTTTGGCGAAGGTAATAACCACCTAGTGTTAGGTAGCTTAAATAGCACCCATTCCCAGTCATATGACCTTTCTTAAAGTGTAAGTGCTTCATTTATCTACCACATATACTAACATCCTATATACATACATCACATCTAGTGGTTTAAATATTAAAATGGAAAAGACCACATTATATGTCTAATGTCAAATTTCATCTTGCTGTCCATTACACATTAATATTAAGTAATTAAATAAATTTGACTCCATTTTACAAACTATCAAACACAAATATGTGGTTGTTGCCAAAAAGCCAGAAATTCATTACATTTATATACTGTCAAATGGAAGACTAGTCTCCCTAATTTCCATTATACCCAAAAGCGGATCCCTAAGTATATACATATTTGTCTCACACAATTTTCCTGTTCTTACAAACTAATTACTCCCAACAATTGGAGGATAAAACCATGTCAAATGATACCACAATAACATAATATTCATAAATGTCATAAAAGGACAGGGGGTATGGGGTGTCTATAACTTGTCTATAATAATCTTTATTAAGCAAATGCCTTTCCACCTCTTTCTCATAGTCACCCACATCCTGAACCACCACACTCCCACCTTTGTCTGCTGGCTTTATTGTGATGCTTTTGTTGTTCTTTAAAGCAAATAAAACCTCATTTTCTTTATATGTTAGATTATTAAATCTAGGCACAGAGTCCTCTTTTCTCAATTTTTCTATATCCTTTTCACACATCCTTTGAAACATCATTACTGCATAAGGTTGTGTTGGACAGAACGTACTTGGTCTTTTCCTTTTTTCCACACCCTCACCACCCTCCAGAGGGGTGAAGATGATCTAGTAGGCTGACTAGAAGGTTTTTCTTTTTCTTCACCCTTTATATTGCCACATGAGTTAAAAACAGATAGTGTTACTAAGTGTATAGATATTCTCTCTCCTTAGGAGTGAGTGATATAAGATATTAGTTCCTTCCATTTTCCCTGGAAATTTAGACATAAGAGGCAATTTCTAGAGAGGGATAAATAATGTTTATAAAAAGTAGGGATCTGTGACTGTACTGGACATGTATAATATAATATAGTATAGCCTTCCTCTAGTAATGTATTTTAATGTGTTTATCTCCTGTTTCTGAGCAGCTTTTCCCTTTTTGTTCATGACCCTTTTCTGTTTTTTCCCCCTCTTGTCCTTCCCCCCACCCCTCATCCTTTTATGAAATTTATGAATATTATGTTATTGTGGCATCATTTGACACATTTGTATCCTCCAATTGTTGGGAGTAATTAGTTTGTAAGAACAGGAAAATTGTGTGAGACAAATATGTATACACATAGGGATCCGCTTTTGGGTATGATGGAAATTAGGGAGACTAGTCTCCCATTTGACAGTATATAAGTTTAATGAATTTCTGGCTTTTTAGCAACAACCACATATTTGTGTCTGATAGTTTGTAAAATGGAGTCAAATATATTTAATTATTTAATATTAATGTGTAATGGACAGCATGATAAAATTTGACATTAGACATATAATGTGGTCTTTTTCCATTTTAATATTTAAACCACTAGATGTGATGTATGTATATAGGATGTTAGTATATGTGGTAGATAAATGAAGCTCTTACACTTTAAGAAAGGTCATATGACTGGGAATGGGGTCTGTTTAAGCTACGTAACACTAGGTGGTTATTACCTTTGAGAAAGTCCATGTTCGGGTGAAACGTGCGTGAGGAGTTTTTCTCTGTCTGCACTTAACACTTTGCGTCTACGTACACGTCTGTTGCCGCTGTTTTTTGAAGTTTGCAAGTAAAATTATTATCATTACAATTTCCTTCGTTTGGACAGTTTTACTTGTGTCCCTGTGGTGTGCTGAGACTGTTTTGTTTATGATAATGGATTTAGTTCCCTGCTTCTTTTTTCTTGATTGTGTGGGTTTTCCATATATTTCTACATGTTTATCAACCATGGACAAACCATGGATGGAGTTATCATGGGCAAAGATCAGTGACAGACAAGGGATATCCATGGAAAACCATTGTTTGTCCACAGAAACATAGACAACTGGAGAATCGGGTGGCCGGCCTGGTGGTGCTGACAGTTGAGGTACTGGACACCACACCTTGCACCATGCTGGTAACTCGGGTTCAGGAACAGACCTGGGCCATTGGGAGTCAGCAGAAGAGGGAGAGGATTGTGCATCCAGAGGACTGCTCTCCTCTTCTCTCCTCTCCCGGGGTGGGCTGTAGGGGTTTCCTGGTGCTGTAGTGGCCTCTGGTGGAGATCAGAGGCTGCACAAGTGCATGGGATGTAGAAGGGGGCAGGACAATGGCAGGCTCCAGTGGCAAGAGTCATGGTGGGAAGCTGCACAAGAGTCATTGAACACCATGTCCCAAAGGAGGAAACACAACAAAGGAAACTCCCTGGTAGACTAAGGGAGGATATGGAGGCCCCATGGCCCAGGTCCACATCACTGTCATCAGACCTGTCCACCACTGGCTCTCCCAAGCTCCTTGAACCAGACCCGGACCATCCCTCTAATTCCAGATAGGCTGCAAGGTAGGTGAGGCAGACCTTGCCCCAGGGGCTGGATGGGACTGTGAGTCTGGAGGGGGTGCTCACCAACGTGTCTCCTGGTGGTATGGAAGTTTCAGGCTGGAAGTTGAGGTAGTGGCTGAGCGGGAACTCCTGAGAGATGCCCTGGTCCCCAGAGTAGAACTAGAGTGTACAAAAAAAAACTGGAGAATGGGGTGTCCTTCTTTCCCTGAGGTGGGCTATGCAATTATACATAGTGATTGTGCATGCTAACACCATGGGCTGGTGTTGAGTGTCGGCGTTGTCAGCCCCAAAAGTTCTGATTTCCATGGGGTCCTCATGTTTCTGGCTTTAAAGAGCAATTTTGTACTATAATAACAAAAACTTAAAAAACAAAAGTGTTATATAAATTAGGTTTTAACTTTTTTGTTTTCTAGTTATTTCTACATTCCCTTGCTCTTCGTCTACTAAATATAGAGAATTCTGGATGGGCAACTATGCACAACCAGTGTGTTCTGCCACAGAGGGGTTCTGATTCCTACTGACCTCGAGAGCTAAGCTCGAGAGGTCCATGGGAATCAGAACCCTGAGGTGACATAATGCACAGGTTGTGCACAAAGTTGCTCATCCTGTATTTTTTATAGTGTATAGTAGTATTAAGTGAAATGTGTGCATTGTGTTTTTTTTTCTCTCTTTCATAATAAAACTGACTTGAAAAGTCTCTAGAGGTTCTAGAATACTTTCACCACAGAATTAAACAGAGGAAAGCAACACTGTGCCAGAATTCCAAGTGGTTCTGCTGCAGTAGTGACATCAGCACTGCAGCAGAACAGCAGAAAGACATCACTGCTGCAGCAGAACATAGAGGATTGTGTATGAGCAATTATACACAACAAGGGTATTCTTGGATCGAGAGATTTCCTTGGTAACAGATGACCTCAAGAGCCCAGCTTGAGAGTTGCTCTGTTACCAAGGGAACCTCGAGATCCAAGAATATCCTTGTTTGTGTATGACTGCTCATATACAATCTTTTATAGTGTATGGGCAGTCACAGCATTGAAAATCACACAAAACCAGCTAGTGAAGATAACAGAGAATATGAATTTTAGCATTTTCTTTTTTTTTCTTACTGACACAGTGTGTTGCAGGTGTTTCTGCAAGTTCAAGTTAAAAAAAAACAAAAACTTCCAGCTTAACTGGATAGAGGAAAGCAACTATGTGGTAACATTCCAAGTTGTTCTGCTGCAGTAGTGACATCACTACTTCAGCAGAACAACATAATGATGTCACTACTGCAGCAGAACAAGCATATTCCAGGCATGGAATTCCATGCATAACAGCATTCCACCATACACTATAAGCATATAATGTATGGTAGAATGTTGTTATGACTGGAAATCCATACCAGCTGCAATGTTGTTATGCTGCAGTAGCTTGCTGTTATGCTGCACCACGTACGTAGCTACTGCAGCATAACAGATTAGAATCTTGAAAGAAACGCTATCAGCACTAGCGGCACACTCTTTAAACAGCGTACAGTTAATTGAGGTTATGTCTTCAGTTACAGAGGTCATGCAAACACATCCACGTGGATCATCCATGCTAATAGACTGACATTTAAAATGGCTAAGTTAAAAAAGTGTAACATTCGTGTATGTCTGTTTGTTTTTTTGCAATGTGCCAGTATCGATGTTGACTTCTGATGTACACATCAAATGTGAGTAAATATTTCTCTCAACAACTGTACCGACTGATCGTTTCTGTGACAGCAGCCGACTGATTGTGAATTTTTATTTGAACTGCAACAGATAGGTGACCATACACGATAAAAGATAATGTATGGTCCTCTCTCCGTAACAAGTTTGAAAACTCTTCTCAAGGTCATCATGGCGACTGAACCTCTCGAGCTATGCTCTCAAGGTTCCAAATGTCGCCATGACAACCTCTTGAAGAGTTTACAGACTTGTTATGGATAGAGGACGATACATTATCCTCTATATTCCAGACATGGAATTTCATGCATAACAGCATTGCACTAAACACTATATTGCAGATAATGCAGCACTCATTTCACTGAATCTTTCAAAATGTGTCTGACTCTCCCCTGCTAATCACACAAGTGCAGTTTGTGACATCACAGTCTGTTGCCATAGTGAGCACGATGATGACATAAACAGACATTGTAAGGTTAACATGGAAGAGAAAAATGTTTTTTTATACAGACTTTCTAGATAGACTTCACAGATATTCTATAAACCTTGGAAAGGAACACTTAAAGTGAAAAATGTGTTCCCTAATAAACTGGAATAACTGAAACATCTTAGTTATGAAAGTACATGCTGAAGTGCAGAGTTGCTCTTTAAAGGAGACCCACATACAAAGATTATAGAAACAGATCCTGTACATTGTTTTTTTCTTTTTGTTGTTGTTTGTTTCTTTGCTGTTTCCCTAGCATTCTGTTCCCTGTGTCTGTGGCAAGCCTTTTTTTTTTCACTTTTTCCTGCCAGTGTTATGTCTCCTGGAGGTAGCCATGTAGGATTTTTTTTATTGCCTTTGATCTGTTGGAATTTTCCCAGAATGCTTCTGAGAATTATGTCAATTAGTCCTAGCACTAGAACTAATTATAATCTAGTCACATATCCAACTGCAACTGCTTGTGAAAGTTAACCACTTTGAAAAAGTGTTTGCCCTCCTTTCCCAGCTGATCAGATTTCTATAAGCAGCAACTATTGTTATTATGATTGTGTGATAATTTTCTTGTTAAAGTGCCATCACTGGGTGAGAATAAGGTCAATACACCTCTGAAGGTCTTAGGTCTAGCTGACATAATTTTGAGTGGGCTGTACTGAGGAGAGTCTCAAGAAGGTCATGGATTACTGGTAAGTACTTTACATCTTCAAAAACCTAAATCACACTCAACATGGAGGGAAAAGGGCATCTTACAAGACAGGAAAAAGAGCAATCTCAAATGGAATAACACGTTATACACACATGATCTGTTGATTTAAAATAAAGGATTCTTACCTGAGTGATTTTAGTGCAGTTCAAATACAGCCACAGTGTGCTGGGAGTCAAGATGTTTTTGCTTCTGGAAAAGTGAAAATCAGGTGAATGTGAAATGAAAAAGGTAGTACTAGTAACTTTTATTTTATAGAGCACCCTTCCATTGCTCAGGGGGCTGCATATAAGAAGCAATACAAATAATATACATGCAAACAAAACACAAGGAGGGAATAACACAACATATCAGAAAGCATAGCATCTAACACATACAAAATATAAGAAAATAGACTGATCAGACAAAGACTGCCCACTTAACACAAATTACAACATACTCTGGAAGGCCTGATTAAACAGAAATATTTTCTCTAAATACCATCATGCCAGAAAGATGGGTATCAATCAGAAGCTAGGTCAATAGGGCAAGAGCTGACGTTGCCAAATCATGGTCACCTGCTGACTTTTATTTATTTATTGGGTAATCAGAATCACAACCTTTGAGCTAAGAGCTCTTTTACAAAGGGTCCTCATCAAATAAGGGAGGGGGGAATATATGAGTAAGGGAGTCAATATTAGCTAGGAAGGTATTGTCAAAGACATCAAAAAAGTTGAAGTAATCAGTATCAAGGATAACATAGTATAAGCATCACATGGAAAAATCATCCTATAACATAGAAGCATCACAATCACCTAGATTTGGGTACATTAAAAGCTCAATATTTGCCCATGTATGGATACAGAGTACATGGAGATACAGTTCACACAAAGCTCAGATGAAGTGCACAAATTAGAGCAAGCAGCAGCATAAGATAACATAGCCAAATGCATCACATATGCCAAAGCAAGAGTACAGAGTACACAGGACACAGTTCACCCAGAGCACAGAATAATTACAAGTGCCCTAGCCAGGATTATATACTGGCTACTGTAATCAAAGGTTGTAGCTATATAGGAGCAGGAGTTAAAGCAAACAGAAATAACAATTCCTAATGGGTTATAAGTCAGCAGCCAGGGGAGTAGGTACAGTCTTAGAAGTTGGTCAGGATCAGTGGGAAAGATCAGGATAAGGTAACAGAAGTGAACACAGATGAGGGGCAAAGGTGGAGTAGGAGGTGAGCATGTCGGGCTGGTTGGTAGAGTAGTGTGATGGGAGGTGTTAGGTTGATATGGGCTCCGACTCAGGAAAAGTGACTGGGAGTGGGGGAGGTGGGTGGGCAAGCAGGGACAAGAGATTTCAAATGAGAGGGTGTAACCACAAAAGACCCTGCCCATGGATCTCATATTTTATCACTTGGGAGTGTAGGGGGTCAGGATTTCACAGCGGTACTGGGGGCCCAGCTTGTTCAGAGCTTTGAATGTAAGTAAAAGTACCTTGAAGTAAATACACCATCTAATAGGCAGCCGGCCAAGTACCCAGAGTGAGGGGGTAATATTTTCTGCCTTCCATGTGGAAGTCAGAAGCCTCACTGCAGTACTCTTGATCAGCTGCAGGCAGCACAAATGACTAGCAGATAAGCCCTTAGACAGTATTTTATAGTAGTCAGGTTTAGAAGAAACAAAAGCCTGATAAGAGTACAGAGCTTGGCGGTGTCAAGAAAAGTGTATAGCTTGGCAGTGTTTTTTTTTATGCAGAATAAGCAATAAGAAGTCATGCACAAGGCTTTTTATGGTGCCGCCACTGTGTGCTGGTGAAACGCTGGGGGAATCTGGTCTGCTGTGCCACACAGCTATTTCTTGCACTTCATTAAAAATGATTTCATTTTGCAGCATTTCTCCTTGGCATGTGTACGGTTGCTTTGTGCCAGTGTTTTTTAAATGATAAATGCAGCCCCTGACTACCAAGAACACTGGAGATTAAAATGTCAACTGTCCATCGAGGACTACCCACAGACTGCATACTTCCCTTTCCACCCAAAGCTGTACCCCATCAAAGACAAGAAATCTTAAGTTACTCTTCAATGCTGACAGCTGATGATCATTCCCAACCTACAGTAGATGAGTGGTCCTTTCAGTCAAGGAATGATCTTGACCATTTTAGAATGGTCCCAGTCAATCCCCAAAGCCTTTTAAATCTGACCAGTAACTCCTTATGATCAATCAATCAATCAATCAACATCTTTATTTAACCAGGTGAACACCATTGAGCAAATCTCATTTTCAAGATGGACCTGGGGTTACTTATCCCATAAAGGGTTTACATACAAATGGATTACATATACAAAGATTACAGCATTACCATGACACAGGGTTGCAGGGATTACATGGCAACGTGCAATAAAAGGAACATATAAGACTGTCAAATATCAAGACATCAGGACCTACTTAAACTATACAAAATATACAAGAACCTATAGGATCCATAAGAGTTAGATGAGGTGGGCAAATAGAGGAAGATTTCAGTGGGGGAGGGAGTTAGCAGAGTGGGAGCATATCAGGACATAAGTACCTAAGAGAAGGACAATGCTATAGATATGGCTAAATTCAGGGGGAACGGACTCTAAAGTTAAGTTAAGGTAAAATTCATGGGAAACAGTTACAGGATTTCTTAAAGAAATGATCATAAAGTGACCTGAAAGCTGATCGTTTGATGGGATGAACCAGTTCCAAAGTCTTTTGCAGCTTGTTCCAAAGTATGGGTAGAGTGTAGCTCAAGGATGACCTACCAAAGTGCAACAAGGCCTTATGTACAGTAAGGGAGATATACAAGGCACTCCGCAGGGCATACTTTCCTACCGTACACAATGGGAAACAATCTAGGATGTATTGAGGCAGATTCTTAATGATGGCTCTGAAGGTCCAGAGTGCTGCATTTCTCTGTCTTCTATTATTGAGTGATGGCCATCCTACTGCAGCATAAAGAGAGCAGTGATGCGTTGAGTAAGGTAGACCAGTGATGAACCTTATAGCTCTATGATAGAGAGTCTCAAGTTTGACCAGCGCAGAGGCAGAGCCTTGGCTATAGATAAAGTCTGCATAGTCCAGTAGAGGGAGGAAGGTGGTTTGGACCAGTCTCTTCTTGGTATCCCGTGTGAATAGGTATTTGATTCTGTAGAAGAGGCCAAGCCTCTTCCTAAATTTCTTTATTAGTTCTTCAATATGATCATTAAAATAAAGTCTGTAGTCTATCCAGACCCCCAGGTATTTGATCTTGGTAACATATTCTAGTGGTTCGCCTAAAAGTGTTGTTATATGGGGTAAGGAACCTTGGGAGACTTGGTTAAGTGCATATACAGAGGGAGAAAAGAGCATCGCCTTTTTTTTCTTTGCATTTAAAAGAAGTTTTTGGTTCAATAGCTGTAGTTGCAATTGATTAAATTCTTGTTGTAGAGCTCTACATGCTGCCTCAGGAGAAGATCTCCCTAATGTATAATACCATATCATCTGTGAAAAGATGTATGTTTGCGGATTTAATATTGGCATCGATTTGGTTCATATATATCGCAAACAGCAGTGGACCCAAAATGGAGCCCTGCGGTATACCCCTCAATAGTGGTTTTAGTTGTGAGAATTCCCCATCCACTTTTACTTGCTACTGACGATCTGAGAGATAGTTTGCAAACCATTTCCGAGATAGTGTATCCAGACCAACCTTGCAAAGGGGATACTAGAAACAGATCATGGTCGACAGTGTTGAATGCCTTGCTTAGGTCCAGACATATTGCACAAACAAAGATCTTGGAATCCAGGTCACACTGCCAGTCATTAGTCACTTTTGCAAGAATAGAAATGGTGCTAGGATGAGTTCTAAAGCCCAATTGTAGAGGGTTAAGCAGATCTGAGGATTCCAGGTAGTTCCTAAGCTGTGCACTCACTATTTTTCTCCAGCAAGTTGGAAAGTATGGGTAGTAGAGAGATTGGCCTGTAATTATTAAGGTCCCTAGGGTCACCAGATTTAGAAAGGGGAATCACATGGACAGTTTTCCATAAGTTAGGAAGCTCACCCTGTGGGAGGGATAGGTTAAATAGATGAGTAATGGGCACTGCCAGGATATGGTGACTAAGTTTCAGGAAGAAGGGGTCTAACAGATCAGCACCAGCACTCTTCCTGATGTCTAAGTGAAACAGTAGGTCCTCTACTTCTTTCAAGGAAGTAGGCTGAAGGGAGAACACATTTTTGGTGACTGGAATGTCTTGGTCCTGTATGCCGATTTGGGAACGGAGGTTGTTGGCAGGGGAGGTATCAAAGGCTAACCCTGCAGTAGCAAAGTGGTTGTTGAGGGAGTCTAGGATTGTTGGTTTATCTGAAACTGTGGTAGCTCCAATAGTGATTCTTGAGGGTAGGGAGATAGGGGATGCATAACCTTCAATTTCCTTAAAGGTTTTCTAGAATTTGGAAGAGCACTTATAGGTAGAATCAAGCTCAGTCCGGTAGTAGTTTGCTTTAGCCTCTCTCACCAACTTGGTACATAGATTCCTAGCCCTCCTGAATGCAATCCAGTCAGCTGGGCGCTTAGTTTTCCAGTCTGTTTTCCAGAATGAATCTCTATTAATCAGGGCAGCTTTCAGGTCTACTGTAAACCACTAGCATGCCATCTTCTTAGAATGGACATTGACCAGGGGTGCATGTTTATCCAATGCCCCAAGCATGATCTCCTGGAAGATGTCATATGCAGCATTTACCGATTTTGCAAGGTAGAAGTTCTGCCAACCCAAGGAATCCCGTAGGTCAGAAATGAAGCTGTAGGGGTCAAAGTTACGACAACACCTCTTACTGGTGAATTTTGATGCAGGTGATGAATTCAAGGCAGTTCTTACACAGGCAATAAAACAGTGGTCACTAATGTTGGAGAAAAACACTTCAGTGTGTGAGAACAGGTAAGGTTTGTTTACTAAAATGAGATCTTTTTTTTTCTCAGAAGAAGCCAGAAGGGGAAGGAAGGAAACATATTCAATTCAGTGCTTTAGAGTAACTGGTAATTGCTATTTTTCTTTTAAACTTAGATTGTGGACTTTTAGTGACACTGTACTTTCTTTGTTGTCTTTACTTAGAATTGTTTTTGGGCTGTTGAAAATTTAAAACGTAGTGGTGGTGTATATCTGTGCTGTTTTAATTGCTGCAAATTTTATCTTGGCTTGTCTGACTGCCCTGTAGTTTAAGTGAGGGGTATTAATTGTCTGGCCTCTGACCTCAGCTACGTGATAACTGAAGGTGGGGCTTAGTCAGAGTTGAGGTAGCAAGTGAGTTTTATTTTCTTAGAAGAAGCCAGAAGGGGAAGAAAGGAAACATATTCAATTCAGTGCTTTAGAGTAACTGGTAATTGCTATTTTTCTTTTAAACTTAGATTGTGGGCTTTTAGTGACACTGTACTTTCTTTGTTGTCTTTACTTAGAATTGTTTTTGGGCTGTTGACAATTTAAAATGTAGTGGTGGTGTATTTCTGTGCTGTTTTAATTGCTGCAAATTTTCTCCCCTCCCCGTCCCCTTCCCCCAACTCTTAATTATATGCCCTGTTAAATCTGATTGACAGGAGCTAAACACAGGGTATAGTAAGGGGTGTGAAGTAGGAGGGGCATAAGGGGGAAGAAGCCCATCCTCAGCATGACAAGTGTTTTGACTCATTTATTTATTTATTGGTTTATTTTCTTTTTTTTTTAAAGAAAATTATCTGAGGATCAGTGGCAGGATTTTTAGGACAGTAAATTAATAAAAAGGGAACTAGGAGAGCTTCAGTAGCAGACAAGTAGTGGAATAGCAGTATAATTGCAGTATAATGTGGGGAGTGGTGCAATGCAGTGGCTGTGGGGCAGCCATATTCAGGAAGACCTTCTGGACACTGAGGTGCTGCCCTATCTGCATGCATCTCTCTGGACTGCAGGATGAGGTAGCCAGACTCAGAACAGAAGTAAACTGGGTCAGGAGTACCATCACCCCTATCCAGAGACCACCCAGTCCAATGCAACTGCCTCAAAGAATGCCGAGAATGAGGAGCACTTGGATGGCAGTGGGCTCAGGGAGGGTTAGAGCGGTCAGGCAGAGGCACATCCCAGATCCTATTCCACTCAAGAACCCATATGCCACACTGGCAAATGGGGATAACCAAATGGAGATACCCAGAGAAGTGGAAGGAAAGGATGTGGAGGTTAGCCAAGGAGGTGACCTCAGCGGGGAAAGCAGTGGACCCCAGAGGAGGAGGAAGCGAATCCTGGGGGGGACTCCATCATAAGAGGGATCCAGCTAGAACACAGGAGGGGAGGACAGGAGGTGAGGTGCTACCAGGTGCCAGGCATGGAGGGATGGAAGGAAGATCCTGGGGATCACTGGGAAGGCAAGACGGGAGGGTGAGCTGGATGTCATTATCCACCTAGGTACAAATGACCTGGCAAATGGGGAGCCAAAGGAAGTTCAGGAAGAATTTAGAAAATTGGGGAGAGGTCTCAAGCAGGTAGCTACTTTTGAGAAGTACTACCTGTGAGAGGCAAGGGAGAGCGCAGGAGTGCATGCACCAGGAACTTTAACTCATGGTTGAAGAACGGGTGCTGTGAGGAAGGGTTTGGATTCATTGGTGACTGGGGACCCACCTGGAGGGATGGAGGTTTGTTCAAGCCTGATGGCCTGCATCCATCCTGGAGGGGAAACCAAGCACTCAATGATAAGTTTAAATGCTACATTGACAAGCATTTAAACTAGCAAAGGGGGGTGGCAGGCCAGCAAGGAGGGTACCTACTTGCTCACCCCCCACAGCTAGCAGTGGATCCAGTGAACTAGAGGAGTGACTATCTCTACAAAGCAGTGTGCAAAAGATGGAAATTAGCCCAAGAGGTGGATAGGCAGAAAAGGGGCAAAATTCAGCAGAAGGGCAGACAGCAAGGAGAACCAGGGATAAAGGACAACCAAGGAAGGGGCTGGAGTAGAACAGCGAAACAGTCTAGGGAGGTCAAATCATGGAAATCCATGTGTGCAAATGCCAGGAGCCTTAGCAACAAGATGGAAGATCTGGAGGCTGTCATGGTGCAGTCAGATCTGGACATTGTGGCCATCACTGAAACCTGGTGTAATGATAACCACGACTGGGAGATGGCCATACCTGGCTACAACATATTCAGGAGAGACAGAACAGGCAGGAAGGGAGGAGGAGTGGCACTGTATGTGAAAAATGACATAAGGGCCACAGAGATCCAGGAGGAACAAAATGGGGGAGAGATACTGTGGGTTAAGCTGGAAAGGAAAATGGGGACAGCCATCCACACAGGTGTGGTCTATAGACCACCAGTCCAGGAGGAAGAAACACATAGGGAGCTGATGCTAGCCATCCAAAGGATGGCAGACAAGGGTGAGGTAGTACTGGTTGGAGACTTCAATATTCCAGACATGGACTGGAGCATCCCAGCAGCAGCATCAACTAGGAGCAGATTTATCCTGGACTCCCTTCAGGGTGCCTTCCTCAAGCAACTGGTCATGGAACTAACTCAGCAGAAGGCAATACTGGACCTTGTGCTCACAAACAGGGACAGTGTGATGGGGGTAACAGTGGGGGAGCACCTGGGGAACAGTGACCACCAGTCATTGTGGTTTGAAATCACAGAAAGAGCAGAACCAAACCACACAAAAACACGTATCCTGGATTTTAGGGGGGCAGACTTTGGGAAAATGGGGAGATACTTGAAAGAGACATTAAGGGGAATGGGACAGGAATCAGGGGTTGAGGAACAGTGGGCAGTATTTAAAATGGGGATTACAAGAACAACAGAATTATGCATTAAGCAGGTTAGCAAGAGGAAAAGGAAGAGGAGACCATTATGGTTTTCCAAAGAGGTAGCAAAGAAGGTGAAAGCCAAAAAGATTGCATTCAGGCAATACAAAAAGACACAGGCAGAAGGGGATATGGAGAAGTACCAGGAGAAGCAAAGGGAGGCAGGGAGGTCAGTAAGGGAAGCCAAAGCTCAGACAGAAGAACACATTGCAAAATCAGTGGGTAGAGGGGACAAAACCTTTTACAGGTACATAAATGAAAAATGAAAGGCAAAGGGAGGAATAGTGAGACTGAAGGGGGAGGAGGGGGGCCACGTGGAGGATGACAACAGTAAAGCTGACATATTGAACAGGTATTTCTGCTCAGTCTTTACTGAGGAAGAGGAGGGTAATGGTTCTGAAGGAAGTACAAGGGGTGAGAATGGTGCAGAAATGGACACAAGTCCCTTTACACGAGAAAGGGTCCTGAAGGAACTGGAAGTAATAAGAGTTGATAAAGCAATGGGGCCAGATGGGGTGCACCTCAGGGTCCTTAAAGAACTAAGAGAAGTGGTGGCTGAACCTCTGGCTATCCTGTTTAGCTGATCACTGGAAACAGGGAGGTACCCAAAGACTGGAGGACAGCAGATGTAGTCCCTTATACAAAAGTGGGAACAAAGAGGAAGCAGGGAACTACAGACCAGTCAGCCTCACCCGTAGTGGGGAAGATCATGGAAGCACTACTGAAGGAGAGATTGGTGGAATATCTGGTTGTCAATCGACTACAGGACCCAAGGCAGCATGGTTTCACCAGGGGGAGGTCATGTCAGACCAACCTCATTTAATTTTTGACTGGGTGACTAGGAGGTGGATCAGGGAGGGCAGTGGACATGGCCTATCTGGACTTCAGCAAGGCCTTTGACACTGTGCCACATAGAAGACTATTACACAAACTGGGGAATATGGGTGTGGGCAGGACAGTAGTGTGGTGGGTAGGTAACTTGCTGGATGGCAGGACACAGAGGGTGGTGGTAAATGGCTGTCCTCCACAGAGGAAGAGTGACCATTGGGGTACCACAGGGATCAGTGCTGGGACTGGTCCTATTCAACATCTTCATCAGTGACACTTGGGACCTAGAAGGCAGAATTTCACTGTTGCTGATGACACAAAGCTCTGTAACAGAGTAGACACACCAGAGGGTGTAGACAGAATGAGAAGGGACCTGCAGAAACTTGAAGAATGGTCAGGGGTTTGGCAGTTGAAATTCAATGCAAAGAAGTGCAAGATAATGCATATGAGGCACAAAACCCTGCACAATATATCAGTTGGGGGTGAGGATATAGCATGCACCAAGCAGGAAAGGGATCTTGGGGTTATCATCTCTGATGACCCTCAAGGTAGGGAAACAGTGTGACAAGGCAGCAGGTAAAGCAAATAGGATTCTGGGATGCATAGGCAGGGGCATCACCAGCAGGAAAAGGGAGGTCATAATTCCACTATACAAGACACTAGTGAGCCCCCACCTGGATTACAGTGTGCAGTTCTGGAGACCTTACCTACATAAGGACATAGACAGGGTAGAAAAGGTTCAGAGGAGGGCAACAAAGATGGTGCATGGATTGCATCACAAGTCCTATGAAGATAGGTTGAAGGAACTGAACATGTACTCCCTGGAGGAGAGGAGGGAGAGAGGGGGATATGATAGAGACATACAAGTATCTTACAGGGAGGAACAGGGTGCAGGAATACACTATTTTTAAGCGAAAAAGATGTTCCAGGACTAGAGGGCATGGGATGAAGTTGGAGGGAGGACGATTCAGAGGAAACGTGAGGAACAATTTCTTCACAGAACGGGTGGTGGACAAGTGGAACAC
Source organism: Neoceratodus forsteri (assembly GCA_016271365.2). Taxonomy (NCBI): domain Eukaryota; kingdom Metazoa; phylum Chordata; order Ceratodontiformes; family Ceratodontidae; genus Neoceratodus; species Neoceratodus forsteri. The sequence goes on from CM057453.1 coordinate 145,681,062, forward strand.
CCTGCAAGAGGAAGTGGTGGGGGCTGAAACAATCACGGGATTTAAGAATGCATGGGATAGACATAAAGGAATTCTGGAGGTCAGGGGTAAGGGGCAACAGACTTCTAGGAAAACATAAACTGAACTTACAAGCTCAAATGGGCAGACTGGGTGGGCCATAGGCCCTTATCTGCCGACACTGTCTATGTATCTATGTATCCTGCAGTGTACTATTATTTGGATTATTCTTATTAGGGCGCGTTACTTCTGTGATGAGTTGTAATAGACCAAATTCATCACAGAAGGATTTAAGACATGTAGAAACACTGGAAAACCAGTCTAGATTAAAGTCTTCTAATATGATAATCTCCAAAGATAGGGATCCTAGTGTGTTTTTCAGGTGGTCTAGTAACAATAATCCTGCTGAAGGAGGCCTATAGCATCCTAGTACATAGAAGGAGACAGAAGAGGTGAGCTCTGTTTTGAGAGTGAGGTTGTCAAATTCTTTAGGCATCAAGGTAGAATCGATGACTGAGGTGGAAAATTTATCTTTAACATAGATGGCAACTCCTTCCCCTCTTACCTGCCTATCAGTTCTGAACAAATTATGAGATGGGATATTTACCTCACGGTCAGTGGAGCCAGGTCTGAGACATGACTCCGTTACCAACCGGATATCAGGCATAGTGTGGCATACCCAAGCCTGAATGGAGGCAATCTTCTTCAAGAGGCTGCATGCATTGACATGCATAAAGCTCACCCCTTTTTATACTGGGTAGGTCAGCAGGAGATGAGATCGCAGCCGGGGGCCAGGATTAAGTTTGACATTGCCTGAGCACAACAACAGAAGCAGCAAAAGTTTCTTGATAGCTCCTAAGAGCAGCGTGTATGCTCTAAACTGTTTCTGTTTGCAGGGATTATTAAGTGTAATTGGAGGGTCCCTGAGATGGATACCTAGAGTACTTAGCACCATGTAAAGAAGTACCCTAGTTGTGAATAGCTGGGAGCACAAAAGCACCTGGGCAAATGGGGATAGGGTCATAATCTTGAAGGCCATCTCTGTAGTGGTTCCAGCTGACCATGGTCAATATAATGCAGGTTCTAACTTGGGTACATTAAGGGCCCACATGTGCAACTCTGGGTGGTCAAAGAGCCCCATGTAATCGAATGTGATTCATGGACTGAACTCACCACTGGCTGACTCATGTAGAGTATTAAGTATTTCTAGAGAGCATAGCAGGATGAGGGTCAGGCAGGGGAACAAGTACAGCGTCCTCATTCTAAAGCCTGTGCACAAGAATCCTTAAGGATTTATAAATCCTAGATCAATAGATACAGCAGGTCACGGTCCTATGTCCAGTGGAAGTACAAGGTACAAACCAATGTTTTGGTAAGTACTTTGCTAACCCTAGATTTCTTTGGCCAGGAGGTGTGACACAAGCCACAGCAGTTCACAGTCTGACTTCCAGAAAGGTATACAGCAGATAGCTTTGATGGTCTTAGTAGAAGTTCAGTTTGCAGAGTAGCTCTGTGTCCCTTTAAGAAATTGTAAATAAAACTGTTGTCCAATAGGGAACTGATTAAGAAAGGGGGCGGGATCAAAGGGGCATTTAAGGTGGCCTAGGGAGGGGGGGGGGCAGAAAAATCATCTCCAGAGCAGTGCTTAGGAGGGAGAAATCCTCTCCGATTCGAATTAGCAGGGTTCTGATTCAAAAAGCAGCCTTTTCAGACCATTCTACTAGCAGAAGCCAAATGGAGACAAGGCGCCAAAATTCAACTGCCTTTCTTCCTCCAACGGCTTACTCAGGGCTCTGGGCACAAAGTCTGTACCTGGTTCAGTCCTGGCAGTCACTTGTGGGGGTGAAAGCGGCAGGCTGTGTGGTGCAGGACCACAGCTTCTCTTTGTGGGGGATCGGGTGAGATTCCAGCCCAGGCGGGTGACGGAGCCTGCAGAGAAGGGGATGCACAAGGTTAATTTATAAAAGGCTAGAAGAGGGCTGGGCAGAAGACAAAAGATTAGGGCTGTCTTTGGGGACAAAGAAAGAGAAAAAAGGTGCTGAGTAATATTCTACTTTTGGCGGGATCCAAGCAGGCTAGGAGCAGATACCAGAAGACAGGGGACTGCACTGCAATTATTTAGACTTGCTCACACAGCAGGGCAGCGTAGAAAATGGAGAAATGGGGGACAGCTCTAAGCGTTTTTTAAATTAAATCAGAGCAGGGCTGCATTTTACAGAGAGAGGAGAATATAGTACAGTTACAAGTGTAAGGCTAAATCCACAGAAAAACATGCAAACTACTTCTTACATAAACTCTAAGGCAGGCAGTTTTTAGCAAAAAGGGAAGAGAGAGAGAGAGAGAAAAAAATACATTTTGAACAGTATTGGGCTGCTAAACACTAGGAGCTCCACTTAATTACTGCATGATCCACAGCGTCGAAAGCTAATGATAGGGCAAGAAAAAAGCTAAATAGATATTTCTCCCCAGTCTCTCACTAGGTAGAGGTTATTGCACACACTGACAAGGGCTGTTTAAGTACCATAGAGCATACAGAAATCAGACTGAAATGGCTCAAAGATGTGATTATTTTCTAGGTGATCAACAAGTTAGTTTGCAACAACTTTTTTCAAAAACCTACTTAAGAAACTGAAGGTTGGAGACAGGTTGATAATTTACAAGGTTATCGGGATCTAATGATGATTTTCTGAGCAAAAACCTCACCAGTGCCAGTGCCTCTTTCAGAGGTGACCGTGGGAGGCCCTCACACAAACAGACATTGACAATCTCTGCAAAAATTGGTACAAAACCATCCAACCCAGGCTTCAGAAGCAGGATTGGAGCTGGGTCCAATGCAGAAACAGTGCAACCCATGCTAGAGATCAGATCACCTTATGGACATCTTTCTCGTCCAACTGGTGGAATCCCCTCCCAAGGCACAACCATCCCTGGAGACTCCCAAACCAAACTGCTATAGCCAATGTTTCATGGTATGGCAGAAATGCAGCCCTCAATGCTGACATTGTTGGTTTTAAAGAATGCATTAAATCCTCCTATCGTTTTCGTATGATTCAGTCTCATGTAAACCTTTTAGCATTATGTTTTTGTTGTGTTTGCATACAGTATTCTGCATACAGGTTATAACGTGCTATTCCTCCTCACTTAAAAATACTGCTAAATAGTTTATGTCAAACTTTTTAGTATATTGTCTTAAACTGCATAGCCCAACCTTGGGTTAAGATATATCCTGTTGAAATGTCTTAACTAAATAAAAACAAAATAACAGGAAAGGATCTCCATTATTGCAAAATCAGAAGTAACATCAAAAAAGTCTGATTGGATATGAACAAGTCCAAAATGCAATATACTATATGTTGTGTAACTCAGAAACTCTCTATCCACTTTGAATCTCCCTGTATGCACTGTGCCAAGAACAGCAGCAACAATTCTGCCTTCTCACTCTCCTGGATTGTAAAGCACTTAAGGATACAGTTGTATAAAAGGAGCTGTGTGAAACAAAATACATTTCCTTACTGTGAAAAAATGGCTTTATGGCCCTGTTTTGTTCACGCTCATTTAGAACTTACTGTAAGCTTGTGCAAATTGGTGGAATACATACCTCTCTTCTGTGCTCTGTTTATATGTTCTGTTCAAAGAGTAAGTTAGTAATGAAGGGGTCGCCTCCGGTTCCTTGGATGTCAGTGAAGGGTGAAGTACATGATCATCCCAGGCAATAGTTCTTCTGCTTTTAGTCACTGAAATGGTAGGTGATTCAGACAAATTCTCCAAAACTGTACCACCATCTTTGTTGCTTACTGTCGCTAAAATTACAGACAGGGATTAAAGTGTTCTGTTAGTATAAACCCAGTTAGAATAACAGCTGAAAACTGTTTCCATTCTGTGAACTTGATGGGACTGATCTTGCATTTTTAAGGATTAAAAACCAAAATGGCAGTGTGGATCAACAAAGCCCACTCCACTCTTGTGAATGGTCTATCTGCATGGTCATTTCTAAAATATATTTTAACCTGCAACTAGTAGTTCTTCACTCATGATCCTCCATATGAGAACTCGGGGAAGAATTCTGTCTTAAGAGGAATGGGAGCTGATGTATTGAGAAAGGTCAAAAGCTTGAACAGCAGTGTGTGCTGACAGACATCTTTTACTCAGCTGTTGTGTTTTTTGTTACTATGCATTACCTTACACTTTCTAGCACTAAATTCAGGTTGCCATACCTAGGACCACCCCTCCAGATTTTCTAGATCCCTTTTTTGTCCCTTCTTCCTTCCTCTGTGTCCACTGTCCCACAGATCTTGGTGTCATCTGCAGAGAGAGAGATCTTGCTCTGGATAACCTCTCCTATCTCACAAATGAAAATATTGAATAACACAGGTCCCAGGACCAGTCTTTGGAGCACCCCACTGGTGACTTCCCTGATCCCAAAGAATTCAACATTGACTAACACATTCTGAGTCCTGCCCCCAGCCAGTTCCCTGTCCATCTGGTGTATTTGTCTCCATCCCTTGGTCCACCGCATTTTTAACCAGCCTTCTGTGTGTTACAGAATCAAGAGCCTTGCTGAAGGCCAGATACAGCACATTTACTGTCTGGCCCCAGTTCACTACCTCTGTAACCCCCAAAATGTCAATCAGGTTAGTCCAGTTTATCTGCCTGTCACAGATCCATGCTGCCACTTGTCTTGTAGCCTGTTTGCCTCCAGGAATTCTGCTAGGTGTTCCTATATGATGATCTCCAGCAGCTTCTCTACAATCGGAGTTGACTGACTGGCCTGTAGTTACCGGGGTCAACTCTTGTGTGGCGTGGTGCCATATTAGCCACCTTCCAGTCCACTGGAACCTCCTCTTTTGCTAGGTAGAAATTAAATAGATCAGCCAATGATGCTTTCAGAGTCTGACTCACCTACCTCAGTACCCTAGGATGCATACCATTGGGGTATGGTGAGTAGGGTCTTGAGTCCCTTGAGCATCCTCTCTTCAAGTAACCCCCATGCCAGCATTTGGGAGTTTACTACTGCAGCTAGGACTATGTTAATCCAGCCCTGCACTAGATTCCAAACAAAGGGTTACATTTTTCAGCCTAGAAAAAAATTATCTAAATGTTTCCTGATTACTGTTTTGCAAAGACCTCTGCAAGCTATTAGTTGGTTAATTTCTTGAGTACATCCTGTGCTCAGTTAGCACCTGCAGTTTCACAGACCTTTTGGGTTACTAGCCCTCTGGGGTGCACGTAGAAAGCCCCTGCCCTGCAAGAGTGTTCTGGTGCTCCAGTGTGTGACGAGCTCAGGCACCTGTGGGGTGTGAAGTAAGCTCCAGCTGCAACTGGCAGCAGGGGCTTGCCAGATTTGGAATGATGGCAGGGTCCCAGGTTTGGAGTGGTGCTAGCTCCCCTGAGTCTCACAAGGCTGGATCCTCATTGGGATCTGAAGTCAGAATGGTGACGGCCTGTTGGTAGCTCCCACTCAAGGGATGCAACCTCATGATCACCAGTAATTCCCAAGGGTCCAGAAGATCATCTAAAGAATCCCCATGTACCAGGCTCTGAGAAGGGAAGAGAGTGATGACCATAAAGTCAAGGATGGGGCTGGCACTGAGACATCAAGACCCAAGGTGAGGGTAGGATGCAGCAAACTCCCTTTCTACATCATTTAGTGCCCATGTCTGGGTGCTGCTACATTAGCATAAGAGAGTATGCCCCTAAACATGTCTGTGTAGACAGACCCTGTGTTTCTCCCTGTGAAATTATGTATTTGTGGTGCAAGTAAAGCCTGTGGCAACCCAAATAGGTCTTGTTTATCTGAGTTGTCTGAGCTGATTTTGTGAATATTCAGGAATGGTTCTTAGAGAATAAACTGGTATTAAATACACAAAAAAAAACCTTGATTTTTCATGGTTCTAGAATGAGGTCTCACCACTACCCAGTGACTTCATTGAGAACACTAGATGGTTAGATTATTGAGCAAGTGACAACATTTAAATATCTTGGCCTCACCCTGGACAGCTCCCTCTCCTATGAACCAGACACATCATTGAAGGTTAAAATGGTACTGTATATCAAAGACTGGGTGTCCTGTATGGGATAAATTCATTATTGTTACCCACTACCAGGAAATTGTTAGCACGGAGTTTCTTGCTTCCAGTTATTGATTATGGCATTTTGTTTTACTTTTCTTCAGGGGAGTGTTTGCTGTACAGGGTGAGGAGCACATTTTGCCACAAAATTACCATCTCGTCATCACTACTGTGTTTTATTTATTAATCTTGACTGGCTACCTTTGGACCAGAGATTTTTCTCTCAAACTTGTCAAAAGGGTAACTTTGAATCTCATACCAACTCTTTCTCATTCAATTTTTCAAAAACAAAATAATTTGTTGTTGACAAGATCAGCATCCCATTGTTTTATCCATGTACCAAGAATGAGAACCACTCTAGGACAAAAACCTTCGTGTTATAGGCTGCCTTGTTTTTTTTAATACACTGTCTACTCTGCTCATAAGTACTATTGCTTCTGTTACCAGCTTAAAACATGTCTTAGAAAAAAGCTTCAAGCAAATAGCCACTGCAAATATTTTGATGGATAGAGCACATTTATACATTGTATTATATCTATTAGTATTTTATATTGTTTTTGTATATATGTATTTTTTTTTATGTTCCGGTCACTCATAAAAATGGGCCATGGCTCATGGACTTACTAGATTTTACAAAAATCAAATCAAATCCACCCCTAGCTAAAAGGGTACTCGAGTTTCTGATCATGTATTTGATTGATTATGCCTCTGTTGCCTTGGGCACGTAATACTTCAAATTATCTGGGACTGTACTGGGAAGGTTAACCTGTAATGCCATCTGTAAGAGACTGTCATGACTGAGACTGTGTGTGTATGTCTGTGTAAATAAATTATTTTTGTTCTGGAACCATGTAAGAGTGGGTCCCCTATGTTCCTAAAGTTTATAGTTTAAGGAAGGGAACAGTGTATCAAGTGTTAGCTATAATCTTCCTGCTAACAGTTAAGAGAAAGGGAATCGAGTTACTCCATGATAGTGAAAGGTCCCCATGCAGAGCTCATAAGGGGCCAAAGACAGGGCCCATTAGCTACCACCCAATCTGCCAGAGATCCATCTACACCAGCCTTGCGTACCATCAGAGTTGCTGCTCCTTGCCAGGTGGGATTCAGCGAACAAGTGCCCTGGGTGCTCTCTGTAATTTCACCAGATGGAGACACCATGCTACTCCTGTTTATATGTTTTCCCTCTTCCCTGAGAACTGAGAATCACTCAGGTTGGCCTACCTTAATTTAAAGGGACCCAAGCTCCTGAGGGCCACTGCCAATGGATTGCCTGACACCAGCACTACCGAGCAAGTGGCTACCCCACCCATCTCCCTGGTCTGTGTGCACATCATATACAGTTTTATATAGCAGAAAAGGGACAGTATGTTGAGGTCAAGGATAGAAGGCTAGATGATTAGAAGATCAGTAGAATGGGGGATGGAGCAGTTGCGTAGGGTATTGAAGAATGCAAATATGTCATATAAAAATATACAAATCAGTACCTTCAAGTAAAATGGTTCTGTTTGGAGTGGTGTGATCTTGCAGGGGTGTTGGCATTATTTCAGCAGGTGTCTCATGTGTCTGATTACTTTGTTCCTGGCCAGACACAACAGCAGATTCGATCCTTGCCCAATAAACAAAGTAGGACTGCACCACAGATGCACTGAAAATGAATAATGATAGATTACTCTACAGTGACTGCAGCCAGTGGTGTGCCAAAAAGTCTTTAAACCTTTCACATAAATGACATTTGTTATACACAAAAGTGGTCAAACGCAGAGAAACTTTATCTACTCTGATAACTAGCTGGATCACTGCTTGAGCCAATATAGTAGTCTAAAACTTCCCTTGTTAACCCAGAATGCTATTAAAAACAATGGTTTGACTAAATTAGACACCAAGACAGGGGAATGCCCATGGATAATGCTTCCATATGGTAGTGGAGATCTAGATTCGACAATAAGATCAACACACCAGTTTTCTAAGTGGCCGACTACTGCTTTTGTCATTTTTGTAATCCAAGCAATATTTTGTTAGCCCCAGGCAACTGTGGGCATCAACACTGTATATGAATATCAATATCAGTTTTAATATTATATTTAATATATATTTTACATAATACAATGTATATGTGTACAGACACGCCTCACCCCCCGAAAGTAACACTGGCCCACAAGCAGTTGTTGTGGGATGAAATACAGGCCACCGCCAATGCAGCCAGTAACATCCCCTGCACCCTCACTGCAACCAGGGACAAGTGGCATAACCTCTGGGAATTCTAAAAAAATCTGTCCTTTCTTCACCAGTCCCAAGTGGCACCAGTGGAGGGAGAGACAAGGCTGTCTCTGAACTCAATCCAGTGGAGGATATAGTAGTGGACAACTTCAGTCCACAGTCCTAACATCTTAGAGGGTGGTCCTAAATGACAAATGTTTGGGAGTCAAGCAGGTCACTAGTGGGGTTCCCCAAGGCTGTGTCCTGGGACTTGTGCATTTCAACATGTACATCTCAGATATAGAAGAGGGATCAATGGTAAGGGATCTCTGTTTGTGGACAACACCAGATTCTGTGGGAGGGTGACCATTGCAGAGGGAATCAATGATATGATCAGGATTGTGGAGAGGCTGGAAAGTTAGTTAAACATATGGCAATACAAGTCTAATGCCAAAAAGGGCAAGGTCATGCACACAGGGAAGAAGAACCCCAAAACAGAGTACTTTTAAGGCTTGGCTTGCAGTTCAGAGGGGCAGTGGGCGACACATGCCACACCCTCCAGCAGTATATAGCTGTGCATGTCCAACTGTCCTTTGGATGCTCAGAGTTTTTCTTGCTGTTGTGTGGACATTCTACCCTTCCCTTCTGCCTGTACCTCTTCTTCTCTGTGGCATCCCTCTGTGCCTCTCTTTGTTGTGTGTGTGGCCTGCTGGCCATTCCCGTCTGGTTCCTTAGCCTTTTGGGCTGCCCTATTTCCTCTGAGGGGCTTACGCATGTTCATATGACAGGGCTTCGGCAGTCACATAAGCATCTTTGGCTGCCGCAGATTGCTGCCTCAGGATCCTAGTGACCTCCTTAATCTGCTGCTGCTTGGCCAGGGTAATCCCAGCTCCTAGGTCCTAGTACCCCCTCTGTTTATTTCCGGACTGCCTTCTGCTACAACAGACCTGCTGCACTCCTGGCTACAACATAACCCTTCTTTTGCCATGTTCTGTCAGTCCTTCAGTCACAGTACTTACTGCACCAGCATCTGCAGCCAGGTTTCATTATTTGTTTCTTGGAACTGGTTGGCATGGTCTGCCATCATGTTCTATTTCCTTCAGTCTCAGTCACCTTCAGTGTGCATGTTATGCCTCAGTCAGTCATTCTGTCTCCCCTTGTTCAGTCCTTTCCTGGTTGTACTCCTACAGCCATCAGACTTCAACATCAGCCAACTCATGCCAGGCATTATCATTTCCTGGCTTCCAGGGCATCCCTGTCTCAAAAGCCAGTGGTCACACTTTGCTGCCTCGAAGGCTGCATCTTCAAAGTGGGTCCCTCAACTGGGGTGGGATTCATCTCTTTAAACCCTTAGGGTGAAAATTTCTTATGCTCCGGGGGAAACTTTAGCCATGCAGACCAACTTGGCGGCACCTGCTGATGTAGCATTTAAGATGAAATGCGTCAGTTGACATTGTGAGGGTGGGGTTCCACCTGAGTCGACTACCTGAGTTGATTTTCATGCTGTGAATGCCTGCTGGTGTTCTGCTCATTTTCTGGACTTTTGCTACATGTGAGTTTTATATCTATGCTTGAACACTGTATTGGTACTTAAACTCATACAGTGCTTTGGAAGATTGAAACTGCAAGTACAGTATATTATTTGGAGCTTTGGAAGTTGTATGAACTCCAGCCTTTATACAGGTGCCAGTCCTCTATCCTGTACATGCTTCTTTAGCAGTGCAAACTACATGGCAGTACCTTCATAAGCTATTCTTCCCACTGCTACCTAAGGATCACCTGGTGTCCTTTGATCCCCCTTCCTCTGCCCCTCAAGGGTGAAGAGTCACACAACTAGTCAATAGCCATGCTACTCAGAAGCTCAGCTTCATACCTTGCCCCTCAAGGACTCGCCTTTCATTTTAGTCCTCCCCTTGCTGTGAAGGCTAAGTGACTGCCTTTCAGTGATTGTTGCTGTCCTTCCTGCCTTGGAGGGTGGGCCTTCATGAGGAACCTCCTTTTGCTGCAGAAATCAGCTCACAGCACCCTCACAACATTCTTTAGGAATAGAGTGAGAGCATTTCCTCTGAAACATTCCCCTGAATCAGCAAACCATTCCCCTGAATTGGGTCTTTAAATTGTAGTAGCAGAGTTTTCACTAACCTTACCCATAGCCTGGAGGGATGGTGACCTTGATCTTAGATCCACAAAAGTTTTGTCCTAAAAGGGTTTTTTCCCTCCTCCATGCTGATAGTCATGAAATTAGTTAGTTTCTGCAAGAGTTGGAGATGGATGGTTGTTTCTTCTCAGGGTCTCAGTCTAGCTGCTTAGAACAAATCTCTGCCCTTGCAGAGATTTAGTAAATATAATAAAACCATGCAGTAGTAGATCAGGTCAATTTATTACAAACAAGTTGAGATACACTGGCTAAGCCCTAAGCCCCAACATTTCAACCCTCACACGGTCTTTGCAAGGGGGTGGTTCTCAGCCTGGCTGCACCTCATCTCCTTAAGTTGAATGTGCCTGTCTGTCTACATTCTACTTTTGGGCCTTCTTCCCCAAGGTGCCTTTGGTCTCAGAGATCTTGTCCCTTCGACACCTCAAAGGGTTGGAACCCTTTCATGAGGGTTCCTTTGTTCTTATGACACCCTAACAGGGTGGTAGTCTTCATAGTAGGGACAGAGAGAGAGAGAGAGAGAGAGAGAGAGAGAGAGAGAGAGAGAGAGTAAGTGAAAAGTACAGTTGCACAAGCATTACATACTCAGTCTGTCAATTAATCTAAACCATAGAGACTGATGACCATTTTAATTGTAAGGCTTGACCTGCAGTTTGGAAGGCAGCAGATGACAGATGACGCATGCCACTCCCCCCCCCCAGTGATATATAATCACGCATTTCCAAGCATCCTGTGGACTCTCAGATTTTTTCTTGCAACCTTCCTCCCCATCTCCCCCTATTGTGCCTCTCTCTGTCCGTACGGTCGGACCTTCTTCCCTAAGGTGCCTTTGGTCTCAGGGACCACATCCCTGCAACATCTCATGCAATTGGAACCCTTTCATAAACGTTATTGTGTCCTTATGACACCTTGACAGGGTGTAGTCCTTGTAGCAGGGACAGAGAGAGAGAGCAATACAAAATTATAGTTGCACAGGCATTACATAGTCTGTCAACCAATCCTAAACCATACTAATGGGAAACGGGACTACTTAGTTGAAAGAGTGCATAGAAGTTTGGCTCCTAAACCAGGGCTTAAAGAACATCCTCGAGTGCTGATATTCCACCTTGCCACTTTCCAGGAGAAGATTTTCACACAGCAGCAGCTCATGAAAAGCAGAGGGAGACAACATAAAGCTGTTCAATTATCATAGTCCTGGAATCTGTGACCAATGGGACAAATTTGCAGATGTAAAAGCAGGACTTCACTGAATAAATACAAGGTTTCATCTGATGTACCCAGCCAGATTAAAAGTGTGGCTTAAAAAAGGAATGCAAGTATTTAACACAGCTGAGGTGGCTAAGCAAGCGTTAGCCAGATCCTTCCTGAACACCTTGCCATATAAAACACCAGCCCCACTGGCCACAGAACTCATAGGGCAGAAAATAAATAAGATAGCTTCCTGTAATTACAAATGGTGTTCTGCATTAAGGTAACCCAGAGGGTTAGGGGCAAACAAACAAGGTGGCTTCACGAAGACCTACTGGCTAATCTGCATGCAAGGGACAAATGCTGGAAGAAGTACAAATTGTCAGGTCTTCAAGCTGATTATACTACCTACAGAGCCCTTCAGAATGCCTGTAAAAAACAGGTCAGAACAGCTAAGAGTGCCTACTGTAAAGGCTTACTACTAAGCTCTGCTGGGGACCTCAGGAAAAATTCTGGGCCCATGTTAAGTATTTTCTCGGTGCTCCTTAGTCATCTACCCCTAGTGACATGAAATTAAATGGTGTACATTGCAATGACCCAAACACCATAGCAAATTCTTTCAATCAAATGTTCTTGGATCTGTCTCAGCATATCTCTTCCTTCATGTCATCTCAGACAGCCTCCCTGTCTTCTCCTACTCCTCAGTTGGCTACCCCCAGCTCTCCTTCCAGTCTGCTACCTAACAATACCCCATTCCTTTTCAAGGCAATTTCAAGGCTTGAGGTCTTAAAGCTACAGCAGACTATCTCTGACAACACCAGCTCTGGCTCAGACACCCTTGAGCCACGGCTCCTGAAACTAGCGGCACCTTTTATTGCCTCCCCTCTGGCTAAAATCTTCACATTGTCTCTCTCCTACAGCCAAGTTCCTGACCTCTGGAAAACTGCCCATGTATTGCCTGTTTTTTAAGAAAGGCACTCTAAAAGAGATCACCAACTACAGGCCCATAGCCATTCTATCAGACTTAAGTAAAAATCTAGAAAACATAGTTGCAATTCAAACCACTGACTACCTAACAAAGTATAGCCTTCTCTCGGACACTCAGCATGGTTTCCAGAAAGGTCATAGTACCTCCACAGCTCTTCTCAGATTCACTACTGATACCCTTACCAACATGAATGCTGCTCTACTGACAGGGGCAGTTTTTATAGACCTTACAAAGGCTTTTGAGCTCATTGATCACCCCCTGTTTCTCTCCACTCTTTGCAATTTGAGCTTTTCATCCTCAGTTGTTGACTGGTACAGAAGTTATCTATCAAACAGGACTCAAATCATGAAATTTAACTCCTCCTTATCTGATAGAGCTGTTATTAACATTGGGGTCCCCCAGGGTTCCATCCAGTAGCGTAGCAAATTCCCAGAGTGCCTGAGTGCAAGAGTATGTTATAGGGCCCTTCTGGTTTTGAATAGACATCAAAATTATGATTTGGCCCCCTCAAACCTCATGGGCCCGGGTGCGACTGCACCCCCTGCACCCTTGTAGCTAAAGTCCCTGGTTCCATCCTGGGACCTCTTCTTTTCTCACTTTTTATCAATAATGTAGCTGAGATTCTTCATTCATGCTCATCTATTCTCTGTGCGGATGATCTCATACTCTATTCAAACTCCGACAATATCACCAGCATAAATGCATCCCTTTCTTCTGACTTCACTAATGTACAAAACTGGCTGTCTGCCCATAAGCTTGTACTCAATGCTAAGAAAACACAAGCTATGCTATTTGGATCTGCCCCTAAGCTCAGGGCATGTCAAACTTCCCTGCTGGTACAAGACTCTGGTGGCACACAGAGTGTGTAACATCTTTTAAGTACCTGGGTGTTCCTTTGGACCATCCCTGGATTTCAATCTACATATACAGTCCACTTGCAAAGCAGTGAATGCAAAATTGGGAGATGCTTATAAGACAAGCTTTATGCTAACTCCTTCTGCTAAGCTGGCCATTGCCAGAGGCATCCTTCTCCCTGCCCTCACATATAGTGCTCCCACCATTGCTGCTGCACATAAAACCACCCTCCATAAATGGGACGTAACATATAATAATATCTGTCTGTACACTTCCTCATCACCTCGGCTTAATCACCACTGCCAACTTTATAGAGACCTGGGATGGCTCTTCCCCTCTGTCTGCCGATAATACTCTCTTGGCTCCCTAATTGACTTGGTAATCAGAAATCAAACTCCTTCAGCACTCGGCGTGATGCTTGTACCTCAAACCTCCTCCTGCGGACTGAGATCGGTAGATAAGTCCCTACTTAATGTGTCTAGATGTTATACATCCAAAGGCTCTGGTGCTTTTTCTCACTCTGCCCCCAAGCTCTGGAACTCCTTTCCCCTAGCACTTCGACAGGCAGGATCCCATGACAGTTTTAAAAGGAGGCTACGCCATTATTTATCTCTCGCAGACTCCTGCACTTGTTTTGATCCTACTTAAATCTCAACCTCCAGCTACTTCCTGCCGTGCTATCCACTACCCCACTCCCCTAGCATTCACTCAACCTTTCTGTCTCCTTAGGGGGCTAATCTTGCCTCCCCTCTTAATATGGAGTCTTGCCTGGTAGTTCCTGATGGTGCATCCTGCCCAGCCAGGAACTTGCTCTTGCCTTGATGTGCTGACTCATGAATGTCTTCATTGTTGTGACCAATTTTAACCAATATCCCTTATTACCTTGTTGGGTTATTTCTCCTTTACTGTGCAAATTATTTACCCTGACTCTATGCAAATTTTGATGTCATGTTATGTTATTTGGCTGAATGTATCATTTTTACTGACTATTTGACCTGTGCTATATGTAATTTTCTTGCACTCATGCCATGTATCTGTTTATGATTGTTGTACTCTCCCAGGTCGTGCCTGAAAATAGTCATTTCGTGGCTAGTGCACTAATCCAGTTAACAAAAACTAAATAAGTAAATAAAACTACAGATGGACTTTAACATTACTGAAACCCCCTTCCCTCACAAGTGGATTTTAAAACCCAGTCGACCACATTACAGAGTTTCTGATAGGAGTACTAAGGCATTTCTAACTGCTGTTTCTGCTTCTTTATGAACTGTTGTAATTGCTCACCATGACCTTAAATGGGAAAACCCAAGTTGCACAGCGATGTAGATTCTTCATGGAGATTATCAGCTTGAACTTCACCAAGGACCCAGTGAGACAGAGATACAGGATATGAAATCATTGGTGGTGGATCACATACTGTGCATGTCTGAGAATGAATTTATGCAACCCGTAGCAACAGACAGGTTCATGCACATTTGAGACAGCAATGGTGAGGTTTGAAGTAATGAAGCAACACATATAGCGATAGTGTGTTCAAAGCCACCAGAAGCATAAAAACTTTACAGGCAGCAATTTAATGGGGAACAGCATCAGCCCAGACCAGAAGAAATTATCATAAAAGTAGAACAGGTAGGGAGACACATTATGAACTACACCTGCAATATCTGTAAGTAAATCTAAACATGGGGGAGGCACAATAAGAAGATAACGGTGAAAGGTGACACTAAATGTACAGTTAAAAGAATCTAACAAAAAGGCCCACAGTGGATCTGCTGTGCCCCTCCCCCCCAGCAGACAATGTGTACAATAAAGACAAATAAACAACACATGAGTGTTCTGATCAGTGATCCCTACAAATTAAGACGGGTGTATTCTGGGGGATGAATGCCCTTAGAGGCAAATTACCAGATGATGCTAGACGTAGTCACAGTAAGACAACACTAACACTAGACCGTCAGAACAACTGTCTAGTGACAGGAAACAGTGACTGGATGTGTACCTGAACGGTGTGTCATTGCAACAGTGAACCCCCTACTGTGAAGACCATCACAGTGACAGGAATCAGGCAAAAAATGTATGTCGCTGTGATGGTCTCAGCTGGTCCTGGGACTGCCTCACAGGGTGTTTTTCCCCTCCCTTGGGACAACTGAAACTCAGAGATGTATCCCTAGAGACCAGGGTGCGTGGGGGTGGAGCCCCCCAACTGGGGGGTTCAGGGGTGAAGCCCCCCCCGATAGAAACACAGAGGCATCTCCGACACTGCAATGCCGACACTTGGCAAAGCGGCTGTCACTGTCGGGCATGTCTCTGTCTGGGTTGTTGTAGTGGTATAGTAAAACATATCTGAACATATGGTGTGATGGAGGGGGTCAAAACTGACACAAGGGAAATTTGGAATAAAGTCTAAACTGTGGCTTAGTCATGAAGAGAGATACTCAGTGCCCGGTAGTGAATCACTGTACTGGGCAAGGTGATAACACTGAACACAGTTAGATAATACACAGAGACAGTGGCAGTTCAAATAGCAGGCCATAAACCCCAGTTATGTCCTCAATAGGGAGACGACAACCTAGGTGTGGGTATAGAAAGCAAAGATTTAATTGTTGATGAAAACTACTAATGCTGAAAGGTATGATGAACAAATGTAATAGTCTAGTATAAGAATGTATAAGATACAGAGGTTTACAAGCTTTAGAAAGGGTTATTACTTTTATTTTTTCATGAATATTGTTATGAAGCCCTCATGGGCTGTAATTTTGCCTAGGAATGTAGAAAATACAGAGGTTTAAAAGTTGCAGAAAGAGTTTTTATCTTCCCTTTCTTATAAACACTGTTTTAAATTTCTCAATTGTTATAATTTTGTAACATGCCAGTGGTATGCTAAGTTAAAAATCATTACAGCATAATAACATACAGGTTCTGTTTTTAAAGTTGATTAAAATCAAATCATACACCAAGAAAGCTAATGAATGTATCTCTTTTTTTTTGGGGGGGGGGAGGGTTGGCAGAAGGGCATATGTACCTACAGTCTAGGAGATCACAGTCTGTATCATGAGACACCTGGGCACTGAGCCCAAAACTGAGTATGTAAAAATATTAAATCACTTGAAAGATAAGGGATGCTCCACATCACCGAATGGAGTAAGATGGGAAAAGAAAGAAGTAAAAGAAATAAAACTAAGAAAAATGACTATGGATAATGATAAAATCTCATGTATAACATGGAATGTTAAAGGGATGCAAATAGGACTAAAAAAGGCAAGAAGTGCTACAATGTATCAAAAGAAACCATGCTCAAATAGCATTCATACAGGAAACTCATACAGTATGAAAAGTCTAGAAGCTCAGGTGATGGAAAGAATCTTGGTAGGAAAAGCATACAGAGTTGGAGTAAGCAGGAGAAAATTTGTTTGATTTGTTTGAAAAAGTAGTAACTGGAAGAGGCACACTGAGCCAAGGCTCATTTCCAGGTGTGACTCAGGGGAAGGGAACAGTGGAAGAACAGCAGCACAAAATATAGTAGCAAAACATCAGAAACAATAAATGGTAACAAAAAAAGTGGTACGTTAGAATAAATACAAAACAACTGTATGTGAAAAGAATAAAGTGCAGTACAGCTCTGTGAGAAATGCCTAGCAAGTGCATGTTCAGAAGTGGCAAACAATACTAGGTGGACAAGAACAATATTGACAATAGGTGACTGACCTTCAAGGTGAGTTATTTGCCTGCCCTCATAATGGAGGGAGAAACTGTAGTGGTGTGGAGGTTAAATCAAAGCAGGAGCAGGGACCCAACTGGCTGCTTGGCAGGATGGATTGGACTTGGCCATGGTAGAATCAGGAGGAGGTGTAACAGGAACAGGTGGGGATGGGTTGAAATTTCAACTGATGCCTGAGGGAGCCTGGGGAAGGGGAGAAGCAGTGGGAGGAGGGCAGAGTTGGTTCCAGAGTGAGGGAAGTTGTTAGGAGAAGGCAGCTTGCTCTGCAGAAGAGCAGGGATGAGGAGTGGCAAAAGTGTCATGGTCCCTGGAATAGAAAGAACAAGAAGCAGGGTAGAGCTAGAAGAGCAGGGGTGAGGAGTGGCAAAAGTGTCATGGTCACTGGAATAGAGAGAACAGGAAGCAGGCGCAGCTGGAAGAGCAGAAAGGAGGGGTAAGAGGTAAAGGAACCAAACCAGTTTTTAGATATGAAAGAGGTACTGTGATCTTGGTGATGAGAGGGCAGAGGGAAGATGAATAAGGAGCACCATTTTGTTAACTATCTCCCTGTGGGCAAGTGGGGATGAGTAGTCTGTGGAGGTACCCAGCTACTCTTGCACAGAAATTTGAACTTTAATGAAGAACTGATATGGCAATACTCAGAGGGAAGAATCCTGATCATAGCTGGAACCCCAGGATGAGCAAGATAGCACTGATTAATATTTTTGGACCAAATACTGATGGTCACATATTCTTGAATGATATTAAAGAACATCTGGTTAACTTAACAGAATACACATGGATAATAGCATGTGGCATGAACGTCATCCTTGACCCTATAATGGATAGCACAAATCCTAGAAGGATACTTACACACAGTGCAAAAGCTGTCTTTGTTATCCTACAGAAAAACAACTTGATAGACATGTGGAGGGTACTGCATCTTAATGACAAAGAATATGTCTTTAGATTACATACTCAAAGGACGTCCTCAAAAATTGATTACTAGTTCATCCGAAACAGTGAAACAGCAGGTATTATAGATATAGAGATCTTACCTATAACTGTTTCAGATCATGCTTCTGTGAGGGTAGCAGCACTAGGTATTCACGGGCCCAGAACTCCATGTTGGCAATTAAATATTTTTATGCTGCAAAGTGATAACTGCAGAAAGGAAATTCAGAACCCAATAACAGACTTCCTACAACATAACCAATCAACAGACACAGGTTGGACAGCAATTTGGTAAGTGTTAAAGTGCTCAGTATGAGGGAAATGTATAGCCATCTGTACTGAAAGGAAGAGAAAAGTTATGGCAAAAATAAACTCCTAGAGGACATTAAACATAGAAACATAGAAACTGATGGTAGATAAGGACTGCTTTGCCCACCTAGTCTGTCCATTTTCCCTACATACTGTAATACCACATACCCTACTTGATCTCTGGCAAAGCCCTCCCTTCCCTATCCAATAAGGTTCCCCTATGCCTATCCCATACTTTCTTGAATCCCATTACAGTTTTTGCTCCCATCTCCTCTGCTGGGAGACTGTTCCAGGCATTCACTACTCCTTCTGTGAAGAAGTACTTCCTCACATTTCCCTTGAGTGTTCCCCCCTCCAGCTTCATAGCATGCCTCCTTGTTCTGTACCTTATTTATAACCATGAGGATGGGGCCCTAACTAAAGGGGACCCACAGAGAGCCTCTGGAGGCAGGGGTACTATTACAAAGGGGGAGGATGGCGGTGTGGGGGAAGGAGAAACCATCAGGGCTAGGATAAATGGTTCGGATAAGAGAAGGTTAAAGGGGACACCTATTCAGAGGGAGTTTGAGTTAAGTGGGCAAAATAGCAAGGGAGGCAGAAAGGGGAGGGTGACAAGGGGGTCTCTAGTAAGGCAGGAAGACTCCCACGAAATTGAGATCATGAATAAAGGGGGAAGGGGGGCTGAGAGGGCATAGTGGAGGTAACCATAAGGATGATGGCGGTGTTAAGGTTCTGTTATTGGGAGACTCAATGATTAGGGGTATCCAGTGGGAGGGACAGGGGGGTGGATGCCATAGCCAGGTGAAGGTAGTGAGTATCTCTGGGCTGACACTGCACAGAGCAAAGTTCATGGCGTATGAAATGGTTACGGATTGTGGAGGGAAACCGGATTTCCTGGTGCATTTGGGAACTAATGATCTAGAGGGAAATAGCATTTTGGAAATCCAAGCAAGGTTCCAAGAGCTTGCCAGAGTCTGTCAGGATAATGGATGCAACATTTCCTTTTCGGAGATATTGCCAGTACCAAAGGCCTCAGTGGAGAAAAAAATGAAGCTCACAGAGGTTAATGACTGGCTCAGGAAGTGGGGTGAAGAGAGTGGGTTGGGGGTGTTAGGGAACTGGAATGGAGTTTGGGAGGATAAGGACTATATGCCAAGGACAGGTTTCATCTTGCCCCATTAGGGGAAGTCCTAAACAGGGATGGCTGACTACATACAAGAAAGGTGGGGTTTAAACTTGTGAGGGGGGGAAAGGATAAGGGAGGGGCTGACCAGAAGCCCTCTCCTCCAGATGAGGGGAGTAGCCTTCACGCCCAAGGGGGGGAAGGGGGAAACAGATTGGGGATGGAGGTTTCAGGAGGAGCAGAGGGAGGATGGAAGTATAAGGAATCTGGGTGGGGTTCGACAAAGAGAATCAGGGATAAGGGGTGGGGGTTGGTGTTAGTAAATGCCAGGAGCTTGGGAAACAAGTTGCCAGAGTTCCAGGCCATGCTGTGTGGGGGTGGATGTGGCAGCGGTCACGGAAACGTGGGCCAACAAAAACCATGACTGGGACCTAAACGTATGGGGGTACACTATGCTCAGAAAGGATGGAAAGGAGGGCAGAGGGGGTGGAGTGGCTATGTTCATTAGAGATGACATAGAAATTGCTAGGGTAGAAGAGGCAGAGGGAAACGTGGAGGCCTTATGGGTCACTTTACGATCCTCAGCAGGAAATAAGGTCAAGCTGGGTGTAGCATAGGCCCCCGGATGAGTGAGGTTCTAGAGGATGGTTTGCTGGACAACATCACTGCCAGTGTGGACCAAAAGGGAAGGAGTGGTGTGATGGGGGACCTTAATATGCCAGGTACAAACTGGGAACCATGTCCTCTAAGGTGGCAAGGAGCAGAGGCTGCTGGATGGCTTCCAGGATGTTTTCTTAACACAGCATGTGATGGAGCCCACAAGGGAGGGCATGTCCTGGATGTGGTTCCGCAGATGGGGATCTGGTAAGGGACATGGTTGTACAAGACCCCCTGACTGGGAGCGACCACAATACTGTCTGGTTTCAAATAAGCATGGGGAGAGGGGGTGAGATCTAGGACACTGGCAGTGGACTTCAGGGGGGCAGACTTCATGGGCATGGGAAATATTCTCAAGGATCACTTGATGGGGATTACCTCAATGACAAGTGTGGAAAGGAGATGGGAGGTCATAAAACGGGGACTTCATGAGGCAGTCAGGATCTGCGCTAAGTTGAAACATAAGGGAGCAAGGTCACATAAACCATGCTGGTGGTCCAGTGAGGTACAGGTAGCATCAGAGAAAAGAAGGCGGCTACAAAATATAAAAACAACAAGAGGGGATAGGGATAAGGAAATGTACCAGCTTGCATCTAGAAAAGTCACCCATATGGTGAGGGGAGCAAAGTCCAGTAAAGAGCAGCGGCTGGCACAGGGGATACATGGAGGGGAAAAGGGGTTCTTCCAGTACATTGGGGAGCGGAGAAAAACTAAGGGCCATCTCAGCAGATTGAGATCAGAAGGAGGGTGGGTGGAAGAGGCGAGGGACCAGGCAGAGGTATTTAACGAGTACTTTGCCTCTGTGTTCACTAGGGAGGGGGATGGGATATCTACAGCAAGGCATGAAGGGGATAGAAACGTCAGTAAGTGGGATCAGGGGAGCAACAGAAATGGAGCAAGAGGGAGAGAGAGGTACCCCAGGGGTGTCACATCTGGGTAAAGATAAAAAGGCCAGTAAGGTGGAGGGGACGGATGATGCTATCTCCGCCAAAAGGGTGTGGTTAGCCCTCAAGGCCCTAAAGAAAGACAAATCTCCTGGGCCGGATGGCATTCATCCGAGAGCACTATGGGAATTGGCGGACATACTGGCTGCACCCCTGGCAGAGCTTTTCAGCAGGTCACTTGAGACAGGGAGGTACCTAGGGATTGGCGAGGCACATGTGTACCAATCCATAAAAGGGGGTCGAGGAAGTACCAAGTAACTATAGACCCATCAGTTTGACCTCGGTGGTGGGAAAATTAATGTAGAGTATACTAAAGGAACGATTGGGGGTGTACTTGGAGGAGGTGGAGGTCTGGATAGTCAGCAACATGGGTTTGTGCCAGGTAGATCATGTCAAACCAACCTTGTGGAGTTCTTGAATGGGTAACATCAGAACTGGACAGGGTAAGCCTGTGGCTGTATTATTCTTGGACTTCAGCAAGGCGTTTGACTCCTGTCCCCCACAATGGTCTGGTGGAGAAACTGATGGGGTTAGGAGTAGGCCCTTTGATGGTCAGATGGATTGAAAACTGGCTGCTGGACGCACTCAGAGAGTATTGTGGTCTGTGGGGATCTCTCAAACCCTAGAGAGTTGGTGTGGGTACTGCGAGGGTTTCGGTCCTGGGTCCGATCCTGTTAATGGACAGCATATCGGACATCAGGAGGGTATAGGGTGTGAAATGAGTCTCTTTTGGATGACTCCAAGATGGGAGCAGTAGTTGAGGGAGAAGAGGGAGGTTGACCCTGCAAGGGACCTGGACACCCTGGAGCTGGGCTCACACATGGAAGTTAAATTTCAATATCACCAAGTGCAAGGTGTTGCATCTTGGTGGGGAAACTCTAAACACAGGTACACCCTGGGAGGGGAGGCTGGAGGCCTCATAGGGGAAAAAGACCTAGGGGTCATGGTGGATGCATGTATGAATAACTCTGAGCAGTGCAGGAGAGCGTAGCAAGGCAAACAGGATGTTGGGATGCATCATAAGGGGATCACCTCTAGGAGCAAGGAAGTGATTCTGCCGCTGTACAATGGACTGGTTAGACCACACCTTGAGTGCTGTGTACAGTACTGGAGACCACACTTGAAGAAGGACATACAGCTCCTAGAGAGGGTACAGAGGAGGGCAACAAAGATGATACGAGGGCTAGAAGTTTAATGATATGAGGACAGACTTAAGGAGCTCTGCCTGTTTTCACTGGAGGAGAGGAGAGACAGGGGACATGATTGAGGTCTTCAAGTACCTCAAGGGAATAAATAGAGGTAAACATGGAGGGATCTTTAGACTAAAGCAGGAGGTATCACCAGAGGCATGGTTTGAAGTTGGAAGGTGGAAGGGTAAGGGGGAAAGGAGGAGGTTTTCACTGAGAGGGTGGTGGACCCTTGGAATGCACTGCCTGGTGAGCTAGTTCAGAGATCCACAGTGGAGGGCTTCAAGAGAGGATGGGACAGACACAGAAAGTGGATGTATCAGATGATGTCCTGTCCCGGGGGGGTGGGGATAGATGATACGGGTTTCTGGAGCACAAGGGATGGGGGGGTCTCGGCACCCAACTAAGGATCTAAAGTTCGAGCAGACTCGATAGACCGTAAGGCCTAATCTGCTGGCAAATAGTATGTTAGTATGTGAAAGTTTCTGTTATAACCCCTCTTTTCCACCTTTCTTCCAGGGTGTACATATTGAGGTCCTTTAGTCTCTCCTCTTAGGGTCTCCAACGTAGACCATGCACCATTTTAGTTGCCCTCCTATGGACCGCCTCTACTCTGTCTGTCTTTCCTGAGATGTGGTCTCCAGAACTGGACACAGTACTCTAGATGAGGTCTCACCAGTGACCTATACAGTGATATCACCACTTCTCTCTTTCTGCTGGTGTTACCCCTCCCTATACATCCTAGCATCCCACTGGCTGTTCCTACTGCCTTGCCACACTGTTTGGCCACCTTTAGGTAATCAGATATGATTACCCCCAAGTCTCTTTCTTGTTTGGTAGTCCTCAGTACTATTCCCTCCTTCTTGTATTCCACCCCTGGGTTTCTGTGCCCCAAGTTGCACGACCGTGGAAGCTTTAAGCGGGATTTTAAGACTTTTCTGTGGAACAAGGCTTTTGTGGACTGATGCTGTTACGAATTGTTGATTTTATATGTATATTCTGATTTTATGATTCATTTCTACAGCACCTTGGTACTTGAAAGGCGCTAAATAAAGTTTTATTATTATTATTATTTATAAGTTCATGATTTTGCACTTCTTCGCATTGTAACTTAGTTGTCACACTTTCGACCACTCTTCAACCTTTCCTAGATCCCTATTCATTTTTCCCACCTCACCCTCTGCCCCTTCCTGTTTTCCCTCTGCCCCTGTTTCTTTTATGCTATCCCTTAGGTAAAGAGCCACTCCTCCCCCTTTCTTGCCCTCCCTGTCCTTGTCACACTGTTTGGCTACCTTTAGGTCATCAGATATGATTACCCCCAGATTAAAAAAGCAGAGGAGAAAATCACAAATGATAGTTCAGACAAGGCCTGGAATAACTGGGGGAAAACAAAGAGTGTTATTTGTAATGAGTATGTTACATGAAGTTCCACATGAGTGGTTAAAACAAATTCAAAAATGTATAGGCAGCTTCATAAGGACCAAGAAAAAAAGCAAGATATAAACTCAGGAAATTAACTAGAGCTACAGAAAATGGGGGCCTAAAGCTACCAGATATAAAGTTATAGAACTGGACAGTATAAATGAGATATATGTATAAACAGGCAACAACACAAGAAACACCTCAACCTCAAGCATATATTCCAACGTGGCTCCTTATAGAAGAAGAGAATGTCAGTCTGTGGGCATAGATTTAAACTCACTCCTGTATAGCACTGTACCACCATCACTCAAAAAATGGCCACTAAATTGAACACATGAAACCATGATTAAGATAATTAAAGAGACTGGCTATACCACTAAGTTTAGTTTAGAACAACCACTGTGGGGAAAAAAATTATTTCAAAATCAACAACCAGACAATGCAGAATAGACCCTGGAAGGAAATGGGCATAAAAGCGGTGAGTAATTTAGCAGAAGGAACAAGATTAATCTCAATCCGAACATTACAGCAGGAATATGACTTAAGAACATGTGATGTCTTTAGCCTTCTTCAGTTACAGCATACAATCCAGCAATATTTCAAGAGAAAGACCTTTCAAGAAGGTGTGGATCCCTGGAATACTGGATTCAAGAAAAACTTAAAGGTTGACAGTTTAGTGTCACAGTGGTACATACTGTATGTCTGCTGAATAAACATTTCGTGTCAGAGCCGATACAGCTGATCAGCGTGGTGAGGGTGCGGCTAGAGTGAGTAAAAGAGTACATGGAGCTCTCACCATGCCAGAGTCTGCCATACCCAAGATGGCAGTGCCGACAGAAATGAGCATGTGTGATACTCGTGCATGCGCAATTTGAACCGGTGGCCATTTTGGGCCTAGGGGCCATCATTTCCACAGTTGTGGAAGAAAATTAGTGCCCTGTGAAGGGGGTGTGTTTATGTGGCCCGTGGAGGGGAAGGGCTGCTCAGACAGAATGAGTGGACATATGCCTGACCACTGTGGAAGCATACCGGACAGCGGTCCAGTCATGTGCTTCCACAGTGCTCTTTTAAAGAATTATAGCATTACGACTGCGGAGCTCCACTCATGCAGCCATAAAAATATGGAAGAGCTGAAGAAACAGAATGATAGAACAAAACCCTAGACACTTCACAATAGCAAGAGAAGGAGATTTGATCCTTCTCATGGCAAGTCTCCTCCATACAAGATTTAAAGATAATGCAATTTAAGATGACAACTTATACTACATGCCCCACAAAATGTTTAAAATGAGAAATATTCCCTTCCGGATGTGCTACAAATGTGGAAGGGAAGAAAGAACACTTTTATTTCCT
The DNA here is from genome assembly GCA_016271365.2 of Neoceratodus forsteri. Taxonomy (NCBI): domain Eukaryota; kingdom Metazoa; phylum Chordata; order Ceratodontiformes; family Ceratodontidae; genus Neoceratodus; species Neoceratodus forsteri. The sequence continues at coordinate 145,706,155 of CM057453.1, forward strand.
CACATATACAGTATGTCCCTTCTTTCTCCTTACCTCTCCATTGACTTTTCTTTTTTAGATAATTTCTGAAGAAGACCTATGGTTGAAACATTGTTTCTAACTCTATTTTCAGTTTATTACCTTTTTGGTTTTCAAAGATGTTTAGTTAGGTCTTTCAATTATGTGTTGCAGCAATCTATTCTATAGGCCTGATGCTCTCTGTGTGAAGAAAGTTTAATTTCTGGTAGTTTTGAATTTACCCAGATTGATTTGTTTAGTGTGCCCCTAGTGCATATTCCACTTAGTTATGCAGAATTACAGTACAGTATACTGTATGCAGATATTTGAGGATGTGCACAGCTGTTCACCATGGCGTGACTGGGGAAAAAGGCAACTTAACTCTCACTGTGCCCGGAGCCCAATACAACTGCAGAACATAAACATGAAGCATGCAACAATCTTGCCTCTGTGGTAGAAGGTCATAGGTTCTAATCCCTCAGCAGAACTTGGAATCCCCCACTGACACTGCAGAGCAGTACTGGGGATTTCTCCACTGCTGAAGGTACCAAGTTCTCTTCTACCAGTTTCTGGTGGTTGTTCTGGCCAGACGAAGCTCCCTGACAGAGCTGAAGCTACTCAAAAAGAAGTAAAGCACATCCTCTGCACGTTGGTCAACATTTCATCTTTTGATAAAGCAGATTCTGCAGTTCTCTACAAGCTGGCGCTCAATTCTTGCCTCCAGTTATTGTATTACCAGTAACTAACCAACTGCCTTGTAGTATACAACCTTTGTAGCACAGAGGTTTCCTGATGGTAGTTCCCATCATTTGGAACTCTTTACTGTACCATATAAGGTGTCCACCCTCAGTGAAGGCATTTAAAAAGGGTCAGAACTCTTTTCTTGTTGCACAAGCATTTGTTGCTGAGAGATCTGACAACATATGATGCCTTAGGAGCTTAGCTTTTATGGGATTGTTGAATTTTGTTTCTTTATCTGAAAGTATGTATTACTGTCAGTTCATTGAATTTTTTTCTTTCTGTATTTATAGGTTTCTGGATGCATGCTCCCAGAGCCCTGGTCATAGGGCACTTGTGACAACTTGCAATGTATCTTTTTTTTGTGTGTGTGTGTGTGTGGGGGGGGAATTAGTATGATCTATGTCTCTAAAAAGTGTTTCACCTGAGGGGGGAGGTCTGGTGGAAACTGAAAATTACAATTCCCTGTAGCCCATGCCTCAGGGAAAGCAGCTAGGAGAGGTCTTTGTGTAACCAATACTTTTCCTGTCCTGTAAAAGGCTTTTGTTTCGGTTAAACTTCAAAGGGCTGAGCTTTTTCATAAAAAAACATATTTTGAATGCACACAGGGCCAAGGCAGAGTGAGACAGTTCCATGCTGGTTTAGCCAGCCAGGATAACAAAAGGACCAGGCTCTAATCCACAAAACCAGTTTTGACCCATTCTGGAAAACGGTGGTCCCCAGAGATCAAAAGAAGGCCCGGGCATGTGAGTGTGATGATGTGGGTGTAGTAGGCTGGCCAGCCAAAGGTATTTCTGTTGTGTGTTTGCTCTTAGAGTTAGTTATGTTGGAATTTTGAACTAGCAACATCACAGGCTCAAGTCTACCATAACTCATCAGTTTCCAGTTGGGGTAAGTTTCTTCTGCTCTACTAAGAATCTAGAGAGCATTGAGCTAGGGTTTTCTGTGTAATCTCTATCTTTTCAAATGCATTTATTTTCATCTCTGTAGAAATACTGTATTCATCGTAGTCTTTAGTGTATATTATCCTGTAACATATGTCTTGTCTAGCTGAACTTAAGTGAATACTTCTACTATTGTTTCGCCACCCGGTATGTTATTTATTACATCAAAGTCAGTGGCTCACAAGGTTGCACACTCTCCACTGAGGCTGGAAGATTGGAAGTTTGTGAGTTCTAGCCCCACACCAAGAACTTAGGATAAATCCCAATACTGACACTGTAGTGCAGTATGAGGGGGTACTGGTGGAAACTGGAAATTGTATTCTAATTTTACTATTTGGATATGACTGAGACTTTCAAGATCTTGAAAGGCATTAGTAAGTTGCCACACACTGAACTATTCCAAAGGGCCACCTTCTCCACCACCAGGGAGCATATATGGAAGCTGCAGGATGGGAGCTTCAGAAAAGATCTAAGAAAGCATTTTTTCATGGAAAGGGTGGTGAAACCCTGGAATAGCCTGCCAGCAGAAGTGGTGGATGCAAGGACTGTGGCAGTTTTCAAACAAGGATGAGATAGAGCAAGCAAGCAATAACACATGACGGGATGTGGGTTATGTCCTGATAAGAGCATGCCTAGGTGTATTATAAGGCACGAGGCTCTTGCTCCGAGTGCTTTATGCACCCGGGCATGCTCTTATCAGGACATAACCCACATCTCAGAGTGTGTTATTGTGCTTATAAAATGGGTCCCCCACTAAAAAATATTTATTAAAAACACACATAAAAACTGTAAATAAAACAGTATAAATGTGATCATATCAACAGAAAATCACAAAAAGACATTGTCATTGTATTATAATGGAGAAAGTCAATAGAGAGTAGCAGTGTCTGCCCCCCCCCCCGACACACACAATCACTGTACAGTGTGGTTTCTATTTTTTTTTTATTTATTGTTTTTATTTTATATTTCTTAGTTTGGCTGTTTTCAGTTTTAGTGACATGTGAAGCAACAGTGAGTCCCCAACCCCCTGCCATGGAGCAAGCGTGTCCGCCCCCAAACACACACACAAAATGCTGCACAATATAATTATTTTGCTGTGTTTTTTTTTGTTTTGTTTTGTTTTGTTAAATTTCTTATTATACAATGTGGTAAATCCAATGTCCCAAATACTGCATCCTGATTGGTTGGCTGGCACATTTACTACCATGATAAATCCTCCAGTGTACTCACTGGAAAAAGTGCCAGCTAACCTTATATCGTGCTAAGCCGGTCACTTTCACTTCAAATGAAACTGCTACAATTTGTCCTGTCGCGCTTAAACTAAAACACTCGCGGTAAATGGTACAAATGACATCATCTTCAAGTGTAGGGACCTCAGTGAAGTTAGAAAATAGTTAAAAAACATTAACGAAACAACATTTGCCATTGTATAGTATAAATTTATCCCTCCAGGGTGTGGGTACGCTGGAGGACTTAACATGACTGGTGTGGTAAATCCTCCAGTGTACCCACACCCTGGAGGGATAAATTGATTAATTATCTCACTGTGACTGATGGAGTGTGCAGCTGATTTCACGGACACTAAGTGGGACCAAGTGTGTCTCATATTGGCTGCCATAGTTAACAGTTTTCCTTCCTACCACTTTCTCGAAGTTAGCGCAGCCATAAAAGCAATGCTGAGCACTCTGTTTAGAAAAGAAAGGTAAACTTGGCAGTTAAATCTTAAATGTCATCCCACCTTGTTCATATGACAGAGAAGCGGGTTTCCATTATCATTTGAAAGCCACATTGTGGTAGCACAAACGATGATCACTGGATCGGGAGCAGCTTTCTGTAGAGAAGTAGCAGAGGTGAGGTTTTTATTTGTATATCAAGGGAAAAGGCATAAAGAAGTTTTTGTCCAGTGTGCATCATGGGTACTGCTATGATGCAGCTTTCAAATGAAAGGAAACACATTCCTCTGTCATGTCTAGGCTGGCAGGAGTGTTTTGCTGAGGAAGCACAGATTTTTTTTGTGTCTCTCTCCCTTATGGTATTTCTCTGGCAGTTGACAGGCTGTGAAGGCTTTCGCTGACGGGGACATTTTTTCAGCCTATCATGATTTTGTTTGGTTTACCACTGCTTTTTCTTTTTTGTTTGGATTCTGCTTGGTGCCTTAATTTGTGGTTTCTGTAGAGCTGACAGAAGAAAATTGTTTTGACAGTGACAGCCTGTGTGATTATTCGTGACAGCTGTCAAGTCGCAGTTGTGTTTTGTACAGGTCCTGCGCAGAGTGTGCCCCCTCTGATTCTGTTTTCTTTTCTGTTAGGTCATTGATATTTTATTGTTGTGGGGCTGCTCTTGAAAAATTAGTCCTAGTTGGCATCGATATGGCGGATAAGGACACGACTCAAAAGTCCTTTCAGCCAATCAGATTAAGCCATTTTCATTGCCCTTTCTATAAGGGCTCATAAGAGAACAGCAGGATCAGTAGAGGGCTAGATTCAAAAGGGGGGTTAGACCCCAGGACCTATAAGAGGTCTTGAAAACTCTTGGGCAGACTAGAAGGATCACGGACTCCTTCTGCCATCACTTTTCTGTGTTTCTACTGCACTCGTGAGGTTCATCTTTCAGAAGAGATTGTTAAACCAAGGCCCCATCTACATGTTCTGGTGGATGTTCAGGTGAATGTGAAAGATCCCATGACACTTGGGAATTTCCACATTGTTCTGGCCCAATTTCTGTCATTTGCTAAAAAAAAAATACCACCATCAGCTTTATCTAGTTCAACATACCAGTTTACATCTGCACTCCACACACACACACACACAGGTTGAGACTGAAAACAGGCAGAATTGCTTAGTCCTCCATTCCCGGTCAACAAAACTAAGTAAATAAAATATTTTATATACGTAATGCTTTTTGTGACTGAGTAATTTCAGGCATAGATAACCAAGAGTAACGTGACAAGTCTGTGATCCATCTCTGAAGAGGTAAGTTATAAAGTTACCATATCTAAGGCACAATGTTTTCAGCTGTGATGAAAGGGGTGGGTCGGGTGTTCTTTGGTTAGGAGCACTTTCCTATGTGAGCAGTGTATCTAGTGGGATTTGGACCTAGAGATACCCCTAGTGAGAGTCATACTGAGTGGTGGCAGTATACAAAGGTAACCCTTTTAGGTGTCTGAAGGTTTTGAAAAGTGGTAGCAGTGGAGAATGAGTTCTGGGAGAGAACAGGTCTGTGACAGCACTATATAAATAAAATTGCCTTATCTTTCAAGCAGCTCTTTATATGAAAGGTTGTCTATCAATTCTTTTCTACTAGTCTCAGTGCATTAGTCCACCCCATATTTCAGATTTCAAGACTTTTATAAACACATGTGTAATGTGCCATCATTTCTAGTCTTACTAAAAACATGTTAAGGATTTCATATTCCAGTAATGACATTGGCATCTGGTGTAGCTTATCTCTCCCCTTTGTCTTGGTGCTGTAGCTTATGCTAATCTTTCCAAATGTCATTAATCCTTCCTCTCACCTCCCATATACAAACTAAATAAATAAATAAAATAAATATCATGCTTTTAAATCACATGTGTTTTTCATACAGGAAGAATTAATATAGTCTTGAGGTGCCAAACATGAAAGTTCATTCTGGTTCTGCAAAGGCAATAATGCATTAAAAAGAAACAGTTTCTATTACCTGTGCACAGGAAGCTGTGTACAGTGGTAGCCAGGGATTCATCCCAGAATATCTAGATATAGATCTAAATATCTGGAAATGAGAAGGAAGCGGAACAGGCTGAAGGGAGAGGGAGCTAGGGGCATGGACACTCAGCTAGGAGGGGGACAGTTGACTGGACAGGCACTGTAGAGTAGGGTACAGAAGAGGGCGCAAAATACACAGACAGAGTACACACTTGGAAAAGGACTTGTAAAACCAAATTTTACTAGCTACTGCACTGCAAAAGGAAAGTACAAGAACTCTGCTGCATTGCATTTCACATGCTTTGTCAGGGAGGAGGGTGGACTATGATCTCCAGTGGAAGGGATGAAGGGTACATCTGAGTAGATGATGGGATAGAAGGCATTTTAATAAGGGAGCACCATTGCCAGTGGACACCAGCAACAGGATCAAGTAGAGACACATTGCTCTACCAGAATGTTATTTTGGGAGAGGGGGTTTACTAACCTGGTGTACTGTCTGAATGAGTGCGATCTAGGATTCAGCAACTCAGCTAAGGGAGGAGTAGACAGTTATCATGCATGCTGGCACAAAGAATATAGGATGCACAAATCCCATGGACTAGTAAGAAGTGGCAGTGAGTAAAACTAGTGAAGAGCTGAAGTGGATCATTAGGCTGGCAAGTGCTTGAATAAGAGTCTGGTGCGAGAGGGAGGGTTTTCTTTTTCTGGTTAACTGTAGGCCTTCATGGGTGAGGGATGCCTATATGCACAGGATTGGCTGCAGCTTTGCCAGGAGGGAGTGGAGTAAAGGCCAGGAGAATGGACAGGGCCATCAGGGGGTATTTAAATGAGAGGATTGGGGAGGGGAAGGGACAGGTGTTATGGTGTACCAAGAGGAGGAGGCCAACACAGGGTATCACCCAGGGAAGGACAACAGAGCAGGAAAGCAACAAGGGAGGAGACCCACAACAGGAATGAGGAAGCCTAGAGGGGCAAATATTCTCACTTGCATGCAGACCAATATGAAGAGTGCACCCAGCAACTTAGGCAAGCTTGAGAGTCTGATGCACTCTGAGGACCAGGACTAAGTGATACTCATAGAGACCTAGCAGGGGAAGAAAATGAACTGGACACCAGGATAGAGGGCTACATATTATTCTGAAGGGATAGGCCTGACAGGCAAGGGGGTTGGGGGATCTCTCATCATAAGGGAGTGAGTCACTGTGGTGGACAAGGAGGGTAAGGAGGAAATTATGGGGAAGACAGAGCCACAGAGTTTATCTGGATTGAGTTGGGAGAAAAAAAGGCAAAATAGTCCCCTTGGGGGTGTGCCACAGGCCCCAAACAGTTCAACTGAATGCAGTGGGGATCCTTGGGGGCGTTCATCTCCCAAGCATAGACTGGCATTTTGAGAAGGCTAATGGCAGGGCTCAGACTGAGTTCCTGTCCACTTTGAAGGACTGATTCCTAGAGTAGATCGTCCAGCAAGAGACTAGGTTTGTAGCCATCCTTGATATTGTTTTCAGCAGTGAGGCTGGGATAATGCTGAGCTTATTTGGGTATGTGTTAAATTTGGCACACAACACATTACAATTGGCCTGGGTTATCAACCCCCTAACCTTACAATAGAACATAATAACATATTCCTTGAAACTCTGGATGCCATGGAGATAAATGGTGATTATGTTTTCCTGCGGGATTTCAATTTTCCTAAAATTGATTGGGAGTCATTATTAGGTACATGTCTGCTCGAAAACAAATTTATTTAAATTATTCTGAATAACATTATTGAACAGCTTGTGCATGACAGTACTAGGGGAAAACAGACTGGATTTAATTCTGTGTAATTTTCCAAATAAGGTAAACAACATAGACATTATGGAACCACTAGGAAATAGTGACCATAATATGGTGGCAAAGACTGTTGACACCTCATGGGACATCGTAAATGGCTGTACTAAAAAAAATGCTATAATAAAGCAGATTATAAAATAAGATGAGGCCTTGTTTAAGGAACCGGGACTGGGAAAAAGACTTCTATGGTCTATCACTTGAATCAGTTTGGGGTAAACTCAAAAACAAGCTGGATTACTGTATATCTGAACATATGCCCAAAGTTCGAAAATATAATAAATCAGGGAGAGTTCCTCAGTGGTTTAATGTCAAAATAAAGAAAAGTATTGGAAAAAAGGAAAAGGCATATACAAAGTACAAATGGAATACCACAGAGGCCAACTAGCTGAAATGCTAAATATTAGTGAACCAATGTAAAAGACTAATCAGAAAGGCAAAAACATAGGCAGAATTGAACATGGCAGCAAAAGTGGAGGATGATAAAAAAACAATTCTACAGCTATACTGGTAGTTTAAGGGGTGGACAGAAACCTATTGGGCCATTAATAAAGGGTGATAGTATAATTAATAATAAAAAACATATGGCAACATAACTTAATAATAACCTTGCCAGTGTTTTTCAACCCTGTGACCCTATAGGAGTAATACATTTGGATACTCAACACTATAGAGATTATATGAAAATTAGTGTGCAAGAAGTCATAGAAAAGCACAGGGTACTAAAGGTAGATAAATCTGCAGGACCAGATGGTTTGCACCTCAGGTTATTGAGAGAATTGTCATTCAAATTATCTGGACCCATCACAGTTCTATTTAATTGTTCCATTATGGAGGGTAAAACAATAATGGAATGGAGAGAGGCTAATGTTACTGCAATATTTAACAAAGGAGATAGGTATGATATTAAGAACTACTGACCAATTAGCCTCCCATCCATCTTGGGTAAGTTACTTGAACAACTTATTAAAGAAAAGATAGAGCAGCATATAAAACAGGAGGGTCCAGACAACATTACACAACACGATTTCAGCCAGGGCAAATCATGTCTCACCAATCTCTTACAGTTTTTCAAACCTGGTAGTAGAGCTTTAGAGTAGATTACATGTGGACATGGTGTACTTAGATATTCTAAGGTCTTTGATACAGTCCCTCATAAAGAACTGACTGATACATTATCTAATATCATGCTACTTCAGAATTTATTATCATGGATCAACTCTTGGCTTACCTAGAGGTGCCAATGGGTATGTATTAGGGGCAATTACTCTGAATGGGAAGAAGTTACTAGTGGAGAGCCACAGGGCTCTGTACTGGGACCTGTGCTTTTTAATATACACGTCTCTGCTATAAAAAATTCTGAAAACACTTGGGTATGCAAATATGCAGATGACACCAAGGTTGGTGCAATTAATAATAACCCAGAAGCCATTTCCAAATTCCAGGCACAGTTGACTTGTTTTGAGCTTTGAGCAAAAAGATACAAATTCAAATTTAGTGAAGAAAAATGTAGGGTGCTACACTTTGGTTACAATAATCCAATGTGAAAATATATCCTCAATGGATATATAATACAAACTGCAACTTCTGAGAAAGACTTAGGTGTTGCTATTACAAATAGGTTGTCTTTTGAACATCATACTAAGGGGGACAGTTTAAAAATGCAATAAGATTCTGGGTTATATCTTTAATAACATCAAAAGTATGGATGCAAGAGTGATTGTACCACTGTTTTCATCTCTGGTTGGATCGCATTTGGAGTACTGTGCATCCTTTTGTGCGCCACAAACTGTGGGGAGTACTTTGTTGGTTGAGAGAGTACAGAGAAGGATGACCCAAAACATAATGAACTTAAAACATAGAACATATGATGAGCGATTGAAGGAGTTGCAGTTGTACTCCCTGGAGTATAGAAAAATCAGGGGTGAGCTATGCTTAATATACAGTGCATTTCATAATGATCTGCTCTGGGAAAGCCTGAGATTAGTTAAGAACACAAGTAATAGAACTGTTAGATCTAATAGTATGAGGCTGCATGGAGAAATTTATAATACTGCGAGGAGAGGAAAATGGTTCACCCAATGGGTGGTAAACATATGGAACTCCTTGCCAGAATATGTGGTTAGTAGTAGATCTATGGATATGTTTAAGAAACTTCTAGACAACCACATAGGAGAAGTAAACATCGGATGGTACCACTGATAGGTGGCAAATCCTAAATAGGTTATTTATCTACCTCCTGATTCATATAATTTCTATTAATCTATCATCTCCAATGTAAGCATCAAGGAACCAGTGGGAGGTACTGACCACAGCCTGGTTACCTTCTCCATGGTGTCAAGGAAGGCTAGTTTGGCCTTAGTCATTAGGACCTGAACTTGAGAAAGGCAGATTTGACAAGATGAGGGATCTGGTGAGTGAGGGTCTGGAGGAGCTTCATGAGGCTGGCGGTGCAGAGAATGAGTGGGGTTTGTTGAAGAAGGTGCTTGAAGCACCAGCAGGTAGTCTGCATTCCTGGAAGCAATAAGCGGTAAAGAGTCAGTAGCCCGCTAGCTTAACAGGGATCTAAAGCAATTGATCCTACATAGAAAGAGGGTCTATAGCTGCTTGAAAGAGACAGGTTGCCTTTAGGCAAGAAAGGAATACAGAGCAGCCCTGATGGACTGCAAAAAGAGAACTAAGGGAGCCAAAGAGGGGGTTGCCCAGTGGGCCAGTTGGTAGTGCATAGCGCTCTCTCACCAGTGACTCAGGTTTGTAAAAGAATCAGAATCTGGCTTGGACAGCTGAGAGGGCTGGTGTGGTGCTGCCACATGACAGCAACCCCTGCAGTGGGCTGGAGAACTTGCCTATTCCACAAGGTGTCTTTCCATGTTTGCAAGGCCTACAGAGACACTACTCAGTGCAGAGCAGGAGATGAGCATGGCTATGGGAGAAACACTGAAAAGAATGTGCACCAAGTCACCTGAATGACTTTGCTGGCACCTTTGGGTCCTGCTCCATATTGATCCCCAAAAGCTTCATTGATGGGCGGGGGGGAGTGGCAGACAGGGCAGAGAGGTTGTCAGCAGAGGACATGAAGCAGACAAAGGTGGTAGCTCAGCGACCAAACTGCTATAAGACAAAAGAAGGAGACTGAAGAGGGTCTGGGAACAGGATAGCAGTAGGAGTTGCAGATAACCCCAAAGCCTACTTCTAGCACATAAGTGGACAGAGGAAGGGTGAGGGAGGGTACTGGGCCCCTTAAAATAAGGGGAGGGGAAGGAACCGGTACATGAGTCAGGGGCAATGGCTGAAAGGTTGAATACATACTTTGCTTTGGAGTTCACCAAATGGCCCCAAGGGGGTGGGAGTGTTCATTGGGAGGACCCATGGCATCAAGGGTAACAATGATGTAACATGCAGATATCACACCTGCTCTGTTTGATGAATACATGGCCAAGGTCAAGCCAGGTAAATTCCAAGGGACAGATGGGATACACCCTAGGATCATAGCAGAGCTAAAGGAACAATGGCCAAGGCCTTTTGTAATAATCCTTCATGAGTCCGTCTGCACCAGTGAGGTTCCAGAGGACTGGAAAGCATCCAGTGTGAACACCTTCTTCTAGAAGGAGGCATAGTCAGACCCATGCAACGATGAGCCTGTCAGCCTGCTATCAGTGCTGGCCAAGGTCCTGGAATCCACTATCAAGGACAGAATTATGGATCACTTGATTGGGGCCAAAGTTCTCACACCCTCAACATGGCTTTATAAGAGGCAGATTGTGCCAAACCAACCTGATCCCTTTCTTTGAGGGGTGACGACGGAGGTGGATGGGTAGGGATGTAGACATAGAATTCTATTAGGACTGCAGCAAGGACCTTCACACTTTAGTGCATGACAAGTTTCTGGTCGAAGTACACCAGTGTGGATAAAAACACAAGGTAGACAGCTAACAGGCTTGGGGGCAGGAAGTAGAGGGTTGTGGTTGATGGGCATTACTTCGAGTGGCGAGGGGTTATCAGAGGTGTCCCTCAGCGATCAGTGCTGGGGCCACTGTTTTTCATAATTTTCATCAACAATCTGAAAGATGGAGTCTTCAGTAGACTATTTCAGGTCGTGGAAGACTTCCCTGAGGATGGGGACAAATCTCAGGAGGACCTGAACAAGTCGGGCTACATTTTGGACTCCTGGAGTCTTAGATTCAATGTATCAAAATGCAAGGTGCTCCACCTGGGGAAAAGAAACAGAGGCAGGACTTACACACTGAGTGGGGCTCCTCTTGCTGCAGTGGAGAAGTAAAATATCCGAGGGTCAAAATTGACAAGGGGCTAAAGCATGAAAAGCAGTGTGCATGGCTGCAGTCAAGAAGGCTGGGAAAAATGGTGAGTTAGGGAGTGAGCAGCAGAGCAGGGAAAGTAATCCTGCCACTTTACAAGACCCCGGTCAGACACCACCTAGAGTACGATGGGCAGTTTTGGGTTTCCCAGTACAAAAAGGACATTGAGACAGTAGAGGGTACAGCACAGGACAACCAACGTGATCAGGGGTATGGGGGCTAAAAGCAATTAGGAGAGACTGGGGACCCTTAGCATGTTGATCTTGGAGAATGGGGAGGCATGATCTCATTCTTCTGCATACTGAAGGGTGTCAACATAGTCAAACAGACGGAAATGTGTGATCTGGTGTGCTACAGCAGGTTGCAGGGACTTGTATTGAAGCCCAAAGGTAGTAAATTAAGGGATAATGTCAAAAGGGACTTTTTCTCCCAGAGGGTGGTGACGCTATGGAACAGCCTACCAGCACAGTTGACATAAAGACAGTGTATGCCATGTGTTTGTTTCTTAGAAACAGGCAGTATTCTCACTGTCATAACACCCAAAATGAGAATAAACAGTTATTCTCATTGTTCCACGTTCATTCTCATTTCGAGTATTGCAGTCTTCATATACTGCTGGCACTATACTTTTGGGTGCAGTGAAAGTGAACTCCGCATAGTTGCTGTCTCATGCTGAGCGCATTATAAACTGATGCTCAGCCAAGACAAACCACAATTTCTTTCTAAAAGGCAGAGAAATACTGGAAAAGAAAACACTTGGGGAGAAACACACTCCAATGGCATAAACTGAACATGTCATGGATGCTGTGAGAATACAGTGTTTATCTGGACTCATTGATTTCAGAACTCAGTGATCACACTCATGACTTCGCCACACTCTGCCACTCATGAGGTCACTGACTTCTGAAAACAACTCGTCCTGATAAACACTGCATTCTTACAGTATCCATGACATATTCCCTACGTAGGCCCTCAATTTAAGCCTGGATACATTTCTACCTACCAAGGGAATAATAGGGTACCCAGGATAGTTGGGTGGATGGGAAATCCCTACCAGTTGGTACATATTTGCACAACGTATTTGTCCCTGCTTCTGAAGTGGGGGTTAATAAACCTTGTGATCCCTCCCAACTTAAATTAAATGAAAACTAAAGAAATTACTTTTTACTTTGTAGATCTATCACAAGAAATCCCATTCATTTCAATAGGATTGCCTGTGACATGGCCAGCTCTGGTATATCTAGATATATGTAGATTTAGAAAATGTCATAGATAAATGCAAATCTCTGATTGGCTAACAGCGCCACCTAGCTGGGCAGGTATCAGTCAATAGAACCCACAAAAAAATGAGTCCCAGTCTCTGGCCCCCTGATAACCATAGAATTGTAATTGTATCCATAGAATCTTAAGCAGTAAACAGCAGACACTTTTTCGCCCTCGTCTAGCGAGAGATATACCCTGGCAAACCATGGTGCAAGCTACATAAGAGTTTCCGTACATTTAACAGAAAAAAAAAGATAAGCAGTAGTTTCTCACAGAGTAGAAGCGAACCGAACCGCAACAAACATGGTAAATCATTTCCCAGTGAACAGGCTGTATAAATAAATTCAGACGCCTGTCTTGACTCCCAATATGCATGTTGTGCAGAGTATTACTAGTCAAAAGATAGACAGCGATGTAATTGCACAGAATTGCACAGGAAAATAACTGATTAGGTGTGTCCCTAAGCTGCCATCAGTGCATTTAATAATGGGTTTAGTGGCAGAATGTAAGCAGCCGTTGTCAGCTCTAGTAATTCAAACAAAAGGCATCCCATCTTGCTTCACTGTGAAGCGAGAACATAGTGGTTTGTAGCAGCAAGCTGACAATGTCTGTAAAAATTGTGCCACAGACCCCCCCCACCAATCCTGAAAATAAATCGGACACAGCGCTGTATAAACACAAATCAACCAGCTGCCCAAATAAATAATTGAGTCCCTCCCCAGTTCACATGTCCTCGTGAACGCAGTTCCCTGGCACCACACAATCTATTTAAACAGTAAAAATGTAAAAATATGCTGCTGCCTCCGTACGTTAACAGTGTCCCCTGACTGCAAGCACAGAGGTAGCATCTCCGGCTGTTTCTTCGTCGAATAAAATGAAAAAGTGACCGGAATCAGAAGAACGCAGTTGGAGCCCACCTATAAATGAATAAGCATATGTGTCCTTAATCCTTACTTAAACAAATAAAAAAAGCAAAAGAGTGTCCATGTAGGCAAATGAGTGTACTCACGTAACGGAAATCATTGATGGCAACGCTGATCCAAATACGCCTAGCACTATTGCACTGTCTGTGAGACCACTGCCCCTAGTGTCATAAATGGCCACGCGAGCACTGGTATTTTCCTGAATTTCCACACCGCAGATGGATGTCCACCTGCGGCAAGGAAAACAAACAAAATATCAGTACTGTCATACACAGAAGTGGAACCCATGCTAGCGTTGTCCGTTGCCACCAGCAACCAGTATTGCCCAATCAGAAGTACTGCTGGCAGACATCAACGGTTTAAATTTCAAACAGAAACTATGAAGGGTACAAAAAGTCATTTAAAAGAAGGAAAAAAATGTCTGATTATTTGGTAGTTAATTTTGATATGCAAGCAGCGACAACAATTGAAAAAATGTTTCCCAGCAGTATAGAGGCCCTACAAAAAAAGCGAAAAAAGCTAGAAAAAAATGTAAGTGATCATTTTTTCTCCATAAGTGACAGCAAGCTAGACAAAACAGAAAGTGACAGGGTGGAATTAAACACGAAAAAAACACCAAGTGGGCAGTGGCAGTATATGAGGAATGGACAACACAGAGTAGCATTAACATAGACTGGCATAATGACCCACTGGAGCAACTGAATAGCAATCTGCAAAGGTTTTATGCAGAAGTCAGGTCTACCCAGGGTCAGGAAAACTCCGTGGCTGGATACTGTGCACTACCGGCTGGCATAAACAGTCACCTAAATAGTGTCGAAGTAGCAAGAAACATAAACGTGTTAAGTGACCCCCCAGTTTAAATCATCAAACAAAAGCACATCTAGCTCAAAAGCTTAGAAAGGCACAGAAGGACACATCCAGCCACTAACCTGCAATCTCGTCATCTGACCTACAGAAATTGAGAGTAAGTGCTGCAGTATCACACAATACTGCGCCTGGACTTCTAAAAAGGGTATGGTTTGATGTCCAACTCCATATGGCAAGGCGTGGGCGTGAGGGACTGCGAGACATAAAGATGGATTCCTTAGAAATAAAAACAGATGGCAGTGGCACTAAGTATATAACCCTAAGTCACAATGCAGACACACAAAACCACAAAAATCCCAACTGAAATAAATGAAGAGAACATGAGAGATTTTATTTTTGAAGAACCGGAAAACCAACTTTGCCCAGTAAAATGTTTCTTAAAATATGTATCTAAAGTTCCTCCAAATGCCAAAGCGTTCTATGTACACCCCCATAAGTGCCCCCAGGACTTCTTAGACACCCAGGCTTACTGGTATACTTGTGAGCCCATGGGGAAAAACTACCTTGGTTCCCTGATGAGCAAGATCAGCAATGAAGTTCAGCTGTCATACAAATACACGAACCATAGCATCAGAGCTACAGCTGTCCAGATGCTTTCTGACGCTGGTCTTTCTAAAGGGTAAACAGGGAGGAGAGGAGGCACTGTGGGTCACCCTGGAGACTGGAAATGTTTCCACAATCTGCACAGGGGTTGTATACAGACCCACGTCTCAGGGGGAGGAAATGGACATGGACATGATAGAAGACATCCTTGAGATGGCAGAGAAAGGGGAGATATTGCTGATGGGGGATCTGAATATGCCAGATGTTAACTGGAGCACCTTTGCTGCAGCCACATCCAAGAGCAGGGCCATTCTCAATGCCCTACAGGGTGCATGCCTCAGACAGCTAGTTTTGGAACCCTGGAGAGAGAGAGAGCAATCTTAGACCTGGTACTTTCAAATGGGGACGGAGAGAGGATCTCTGATTTTGAAGTGGATAGCCATCTGGGAACATGCGACCACCAAACAGTGTGGTTCATGATAAACTTGGCTACAGAGTCAAGCCACACAAAAGTGAAGGTACTGGACTTCAGGAGGGCTGATTTTGTCAAAATGGGAGAGTGCCTCAGAATAGCACTAGCAAACAGGCAAGAAGGTGGAGTGGAACAACAATGGGGAAACATCAAAACCGCCATCACAGAGGCAACAAGTCTTTGTGTGAAGCAAATAAACAAATCAAAATGAAAGAAAAAACACTATGGTTCTCAAAAGAAGTGCCGGGGAAGGTAAGGGAGAAAAAGATAGCATTCAGGAAGTATAAGGAAACACAGAAGGAGCAGGACAGAGAACTGTACCAGCTAAAGCAGAATGAAGCTGATAAGACAATCAGAATACCAAAGGCCCAAACTGAGGAAAAGATAGCCAACTTGGTTAAGAAGGGGGAATAATACCTTTTATAGGTATATTAGGGAGCAAAGAAAGACTAAGGCAGGGATACTGAGGCTGAACAAAGAGGAAGGTGGTTGGGCAGAGAGCAACAGTGAAAAAGCAGAGATACTGAATGAATACTTCTGCTCAGTATTCACAATGGAAAAGCAGGGGGAAATACCTAATCTGGTCAATAGAAGCACTCTGGATAGGGGGGTTGATATTAGTCCTTTCACAGAAGAAAGGGTTCTGAAAGAACTCTTAAAATTGAAGGTGGATAAAGCAATGGGGCCTGATAGGATTCACCCCAGAATTCTAAAAAAACTAAGGGAAGAACTAGTAATACCACTGACTACCCTTTTTAATAAATCATGGGAGGATGGGGTGGCACCTGAGGACTGGAGGAGGGCAGATGTGATTCCCTTTCACAAAAGTGGGAGCAAGACAGAGGCAGGAAACTACAGACCTGTCAAGTTGACCTCAGTGGTAGGAAAAATGATGGAATCACTTCTGAAGGAAAGAATTGTTGAGTACCTAGAGGCCAGTGGGGCACAGGACCCAAGGCAGCATGGATTCACAGTGGGAAGGTCATGTCAGACAAATCTAATTGATTTCTTTGACTGGGTGACCAAAGCAGTAGACCAGGTAGGGGCTGTGGACATGGTCTACCTGGATTTTAGCAAGGCATTTGACACAGTCCCACACAAAAGATTAATAAAAAAATTAGCCAGTCTGGGAGTGGGTCTCAGGGTTGTAGCCTGGCTAAAACACTGGTTGGACAACAGGACACATCGGGCAATAGTAAATGGAGTCCACAGTGAAGAAATGAGGGTTACTAGTGGGGTACAGCGGGGTTCAGTACTGGGGCCGGTCCTTTTCAATGTCTTTTTAAGTGACATTGCAGAGGGACTGGAAGGAAAAGTATGTCTCTTTACAGATGACACAAAGATCTGCAACAGGGTTGATGCACAAGGTGGGGTGGAAAGGATGAAAAGGGACTTGGCAAGGTTGGAGGAATGGTCAAATGTATGGCAGCTTAGATTCAATGCAAAGAAGTGCAAAGTAATGCACCTGGAAAACAAAAACCCAGGGGAAGAATACACAATGAGGGGTGAGATACTAACAAGAAGAATGGAAAGGGACCTGGGGGTAGTCATATCAGATGACCTAAAGGTGGTCCAGCAATGTGAGAAGGCAGTAAGGAGGGCTGGGGGGATACTGAGATGCATAGGGAGACGCATCACCAGGAGAAAACAGGAAATTGTTGGCCCTCTGTACAGACAGTTGGTAAGACCACATCTGGAGTACTGTGTACAGTTCTGGAGACCCCTTCTCCGCAAAGAGATAGACAGGGTGGAGGCTGTCCAGAGGAGGGCAACCAAAATGATGCAGGGTCTGCATCAGAAGACATATGAAAGAAGACTAAATGAACTAAAGAGGTGTAGCCTCGAGGAAAGGAGGGAGAGGGGGGACATGATAGAAACTTTCAAATACCTCAAGGGAATCAACAAAGTCCAAGAGGGTAGCATCTTTCAGAAAAAGAGATGTGCAAAAACAAGGGGGCACAATTTGAAGATAGAGGGGGATGGCTTAGAGGTAATGTGGGAAAGTATTTCTTCACAGATAGGGTTGTGGAGACATCAAACAACCTTCCTGAGGAGGTTGTAGAGTCAAAAACAGTGGGGGAATTCAAGAATGCATGAGACAGACACAAGCAATTCTAGTGGGGGGGGTAGGAGGAAGTAGGCTGTTGGTTAACTAGGATCTGCAGCTTATCTATTTGGTAGGGAAATGGGCAGACTAGGTGGGCATAGCGGTCCTTATCTGCCGTCAAATTCTGTTTCTATGTTTCAAATCGTGAAATCACATCAGTGACTGGCCACAGATCTGAGACAAGTTTATCTACATATTGGAGACCTTCCTCAACAGATCGTAAACATTGGAGCTCTATCCTAGGAACTAGTAATGGCATGGCAACTACAGGTAAGTCAATATGTCTTTATTTGTAGCACCCTCGGTAAATAGTGGTCTAAATGTTTTGTTTTTTTTCTGTTGTTGTTTATATTCAGCCGTCCAAGAAAATAGCACATCTAAGCAGCAGCAAAAGATGACAGAACAAGATAAGAAGACAGACAATGTACAAGACACAGTAGGACAGTCCGAAAATCAGACTGCCAATAATCAAAACCTGGAAACTGAATCCAGTAACAGTCTATCAGGTCAGAGGGGCCCAGGAACACAGAACTTCTTTAACCCAACATCCTGCACTTTCAATTGCCCCATAAACTTTATCACCTATAACAAACAGTAGACTGACCTACTATAAAGTAAAACCAAAAGTAAGCTTTGTTCTCTGCATTATCCCACAAGGAACTATTTTTTCTGTTCTTGTAATTTTGTTCTAAATAAACAAAATTTGTTTCGAAGTATTAACAAATGTTTCAATTGTTTTATTTGTGTTTTGTATGTTGAAAGGTAGTCCATTTTCTAAGCTCAATAATACCCTCCAAGGTGAGCCGTATTGGGCAATTCCGGACCTTCCAGGGGTTATTACGCCCCTGGCCGGTCCAGTATTGCCCAATACCGCCCACCCTGTCGAGTATTATTGCTTGCATACTGTATACTGGGACTTATCTGATCTGTGGCTATCACTGTCATAGGTGCTTTTCCAAGCTGCTGGCAAGATGCCTTTGAACATTTAGCTTCAGTGTTCTCTATCAGCCTTGAGTTCACAGATGAGCTACTGTATAACTGGTCAATCATACTATCCTTACAAGAATTTGATGTCTCCAATGGGATGATCTGGTGCTATCCACACAAAGGAGAGGTTTCGTTTCAGTGACTTGTCTGAATGAGTGACACTGTCTCCATCCTCAAAGCAGGTGAGCAGTTTTGAACCTGGAGGAATGGCAGCAAAAGTACCTGCGATCTGATCATTGGACACACGGCGAGCTTGAATCAGAAACCCCATGAAATCACGAGTACTCTTCAAAGTCACTGCAAAAAACAAAACATTTTACATATTTATGTAGATTTTATAATACGTTATTTGTCAAAGGGCTCTACATGCAAAGATGTAGGCATCAGTAGGGCAGGAAGGGACTGCATGCAGAAAGATGTGGCTGCCATTATGCGCTCAGTGACATCAATCATCAGTTCTCAATTCTACTTTTGTTGCAACCTTGAGACGCCCCCAACCCCACACTGAATTTCATTACATTTACAAAACACACATTACTGTGGAGATAAAAGGCTGTCCATGATACCAGGGCTATTATCCCTTACTCTTTTTATAGAAATACAAAATCACAGATATCCCCATAATGCAAAGCATCATGGGCTGTATATGCAAATCACCACAGAATATTATGCTGGTTCAACTTTAAGCAGAAATGCATGGTGCCGAAAGGTCTCTCACACAGTTTGCAGAAGGTGCCAACAGAAAGACATGGACACGTGTTTCGTCCTACCAGGACTCATCAGTGTGCCTCATCTGTATGGCACCCCAGTGGAATGAACCCGCTACCCCAAGATGGTCTATCTGGGTTATGTTGTGGTGAACTCAATAAAAATAAAAAAACAAGCTAAAAGACAAAGAACCTCAGTGCACAAGCTATCTGGAGTGAACCAAGGACCATAGGTTTGCCCACATTCAGCTGTTTCTCGCCTATGGTGAAGTGAAGAAGGGCAGCCCAGCCTCAAAGAGGACTGTTGCTCACTGGATTGTCTCATGCATTCAGTTCTGTTACTCTAAAGCTGGAAAACAGCCACTTCGGGGTCTTAGAACTCACTCCATATGTGGCGCTGCTGCTTCTGTGGCAGCAGTCAGGGATGTTCCCTTACTAGAGATCTGTAAAGTGGTTACATGGAAAACAGTCCACATTTTTACAAAGGATTACTGTCTGGACATACAGTCCAGAAAGATGCTAGGTTTGGCACTGCTGTTCTGCAGAACCTTTTCCCCAAGTAGGTTCTGTACCCAGCCTCCCAAGGTACTGCTTTGTAGTCTGCATTGGTAAGCATAGTGAGGGATTTCTGGGGCTTAAAGAAAACATTACCATAGTAATACTGTTTCTTCCAAGAGATCCCTCATAACGTTTATATCTCCCACCCTGCCACCCCTTCCAGAAGTAGGAAAAGGTTCCATAATAATCATTTGGTATTCCTCTCTTATTTACAAATAATTGCTTAAGCATTTATGTTGTTCATTCACAAATCACAAAGTTCTCTTTTGTTTGACAGGTTTGTTGGGCTGTCCAACTTGACTCTAGAAGGTCTATCGGTGGTACTGAACCTATCGGGATTGTCAGGTGAATGCATGAGTCCAGGGGATCTGGTGCTGACCTATAATAAGGTGGTGGGAGATGCCCTCGACATGATTGGACATGATTGCTCCTGTTTGTGTTCAACCACTCACTCTTCACCCAAGAACCCCTTGGTTTGATGATTCCTTGAAGGAGTCGAGGAGAGTTGGTCAAAGGCTGGAGAGAGCGTGGCAGAGGTCCAGCCTGGAGGCTGACAGGCTTAGATTGATGGAACATTATAAGGGTTATCAATTGGAAATCACCTGTAAGAAGGCATAATTTCTGTCCAGGGAGATTTCTGCTGCACACACTCAACCGGCTCAGCTCTTCTGGACTGTTGACAGATTGTGCAATCCAATCTGTCTCCAACCTGGAGGAGCCTTTTCTTAGGCCAAGTGTGAGTAGTTTGCTCAATTCTTTGCAGATAAGGTTGCCAGCATTAGGTCTGGCATCAGCCTGGCTCTCCCTATGTGGGATTGTGGAGGTCGGCGGGAGGTGGTATGCACTCTGTCTGTCTGGACGGACTTTAGCCAGCCAGAATTCATGGACATTGTGAGGATCATCCAGACTCTGTGCCCAACCAGTTGTAGTTTGGATCTGGGCCCTACATCCCTATTGGTAGGTTGTGTAGATGTTATCTGTCTGATCCTAGCTAAAATTGTCTAGAGTTCCCTGCAGAGGGGGGGTCTTTCCTGATCACCTTAAGGAGGCAGTTGTATGACCACTCCTAAAAAACCTCCTTGGATCCAGACTGTCCAGCTAACTACAGGCCTGTCTCTAACCTGCCTTTTGTGGGTAAGTTTAATGAGAAGGTGGTTGTGTTGTAATTGGAAGATCACCTTGTGACCCACGATGTCTATGATGTCTTCAGTCTGGATTTAGGAAGAGACACAGCACTAAGACTGTACTTGTCCCAGGATACAGGGCACCATAGACAGAAGCAGCTATGCCCTTCTCCCATGGGTCACGGCAATTTCCCTGGCCACCGCCCACACTGTCCTACTTGGCCACTTCGATCCAGGAAGATACCCTGGATACAGGGCGCCATAGCCAGAAGCAGCTATGCCCATCTCCCCCGAGTCGCTGCAATTTCTCTGGCCTTCACCCATGGTCTCCTACTTGGCCACTTTGACCCAGGAAGATCCTCTGGATACAAGGGCACAGTAACCAGAAGTGGCTATGCCCTTCTCCTCTGGGTCGTAGCAATTTCCCTGGCTGCCACCCATGCTCTCCTACTTGGCCACTTCGATGCAGGTATGCCCACTTCCAGCACCGCCTGAGCTCCAGTGCAGCTTCTCCTGCTATTGGCTGCCTCCTGGACTTCACAGGGGTTTGATTAGTCCACCTGTGAGTCCAGGAGCTGCCATTGGTTGCAGCAAAAAAACAGGCTTGCACAGTTGCTCTACTCCCCGAGGCTTTTGTATAGCTAAAACATGGGTCCAGTTTTTTCATCTTAGTTGCGCTACTGTAGATACTAATATTTTAAGATTGGTATAATTTTAGCTTCAACTACCTTGCTTACTGTACTTGGTTACCTTTATGTGAATGTTTGGTCCTGTTGTAATTTAAGTATCCCTCTGCTAGTCTCATACCTTGACTAGCTGTACTGCTCATAGAACCTATATGCTCTGCTGATTATGGGACCTACATGCCTAACTTATAGGCGGCTCAGTGCTTGTCTTAAATTGTAACCTTTAATAGCAATCCACAGCTCCTTTTTGGGCATTTAGAAGAATTATATTATTCTGCATAGCCTGGCTGTAGTAGCTGATTTTACTGACCTGTTTAACTGATGTTAACTGTACTGTCCTTTAATTTTTACCCCAGTTCTCACACTCTCTCTCTCTGTCTGTCTCTCTCCCTCCCCCATCCCTTACCTCTAGCCGACTTCTGCCTTGCTTCAGGTGTTACCCCCGAATTAGTCTTCCTCCTCTCTGTTGGGACTCCTGCTGCCTTCCTGTCTATCCACCCTGTCTGCTCCCTGCCTCCGTTTAGCGACTCTTTAAGCATAGCAATTTAGTCTAGTCTGTCCCCTATTTGTTACTCAGAATGCTCTTTGCCCAAGCTGTTTTCTAACCCCTCCATCCCTCCTTTACAGTCAGCCCCCACCCCTAGCTCTCTGCCTTTACCTCACTCTTTAGCATACAGCCTCCCCCGCCCCTAGCTCACCACCTCTTTTACTAGCACTAAAAGTTTCCCTCTTCTCTTTTACAGGAAGATCCCCTGGATACAGGGCACCATAGCCAGAAGTGGCTATGCCCTTCTCCTCCAGGTCATGGCAATTTCCCCAGCCACCACCCACGCTCTCCTATTCGGCCACTTCGATCCAGGTATGCCCGCTTCTAGCACCGCTTGAGCTCCACTGCAGCTTCTCCTGCTATTGGCTGCCTCCTGGACTTCACAGAGATTTGATTGGTCCACCTGTGAGTCCAGGAGCTGCCATTGGTTGCAGCAAAAAAACAGGCTTGCACAGTTGCTCTACTCCCCACAGCTTTCGTATAGCTAAAGCATGGGTCTGTTTTCTTCATCTTAGTTGCGCTACTGTAGATATTAATATTTTCTCTTGCCCACCCACCCTGGCCCTGACCTCTATTAAATGTGCCAGAGCTCCTCCCTGATGCTCACTCACATTCCTACTGGTTGTTGAACGAGCCTCTATCACAGCTCCTCTGTGCCCTACTCTCTCCCTATTAACAGCTGCAAGAACCTACTTGCTGCCCATCTTAATGTTCTAGCTCCCCTTGTACATTCATCTGGGGTACTCTACCCAGCTGCTCCAGTCCATACACACAAGTCTTGCTTAAACAAGGATATCATCTGAGCCAACAACTCACCTCATGCCCCTCCAACCCACTGGCCATCTGTCTGTGGCGTACCTTCAAGCCAGTTCCGGGCCAACTTACATGCCCAGCTTGGCCTGGGGCTTTACCAGACCTAAGTAACTTGCTAGCTTCCCTCCCTTATCTTCCTCTCTCTTGCCCTTCTTCCAGCCCCTCTACTCTCCCTGCCCCTACTTCTGAGTCCACCATCTACTTGCCCATTCCTACCCTCTCTTAGCTGTGTCGCTTTTTGCCTTTCCCCTGCTACTGCTCCTGTGACTTCTTCAACTGCCCAGATCCTACCAACACTCAGCTGTGCTTGCTCTATTACATGGGGTCTACAATGTTTATCATAACTCTTTGGCTAGGTTGCACTATTTTCTTGGTGCATTCCACCCCCCACTCTCTCTCCTGTACTTAATACCCTAAATCCATTTTCTAGCTTGAGATCTTTCAACATATTTCTCTTACCCCTCTGCACATCCCTCCAATTTTTGTATCTGGGATCTTCACGCCGAGGTCTCCAACTACTTCTCACCACACCTTTTACGGTAGGCAGCCCTGTTCTGTCCAGCTCCCTCCCCCTCCATGCACCTCACCAGTTTTGACTGTAATCTATGCATTTCTGTGCCCCCGCAGCACATATTTCCCTCCTCCTACCCTGCTTGTCTCCAGCTCCCATAAAAGAGCAAGATTGTCCTTGCTTAAGCTCCTGTTAAATGCACTCATAAAACTCCTCCTCTTGCTTCTAGTCTGTGCAGGCAACATTGAACTTAATCCTGGCCCTCCCCTTCCATTTGCTGCTCCCTCTGCCTTGCCTAGCTTTAAGGGGCTAAGCCTGATTCATATTAATGCCTGTAGTTTATTAACGAAACTTGACACTATTCAGGCATGGTTGAACCTCACCTCTCCTGACATTGTTGTGGTGACTGAATCCTGGTTAAGACCATCTACACTAGACTATAAAATAAATATCCCATCTTATCATGTTTTTAGGACTGACCAGATAGTGGGGGGGGGGAGGTATTGCCATTTACATACGTCACAGTCTCACTGCCACTATGGTTGACTCTACTTCCTTACCCCATGAATTTGAATGCACTTCCCTAAAACTGCTCCTCCCTTCGTCTACCCCTATTCATCTTATAGGCTGCTATAGGACTCCCTCTGCTGGGAACAAGGCTTTACGTCACTTGTCTGATTTATTAACCTTCTTATCTTCTGAAGTTATCATTACGGGTGACCTCAATATGGACTGGTTATCCACTTCCTCCCAACCCCTTAAAGAATTATGTGATAAATTTGGTTTATCTCAGCTTATTATGGAACCCACTCACTCTAACAAAAAAACCCCTATCAGTAGTACCCTGCTTCATGTCATTGTGGTCAACAAACCCCATCTCTTCTCCCACTCTGGCATATTTTTCAATGACATCAGTGATCATTGTGTCATTGCTTGCGTTTGGACCTCCCCTAAGCTAACATCCTCCTCTAGCTATGCCCTTAAGACATCTAGATGGAATTTTGACCCCAATGCCTTCCTTTTTGACTTACAATATGCCAATTGGCAAGTCTTCTACCTGGCCTCCTCGGTAGCAGAAACAGAGTCTTTCATAATATTGTCCTTGGTTCCATCGACAAACATGCGCCCCTCTCCAAAATTCACACTACCAAGAAAACTTGCTGTTGGTTCATTCCCAGCCTGAAAGCAGAACTGCTGCATAGGGATATGCTCTGTAAGAGGGCCAGGAAATCCAAACTCCCTGCGGACTGGGCTACCTTCAGAACTTGTAGAAACTGGTGTACCAGATTGACCAGGGAGGCAACATCTAACTTCTACTGTTCTGAACTTGATTCTTCAGTTAACAGCCCATCTGATTCCTGGAGAACTTTAAAGGAAGTCCAGGGACATAACTCCTCTTTCTATTTCCCACCTAAACTCATGTCTGGCTCTTCTGTCACCACTGACAAGCAAGAAATCCTTGAGCTCTTCAACAACCATTTTACCATAGCAGGGCTAGCCTTTGACACCTCCCTGGCCAACAATTTCTTTACCAATGTTTGCAATTGTAACACCATTCATCTGGCCATTGACCTGTCTACTCAAGCCAAAACTTTTTCCTTTACACCCGTCTCAGTGAAGGAAGTCAAGGACCTTCTTCTCCAGCTGGACAGTAGGAAGAGCACTGGTGCAGAACTGATTGAGCCATACTTTCTTAAACTAGGCTACTATGTGCTTTCACCCCTGATAACCCATCTCTTTTACCTGTTCCTTGCCCAGGAATCACTACCTCCCATATGGAAAACCAACCATGTTATACCATTCTTTAAATCTGGCTGTACTAGTGACCTAAACAATTATAGCCCTATTTTGTTATTCCCTACCCTCTCTACGCTCCTTGAAAAAGTGGTCAATTCCCAGCTAAGACAATATATTGAGGACACTGACCTATTAAATCCAGCCCTGTCTGGCTTCTGGCCATGTCACAGTACCATCACAGCTCTTGCTAAGTTCACGAATGACTGGCTGAATTCCCTAGATGCCAGAAACTTTGTTTGCGCACTGTTTCTTGACCTTAGCAAAGCATTTGATATGGTGGACCATACTCTGCTTCTGTCTGCTCTAAGGAACATAGGCGCTAATAATCTGGCCCTTGATTGGTTCTCCAACTACTTCACTGATCGCTATCAGCAGGTCAAGGCAGGGGTGACTTCTGCCTCT
This sequence comes from Neoceratodus forsteri, assembly GCA_016271365.2. Lineage (NCBI taxonomy): Eukaryota > Metazoa > Chordata > Ceratodontiformes > Ceratodontidae > Neoceratodus > Neoceratodus forsteri. The sequence continues at coordinate 145,731,971 of CM057453.1, forward strand.
TAAAAACGCTCTCAAGAGGTGTACCCCAAGGGTCTTTTCTAGGCCCACTTCTATTTGCCATATATATAAATGACCTAAATGGCGGTGTTAGTTCAGCAAATATCCACTTATTTGCTGACTACACTGTGCTGTATGTAACTAGATCATCCTTAGAAGAAGTGTGCAGAGACCTCTAATCAGAGTTCAATCACCTACAGGTTAACCTCCTATACTCTAAGCTCTTGTTAAATGCCAAGAAAACGAAGGCCATGATCCTCTGCCCCTCTGTGAACTACTCCAATCCCTGCCCTGCAGGAAATGCACCTAAACTCATTACCTTACTTGGTGAACCCCTGGACTACATTGAGTCCTTTAAATCTTTGGGGGGCCAGTGCAGTGGTTGCATTTTCTCTTGCGACGCCAGCGACCTGGGTTCGGGAATGAGCACAGGTCGCTGGAGGGCTGGCTGGGGGAGAAGGATTGAGCGTCCCATGGACAGCTCTCCTTCTCCAGGGGGAAGGTAGGAGACTGGTTCACTGGCTTCTAGCAGAGGCTGGGAGTATCACAGGATGCATGGCCCAAAATGCTAACTGGGGGAGGAGCAGACGTCGGCGTATATCATGATGTCACTACGCTGCCCCCAAACAGAAAAAGGGAAAAATTGCTCGCTGGCCGCCGGATGATGGCTCTTTATTCCCTGAGTGCCTCCAGCACCTTCCCAGGGCCTCCTGCTCCTCAGCAGCATCCCTGGGCCCTAGTAGTATGTGCTGGAGCCATCCCCTCTCCCCCCCCCCGGTGCCTTCCCCCTCGGAGGAGGGGGACCCGCCAGGTGAAGGGATACGCCAGGATATCCCGGGGATTGGCTGCCATATAAGGACCAGAGGAGGGCTGGGTAAGGACAGTGGGGTTGGAGGGAGCCTGAAGGAGTGGGGGACCAGCGAGCACGGGAGGTGGAAAAAAAATATATATATTTGGGGGCGTGGATTGACTCTAAGCACTCGCTCAAAGTCCATATTGAAGAAATCGCCAAGAAACGTAGGCAGAAGCTTGGTATCTTCCTTAGAATTAGGCATCTGCTAACACAAGAGGGGGAAAAAAGGTTGGTACAATACAAATGACATTTCTCTGCCTCTTCTTGACCATGCAGACTTCTTGTATGGGCACTGCTCGATCTTGGCACTCTCCAAGCTAGACACTTTGTACCATAGAGTGCTTAGGTTTGTAACCAGTGCCCCCCACTCTACCCACTACTGTTCCCTCTATAACAGCATGGGATGGCGCTCTCTTAGCTTCAGGAGGCACATGAATGCCATACTCTGGACCTATAGGGCCATTACTAATAAGCTCCCCCATTATATCAAGGAGTGCTTACCATTCTGTAACCCTGGTGTTTATATGCTAAGAAATCTCTTCCGTATCTCCCTATCCATCCCCAAAGTTAGGACACATTTTGGCAGACCGGCAATAATCCATGCTCTCCCTATCCTCTGGAACAGGGCACAAAAAACTCTGCAGCTCGTTGCCCTGGTGCCAATGTCCTCTTTTAAAAAATCTGATTTTGCGGTCCTTCCAGGAGTACTACAAATATCTATAAGCACACTATTCTAGCTTCCAACCTTGCTTGCCTAACCGTCTGTTCAGTGTATCCCTACATAACATGTTATGTTACTGTCCCCCCCCCATTCCCCCGCCCTGTTGTCTTGTCACCATCCCTATTTCTCTTTCCTAATCCCTTTCCTGACCCTGCTTACTCTTGGGCTTTATTGTGTACATATCTACATAAGTTATATGTTACTGTAGCTTTGACAAAATGTTAGTCAGCTTCCGATCACTGCTGGATGTGTATCTGCTATGTATTGAAATTGTATGTAGCTACATTATGGCTCCTGTCTTCGAAAGTACTTACATCTAAATTTCCTTGCTGTTCATTGTATATTGCTTTACCATAGTTGCATCTGACACATTTTCATGTACTAATGCATTTTATCTATCAAATATATTCCCTCTGCTGTTTGTATCCTTTAGGTGATGTATAGGTATTCCAGGTCCATCTTGTATATAAGTTTTTTCTCAGTGGTGTTTCGCCTGACTAACTAAAGGTTTTGATCGATTGATTGATTGATTGATTGATTGAATGACCTCCTAATAGCAAGAGATCAGAAGGTTCACACCATCTTTGTCCTTCTTGATCTCTCTGCAGCGTTTGACATTGTGGACCATGGTGTGCTTTTGGAGTGCCTGCGGCTTCTTTGTGGACTGTCAGGGACAGTCCACGAGTGGTTTTGATCTTTCCTCATGGACAAGTCTCAGCGGGTGGTCACTGGAATCTATTCCTCTGATGCCCTTCCCCTGTCCTGTGGGGTGCTGCAGGGCTCCATCTTGGCACCCATGTTGTTCGTGGTGTATATGCTGCCATTAGGAGACATCATTAGGTGATACGGTTTGAGTTTTCACTGCTGTACAGATGATACTCAACTGTATGTCCTTTCTACCTGTGCAGGATGATGTAGTCTCTGTTTGATATCTGTCTCACTGAGATCAAAGACTGGATGAGCACCAGCTGGCTGAGATGGCTCCAGGAGGGTAATCCGGACAAGACAGAAGTGCTGGTAGTGGACCCGGGTCATCCAGGGTCGGGTTTGGGGCTTGGCAGGCATCAGGCTTATGGCTTGATGGTGTCGGGCTCACTACCTCAGACCAGGTGTGTAACCTGGACATTATTTTTGATGATGGCCTGACCCTGAAATCTCAGGTGTCAGCTGTTGTCAAATCCTCATTTTACCATCTTAGGAATATTGCCTGGGTCAAACACCTGGTTCGTCCAGATGATCTGCCAACATTGGTCCATGCTTTCATCACCACCTGCCTTGACTACTGCAATGCCCTCTACCTAGGGCATCCTGGGGCGATATCCGCCGCTTGCAGCTAGTGCAGAACGCGGTGGCCAGGCTTTTGACTGGCACATCTAGAGTGAGTCATGTTACACCTGTGCTGCATGGACTGCACTGGCTGCCTGTTCAGTGGCGGATCACCTTTAAGGTTGGCTTGCTGGCTTTTAAAGCCCTACACAAACAGGGACCCAGCTACCTGCAAGATCTCCTAACTCCCTACTGCCCCCCAATCCGCTGACGAGGGATTGCTAGAGATTCCCAAGGTTCACTTAAAAACATTGGATGCCCTTGCTTTTTCTTTTGTGGCCCCCACCCTGAGGAATTCTCTACCTCATTGGTTAAATGAATGCCTGACTGTTGAAAGATTTAAATCTGAGTTTAAAACATATCTTTTTAATCTAGCATTTCCAGATGAATTTTAAGTTAAACTGTTGTATTGCTATGTTTTAGTTTAATTTAATAATAATAATAAAACTTTATTTATATTGCGCCTTTCTAAAATCAAGGCGCGTTACAATATCTGACAACATATTAAATAAAAAACGATACATAATAATATGAGCTCCTAAAATCACAGTATTAATTAATATAAATCTTTGACCAAAGATAGGTCTTCAGGGCCTTTTTAAATTCCTCCACGGATGCACACTGACAAAGCGGATGGGGTAGAGAATTCCAGAGGGTTGGAGCAGCATACATAAAGGCTCGAGCACCCAATGATTTCAAAGAAACCCTTGGAATCTCTAGCAAACCCTCATCCACCAAGCGGAGAGATCGCTTAAGGTAGTAGGGAACTAAAAGCTCTTTCAGGTAGTCTGGACCCTGTCCATGTAGGGCTTTGTAAGTCAAAAAGCCAACTTTAAAGGTGATCTGCCACTGAATTGGCAGCCAGTGCAGATCACGCAGCAACGATGAAATATGACATGCATGAGAAGTACCTGTCAATAACTGGGCCACAGCATTCTGCACCAGCTGCAAGTGGTGGATATCAACCCCAGGAAGCCCTAGATACAGGGAGTTGCAATAATCAAGGCATGAGGACACAAAGGGCTGGACCAACATTGGCAAATCCGCGGACAGAACAAGGTGCTTAATCCTGGCGATGTACCTAAGATGGTAAAAGGAAAGTCTGACAACTGCTGACACTTGTGAACAAAGTGTCAGCTCACTGTCAAAAATCATCCCCAGGTTCCGCATCCATTCAGAGGATGGAAGCTGGACACCTCCCAGAAGTAAACCTGAGGGAAGACCAACTCCCGGCCCCTCTACCCTGTGACCCGGGTCCACCACCATTACCTCCGTCTTTTCCGAGTTCAACTTCAACCAGCTTGAATTCATCCAGCACTGGATTTCAGTGAGGCAGCTATTAAAGATTGAGAGAGCTCTATCCTGGTCGGGTGCAAAAGATAGGTAGAGCTGGGTATCATCTGCATAGCAGTGAAACCTCAGCCCATACCTTCTTACAATGTCTCAGAGGGGCAGCATATACACTGCAAACAACAAGGGGACAACACTGAGCCCTGGGGAACCCCACATGACAGAGAGACTGTGCGGGAAGAATTTATCCCTGATACCACTCTCCGAGTTCTGTCAGTGAGGAAAGATCAAAACCATCTGAGGACTGTACCCGACAGGCCACAGATGAACTCCAGGTGCCCGAGAAGTACCCCATGTTCCACAGTGTCAAAGGCTGATGAGAGATCAAGAAGAATGAGAATGGAATGATTCTTCTGATCTCTAGCCATCAGGAGATCATTGAGCACCCGAACCAGCACTGTCTCAGTACTATGCCTCTTACGAGAACCAGATTGGAGTGGTTCATAGATGTCATGGATGGCTAAATGGTTTTCCAGTTGTGCAGCCACTACTTTCTCAATAATTTTCCCAACAAAGGGAAGATTAGAGATCGGCCTGTAGTTAGCAAAGCAGCCTGGGTCCAAAGAAGCTTTCTTCAGGAGGGGTGTTACCACCGCCTCCTTCAGGGAGCTAGAAAACTCACCCTTATCCAAGGAGCACCAGACTATCTGTGCTAGGGCAGGGCCAATGATATCAAGACAACCCTTTATCAGGGAGTTCGGGCCCAGATCCAAACTGCAGCAAGTAGGGTGCATACTATGGACAATCCTCATGACATCAATGAACTCAGGCCGGTCAAAGGAACTCCAGAAACGACCGGAGGATGCGACCAAACACCGATCAATAGCTTCTCCCATAGAGGAAGCCGGCTGGAGCTCTGCCCTAATGTCAGCCACCTTATCTGCAAAGAAGTGAGAAAGCTCATCACATTCTATTTGTGAAAAAGCTTTCCAAACCTGAAGACAGGCTGGGTTGCACAGTCTGTCCACAGTTCAAAAAAGCTGAGCTGGTCGGTTCTGAGCAGCCATAATCTCCCCGGACAGGAACTCTGCCTTCTTATGAGAGATTGCAGAATGATAGAATTGATAATGTTCCATCAGTCTAAGATGGTTGGCATCAAGGGCAGTTCTCCACCAACGACACTCTAACCTTCGTCTTTGTCGCCGCATCTCCCTCAAAGTCCCATCGAACCATGGAGACCGAGGTCGAAAGGGGAGAGGTCGAACATGGACAGGAGCAATTTGATCAAGAGCCACGGAGATTGCCCTATTATAAGCCACCACCAATGCATCAAGATCATCGCCACTCCAGAAAACTCCGATAGGTCAAGTACCGCCAGGTCCAGAGAGCTAACATCTCGTAAACAGCAGTACCTAACCATCTCCACAGGGGTAGACCTACAAGGGGGGGGAGGGGGTTCAAAAACTGAACTCCACAGTGTAATGATCAGACCAACTGACGGGTTCCACCTCCACGTCAGAGGCCTCAATCCCCAGAAGGAAAACCAAGTCCAAAGAGTGACCACTCTTATGAGTTGCAGAAGTAACCATTTGTGTGAGGCCCAAAGATGTCATTAATTGGAGAAAGTGTTATCCAAACTGCGAGAATTCGTCATTGACCAAGGCACTGAAGTCACCCAGGACCATCAGCCTGGGTGACTGAAATGCCATGTCAATGATGAAATTCGCTACTTCCTGTAGAAAATGTTTCCCATCACCTGGTGGATGGTAAATGAAAACAATTCTACACCCCACACCTGCCACTACAGTACACTCAAAGGACTCAGCCCTCTCAACTGGTACACTTGTGAGGCCCAGTTCGGTCTGAAAACAGACCGCAACCCCCCCCCCGCTCCAACCTTGGGCAGTGTAACACCAAATACCCAGCTGGAACTGCTGCCTCCAAAACTGGACCAGCATTTTCGTCCAGCCAGGTCTCAGTAATGCAAGCCAGATCCACAGACTCCACAAGATCTGCAATAACTGCAGTCTTATTCCTTATAGATCTGGCATTGCACAACACCGCCCGGGTTGGACGGGTCTCAGGAGTGGTACAGACCACTTGCCCAGTACCATCAATAGTAGTGGTGCCCTTGGGTATGGAAACCAGGCAAGAATAACCTCACTCCAGAATCCATTTCACCCCAGGGTATCTTCTAGTCCCCACTACCCCAATACGATGTACCCGCTCATTCGTCCTCCGCTGTTCGCTACCCCCAAAACCCCTCCTACCACTCCGCATAATCCCCAGCATTCTATAGTGCTGGTAAGTTGACAACGGTAATGGCAAGGGGGAGAAAGGGTGGAGGGCACAAAGAGCAGAGGGCGAATAGTGTATGACCGTGGTGGTAGGCCCTCTACACATATTAAAACTCCACACCTACACAACTAAAACAAAAATATGAACAACCCAGATTAAACCAAAATAAAATATAAAACAAATGAAATCACGCACAATAAAATATCCAAAATAAATAATATCAAAATAACCAAATGTCCAAAAAAGTCCCGAAAGATACTGCGTATTTGGAGTACGAGAGGCTCTCACCCTTCCTGTGTTCTACAACAGAATTGAACAATGCAAGTCTCGATATAATCTTGGTAAATCAGCATCAAAAAAACAGATGGGGAATTTTCAGCAAAAGAACCTTAGGAGATAGCAAGGGGGTCTCTCACCCCCTCCTAATTTAACCTCCAAAAGATTCCTTCCAGAGACCAGCCATTTTTCAGTCCCTTACAAAAAGCACTCCAACACACAGGCCAAGACATGAGCCATGGCCCTGAAGGCAGAATGCAGTTCCCACTCCCTCTACAGGTGTGTGAAATCCACAAGGGCAGCAGGCTGCTCCAGGAGGGGAATCTGTAACCCCAGCCGCCCACCAGCCGCTGAGGTCCCCCACCAACAACCACAGAGACAATAACCCTCCAGTTCAAATCCCTGCAGCTCCTCTCAGAACAGCCCCAAACCCCAAAAATCGTCCACACCAAGAGGAGAGGAGCATCTACCTAAATGTTCAGGGGGAGAAGATACTTCTTTCTGTCCTCAGTATGCCACACAGATAATCTCAACACATCCAGGTAGAAATCAGAGAAACCTTCATTCACTGCCCCTGGACTCTAGACGCTCTCTAGGGGCAGTGAATGAAGGTTCTTTAAGGAGTGCACAACACTCTAAAAACAAAATAACAGTGCCCGAGGCACAACTCCTCGCGACATCTACCAGATTCATGGCTGCCCCACAAAATCCACGGTTTCCACAGTTTCCAGAGGGAGTATCACAGATCACAAAACTCCCCTCAAAGTCCACAGGGAATCCTGGAGCTGCCCCCTCAATACCCGTGGTTTTCCAGAAAACTTTTAACCGCGCCGCAAGCTGTCTATCGGGACCGTGATGTTATAATGCTCGACTTGCACGACTCACTCCAACGCGAAATGCAGGCAAAAAATGGACAAAACAAACAAAATAATACAAATCTAAAACATCATAAAAACAACTTCAGAGCTCAGAAGAAACAAACACAGCTCAGGCAGCTCACATACACTGCCACCATCTTCAAGTTGTGCCTCACTGGGTTATCTGCAGCTGCAGTCTCAATTTAAACTGTGTAAGTTGTTTTTATTTGTAAAGTGCCTTGATTTTGGAAAGATGCTATATAAATAAAGTTTTACTTACTTTCTTACTTTCTGGGCCATGTTAATTTTAGGCCTTCTCTGTTTGTCTGTTTAGCATAGGACAGCTTAGAATATTGAGTGGGTGAACTCCTTGATCTGGGCTTCGAAAGATCTGACGTTAGGCTGCAGTTGGCAGCAACACCTAGAGGGCAGAAATTACAATGACTTTCTAAATTCTGAACCTCGCATTCTGGGGCAGCTTCACCTATTGGGCTCACTGCACTAGTAGGCATCATGAGGGATGCCCTTGAAGAAACAATATTGCTATGGTAAGTAATTTTTTCTTAATACTACAATGCTTGAAGAAGTTGCATTAAGACAATGAAACGTAGCAGTTCTGGTGGAAAGAACATAAATATTGTGTAATTATTTTTATGGAGTAAATATTCCGCTTTGTTTACATTGTGTTGTCATCCGCTTTGGGAAAACTCCAACTAGCTACTGAAGTTCGGCCCTAGCAAGGGCAGTGGGCATCCTGGAACCTACAAAGTAATACCGGTTATTGGATTTCAGCAGTAAATGAATGCCCAGTGACAACATAGAATGACACAGATAGAACAAATGTGATCAAAATTACTGTAGTTTCTTTTTTTTTTTTTTCCTCAGTTCCAGCATTGTAACTTGGACTTACCATTGTGTTTTACTCTATGGATAATATTCTACAGTCGAAATTTGGCTTGAGTTTAAGTGCATATCAGAAAAGTTGCTGTTATTTGTTTCAGGCACATGGTCTTTAGTGCTTTGTTTATACATTCAGAGAGTCTCTGGAATGAGTACAGTATCAAGGCCCCTATTTCAGAGGCTATGTTTGAAGTAGTCACAGATGCTGTGAATGATAGAGAGCTCAATGCTGCTGCACACCTCCACAAGGTAGGTCTGTGATGTTATTGTATCTTTAAAGGAAAATTTAAGTTAACTGTGGTATAGATATATTGCTGTATGGCTCTGAAACATTTAGGGCTGAAGATTTGAAGTCAACTGCCTCAGCATGGGGACGACCAGGGTTCTATAATAATGTCAATGCTTTGGAATGTATTGGTGCTTTAGTAGCTGAGCATATGTAACTCAGCAGTAAATGTAATGTCCAGTGACAATGTTGGAACAAACAGAAAAAGAAATGATGGTAAGTTTGATACAATTTCTTTCTTGGGTTGGAGTCAGATGACTATTTTAGCCATGGTTTTAGCACAGCCGTCAGGAATGGCGTCCCATGTGGCCATCATATATTTCCACAAAGAGTTCTGTTTTATCACCAGATAAGCCTGATAGTTAGCAATCCAGTGTCCCAGATAGGCCAAGGCAAATGCTTATTTCCCCATTATGTCCAACTTTCTGGAATCTTTATCCAGAGGACTGGCACTTAGAAACATAGAAACATATACTTTGATGGCAGATAAGGACCTCTCGGCCCACCTAGTCTTCCTATTTCCCTACCTACTGAATAAACTGCAGATCCTAGTTAACCAACAGCCTATTTCTTCCTGCTCCCCACAAGAATTGCCTTATGTCTGTCCCATGCATTCTTGAATTCTTCCACAGTTTTAGACCCCACAACCTCCTCAGGAAGGTGGTTTCACGTGTCCAGCAACCACCCTCTCTATGAACAAATACTTCTTCACATTGCCCCTGAGCCGTCCCCCCTCTATCTTAAAATTGTGTCCCCTTGTTCTTGCACATCTCTTTTTCTGAAAGAGGTTACCCTCTTGGACTTTGTTGATTCCACTGAGGTACTTAAAAGTTTCTATCATGTCCCCCCTCTCTCTCCTTTCCTCAAGGGTATACACATTAAGCTCCTTTAATCTCTCCTCATATGGCTTCTCTTGCAGACCCTGCACCATTTTACTTGCCCTCCTCTGGACTGCCTCCATCCTGTCTATGTCCTTGCGGAGGTGGGGTCTCCAGAACTGGACGCAGTACTCCAGATGGGGTCTCACCAACTGTCTGTACAGAGCGATAACAACTTCCTGTTTTCTGCTGGTGATGCCTCTCCCTGTACATCCCAGTATCCCCCAAGTTCTCCCTACTGCCTTCTCACATTGCTTGCCAACCTTAAGGTCATCAGATATGATTACCCCCAGGTCCCTTTCCATTTTTGTGTCGCTTGCACGCATGTGCAAGAAACACATTGTGTCACATTTTTTCACAAGCAGGTTGTGGAGGCTCGGCAGTGTTGCTCTGAATGGCAGCAGCCCATTCAGGGTCTCTGCCTGGCCAATAGATGAGCATGCCCTGGATCACTGCGATTAACAAGAAGGCCACTACATCAAAGAAATTGAACCGCTGCAATCAGGGAGTGCCCCGTCAGTACACAATAATAATTCTTTATTTATAGTGTTCTTTCAAAACCAAGGCGCATAACAATAAAATAGTTAAAACATATAAAACAAAACATCAGTACATTCAATAAATACATACATGTTAGCCAACATCTTCACTGAATGCTTTATTCCACAGGAATATTTTTAAGGCCTGCTTGAATCCCCCCACGGTCGTGCACTCCCTAATCCGATGGGGTAGATAATTCCAGAGGGTCGGGGCCACGAACATGAATGCCTGGGCTCCCGCAGATTTTAAAGTCACCCTCAGAATCTCTAGTAACCCCTCGCTGGCCGAGCGGAGTGGTCGCTCAGGGTGATAAGGAATCAGGAGCTCTTTCAGGTAGTCAGGGCCCAGTCTATGTAGGGCTTTATACGTCAGTAATCCAACTTTGAAGGAGATCCACACCTGAACTGGCAGCCAGTGCAGTTCCCGCAGCACCAGTGCAATATGGGAAGATCTCAAAATCCCTATCAACAGCTGGGCTGCTGAGTTCTGCACCAGCTGCAAGCAATGGACATCAACCCCCGGTAGCCCAAAGTAAAGCCAGTTGTAGTACTCTAGGCACGAGGTCACAAAAGCATGGATCAATGTAGGCAGGTCTACGGATGGAACAAGGTGCTTAATCCTGGTGATGTTTCTAAGATGGTAAAAAGAAGACTTTACGATGGCCGACACCTGCGTTCAAAGTGTCAGCCCCGAGTCTAACAACACCCACAGATCTCGCACCTGTTCAGAGGCCTGAAGCTCAGCATCTCCTAGGAAAAATCCTAGGGAACAGCCTGCCCTCCCCCCATCCGGTGACCTGGATCCAAAACCATCACCTCCATCTTCCCAGGGTTCAACTTCAACCAACTGGACTTCATCCAATCTTGGATTTCATTGAGGCAGTTATTAAATACAGAGACTGCTCCTTCCTGGTCAGGAGCAAAAGATAGGTAGAGCTGGGTATCATCAGCATAGCAATGAAACCTCAGCCCATACCATCTTACAATGTCTCCGAGGGGAAGCATATACACCACAAAAAACATGGGGGGACAATACTGAGCCCTGAGGGACCCCACATGACAGCGGGATTGGATCAGAGGAAAAAAAAAACGACACCACCCTCTGAGTTCTTCCAGCGAGGTACGATGTAAACCATCTGTAGATTAATCCAGAGAGTCCACAGATAAATCTCAGGCGCTCAAGCAGAACCCCATGGTCGACAGTGTCAAACACTGATGACAGATCTAAAAGTACCAAAATGGACCATTTTCTCTGGTCTCTCACCATTGGGAGATCATTGAGCACCCGAACCAGCACAGTCTCGGTACTGTGTCTCTTCCGGAAACCAGATTGGAGAGGTTCGTAGATGTTATGGATGGTCAAGTGGTTCTCCAGTTGTGCAGCCACTACTTTCTCGATCACCTTCCCCAAAAAGGGGAGGTTCAAGATAGGCCTGTAGTTTGCAAGAGAATCTGGGTCCAAAGAAGCTTTCTTCAACAACGGTGTCACCACCATCTCGTTCAAGGAACAGGGATAAACACTGGAGTCAAGGGAGCACCAGACTATCTGTGCCAGAACCGGGCCAATAAGATCACCACAACCCATAATCAGGGATGTCGGACCCGGGTCTAAACTACAGTATGCAGGGTGCATCTCCTGGACAATCTGCATAACATTCACGACTTCCAGATGGTCGAAGGCACTCCAGGAGAATGGAGGGACAGTGACCAAGCTCTGATCCTCCACAAATCACATAGGATGTGTCGTGAGGATCTCCGACCTAATGTTAGCCGAGGATCTCCAACCTAATGTCAGTCACCTTATCAGCAAAGAACTGAGCAAGCTCATCACACTGTAATTGTGAAAAAGCTCTTCAGAGCTGCATACAGGCTGGGTTGCACAACCTGTCAACAGTTCTGAAGAGCTGGGCTGGTCGGTTCTGAGTGGCAGAAATTTACCTGGACAGAACTCTGCCTTCTTACGGGAAATTTCTGACTGATAGAACTGATAATGTTCTAACAGTCTAAGGTGGTCAGCATGAAGGCCGGATTTCCGCCAACAACGTTCTAACCTGCAACCTAGATGCCGAAACTCCCTCAAGGCTCCATCAACCAACGGAGCCCGAGGGCAGAGGGAGAGAGGTCGCACATGGACTGGTGCAATAGTATCCAAGGCTGAGGTGATGGCGGTATTATATGCCAAAACCAAGGCTTCAGGATCATTGCAATCCACAGGAAGTTCAAATAGGTCAAGGACCGCTGCTAGGCCATCGTAAGTAATATTCTGTAAAGGTCGGAACTTGACCATCTCCACAGGAGGTGGCCTACAAGGGGGAATGCCAAAATTGAACCTCAGCGTGAAGTGATCAGACCAACTGACTGGTTCCACCCCCATGTCTGAGGCTCGATCCCCAGGAGGAAAACCAGGTCAAGAGAATGGCCACATTTATGAGTAGCAGTGGTAACCACCTATGTCAGGCACAATGATTTCATCAACTGGAGGAAGTGTTGTTCAAATTACGAGAGTTCATCGTCGATCTAGGCATTGAAGTCACCCAGGACCATCAGCCTGGGTGACTCAAATGCCATATCGATGACGAAATCCACCACTTCCTTAAGGAATTGCTTCCCATCTCCGGGTGGACGATAGATGAGAGCTATTCTATAGCCGGCACCTGCTACTACAACACATTCAAATGAGCTGGTCACCTCAACTGGAACACTGGTGAGCTCCAATTCAGTCTTGAAACAGACCGCAACCCCCCCCTCCTTGCGGTCTGATCTCAGGCGGTGTATCTCCGCATACCCAGCCAGAATAGCAGCCTCAGATATGGGGACGTGCATTATCATCCAGCCAGGTTTCAGTGATGCAAGTCAGATCTGTCAACCCAACAAGATCCGCAATCACTGCGGTCTTGTTCATGACAGTCTGGCATTGCACAACACTGCCCGAGTTGGACTGAACTCCTGGGATGCCCCGACCACCAGCCCATCCCCAATGGTGGTGCCTTGGGTATGGAGGTTAGACATGGTAGCCCACGCTCTAGACTCCATTTTGCCCCAGGGCGTCTTCTGAACTTAACAACCCTGATAGGAGCACCCCGGTCTTCCAGCCTCCACTGTTCACCCCACCCCACCCCACCCTCCTATTGGTGATATCTTAAGCCCGACAACGTTGGTAGGTAGAAAAGGCAAATGGAGGGGGGTGGAGAGCTGAGGCTGAATAGTGCATGACCGGGGGGGGGGGGAACCCAAGCTGTTATCCCAGGATCTCTACATAGCCAAATAACATCAGTCTAATTGGTTAATTAAGACAATTAAACAAATATAAAAAACCTAAATCACAGCCAGACCTTTTCTCACCCCCTACCCAACTAAATAATCAAACCAACTTCAAACAAAACAAATAACTGATACATAACTTAATAAAACCTAATCTCCCTATCACATAAAGCAAATAAATAAAAAAATTGGCCCACCGATCCTCTCACAACCTGGGCTACTTTACAAACAAAACTATAACAAAACTAAAATAAAGATTATAGAAGTTATTTGAAAACTCCCCTCAGAGAAGTCTCTCATGAATCTCTGCAATGGGGACAGTTTGCAGATGTAAACTGAGCCCTCTCACTGCTCATATAACTTCCACAAAGTATATAAAGTCAAAGAAAAATACTTGCAGTGAGGTGGATCAAGCTGGCTGTAATCCAACCAACCACAGTCTAAAAAAGTCAAGTATAGGGATTCACTGTACCGGACCCACTGACATCCAAAAATCGGGCATAAATCCTCAGTTCTTCCAGTTTGGAGGTGTTGAAACCATCACTAGGCCACAGAAATTCTTCCACCAACAGTAAGGGGATCACCCCATCAGGATAGTGGCCCACCACTATGGCTCTGGGACAAGTTCACCCCCCCGGTGGACTGCCCCAGAAGCCTAGGAGGGGGGAATAACAGGCCAGGTCCTCCAACCGACCCCACTCCCACCCCTGTGTGGGACACTAACCTCCCGAGGCCCCTCACAGGTCCATCAATCAACTCAAATGAAGACCAAGTTCAGTCAATCCCTTGCCAAAAAGACAGAATGCATGAAATCCAGAGTCAGAATTCCCACATCCAACCTCCAGGACAAGTTTCCAGTTAACCCTCACTAGGATTGAATATCGAGGGACTCCAAAGGAAACTTCAAAACTGGGATATCCAAATCGATTTTAAAAAAAGTGATACCTCTGGGAGCCCCTACTGGCCCCCGTACAGTCAATCCCACCAGAATCCCCGATCCAATCCTCCAATGCACAGTGAGCAACAGCCAAATAATCCACCAAAATCCAGAGAGCAAATGGAGACACGATAGCAATAGCGTCCCACAGGCACAGACAGGCAGACACAGGGTTGGAGGAATGGTCAAATGTATGGCAACTCAGATTCAATGCAAAGAAGTGCAAGGTAATGCTCCTAGGAAACAAAAACCCAGGGCAAGAGTACACAATGGGGGGTGAGATACTGACAACAGTAAAAACGGAAAGGGACCTGGGAGTAATTATATCAGATGCCCTAAAGGTGGGCAAGCAATGTAAGAAGGCAGTAAGGAAGGCTGGGGGATATTGGGATGCATAGGGAAAGGCATCAATAGTAGAAAACAGGAAGTTGTTATCCCTCTGTACAGACAGTTGGTGAGACCCCATCTGAGTACTGTGTGCAGTTCTGGAGACCCCATCTCCGCAAAGACATAGACAGAGTGGAGGCTGTCCAGAGGAGGGCAACCAAAATGGTGCAGGGTCTGCACCAGAAGACATATGAAGAAAGACTAAAGGAGCTTAATATGTATACCCTTGAGGAAAGGAGGGAGAGAGGGGACATGATAGAAACTTTCAAGTACCTCAAGGGGAATCAACAAAGTCCAAGAGGGTAGCATCTTTCAGAAAAAGAGATGTGCAAGAACAAGGGGGCACAATTTGAAGATAGAGGGGGGACGGCTCAGAGGTAATGTGAGGAAGTATTTTTTCACAGAGAGGGTTGTGGATGCATGGAACAGCCTCCCTGAGGAGGTCATGGAGTCAAGAACAGTGGGGGAATTCAAGAATGCATGGGACAGACAAAAGGCAGTCCTAGTGGGGGGTAGGAGGAAGTAAGCTGTTGGTTAATTAGGATCTGCAGCTTATCTGTTAGGTAGGAAAATGGGCAGACTAGGTGGGCCAAGCGGTCCTTATCTGCCGTCAAATTCTATGTTTCTATATTTCTATGTTTCACCCATCCACAATTCTCCTCAGACTGGTCCAGACAGGAGGCTTCGCCCCCTTAACTCGAAAGTGATCCAGAGAGCAGTCGGGGGCACAGTCAGATAGCGACCGACAAGCAACCAACAAGAACGAATAAGCAGGCACCCAGACCACACCTCTCCTTAATCCACTCCAACAGGAGGCTTCGCCACCAATGCAGCCCCTTTGCTCCATGTATTACCGGCTCTAATTTACAGCTTATCCCAGGCCATCATGCACATACTGCAATTCAGTGCATCAAATGTGGCGACTGGAGAATAGCATAAAATAACATAAAAATAACATAAAATGAAATAAAATAGCAAACACACCACAAAACAGAACAATGTGGCGATGTGACGAAAAGCAGACTAAAAGCAAACAAACAAGTCGAAAGACAGGCGACTAGCCCAGCGCGGCTGCCGCCATTTTAGCAAGGTGGTAGTTCCAATCAGCTGTTCATACGTGGGGCCTCCCTGACTGCAGCAGCCAATTACAAAACTGCAAGCCGCCGCTCCCCCCTTTAATGTGCCTTCCTGGTGAAACACTTCAATAAAAAAAAAACAAGGTAGCCCACTCCCCATCGGCATAATGCTCCCCATTCTTTCAGTAGAGGGGTGCCCAACCTCTCAGCTCTTGCCACCCCCCGCGCAGCACCATATGTGCCGACAGGGATGCCCAATCTCCCTGTCGGCATGCCCCCTTCCTCTTCCTTTTGCCAACAGGGCATGTGAATCTATAGCAGCTGTCTGTTGCTTCTCAGTAGTTATGCTTATACCCTTGAGGTACTTGAATTTTTCTATCATATCCCCTCTTTCCCTCCTCTGTTCCAGTGAATACATATTGAGGTCCCTGAATTTGTCCTCATAAGTCTTGTGTTGCAAGCTCTGTACCATCTCATTCACCCTTCTATGGACCATCTCCAGCCTGTTAATATCCTTACGAAGGTGCAACCTCCAGAACTGCACATAGTACTCCATGTGAGGCCTGACCATGGTTTTATATAATGGCATCACTACCTCCCTCCCTCCTTATGCTGGTGATACCCCTGCCTATGCACCCCAGCATGTCACTGGCCCTTCCAACTGCCTTACCACTTTGACATTTTCAGGTCATCTGAAATAACAACCCCCGGGTCCCTTTCCTTCTTTGTGACTGTCAGCAACTCCCCCCCCCCATCCTGTAGCTTTCCCCAGGGTTTCTGTGTCCCAGGTACATAATTTTGCACTTTGTTGAATTAAACTTCAGTTGCCAGTCCTCGGACCATTTTTCAAGCTTCCCTAGGTCCTTCCTCATTTTCTCCACCCCCTCTGGGGTATCCTCTGTGTTACATATCTTGGTGTCATCTGAAAACAGGCTGACCTTTGTCTTCAGCCCTTCTGCAATGTCACTAATGAAGGCATTGAACAGGACTGGCCCCAGGATCACTCCCTGCGGCACCCCACTGGTCACCCCCTCTCCCCAGACTGCACCCCATTTACCACCACTCTCTGCCTCCTGTCTGTTAGCCAGTTTCTAACCCAGTTTACCACCCTTTCACCTATGCCCAGCCTACTTAGCTAGTTTATCAGCCTCCTATGTGGGACGGTGTCAAAGGCTTTGCTTAAATTAAGGTAAACGTTGTCCACTGCCCCACCCTGATTTACTTCATTTGTCATCCAGTCAAAAAGATCAACCAGATTTGTCTGCCATGACCTCCCCACTGTAAATCCATGTTGCCTATGGTCCTGGGCTCTGATGGCTTTTAGATGCCCCACTATCCTTTCTTTAAGCAATGTCTCCATGATCTTCCCCACTACTGAGGTGACGCCGGTCAGCCTATAGTTCCCTGCCTCTTCCCTACTGATTGATTTGTATAGAGGGACCACATGTACACTCCTCCAATTCTCTGGTACCACCCCTGTGTTGAATGACTCAGTGAACATGGCTGCCAGAGGTACTGCTATCTCTCTTCACAGTTCTTTTAATATCCTTGGGTGTATGCCATCTGGTCCCATCGCTTTGCCCACCTTCAATTTAGTCACCTCCTGCAGGATTCTTCTGCCTGTGAATGGACTATTGTCCACCTCTTCACGCCTTTGCTACTACTGTACTGCTGTGGCCCCCCTCTTCTGTGAATACTGAACAGAAAGACACAGTGGATGTCTTGGGGGGGAGGCACATGACAGTTCTTAGGCATGGTAGTATCACTTCCAAATACCGAAACAGCACATATAAGCAAGCACCATTCGACATTGACAAATGCTTGTAATTGTTACTACCTCCCCCCCAATTGTTTACTCTTCCCCTGGGTTTTTGTTTCCCAGGTGCATTATTGTGCACTTCTTTGCATTGAATCCAAGCTGCCATACTTCTGACCATTCCTCCAACCTTGCCAAGTCCCTTCTCATCCTTTCCACATCCCCTTGTGTATCAACCCTGTTGCAGATCTTTGTGTCGCCTGCAAAGAGGCATACTTTTCCTTCTAGTCCCTCTGCAATGTCACTTATAAAGACATTAAAAAGGACTGGACCCAGTACTGAACCCTCTGGTACCCCACTAGTAACTCCCCTTTCTTCAGAGTGGACTCCATTTATTATTACCCTCTGTGTCCTGTTGTCTAGCCAATGTTTTACCCAGGCTACCACCCTGGGACCTACTCTCAGGCTGGCTAATTTGTTTATTAATCTTTTGTGTGGGACTGTGTCAAATGCCTTGCTCCAGTCTAGGTAGGCCATGTCCCCAGCCCCACCCTGGTCTACTACTTTGGTCACCCAGCCAAAGAAATCAATTTGATTCATCTGACATGATCTTCCCACTGTGAATCCATGCTGCCTTGGGACCTGTGCTCCACTTGCCCCTAGGTACTCAACAATTCTTTCCTTCAGAAGTGATTCCATCATTTTCCCTATCACAGAGGTCAAACTGACAGGTCTGTAGTTTTCTGCCTCTGTCTTACTCCCACTTTTGTGAAGGGGAATCACATCTGACCAGTTCCAGTCCTCAGGTACCACACCATCCTCCCATGATTTGTTAAACAAGGTGGCCAGCGGCGTCACTAGTTCTCCCCTTAATTCTTTTAGAATTCTGAGGTGAATCCCATCAGGCACCATTGCTTTGTCCATCTTCAGTTTTAGGAGTTCTTTCAGAACCCTTTCTTCTGTGAAAGGACTCAGATCAACCCCCCTATCCAGAGTGCTTCTGTTAATTGGATTAGGTACCTCCCCTTCTCCTCTTTTGTGAATACTGAGCAGAAGTATTCATTCAGTATCCCTGCTTTTTAACTGTTCCTCTCTGCCCATCCACTGTCCATTCTATTCAGCCTCACTATCCCTCCCTTTGTCTTTCTACACTCTCTAAAGTACCTATAAAAGGTTTTATCCCCCTTTCTTAACTGAGTTGACTATCTTTTCCTCAGTTTGGGCCTTTGCTATTCTGACTGCTTTTCCTGCTTCCTTCTGCCTTAACTGGTACAGTTCTCTGTCCTGCTCCTTCTGTATTTCCTTATACTTCCTAAATGCTATATTTTTCTCCCTAACCTTCCCCACCACCTCTTTTGAGAACCATAGTGGCTTTTTTTTCATTTTGATTTGTTTATTTGCTTCACACAAAGGCTTGTTGCCTCTGTGATGGCAGTTTTATGTTTCCCAATTGTTACTCCACCCCTTCTTCTTGCCTGTTTGCTAGTGCTTTTCTAAGGCACGCTCCCATTTTGCCAAAGTAAGCCCTCCTGAAGTCCAGTGCCCTCACTTTTGTATGGCTTGACTCTGCAGCTGAATTTATCATGAACCACACTGTTTGGTGGTCACTTGTTCCCAGATTGCTTTCCCACAGCTAGATATGATATCCTCTCACTGTCCCCATTAGAGAGTATGAGGTCTAAGATTGCTCCCTCTCGACTGTGTTCCAACACTAGCTGTCTGAGGCATGCCCCCTATAGGGCATCAAGAATGGCCCTGCTCTTTGATGTGGCTACAGCAAAGGTGCTCCAGTTAACATCTGGCATATTCAGGTCCCCCATCCACAGTATCTCCCCTTTCTCTGCCATCCTAAGGATGCCTTCTAGCATATCCTTATCCATTCTCTCCCCCTGAGATGGGGGTCTGTATACAACCCCTGTGCGTAGTGTGGTGTCATTTCCAGTCTCTAAAGTGACCCACAGTGCCTTCTCTCCTCCCTGTTTACTCTTTTGTTCCATTGCTTGTATCCCTTCCCTTACACAGAGAGTTACTCCTCCCCCTCTTCTGCCCTCCCTGTCCCACCTGTAGGTTGTGTACCCTGGTATGTTAACATCCTAGTCATGATTCTCTGTGTACTGTGTTTCTGTGACTGCCATGATATTCAGGCATCCCTCTTCTATCAAGGCCACCAGTTCAGGGAGCTTGTTGCCCAGACTATGGGCATTAGTACTCATTACCCTCCATTTCTTGATGGCCTTACCCCTGTTCGCCCCATCCTTGTTTTGTTTTTACCCTAAATTGAAGATCCCAGTAGGAGAGTTCTAGTTATGTAGTCCCAGTAGAGAAGTATAGTTATAAAAGCTGTGGCATTATAGATATGATGTGGGCTGCCATAATCATTGTAGAATTAGCCGCTGTCTGCATTTAATACTGTCTCTTGTCCCTAGGGGCAAGATATTGTTTGTCAGCCTTTCTAGGTGCAGTGGACTGGGTGCTAAGTCTGCACTAGGCTCTCATAGTGCCCTCCAATGTTGGAAAGACAGAAGGAATCAGTACTGAAGAGGCTGGAGAGAACCTCCAGAAAGTCAAACAGATTCATCTTGGAATAGTCATCCTCTCCATAAAGAAATGAAAGGCCTCCTGTACAGACCTAATCAAGTTCTGGAAAGATGCATCCTCAAGAGGGGACCTGGGTGTGTAATAAACTGTATCCATGTTGTCAGATGAAACAGTGAAACCTGAGGAATGTCTCACAGTATACACTTCTTCCTCTTCATGGAAGTCATCCTCTAGCTCCTCAGGATTATATTACTCCTCCTTCTGGGGAAAACGAGCAGGAGATTCTTCTGGCTAAATACAGGACTAAACTACTGAAGGAGTAGGCAAAGAAGTAGTCACTCTAGTGACCACCAGCACCAAAACTATTGTCACCACTGGAAGAATAGGCAGTAACCCTCTCCTTTCGAGACTAAAGGAAATGATATTGCTATCAGCATTAATGGCAAAAAATGTTTTCATCCATTTCTAAAACAGTCCACAGAACTGCTTCCTCAGGGTTAGTGCCAGGTGGTGCAACCGAGTGCTCAACATCATAGCAGATGTTAAGGTTACCTGGGCCAACAGTATAGAAACTGAAGATGTCGTAGTCAGTGGCAAACAGAACAGGACTACTGATGGCACCAAGACCAGCACTGGCATCAGGTGTTTATCAAGTCTGGTGCCAGGACTGGTTCCCGAACCAGAGCCCATTGCCTGATGACTGATACTAGACTGAGCTGCTCTGTTTGGCAGTAGAGATGAAAAGCCAAGCTGAGGAGAAAGGCAACAAGTTTCCGATGAGGCTGAATGAGACATTCAACCTGACGTCACTTCTGCAGAGCCATCACACTTCTGCATTGAAAAATGATGTCACTACAGTGATTTTTCACTGAACTTTGACTCTGAATTTCTTGAGGGCAACTTCTTACATGACATCAAATGAGTATCAGAGAAGCAGAAGCAAAAGTCCAAAACTGGGCAAAAAAAAATACACTTTGGCAAAGAAAACAGGTGCAAAAAATGGAGTGTCTGCTGGATCTGAAGTTTACTCAATGGCAGTAATAATGAAACATTGTGGATGGGGACCTATCCACGTTATGCAAATGGCACTGATGGGTACAAAATTCTACACTGGCTGTATGGCAATGTGGGTGATGACAGGACTGAAAAGTCTCCTGCATGATCCTCAAGCCGATGGCTTACAGTTCAACGGTTGTGTGTTTCTATGGAGAAGATATCCTTGAAAAAGATCTTAGTCTTCCACATCAAATCTGGATATCACCAGTTTTATCCCTTGGGTTACCCCCCCACCTCCCCACCACTACCAAGTATCAACTACCTGCTGTCAGATCCAGCTGAGTCAGATAACACAGTGCAGCAGGTCATTGGCATGTTGGTGGTCTTGCCCCAACATGATGCCATTCCTTTTCTATTCCGTTTCCCCATGTAAGGTCTGTCCTCATCCCTCTTATGCTCCACCCAAACCAACACTGGACTTCTGTTGGGTGGGAGGGGTCATCCAGTGCTGTCCATGTCAGCTACAGGAGATATTCAAGCCATGGAGCATCCACATGCCTCCCTCAAAGTCACAGAACACTACCTCCTCAGAACTCATAGATACATAGATGCTATTGTCAGATAAGGGCCTATGGCCCACCCAGTCTGCCCATTTACACTTGTAAGTTCACTTTATGTTTTCCTAAAAGTATGTTGCCCCTTAACCCTGACCTCCAGAATTCCCTTATGTCAATCCCATGCAGTCTTAAATCCTGTGACTCCCCAGACTGCTCCAGCCTAGGAATGGAGTTGGGCTCATAACACAAGCCTACATCTCCCACATGCATCACCATTTTGCCTGGCACAAGAAACTTTTTTTCTTTCAAAAGAAACCTTTTTCTTTGAATAGAGGCTCACCTGGTACTTTGTCTCCTGGGAAGTAGGAAGATTTGTTAGGGTGTACTGTGACATAGATATTCCTCGGATTTTGAAGCTGAGCTCTGATATGCTTTGGTTTCATGTCAGAACAAGAAGAAGGACTTGCACCATGTGAAAATCCAGCAGTGTATGAAACAAAGCAAAGTGTAGCACATGCCCATCCTACCAGGACCACCAGGCGCTTCATTCCATTAATTACCTGTAGATACCAAAAGAATGTACAATTAGTCAGTACACAGAGAGCGAGTGAAGCGCAGCTTAAATGAGCATTGTTATAGCGCTATCAGGCTGTTCCATATATGCCATTTATACTGTATGCCTATTAAAAGCTGCAGTTTATTTACTGATTTTCTTGGAGCCCTGTTATAGTTTGAAAAGAGGTGGAGGAGTGGTAGCTCACTGTAATCTAACTACCGACTCAGTTGCTGCAAAATTCACTTTTTGGCTACACATTCTGACCTGCAGGTTTACCTGCAGTAGTCAGAGCCCTTTTATTTAAGTTATTATTTTAAAGCTTTCACTTTTGGCAGCAAAATAGTCTCCGTGACAACGGAAACCACTTCCGGTATCTGGGACATTTAACTCACCCCTCGACGAGCAGTTTTTCAGTATACAGAGAGCGAGTGAAGCACAGCTTATACAAACATTGTTATAGCACTATCAAGCTGTTCCATATATGCCATTTATACTGTATGCCTATTAAAATCTGCAGTTTATTTATTGCTTTTCTTGGAGCCATGTTATAGTTTGAAAACAGGTGGAGGAATGGTAGTTCACTGTAATCTAACTACCGACTCAGTTGCTGCAAAATTCACTTTTCGGCTACACATTCTGACCTGTAGGTTTACCTGCAGTAGTCAGCGCCCTTTTATTTAAGTTATTATTTTAAAGCTTTCACTGTTGGCAGAAAAATAGTCTCCGTGACAATGGTAACCACTTCCGGTATCTGGGACATTTAACTCGCCCTTCAGTGAGCAGGGAGAGCCGAGCAGGGTGAGCACGCTTGTGTGCGTGAAGATGCGCGCAAAGACACGCACGTCTAGAGCGTGTTTAGTGTGTTCAGCGGATTCAGTGGCTTCAGCACCATTTGTGGTAAAATTGCATTTCTGATTGAGTTATTTATTATAAATAACGTGATAACAACCAGGGATTTTGTGAAATCACTACTGAGCAGTAAACATATAGTGATTGCTTAAATTGTAAAATCCATACATCAATATGGAACTTAATAAACATGTAAACCCCACTATTATGAAAATCGAGGGGGAAATTGGTTTAAAATATCAAATATGCCTTATGTACAAACTAGTAGATTCCTTACCTACCATGGAAAATAACTTTGAATGTGAAAAATGCTTATTAAACAAAGCTATGGAAGAAGAACTAGGCACTTTTGGGAAAAGACTAATTATATTAGAAAACAGTCAGGCAGATATGTTGAGATGTCATATTGAACGAAACGAAATTTCATGAGTATCAAAAATAAATAATGATGCATTAGGTACTGTTAACCAAGAATTAAATTAGTTACAAGAACCGTTGGTGCCTGAAATTATCACAACAAATAAAAAATAAGATGTAATTAGAAAAAGGGTTAGAGAGGAGGACACAGAGGAACAAGATTGGGCGACAGTAACATCAGGTAGAGCAATTAAAAAAGGATGTAAAGCTAACAAGTTTGAAATTCCAATTACAAACTGCTTCCAGATACTATCTAATGATCAAAATAACAGCTTTTTACCATCACTTTCATCTTCAGATGAATCTCATTTAGAGACTGGGAAAACTGTAATTGACCCAAACATCCAGGAACCATTAATATACCTTGATAGCTCATTGACTCTAGCTTCTAAATCAAAGTAAAAAATTGACAATCAATCAATAAATCAGGGAATTGATAATTTAATGGATATAAATCATTCAGGGTCATTGAATGATCCATCAAGACACATTTTTATACTAGGTGATTCAATAATCAAGCACATAGATAGGGCAATCTGCAATTCTGATAAAGTTAATAGAACTTGTTTAAGTTATAGGGGGCTAAAATAGCGGATATTATTGATATGTTAAATCCTATATTATCCCAAGCAGGACATAACCCACTAGTAATAATTCATGCAGGGGTTAATGATGTTTGTCAATCAGATGGTAATAAATTAGAGGAAAGCTATGTGGTACTAAATAATCTCTTGGTGGAAAAAGGATGTACAGTCTGCTTTTCAGAGATACTACCAGTACCTAGGGCCACTTATGCCATTACAAATAAAATTAAAAAAAAATAACTGGTCAAGACTGTGGTGTTTGAAACAGGGGATAAAATGTATCCAACATTGGGAAGATTTTTGTGGAAGGGACTTCCTTTTTTGCTGGGATGGACTCCACCTAAATAGAAGGGGTTATAATATACTCAGTAGAAAAATTGCAGCAGAAATAAATAATTTAAGATAGATTATGAGGGGAAGAATTGGAAAGGTCTAAATTCTCTAAAAGGGACAAACACCAGTGTTAAACTACCAGTAACTAAATATTGTAAAGTCCTGAGCTTTAATGCAAGACCCTTGAATAATTTAAGTATGGCAGAATTGGAATGTAAATGTAAATTGTTGGATATTGGCATTATTGCTATAACTGAAACATGGTGGGATTCAGCATCAAAATTGGTAAAGGAGATTCCTGGCTATAAGTTGTATCATAAAGACAGACAGAATAAAATTGGAGGTGGAGTTTGTATATTTGTACATAACGATATAATATCCTCGGAAATGATAAATAATTCAAACATTGAATCATTGTTGGTACAATTGCAATTTAAGGGACAACCCAAATTAGTTATAGGAGTTTGTTATAGACCTCCCTCATCTGACCTTGAATATACAAACGAGTTAATTAACCAAATATCTGACATTATAGAAAAAAATGATGTGATAATTATGGGTGATTTTAATATGCCAGGAATAAATTGGGAAATATTCACTGGAGTAACTTCACAGGAAAAACTACTAACTGACTTATGTATCGACCAAGGCCTAGAGCAATTTGTTAAAGACCCTACCGGGGTACTAATATATTGGATCTAATTATTACCAGTTCAGAAAGTTTAGTGTCAGACGTAGATATTTCTGCTCCCATTGGAAATAAAGACCATAATGCACTAGTATTAAATATAAGTATTACTAAAAGTAAAACAATTTCAGGAATATTACAAAAAATATTATAACAGAGCTAACTTTAAACAAATTAATCTTTTATTAAATCAAATTGATTGGATAAGTGAGTTTCAAAATAAATCCACAACTCAAGCATAGGACATATTTAAGCAAACTATAAATAAGCTAGAACAAACCTGTATTCCCTTAAAAATCAAATATAACAAAAAAGGTAAAATACCTATCTGGTTTAATAAAGATATACTTAAACAAATAAAATTAAAAGAGCGTCTCTTTAAGAAATTAAAAATCAATGGTACCCCGGGTACTAGGGTTAGATATAATAATTCAGAAACTCATTTAAAAAAACTAATTAAACAAGCAAAAAACAAATTAGAATTTACTTTGGCACATTCAAAGTCAAACAAAAAATCACTTCATTCTTTTATAAATAGTAAAAAAGGAGACTGTAGAAAAATTGGACCTATAACACTTGATGGGAAATCTGTTAAAGATGATCAAAAAATTGCTAACATATTTAATGAATATTTTTCCTCTGTCTTCTGTAATAAAGAAAATTATTATCCAACGTGTAATTTAAATCCATCATTTCCAACAATTAATGAGCAAGAAGTAAGAAACATCATTTCAATACTAAAAAAATCTACTAGCTCGGGACCTGATAACATCAGTGCAAGGTTTTTGAAAGAAACTATCGATTCAGTTATTGTTCCATTAACTTTAATATTTAACAAATCACTGACAGAAGGCAGTATTCCATATGATTGGTGTTCTGCAATTGTGGTCCCAATTTTAAAAAAGAGGAACAAAACAAAGGTTCAAAATTATAGACCAATAAGTCTTACATCACTAATTGGCATGGCCATGGAAAGAATAGTTAAATCACACATTGACTCGGAAATACATTTTCTTGGGATACAGGATTTTACACAGCACGGTTTTAAAATAGGATCTTCATGTACAACAAACTTGATTTCCTTTTATAATAACATTAGTAGGTGTTTGGATAATCATATTCCATCAGATGTTATACTCGTGGACTACAGTAAAGCCTTTGATAAAGTGCCCCATTCATTACTCATTGAGAAAATGTGTAAGTTTGTTTTTTTGGGATATATATTAAACTGGGTATCTCAGTGGTTATATGGTAGAACACAGGTAGTTAGGGTAAACAATTTTTTGTCTTGGACCACGCAGGGTGACTAGTGGTATTCCCCAGGGCTCGGTCTTGGGACCAACATTGTTTAATTTATTTATCAGTGACCTAAATATAACTTCCAGCAATTTTATTTCTAAATTCGCTGATGACACCAAACTAGGAGGAAGAGTAGATGCAACTTTTAATGGGAACATTCTTCAGAATGATCTAGAAACTATAGAACTGTGGTCAAAAAGAAACTTCATGGATTTCAACACAGATAAGTGTGTGATTTTACATTTTGGGAAAAGAAATCCTAAAAACACCTATTGGTTAAATAATAAACAAATCAAATACTCTGAGTGTGAAAGAGATTTTGGGATTCTGATAAATACTAAATTATCTGCCGAATCACACTGCAATAGAGTGGCAAATACTGCTAACGTTATCTTGAAGCAGATAAATAAAACCTTTGCAAACAAATCTGAACAGTGTTTGGTCACCTTATATAGATCTTATGTCAGACCCTATTTGGATTATGGTTCTCCATATTGGAATCCATATCTTAAGACAGGCACTTATAGAGTGGAACAGGTTCAGAGAAGATTGACAAAGATGATACCTAGACTAAAAAAAGACTCTTACAACATACGATTGACAAAAACAGGACTACACTCTCTCGAACAAAAAAGATTAAGAGGGGACTTATTATTTTTATTTAATATATTAAAATGTCCATTACAGATGAAACAATGTGGATTGTCATATGCTAAAAAATGCATAGTTGGTAGACTACATAACAAACAACTAAGTGTAGAATGGATTAATACAAATAAAAGAGACAACTTTTTTAGTGTCAGGGCACCACAGAAATGGAATCAACTTCCTGAATTTATACTAAACTCAAAAAATATTGAATCCTTTAAAAAAAAAAATTAAATATATGGTTAACAAAAAATGAAGGTAAATGACCCACTATTGTAGGGGACAATCTCGATGGGCCATGATGGCCTTCTTTTGTCCAGTATATCCAGTATAGTCACTGAGCCAATATTTACAACACAGAATGCTACACTGTATTTTCTGCCAATATTTACAGAAGTCAGGTTCCACTGTGCTGAAGCTGGACTACTTTCTCTTTTCTTACCAAACAACTCACAAAGCTTAATTTTTTCTTAGCTTTATTGTTTAGTTTAGACAATATATCTGGTGATTTAGAAAAAAAGTGTAAGATGGAGTCAGACTTGGCTTATTAAGAAATCCCTCAACATGGTAGCCAAGCTTAGCCCCTACTTCTTTTGGGAACCACAGACTCCTATTTAATTTGTGGTAAGGAAAAACACAAACAGTTTAAAATGAATTATAGATCCCTCTGGGTAGTATTTTGTGGGGTGCGCTGGACTCTGTCTAATAGCACAGATGCTTAACGTGGACCCCTCATAAACTATGATGCAGTAAATTTACAGAGATCTGGTGGAATGAGGGAATAAGTTGGGATGCAGGGAATGAGAGGTATAGTCTCTTTAGATGGGGCAGAGAGGTGAAAAAGTTGTTTTATATATCAAAGAAGGGATAGAAGCAAGTATGAATGATAAACAGAGTAGAGATGGGATGGGGTGTAGCCAGATAATGGGATGGGGTGTAGCCAGATAAAAATGTGTATGCCCATGACCATACTTGTTGCCCCATCTGACACAATAAACACAAGTTTTGGACACCATTGTATGGTTTGTTGCCCCACTCATGCACTGACAGA
Source organism: Neoceratodus forsteri (assembly GCA_016271365.2). Classification (NCBI taxonomy): domain Eukaryota; kingdom Metazoa; phylum Chordata; order Ceratodontiformes; family Ceratodontidae; genus Neoceratodus; species Neoceratodus forsteri. The sequence goes on from CM057453.1 coordinate 145,760,125, forward strand.
TACAGGTGCTCACTCAGAGGCAATCTCAGTGGTTATCTGTTCTTGTTTTAATTCCAAAGAATGGAATTCAAGAAAGGAAAAATGCTGAAGTGTAGGGACTTGGTGTTGCCCCCCCCCCAAAAAAAATGAAATTTATTGAGTACATGGAGTATGTCTTCCTACACCAATTATGGGAGTCCTACAAAAAATGTGTGTCTGGAATTAGGATTAATGGAGATAAAGTTACAGACCTCCAGGTAGTACAGCAGAGCATGACTTGAAGTTGCAGAAATTAAGAGGGCAACAACTGTGGGACATTTTATTCTCATGAGGGATTTCAACCTACCAGTCACTGGCTGTAAGGTGAAAAGTTCCTTAAGGAAATTAGGTAGGGATTTTTTTTTGTCAGTAGTTAAGGCCTGTTTCCAATGTCAGCATGTCTGACACAAGACAGGAGGGGTTGCGAGTCTTGATGTGTTGCTGAGTAGTGGGCATGACTTGGTTCAAGCAGAAAGGGTTGGGACATCCGTGGGTACCGGTGACCATAATATTATTGAATCTGAGATAATGGGGAAGCTATTTAATCAAAAATAAGATTTGGATGCTAAAACAGCTGATTTTGGTCATCTGAGAGAGATGACCATGGCTAAATTGGTGAATATGCCACTGAGCAGGAATACTAATGTCAAGCGGGAGGTCCTGATCAATTGAGTCAGTAATTACATGCATCCCCATGGGTAAGAAAGGCATGAGGGCTAGGTGAAGGCCTCCATGGTTGTCCAAGAAACTTCAGGGGAAGTTCTGGGAGAAAAAGAGGCACACTGATCATTCCAGAATTAGTAGGTAAATATCTAGAGGGTGTAAGTCCAGGATAGAATGGGCTGTTCTCCAGCACACACCATAGTTTCATAAAGGAAGATCCTTCAAAAGAAACCTAATTGCCTTCTCTGAGGACGAAACTAGGGATATAAAGAAGGGTCATATGATGGATGTAGTCTACCTAGACTTCAGCAAGGCCTTTGACACCCTATCTATCATAATTATTTGAGATAACAAATACGTTCCAGGCAGGTGAAAGGGTGAAGTAGGAATACAATGGGAAAATAGAAAGGTGGCAGTAGGATAGAGGGAAGTTTAAATAGGCAAATAGCAAATGAAGAAAAGATCATGTGAGTGGAGTAGTGCAACTTGTGTGGGGCCGCAGACTTTTGGGGCACATTCTGGAGACTGAGGTGCTGTCCTATTTGTACTCAATTCTCTGGGTTGAGAGCAGAGGGTTGCCGGACTCCAGACCAGACTGACAAGGTGCATGAGACTTTCTGCCCCGCCCAGGGTCTGCCACTGCTCCTTCAGAGGAAGCCTAGACAGAGGTCAAGTGGTTGGACCTTGGTGGGCTCCAGGAAGGTGAGGTGACAGGAAGGGTACATGCTTCTCAGCCTGTACCACTGCAGAATTCTTTCATCATGCTGGCAGGATGGGGAAACTGAGAGGAGGCACCCATGGCAGTGAGAAGGAAGGAAGGAAGTGGGGGTCCTCAGAAGGGGGACCCCAAGGAGGAAGGAAGAGGCTCCCAAACAAGGAGGAAGCAGCTGCTAGAGGGGGACTCAGAGAGGATAGATTTGGGAGTAGGGCAAAGAAGGGAGAAGGAGGTGAAGTGCCTAAGAGGTTATTTGGCTTGGAGGGATTGAGATTGTATCCAGAGGATAGCAAGAGCATAAGATGGGAGGGAGCTAAACATCATTGTTCACCTGGGGAAAAATGACCTGGCAAGGGACAGGATGGGGTAGTGCAGGGAAATGTCAGAGAGCTGGAGTGGGGCCTCAAGCAGGTTGCATGCATGGTGACTTTTGCCGAGGTGTTGCCTGTGAACAGCCAAGGAGAGGAAAGGACACTACACACTGGGGCTTTTAACAGCTGGTTGAAGGCATGGTACATGGAGGAGAGCTTTGGCTACATTGCGGACTGGGAGCCACCCTGGGAGGATATGGGCCTCTACAGGGGAGATGGCCTGCATCTTTCTAGAAAGGGGACCACAGTCCTTAGTGGTAGGCTTAAATGTTACTTGGATGAGCATTTAAACTAGCCAGAAGGGATGCAGTGAAACAAAAGGAGGTAACAATTGCCCCACCAGATGATAGAGCAGCAGAGAGAGAGGGCCCAAAGTAAGTACACTCCCTTGGGGCAGGGGCACAAGAAGACAAGGATGGGGACAAAGCAAAGGACAAGAGAGGCAGAAATCAAGAAAGCGAGAATTAAGATGTAAAGGAGACAGGTAACAGAGAAGATAAAAAGGGAAGAGGTGGGTCAGGGGGAGCTTTAGGGAACAGCACAGGTAGGAAGGAGGGGGAAACAGGGAAGCAGGCAGGGAGGGAGTAAGGTATGGAGAGACATGTGCACTAATACAAGGAGTGTGGGAAATAAAATTCCAGACCTGAAAGCCGTCATGACAGAGGCTAACCTAGATTTGGTGGTCATAACAGAGTTGTGGTGCACTGACAGCCACAACTCAGAGATGGCCATACCAGGCTATGCTCTGCTCAGGAGAAACAGGGCAGGGAGGACAGGAGGCTAGGTACCATATATGTGAGGGAAGAAATCAAAGTCACGGAGGTTCAGGGGCACCAAGAGTAAAAAGAAGGGCTAGAGGTGCTGTGAATCATCCTGAAGTCAGCCTCTGGGGCAGCTATTCTGGACATTACTGGGTTTTATAGACAAAGGAAGGCAGTTAGCCCGAGATTGTCTCCCACATAAATCGTGGGTGGACTAGACCAAATTATGTTTTGAATAGAAATAATTGTAATGTCCAATTTTAAATTCATTGAGTGTAGTTAATGTGACATGCTCTTTTAGTAATGTGTTCCATAATTTGACTGCCCTCATAGTAAAATATCCATTTCTTTTGTTAGTATTAGCCTTAGGAATCACAAGCTGTCTATCGTGGGATTGCAAATTGACCATTTGATTACAGTATCTAAGTCCACATTGGGACATCAAGTTAGGTGAATTTAAGATTTTGAAAAGGAATAATAGGTCCCCTCTTTGTCTTCTTTCCTGTAATTCAAAGAGACCCGTTTCCATCATTCTTTCCTTGTACCCAATATTTTTTAAATGTGGCACCATCTTGGCTCTTCTCTGCACCCTCTCCAGCAGATCAACATCACCTTTTAAATGTGGGCTCCAGAAAGGGGAACTGTAGTCCAGATATAGTCTGACTTAAGTTTTGTATAACAGGATTATACAATGCTCTGTTCTTGTAATAAATGTGAGTTGTATTGATTTTAACATTATATTAGCTGTTTTGCTACCTTTTTACAGTGATCTGATGCTGATAATTTTTTAAGTGGCTTGCACGCATGTGCAAGAAACATAGTGCCATCATCTGAGTTATTGGAGGTGTGGCACCCGTCTTCCAATGCAGTCAGTGTGTTTGCAGGCAAGGCCCTAGTTCCCCAATCACTGCTGCAGCTGTCTATGACAGCAGTTGAAAATGCTGTGGTCGTACAGTTGAAAGGGAAGGCTCCGCTTCAGTGAGCAGAGCTCCCCCCTTCACACACACACACACGCATGCACGCATGCATACTACATGCTCATGCACCTTCCACCTCCCCCCCACACTGTACGGCCGACTGGGGATGGTGCCCAATCCCCCGTCGGCTCCACTACCCCCCCAAAGCATCCAGATGCCATGCTGGGAGCCCACCCCGGCTGACCGGGATGGTGTCCAACTCCGTCGGCTCCACTACCTCTCCAAAGCATCCAGGTGCCATGCTGTGAGCCCACCCCAGCATGGCAAACGTCCTCATAGTCTTATTAAAAACCCTGTAAATAACAAAACTGTCCCTCGAGCTTCTCCCTGGCCCCTCCACAACCTGCACCCACCACTGCACACCTGCCTCCCACACCCCTTCACCCATACTTACCTCCAGACCTTGGGCGACAATCTTGAGGGACCGGAACACGTCTGCACTCTTCAAAGCCGACCGCGAACTGAGGAAATGCCAGTAAGCTGTATAATGGGATAGATAGGGTTTTTTCAACTTTGCTACATATCTCAGGCATTTTTTGGAATTTTGACACCAAATTTTCAACATGGGGTTTTTGGGACCCCTCCTCATGAATTCTGTCACTGTCATGGTGTTAATCTGGCCCAAAGGGTGATTTCACAGTCACTGCGCGAAATCACCTTTCGGGACTGATCAATGACACAACAGTGCCAGTGTTCATAAGTTGGGCTCTCAAAAAGCCTATGTTGCAAATTTGGTGAAAAAAATCCTAAAATAGCTGTTTTCTACGGCGCTAAGCAAAGTTCCCACGCACGCCAGGTTCGGCCAATTTTAATATTTGCACTCAGATTTTCAACATTGCCATTTTAACACCTCCATATGAGCAGTACAGCTGCCATTTTCACATGTCGCCCAAAATGTGTTTTCGTGCATGTAGCGCACAATGGCGCATTCGGTGTGCGCAATCAATGTTTGGAGCAGATTAAGAATATCACAGTGACACTGTTCATGAGCAGTGGTCTTAAAATGGCTAAGTTGAAAATTTGGAGAAAAAATTCCCTTCAGACGTTCTGCAACGTTACTAATGAAGACATAGAACAGGACTGGCCCCAGCACCGATCCCTGCAGCACCCCACTGGTCACCCCCCCTCCCTAGACTGCACCACATTTACCACCACTCTCTGCCTCCTGTCTGTTAGCCAGTTTCTAACCCAATTTACCACCCTTTCCCCCATGCCCAGCCTACCCAGCTAGTTTATCAGTCTCCTATGTGGGATGGTGTCGCTGCTTTGCTGGAATCAAGGTAAGCGTTGTCCACTGCCCACCCTGATTCACTTCCTTGTCACCCACTCAAACAAATCAACCAGATTTGTCTGACATGATGTCCCAACTGTGAATCCATGTTGTCTATGGTCCTGGGCTCCGATGGCTTCTAGATGCCCCACTATCCTTTCTTTAAGCAATGTCTCCATGATCTTCCCCACTACTGAGGTGAGGCTGAATGGCCTATTGTTCCCCGCCTCCTCCTGCTGCCAGACTTCTGTAGAGGGACCACATGTGCCCTCCTCAAGTTCACTCATGTTGAATGACTCAGTGGACATGGCTGCCAGAGGTACTGCTATCTCCCTTCGCAGTTCTGTTAATATCCTTGGGCGTATGCCATCTGGTTCCATCGCTTTGTCCACCTTCAATTTAGTGAGCTCCTGCAGGACTCTTTTACCTTTGAATGGACTATTGTCCACCTCTTCACCCCCTTGGCAACTGCTGTACTGCTGTGGCCCTTGCCCTTCCCACTCTTCTGTGAATACTGAACGGAAAGACACAGTGCATGTCTTGGGAGGAAGGCATGGAACTATCACTTCCAAATACCTAAACAGCACATACAAGCAAGCAAGCAACATTCAGCATTGACAAATGCTTGTTTACAATTATACCCAGGTCCCTTTCCTTGTCAACAGATTTTATAAGATTTTTATTCTGATAATATGGGTATCCTGGGTTGTTTTTACCAAAATGTAAAATGTAGCTTTTGCCGTTATTTAATAACATCTTGTTATTTACTGCCCATTGTTCTATAGTTGTGTGATCAAGTTGAAGAGCTAGGTGTTTCGAGATTGACTCAACCTCGCCTGCTAACTTAGTATAGTCTGGAATTTACTATTATGATTACAAGAGTTGATCTTAAGGTCGCTGATGAATATACTAAACAAAGAGGGCCCTAGAACGGAGCCTTGTGGAACCCCACTATTGACACTCTCAGCATCTGACATGACTGTTTATCCTGACTTGCTGAGTTCTTTCCAAAAGCCAGCTTTCCACCTATCTGATCAATTCTCTACTAAACCCCATGATTAATAATTTTTCAATCAAGATGTTATGGGAGACTTTATCAAAAGCTTTGCTGAAGTCAAGCAGTATAATATCAACTGGAGTACCTCGGTCTACACTAAGGCTGACATTTGGATAAAATGACACCAGCGTTGTAGTGGTTGAGTAGCCCTCTCTAAAACCATGTTGAAAGTGATTGGATAATCCTAATCTAATTTGTTCATCCTCTAGGCATTGTCTGATATATTTGTCCATGATTTTGCTGCAAATAGAGGTAAGGCTAATTGGCCTATAATTCTCAACGCTACCTCTATATCCCTTTTTGTGTATGGGAATCACTATAGCTCTACGCCAGTCATTTGGAACTATTTCCTGTCGCAAGGATTTATTACATAGTATTGTCAGTGGGCAAGCTAAGAGGGAGGCCAGTTCTTTAAGCAATTTTGGATGAATGCCATCTGGACCTGGGCTTGTTGTACATTTTATGTCCCTAAGTGCCTTTAGTGCATCACTCTCAGTTAGAATATATGAAGTTGCACTTGGTGTATTAAGAACTTCATAAGGTTTTCCTTTTTCTGAGAAAATGTGACTGTAAAAAGAATTAAATAAATTAGCAGTAACTAGGTCATCATTTATGACAATCCCGTCATTCACCAAAGGTCTGATCAATCTCAAACTATTTTTATTATTATTTATATAAGTGAACAGATATTTCCTGTTGTCTTAGGGTCTTTAACAGCTTTTGCTCCTTTCTATAAAGTTTTAAAATCTGTTGGGTTATTTCTAAATCTTTTATATACCTTTTTCTTTATCTTGATTTGACTCCATATGCTAGAATTTAGAAAAACTGGTATTTTGCCTTTACAGTTATATTTATTCTTAGTGGATACATATTTGAGTTCAAATTGTAACAAATTACTTTTTCTTAACTCTCAAAATTCTTCTGAAGAGAGATTTGCCATTCCAGTATCCCAGTCAATACTCGTTAATTCCTCTCTCATTTCAATATAATTTGCTCTGTCATAATCCTTTAGAACTATTTTTCCCACAAACCTTTGTTTATTTACTATTAGTTTATAAATGATCACTGTTTTCTAAATGTTCTATCACCTTAATGTTGGTTATACTAAAGTCAATATTGCTTATGATTAAATCAAGAGTGTTTTTACCTCTTGTAGGTTCACAGACTGACTGTTCCAAACCAGAGAGAATCAACAAACTCTTTCTCTAACTCATTACTTCCTGTTAGTGTGTCCCAATTAATGCCTGGTAGATTAAAATCTCCCAGGGTTATAGTGTCGTCCTTAGCTGATGCACTTGTTATTTCTCGGACCAAGTTGTCAGTATATGTTTTGCTGGATAGAGGTGGTCTAAAACATGTTCCTCAAATTATCTTAGGTTCACCTTTAAACTTTAAATTAATCCATAGGGATTCTAGGGGTTCCTCAGGTTAATCAATAATATAGGACTGGTATGACTGTCAGTTTTAATGTACCAGCACACACCTCCACCAATCCTTCCAGCCCTAATTTTAAAAATAGTTTATAATTAGGACTCTCTTTCATCCAATTGCAGAAATCATCCCACCATGTCTCCGTGATTGCCACAATCTCAACTTGTTCTTCAAGTAATTTGGCTTCCAGTTCTGCTTTTTTGATGGAATTAAAGCTTCTATCATTAGCCAATAACATTTTACACTTTGTGATAATTCCTCCTTTATTGGTTTAATTTTTTACTGAGACTGATTTATGACTCCTTTCCCCCCTGCTTTATTAGTTCAAAGACTGAGTAATTATTGTTATGAATTTCCTGCTAAGTATGGCACTGCCCCTTCTAATGAGGTGTAACCCAGTTCCATGTCATAACAGCGAACGCATTACAGCGATTGCTATTATGGCAAGTGTATATCGTCAAAAAGCAGTTCGGTGAGATACACTTGAAGGCAACCGGGCACACACAATAGATTAAGTGTGTTTGTGGGAGGGCTGAGCCCCCATGCCTCCCCTTGTGGGGGGCTTTGCCCCCGAGCCCTCCGATTATGGATTGTCAACTCCAGGGGGTACTTGTCAGGGAAGGGGCACATCCCGGTTTTACAAACAAATGTAAGTCCCGCAGGAGAGGGAATAAAAAAACTCTTCCCAGCCCCAAACCCAGGACCTGCTCCTTCGAAGCCAGCCTCCCTACCCACCACACCACAAGGCTGGCTCGGTGCAGCTGGCACACTAGAGGGTAATAACCCTCTTCCCTATCCCCCCCTTCCCCTCGCTATTTTCTATTTCCACTCACCCTTCCCTCTCTTCGCGGTTGCAGTCCTTGCTATACTGGCAGGTCACCCATGATAATAGCACCATAATATGGGTCACCGTTTTGAAGGTCAGCCATATAGGATCGCTGTTATCACTGGATACCATGTAACCCATCCCAGCTAAACAGACTTTGGTTATTTCTGAAGGATTTCCAATGTGTAATGCAGTTTAGAACTTTTTTTTAGAGTCCACTTATGCAGCCACTCATTAATCATCTTAATTTTATTATGTTTTGAGTAGCTTGCCCTAGGGACCAGTAAAATTTCAGAGAAATAAATTTCTCTCTCTAGGGAGGTTACTTGATCACTCAGTGTAATGTAGTCTTGTTTTATTTCATCAATATTAGCTAAATTTATATAATTGGTTCCAGCGTGGGTAATAACCAGAGGTTTTCTCCTGTGCCACTCAATATATTGTTTACCACAGATATAAGATCTGATACCTACTGTATGCACCTCTGAAACTGCTGCATACTCGGTTTGCTTTGTCTAGGTTGCAAACAGTCCTATCAATGTATTTAATAATCAAGTCACCAATAACATAGGCCTGTCTGGTGGTAATGCTTCCAGTTTTCTGATTATTGTAGCCTGTGTCCATATTAGTGCTTGTCCCTAGTTTACAGTCAATTTCAGCCTTAGTATTTTGTCTTATGGAAGTACTGTTTGCGGGAGCCGTGGTAATAGGATCATTTAAATCAATGGGCTTATGGGCTTCTTTCTTACTCAGTTTTGGGCAGGCATTAGTATCAGTGATAAAAACGATTTCTCATTGGCCAGATTTTTGACTACATTCCTTTACTGATTTATTTTTACTCGGAGAGGTTGTGTTGATGAGCGCCACCGTTTTGACCTGGTTTGGGGGCAGTACTGCATTACAGTCCTGTGAAATTTGATCATCATCCAGTGGAAGAAATCTGTTTGAGAGGGGTAATGGGAATCCTAAGACCTTGCGCCCTTTCTTACATTGATGTTTAGTATCCACTGTCGCCCAGCCAAATTCAGGAGAATTTGTTTCAATTTCATCATCAGCTCCATCCCTTTTTTATTGGTGATGTTTATATTTGGTTCAGTATTACACAGTGAAAAGGAGGGGATGGTTGATAGACTTGGAGTAATTGATTCAGTACTTTTAGCCACTTTTATATTGTTTTCACTGTTTTGTTGCATCTCTTGCAAGGGATAATTATTTTTTGAGTTTATCTGTACTGCCATCTCATTCTGGCTTTGTTCCAATGAGGGAAGCTTTGAATAAAAGGAGTTAATTTCAACCAGCAATTCAATATTAATTTTACGTTTGTCACAAGTAAAGTTTTCAATGATGCCAGGGTGGTATATACTGTAGACCTGTAGCGCAGGGACAGGAGTTGGATAAGGCACAAGGGGAAGCCATCGTCTGGATGGCATGTAAGGAGGAGGTGCTGCTAGTGTAAGTTCAATCAGCCAGACATGGAGTGGAGTCTTCCAACTGCAGCTCTGGCAAGGAGCACAGCCATTCTAGACTCCCTACAATGGGGATTTTCTCAGGCAGCTAGTCAAAGAACCCACTAGGGACCTGGTAGTGCCAGACCTTGTGATTACAAACAGGGACAGCATTGCAGATGTCACAGTGGCACCCCCCTAGGCTCTAGTGATCACTGTACAGTGTGGTTTAATATTGAGATGGAAAGAGAGGCTAACCACATAAGAACGGGAGTCTTGGACTTTAGGAGGGCAGATTTTAAAGAAATTGAAAACTGCCTCAGAAAATGCCTTGTGGGGGGATTGCCAGGGAGGGGTAGAGGCACAGTGAGGAAAAATAGGGGAGGGCATTATTGAGGCTGCCAGCTTCTGCATGAAGGAAGTGAGTAAAAGCAAAAGGAAAAGGCCATTATTGTTCTCCAAGGAAATGGCCAAACCAAGGTGGTGAATGAAAAAAGGGTGGCATTCAGGAGGTATAAGGAAACATAGAGGGAAGAGGACAGGGAGGTATACCAAATAAAACAGAGGGAAGCAGAAAAGGCAGTGTGGGGGGGCAAAGGCACAGACAGAGAAAACAATAACCAAAGGGGTAGCTACAGGAGATAAGACTTCCTCCAGGTACACAAGTAAGAAGAGGAAAACAAAGGGAGAGATAGTGTGAGGATAAGGAGGGTGGCAGGGGGAGACTGCACAGAAGAGGAGCCAGAAAAAGTGACCATACTGAATAGATACTTCTACTCAGTCTTCACAGTGGAGGGGGGGGTAGACCACCAGGGAGCAGCAGGAACAAATGATTGGGAGGTGGACACAAGTCCATTTTCAGTGTTAAGAGTCCGGAAGGGATATGCAGTTCTGAAAGTAGACAAGGCTATGGGACCAGACAGAATATACCCAAGGGTACCAGAGGATCTCAGAGAGGTGCTTTTTTAAGTAAAAACCCACATTTTATGATTGCTTAACTTCTCTAAAATTCATTGATGTTACTGGTTTTATCTGCCTCCTTGTTTATTCGAACTGAAATACATGGTCATGTGTAAAGTACACCCTGCCTTGTTTTGCTTCAAATCATTGAAGTACTCTTACTGCATATTTCTTGAACATTAGAAATACCCTCAAACAATGCAGCCACTCATGTTGATACCATGGTCTCCTCAATTCTCCCTGCATAATGAGTAGCTAGATGGTGTTGGGGGTGTTCCTGAGTCCAGGAAAGATGCAGTGGAGTTGGTCAAGAAATGTAAACAAACATGTTTTGGTGTGGTAACACCAGTATGGTGGGCACTCAGTGTTTCACTTTTTAAAAGAAAAAAAGGAACTGAATCAAACTTCCAGCTGCATCAACAGTATATAGAGTGTGAACAATCATAAAATGTTTTTTAAACTAGGGACACTTTGAGGCCTAAGGGGGTTGACAGTGTCCCTTTAGTCACTTACTGCAACCTTTTTCACCATCAAACCCAAATCACAGATGCACCTTCCCTCATACCGAAATCAAAACAAAGAACCCAAAAGAATGTTACAGAAGCACTTTACGTGAATCCCAGAAGCATCCTCCCTCACACAGGAATCAGACCAAATAATGGCACAGCATGTCCCAAATTACTTTATCCCAACCAAAGAAGCACTAAATGCTACTTGCATTTCTTTTCCCTACTCAGCCTCCTGGCACATACTGCAAGTTGTGCTCACCATTAAAAGAATACAAGATCTGATGAACACATAGCCCTCTTTAACACACAAACCTTTTGCTGGTCCCAAGGGTATGCATTTAAGAGGGCTGCACTGTATTAGTTAAACTTAAGCATAGTAACAGAGCTGATATTAGAGACAGATTGGAACAGATCACATCTGTGACTGTATATTAGATCCTTTGCCTACCTATCCAAAGTAGTAAAGTGCAAGAAAAAGTGACCATACTGAACAAATACTTCTACTCAGTCTTCACAGTGGAGAGGGGGTAGACGTTTCGGAGTCAGTATAGCGCAGTAGTTTAAGGCTCTGAGCTGCAAATCTGGAGACCTGGGTTTGAATCCCACAGCCCTCACTTGCATACTGTGTGACCCTGAGCAAGTCACTTAACTTCCCTGTGCTCCCAGGTCGCACCTGTAAACAAGCTTTCAGCTTAGTGTGCCACCCCTGGTTAAACAACTGAAAGAAAAAAAAAAACTGCCAGCTGCTACACAGGGCTCTGTATGTTGTGCATCAACCATCGAGCATATAACCCCAATATCTGACACAAGGCCATGGTCATCTTGACTCCTGCACTCCCACTAGAGCTAAGTAACCTACCCCTGTGGATACCAAATATAATAGAGGTCAATATACTTGGGTAATGCACCATATATCCAGATAAAATGAAAGCCCACATTCTTATTCTCAAGCAGCTCTGAGGAACACCAAACAGTAGTATGTATTCCATTATAGAACAGGGTGGAGAAATGCAAGACAGACCACAGGGCAATTAAATGCAAGTAAAATGAACAAATAAACAGTTTAGTCCTCTCTTTCATATCTGCGAGCAGTTCAGTAAGGAGTAGCAAAAACTCTTTTTATGATCTTGGCCCTTTTTCTTGCTTCAGTTGGATCAGTAAAGATGAAGGCTTTACCTGTATATAAGACTCTGAGTCTGGCAGGAAGAGCATAGTTGATCCCTAGTGCAAAGAGCTCCAACTGGACGGCACTGAAAGATTTCCAACACTCTTGAGTCAATAAATTCAAGTCCAGAAAAAGGTGGATGCAAGAACCATCCATTAAACTCAAAGACCCATTATTCCTCACCTTCTGCAGGATACCATCGTGAACATGAAGTCCGCATGTAATTACCAGATGATTGTGGGTCTGTTCCAAATTGGATGGCTGTCAATGAAGAGTGAATCAGTATATTTTGTAAATTCGTCCCTAAATATCAAAGTCCAAAAGTTCTTTCAATAGTTGGGTTCTGAAGTGGACTGGTTCCAGGTCCTCTGCATCTTCAGGCAACCCCATGATCCTAATGTTCTCCTGTCATGAGTCATTTTCCAAGTGCTCATGCCTCAACCAGGGCACTTTATTCTTCGATAGGAGACCAGAGTCCACTGTTGAGGTTTTATTAGTAGCCTCTGCTGTCAACTTCGTGTCAGAGGAGAGCCCATCCATGTGGGCTTCAAGTGATGTGCAGTCAGAGATGAACAAGTCAACTTTTTATCTAGCATGTGAATACTTATTTAAAAAGCTGCATTTGTGGGCTCTCTGTCTCCCACAGCAGTTTCCTGACTTGGGCTGCATCACACTGCATTTGCAGCCTGCTTGTTGGGTTTTCCTTTTCTGAATTCATCATCTGGCATGGTTTTGATATGCTTGACACATCCTAACATTGGTAAGTGAGTAGAAATCATCTTAATGTACTGTCCTGGCAATTTTCACTGGTGTTAAGTTTTAGTCTAATTTGATCTAAAAGTTGTGCATCAGAGCAAAAGCTTCTTGTGGACATGTCTGCTTCAGCAAGCTGTTGCCTCCACCCCACCACCCTGTTTATACATCTATTAATGACCTGGAAGAGGGTTAGTAGCAGGTTGCTGAATTTTCTGTTGAAGGTTGCTGATGGCTCTAAACTGGAAAGAAGCACTGAAATGGCAGAGGGAGAGGAAACACTTAAGAAAAGACCTGTGCACATTAGAGTTATGAGCCATGAAACTGTGGCTCAGGTTTAATATGGGGAAGTACAAGTTATTACGCCTAGGTGTGAGGAATGTTGGTGGAGGAGGGGAAGGGGAGAAGCTACCACTATGGAGCTTGGCAGTGAACTGAAAACACACAAAATTTCACACACGTACTGACTTGGATGTTAGCGCAACAAATTATTGCATATAAGTGCAGTTGCAGACAGACAGAAGGCTGATCTTTACACTATCATGTCTGTCTACATCTGCACTTGTATGCAATAAATACTTTTAATACCTTTGATTTCATGGCAGCATGGACCTTTTGTAAACATGCGGCAGTTTAAGGTTTTTGTCTGTGTCTCCAGAGTTTGGTAGTGAACATACAGAAATAGGCTGTGGGGCCACACGAGGTTGAGGAAGAGTAGACACAATGGAATCTGGTAATTTTTTGCCCGTACAATTTCTGTTTCTTTTCTATCACCATTGTCCTTGTCTGGACTGCTGTTTTTGAGACACTTTGGGCACCAGAATATCCTTAATACATCTTGGAATGTATCAGTTTAAGAACTCTACAAGTTGGCTGTTGCAACAAGTCTCTGTTCTGCAGACTGCTTAGAATGGTCCCATGCAAAGCTTGTGAGTCTGCATCAACCAAGAGCTCCAGTTTGCAGGACACCATGTATGCAGATTTGTCTAGGTTCAGGACATGGTAACCATGAAGACATGAGGCCCAAAGAAGCTTTGAATTTGCTAGAATATAAAAAATGACTTGCTCACATTGTTCTTTGCTTTTTAGCTGTTACTGCTTAGCCGTGCTTGTGTGAGAATTGCTTCTTAGCTTGTGGTTTTCGGCCTATTCATCTTGGTGTCAGTGTGAATCTGGGAAGGTTTTTCCTTGACAAGGAGACATTTCACTGTAAATATTCTAGTGCTGCACACCAGGTAGTTTGTTGATACATCACAGAACTTAAACTTTTATTCTTTCTACAACCATTGTTAAAGTTTCCCATGCAACAAAGACTCAGAGGCATCTGCAGAAAGCATCTGCTCAGTGCTGCCCTGAAGGGAACCTTTCCAGAACTTTCATGCCTTCTAATCTGAGGCCATAATAACCTATGCCAGCAACCTAGCTGGGTATATATACCCCAGTGAACATTGCTTGCCACTTAATTTAACTGCATCCACCAGTGGATGAAATCCTTTATTCTTGTAAGGGTAGTAACTGGTCTAGGGTGTAGTCTTGTCACCCCACCAGGTAGGGGCTTTTGGGGTGTTAGAGAAGTTTCAAGAAGAGAATTCAAGAAGAGACACCTTACTAGACCACTTTAACAGTGGACACTGAGACTTCATGAGGAGAAGGATCCAGCCAGATGAGCCTACATCCTAACTGTCATCTTGACAGAGTCCTGCTAACACTCTTCCCATCTATAATGCAGTTTATTTATTTGTAAATTGGTAAATGGGAAAGACGGAATGAGCTGAAGCTCATTTCTATGCATGACCTATGAGGAAGGGGAACAGGTATAATAACAGTTACAGCAAGGTTGAGATAACAATGCTGTGCTGACACAGACTACTAAACATAGTAGCTGAAAGGTGCAATTGACAATTGTAGTAAGGCAACAACTCAGCAGGACAATAATTTAACATTTTGATATGGCCCCATAATGGGGTGAACAGAAAGTAGATAAAATCCAAAGGTTGAGTGTAATAAATTAAGACGAGATAACAAAGTTTATATACAGAGCAAATGAGGGTTGCACTGGTGGAAAAGTGAGCAGAGGCAAACAAGATCAAGTGACAGCTAAATGGGGACAGAAGCTAGCAGATGAAAAGGGAGACCACAAGAGTGGTTTAAGAGAAAGATAAGAGGGACATGCATGGGTGGGAGGTTCCAGAAAAAGGGCAGCTGAGTTGAGAAAGAGGACTGTCCAGTTGATGTAGAGCAGCAGGGAGTGTTTAAGGAGAAAGTGTTAGAAGAGTGAAGGGGATTAGTGGAAGGGGTAGATGGAAAAAGCACGTCACAGAAGTATGAAGGATGCAAACTAGTATTTAGAGTGAAAGATGCTTAATGGGAGAGGTGCAGAGAAGATATGAGGGAAGGGAGAGGAGCTCATAAAGGGAAAACTGATAGGTAAGAGTAATAGAACCAGTAGCAAAGCAGCAAAAGAAGTGAAAGATGTACAGTCTAGTTTAACTAGATGTGGAAGCACCACCATAGACTGTGTCAGCATAGTCAAATAGCGGTACGATCATTTTGAGAATGATCTGGTGCTGACATGGAAGTGGAAGGCAGGATTTATTCCTGTAGAGGGCACCAAGTATGGGGTGCAATTTTTTGATGATGGCATCAATGTAGACTAAGGAGTCAAGATGACTATCAAGCCACACACCAAGGTATTTGAAGCAGGGGACTGCCTCAAGGGGAGTGCTATCAAGGGTTTTAAAAAAGGGGTCTGGCTAAGCCTACTAAGTTGTTTGTGTGTACTGAACAGCAGGTTGACTTTTTTTGCCTTCAGCAAGAGCTCATTGGTGCAGAACCAGCACTGGCCATTATCAAAGTCACACTGTAGGGACTGTTCCAGCAGGAGATAGATGTTCCTGTGACAACTAAAACTGCATTGACAACACACATATGGATAGTCACTGAGACACAGGCCAAGGGGAGGTCATTTAGCAAAAGAAGAAGAAGAGGACTGGACCCAGAATAGGCCTTGAGGCACATCAGAGTTAATGGAGAAGTAGGAGGAAAAAGATTCCTCAACCTGGATAGATTGGCTTCAACCAGAGAGGTAGGACTAGAACCAGTTGAGGGCAAAGACTGAGAGCCCAGTACACCTCAACTCATCTAAGAGTAAAGGGTGGGATACACAGTCAAAATGCCTCGGCCAAATATAAAGATAGCTTCTCACACATGGCACTCCATCTATCCCCTTCAGAAGAGAATAAGTGACACAAAGAAGGGAGGAAGTTGTTGGATGGGCTTTACAGAAACCAAATTGGAAGGAAGAGAGAAAAGAGGGGAAATCAAGAATGTTGTAGAGCTGGGAGAAAACCAGCATTCCTGCAGTTTAATTAGGGAGGGAAGGTGAGATATAGGGCAGTAGTTCCCAGGAGAGCAGGTGTCGCCCTTTTTGTGGAAGTAGAGAACTTTAGCCAGCTTCCAGCAGGTGAGACTGGAATAAAGTGTAAATTAGAGATTTAGAAGAAGGGGGACACAATGACGACGGCAGAGATGTGAAGGCATTTAGTGTCAAGATCATCAGGACTATGGTCTTTGGAGGGATTAAAGGAGAGAAGGGCAGAGTACAGGAAGGAGGAGTACAAATTGCACACCTTGTGAAGTGCGTGTTGAAAGCAGCAGCCACTTTAGCAGGCTTGATGATGACAACCTGTGGGTTGATAAGCTTGAGGGTGGGGTCAAATATGTGGGAGGAGGGATTAAAGAGGGAGTGAATTCCCCTTCAGAATTTTTTTGTGGAATTAAGATTGTTCTGAAGGTTGAAGCAAAATAATTGGCTATTGCCTCCCTGTGAGACTTTGTGCTTGCTTTTTATAAATGTCATACCTCAACCAGTCCTCATGGGACCTAGAGGACTTGCAAAAGGATCATGCTGAGACATGAGCCATGAAGAAGGAGGTAAGTTTTGATGTGGCCCAAGGCAGGTAGACACCACATACTCAAGACCTCCTGAGGGAGGCATTCTTGTCCCAGGTAGAAGTGAAGTTAGTAGTAAAGATCAAAAGGGCATTATTGATGTCAGAATAGTAGACAAGAGGTGCTTAGCTAGTGAACTGTAAGTAATTATGAAGGTTGTCCAGGTTAAGCAACCTGAATAACTGGGTCCAGATTTACTGCGCAGTGGATTTAGAGCAATGAGTTTTACGGATGCAGCAGGCCATGCAGTGGTCGCTGATGGAGTCCAGAAGGGTACTGGCAGCACAAATTCTGTGTGGGTGGGAGGAAAGGATCCAGTAAACAAGCAAGTGATTGAAGTGCAAGGGTTGTGATGGATAGGATCAGAGATAAGTTGAGAAAGATCCACTGATTGAGTGAAAGATTTCACAGCAGGAGAGGACCAGTTTATATTGAAGTCCCAAAGGATAAAAGCTCCCCAGAGGAGGCAAGAGTAAGAATGGAGGAGAAAAGAATAATTTATTTATTTATTTAGCTTTTGTTAACCAGGTAAGTACACTAGACAAAACATATGCCTATTTTCAGGTACAACCTGGGAGAGTACAGGAGTTACAATTACATACAGAGTACAACATGACACAAGCAAGGCAGGTACATTGACATCAGGAGAAGCATGACAGTCACAGTAAAACAATTAGGATTACATGATTACAAAGTCAATTATAGAGTAAATACAGAGACACTAAGACAATATTCTAAGCATTATGTACATATATTAATACATGCAAACATCAACAGCACAGAACCCCCAGCAGTATCAACGTTCAGACAAGTGCAGGCACCAGCGAGTAGAGAAATTAACACATTTTATGCTAGGCCACACCCAGGCAGGCAGGCTACCACAGTAGGACCAGAGCCACAATAAAGGATATGGTATGAACGAGTGCAGTACAGGGGACCAGGGTGATCAGGGAGATTTATGACAGTCACATGTCGAAGACAGCTTCATATGTTTCCACAGTGAGGTTCATAAGCACGCATGGGAGGGAGAGGAGCGAAGCTGTTCAGGAAAAGAATTCCATAATCTAGGGGCACAAGAGGCAAAGTCCCTGTCTCCCATTTGAGTATGCATAGCAGGAACCTTAAGAATAGCAGGGCCCAGAGACCTGAGGGAGTAGGTGGAGGGGACAGCTGGCACCAGGAGCTCTGCCAATCCGGGAGGGGGGGTGCCGGTGCTAAAAACTTTACCCGTGAAGCAGTCCAGAACAAAATTTAGGGACTTGGGTGGGGAAAGCCAGTTTAGCTTACTGTATAAGTCGCAATGATGAGTGAGGCGAGGGTCTGCCAAAGCAAAATGACAAATGTTATTGTATGCCACAGTCCACCTGGCAAGGTGGACTCTGGAGGTATGGGCAAACAGCAGAAGCCCATAGCCTAGGGATGGTAGAAACACAACTCTGGCCAATGCCAGGTGAGCAGCTGAGGTAAGGTTATTTTTCGCCCTGTAAGCCAAACCCAATTTCCAGTTAACAGCCCGATACACATTATGGATGTGGTGACCAAGGTCAAGCTGAGGTCCGAGTGTCACCCCAAGGTATTTGACAGAGTCAATGACAAGCACAGAAGCTCCATCATTACCCAGATATACAGAGGGACAGGGAGGCCTTAAGCTTGGCCAAGGATCCAAACAGCATGGCCTGAGTCTTTTTAAGGTTTAGGACCAGCTTGTGGGACGACAACCAGAACTGGATACCCCTGAAGTCCTCACTCAATTGGTGATTAATGACCCCAATGTCCCGGGAATGAGTGAGGATAATCAGGTCATCTGCATACAGAATGGACCTGCAGGAGGCCGCAGCAGAGGGAAGATCATTGACAAATATGGAGACGAGCAGTTGCCCAAGTACTGACCCCTGGAGAACACTTGAGGATACAGTGGTGGCATACGAGAGCACCTTACTGTATTTGGTGAGTTGCTGCCTGTCCTGAAGGTAATTGGAGAACCAACGAAGGACAGGAGGGGATAGACCAAGAGACTTAAGTTGAGAGCAGAGGAGGATGTGGTCAACTAGGTCAAAGGCCTTAGAGAGATCAATAAAGATGGCACCAGAGAGTCTGCCCTGGTCCATAGCAGCCCTTATCCCTGAAGTGACAGTGACCAGGGCAGAGGTTGTACTGTGCCCTTTATGAAAGCCATGCTGCGAGGGAGACAGAAGCTCATGAGACTGGATATACTCTATAAGTTACCCCACCACAACTTTCTCAAGAAGCTTACTGATAGCAGACAAGATGGCAATCGGCCGATAGTTGTCAAGAATCCTGGGGTTGCCCTGTTTTAGTACAGGGACAACCCTCACCACCTTCCATATGTCAGGGATAGCCCCAGAAGCTAAGGATAGGTTGACTATGTGGGCCACAGGGGAGGCAATGTAGATGGCAGCCAGGAGGAGGAGGAGGAGGAGCTTTGGCTCCACACCATCTTGACTAGCACTAGAAAAGGGGGAAAGACCAGAGAGCAATCTCTGCATCTCCTGTGCCTTCACAGCCTTAAAGCAGAACAACAGTCGAGAAGAAGGGTCCAGTTGAGGCGGCAGGACCTGGACGGGGCTGTCACAACCAGTGGAGGAGAACAGAGAAGTGAAGGTGGACAAGTCCGAAAAATGAAAGTTAAATGCATTAGTGATGGTTAGCGGATTGTTGCAGCTAGCACCCTTGATAAGCATGTCAGGAGCCTCGCAAGTGGAGGAGCCACTCACTATGTTCTTGATATCCCTCCAGAAACCCCTAGGGTCCTTGGCCGAAGTCCGTAGGGCGACTTTACAAAATTCACTTTTGGCAGCCCTGATTGCCTTTTTACATTCATTTCTGAGCGTTCTGTAATGCTGAAATATGGCCTGGTCCATCGAAACCTTGAATTTGGCTCAGCATTTGTCTCTGGTCCTCATGAGTGCAAGGAGGCGCCCATGCAACCATTTAGTAGCAGGCCCCCTAACTCTCCACCTGACAAGTGGGACATACTTGTCCTGCAGCGCCCCGAAGACATTGAGGAAGTGACAGACTGCAGAGGAAGTACTCTTGGTATCCATCACTGCAGACCAGTCCGTGAGCATGAGATCCTCGTGGAAAGACCCCAGGTCAAACCTGGAAAAGTCCCTGACTCGGATGATTTTTGGAGGAATTTTTGAGGCGGAGACCTTCCATAAACAGTACACAGGGGCATGGTCCAAAATGGAGTCAGGAAGGGTACCAGACAAGCTGATCCTCTCAGGCCTATTGGACAGGACCCAGTCCAGGAGAGAGCTGGTGCCTCCATTGGAGGACCACCAAGTGGGATCCTTGATGAGTTGGGACACAGAGAAGCCCGCAAGCAGTGACTCATACTGCTTGGTATTACCTCCAAGCCAGTTTAGGTTAAGATCTCCTAGGATCAGCAGCTCATTGTTCCCTGACCTTTGAGCTGACAGAATCAAGGAGGGAGGATAAACCCGAGACACCACCCACAGGGGGATTGTAAGTACACACAATGTGTAGCTTCTTTGTGTTCCCGAGTAGCAGCACAGTATGCAGGAGTTCACAGGAAGACTGCACCGGCTGAGGGCAGGCCAACATCGACAGGTTGATGTGACTCCTGTAGTAAATCAGGATACCAACCCCTCTCTTTTTCCTTGAACGGTCCTGCCTAACAAAATCAAGGCCTGGGGGCATACAGGCGGAATCAGGGGTAGAGAGTTTAAGCCAAGTTTCAGTTATCCCAACGATGTCAGGATTATAATGGGTGACACACGCAAGGAGTTCAGCCAAGTTGGGCAGAAGGCTGCGGATATTAAGATGAGCTAATTTTAGCCCATTGCCAGACAGCCAGCAGATTTGGGTTTTAAGAAGGTAACCCCCACTAATGAGGATGGAAGGGAGTGAGGGAAAGAAATTCTACACAGAATGAGTTCATGAGAGAAGGGAACAGCAGCATGAAAAACAACATCATGGGCAAGACTACAAAGGATATTTAGAAACATAGAATCTGTCAGCAGATAAAGACCATACGGCCCACCTAGTCTTCCCATTTCTCTACTCGCTGCTGCAGCCCCTGATCTTATTTGATCTGTGGCTCTCCTGCTCTGCACATCTCCTGGGTACCCTTATGTCTATCCCTTGCACTCTTGAACCCCCATATTGTTTTCACACCCACCACTTAGCACACCACCTCTCTTACCCAGTCCTGCCAGAAGGACACATAGCAAGAAATGGTGACAAGTTCCTCAAGGTTGATAGACCATAAGTACCTTAGTGTTCATACTCTGAGGCTCTTTGGTCTGTGTTAGTAAGAGAGAACTTTAGGAAACCTGTTTCTCTCTCTTATTGTCAATGTTAAATGCAAGGAATAGTATTTGCATACCAATGGGCCTTAGCTCTTTGCTAGCCAATGTTCTTCACAGCATGGTGCCGACTGCACTGAGAGGAGAACTCTCACTATATGGCCATTTGGGGTGGAGGGGTAAGGTCAAGTGCACACACAAATGAGAGAATAAGGATTGACAAGGAAGTCCAGCTTACATTAAATGTTATAGTTATCTTACAGTGTAAGTTCCCTGTTACATTTTTTACTCATTACCGCTTGCATTTTCTACTCATTCATTGTGAATAAAAGTGCTATTGTTGTTCTTTATATATTCATGTTATTTCAAGTTATTTTCCCTACCAGATTACGGTGGGTGGTCATTCTGCAGGAGGTGGGTGGACATATTATTTCCTGGGGAACATAGGACTAAGTGTATCCCAGGTTTTCCTATCACTACCCCAGATGGGGCACAGCATCATTGTAATAAAAAAAACTAGGCTGCTTACAGCCTGAACTCAGGCTGGCTCACTTGGTAGAGCAGAGAAGAAGGAATGGAGGAGTACCAGAGTATCTTGAGTTAAGAAAGAGCTGCCACATCATGAGGTCTTGCCACATTTTAAAGGCACTGCTGGGTTTTGTCTGCACACCACCCTCATACAACCTATACAATCCATTTGCATAAAATCCTCTCTCAATGCATTCAAGTACCATTTTGTATAGTTATTGGACTAGTGTGAAGGTGAGGGCCTGTTCAAACATGACTTTCTGATACATGGAAATCCCAAGGGGACCAAGGAAGATCTGATTAATTTTACTTTAGAAGCCTTTAAACATTTGGGAATTATTGGTCTCCATGGTCAAACAGGACATTCTGGGATGAAAACCCTGTTGATACTCATTGAATGTAGCGAGACTGTGGACTGCTGAAGGTACCAGTACAGGTAACCCCTTAAGGGAGTAATTCCTCCAGGACTCTTGTAATGTATGCTATCCCCAATGCTTTAGGGATGGGAGCAGCTGGACTTTCAGATTTTGCTGTTAAACTGCACACTCTTTTATTTGTGGAAGGAAAAACCCCTCAAGACATGAAAGCTGTTTTGCAACTTGATAGTGTAACACCTTCTGCACCCTCTTGTATGGGGACCCAGCTGGACTCTGCTGTATGGAGGACATTCTTATCAATGTTTGTGTTTTTTTTCTGGAATTAAGCCATCCCCAGTGGGGAAGACAACTGTGAGATGGGGTTTGTTCAAGCCGCCTCTGTATTTTTGGAATGACAATGTTCCAGGGCAGAAAAGCAGAAACACTTAGTGGAAAGCTTGCATGGGCCATCATTTGGCCCATCTGGAATATTTGCCATAGTGCCATCACTATTGTTTTTTTGCATATCCTGGATGGAGTGTTCAACAGCCCTGTCTCAGGTGAGGAACTATATATGAAGTTTAACGCTACTTGCTACTTACCAGAGGTGAGGATAGAGACTCTCCAAATATCTTACCCGCCTAGAGATTATGCTCAATCAAGCCATCAGCCAGCAGAAGAGTGGCATTGGATCAACTAGCCCAATTGTGGTTGGACCAGTGCAACCATGGAGAAGTACAGTCTAATAACATCCTGCTCAATCTTTAACTAAGAGACCATTGCATCAATTCCCCTGACTTTGGAGACTTGACCTACTGACAGAAGAGGAGGAGGCATCCCTTCAACCTATTCATTACTGATCTTTGTAGCTGCTGTAGAGGCTAAATAATGACATGTGTAGATGACTCTAAACTAGTCCAGTTAGTAGCAATCAAAGAACTGAGAACAACACTCTAATGAAGCCTAAACCAATTTGCCTAAAGGGCACTAACCAATAAAATTTGAACTTCCATTCAAACAAATAAGGCACTTCACTTTGGTAGAAGTAACATTAAAAACAAGCATTTGTCAATGCCGAATGTTTGGTTGCTGGCATTGGCATTGGTAGTGTACAAGTTACAGAGCTGCATAATAGAAATGGCAGTGAAGTACTGAACTGAAGCCAACCCCACCACCACCCTGCAGAGAGTGACAGGCATTGGGGTGTGCCTTTGGGTCGAACAGGCATAACCCATGCCATTTCTCACCACACCCTACCCTGCAGACACTGACAAGTGTCACGGTGTGCCTTGGGGTCTTTGGCCCTATGTGCACCCCATTGCATCAGGAAATATGGTGAGATGGGTGCGTGTAGAGAGAATAGGTGAACTTTAAATGAAGAGTCCAAGGCATACCTCAATGCCTCTCATTGGCTGCAGGGTGTGGAATGGTATGAGCATTACAGGCAAGAATCCCAAGTCACACCCTGATGCCTGTCATTCTCTACAGGGTGATGTGGTCCCAACACCTCAGGCATTCGTTAGTATTTCCTCCAAATTTTCAACATGGTTTTTTTGTGACCCTCACCTCATGAACAGTGGCAATATCAGTTTGTCAGCCGAAAGCTGCTTATGCACAGCGACTACGGCATTTAGCACCACAGTTGCAAAAACACATTCTGAACAGGATGTGAAAAATGACAGCTGTACTGTTCATGGGGAGGTGTAAAAAATGGCAATGTTGCAAATCTGTAGTAAAAATATTAAAAAAACTGGTGAAGTCACGAGCGTGCATAGAAACTGTGCAATGCACACCCATAATGGAATTAGTTTGGGGAATTTTTACAGCAGATTGTCAACACAGGCATTTTGGGACCTCTGATCATGAACAGTGTCACTGTGATTTTCTTTATCTGTCCCGAACAATGATTCCCCACAGCGACCGTGCATCTCTGAAAGTGTGAAAACACATTTTGGCCATGTTGTGAAAAATGACAGCTGTACTGTTCATAAGGAAGTGTGGAAAAATGCCACTGGTGAAAATCTGTACTGAAAATATTACAAAGTCATGAATTTACGAGGGTGCGTGGAAACTGCGCAATGCTCACTCGTAACACAGTCATTTTATGGACTTTTGTTAGCAAATTTTCAACATAGCCATTTTAAGACCTCTGCTCATGAACAGTGTAACTGTGATTTTCTTAATCTGTCCCAAACATTGCTTTCGCACACCTACTGCACCATTGTGCGCTACATGTGCGGAAACACATTTGGGATGACATGTGAAAAATGGCAGCTGTACTGTTCATAAGGAAGTGTAATAAAATGGCAATGTGGAAAATCTGGAGTGAAAATATAGAAAATTCACAAACTTACGAGCGTGCGTAGGAATTGTGCAATGCACGCTCGTAAAGCAGTCATTTTTAGGAAATTTTTCACCAAATTTCAACATAGCCATTTTAAGACCTCTGCTCATGAACAGTGCCACTATGATTTCTTAATGTGTCCCACCATTGATTTCGCGCACTCGACTGCGCCATTGTGCGCTACATGAATGGAAACACGCTTTGGGCAAGATATGAAAAATGACAGCTGTACTGCTCATAAGCAGGTATGGTAAAATGGCAATGTTGAAAATCTGGAGTGAAAATATTGAAAATTCGTGAACTTACGAGCGTGCGTAGGAACTTCGCAATGCACACTCGTAAAACAGTCAATTTTAGGAATTTTTCCACCAAATTTTCAACTTAGGCTTTTTGAGAGCCCACCTTATGAACAGTGGCAGTGTCATTTTGTTACTCATTCTTCAAAAGGTGATTTCGCATATGACTCGCGAAATCACCCTTCCGCCCGATTAATGCCATGACAGTGAGAGCATTCAAGCAGAAGGGGTCCAAAACCCTATGTTGAAAAGTTGGTGCAAAATTCTAAAAATGCCTGAGATATGCAGCAAAGTTGAAAAACCTATCTATTCCATTATACAGCTTACCGGCATTTCCCTCAGTTCGCGGTCGGCTTTGAAGAGTGCAGACGGTTCTCGGTCCACCAAAAGATCACACCAGAGACCGGAAGTAAGTATGGGGTGTGGGAGGCGGGGTGTGCAGTGGTGGGCGCGGGTGGGGCAGAGACTGTGAGGGACCGTTTTCAGTTTCAGTTTTTTTTTTTTTTAAATGACAGCGGGACATTTGGCACGCTGGGTGGGCTCCAGCATGGCACAAGGATGGCTGGTGGGGATTGCGTGGAGCCGACAGGATTGGGCACCCACGTTGGTGATAGCATATGTTGCCATGCTGGGGTGGGCTCCCAGTGTGGCACCCTGTACTCTGGGGGTGGACCAGTGGAGCCAAGGGGATTGGGCACCCCGTCGCTATCGATGTTAGCCCACACTGGGTAGGCACCCAAGCGTGGCATATGGAACACTGTTTTGAGGCGTGCAGCACTGCCGCGGGGATTGGGCACCCGTCGGCTAACACAGTCTGTGCGTGGGGGGGGCGAGCACACAGTATGCGTGTGTGTGTGTGTGTGTGTGTGTGTGTGTGTGTGTGTGTGTGTGTGTGTAGGGGGAGCGCGCATGAGCAGGCGATATCTTATCCCTGTTCACTGAAGTGTAGCTCCCCCTTTCAACTGTACGCCACTGCATTTTGGACTGCTGTCATAGACAGCTCCACAGGCATTGGAGAACTGCGGCTGTGCCTGCAAACACACTGACTGAACTGGAAGAGGGCTGCCACACCTCCAAAAACTCGAATGATGGCACTATGTTTCTTGCACATGCATGCAAGCAAACATAATGAGTACTTTCTAAATGGAGGCCCACTCAAGGCTTCTGATCTGAAAAAACTAGGGATCCTGATGGGCACTGACCTTAACTTGGACTCAGTGGAACGCAGTGATAAAAAATGTAGCTTTTTATGGAGTTTCGTAAAAAGGAATTTCACAAGTAGAGAAAGTGAGGTTATGATGCCACTCTACAGAACTTTGGTCAGGATGCATCTGGAGTTGTCCATGATGTGTGAAGATGCCTACAAGACATGGTTACTGGTGGACTTATCACCAAATCATGGAATCCTTATGCTTCTCCCATTGTGGTGGTGAGAAAGAAGAATGGGGGAGTCCATGTGTGCACTGACTACCACACCATTAACAAGTGCATCCTCCCAGACCAATACATGATGCTGAAGGTTGATGATTTGGCATTAGGTCTCAGAAGTGGCTATTATCAAATACCTACAGCCAAAGAGGGAAAAGAAAAAACAGCCTTTATTTGTAACATTATAGTTATACAAAAGGATACCTCAGGATATCTCTATAACTCCCACCATGTTTCAGTAACGTATGCTTAAAGCTTTGGGAGACATGAACTTGTTGCACGTTACAAGATGAGGGTTTTGGATTTCAGTAAGGCTGACTTTAATAAGATGGTAGAAATTCTGGTAGGGCATCTTACTGGGATCAGTAAAGAGATGGAGGTGGAACAGAAATGGGCCATAATGAAGGAGGCACAGATGGAGGCCCCTAGTGTGTGCCAAAATCAAAAGCAAGAAATCCAAGGCCAAAAAGTACAACTGGTTCAGAAAGGACGTTGCAAATGCAGTAACAGAAAAGAAGATAGCCTTCCAGAAGTGCAAACGTACTCAGAATGAGGTCTATAATGATAAATCAAGGGTGGTGTGCAGAGTGGTTAGAGACTCAAAGGCTGCTAGGGAAGTACAGCTGGCACAGGAAGTAAAATTGAGTAAGAGGGTCTTCTTCACATATATAAGGGAAAAGAGAGATATTAAAGATGTAATTTTCAGATTAAAAAAGGAGGAGTATTGGGCAGAAGGAAGTAGAAAGAAAATGGGGGTTCTTAACATGTACTTTTGCTCTGCTTTCACTAGAGAGGACAGACCAGTACCACAAGGGAGCAGGAAGGTGGAAGCAGGGAAGGGGGGGTATCATCAATTGTGTAACAGAGGTGGACAGGGTGTTAAATGTCCCAAAGTCCTAACCAGACAGCGTGCACCTGATGATCCTAAGGGAACTGGCAGGGTGGTGGCGGGCCCCCTGGCAGACCTGTTTATCACCTCTCTGGAGTCCAAGAATGTGCCCCAGGACTGGAGAACTGCACACATGGTGTCTCTGCATAAAAGCAGTCCAAGGGATGAAGCTGGTAATTACAGGCCAATCAGTGTGTGTGGGTAATGTGTTGAGCAGGTAAAAGTGTGCACAGGAGATGTGGTGCAAAAAATGAAGACCCGGATTTGGGTCGAAGCACAGGAGCTTTTGTTTCTGGTTGGTGTCCTGCTGAATAAACTAGCACAGCTACTTTAAAAACGAACTCTCCAGTGCACGTGCTTTCTTTTTGTAGTGTGTATGGATAAATGGCTAACTGTCTAGTGAAGGAGCAATAGGCAGCAGAGTTCCCCAGGGCTCTGTTTTAGGGCCTACCTTGTTCAATATCTATGTTAGTGATATGAATAAGGATGTTGAGAATATAATAATCAAGTTTGAGGACGACACCAAACTTCAGGGTGCAGCAGACCCAATTGGTAAACATCTCTCCTTAGTAAGGGATTTATGGAAAATTGAAAACTGGACAGTAAGGAACGGAATATCCCTAAATACTGACAAATATGCAGTTATGCACTTTGGGCATAACAATCCAAAGTGCTCTTATATTCTTAATCAAAATATACTTAAAAACTCTGACCTTGAACAAGATCTTGGTATCCTAATGAATAACAATTTGACCCCATCCAACCATTATATGTCAACTACAAAAAAACCAAAAGCCAAAGGTATGGTTAACAGAATCAAAAAGTCTTTCATATGTAAGACTCAGCAATTCATCATCCCCATTTATATTAGCTACGTCTGTCCCTTGCTGGACTATGGCTCACAGGTGTGGTCCCCACCACTTGTAAAAGATATAAAGCTATTGGAAGGAATGCAGAGGTCTATTACCAGACTAATCCCAGGATTAAAAAGTAGATAATACCAGGAGAGATTATTAGCTACAGGTCTGTATTCCCTCCAAGCAAGTAGACAGAGGGGAGATTTACTTTTTCTTTACAAATTAAAGCAGTCCCCTGATCTAATGGTAAATCTTGAGCTTGATTATAGTACAACCAGGATTCATTTAGGGTCCCATAGCAAGAAACTTGTTCTCCCTACGGCTTTTTCTTGTAAAAGGGAACATTTCTGTACCATCTGAACAATCAAAGCTTGGAACAGACTAATAACAAGCTATTGTTAACATTGAGGGTTTTGACATCTTCAAAAAATCCCTGGATCTACTGTACTATTCTAGACACATTCTGGTATGGCAGTCCTACTAGTGTGGGGAATATTCACGATGGGCCAGTGAGCCCCCTTATATCCTAATTTTCCTAGTAATCCTAGCGTGACCTCAGTAGTGGAGTAACTGATGGAAACTATCCTAAAACAGAGACTGGTGGGATTTCTCAAGGAAAATGGGTTACAAGATGAGAGGCAGCATTTGTGTCAGGGAAGTCCTACCAGACCAGTCTGATTGACATTTTCAACTGGGTGATCAAGACAGTGGACAGGGGCCAAGCGGTCATTGTCCTGTGTCTGGACTTCAGCAAGGCCTTTGACTTTGTACCTCATAGGAGATTGGTCAGGAAGTTAGAGGATCGAGGGATGGAGTCCAAGTTTCCTAGATAGATCAAAAACTGGTTAAAGGTAGGAGCCAAAAGGTGTTGATTGGGGGAATTCTGGGAAGCTAGGCAGGTAACCAGTGGGGACCCACAGGGTTCAGTGTTCGGTCCAGTGTTGTTTAAAATTTTAATCAGTGACATAGCAGATGTGATCAAGGGTAAAATCTGCCTGTTCACAGATGGCACAAAGCTCCTTGGGAGGGGGGACACTGGGGAGGGGAGGCAAGAACTAAGGGGAGACCTGGCTAAGTTAGAGAAGTGGTCTGGCATTTGGCAACTGGGATTCAACATTAAGAAGTGCAGGTTATGCACTTAGGGGCAAGGAACCCAGAGACCAAACACTGGCTGGATGGTGTGCAGGTCACCAAGTCTGATGAAGTAAAGGCCCTGGGAGTTATCATCAAGAGTGGCCTGAGGAACTTGGCATGCTGCAGGAGAGCTGCAGTAAAAGCAAATTGGAAGGTAGGATGCATAGCCAGGGGGATTACAGGCAGGAAGACAGATGTTAAACTACTACTGTACAGGTCACTAGTAAGACCGCTCCTAGAGTACAGTGTGCAGTATTGGTGCACTTATCTTAAGAAGGATGTCAACTTGCTGGACACAGTCCAGAGAGAAGGGTGACCAAAATGATCCAAGGCCAGCAGGGAAACATCTATGATGAGAGGCTCAAGGGACTCAACATGTACTCCCTTGAGGACAGAAGGGAGAGGGGGGATATGATTGAGACCTTCAAATACCTTAAAGGTAATAATAGAGTGAATATGGAGGACCTATTCAGTCTTAGTGGGAACAAGTCCACTGGGGGCATAGCCAAAGCTAGTGAGGGAAAGATTCAGAAAGGTGATGAAGAGGCACTTTTTCACCAGGAGAGTGGTGGCCAAGTGGAACAAGTTGCTAGAGAAGGGGGTCTCCCTGAAAACTGTGGATAGCTTTAAGAGAGAATGTGACAGAATGAAGGGGGAAGGAGGAGGGGGAGCTAAGAGGGGGGTCAGGGGAGTTGGGGGGGGCAAGTCCCACTGTAGATACAGGGGAGGATCTGCACAATCCAGCAGACAAGATAGACCATAATGCCTTTATCTGCTGGCATCTTCAGATGTTTGTATGTATGTTCAGACTCATTTACCTTAATGATTTAATCATGTTCGGAAAAATGCTTGAAGAACATGAAGTGTGCTTGATGAAGGTACTAGATTGTCTCAAGGAATGTGTCTTGAAACTGCTGATTGACAAATGTGAGTTCTGTCAATCATCTGTAAAATGTATTGGATGTTGGGCTCGATTTTTGAATGGGACCTTAGATCAATGCTAGCTGCAGCAAACAGCAGCATGCTTTGGAGCCCAGTGCACCAGGGACTCTGCTCCTGATCTCTGTACAGGTGGGGTCCTGGTGCCACACTCCCACAGTTTGTCACAACTGCTCCTGTGTGTCAAAGAAATGGTGCACAGGAGGGGTTTGACGAAGGATGCAGTGCACCCTCCAGCGGTACCCCAAGGAACCAGTACCCCAGGGTAGACACACAATCCCCCAGCAGGTGCCACAGTACATCCCTGGCATGTACCAGAGGGGGAAAGGGGGCAGGATGTCACCCCCGGCAAAGGGTTGTGGACATTATGTACCATGTGACACTGGCCACCAGTGGTGGTGCCATGGCAAGTACAACCCTATGACATATACCCAGACACAAAGAACTGTCACAGACCACCCACAAACTGCCTACCTGAGACAACCCTTTTGGCAGACTGCACTGTGCAATGGCCTCAGAATACAACATGCCACCATGTGGAGAACAGTTCCTACCTGGGGCTGGTCTGTACCCACACTCCCTGCACCACTGCACTGTTTGTCTGTTGATTCTCCAAGCTCATTCATTGGACCACTCCTCCTGTGGCAGCCAGGGTACAAGTGCCCATGGTGTCCCCCCTACTGAGGTGACCCAGGGATTGCTGGTCAGTTGGGGTATCCCCAGTCTTGAGGCTTGCCTGGCATGGCTGCTGCCAATGACATGCCCTGGTACAGCACCAGTAGGTGCCCTCAATGACCACTGTCTGGGCAGCCACAGTATGGTCACCAAAGTGGCATGTGCCATGTGTGTCCCCCAGTATCCCTGGCAGGGCTTGGCTTTTCATGGTTCCCAGAGCACATTTTTGCCTGTCCTGTACCCTGGCTCATGGTGTGCCCCATGGTCCCCGTTCCCTGCTAAACCTGGCCATCCTGCTCCTATAGCTGACATCAGCACATCCCTCTGTTAAACCAGCTCTGACTGGTCTAAGGCTGGAGGGGCCAAAAATCCTGATCACAGGGATGGTGTAGCTTGCATTCATCACAAGCCCCCTCTCCACCTTGGTACATCCTTGGATTTGGCACAAGCCTGGTGCAAGCAGGTTTGGTGCAGGTGACCCCACTGGGGGTGCAGGCTTGCTTTCAGAATCAGGTTTGATGCATTGTCCCCCTTGCATCATTTTCTTTTTGTGCTAGCACCTTATGTCAGTCCTGGCCATTGGAAAATCAAGTCCATTTTGTCTGCTGGTGGAGTGCAAACCAATTCATCAAAAGTGGAGGCCTACGCCACTTTACCCTGACCAACCAATCTGTAAAGACATTCCAATCTTTCCTGGGATTTTGCATAGTATTACAGATTTGTCCAAAATTTCTCCAGAGTAGTGCATCCTCTAACTGATGTGACAATAGGATATCCATCTACCCAATGCTCCAGATGAAAATCTGAAAAGAATGCACCCAAGGGACCATACTGCATTTTTCCTTTGGCCATCGTTGGACTACAGAGCATGAGGCTGATTTCAAAGAAATCATCAAGAGGCTTACCAACGCTACTGTCCTAAAAGCTCTATGCCTTACACCCTTACCAGCATGACCAGACTAGGAGCTGTGTGAAGAACGTTCTGGAGAAATTAGTCCAGTAGCATTTGCCAGCCCTAGTCTTACTACCTCAGAAAATGCCTATCTAGTTTGGCTGGCCCAGTGGTACTGAGGGTTGAGGCACTGGATGCCATACCTCTTGCTATGCCAGTGACCCGGATTAGGGAACGACCTCGGGTCACTGGGGTGCTGGCACGGGGGGAAGGGGGGAGCAGGATCGAGTGTTGGGTCTCCTCTCCCGGGTAAGGGGTGGGGGGGGGGTCGCCCACCTAAGTCCCGCCATCACCGAATGGAGGTTCGGTGTCGGTGCAGGTGATCAACAGTGCGACTGGAAGGGAGGGGCATCCTGAACTGCATGTGCACATGTGCCTCAACATGCACGCACTACGTTGGGGATGCGTGGGTGTAGGGGTCGGAAGAAAACCCGAAAAAAAACAGAAATTTCATGAGAAAAAAAATGCCTACCTGGTTCACAAATTGGGCTTTTTAACTTTCAAATGGGTTGTACTAGATCAATTCCTTGATTACCTTTATGGATCCAAGTTCACTGTTGAAACAGATAGTAATCCATTTACATATGTGAACACCACGGTGAAGCTTGATGCCACAAGAAACTGATGGCTATCTGCCCTGTCAGCTTATGATTTCAAAATGTAATGCCAAAGTGATCTAAATGATATTCATGCTGCTGTCTTATCCTGATGTCCACATACTGCCACAGAGGAGCCTCATACACATCTGATGCCAGTTACTGTGAAAGGTCTTTGTCTGAAATATTTACCTACTAAAATGGAGACTGCTGCCGATTATGACAGAGCTGTTGACTCTTTGGGAGAATCATTGATGCTATTCCTGACTTTTGCAAATTTTGTAGGCATGGTCCTGTCATCTCTGTCATAACCCAGCTGTTAGGATATGACCGTTGGGCAGCATAAAGATCCTGGTGCCTGTGAAGTGCTAGTAGCACTGGAAAAAAGACTTGGCTCTGATCAAACATGACATGACCATCTTGATGTACCTCTAATGCTTTGAGAATGGGATAAACAGTTTATTTAGGCTGGCCTTCTGGTGCATAGGACCAAGAACAATTTCCATATCCCAGAGAAAATGGGTTCTGCCTGAACAGTACTATAAAGTTATTCTCAAACCCTTGCATGACAGCATAGGCCATCTTAAGATTTGACCTGGACTCTTGATTTGGACAGAACATATTTCTACTGGCCCAACTCACCACAGAATGTAAAAAATACTGCAAAAGATGTGCTCACTACATATAGTACAAGACCGTGCCCAAGCATGCTGCTCTACTGTTTAATACCACCACCACCACATCACCATCAGTGGTCCCCTAGAACTGGTCTGTATGAATGTCCTGTTCTTAGAGTCAGATGAGAATATAATTAACAACATCTTAGTGATTACCAGGCATTATTCATGTTCAGTTCTACCTTACTAAGGATTAGAAAGCTAACTTGTTGGTGTTACTGCTTCAACTATACATTGATCACAATGGAGTACCCCAACAGATTCACTCTTATCAAGGACCTGACTTCCAGAGCCATTTGATAAAATAATTCCTTTATTCCTATGGCCTCCAACAATCCTCGGAATACACTTTATCATCCATAAGAGGATCTGCCCCTGAGCAATTCAATAGCACCTTAATGGATATGCGTGGCATTTTGAATCCTGATCAAGAAACAAAAGTGGAGCCAGCAAGTCAGCTCACTGGTACATGCCTATAATTACACCCAAAATTATGCTACTAAGTTTTTACCAAGAGACTCGACTTTCCATTGAATTCTGCTTTAGAGTATCTACAGGCAGAGCTGGTCTGCCAACCTATTTTGAATGAACATGCTGACTTCATCTACAATTGCAAGAGACATAACATGTAGCTGCAGGAGCTGCACCATATGCCGAGCTGCTAACAAAATCCATTATGATCAAAATGTTTGTTAGCAAGTACTACAACCTGGAGACTGAGTTTTGCTAAACAATTTTTGAACTGCGAAGAAAACATAACATTTCTGATTGAGAGGCTCTCTAGCCATATGTCATTGCAGAAAAACTGTCTGAACTGAGGGTTTACACGATTCATCAGGAGACGGGACTTGATGTTTCTTCTTTTATTACTATTCGGGAATGTCTGTCTTAATCCCGGTCCTATTTCTCAGGATATTAGTAATTTAGATGCCAGTAATGTTAAAGGCTGTATGGTTCATGTGAACGTGGGTTGCCTCTTATCAAAGTTTGGTTGATTTGAATCCTGCGTGTTGGAACATCCATTGGGGTTAGGGTGGAGAGGAAGAAAACCAGAGAACCTATGTGCACCAGAAGCCATAAATGCTGGATCCAGTGCCCTCAGATCCTTCTCATGTGGATCCATGTTGAATAGACAGCTGTGTGAGTAGCGGTTAGGAATGGGGGTGCTGGATTGCAGCTTGAGGCAGGGGGTGCGCAAAAATAATTTAAAAGGAGATAGAGGCTTCATATGCATGAAATTTTCCATGAAAAAACTAATCACAAAGTAACAGTGATCAGAAAATTGATCAGATACAGTACTGTAAAAAAAATTACCCCAAAAAAATCCAGTTTAGTAACATTAGAATAATAACACTGGACTTAAAAATTACAACAGTCACACATACTCCCATAATGCAAACAGAAACTACAAGGAATCAGTGGCGGTTCCCTCATGAAGACTATGGTCAAAGTGCGGGGCATCTTTGTGGTCACTGACCCATTTCCCTTCAATGTGTATGCTGCTTTAATGAAAGGCTTAACTGTTTGTTTGTTTTTTGGCTAGAGAGGTTTTTTTGTTTTTAATCCAAGTTTCTCTTCGAGTGTGGGGCTCCTTGTAGTTTCTTTTTGATATTGGGGATTAGCTACTCCCGCCTGGCCTCTGCTTGAGCATACCTTCTTCTTGTGTTACCCCATAATGCAAAGCAGATTGTGTGAGAGACCATTTAGCACCATGCATTCCTTCTTACAGTAGAACCCACCTAAATTTTCATGGTGAGTGCTTTGCATTATGGTGACAATATGTGATTTTGTATTTCTTTGAAACCTGGCTTTGTTGCTAATGCCCTATTTGGGTAACTCTTGTCCCAGTGCTTTTGTACTGAAGTTCTTTGTCTGGACTTAGAAGGTTGCATCCCCCCCCCCAAAAAAAAAAGTTAGCCTTGTTCTTTTTGTTTAATGTCTTTTCCCCTCTGTTTTCTGTTTTGAATATTTGCAATTCTTCTGTTATGATTTGATAAGTTCTGGTGAAGTTCTGATGCACCCCAAACATGGTCTAGCTGTTTGTGTGTGTGTGTGTGTGTGTGTGTGTGTGTGTGTGTGTGTAATCCACCAATATGATCAATCACTTGATTAGGGCAACCCTGGTAGACATAAAACCGCTGTACAGCACCTTCTTATGCCACCCCCGCCTCACAACTGATCAGCTAAAACCAGCAATGCTTCACTTAGTTCACTTAGTTTGTAGGAGTACATAAGAGGCCATGGCCCATGAGTTGACTCCTGTTAAGACATGGTATAGTAGTCTAGTCTACCTCCACTGGCAATATAGCTATCCAAATTGCATTTAAAATTATCTTTGTTTGCACTTAATATAATATTCAGGGGCACTCTATTCCATTGGTTTGCTGCATGTACTGTGAAAAAATATTTCTTCTGTTAGTTTTAAATCTACTAACTTTGGTTTGTAGTAGGTGACCTCTGGTATCTGTATTGTCATCTTTATATGTAGTATTTAATTTGATCATTATAAGGTCATTTAAGATATTGTAATATAATAACATGTCTCCTCTTTGTCTTCTTAATTCAAGACTATGAAAACCTAAAGATTCTAATCTGTCATTATAATTCAAGTTTTTCAGCACTGTTATAGATTTTGTGCATTTATGTTGAATTTTTTCGAGTTTTTTAATATCTGTTTTTTTTAAATGGATTCCATCATTGACTACCATAGTCTAGTATTGGCCTGACATATGATAGGTACAGGGGTAATAAAACAGCTTTATTCCTACCTTTTATGTTTCTTGTTATGGCCCTAACTGTGTGATTTGCTTTGGCGATGATGGCTGTATATTGATCCTTAAACTCAAATTTGGTTTCCATTATAATTCCTAGGTCATTTTCAGTTTTTTTTTGTTTTTTTTGGTAACTCGTCTCCATTTAAGTTATAACTGTGTTGAATATTATTTTTTCCCATATGAACTACACAACATTTTTCAGTGTCAAGTTTCACCCCCAAGTATTAGTCCAAAGTGCAATTTTATCACTATCTCTTTGCAATGATTCTGTTTTGGTATTTGATTTACACGGTCCACATAGTTTTGTATCATCTGCATATTTTATGATACCATTGTTAATGTCTTTATCTAAATCAGTAATAAATATTTGAAAGATTATAGGGCCAATGACTGAGCCCTGTGGAATACCACTGGTCACGTGACCTTCAGTTGATAGGTGACCCTTAATAGATACCGTTTGGGTCCTATGTTTTAACTAGTTCTCTATCCATTGCATAATATAAGTGTTGATATTATATTTTTGTAGTTTTTTACTTATGGCCCAATGTGGGACCCGGTCAAACGCTTTACTAAAATCATATAATACAATATCCACTGCTGTGCCTACATCCAACATTTTGCTTGCGTTTTTGTAGAAGTGAATCAAATTAGTAATGCAAGACCTTCCCTGAGTAAAGCCATGTTGACCTATATCAAAAAACAAATTGACTTTTAGATGTTCCTGTATTTTGTTTTTTTATTAGTGATTCTAATAGTTTGCTGGGAATTGATGTAAGACTAATAGGTCTGTAATTTGACACCTTTGATTTACTTCCTGTTTTGAATATGGGATAACCTTTGATTTTTTTTCCAATCAGAAGGGATGAGTCCACAGTTTAATGATTTTTCAAAGAGTATTTTTAATGGGATCCAAATATGGTTTTGTAGCAGTTTTAACATCATTGGTGTAATATTGTCTAGGCCTGGAGCTGAGTTATTTTTTAGTTTATTAATTTGTTGTAATATTTCTTCTTTACTGAATTGGTGAGTTCCTAAATCAATTTGGCCTTCAGTGTTATTGGTTGGTGCACATTGTTTTGAGAACACTGAACAGAAATAATTGCTAAATGTATTTATCATATCTATTGGATCAGTTATGTTTTTGCTATTTTCCACTATTGCAGTTATTTCTTCTTTCTTCTTTTTTAATGAATTAATATGACTATAAAATTGTTTGCTGTTTGATTTGGTAGCTAGCTTTGCTAAATGTACTTCATATCTTTTTTTGGCCTTATTAATCTTGTTTTTGCATTTTCGGTGTTTATCTTTAAACTGTTCCCAATTCTGTTCTGATTTATTTGACATATATTGGGCATAGGGTTTGTTTTTCCTTTTAATTTGTTTGATAATTCCCTTAGTAAGCCATTTTGGTCTCCTTTCTATTATATTTCTTTATATGTTTGACATGTTTTTTAATTATGGTGTGTATCTTATTTTTGATGTAAGACCAACTTTCATCAATCATTTTACCTCTGAGTTTATTTTCCAAGTTGATATTTTGAAGATCTGAAGCAATTATTTCTTTATTCGCTGTTTTGTATAGATAAAATTCTGTACATCCAGGGTTTATGTAATGTTGGTGATTTAAGGAAAACAATATACTAGAATGGTCACTATTTCCTATTGGTGATGAATTTTCACATGAAGTTATTGTTAGATCTTCAGTTGTTATTATTAGATCTAACACATTGTTTAGTCTTATAGAAGTTCTTATGTGTTGAATCATATCATTTTCTTTACATAATTCTAAGAAGTCTCTACTTTGTTTAGTTGCAGCCTCTCCGGCCTCCCAATTAATATCTGGGAAGTTGAAGTCACTGACTAATAAGAGATTTCTTAATTCCAGAGTGTGATTGACTTCATTTAATATTTTCGTATTAGTAGAGGCTGAGGTATTTGGTGGCCTGTAACATAATCCTAAAATATAGTCATTGTTACCATTTTTTATTTGTAGCCACATGGTTTCTGTCTCATTGGTTATATTTTTGATCTTATCAGAGATATCAATATAGGATATGTTTGATGATAGATACAGTAAGTAGGTATTCACCCACCTTTACATGCTTTCTGTTTAATTTAACAACATGATAACCATCAATGCTGTATCCCCATCTATCTGTATCATCCAACTAAGTCTCAATTAATAATGCAATATCAATTTTATTAGATAGAAGTACAGTTTGGAGTTCTTCAAATTTATAATGAAGGCTCCTTACATTACTAAGTAGGAAAACCCTTCTGAATTGTGCCTTTTGTCTTAGTGCTTCTAATCTGTCTGCTGCTCCCTTCCCTAGTCCTGATGAACTTGTCTATCC
This sequence comes from Neoceratodus forsteri, assembly GCA_016271365.2. Lineage (NCBI taxonomy): Eukaryota > Metazoa > Chordata > Ceratodontiformes > Ceratodontidae > Neoceratodus > Neoceratodus forsteri. Next base: position 145,798,088 of record CM057453.1, read on the forward strand.
TGTATTTTGTATCTATGGCTAGCTTGGCCTACCGGACTGCTCACCCTCAGCTAGGCCTCCACACTTGGTCTATTTGGCTCTTTGTAAAATGGTTTGCTGCAATAACTTCATTACTGTTTTTGCTGTTATCCAGGTATTGTACTATCTTTTATGGCCATCCTCTGCCAATGTATTTTGTAGTCAGTTCCACTGCATTATGCTCCTGATTATTGTCACTGCTGTATTGTGTTTTGTACTCTGCTGTATTGACATATTGTACACTCCTGGGTCGTGCCTGAAAATAGGCAGGATATGTTGCCTAGTGCACTTATCCAGTTACCAAAAGCAAATAAATAAATAAATAAACCTGGTTGAGTTTTTTGATGTGTTCTCTTATTTTGTATGGGTGTGGGGTATAGGTACTTAATACCCCATCCCCCACATCATTCAGTTTAAATAAGTACTTTCTATTCTATTTTTTATTAATGTCCCTAGCAAATTAATGCCTTCTGTATTGAAGTGTAACCTGTCTTTATCAAAGAGATTTATTTTACCATAAAAATGTTTCCAGCTATTAATAAATCCAATTGATTCATTTTGACACCAATTTTCCAATCTAGTATTTATTCTGACAATTATTTTATTTTTTTCAACTAACGCTCTTGGGATTGGTAGGATACTTCAGATGAGCACATGGGCTCCTCGTTCTTTGAGGTTTTTTGCCATTTCCAATAGTTTCCAGCAAATGTCTTTTTCATGACTTTTACCCACATCATTAGTTCCTACGTGAATTGCTACAATTTGTTTAGCACATTAAGTTTTTATTACTTTTAATGATTCTTGATTTATATCTGCAATTCTAGCCCCCGGATAACAGAGAAGCATTCTATGTTCTTTATTGTGTTCACAGAATGTCGTGCTACAGTTTCTTATTATAGAGTCTTCCATGATGACCATTTCTATATCAGACTAAGTATTTATGGGGGATTCAAGGGGGTTATCATGATCAGTATCTAGGCAAGACAATCTATTTTCTATTTTGTGTTACAGCTTCTTGTTATGCCATTGCTCTGCAAACCTTTTTCATTGAATGTAAAAGGGTCACAGGCAAGTACAGTGCTAGATATTAAGCCACTGTACTTACCATGTGGAACTACTTCCACCAGAGATACTATTCCATCTCTCTCTCCCTTTCTTTCTTTCTTTCTTTCTTTCTTTCTTTCTTTCTTTCTTTCTTTCTTTCTTTCTTTCTTTCTTTCTTTTTCTCTCTCTCATTGCTATCTCTGTTTTCTATACATTCTTTTCCCACTGTTATGCTTCATTTGGCCTTAAATTGTACCATTTCCTCCTCAGTACCCTTTACTTTACTTCTACACTCATGCTATACCCTTTGTACCTGTTCAGTACTCAGTCTGCAGGAAAACACCCACATTAAAGTAGTCATGGGGAGTGCAGTACCAGGGATGGCTAATTCCCACAAAACATAGAAAGAGAAATGGTGCTACGCTCCTATGATGCTTGCAGAGTTTGAGAAAAATAAACTGACAGGAACTCCAAAGCTTTTGCTGACAATTTATTGCCTAAACAGTTGTAAACAGACACTCTCAAACACAGGCCAGTCACCCAGGAGGAAAAGCCTCAGCGTTTCGCCAATCAAAGCCATCAACCAGTGCAGTTTAGGGTCTGTTGTCTACATGCCCGAGATTGGTATGCCAAGTAACAGCAGTTGAGGGGGTTAAATATTCTTTCTCAATTAGCCCTTTGCAGTCTTGTTGAATATTGAACCAAAAGCTATACAAGGAGGGACATGGCCATAAAATATAATAGAGAGATCCTCTGTGGGCTTTGCGTCTCCAGCAGCCATCATTCTGCAAAAAGCCTAAAACATGCAGTGTGACAGGTGTTCTATATCACATACTGTACGTAGCACTTTATTTTGTCTGAGAAGACCAACCTCATTGAATTTTTTGACTGGGTGAATAGGGAGGTGGATCAGGGGAGGGCAGTGGACATGACCTATCTGGACTTCAGCAAGGCCTTTGACACTGTGCCACATAGAAGACTATTACACAGACTGGGGAATATGGGTGTGGGCAGGACAGTAGTGCAGTGGGTAGGTAACTGGTGGGGTGGCAGAACACAGAGGGTGGTGGTAAATGGCTGTCACTCCACAGAGGGAAGAGTGACCAGTGGGGTAACACAGGGATCAGTGCTGGGACCGGTCCTATTCAACATCTTCATCAGTGACATTACACAGGACCTAGAAGGCAGAATTTCTCTGTTTGCTGATGACACAAAGCTCTGTAACAGAGTAGACACACCAGAGGGTGTCAACAGAATGAGGAGAGACCTGCAGAAACATGAAGAATGGTCGGGGATTTGGCAGTTGAAATTCAATGCAAAGAAGTGCAAGATAATGCATATGGGGCACAAAAACCCTGGCACAATATATCAATTGGGAGGTGAGGATATAGCATGCACCAAGCAGGAAAGGGACCTTGGGTTTATTGTCTCTGATGATGTCAAGGTAGGGAAACAGTGTGACAAGGCAGCAGGTAAAGCAAATAAGATGCTGGGATGCATAGGCAGGGGCATCACCAGCAGGAAAAGGGAGGTCATAATTCCACTATACAAGACACTAGTGAGGCCCCACCTGGAGTACAGTGTACAGTTCTGGAGACCTTACTTACGTAAGGACATAGACAGGGTAGAGAAGGTGCAGAGGAGGGCAACAAAGATGGTACATGGATTGCATCACAAGTCCTATGAGGACAGGTTGAAGGACTTGAATATGTACTCCCTGGAGGAGAGGAGGAGACAGGATATGAGAGACATACAAGTATCTTACAGGTAGGAACAGGGTGCAGGAATACACTATTTTAAGCAAAAAGATGTTCCAGGACTAGAGGGCATGGGATGAAGTTGGAGGGAGGACGATTCAGAGGAAGCGTGAGGAAGAATTTCTTCACAGAGCAGGTGGTGGACAAGTGGAACACCCTGCCAGAGGAAGTGGTGGGGGCGGAAACAATCACGGGATTTAAGAATGCATGGGATAGACATAAAGGAATTCTGGAGGTCAGAGTTAAGGGGCGACAGACTTCTAGGAAAACATAAAGTAAACTTACAAGCTCAAATGGGCAGACTGGGTGGACCGTAGGCCTTTATCTGCCCACACTGTCTATGTATCTATGTAAGACTATGACTGCCTAGACAAACTTTCCGGGCTAATGACCAACAGGTACACCATGTCTGTCCCAAGACTGGCTTTTTGAGTCTGGTCTGGGATGGCTGCTATGCTGTATTTGTAAATACTGTATTGCTAGCTCATGGGCCGGGCCAATAGCTTGGTGGTTGAGCTACCACCTGACATGCCAGTGACCCGAGATCAGGAATGATCTTGGGTTGCTGTTGGTCAGGCAGGGGGTGAGGATCAAGTGTTCAGTGGACTACTGTCCTCCCCAGTGGCCTCCACTGAAGACTGCCATCAGGTGGAGGCCTGGAGGTAGTGCAGATTTGCAAAAAAGGAAAAAGGGCACACACACCCAAGTCAGAGTCATAATTGTATAATTTTATTTGCAAACATACCATCATGATTCAAAAAGGTATGACCTCTGTACAGTGACACTATTACAGTGAACACATCCATGCCAACAACAGTGACAGTTCACTGTAATAGTCCACCCAAGACCCTGGCACTCTGTCCCCCAGTCCTGCACCCTCTCCCCTAATCTATAAGTTCGGGGGTGGGGGTGAAGCCCCTGATAGAAAAGGAACCGGGTCTCCTTTCAGATTTATGTCGACCGCAACCTGTGGGCAACATAAATCCGTCGCTGTGATGTACCTCTCAGGGAAGGCTTCATCAGCAGGTAGTGCAAACTGGGAGTGGCATGAAGAGATGAATCTGCAGGACTTCCACGGCATGTGCATGCACCCACATGCATGCACCAGTGTGCATGCCCCAACCAAGGGTGAGAGAAAACCAGGGAGAAAATAAAATGGGGGGCAGGTGAACATGATGACCTGCATGCTGACCCTCCAACCATATTATCACCAGAACCCTATCAGCAGCAATCAGGATGACAGTCTCTGGGGAGGAGGACAACCCTCATCCTCTTGGCCCTGCCACGGGGGTTGGGAAATTCATAGGAAAGATGGCTAACAGGTACATCCTGGGGATGTGGTCAGCAGGGGAGGATGGCAGGGACAGGGCCAAAGAGAGCCAAACCTGCCCTGGCAAAGAAGCAGAAACACCTTGACGAAAAACCGATATTCTGTATATTGTACATCCCTTACTACATTTAAAACAAAAGTGTAGTGGAGAAAGGAGGGAGGAGGTATAATGAGTCAGTGTTCTCATCCTAGGTGACAGCACACTTCACAACTGTAAATCATTCCAAAAATCCCAATTTATAAAGGAGTCTAGGTGAGTGAACCCAGGAATGAATAGGTCCTTGACTTTATGAATTCTTACTGCCTGCCATGTCTGTTGTACTAGCTGGTTGTGCTCTGTGCTAATACTTGGGTTGCCCCTTGGGGGGACCAAGCTGTTGAAGTGAGGGGAGTTTAGTAAGCCTGGCAAGCTCTTTACAGCTGCTCGTATGGTGGTCCATTGCTTCAGATGTTATGGTAGTGGGCATAGAAAAGGGACGATGGTGAGATGCCACCACCGAGCTTCCATTCCATCATTAGGTGTATCCAGGGAAGGGTCATTGAACCATTTTGTAAGTTCTGCCCCTACAAAAACCAAGTGGTAGATGAACAGCAAAGGCATATTCCAACCTCCCTTTTCCCAATAAGCCTGAAGCTTGACTCAACTACAGTGGGCTGCTTTCCATTCCCACAGGAAACTCTCTATGAGGGCATCAATTTTATTGAACCACAAGGGGCAACACAGATAGTAAGAAAGGCACTGGAGCAATTTTGGGGTTACTATCATTTTTATAGTCAAGATTTTATTGGCTAAGGATAGGTTAAGCTTGTTCCATCATTCGCAGTTTAATGACTTGCAAACTAAAAACAGCGTGCTCAGGTGGAAAATTGGGGCAGCCAAAAAAAAGATAGCAGTAGTACAAAGCAACAAAGGCACATCAGCACACCAAAAGCCCAATGTATGAAAACCTTTGCTTTATTACATCCACAAATGAACGTGTGTACAGAAAGCTGCAGTCCCCGGCACTTTGATACACAGTGCCTCTTTGTCAGGGTGGCGTGGAAGCCATGCCCCCCGATGAAGAAGCAGTGCACCTCAAAGTGCCGGGGACTACGGCTTTCTGTACACACATTTATTTTTGGATGTAACAAAGCAAAGGTTTTCATACATTGGGATTTTTGTGTGCTGCTTTGTCTTTGTTACTTCATTATTCGCAGCTTCCCTGGAACTCTGTTATCAAAGGCGTCATATTATTTTGCATATCTGTGATAAGTCTGGGGTTAATTGGATGCCTAAATATCGAATGACTCTTGGGGAGCACTTAAGACCCAGCTTCACAAAAAGGGATTTCAGACATATATTGGACGGCGGTAGAACCTTTGTTTTTGAGAGGTTTAATTCAAAGAAACATAGACCATGATGGCAGAAAAAGACCAGAGGTCCATTCAGTCTGCACATAGTCCCTATAATCCCTGGAACCTTCCCTGGAACCCATTGCTCCTCGAGGGTACTAACCCTCTCCATTCTATACCCATTCTCCTCCATGGTCTTGTCACTCCAGGCAACCACTATTCCCTTCATTCTGTTCCATGCCTGCTTAAATACCCTGCTTGTGTCTGCACCCACCACTTCAGCTGATGGACTGTTCCAAGGTTCCACCACCCTTTCCATAAAGAAGTGCTTCCTCACATCCCTCCTGAACCTCTCTCCTGTTAATTTCCACTTGTGACCACGTGACCTTGAGTTGGTATTCAGGGTAAATTATTCCTCACAGTTTATCTTGTTAATTCCTTTAAGGAACTTGAAGGTCTCCTCTCCCTTCTGGTTTCCAGGGAATACATATTTAGTGCCTTGAGACACCCCTCATAGGATCTGCCCCGCTGGCCTGAATCATTTTTGTTACACTGCACTGCACTGTTTCTAATCTATCCCTGCCCTTTCTGAGATGACTGCTCCAGAACTAGACACAGTACTCCAGGTGGGACCTCATCAGGGATCTATATAGGGAAGCATTACCTCTTTCCCTTTGCTATCAGTGCCCCTCCCGATACATCCTAGCATCCTGTTAGCCTTGCTATAGGCCTTGTTGCACAGGCTCCTTTGCTTAAGGGAGTTACTGATGATAACTCCTAGATCCCATTCCTCTTCTGTAGTGCTAAGTCTCACCCCATCCATCCAGTACTCCGTCTTGGGGTTCCTTTTCCCTAGGTGCATTACCTTGCACTTTTAGCCATTGAATTTTAACTGCCATTCCTTTGACCACCACTCTAGTTTTTGTAGGCCCCTCTGTAAATACCTTTTTCCCCTCATCAATATCCACCCTCCCACATAGTTTTGTGTCATCTGCAAAGACTTCAGCCCAGATACCTGCTTAACAGCAGTGAGGACGTACAAAAGGAGATGAATAACCTTCAGGGCATCTGACAGGTAGACGAGCAAGTCATCAGCATACAGCTTGGAGCAGTATTCATTACTGCCCACTGTGATGCCTGGGATATGCTCATACTCTCTGATGGCAAAAGAGAGTGGTTTTATAGCCAGTAGAAATAACAGGAGGAAGAGGGAACATCCTTGTCACATGCCTTTGTGCACAAGGAAGGGTTCTGAGATGAGGTTGTTGTTAAGAACCTTTGTGAATTGGCAGGAGTACAATATATGGATCCAGTGGTTTGAAATGAGGCCCAATACCCATTTTTCTCAGAATGTAGTGCCTTGTATGCCCAACGGGCTCATTAACATGTTAGCACTGAATATGGCCAAAAGGAACCTTGGTGCTGTCCCGTTTATCCCGCATCATCTCCATTGGGCTCCTGCAGGCTATATTCAGTGTGAGACTGTGTCAGCACAGTGAATAGTCACTATGTGCTGTCCCAGCACAGTCCCATGTTCAGATAGTTAGTGTGCTCCAGTTGGAGCATGCTACTTTTCTGAATTTTGCCGCCCAGCTGACTACGTATTAATTGCTGTGCTGCCTTCCTCTCAGTGAAGCACACACTGCTGGCTCTGAATATGGAGGCCTATACCCCTAAGGCCAGTGGAATCCAAAATCCACCAGACGATAGCCACTGGGGGTAAGAAAAGTCTGCCTGTAGTTTCAAGATACTCTTCTAACAGCATGCAAGCAAAGATGTTTGGCATTGACAAATGCTAGTTATAAACAGTTTAGTAAAGATGTTACTCCTCTGTTAACAAACGTTTTTAACCACTTGTACTCGGAAGGTTTTTCTGATAGAACACTCACAGAGGCCCGAATTTCATTACCGGTAATTTTCAAATCCAGAAAGGACAACGCTGTGGCAGGAAGGTACAAGCCCATTTCATTGATTAATTTGGGGTTAATTCTGGCAAAGGTGTCGACTAACAGGGTGGGTAGAGTATGGGATGGTCTCAAAAGTACAGAACAGATGGGGTCTGTGGCAGGCAGAGTGTCTAGTGACCATTTAAGAGAAGCTGCATCAATGCTGCTCCTGTGGCATGGAGGGTTGAGGTGCCAAGCGCCTCACCTGCCCCCATGGCTGGTGACCCGGGTTCGGGAATGGATGCAGGGTGCTTGGGGGCTGGCTGGGGAAGGTAGGATTGAGTGTCTCCATTACTACTCATCTCCCTCAGAGGAGGGGGGATAAAATAGCTCGCTGCTTGTCTGCCACCGGGAGGTATCTGGGTGACATTGCATGGGAGAGTTCAACATAAGTGAAGGTCCTGAGCACAGGATGCTGGGGTGTTTCCATGGGGTGGAGCTCTCACATTGTGCCCATTGCATGTGATGTGGGCCTGAGGTGAAGATTGGTGGAAAAAAACCTGGACCACAGGATGATGACTAACCCCTCACAGGCCCTGACAGAGAATGATGGAGTTAAGAGAAGTCCCAGAGAAGCTGGGTGATGGGGCTGAGGGGTGTCAGTCAAAAAGGGGTGGCCAGGGCAGAGAAGGCAGATAAAATGTATATGAGAAAATGAGCTGCATCACCTGGGTTTGGCCTCTGAGGGGTCCAGGTCCCTGTTGTCCTGGCCTCCCTAGTTGCTGAAAAAGATTTCAGTAGGGTGTCATGGCCCTACATTTTTAGTGTGCTTAAGAAATACTGTATATTGGAAGAATATGGCAGTTGGGTAAAGGTCCTCTATCAACACCCGTCTGTCCAAATTCAGTGTAATGGTGTGCTATCTGAGAAAGTATAGTTGGGTACGGGGCACAAGGCAGGGATGCCGCTTGTTGCCCATATTGTTTAACCTACACTTATAATGTCTGGCTCATCAGCAAAGAAAAAATCAAAACATAAAGTGCATTTCCATTGGCCAGCAGGATTTGAAACTACCTACCTATGTTGATGACATCCTACTTCACACAGAGGAACCAAACACTTCGATCTCAATAGCCCTTAAAAAATTTAAAAGTTTAGTAAAATATTAGCTTATAAGCTTAATTTAAATGAAACGTGTGTTATTCCAGAAAGTTAGGTCTGAAAACAATAAATTTTAGTCAATTGCCTTCAAGGGGAGGCTAAATGTTTGACATAAGTGGGGGTATTAAGGTTTCAAGACACCTGACAGACCCACTCTTAATGAAAATACAGCAAGACCTACAAAGGTGGGTAACCTTACCTTTAATGCTTTGGGGTAGAGTTCATATAATTAAAATGAATTTTCTAACCTGGCTAATGCTCCCCGGTATGCTAAGTGTTGTTGTTACACCTAACATAGTTCAAACAACTTGATAGAATAATAGCTGACTTCCTATGGTAAGGGAAGGAGGGTATAAGCCAGACTGACTAATCCGAAGCAGGTAGGTGATCTGCTTCCCAATCATTTCTTATACTATCTAGCTTTGCATGGTAGTAAATATTTACAATGGGGGAAATTGCCACCAACAGTAGAGATAAGGAGATATGAGGCAACAAATATAAATGGAATTGTGTAGAGAAAATGGAATTCAGATGAGAGCACTCCTGACATAGAAACAGAATTCAAGAATGCATGGAACAGACATAAAGCAATTCTAGTGGGTGATAGAAGGAAGTAAGCTGTTGGTTAACTAGGATCTGCAGCTTATCCAATGGATAGGGACATGGGCAGGCTGGGTGGGCCAAGCTGTCCTTATCTGCTGTCAAAGTCTATGTTTCTATGTTTCTATAAACTTTGACGGCAGAGAAGGACTGCTTGGCCCACAAGAGCAGAGTGGCATAACGAGACATTATTCACACTCAATGCAGAGAAACTAATAGCAGTATAGGAGGCAGTATAGCGCAGTGGTCTAAGGCTCTGAGCTGCAAATTTGGTGACATCCAGCAGACCAGACCTGGGTTTGAATCCCACAGCTTCCACTTGCATACTGTGTGACCCTGAGCAAGTCACTTAACCTCCTTGTGCTCCCAGGTCGCTCCTGTAAAAAAAGCTTTCAGCTTAGTGTGCTATACCTGGTTAAACAACTAAATAAATAGCAAGTATGAACCACAGGTACAAGGAATGCTGTAGGGTGGGAAGTACTCCAGACATCATTACTCATTACGTGACAGTGCTAGAGACAAGTGGCGTGCAATATTCTGATCTTGCAGATGGGATGGTTGTGGTATGCTAGTTGGAAGGGTAGCACTAAAGTATGCTACTTCTCCCCTTTGTATACAGTACATAATGTGGCATTAAGGTGTGATATGACTCCAGTATTTGATATTTCAGATATGACTCTGGAGGAGGGATATATGTAGTATCATTGTACTGCACTGTACTGAGAATTGTTTTCCTGTAATGTGATGTTTTGTGTATTGTATTGTCCTGAAATCTTCAATAAAGTACACTCAATTAAAAAAAAGGAAATGCAAGATTGATTTTTACACACAAAGAAAGACTGGCACTTTTTTCAACCTAGGGCAGTCATGGAAATGTTTTAATTGCTTACTTAATAAAAAACCTTCTACATCTCAGAGATTGATTACACACCTGGGGCCAGATATTCAAAGCCTTGTGCCAGACGCAAACCGTTTGCACTGCAATTGCACTGCATTTGTGTCCGACTGCAATATTCAAAAGTGCAGTTAGCTCTGGTGCAACATGATAGCACCAACACTAAAAAAATAATGTATGCAGAGGACCAAGTGAAGGGTGGGGACATGAATTTGTTTTTTTATTCTATTTAGTTTTTGTTTACCAGGTGGGTGTGCTAGCCATAGAGATGACTATTTTCAGACATGACCTGGGAAGTTACAGAGCATGAAAGAGAGAACAAACCTTAGGTAATACAGTAATATACAAACAAGGTATTATACATTAGGATTAAACATGAACATGAATAAAGTACATGGTTAATTGCAGGTACAGTACCTGGTTTCAATCGTCAGTATAGGTGAGGGGCTAAATGCATGAAAGACAGAAGCGGAAAAAACATATTTTTACAAGGAACCATAGACATCTAGCAGAAGACATAGCATTAGAACAAATTGTGAGTGAGACCCGGTGGGGAGATGACAAAATGGGTTAAGGAGATAGAGGTAACTAAACAGATAAGTGTAAGGTGGAAAGCAGTAGAGAGTAGGCAGGTTATGGAGCATAAACAGTATGAGAGTAGAAATACTAAAGGGGGCTTGAAGCAGGAGCACTGACTAGATGAGAAGAGGTAGTGGCAGAGTGCTTTTTTAAAGGCACAGTGTGAGGATGCTAGGCGGACATCAAGCAGGAGGGAGTTCCACTGCAGAGGGCATGGAGGGCAAAAGCACTAGCACTTTTGGTTGTTTGCATTTAGACACACTAAGAAAAGATTTGCCAGTCAAGCGCAGGCCATAGTTGGATGACTGGGGGAGAGCAGCTCTGCCAGTGTAAGTAGGGTCTGGTCCTTATGATGCTGTCAACTGTGGAGCAGAGGGAGTGAAGTCTGGTAGCAGTGGGAGATAGCCAGTTTAGTTTGGAGTGAAAGAGGCAATGGTCCTTCAGCCTGTGAGAAGATGAGGTGTACCTGCATATTTTATTATACGTTACGTCCCACCTATGGAGGTTCATTTTGGATGTAGTGGTATATGTAGCAACCCCATAGGTCAGGGTGGGCATAAGTATACCTCGGGCAATAGCCAGTCTAGCCAAAGGGGTTATAGCATAACTGGTCCGGTACGCAATGCCAAGTTTAGAGTTTACCAATTTGCAAGTGTTCTGTATGTGCTGGTCAAAGTTTAAGGATCGATCTAAAGTAACCCCTAGGTACTTAAACGAGGTCATAACGTTAATGGGTGAGCCATCTAGGCAGGAGACCCTAAAGTTATGTAGGCAAGTTTTGAGCCTTGGAAGGGTTCCAAACAGCATGGATTGGATCTTTGCCTCATTAAGAACAAGTTTGTTGTCCGATAGCCAGGTTCGTATGCACTGGAAGTCTGTGGAGAGTCATAGACTGATGTCATGTACGTCTTTTGCACTGGTGTATAAGACTATATCATCAGCCTAGATGAGGGATGATGTGGAGGAGAGAGTGGAGGAGACATGATTAATAAATATCAAGAATAGAAGTGGTCCGAGAATGGCACCTTGGGGTACCCCAATAGTCACTGTAGCTTGATCCGACTAGGTTGAGTTGAACTTTACGACTTGGATCCTTTTTGATAGATAACTGTGGTACCAGCTGACTACATATGATGAAAAGCCCATAGTTTTTAAGGTGGAGAGGAGAAGGGAGTGGTCCACCAGGTCAAAAGCTTTTGTCATGTCTATGAAAACTACCCCAGTTAGAAAACATAAGTCCATAACGGTGATAGTGTCAGTAGTGAATTTGAGCAAGGCAGTGGTTGTGCTATGCCCTTTGTGAAAGATGTGTTGGGCATTGGATAAAAGGTCATTTCTGAGAAGGAATTCGATAGTTTGTGTAGCTACTAGTTTTTCTAAAGTTTTGCTTAGTACCGACAGGATGGCAATAGACCTGTAGTTAGATGGGTCACTGTGGTCACCTTTCTTAAACACTGGTGTAACTCTCAAAATCTTCCAGATGTCAGGTACAATACTTTGACACAGGGAGAGAGTAAAAATTCTGGCCAGGGGGGCAGCAATGAGCAGAGCTGCTAATTTTAGTAGCCTAGGTTCGATGCTATCAGAGCCTGTGGCAGTGTTGTCTGAGATTGATCTAAGAAGTTTTGTAACCTCCATTTGAGTAACGGCCTTAAAGTAAAAGGAGGGTGCCACAGAGTCCTTGCAGGGAAAAGCTGGAGGGCAGGGAAGTAGGAGGTATACTTGGTTAGATCAGTGAATTGTTTGTTGAAGAAGTTTACTATGGTCTGCAGATTGTTGCAGTGGATATCATTCAGGACCATGTCATTTGGAGTGGAGGAGTGGGAGGATCACAAGAACATCTTAATATGGGACCAGAACTTTTTTGGGTCCTCCAAGGCATTTGTCAGTAGGGTTTTGCAACAGGAGCTTTTCGCTGATATTATTTCCTTTTTGTAGGCATTCCTTTGTCGCCTGTAGGTGTTGTAGTCCTCTTGTTGACCATAGGATTTGAAACAGCTCCAGCTCCTGTCCCTCTCTTTTATTTTGGTGAGTAGGCCCTTATTTAACCATCTTGTATGTTTCATGTTAACTAGGGGGAAGTAAAGGTCCTGTATGGTGACAAATTTGGTAATGAATATGTTCAGGGTGGTCTGTACATCACAGGGATTGAAAAGACTATACCAGTTAATGTTAGCCACATCGCCTAGGAATTTTTGAGGATCAAAGTTGACGTAGTTTCGAAAGGTGATGAAACAAGGTTTTCTGGGGGGGGCAGTGGACACCCAAATGCAGTAGACAGGGGAGTGATCAGCAATAGGATCCACAACAGTCCCTGCAGAGTGGATGTGCTCAGGTCTGTTAGTTAGAACCTAGTCAATAAGGGTGCTAGAGTTCAAGCGAGAGGCAGTTCTAGTAGGTTCAGAGACTAGCTGATGAAGGTTATGAGTCTGTATTTTTGATAGCGAAGTGGCCTGGTTTTTCCTAGCCAGTTTATGTTAATGTCACCTAAAATGATCACTTCATTTTTGCCCAAGAGTAGGAACATGTGATTTAGTAGTTCATCTAGGCAAGTATTGCCACTGTTGGGGGGGTTTAGACACAAACGATGTGCAGTTTTTTTGCTCGAAGAGTAAGAAGGGTATGTAGTGATTTGCAGTGCGCCATGGGATCAGCGTTATGGGCAGTGAGGTGAAGGTGATCCTTAAAGTAGATAGCCACACCACCACCTCTTTTGTTGGATGGTCTGTCCTTTCAGAAGAGGTTGTAGGAGGGAATCAAGCATCGTGAGTCAGAGATGGTAGTTTTTATCCACGTTTCAGGCAGGCACAAGATGTCCAGTTTGTAAAGTGAGATCCAAGTCTCTAGTTCGGGCAAATGGTGCTTGAGACTTCTTATATTGTGATGGGCAATGAGGAGACCTTTGGCACTGCTTATCAGTGGATCAGAGTGAGATAGATAACAGGCGGGGCCAGGGTTGGTTTTGATATTGCCAGATAGGAGGATGACTAGGAGCAGCTGGTACCAGAGCTTCCGGTGGATAATAGGGGAGTGAAGCAAGCAGTTGCAGAAACATATTTTTGTATGGTAGGTGGTTTGGTAAATGAAAGCATTTATTGTTAAAAGTGGAGTTGGATCCAGTCGAGTTTCCTTGAGTTGAAGGAGATTAGAGAAGCGGAAATCATCTAGGGACGGCATGGAGGCATGCTGATCTAAGCTTACATTATTGAGTTGTCCCAAGCTCACCTTATCAAGTTTATTTAAGGCAAGATAGAGCAGTAGAGATACCATGTATAGTAGGATTGGGTGCTTTAGGCTAGCCATGATGTAGGTTGCCCTTAAAGTCAGAGCTAGTGAGCCCTAGGATGAGGATTTACAGAGAGTGGCACAATTGGGATTTCAGCCTTAGCGGCAGCTCAAGACAGTGCAGCCGATTGCGGTAACTCAGGATAGTGGTGCACAAGGTAGAATGGACTTGTATTTAATGCTGAGATCTAGCCGTTTGCGTTGCAGACCCCTAGCAGTTAGAGATTGTAAAGAGCCAATGGGAAATTGGGCATTTAGTCATCTGTCCATATGGTGCCCAAGGTGGGCGAGGTGGGTGGAGGGTGGGGAGCTGGCACAAAGCACCGGTGGGATTTATGGTCTTTGAGCTGAACCAGCAGTGTGGCTCAAGGTTTGTTCTGGGAAATGCAGACTTTTTCTGGTGACACTCTGGCCCTGATCCACCGGTGTGGTTCTTGGGTGGGAAGGCAGGCGCCCGGGCAAGCGGCTTTTCAAGATGAGTGTGGTCTGACTTGAAAATCAGGCGTGACCCATGGTTTTCATCCCAGGGAAGATCTCCAGAAGAAAAGTGGTGTCCCAAGTCCGCTGGAGCAGATGAGGTAGCGACAGTCCAGCAGCCCAGGTGGGCACTGAGAAACAGAGTGTCTGGGGAGAGAGGGAAGGAGATTAAGTACAGGTAGGCTGGGGGAGGGTTTTAGAGGAACAAAAGAAAGAGGGCAGAGGGTATAGAAAGAGGCATAGGTAGTTTTGGAGAGGGAGGAGACAGGCACAGATAGAGAGAAAATATTTCAGCAGAGTAAAACTTAAGCTGTAACTTGGTATTTCAAAACTGAGCGCTTTAACACTGAGGAGCTGTAACTGACTTAGTGCTCTGTGATTTTCAACATATTAATTTTAAGCTATACACTTTTCCTAGTAGTTATCAGATGACAGTAAGTAGCTTTGAATTTTAGCAGTAGATTACTATAACACCGAGTACAAATCACTAAAAAACTGTAAAATTGTTGTAAAAGGGTCAAGTGGCACTTGAGTGGAAGCAGAAACAGACAGTTTGAGCAAACAGTAAGGGCTTAAGATGCCAGCCAATCCCAGAAGGTGCTCTGGGAACCTGGACCAATCAGCAGTCAGGCACCAAGTGTTCAAAAAGTGTTTGTTGGTGGCTTGGCGCTGAAACCTACTGGAAGTGCTACGGTCTTTGAGCTGAACCAACAATGTGGCTCAAGGCTTGTTCCATGAAAAGCAGGCTTTGTCTGGTGGCAGTCTGGCCCTGATCCACTGATGTGGTTCTTGGAGGGGCAGGCAGGCATCCGGGCAGGTGGCTTTTCAGGATGAGCGCGGTCCGACCTGAAAATCAGGTGTGACCTGTGGTTCTCATCCTGGGGAAGGTCTCTAGAAGAAAAGCAGTGCCCAAGTCTGCAGGAGCAGATGAGGGGGTGACAGTCCAACAGCCCAGGTTGGCTGTGATCCACAGAGAGTCTGAGGTGCTATGGTCTTTGAGTCAAACCAGCGGTGTGGCTCAAGGCTTATTCTGGGAAATGCAGGCTTTGTCTGGCAGCACTCTGGCCCTGATCCACTGGCATGGTTCTTGGGTGGGCAGGCAGACAGGCATCCGGGCAGGTGGCTTTTCAGGATGAGTGTGGTCTGACCTGAAAATCAGGCATGACCCACTGTTCTCATCCCGGGGAAGGTCTCCAGAAGAAAAGCGGTGTTCCAAGTCCGCAGAAGCGGACGAGGCGGTGGCAGTCCAGCAGCCCATGTGGGCTCTGAGAAACGGAGGGCCTGAGGAGCTATGGTCTTTGAGCCAAACCAGCGGTGTGGCTCAAGACTTGTTTCAGGAAATGCAGGCTTTGTCTGGCAGCACTCTGGCCCTGATCCACCAGCATGGTTCTTGGGCGGGCAGGCAGGTGCCCAGGCAGGCGGCTTTTCAGGATGAGTGCGTTCCGACCTGAAAATCAGATGTGACCCATGGTTCTCATCCTGGAGAAGGTGTTGAGAAGAAAAACAGTGTCCCAAGTCCACAGGAGCAGATGAGGCAGTGGCAGTCCAGCAGCCCAGGCAGGCTCTGAGAAACAGAGGGTCGGAGGTGCTACGGTCTTTGAGCTGAACAAGCGGTGTGGCTTAAGATTTGTTCCAGGAAATGCAGGCTTTGTCTGGCAGCACTCTGGCCCTGATCCACCGGCGTGGTTCTTGGGTGGGCAGGCAGGTGTCCGGGCAGGAGTCTTGTCAGGATGAGCACGGTCCAACCTGAAAATCAGGCATGACCCAAGGTTCTTATCCTGGGGAAGGTCTCCACAAGAAAAGTGGTGTCCCACATTTGCAGCAGCGGACAAGGCGACAGTCTAGCAGCCCAGGTGGGCTCTGAGAAACAGAGGATCTCTGGTGCTACGGTCTTTGAGCTGAACCAGCGGTATGGCTCAAGGCTTGTTCTAAGAAATGCAGGCTTTGTCTGGTGGCACTCTGCCCTGATCCACCATCATAGTTCTTGGGTGGGCAGGCAGGCATCTGGGCAGGTGGCTTTTCAGGATGAGCATGGTCTGACAGGTGCACTGGGATATTCAAAATAATAGTGCCACACTACAGTCATTAGCACAACCTATAGTGAAGCACTATATACCACTACTGAAAAGTATATGGTAACTCCAGGCAAAGGAAGGAGGGCGGCCTGGACAGAGCAGCGTCACATGAGATTGAAATTGCTGCTGCTATATACCGCTAGATGCTATGTTATAGATGCTGATGCAAACAATTGTCTATGTCAGATAACTGCTGTTGCAAATAGAACTGCACTATATGTTATTTTTAAAGGGGTGCCTTCCTGTCTAAGGTTAATTCCTTGGCTGTGCTCCATTGAACTGTGGGACATTGGAGGACTATCCACTCTTACTTCCTGTCCTGTACATGTTTTATTTTTGAAAACCACAGGCTATTCTGTAAACAGCTAGCCACTTGCTGGCCATAAATTTGTTAAATACACATTAAAAGCCTTCTTAAAGGCTGTTTTAAGACTTTTGTGCTTCAAGTATTACATCATGAAACCGGAAGTAAGTGCTGCGATGCACTTCCAGTTTCGGAATCCTCAAAAGCTTGCACTAGCCAGAGCGGTGTGAAAGCAGGCGCGTGGAGACACTGCAGAGACACACGCATCGGCACGTATCTTCCGTGTCTCCCAGTGAAAATGGGAACAGGGCTTATTAATCTCCTTTTTAGAGCAAAACAGGTAACTTTACTTTAATGTAACATTGAAGTAAGAACTGTTTTTGACCCTGAGTAACAATCTAG
This sequence comes from Neoceratodus forsteri, assembly GCA_016271365.2. Lineage (NCBI taxonomy): Eukaryota > Metazoa > Chordata > Ceratodontiformes > Ceratodontidae > Neoceratodus > Neoceratodus forsteri. Next base: position 145,815,233 of record CM057453.1, read on the forward strand.
AGGGAAATACAAGATTACTTAGCACAATGAAGAAAGCAAATAAAATGTGCACAACCTGTTCTATGTTTTCCATAGGAAAGCAAACATCAAGTTATATCTGTGACAAATGCCTATTGGTAGAAAAATTGCAAGAGGAAATCAAACGCTTACTGCCCAAAGATAATTTACAGCCTGAAATAAAAGCACTTGAGGATTACATAGATCAAATGTCCTTGTTAGTGAAAAATAATGCATCTACCAGCCAAATGTTTGACAATCCATCATGTTTTAATAAATCATCACATAAAGGTATTTCTACAAACTTAATTACCTCTTCTACCCCCTTAAACAATAAACCTGATGAAAATTGGTCTCAAATCCCTTACAAAAAACATACCAAAAAAACTAAAAAATTGTGTATAAAAAATCAGGAACTGCCTTTGCACAATTCATTCGAAATGTTAAACTTTGAAGTAACTGAAGGACAAAGTATAGAGAAGGCAAAATCCCCCCTAGATGTATCAACCTCCCCCTTCCCCCAAAACGCCAAACAAAACCTTTCACTAGATTTAGAACACAAAACTAATATATTTGAAAAAAATATTGTAAACACAAAAGAAATACCCCTTATGGGTAATCCAGCAATGAACCAAAAACAGGTCATTGTATTGGGGGATTCTATTATTAAATATCTTGACAGACCAATATGCAATCCGGATAAACAGCAAAGAATGTGTTCCAGTTTTAGAGGAGCTAGAATAGCTGATATAACAAGAATGGCCAAACCAATATTAGCTAAAGTAGAAAAAAATCCTCTGGTGATAATCCATGCAGGTGCTAATGACATCAAAGAAGCTAATATGATGCAAATCAAGCAAGATATTGTAGCACTAAACAATATCCTAAGTGAACATGGATGCTCAGTATGCATTTCAGAGGTGTTACCTATCCCAAGAGCCACTGAATACACTACCAACAAAATTAAAGCCTTAAACAACTGGCTACGAAAATGGTGCTGTAAACAAGACATTAAATGTCTAACTCATTGGGAAGAATTTGAAAATAGACCATTCTTATACTGTTGGGATGGGTTACACCTCAGTAGAAGAGGGAGTACTATATTAGGGCAACAGATGAATGCTTATATAAACTCTCATTTAAACTAAAAAAAAAGGGGGGAGTCTGGGAATTTATCCCACTCTCTAGTTAACAAAACAAATTCATCACAGAACATTAAATTTAACATACTTAGCTTCAATGCTAGATCTATGACAATTTCTAAATACGCTTGAATTAGAAATACTAACACATACTTTAGACTTAGCAATATAGCTATAACTGAGACTTGGGGAAACTCAGAAAAATTTGGTCAACAGAGATATCTGGCTACAAGCACTTTTACAAAACCGAAACAACACTAAAAAGGAGGTGGGGTCAGTCTATATATAAGAAACAATTTAAAACCTTATCAAAAAGACTCTAACCCCTGTCTAGAAAGTGTATGGGCATACATTCAAGTTACAAGTTCACATAAAATATTGATAGGAACCTGTTATAGATCACCAGCTTCCGATGTTGAAACTACTAGATTAATAACTGAAGAAATAAAACAATTTTCTGACAGAAATGATATATTAATATTGGGAGATTTTAATCTGCCAACTATTAATTGGAGCACACTAACTGGATCAAATCAGCACGATAACCAATTTTTATTGGCAGTGACTGAACAAGGTTTAACTCAAAAAGTGAGGGAGCCAACTAGGGAAAAGAATATATTGGACCTCGTCATTACCAATTTAGAAACTCCGTTATCTGATATAACAATCCTACCACCAATTGGAAATAGTGATCATATGACAACACACTTTTCCATTCAACTACCCTCACAACCAAAAATAAATAATATTAAAGTAAAGCAGTATCATAAAGAAAATTTTCCCCTTAACAAACAAGAATTGGGAACAACTAAATGGGAGCATATTCTATTCCCTTTAAAAACAAATGAAGTATGGGAAACAGTTAAACAAAAGATACTAAAACTTGATAAAAAATATATTCCAGAGAGATTCAAGTACAACAACAAAGGAAAAATCCCCCAATGGTTCAATAAACACATAAAAGCTTTAATATCTCATAAAAAGAAATTGTTCTCCAAGCTTAAAAAGACAACACTATCTAAAACTGACAAAATACTAATGTTTTACAGACAAACAGTTAAAAAACCAAAAAAAACATATAAAAATAGCAAAACGTAATCTTGAATTCAAGAGAGCACATATAAAAGATTCCCATAAAACTTTATACTCTTACTTAAATAATAAAAAATAGAATTGTAATAATCAAATTGGACCCCTGGTTGTAAACTCGCAAACCATTACCTCTGACATAGAAACAGCTATTGAATTTAATAACTACTTCTCTACTGTTTGCACACATAAGTCAGATACTATAATCGTTCCCCCCATTACTGACCAAAATACAGAAAAGATTTCAGAAGATGATATTAAAAATGCAATCAACACTCTCAAAAAACATACAAGCTCAGGACCAGATGGAATCAGCTCTAGATTCCTATTAGAAACAAAAGATGAAATTACCCAACCTCTAAAAATATTATTCAACAAATCACTGAATGAGTCATCAGTGCCAAACGAGTGGCGCACTGCAATAGTTACACCTATTTTTAAAAAAGGCTCTCTGTCTAAGACTGAAAATTATAGACCCATAAGCCTGACATCAATTCCATGTAAACTTATGGAAAAAATTATCAAGACCAAAATTGAGCACGAACTAGAAACACTAAAACTAATTGACATATACCAGCATGGGTTTAAACATGGTTTTTCGTGTGTCACTAATCTTATCTCTTTTTATGAGCATATCAGTTATCATTTAGATAACAATACACCTATGGACGTCATACTACTTGATTACAGTAAGGCGTTCGATAAAGTTTCTCACTCTCTACTGATTAAAAAACTCATCAAAATAGGATTATCACCAATATTAACTTCTTGGATAAACCAGTGGCTGAACAACAGAACACAGAGAGTTAGGGTTAATAATGTAATGTCTGGAGAGAGGGGTGTGAGTAGTGGGGTCCCCCAGGGTTCTGTGCTGGGGCCTGTTCTTTTTAATCTTTTCATAGGGGATATGTATATATCCAGTAATAATAAAATGGTGAAATTTGCTGACGACACCAAAATTGGGGGAAAAGCTATTAGTCTAACCAAGGACTCTGGCTTACAAGCAGAATTGTTGCTAATTGAATGATGGGCATCCACAAATGAAATGTATTTCAATGTCTCTAAATGTGCAACCCTCCATTTAGGAAAAAATAATCCATTACAAACATATTATTTAAATAACTTGGCTATTAAAACCTCCTTGGTAGAAAAAGATCTAGGTGTCTTAATCAATAATAACTTGTCTTCTTCATCACACTGTACTAAGATAGCCAATCAAGCAAAAATCACCCTTAGAAGGATTAATAAAACATTTATAAACAAAACTGAACAATGTTTACTCCCACTTTACAGATCCCACATTAGACCATATCTGGATTATTGTTCCCCTTTTTGGAACCCTTATCTAATCTCTGATATTAACAAAATTGAAAGCATTCAACATAGAGCAACAAAACTAATACCATATCTTTCCAAGTTTGATTACATTACTAGACTAGAATCTACTGGTCTACAATCACTGTCTCAAAGAAGACTAAGAGGGGATTTGTTATTATTATTTAAAATTACAAAACATTCAGAACAGATGCAAAATTGTGGATTAAAATTTTCTACAAGAAAAATAGTTGCAAGATTACACAATAGACAACTAGAGATTATGAAAGCAAAAACTAACAGAAGAATGAATTACTTCACTATAAGAGCACCTAAAATATGGAATAAACTGCCTCAGGAAATAGTTGACTCACCCAATATTTTGACTTTTAAAAAATAAACTAGACAAATGGTTAATAAATCAGGGATTTGTTCAACGATCCACAATGTGGAGGACAAACCATGATGGGCATATCACCTTTGTTTGTCCCATACTACCAAAGTACTACCAAAATACCAAAGTACATGCAGCATGGAGCATCTGATGGATGCAACCTGGTGGTCTAGTGGTCCTGATCCCCAATGTCCCCAGTTCACATAAAATAAGAAACTCCCCTAATTCATTGGTGTTACACAGGCCCCTCACTCCAATCCCCAATGTCCCTGTTTGAGACATACAAAAATTCCCCCATACACTGGTGGTAAAAGTCAGTATTCAATTAAGTCCATTTACCCAGGTAGCCTAGCAGCCCCCACCCTCAAGCCCCAATCCCCAACAAAGTCAGTATTCAATTAAGCTAATTTTCCCTGGTAGTCTAGTGGCCACCCCAACCCTGATCCCCAACACAATTTGTAAGTCGGTAACATATGCACCCGATAGTCTAGTTCCCACCCCCAGTCCCGATCTCTGATCTCCGACACATATAGTGATGAGGGAACACATTGTCCCATTAGTCTAGTGCTCCCCCTGCCCTGATCTTCCATGAAAAATGTTGAATTATCCTTGGTGGTCTAGTAGACTGCAACAGCCCCAATCCCCCCTATCATGCAACCCCCCAAATACTTGGTGGTCTAGTGGACCCCCCCTGCAGTGTCTACCACCCTAATGTGCTCCAGTTCTTGCAATTCCTGAACATGTGGGCAGAGAGGTGAATGAATGAGTAGGCAGGTGGGGGAGACATGCGAGAAGCAGGTAGATGAGTAGGCAGGGAGAGACAAGCTGGCAGCCTATTGTGTCCTGTAGTTGTTGAAACCATATACTATATAAAATAGTATATGGGCAACCATACACAAACAAGGACTATGTTTTGCTCTTAAGGTCCCTGTGATGTCATTTCAACCCCTCGATGGAAACACAGCCTTGTTGGTTGCTCATACACTATTCTATATTGGCCCCTACTGCAACTCTGCCTTACTCCAGTTCTGTGTGCACTGGGCTGCTTTTGCAGTTTGGCCTTCCTGATTGCTATATTCAGAGCTGTCTTATTTGCCAGGCTATTTTTGCACTGCACTCCTAATCCTGTTTGCACACCTTCATTTGCATGCTATATTCAACTGATTTAGCACCTGGGCTCTCCTTTGAATATAGCATGCAAATGGTTCCAGGCTATTTTTGCACACTGAGCAGTGCTAATTTTGCTCCAGGGCTAGGTTTTGAATATTGGGCCCCTGAAGGGCAACTGGTTGATCCCACTGATATTTAAACCAAATTTAATGATTATTTTGGCAGTATCATTAGATTTAGTTTAGTCACCCATTTGCTGTCTAGGTAACAAGCTTCCTGAATTAGTGGCCTTGATGGAGGAGGAACATCTGGATATCGTGGCAGTCACAGAAACATGGTACACACAAAACCATGACTGGGACGTAAACATACCAGGATACACTATCTACAGGAGGGACAGGGAGGGTAAAAGAGGGGGAGGAGTAGTTCTTTACATAAGGGAAGGAATAAAAGCAACAGAACAAAGGGTAAACAGGAGGAGAAGAAGCACTGTGGGTAAATTTGGAGACAGGCAATGGCACCACAATCCGCACAGGGGTTGTATACAGACCCCCTTCTCAGGGGGAGGAAATGGACAAGGAAATGATAGAAAGTATACTTAGAATGGCAGAAAAAGGGGAGATATTGCTGATGGGTGATCTGAATATGCCAGATGTTAACTGGAGCGCAGTTGCAGCTGCCACTTCGAAGAGTGCAGTTATTCTAGATGCCCTACAGGGGGCATGCCTTAGACAACTAGTACTGGAGCCCACTCGAGAGGGAGAAATATTAGACTTGATACTCTCAAATGGAGATGGAGAGAGGATCACAGATGTAGAAGTGGGTAGCCATCTGGGGATCGCGACCTCGAACAGTATAGTTCAAATAAACACAGCAATAGAGTCAAGCCATACAAAGACAAAGTACTGGACTTTAGGAGGGCTGACTTTGCCTAAAATGGGTGAGTGCCTAAGGAATGCACTAGCAAATGGGTGGGAAGGAGGGTGGAAGAACAATGGAGAATAAAAACTGCCATCACAGAGGTAACAAGCCTTTGTGTGAAGCAAATAAACAAAACAAGACGATGTAAGAAACCACTATGGTTCTCAAAGGAAGTGGCAGTGAAGGTTCAAGAGAAAAGAAAGCATTCAGGAAGTACAAGGAATACCAGCAGGAGCAGGACAGAGAACTGTATCAGTTAAAGCAAAAGGAGGCTGGGAAGGCAGTCAGAACAGCAAAGGCCCAAACTGAGGAAAGATAGCCAACTCAGTTAAGAAGGAATAAAACCTTTATAGGTACATCAGGAGCAAAGGAAGACCAAGGGAGGGATAGTGAGGCTTAATAAAGGGAGGGAGGGTGGGCAGAGAGAGAATGTGAAAAGGTAGAGATACTAAACAAATATTTTGCTCAGTATTTACAAAGGGAAGGAGGAGGTACATAAAACAAACAGTAGTAACACTCTGGATACAGAAGTTGATACCAGCCCATTTACAGAAGAAAGGGTTCTGAAAGAACTCTTAAACTGAAGGTGGACAAAGCAATGGGGCCTGATGGGATTCATCCCAGAATTCTAAAAGAACTAAGGGTAGAACTAGTGACACCACTGACTACCCTCTTTAACAAATCATGGGAGGATGGGGTGGTACCCGAGGACTGGAGGAGGGCAGATGTGATTCCCCTTCACAAAAGTGGGAGCAAGGCAGAAGCAGGAAACTATAGACCTGTTAGTTTAACCTCAGTGATAGGGAAAATGATGGAATCACTTCTAAAGGAAAGAATTGTCGAGTATCTAGAGGCCAGAGGGCACAAGACCCTAGGCAGCATGGATTCACAGCGGAAGGTCATGCCAGATGAATCTGATAGATTTCTTTGACTGGGTGACCAAAGTAGTAGATCAGGGAGGGGCTGTGGACATGGCCTACCTAGACTTTAGCAAGGCATTTGACACAGTCCCACACAAAGATTAATATATAAGTTAGCCAGCCTGGGAGTGGGTCCCAAGATGACAGCCTGGCAAAGAATTGGCTGGAGAATAGGACACAGAGAGTAATAGTAAATGGAGTCCACTCAGAAGAAAGGAGGGTTACTAGCGGGTACCGCAGGGTTCAGTATGGACCAGTCCTCTTCAATGTCTTTATAGCGTACATTGCAGAAGGACTGGAAGGAAAAGTATGTCTCTTTGCAGATGACACTAAGATCTGCAACAGAGTTGATGCACAGGGTGGGGTGGAAAGGATGAGAAGGGACTTGGCAAGGTTAGAGGAATGGTCAAATGTATGGCAGCTTAGATTCAATGCTAAGAAGTGCAAGGTAATGCACCTGGGAAACAAAAACCCAGGGGAAGAGTACACAATGGGGGGTGAGATACTAACAACAAAAATGGAAAGGGACCTGGGGGTAGTCATATCAGATGACCTAAAGGTGGGCAAGCAATGTGAGAAGGCAGCAAGGAGGGCTGGGGGGATACTGGGATGCATAGGGAGAGGCTTCACCAGTAGAAAACAGGAAGTTATTATCCTCTGTACAGACAGCTGGTGAGACCCCATCTGAGTACTGTGTGCAGTTCTGGAGACCCAATCTCCGCAAAGACATAGACAGGATGGAAGCTGTCCAGAGGAGGGCAACTAAAATGGTGCAGGGTCTGCACCGGAGGACATGAGAGAGACTTAAGGAGCTTAATATGTATAGCCTCGAGGAAAGGAGGGAGAGGGGGACATGATAGAAACTTTCAAGTACCTCAGGGAATCAACAAAGTCCAAGAGGGTAGCATCTTTCAAAAAAGGTGTGCAAGAACAAGAGGCACAATTTGAAGATGGGGGCTGGCTCAGAGGTAATTTAAGGTAGTATTTTTTTCACAGAGGTTGTGGATGCATGGAATGGCCTTCTGGAGGAGGTTGTGGAGTCAAAATCAGTGGTGGAATTCAAGCATGCATGGGATAGTCATAAGGCAATTCTGGGGGGTTGGGGTAGAAAGAAGTAGGCTGCTGGTTAACTAGGATCTGCAGCTTATCCAGTAGGTAGGGAAATGGGCAGACCGGGTGGGCCAAGCGGTCCTTATCTGCCATCAAATTCTATGTTTCTATGTTTCTATGTTTCTATGCTGGAGCTGGGATCAGGTTGCAGACTATTTGGATTCCTACAATTTAATAACCTCTAAACAGTGGGTTTTAGGGCTGAGTTCAGGACCCAGACTGCTTTGTTAGCATTAACAGAATATTTGCATGGTGTGGTGGATTCAGGAAGCAGTGCTATTACAATGTTTACCGATCTGACATAGGCTTTTAATTTAATGAACCACACTCACCAGCTATCCACACTCACGGCACATTGTATTTTTAGTAACACTGCGGAATGGTTCCAGGATTACTTATCTGATAGGGCACAATGTACCAGAATTGGCAATTCAACTTCTACCTTTGTAGGGATGAACACTGAGGTATCCCAGGATTCCATTCTGGGCCCCCTTATATTCAGTCTTCAAATTACAAGTTTTTTATTTAAAACAGGAATAGTCATACAGCCAATTGAGCAAAGCTCATTTACAATGGCCTCCTGAAATGTATACTAATTACATTAAAAATAAGTGACAAAAGTACAGTAACAGGAGTTAACAGCAATTTCTTTTAAAATTAGACTTTACCTTAATGATTTAGTACCTTGTATTAAAAATGAGGAAATATTCCTATATTCATATGATATTGTTCTGCTCTGCAGTGGCTGTGACCAGTCTATTATTCAGAAAAATATTCAGTTAGCATTTAATTTTGTTCAGAAATTGTCTTTCTTATAACTGATTGATACTCAATGCCAAGAAAACCAAAGGCATGATTTCCATTGGGAAAAGATGGTGGTGTCACTGCCACTAGCGCTCAGAACTATTGACGGTCAACGTATTGGTCATCATATTGAGTCTGTCAATGAATTCAAATCACTTGATTTGACTTTGGACTCTTCACTTACCTATGTCAATCACATTGACAACATAGTGAAATTTGCTCATTCTAGACTGGGTATATTATATAGAATAAGACATTTTTTGGTGTCTGAATCACCAAACATTAGCCACTATTTTTGGATTAATTATTTCTTTGATTAATTATGCCCATCTCATTTGTAGCTTGGCCACAGCTTCTCATTTGCAGAAGATCTCCATACTGTTGAATGGTATGTGTTGCTTTGTCTTAGAGACTGGCAGGATGACACCCCACTGGTCACTGTATGGAGACCTCCAGTGGTTACACGTGGAACAGTGGGCCACGTATTTGAATGTCTCTGTTACTTGGAATATTCTAAAAGGACAAGATTTTACACCCCTTGTAAATCTTTTTGTTACCCTTAAAACATGTCATGGATCAATGCTTTTTGGTTACACCACTTTGTAAAACTCATCAAGTTCAAAGAGTATTCTTTCATGCCACGGCTAAAGAATGGAATGCTTTATCTTTCAGTCTTATTGCTGTTAATAACATTGCCACATTTAAATGTAATCACAAGATTTATCTGTTAACTAACAGTGTATATAAATATTTTGTGTAATTGTTATTGTTTTCTGTATATGATTTTCATTTAGTTGTTGGACTGTCTCTTTTTGTATTTTTCCCCAGGTCCCTCCCCTTTGAAAATGGACAGTTATCTGTCCTTGGGTTTTTACCCTGTTAATAATACATATATAAATGTGTGCAACAGGTGTCTGCATAAACAGAGTGTGATAAATAGAGAATAATGCATATGTAGGGAGTTGATTGGAGTTTTTTCACGCACCCAAGTTGTGTAATAATATGTAAACCTCAAGAACAACGCTCGAGAGGTTTTACTATTATCACATAACAAGGGTGTGTGAAAAAACTCCAATTCTACCCCCTACATATGTTTTATTTTTTATAATAACTGGCACTAAAAAAAAATTCCATAGAAGAATTACCACTACAAGGAGCCGCAAGGCCAAAACGCTTCTACTTCCTTACTAATAGGCACGCCCCCACACTATTCAAGGACTGACATCACATAATGTGCTAGCATGGGGGCACAACTACTAGTAAGGAAGTATGAGCGTTTTGGCCGCGGGTCTCCGTGTTGATTTTATGAAATAAATAAATGCTGCACACATACAGATCTCTGAACCAGAGGGTAAGCAACAGAATCCGTTTAAAATGATTACGCTTTCTCATTTGGATCTGTAAATTATGGAGGTTATGCTATGAGTTTGAATCTGTTTACTCTGGAATGCGAGTGCTGCAGGCTTCTTGGTGCGAGACTGTAAAAGTCATATCAACCCGCGGTTTGATATGACATTTTTCGTATCAACTTCCGGGTTGATACAACTTTTTACAGTACTCAAAAATGGGTTGATAACAGGGATCACTAGTTATTATATCAATTTATACAATGAACTTGATGACAAAGTGCTGCAGATAAAAATGGTATTCTGTCCGATGACAAACCCGATTCATAGATAACAAATTTATCTTATGAATTATGTTTGTCACAGCCGATATCACCACACTCCAGTTCATCACAATGGGAGGCAGACTGTGTGATCAACGGAACTTTTTAATTGTAGACTATTAATGTAGTAGCAACTGTCTGTCAAACTACCTAGCAACTTGATTGCTAGGTAAAAATACCATGACAACGGCAAGTATCCACGAGGCTGTGCATCAGTTTGACAGTGCTGCAGGAAGCATTGAAAAAGGAGTTCCAATAATGAGGTAAACTTTTGTTAAAATTACAAAAAAAAAAGGAAAGAAAAAACCATGATGGTCATATCTCATTTGTCATCACAATCATTGTATAAACCAGATATGTCAAGGATGATCCTATCATATGCTTTTTATCTTCATTCAAGGTTTGTGCCCACTTGCCCCTTCACTCATGGCTGCACCACTCATGAGGAGTCAAGAGGTCACAGACCTCTCATGAAGAGAAAACACACATGACACGATCATCCATGACATATACCCTATTTATCTGAGTCACTATGTAGATATATTTATTTATACACACAGTTGTAATGTCATCGGCTGTTTATACACATGGTTGTGATGTCATCAACCGATTTATCCACACTAACCATATTCAAATGTGAATAACTAAAATGAAAAATGATAGTATGGTACTGTGAGCATGAAAGTTGTTCAGCTCAAAAGTATCTACAAACTGAGTGGTACTTCATTTATAGATAGTAGTTTTTGTTGTAATTAGCAAAAAAACAAGCAAAAAATATTTTTTTTTTCATTTTTTTCAACAAATAAATGCAAATAGTGTTAAAACAAAAATTATAACATGATACTGCGAGCACAAAGTTTGTCCAGCACAAAAAATATCTACAAAATGAGTGCTGTTTCATTGATAGATACCATTTAGTTTTTTTATAATCAGCAAAAAAAAAGCAGAAAATTAAATTTGTTTGCACTTTTTCAAGAAACAAATGCAAATAATTTTAAAACAAAAAAATGATAGCACAGTATTTTGAGCACAAAGGTTGTTCAGCACAAAAATATCTACAAAATGAGAGGTGTTTCATTTATGGATATCTTTTAGATTTTTTTATAATCAGCAAAAAAATTGCAGAAAATTATATTTTTATTCACTTCTTTGATGAACAAATGCCCACCTCAAAAAAAAGATGACACAAAAGCAAAATTATTGTGCATCAAATGTTTTCACTATGTACTGGCCATAATGTAAAGTTGGAGTGTCCATAGCAACCACTTAGCAACCATTAGGCTAAGCGGAGCTACACTGGGAAAGCCACAAAATGTCCATGTAAATTTACATTAAAAATTAAATAAACAATTTAGCACAAAATTCCCTGCACTACCCTAAAGGATCCCTATTGCAGAAATTGAGTATGTAACAGGGATCCTGTGGAATACATGATTTATTTTCCCTCAAGCTGTTTGACTTTGGGCACATCACTCGTGACTTACACCACTCGTAAGATTACCCAAGGTCAAACCGCTCTTGTGAAAATAAATCATGTATTCTACTGGTGAATCAAGGAAGAAATAAATAAATAAATAAAGGAGGATTGTAAAAAAAACAGTTCATGGCAACCACTGTCTACTCACTGGGCAACTGATACATGTACAGCCATTAGCGCTTAAGTCATGTCATATTCCTATAATTCAGAGACAGTATAAACGTAAGGCCTCAGATGATGCTAAAAGCTCATCAACTCCTCCACTGCATTGAACCACTGATACGGAAGACATGTTGGACAGTGAGAAGCATGGAGTATATTGTTATTTTTTTGATCCAATCAGAATGCCTGTGATCCTGCTCCTAACTGGACAGACTCTCACATCAAGCCACCTATTCTGAACCCTGAAGCTGCACCATTTGTGCCCACTGAGTCAGTAACCGACCAGTCTGCTGGATCATCTTTGGACTTCAGTGTGGACACTACAGTATTTTGGAAGATGTACTGGGAGAATCTGAGATTAAATCTGATATTCATATCTTGGATACAAGAATGGCTAAGGAGAAGGGGCAGTCTTTTCTTCAGAGGATGACTTGACATTATCTAGAAGATCACAGCTTGAACACCATCCACCAATGAAGCTCTCTTATGATCTTCCTGGTGTCTCCATCAACGCCCATAAAAATGGTTCATTAAAGTGTGACACAAATGGTCAAGTCCCTCCACCAATTCCCTATATTATTTGCCAAATGTACATGTTTACTTTGAAAAAGATGGAAGGATGATAGGTTGATATCTTTGTTTATGTAGCTGAACAATGCATAGTTAGGCATTCTATGTCTAGATAGCCTTTTAGCATGACTTTCTGTAAACGTATTTGACTGGAATTTGGGAAGTTAGACCCTAATTGTTAGAAATGCTTCTGCTAACACTGAAACTTTGAGAGAAAGATTCTGCCAGACAGGTCTTCATCCAAACTGCCATCTTGTTAGAGTCCTGCTGGCACTATTCCCATTTGCAGTGCAGTGGAACCTTCCAGTAACTAAGTTCCTTGAGGTTGGCAAAACATTAGCACCTCAGGGTTCAGGCTCTGAGACCTTGTATTCTCTGTTAGTAAGAGGGAATAGTAGGAAAGCCATTTACTATTTTCACTGTTAGGTGCAATAAATACTATTTGTACACCAACAAGTTCCAGCTTTTCCCTAGACAGTGTTCTTCATAGTGTAGTACCCACTGCACCAAGAGGAGAATTCTCCCTATATTGCCTTGTGGGATAGACTTGGATGTACCCACCAGTGGGGGAGGGCTGTGCAGGCTTGAACTGTTGTAGTTGTTATACAGTATAAGTTCCACTTTGCCCTCAATTACCCCCTGTCCTTGCTGACTCTTTCTTGGGAATAAAAGTGTTATTGTTCTTTATACATTCATGTTGTTTCAATTTATTTACCAGATTACTGTGGGTGGTCATTGTACGGAAATTTGTGGACATATTTCCTGGGGCATGCATGTCTGAGTGCTTCTCTGGTTCTCTTATCACTACCCAGGTGGAGGCACCACATCATTGTAAATAAAAGTACCCAAGGCTACTGGCAGCTCAAACCCAGGATGGCACCCTTCGTAAAGCAAAGGAGAAGGAGAATCCCCAAGGGCTCCAGGGCGAGAAAAAGCCACCACACTTAGAGTCCCTCCTAACTACACATGTCCATACTCAGTAGAGTCACCACCATGTGGCAGGAGGAGTAATCAAGATGGATCCGAAGCACCTCTCTTCCATTACCACAATACAATGTTACTATGTACCTGCTACATCATAATTCAGGGTCATTTGAATTCAATCAACCAATTTACCCTCTCCTCTAGTAAAGATTTCCTGTGGTGTTCCAAGTTTAACTCATCCTCTTTGGCCATAATGACAGCAGTTGACCTTTCTGATGTGGCTGCAAATGGAGTATTGTGATTGGTGATGCATTGAAATGTTTTATGTTAACAGCTGGAAACCCTCCAGCACAATGCAAAAGTTAGAATTTAAACTATTAAAACATTAATTTTTGTTTCATAATAGCATTAAGATACTCCAGAGGTGGGGTTACCTTTGTTAATCTAACTCCTGGGGCATAGTTTTAGATTTTATTTATTTCAGGTAATTGTTTGAGCATCAAGTGCCATTTTCAAAGGAGACTTTGGTCTATAACATCTATAACATTGAAACAAGTTTCATTGGTTTAGCAGATAACTAAGTATGACTTAACTACTGCAGTTGTTGGCTTGTGCAAAGTAGTATAGTGCTCATGCATCTTAGATTGGATAAGGCTGCTGAGTACTGTCAGCTGCTCAGTACTTTTGGTAAGATGATTGTAGTTGGCCATCAGAACTGTAATAATTGGTAAGCTGTTGTTATCTACACATGGCCTTTCATGCTCTCTGTCACCAAAGGGTACTACCACCCTTTCAGGGCACCGACAGCACAGGTACCCTCTTAAGAAGGATTCCACCGTTAGAGGTACAGCAGAACCACAGGTCTCTTTGGCTAAATTTGCCTAAGGGAAGAGCCCAGAAGGAGAGAAATGAGACACCAAGAAGGAGGGCAGGATGGTGACTGCAAAGAAATGAGTGTCTGATGGAAGCTTGGGGCATGTGCTCTTAAGAAATGCTGACTAAGGGTGTGGTGTGAGTCACCTGCTGCCCCACCAAACCCCAGGCTTCCAACTTTGCAATTTACTGCATAAGCCCAATATTTATTTAATTATTTAGTAACAATTCAGAAGTACACCTTTGAGCTAAAAGCTCATTTACAAAGGCTTCTCATCAGATAAGGTGAAAGGGAAGGCAACAAGTAATATACAAGAATGGGGGAAGGGCATTTGCAGCTAACAAGCATTGTCTAGTAAACATAGACAGTGCAATATGCAAAATACAGCACTTTTCTGCAATACTGAGTGTACAACAATATACAAATGCATTCTCTGTTGGAAGAATTCAAACAGATTAAGACAGAGCAGGATAGAGCAACATCAGATATATCATAGAATCATAGAAGCTTGGCGGCAGAAAAGGACCATACCGGCCCATCTAGTCTGCCCTTTTTTCCCTCCTACATCTCCCCCGCTCTGCCAGCAATCGCTCTCCCCTCGATACTCAGCCCCATATGCTTTTCCCATGCCCTCTTGAATTCTTCCACTGATTTAGCTCCCACCACTCCATCTGGTAGTCTGTTCCAGGGCTCCACCTCCCTCTCCATGGAGAAACACCCTCTCAAATTACCTGTGTATCTTTTTCCTTGCAGTCTGAGGCTGTGCCCTCTAGTTTTGACCCCCTCATTCCTCTTAGGTAAACCCTCTTCTACCACTTTATTGAGCCCCTTTACATATTTAAAAGTTTCAATCATGTCTCCCCTTTCCCTCCTTGTCTCCAGTGTGTACAGATCCAGCTCCTTACACCTCTGCTCATATGACTTTCCCTGCATACCCTGCACCATCTTGGTTGTCCTTCTCTGAACTCTCTCCAATGCATCTATATCCTTGTGGAGATGTGGCCTCCAGAACTGAACCCCATACTCCAGGTGCAGCCTCACCATGGCTTTGTAAATGGGCATTATTACCTCACTCTTTCTGCTAGTAATGCACCTGCCTATGCATGCCAACATTCCATTGGCCTTTCCCACTATATATGTCTGGTGAGGTCTAAGCAGAGGGGAGGACGAGGTGGTAGGTAGAGAAGTGGAGTAAATGGGGAGGGCAAACAAGATGGGTTAGTGTCAGTTTGAGCCCTATCATAGTCCACACCATCTGAGGTGACAGCATTTACCTACTGTGGCCTGCATCAAGTCATGTCAGTAGGTGCGGGGACAGTAGGTGGAGGTCAAGTTAGCAATTGCAGTGTTCTGGAGGGGTGCGGCAGTTCCAGAGTGCTGTTTTGAAGTGGCCAAGGCAGGCAAGGCTTGTGATGGTGTAGGGGAAATCTTTTAGCCATTTAGGGGCTCTAACTGCAGAGGCTCGCCTGCCTAGTGATGTCTTCTCATAAGGCACTGACAGGGCATTCTTTGTTACTCTCCTGGTGGTATGCAGGGAAGGAACAGGCTGGAACAGTGTCTGTATGCATAGAGATGCAACACCTAGTAGCGCCTTCTTCCCTATGAGGCAAGTCTGGAGCTTGATTTGGTAATGAAGGGGAAGCCATTTGGTTCTAAAGTAGAGATTGCATGTGTGTGAAAGACAATCTGCTTCAAGCACAAATCTACACGCCTTGCTGAGAGTTGTCTGGACTCAATGTGAGGTGGATTCTGAGGCCACACCATAGACCACATTGCCGTAGTCAAGAAATGATAGGATTGTGCCGCTTTCAGACATTAGCCTAACCTCTGGTGTGAGGCAGAACCAAAGCCTGTATAGAGTCCCTAGCTTCCTGTTGGCAGCAGAGGTAATATTGCCAATGTGTTCCTTGAATGAAAGAGCCTCATAAATAGTGATCCCTAGGTATTTGAAGAAGTTCACCTGCTCTATAGTTGTGCCAGGGCTGTTTGTTATTATGACTGGGAGTGTTTCTTTCCTCCTTTGACGCCCTGTGAAGAGCATCGTCTTTATTTTTTTTTTTGCTGTTGAGCACTAGTCGATTATTTTTAAACCAATCCTGTATGAGGCTGAAGTTGTTTTACAGATTCCTGGTGAGTGATTCCTGGCAGTGATCTCAGGAGAACAGTACAGTGTCATCTGCATAAAGCAGCACTCTGGTTGTTGGGCAGGCACCTGGAAGGTTGTTCACGAAGAGGCTAAACAGAAGGGGGCCCAGTATGGAGCCCTGTGGAACCCCTACTGTGACCTCTCTGGTTTTGGAGATGTCACCGTTGATTTTAATTTGCTGTGAATGCCCAATCAGGTAGCTACCGAATCAGCTAATTGTATTGGGAGAGAGGCCTAGGCAACCTAGCATGTGGAGCAGGAGCTGGTGGTCCACCAAGTCAAAAGCATCGGTTAGATCAACAAAGATTGCACCACCCAGATGATCCTGATTGAGTGCCTCATGTGTGAAATCAGTGAATTCAACTAGTGCAGTAGTAGTAGTGCTATGCATCTTACTGTACATAAACCATGCTGTTGAGGGCATTGAAGGTTGTATTTTTGCAGGTGGTCTGTGAGTTGGTTGGCAATGATTCTTTTCAGTGCTTTGGAGAGTGGGGACAGGATTGAAATGGGCCTATAACTGGATACTAGTGACCGGTCTCCTCCTTTAGCACAGGGGTGACCAGCGCAGTTTTCCATCTCAAAGGGAAGTCAAAGAGGCAGAGTGACAGTAAGGTGAACTGTACAGAAGTGAAGCCTGGGCTAGGTAGATAAAACAAATTAAGGGTGTGCAAGCAGAAGAGCTAAAGTCAGTGGCAGACAAGGCAAGGGGCAGCAGGTATAGGAAGGGAAAAATCCCCCCCAGCATACCCCTGGTGTGATGAAAGGCAGGTAGGTCCTAGAGCAGAAGATCAGTTCAGACATTCAAGCTGCATAAGGATACTAGCCAGGAGGAGCAGAAAGCACACCAGCAAGGACCCATGGAAGGCAGCAGCAGCAGAGGAAGGTGGACAAGCCCCAGCAGCAGCAAGCAGGCTTGCAGAAGGTAACAAGAGGGAGAGAGCTGGCAGGCAGGCTGAGCAGTGTCCACTGAGAAAGAGTGCAGGAGGCAAACTGGGAGCTCCAAGAGAGCACGCCAGACAAAGAGAAAGCAACATGGTTGACAGAGAGCACAGGAAGGCACTCCCAACAGCAGCAGCAGTACAAGGCAGGAACATGCAACTGCGAGGAGGAAAACAGAGAGGAGAGCTGACCCAGCAGCAGCAGCACTGAGCTGCAGCACTGGCATTCGGACCAGCTGGCACAGCAGACAGAAAGAGGACAGGCAACAAGGAGTACAAATGGACAGACAGTCTGGAGCTCTGAGGTGGGCAGCTTCATGCTCAAAGGCAATAGTCCAACTGCAGCAAATCCTTAACCCTGAACAGCAGCATACCAGAAAGCAGCAAACTGGAGACCTAAGTATGATCAAACAGCACAGAAGTAAAGCTACAGAGGTGAGTTGACAGCATGCCAGACTGCAGAGAAACGAGCATCTGGAGGATGCTTAGGACATGTGTCCTTAAACAGCCCTTTTGGCAAGAGTGTGGTGTGACTGACACACCACCCCACTGAACCCCAGGCATACAGGCTTGCAAAATAAAAACAGACATACAGATATCAAAATAAGTACCACAAATACTGTTTCAAGAATAAACATTGGAGTTACCCATTACACAGTACTGAACTCTACCTTATCTTTCTTTTGAAAAAATAAAACTTGAGGATTTAAGGCATTCAGCCTTATCTCACGTCTCTCAGCCCCATAAAGTTACCTTAACTCATGGTTATCCTACTTATGGTTGTAACCTTATGCTTTAGCACAGGCCTCCCCACTGAGAAATTTAACTTCATGTCCTTGATTCATCTACAGTAAGTGACATGTAGGCTTACTCTCCATCTATGCTATAGTTAACAAGGTCTTGGCACATGCTAGGGCAACAAGACATCACTGGAATTTGTGCTTTATATATGCTCAATTGTAGAGAGGACACCAAAAAGCCTGTGGTAGGAGAGTGAGAAATTCTAAACCCAATAACCTTCACTGAGTGCCAAAAGCTTTGTACTTACCAGCCAAAAAGTGCCCACTTGGGTTTTATGAGCTCAGCACAGATTGGAGATCTAGAAATCAACTCTGTGCAACAGAACCGGCACCAAATAGCACCAGTAAACCATTTGAAATACTGGCTTTATGTGATGACACTTGGATGCTTTCTACAGGTCAGTCCAAAAACTGGACCATGCTCAGGTCATTTAGCCAGCTCCACAGACCACATATTTTGCAATGTTTTCAACAGGGTCAACAACCAGTCCTGTAGGCTGCCTGCTGGCCCAGCAGGTAGCCTGTCATGCTCCTACATTGGTGAGCCAGGTTCAAGAGTGAACTTGGAAGCTGGGTTGGGGGGCTGGGGTGGCTGGGGTGGGGCTGCTGTGTGGCAGCACTCCTAGCTGAAGAGGATAGCAATGTGGTTGCAGGCAGTTTTCCTCCTCAGCAGGGATATCACTGCCTATATGTGGGGCCTAGTGGGGCACCACTCTGGGTCATAGAGGTGGGAGGCTTAAGGGGAATGGGAAGTAAACCAGAAAAGCCATGTCTTCCATATGATGACCACTGGTACTCTCAGGTGATCTCCACTGTCCTCACAGTGGGGGAAACAGAAGATGGGACTAGAAGGTTGCCAGCATAAGAGGCAGAAGGGAAGCACAGGCAGTGGTCTGGGGCAAGCAGCTCTCTGAAAAAAAAGTCTTATAGCCTTTTATAATAAGGTGCAACCAACTCTTTAAACTCAGCATGAACAGCTCAAGACAAGCAAGACCATAATATAGCCACTGTCGGTGGGCTGTCCACAGCACATCAAATTTCTGTTGCAAGCCATGAAAAGGCATCATCTGGCCATCAGACACAACATGTCTTGACTCTGTGATGTCTTTCTTGTCATGCCAGCCAAAAAGCTCAATGCAATTAAAACATTGATAAAAAAAGATGAATGTGATTCAAATAATCTTACAGAAGAAATTAAAAAAAACAATTACTTTTGCCATACAAAAACTGTGGTGAATTTGAGGCCCTCAATAAGATCTTTATTAGCAAGATATTAAAATACAAAACAGAATTATTTACGTAAAACAAAATCAATGCTCAGGAGAGAGAGAGAGAGAGAGACCTCTGTCTTCAAAAAAAGTTGAAACAGTCCAACGTGATACAAGTGAGATCCAGTAGTAGTGGATGTTTCACAGTAGATCTAGAGGTTGGCACAATAAATCAAATGTCTGGAGAGATAATAGCAATCCTGTTTTGATTTTGAATTCAGATTTAGCCTACAAACAGTGATGAGCACCGCACTTGTGAAGTCAGATACTCATAGGCAAAAATGAGTTCAAAAGGTATTTATTTTGACACCACGGAGGTCCAGGCTAGCACCCAATGCCCTGGTGCTTCAACCCATTAGTGCTTTCATCAGGGGGCAGGTCTAGCTTGTGACAGACAATACACCATTTTTAAAGTGAACAATTAATGTGATACCATGCAAAATTAAAGAAAATCTTGTTATTGAGACATAAAAACTGAATTCCACAACTTTATACAAAAACTATGAAAAACAAAAAGAAAAGTGATAAAAAAATAGTGGAATTAAAAAATGTTGATACAAAATTCTGGGCACAGAACATATCCAAATGCAAGAACAAATAGACATCATGGCCGAGATATTCAAAAGGGTTGCGCCATGCACAATAGGGTTGCGCCTGCGCAAGTCCGAAATTGTGCCATTCTGTGATATTCAACAGGAGGCAGTTGCACCACTGAAATCATGCTGAGCAACAGCGCAATGCTAATGAATGCATGCTGAACTGGAGGGGGAGGAACCATGCATAAACTGTGCAGCCCGATATTCAGCCGGGCTGTGCAGAGTTGTGCAGGTGCAACCCCCAACCTGTGCCTGCACAACTTTGAGCCAAAAAAAAAGGATCAAGTCGAGGGCCACCCACAGGTGAGCTGCTGCATTGCAGGGTGCAACACAGCAGCTGCCACCTGTGGCTGGCCTCAACCTACTCCCTGTGCCCCCTGCAGCCCGATCATGGGCAAAGTGTAAAAATCCCCCACCCCTGACTGGCCCGATTGTAGGCAAAAGCAGAAAAGTCCCCTCCCCAACTGGCCCGATCGCGGGCAAAAAGCAGAAAAAGTCCCCCTCCCATTGGCCCGATGCTGACGCAAGCTTAAATCACCCCAGCCAGCCCGATTGCGGGCAGCAAAGTATCCCCGAACATATCCTGGTGGTCCAGTGGACCGATAAAGCCCGATCGCGGGCTGAAGAGTTTAAACCCAGACGTATCCCTGGTGGTCCAGTGGACCAATAAGCCTGATCACGGGCTGAAGAGTTTTAAACCCCGCCAGAACATATCCCTGGTGGTCAGTGGACCGATAAGCCCCCTATCGTGGGCTGCATAATGTAAGCAAAACCCCACCCCAAGACCATATCCCTGGTGATCCCGTGTCCCCCCACCCACCCACCCACGAAGCCCCACCCCACCCTGCAGCGGTGGGCGGCAGCATCCTGCCTGCTGCCCGCGCCCGCCGACTGACTTCCGGTGAATGCATGCCAGTGGTGAGAGCAAGAGCCAATGTAGCCTAAGTGATATTCAAAAAGTTGCTCAATAGCGCCTTTGCTTTGAATATCGCTCTAACCACACCCACCACTGCAACTATTTTGTGCAGCGCAAGGGCTTGCACCACAAAATAGCGCAGTTTGAATATCTGGCCCTTAGAATAAATCTAAACAGTAACATGCAAGTGCACATTATCAAGTCCAGACGTTTCAAAGGACTAGTTCCTGCAGATAGAAATTTTTACAAATGATTAAAAAGGGAGAAATGACAGCAGTGAAACGATGGGAGGAAGGGGTAGAAAAGAAAGAGAAAAGGGTGAATGGGGGTTTATCTCAAAACTCCTTGTGCAAAAAACTGGAACTCCAAGTATTATTTAAGAAATGAAAAACAAGATAAAATTGACAATGGGTATAAAGAACGAGGGAAGCGTGGGGAATAAAAACATACAAAGAAAAAAGTAACAGCACAAAGGAAGGAAATTTAATCATGGGTTAAAAATGGGCACATATAAAAATTGCAGGTAAGGAAGGGGGGGAACTGACGAGAAAAAAACTAGTGTAGAAAAAAGGGGGGAAATTAATGGAATTAACAAAATATAAGGGGAGAACTTGGAACTCCAGTTTTGCATCTTATTTGGTGACAGAAGACAGGCCAGTACTTGCACTGGACTGGGAAAAGGACTTTTCATTTCTTGTGTTTAAACTGAATCAAGTTCTTTTTTCTTTCAACACCTCCCCTCCCATTACCTGCAATTTTATATGTACCATTTAAACCCATGGTTAAATTCCTTCCTTAGTGATATTACTTTCTTCTTTGTACACTTTTATTCCTCCCCACACACACACACACAACTTTCTTTATCTTCTGATAAAGATGTCGTACAAGCTGAAACATTGTATGCTACGTACGACTAGTAAGCTGACTCGACTAAGTCGGCATGATTTGTCTTCAAACAAGGAAGTGCCCTAGTTAGAGTAGCTACATTCATTTCATTTCATTTTTATTTTATACTGAAAGGTATGTAGGCTCAAGAACCCATTTTGACAGATGTCCAGTATTTACAACATACAAAAACAAACCCAATATGAGAATTATAACACAAATACAGAACATGGTAAAAATAATTTAAAACACAAGCAGAGTTTTTCAACAAATTTTTCCTAAGTGATGTTTTAAAGATGGACATCTTTGGATAGCCAACAATAATACTGGACAATTTATCACAGAGCATTACTGAAGAAGAGGTTATGGAATTCTGTACAAATTTAGTACGGTAAGGAACTGCAAAATAATTTTACTCTGCATTCTTGTATATCCAGATTAATTATTTCTAACAAATAAACTGAGAATACTATTTGGTAAGAGACCCAGTTGAATTTTGTGTAGAAAATAACAGAGATCTTAAGTTAAATCACTCAACTAGAGGTAAACTGTCAAAAGTCTTGTATAGGAGACAATGATGAGCGCACCTGGGATGACATGTGGCAAAATGAAGAATACTATGATATGTGGACTTTAGTTTAACCAACATTTTTTCTGTAGTGAATGCATATATCACAGAACCATAATCTAAAACTGACAGTAGCAGGCTATGTGTAACCATATGCCTTGTTTCATTTGTAAGATTACTTTGTATTCTGTATAAGAAACCCAATCTCTTATGTAACTTGTTAGTCAATTCAATAATATGTTGATCACAGGTTACGTGTGTATCGAGGATCAAGCCAAGATGCTTAAAAACAGATGCCTGCTCAATGATATTTCTTAAGTTGTCACTTAACAACTACTCAGGAGAGGGAGTTTTCTTGATGCTTGAGAAAACCATCGACTTTGCTTTAACAGAATTTAATATCAATTTGTGTGCTTGAAACTGATAATGTAAAACACTAAAATCGGATTGTAAAATTGTTTGAAATAATAAGTTATTGCCAGAACAAAAAAGGACAGTGTTGTCTGCATACAAAATTACTTATCTGTGTTTGAATATCTCTGCAAGTGAATTGACAAAAAAGGAAAATAGTAATGGTCCAAATATTGAGCCCTGTGGGACTCCACACCTTAAAACTGTTTCAGTAGAAAATGACCCGTTAATTACAGCTCTTTGGTTTCTGTCAGATAGGCAGTTACTGAACCAAGTGACTACCTCCTCAGAGAAATGAACATCAGGTAACAATTTCAAGAGCTCAGCATGGTCCACCATGCCAAATGCCTTGCCGAGATCCACAAAGTCTGAAGCAACATATTTTCCTTCATCAATTGCTTTGATGACATGGCCTGTGAATCTTATCAAGGCAGTCATGGTGTTGTGTTAAGGGTGGAAACCATGCTGAGACTCTGACCATAGCTCATACTTCTCGAGGTGTTCAATCACCTGGTCGGAGACTATTTTTTCCAGGACTTTGGACAGTGGGGCTAATAATGAAATGGGACAATGATTGTTCATATTAGATTTGCTACCAGATTTAAAAATGGGCTTCAGTATTGCACTCTTCCATTTGTTAGGGAAGATGCCACAACATAAAGAGAAATTAAAGAGTTTAGTGAGCTGAGAGACAATAAGATGGCTAACTCTCTTAAGTATCTGATAATCTACATTATCAATTTCAAGGCAATGTTTGGGATTCATTTTGGAAATATAATGGTGCACATCATAAACTGAAAGAAAGCAGAAATAGAAACTAGGGATAGTTTTTCCTGTATCATCCATAACATTCTTATTAGACACAGGAGTAGCTCCATTTAGATTATATGCACTAGGTTCACACTTTTCTGTATTTGAGAACTGAGAATTAAAAGCTTCAACCACCTTAATTGGATCAGTAATTGCTGAGCCTTCTAGTTCAATAACATGACTTTCTGGCCCCTTCGATTTTCCCAAAATTGTGTTGTGTTTTCCATGTGGCCCTGGGTTACCTTTATTTTCTGTGAGTTTGTGTGTAAAAAATTATTTCCTGCTGGCGTGTATGGCTGACTGACATTTATTTCTAAGTTCTTTATATTTCTGTTGATGTGGTAACTGTTTTGTCTTTCTAAATAGCTTCCAGGCTTTGTTACGCAATCTAATTAGTTCACGCAACTTTGGAGTTATCCAAACTTTATTATCACCTTTGATCCTAACAGTTTTAAGGGAAGTCAGCTTGTTGCATATTCATAGAAATTTATTATAAAAAGTGTCATAAGCTAAGTCTATATCTTGAATGTTATCCAAAAATGACCAGTCTGTAGATAACATTTCATCCAAGAATTTATCATCATTAAGATCTTTTAGCTGTCTATATGTAATAGTTGTATATGTCTTTTTAGGAGGTTTAGCAGACCAATCACAATAAACAGCACAGTGGTTGCTGATTCCATCCAGAAGAACCCCAGTGGTGACAGTATGCTGTGGATAGTTGATAACTATCCAGTCAAGCAATGACTCATAGCCCATTCTGCAGTTAATCCGGGTGGAATCAGAGACCACCTGCTGCCAACCCAGATCAGTGATTAAGTTTGTAATATCAATTGCTTTCTCAGACATCCAATTCAAATTAAAATCTCCCAAAATAATAACCTCCCCATTAATATGTGCCAATGGAAATCTATCAAAAAAGCAGGTGTGCCTAAACTGGAATTATCTTGAGGTACTGTACATAAACTGTGCAAATGGTCAAATTCTTATTAGTGCCAAGCTTGATTGTAATAGTAAGAGATTCATTATAAATACGATCTGGAACAGATGATACCTCAGTAATATTTAGATGATCAGACACATAAAACAAACTACCTCCACCTCTCTTTACCTGTCTATCATTCCTATGAATTTTATATCCCTGTATTTGGATTTCTTGATTTGAGAACTTATCATTTAGCCATGTTTCAGTCAAAGCTAAATCATCTACTTTATGTTCCACTATCCAACATTCAATAAGTGATTGTTTTTCATACCAGGCTATGAACATTCAGATGTGCTACACGAAAAAATGAAGCAGTAAGATTATGACCATCATCAAACAAATACTGACTGTCAATAGGTCCAGGGTTTAGTTGCACAGAGCCGGACAGCTTCAATAATGATATTTGTCTGTATCTGTGACCAAACACATGCTTTTTTATGGTTGTTCTGCAGTGTGAGAAGTTATAGACAATATTATCCTGCACATATTTATAACAAGCAGGCAGATAAACAAACCGACCATCTAAGTCGTCCTCAGAGATGGATCCTTTTTTAAAATCATGCAAAAGGGGGGACTTCCTAATTAATGTCCCTGTTGTCACATGCATACTATTTTGAGATACTGGGTAATTGTCCACCCTTTGAAAACAATCACTGTTGAAATCATCTACTGGGAAATGGATGAACCCCCCCCCCAAATAATAACACCACAATAAAATGTTAAAAGTCCAGAGCACCATTTCTGGATGTTAATTTGTGTGAACTGAATAAAACTAAATAAAACATTTTACTAGCAGCATCCCTGCAGCCTCCCACTGTAGACTCCATGTTTCAAAGGAGCTTTGTAACACTCCCTTTTCTGCTGTCACTCCCCACGCCCCCAGCAACAGCTCCTGCCACAAGCTGAATGGGGGAATGGAGAGATGGTTAAGTTGGAAAAATGTCACTAGGGCAGCTGGAATCTTCACCCACAAGGGCAGCTGGAGAGAGAAGGCAGGTAGTGGAAATCAATCTGTCCTTCAGATGCTCAGTGTAGCTCCACTTTTCAGAGGATATTTGTGACATGCCCCCTTCTGCCGTCACTCCCCATGCCCCCAACAACAGCTCCTGCCACAAGCTGAATGGAGGAATGGAGAGATGGCCAAGTTGAAAAAATGTTACTGGGGCAGCTGGAATCTTCACCCATGGGGGA
The DNA here is from genome assembly GCA_016271365.2 of Neoceratodus forsteri. Classification (NCBI taxonomy): domain Eukaryota; kingdom Metazoa; phylum Chordata; order Ceratodontiformes; family Ceratodontidae; genus Neoceratodus; species Neoceratodus forsteri. Next base: position 145,841,227 of record CM057453.1, read on the forward strand.
GTTGGAGAGAACAGGCTCTCATATGCCTCACAGGGAAAACTCCACATCTTCAAGTCCAAATGGGCTCCTTTCCTCCAATCACACTTGGGGTCAGCGCGTGGACCACTGCCAGCTCATCCTCCCACCCATGTAAGATGGATACACTACCAAGACTATGAAAGGGGAAAGTGGAGGTCCCACCTCCACAGTATAGCTCTATAGGGAACTCCCTAGCATACCTATTGATTTCCACCTTAGCAATACCTATTGCCATAATTAAACCTGTCACTCCGCTCACCTAAATGGGTTTCATAGCATCCCTCCTAGCCTTATGTGGATAGAATAACTGCCTCATTGACCCTGACACTGGTACAGTATAACTTGTAAATTGATGTTTGCTTTATTACCTGAACACTTAAGCTCATTGCTTTGAAATGAAATGAATGAATTGTACCTTGACAACACTTGTAATTGTTCATTTGTGTTTAAAATAAAAACTCAATAAAATCTTTTATGATTAAAAAAAAGCAAGGAAGTGCTTTTATGAAATTGCAGCTGTGTAGCTGTGAATATCTGAATGCAGCCATGTAGCTCTGGATTATGTATGACAGCTTTCTGTGAAAATGCTGAATGAGATATACCTGCCTTGCAACCTGTTTGTATTGCACAGCCTGATGTGTACATACAAACTGGGGAATGGTATGCTTTTTAAAACTGAAGTATTTTGAATAAATAAGTATAAAATATTTATGTGGAAAGTTTGAGCTGCTACAGAGTATTATTGAACTTAAGTGAAGGTGCTGACCTGTGACTGGTACCTGCGGGTAACAGTTTTGTTTTATGTTTGGTCCCTTGGGTACGGTGCACTTCCTGCTGTTTTGTTAAGCCCCCGTTCTGTAGCTTTCTTTACCTTAATTTTGTATTTATCACTTTAATTGTTCACTTTAAAATTATGTATTGTCTGTCACAAGCTAGACCTGCCCCCTGATGAAGACCCTGTTGGGTTGAAACGCCGGGGGATTGGGTACTAGCCTGGACGTTCATGGTGTCAAAATAAATACCCTTTGAACTCACTTTTTCCTATGAGTATCTGACTCCACAAGTGTGGAACCCATCTCTGTTTGCTGCTGTGTAATGGATACATTCACATATCTGGAATGTGTAGTATGGTACTGGCTGCACGCCCACTGGCTCACGCTGTGGACCAATGGGTGTACAGCCCTACCTACGGTGCCAGTCGGCGGGCGGTGGGGAGGCAGGCGAGTGGGGTGCTGCCACCCGCCGCTGACCGGGGGGGAGCGGAGTGGTGGGGATCAATGGGCGTGTGGGGAGGGGGGTCCACTGGACCACCAGGGATATAGGATTCTTTTATTTTTTTTTACTTAAGCCCACGATCAGGCAGACAATGGTCCACTGGACCACCAGGGATATAGGAATACTTATTTATTTTACCAATGCCCATGATCAGGCAGACAGCGGTCCACTGGACCACCAGGGATATAGGATACTTATTTATTTTACCAATGCCCGTGATCGGGCAGACAATGGTCCACTGGACCACCAGGGATATTGGACATTATTATTTTTAACTGATGCCTGCAATCAGGCATGGGGGGGCACCACCACGGAGGTGCAGCCGGATCTCGGGTGGCCACCCACAGGTGGCAGCTGCCGTGTTGCACTGCAACACGGCAGCTCACCTGTGGGTGGCCAGCCATTGCCCTTTTTTTGGGATCAACTTTGTGCGGCGCAGTAGGGTTGCACATGTATGCTCAGCACATCCCGGCTGAATATCGATGTGCAGCATGCATGGGAGTACACCCCCTCACCTGCACCAGACATTACTGATGCACCCGGTGCATCGGATTTGTGCCAGGTGCAATTCCCATTTGAATATCGCGCCTGGGCGCATCAGTAGGTTGTGTATGGTGCAACATTGTTGTGCCATGCGCAGCCCTTTTGAATATCTGGGCCTCTGAGTATTTGTTGTTTTAAGGAGTTGCTATTTTTTTACACTTACCTTGCACGATGTTAAATGTGATATATTTGGTGTTAATCGTTGGTTGATTGAAACAAGCTGGGATGCCTTCTAAGTACATGGCCGGTTTTTAGGCCATTTAGGTGTGCTTGGTTTTATGTCAGGCATGGTAGGAGCTGCAGATGTACTTGGCTTTGGATTTTGGTCAGTGTTGAGGAGGTATGATATGTGCTTTTGTCTGTCTTCATTTCATTTTGCATAGCTGTTGATGGATTGTATTTTTTTATGTCCTGAGACTTGTATAATATCAGTCAGGGAAATGTCTGAATCACTCAGCTTCTGAATTAAATGTTTACAAATTGATCAATTGGTAAATCATTTGGGGGTGTTAATTCCAGCTTTATCAATCATATTTTTTAATATGCCACTTATGGTGTTAATTCCGAGGGCTTGATTTTTATACCAATACATTGGGAGTTCAGATCTTGTACTGTGGTTAAGTGCAAGGAGGAAAGGAGCTTCTGAATGGTTACTTTTGTATGAACGTTTGGATCGGTATAAAATGTAATTTTTAACTGGGCATCTTTTTATATCATTTAGCTCATAAGCTCTCGGTTTCAGGATACGTGTATCCTTTAGATCGGCTTCAGATCTAGTTTTTGTTTGTCTTTCCCGGCTGAATTCCAGGTACTGCATATTGTGGTCATCTGCTTTTAGAGACACATCACCCCATTTCATATTTCGGGTTTCGGTATTTCTCCCAATGCCAAAAATCACTGTAGCTGTAAGCCACATGGAGTTCAAAAGTGATTCTGGGTTGTCTGGTCCTAAATAGTTAAGGCCATACAGTTTTTCTATGCTGCCATCCATCAGTTCATCTGCAGCTGGAGATTTGTTACCTTTGCCTAGCTGTTTTAATTGTTTTTGCTTCAACAAAATAACTTGTCTAGTTTTTAGAAAGTTCACCAAGGTATACAGAGACTCTGGGTAGTGTCTCTCTTTTAAATAACGTTGAAAGCTGTGTAATTTTGAATGGACGCTGAGTGGTTCATATTCAGAGCCATCCTTTTTCTGGCAAGAAATAAAACATTGGCACAGCAGTGGGTCAAGTTCTTCAGGTGGTATACTTTCCATTGGTTGAAATATGTTCATTTCAGAGCGGAAGTAACTGTGGAGATCTTTAATGTCAGCTATTGTTTTTCTCTTTGTATTTTCATTTTTCGAGCTGTCAGTGTATTGCTCTATGTATTCAGCAGCGGTATGATGTTTTTGGGTAACCTTTACATTTTTATTTGCTGTAGTTGGTGATGTCAGCTTTTGTTCTATCATGTTTGGATCTTCCAGTGGTTCTTTGTCTTGTTCAAACTGACTGCATAAGTCGATAGCCTCTTCTTCGAAGTTACTTGGTTTGAAGTGATTTTTAAGTGTTAATTTGTTGAGTTTTGGTGCCATTTCAGCAGATGCGGAACCCAGTAAAACGTTTAGCTGTTTTATGTTTCTAGCTGATGATAAGTTTTGTATTGTGGTGTTGTTTTGCAGGTTTTATCAGCCTTCAGTGTCAGTATGGAGTAATGAGCTACAACAATGAAAGTGGAACAATGTGCCTTGTTAGGAGCAGCAGCTGTGTTTCAGGTGAATCTGTTCTAATTGTCTGTTTGTTCCTATGGTAACAGCACAGATTTTTTTTGGTATGCTTAGGGAGAGCTGCCCAGAGTGATGATATCAGTGACTTTTCTGGGACCTGTGTGTGCAAATTGCTCATATCATCACTGTGGAGCAGAGGGTGAATTTATCACACTGCAGTGGATGATACACTGTTTTATCGCACTCATTTACCACTCACACCTATTGTATAAATATATATATATTATACTGGCATGGTAGTGCCAGTATAGTTATGGTTGCCTGGCCACTTCTATGTTAAACCCCAAATTTTTCACTTTAATAACTTTGCCATAGTACGACAGATTTTCCTGACATTTTGCATGCATGGTCTGGTACCATAGATCTCTGGATCTGGCAAATTGAGTTATGAATAGATGAGCAGTTGCAGAACTGCAGAGCGCCCAAAAAAATGTAAAAAAACAGGGATTTTGCATGTTTCTTTGCTCATGGCTACAGCCCACATGATTTTTCCATTTGGTCTGAAATATTCCAGGAAGATGCAGTCTGGGTCACTGATGTGCCTTTAGAAGATTTGGTGAAAAAATATTAAACCATTCAAAAGTTATTCAAAAAACAAGTTCCCATTATAGTCAATGGGAAAAAAATATATGTGTCTCTCAAAAGTTGTTGCCACTACATTTTACTATTGCAAATGGTCCTTTTACTGTCGTGCGGCAGCCATCTTGTTTTCAGTTAGCGTGAGAGAAAAATGCCTGGTGTTTAAATCTGGGAGGCCTAGGTAAACACTGACTGTTGTATTTACCTAGTCGGGTCCTGAGGATAACAAAACTGTCTTTTTTGAGAGGAACCCCGCTAAAATGCCTTTTTGGCGATCGGACCCCTCGTACTGTCGCAAATTGTGACAGAATGGTTGCGACACTGTTGCAAATCCCGAACTTGTCATGCCCATTCTGTCGCAAAATTTTGTGAAACTTTCGTGATTTGCAAAAGAACATAGCATAAAAACAACAATTCTTTGCCACCCCACAGCATCAAAATGATTGGGGCTTTTGAGCTGACATTTGCAGGGTGGCAAGCCCTGGTCCCACAGATATGCCTTTTGGTGGTTTGGTCCCAAAGCATTTAACAGGCCCATAATTACAGCACTCCAAAATTGAGAAATTTCCCATAGGCTAACATTGCAGTGTCCGCGGTGACTTGTGACACCCGTATCTTGGAAATGGTGCGAGATATGGATTTTTCGTTCTTGTGGACTAAGCCTGCATGGAGGTTTCGAAGTCATGAATACCACTGCAATGGAATTTTTTTCACAGTTGCTACGGTTACTGAGATATTGTCAAATTAGTGTTACAAGGGTTCCTTTTCAGTACTATTCGGCTGCTGTATGGCTCTATACTAATGTGTAAGTGGGAGCGCAGGTCCCAGAAGACCCGTGCTCCCACATATGCATACCATTATGAAAAAATGGGCAGTGTGAGGGGAGCACAGGGCCTGTAGGGCCTGCACTCCCACTACCACATACCAGTTACATCGGACCTCTCACCCCATTCTCCTATACTGCACCACCTCACCTTGTTTACACATAGAATGGGGTGAGAGTTAGGCCAATGGCCGCAACGCACACCCCGACGCCTGTTGGCATGAGGAGGGTGGAGGGGTGGGGATGAGGTGGTAAGGGTTGGTAACTCTAACAATGAATTTCCAAACTTTCGTCGGTGTACTATCAACCCTAATGATGCATTAATGGAGCTTTTTGCAATGAATATACTGTACATTCATTGCAAAAAACTCAGTTAATGCATCAGTTAGGGTTAAAGTGACAAAAGTGGGGAAATGAGATGTTTGGGTTGAGCCTTAACCCCCACCACCACCCCACCACCCCATCCTCCACACACCGACAGATGCCAGGGTGTGCCATGGGGTCATCAGGCCCAACTCTCATTCCATTCCATGTGTAAACAGGTTGACATGCTACAGTAAAAGAGAATGGGGTGAGAGTTAGGCCTCACTACCCCATGGCACATCCCTGGTGTCTGTTGGTGTGTGGAGGATGGGGGGTTAGGGGCTCAACCCTAACATCTCATTTCCCCACTTTTGTCACTTTAACCCTAACTGATGCATTAACAAAGTTTTTTGTAATGAATTTCCTTATTTTTGAAAAAGTGTAATGTAACTGGTAAATGGTATGTATTGCTGGGAGCGTGGGGCCCAAGCTGCCCATTTGTGCATACAGTAATGATGTGTGTCTGTGGGAGCATGGGTCCTCCAGGCCCTGTGTTTCTACTTACACATAACCACTGAGCCCTACAGCAGCCCAATAGGCCTGAAAAGGAACCCTTGTAACACTAATCTGCCAATATCTCAGTAACCGTAGAAGCTATGTAAAAAATTCCACTGCCATTATAATCATGACTTGAAAACCTCCACGTGAGATAGGTGAACTGAATCTTGCATCGTTTTCAAGATACAGGCACTGAAAAGCACTGTGGGTGCCACAATGTTATCCTATGGGAAAAATCTCAACTTTGTAATGGCATATCTATAGAACAGATAAAGGTTTTTACACCTAAACAGTGTAAGTCACATCTCTGGGAAACCCCCCTTTATACTCTGCAAATGTCAAGCCAAAAGACCAAACCATTTATTTACAGTGCACTGGTAAAGTTTTTAAAAAGTTTCATTTTGAAAGTG